>CM041297.1:7104826-8464826 GCA_023052935.1 Piezodorus guildinii | reverse complement strand
ATATATACCCTGAAGACCTATTCACCTCCGTATTGAAATCCAGAACCACAGACCATGGACCGGATCAAATTCCCGTTAAATTAATCAAATTGTGCTTACCTATCATATTTCCAATCCTTTTGCAAATTTATAACTACTCTCTACAGAATTCTACCTTTCCAACAGCTTGGAAAAAAGCTATAATCCGTCCTATTAGCAAAGTTTCAGTTCCAACCAGAGCTTCTGATAGAAAATGTCCATAATTCTGCTTGGACACCAGCTGAGGGAAATCGCTGAGGGGAGTAAGGATTGGATAATTATTGTTTTAATTAAATAAATATTGATGTCGGCAAAAGTACAAAGGGCGTGTACTTGCCCCCCTTAGATTCTCCAATAGGCCAAGTACAAATCCAATAGGGTTTCCCCATGGGTCTGGGATACCAGAGACCCCTGGTAGTTTCCTACAGCGGCAGCCGACAAGAATATTAAGGATGGTCAAAAGATAAAAATAAGATCACAAAGGCTGGACCGCCAACCGGGGCACTTCCCATATCAGCCCACTCGGTGACGAGGATGAGAGAGAAGATTCGTAGGGCAGTCTCATCCCAGCCACGAGAAGTCGACTTCCATTCTGAAGAAGAAGCGAGGTCCGTCTGGGGGTCAGGGACAGGATCGTGCAAGTTTTATTCTTCCATTTATTTTATACTTTACCAATCCTATCCAAACGTCTTCAACCTTTTCATACTCCATTCCAAAAATATCTTTCAACCCCGAAAAATTCTATTTCTCAAATATATACCCTGAAGACCTATTCACCTCCGTATTGAAATCCAGAACCACAGACCATGGACCGGATCAAATTCCCGTTAAATTAATCAAATTGTGCTTACCTATCATATTTCCAATCCTTTTGCAAATTTATAACTACTCTCTACAGAATTCTACCTTTCCAACAGCTTGGAAAAAAGCTATAATCCGTCCTATTAGCAAAGTTTCAGTTCCAACCAGAGCTTCTGATAGAAAATGTCCATAATTCTGCTTGGACACCAGCTGAGGGAAATCGCTGAGGGGAGTAAGGATTGGATAATTATTGTTTTAATTAAATAAATATTGATGTCGGCAAAAGTACAAAGGGCGTGTACTTGCCCCCCTTAGATTCTCCAATAGGCCAAGTACAAATCCAATAGGGTTTCCCCATGGGTCTGGGATACCAGAGACCCCTGGTAGTTTCCTACAGCGGCAGCCGACAAGAATATTAAGGATGGTCAAAAGATAAAAATAAGATCACAAAGGCTGGACCGCCAACCGGGGCACTTCCCATATCAGCCCACTCGGTGACGAGGATGAGAGAGAAGATTCGTAGGGCAGTCTCATCCCAGCCACGAGAAGTCGACTTCCATTCTGAAGAAGAAGCAAGGTCCGTCTGGGGGTCAGGGACAGGATCGTGCAAGTTTTATTCTTCCATTTATTACGCAAGATTTTAGAAACAATATTACGTACTCAATCTTAACTAAGTTTTTAACATAATTGATAAGTTGTTTTAAATCTATAAAATAATTTCCTTATTGATTATATCAAAATTAATACTAGTTCATGAAAACGGATGTTTCCCTGTAGACTAAATGGGAATCCTATGGAAATTGAATTTAACTTTTAAAATGGATTTAAAATAGTTCATTTGAAATATAAATTAGTAATAATGATGGAGTTTAGTTGACCGTAGAGAAGATTACATGAGGAATATGGTTGAGAGTGCGGTCATCAAAAAATATACACACATTATCCATACCTCTGTATCCATACCTAATTTCGCACTCATTCGTCATGATCGGGTGGACCGAACAGGTGGGGGTGATGGTCTATACGTTCATGAAAGTTTGAGGACAAAAATCCTATTCGAATCTCCATCTGCCGATATACCTCACCCTGAATATTTATTTGTGGAAATTTCCTCAAATTTATTTTCCCTTCTTTATATCATAATATATCGCCCTCCACATGTCCGATTCGATCCTACACTGGAATCCTCTCTTTTCACATATGTTCCCTTATACAACAATATAATAATAACAGGTGACCTCAATACCAATTTATCTTCCGACTCCCCTGACAAATCATACTTAATTGACCTTATTCACTCTCTAGACCTTTTCATCGTTCCGTTTAATCCTACTCATCATACTCGGTTGTCAAGCACCTGGCTTGACCTCTTCATAGTGGATTCTCCTCAAAACCTGTTGTCTTCTTCTCAAAACCCAGTATCTTTCCTATCTCACCATGATCTCATCGAGATTTCTTACAACGTCCCAATACCTAAATTCACTCCTAAACAAATCTCATGGCGCGACTTCGACTCTTTGAATCCAGAAACTTTAAATCCTCATCTAGAAGCCCTTGACCGATCCTTAGAACCAATCTACTCCTATTCTTCTATCGATGAAAAAGTGAAGTGTTTATGCTCCGATCTCCTTTTATTTCTAAATCGTCACGCACCACTAAAAACCTCAACTTTCAGAAGACCCTCTGCTCCCTGGATTAACCCCGAAATCAGAGAGATGATGAGGGGAAGGGACGCAGCTAGGAGACGCTTCCGGCGTACACGAAATCCCGATGACTATTCCTCGTTTAAAATCCTGAGAAACCTTACCCAGTCATCCCTACGCCGTACTAAAGCACTGTTCTTCCACACTTCACTATCGCAAGCCCCGGATCATAAGTCTCGATGGAAAATCCTCAAAAATCACTCCATTGTGAAGACAAAGGCTTGCATCTCCTACCCTGTTTTCTCCGACCAATTAAACTCCTACTTTACCAATCCTATCCAAACGTCTTCAACCTTTTCATACTCCATTCCAAAAATATCTTTCAACCCCGAAAAATTCTATTTCTCAAATATATACCCTGAAGACCTATTCACCTCCGTATTGAAATCCAGAACCACAGACCATGGACCGGATCAAATTCCCGTTAAATTAATCAAATTGTGCTTACCTATCATATTTCCAATCCTTTTGCAAATTTATAACTACTCTCTACAGAATTCTACCTTTCCAACAGCTTGGAAAAAAGCTATAATCCGTCCTATTAGCAAAGTTTCAGTTCCAACCAGAGCTTCTGATTTCCGACCGATTTCCATCCTCTCCAATCTCTCTAAGCCGTTAGAAAGAATAGTCCATTCACAGCTCAACACCTTCCTAGAGCAAAAGTCCCTAATAAATCCCCTCCAATCCGGTTTCCGAACTCACTTCTCAACACAATCCGCCTTGTTGAAAATTACTCAAGATATCCAATCCTCCATAGATAAACGCAAAATCACAATCCTTGTTCTATTTGACTTTTCCAAAGCGTTCGACCTAGTGAACCATGATATCCTGCTTTCAAAACTCGAAAATCTATCCTTATGAAACAGTGTCTTAAAGTGGTTCCAATCCTACCTATCTCATCGTTCCCAAACAGTTATTATTCCTGATAAACCTACTTCTTCTCCACTCTTACTAACTCGCGGTGTTCCACAAGGATCCTCACTCTCTCCGACTCTTTTCTCTTTATACATAAATGATCTACCTGACTCTATCCATCATTCAAAATATCATTTATATGCCGATGATCTTCAGATCTACCTTTCCTTTTATCCCAGCGAGATGTTTGAGGCGATTCGTAAGATGCAGGAAGACATAGATAATATTAACGCATGGGCATTAAAGAATGATTTAAGACTGAACGTCGATAAAACTAAGGCCATAATTATAGGTTCCAAACATCTCGTTAATTCCCTTCCTTATTATCCCTTACTATACCTTAACGGACTACCTATCCATTTCCATACTACCGTTAGAAATCTTGGTGTCGTCTTTGACCAAAGGAGCAAGTAGCTGGGGAACAAGTTAAAGATGGCTGCTGAGAAGACGTCCTCTTAAATTTGTGTTTCTTTTGTAACTTTATTAGAGCGTAAGGTTTTAGGTTATATTCAGCTTCGTAAGGGTCCTAATAAATTAGGTTTTATAGGAATTGTTCAGCCTTTTTCTGATGGTATTAAATTATTTTTTAAAGAACAAATTTTCCCTTATAAATCAAATAATTTAATTTATTATTTATCCCCTATTTATGTAAAATATAGTTTATAATTGCAACCTGTTCTTTAACACTAGAGTTAGTGCTAATAAAAATATGCGTTCTTGACCTATTAAAGCGATTTTTTTTTTCGAAATAATTTCTGTACATTTAAAAAAAAATATTTTATTGAAATTTACAACTGTATATTGGAATACATCAAGTAAATATTCTGATAATAGATAGTGTACATGAAAAATATGAAGAGAAACTGCCCATTGGCAGCACTCTAGTATTCAATCTAAACAAGAAGGTCTCGTGGCCATCTTCTTTTCAGACGCCTCAGAGGATTTTCAGGAACGGAAGAGGAAGCAAGGATTGAAACTAGTGGGTTAGATTGGGAGTAGAGATTGTCATGGCCTTCCATCCTTATTGATACTTGGTTCGGGTCAAATCAGCTACAAAGGGAATATTAAGGTCTTGATGGATGGGCTTATTCGTGACAAAATAAGGAGCGTTGAAGATTTTAGATTGGACGGGAAGAATTTGATGGTTTAGTGGAGCCCCATAGCTCAACTCCGTAAGTCCAGATAGGTCTTATGATGGTCATGTAGATGAGTTTTTTTTAGTTAAGTGGAAGTTTAGAGCGTTTGTCTATTAAGTGTTGAAGTAACCGAAAGCGGCGAGCAGTTTCTTTTCGTTTCAATCTAGTGTGTGGATTCCATATTAAACGTTTGCCAAGTAGAAGTCCTAGGTAGCGGATCTTTTCAATTTGAATAAGCGGAATATTATTAAAGGATACTGTAGGGCAGGATGTCATAGGTTTACGGCGTAGAGTAAAGGTAATTTGGTGGGATTTGTTGGAATTAATTTTAATTCCCCAATCCTGACACCATACCTCAAGATTTCTGTACATATTTTGAATATATAGGACATCATGAATATCAACGGTGCAAAAAAGGAGATGATCGCTCATATCAGGTATTCACCAAATCTATAAATAATTATTATTTTGAATTGAAATTAAAAAACAAAAAGTACTATAAATACAATTATAATTTATACTGAATTCTAAAAATTTGGAAAATGTATTTAAATAAAAAGGAAATACTAGAAGCTATCGCATCATTAAAATTAGGAAGACGTTAAGTGAGGATTGAGATTCATCGAAGACGGAAGGTTGAAGGGCTGTGGAATTCAACGGTACAACAAAGGTTGTGCAAGTTCTCAAAGTTAGCTTTGAGAGTAAATTATATAAACCTCTTTGCAAACCCCAACCCGTCCTTTCTTTTGCTAAACCTTAAGTAAAGTATTTGTTGCAACTTTGTTGTGGCCGCAGAGAAGTTCAATACTTATTTCATACATAATCAATATCTTCTTTTAGAAATGTCAACTATTATGAAGGGATCCTCTAATTTGGAAATAATCTATATTAATATTATAAAGCTGAAGAGTTTGTTTCTTTGAACGCGCTAATCTCAGGCACTACTGGTTCGAATTGAAAAAAATTTTTTTTTGTTGGATAGTCTATTTATCGAGGAAGGCTTTAGGCTATATGACGCGAAAATTCAACCTCGCATCCCAATAATTCTAAATTATTTACCTTTTAATTTTAAAATGATTCAATTTCCCATTAAGTTATCTTTTGCCGTAACAATTAATAAATCACAGGATCAAACATTTAAACAAGTAGGAATCAATTTACGTCAAGACTGCAAGGTCAACTATATGTCTTGTTGTCAAGAACAGGTTGCAATTATAAACTATATTTTACATAAATAGGGGATATATAATAAATTAAATTATTTGATTTATAAGGGAAAATTTGTTCTTTAAAAAATAATTTAATACCATCAGAAAAAGGCTGAACAATTCCTATAAAACCTAATTTATTAGGACCCTTACGAAGCTGAATATAACCTAAAACCTTACGCTCTAATAAAGTTACAAAAGAAACACAAATCAAAACACAAACAATTATTAAAACATAAATTAATAAAAACAATACTATCTGTAATTTATACATTACATATATAAATTCTAAATTTAATGCATTTAATCTGCCAAGATAGCAATGAATATTATTGTATTATACATACAAAATATTTGATATAAAAGGTCCTTTCGTACTAATTTATATTAATTATAAAAAGATAGAAACCGACCTGGCTCACGCCGGTCTGAACTCATATCATGTAAAATATTAAAGGTCGAACAGATAAATATATCAATTTACATAACGAAACCGGGGTAAGACCCCTCGAACTCAAATAAATCAAAAAACTAAAATTATAACCTTAATATAAAATATAAAAGAATATAAATCACAACCTATAAAAATAATATTAGTTAATAAAGATATAAAAATAATATTTATATATTCAGATAAAAAAATAAAAGCAAATCCTCCTCTTCTATATTCAACATTAAATCCTCTAACAAGTTCACTTTCTCCTTCCGCAAAATCAAAAGGAAAACGGTTAGTTTCAGCCAAACATGAAGATAATCAACAAAAAAATAAAGGAAATGATAAAAATATAAATCAACACTTAGTTTGATAATATATAAAATCTAATAAATTACATCTAAAAACAAAAATTACCAAACATAATATAATTATAATTATTCTAACTTCATAAGAAATAACCTGAGCAACAGAACGAAGACTTCCTAATAAAGAATAATTAGAATTAGAAGATCAACCAGAAAGTATAATTCCATAAACTCCTATTCCCGTACAAACTATAAAAAATAAAAATCCATAATTAAAATTATATATATTTTACAAATGAAACTGTAGAAAATGAGTACGTTATTTTATTTTTAAAATCTCACAGAGCAACATATTTAAATATCTTGGCTTAACTAAAGATCATTTCGGAACGATGGCAAAATACATCAAAAATAAAATTGGAAGTGGTAGAAAAAAAAAAAAAAAAAAAAAAAAAAAACCATTACTTTCTCTTAGTGACCACTTTAGATGGGGCAGAAACATGGACAGTGCGAAAATCGTCTGAAAGAAGATTGTTGGCTCTTGAGATGGACTTTTGGCGAAGAGTCTGTGGCATATCCGGGCTGCAAAGAATCCCAAATGTGGAAATAACAAAAAAAGTAGGGGCTGAGCTTAACATCTTGAATTAAATATCAAAGAAGAGACTCATGTGGTACGGCCATACCATAAGGATGGACGAGACACGGTGGCCATATAAAATAATGAAGTACTCTCTGCAGAAGAGGCGAAGACGAGGAAGGCCCGCAAAACGTGGCTAGAGAGTGTGAGGGAGGACATGGCGGCCAGAGGACTGCAGAGGTAAGGAGTACTGTCGTTCAGAGATACTAACTTTCGGAATGTAACGCAAGTTGCAGAACCTGAGGGAAGAAGAAATTCTAAATCCAAAGCATAGTAACAGAAATTGACGCTTACGAAGTCGCGGGAAACAGCTAGTCTATAATATTCTTCGAAAACTTTTTTTTTGTTATTGCATAAATGTTTGTATTGCTAGCAAGGGAGGGGAGTGATAATAGAGCACTATTGTATTATTCGCCGAGTCCCAGATTAGAGAGGGAGATCGTAGAGGTAGAGATTGCAGAGGTAGAGCGAGGGAGAGGTTGCAGAGGTAGAGTGAGAGAGAGGTTGTAGAGATAGAGTGAGAGAGAGGTTGCAGAGGTAGAGTGAGAGAGAGGTTGTAGAGATAGAGTGAGAGAGAGGTTGTAGAGATAGAGTGAGAGAAGGAGAGAGGTTGTAGAGATAGAATTTGTAAAGAGAGCGATAGATTTTCTTTTGAGGGTTTCAAATCCATCTCCTTGCAGCCCTGGTCGCTTCAGCTTCCTGCTACTGCGAACTGTGAGGTGCTTGGACCTATCGCGACCGACCCTGAGGATCTAGATGTCTCCTGAGACCGTTAGATGCTCGTACCACACTCTTTTAACATCATCTAGCATCACACCCACAGCTTTCTATTTATTGTTCATTAAGAAGAAGCTATTATTACTGACAGTAAAACCTTTATAACCAAGTGATATTCTCTCTTCTAGGAGACGTTTAAAATAAGCTGACAATAAAACCGCAGACGTGAAATGAAAACTATTTGAAGATGTTCTGTTTATTGCCTTTGTGACTACTTGTTACTATTAGTTTATGGACCAGTTATAATGATAGAATCTCTTATTCAATATTTAATAAGCAGTAAGCCTTATCATTTCAATTCCATCCTTACAAAAAATTTCATACATCAAGTCGAAAGAGAAAATCGATTCTATCAAGTTTTGTAACGACTTGCATTTCTATCAGGTCGGGCCTTGTTAAGCTCCATAATGGTTTTAAATTTTCATCTTTACCTTCCTCAATAGGCCATCAAGGATCTCGAAATATTAGAAAAGTAAGTCGAAGTCTTAAAAAAGTAACAACTATAAAATTTTACTATTCTCAATCTATAATTGAAAGTTATAAACCCATATCATGACAATAATGGGATTGCAGAATCCCAATTTTTATTATAACATTTTAAAAAATCTACAGAAACCGGCAATAAGTTTATGATTTCATTGTAGAATATGTTATAAAAAAAAAATCAAAAAAAAATCGTACTACATAATATCTATAGAAGCCCTTGGAAAACGGGAAAAACGTAAAAAGTATATTAATATATATATATATATATTATATATATATATATAATTATTACTAATCGAACAAAAAAAAAATAGGGGAGCCCGTGGCTGAGTGGCTAGCGCGCTAGTTTCTCATGCCAAAGTTGTGAGTTCGAATCCCAGTCCCGACGGGGCTTTTATAAGAATGTAATTAAATGGGATTCACTCACAGACTCTCCCCCGTGTATGTGAGACCCGTCAGCCAAATGGTGGCCACTCACAAAATTAGGCGTAGGGAGTGATGACCCTACACTAGAAAATGCATCACGAAACGTGGGTGTAACCTCCCACGGAGATTAAACCGCGAGGCCTAGGGCCTACACGGCCTGTTGCGCCAAGTGAAAAGAAAAAAATATAAAATTAGACTATAATTCAATCGAATTAATCGAACGACAAATGGGAGGGTCAAAGCAATGAGGTAATCCCCTGGAGGCACCTACAGCAGAATGTATAGTCTATACTGTTGTATAATACAGCATCCAGGCAGTGTACAGTGTATGCTTTTGTATAATACAGCATCCGGGCAGTGTATAGTGTATGCTTTTGTATAATACAGCATCCAGGCAGTGTTATAATAAATAGATAAATTCTTTATTATTCTGGGACATGTCCCTTTAGAATAAAAGAACTGTAGGAGGTCAAAAATATATGATGGACGGCGGGATTGGATAACTTTGTAAAGGAATGACGCAAGAAAATACTTGCTAGGATTGGAAGGGTTAAGCCACTTCAACTCGCCATAAAATTGGAATACAGAGGTGTATCTAGGGACTCCGAAGATGAAACGAACAAAGGAATTAATTAAGCGTTTTATTTTTACCTCCAGATCCCCAGACACACCATTATACACCGTACATCAATAGTCGAAGTGAGGAAATATTAGGGAGGTAACGAGGAGTATTCGGGTTCCATGCGGGAATAGGTGACGGAGGGAATACAGTCTTAGCTTTAAGATTGAAAGGGAACGACGAGAGATTTCGGAAATATTATTTTTGACAGTGTATGTTTTTGTATAATACAGCATCTACACAGTGTATAGTGTATGCTTTTGTACAATACAGCATCCAGGCAGTGCATAGTCTGTGCTTTTGTATAATACAGCACCCAGGCAGTGTATAGTGTATGCTATTGTATAATACATCATCCAGGCAGTGCATAGTGTGTGCTTTTGTATAATACAGAGAAGAGAATGAGGCAGCTGGGAGAGGACACCTGCCCCTCGCAAGAAGTGATATTTTTTTCCTATTGGCGTCCTCTGCCAGGCTGACGGCTTCCTAATTAGGTTTCGGAGCTCGGAGCTATTCTCTCCTCTAAGTTTAGTATTTAAAATATGGTAACTTTGTCAACGAAATAAAATAGAATCTGGTGCGCACAACACACAGCACACTTACCTCTATTGTTATTATAAATTTAGTAATTTAAAAAAAACATTTGGAGAAAAAATAGATTGTTAAAGAATTAATTAACTAGAGTTTGAATAATAACATTTATTTTATTAAATAATCTGTTATATAATTATATACGACAAACAATTAGTTTCATCGGCTTTTCATTGTTCTACGTCGACTTTTACAAATTTGTGCATAAGATTATATTTTTTTCAAATGTCTGTAGCTTTCCAATATATTATACATGCATCTTACTGCTATTTTGTTCAGAAACAAAAAATTGCTACAAATCAATTACAATTTCCTTCTTATGTCGGACATCGAATTCGTTCATTTTATATATTATGCTGTTTTGGGTCATTGTTAACAAGATGGTATGGATAATTTATTTAAAGCGATATAATTGAGGAAGCTTTAGAAGAAGAAATTTCAAAATATTGGCATTCTTTCAGACTATTTCTATCAGAATGAAACTTAAATGATATTAAAGCCCATTAGATTTTACATCGAATTAGCGAGTTTAAATTTTACGCCGCTTTAGAGAAATTCGTTAAAAGGATGTAAAATACATAGTGTAAAGTAATACTTTCGGTCAGCCGATTTTAGTGCAAAAGTTGCTGTAACATCTCGGGCGTTTCCTATAATTCTCATAAATATGAAATTTCGGTTCCGTACGGCTTTTCGTTTCCGCGTTATATTGGGTTGTTTCACATGAAATGTCCGTTTTTATAGTTTCTGAAATACATAAAGGATTTTGCAGGTCTCTGTTGTTTTCTTCCGAATGTTTACATATTCAAAGTAAACAGTTACTAATCCTCTACCTTTGTATTATAAACATTAGCTTCCCAATCAATTACCCACTTTTTAGTATACCTCCAAATATGAACATGGAAACACGCGATTTTCGAGTATTATTTTTGTGAGGGAGTGTTAACGAACGGACCATTCGCCGTTAGTTTGCTAAGTTTTCAGCTGGAGATACCGACTTGGAAAACTTTCCCCGAAGCAGACCTCTGTCCGTAATAGACAACGATGACCTCAAACATACAGTAGAAGGAAACCCCTACCAAACAGTTAAAGGGCTCAGCACAACTAAATCAAGTGCATCTACCGTTTCCAGAAATTTAAAGTGTATCGGGAAAGTAAAAATGCTCGATACATGGATACCTCATGATCTCACTGAGCGGCAGCAAGACCCATGATTCAAAACATACCGTGCAAAAATTGAAAGAACTGTGCTACGAAGTTCTTCCGCACCCCACCCTATTCTCCCGACTTGTCTTCGACGGATTACCACCTGTTCAGGAATTTAGACAACTTCGTCAAAGGAAAAATGTTTGAAAATGATGATCAAGTGAAAAGTGCGTTTTCATATTTTGTTTTGGATTTTGTCAAAGCTCAGAGTTTTTCAGTTCGGAGAAAAAAAGTTGGTGTCACGTTGGGAAAAATGTGTAGAAAAAGAAGGTAAATACTTCGAATAATTTTTTTTTTTTTCAAATCGGATATTTAATAAAAATCCTTTACTTTGAAAACGGACATTTCATGTGACACAATCCAAAACTTATTAAACACGCAAACATGTCTTGTGCTCCTGCCAAAAGGTAAGGGCTCTTCGGAATAAACCGCATCTTATAGATCAATATGTCTCCTGGACACTGCAGGCAAGGTAGTGGAAAGGATCATTTATGGCAGGTTGAGCGAGTTTAGTGGAGTCAGAGGATTATCTGATATACAGTGTGGTTTTCGGGGAGGCGAGGAGGGGTCGATCGACAATCGATTTTTGCTATCAAAGCTGCTCACGAAGTCTTTGCGGATAGAGGTGGAAAAGATGCGTTAGCCGTCAAAAATGCCTTTGATTCAGCTAGGTGGGATTGTATCTTAAACATATTACATAAGATGTAAGTCCCACATTACCTCATAAAGAATTTTCAGAGTTATTTTACCGACATATTATAATCCAATTAACATTTTTTTTCATTTTCAATGTTTTGGGTTTCCTCTGCTCCAGCTAACTCTAATTTAACCAATAGATGGCTTGTAAATTTTATACATTTGCTCTATAAAATGATAGATTGATCTGTATGATTATAATTAGCTAGCGCGATATCCGTCCGAATCATTTTCACGAGGTAAAGTGAAGGAGAAGAGATTTTATACTTCTGGCAAACTAAAACTTGAAAAAGAATAATCAATGAAAGTTTGAGAATCACGCTCATTTTTAGATAAAGATATACAGATTAGCCTAAGAGGGGGATGGGGGAGAGGAAGAGGAGAGATGATGGATGGAAGGGGGCGATGGCAGGATTTCAAATGTGTTACTTGGGGTTCGTTGATAATTAGCTTGGTAGCCTTCCAACAAGGAGCCTACTCCCTAGTCGCTACGTTTGTAAGTCGTCGAAGGAGAACCTTGTAACTTTGTAAGGGGCGACGCTATTTGGGATAATAACCTTATCTCAATATATATAGCGTATAGTTTTAACATCTCAATTTAGCTATAGTCACTTATTCGTTACAACTTTATCATCAACCACTTGGCTTTGAAACTATTGGCTGATTAACTATCACTGTATCTACATCCATTACTTCGTTAGTTATTAAATTAAATTTATTACTTATCAAATCAGAACATCGAAAATTATGTGTGTATGTATATATATATATATATATATATATATATATATATATATATATATTTATTTATTTTTTTCTTCTTCTTTTCCTTCTATGGTAACCCCAAATAAGGAGAGTTTATTAATTAAGAGTTACATGTCCCATGCCTAGTACGTAGGCACACTAAACGGAATACTATGTTATATTTACAAATTTTAAACAATAAATAAAACAAAAGAGAAGAGAATCATAAGTAGATATCATAAATATAAAGTCCCGGTTAGAGATGGGAAATGCGTGTTATTACTCAGTTGCTAAGTTACTTAGCTCACGGCTTCTATCTAAAGGTTAGAATAAAACATAAAGGTTAGAATTTATAAAACTATTATTCTTCCAACGGTTCTTTACGGATGTGAAACGTGGCCGCTTACTTTGAAGGATGAACAGCAGCTTAAGGTTTTCGAAAATAAAGTACTGCGTAAAGTATTTGGTCCAGAGATGAGAGAGATGAGGCCACTGTGAAGTTTAGAAGGTTGCACAACATGGAATTGTGGAGCTTACACCCTGTGAATATAATTGAGTTGATAGCATCGGGGAGACTCAAATGGGCGAGTGAAATTGTCGGGCTCGGTGAGGAACGGATTCCGAGGAAAATGGTATACACTGATCCGACTGCCAGGCGTGCGAAAGGTAGAACGAAGGGTCGATGGGAGGATTGTGGTGTATTTTTGTGGCGAATTAAAAAAAAAATTGATTCAGAAGTTTCGGGAAATTGCCGCGGACGGCATTAAACAATAAATGATTATTATTTTTTACTACTAATAATTAGTTATTAATTATAAAGGGTAAATATAATATGACAGTTTGTTTGTTTATTTATTTAACGTCCCTTTATGCTGCTGTGGCTAATCGGACGATGCTACAGTGGGAGTCCTAAATTTTGCCTATCCAGGTTTTATTAGGATAGGGATCTTTAACGAGTACCTGACATCGCACAGGCTCGGGACCACCTTTTAACGTCCCCTCCGAAGGACGGCATAACTAAGGATTTTTACTCCCATTAAAAAATCCTAGGGCTACCTGCGGGTTTGAACTCGTGACTTTTGGAATAGGAGGCTGTTATGCTAACTACCCTGCTACAGGTAACCCCATAATATGACAGTGGTCGTTAGCTTATATTAAAGTCTATACCAATTAGATTCCATATACTATTCCATTATATACTATATATATTCCATATTCTATACCATATTTATTACATATATTATACCATATATATTCCATATACTATGCCATTCCAACAGGTATGAAGACGCCCATCATGTTCTAAAATCGAAAATAGTACTTTTAGGGAAAGAATGTATCATCGTTTAACATGAAACACCAGAGATTATCATGGTTGTGTCTGTTATAATTCTTTTATCGACTGTAAAGTCAGTTCTAATATCATGTAGTTTCAGGTTTCATGTTGACGTATCGATAGTGACCAAGATATTTCAAGTCTTTTCATGTCCACAACCACCGGGTTGTGAAACGTCATTAATACAATAGAAATGCAAAAGAACCTTTTATTAACTTAACCAAGGAGTTTTTATTTTAACATTGTGTTCGTAGCTTACACTCCTTGATGAGAACAAAGTTAACCATAACGGCCTCTCCATTGGCTTACACATTAATCTACACATTAAAGCGGGACGTAACGATTAATATTTAACGATTAGCTGCTGATATGACTGTTATATGTTCTGGGAAAATGTTCACGACACTATTAATATAAACATTTTGCAACCCGTAAATGAATCCTTCCACCTATAAAACGAGAAAAGTCCTGAAAAAATAGAATTAGCTTATTTTTATGTTTTAGAAACAATTCCCTTCAACGCTCCAATTATTCAAAAAAAAAAAGGAAAGGAATGCTTGAACCTATGTTGTTTTTTTTTAAGATTTATAAATAAGGTATTCTTTAAAAGCTATTTTTGCGGCCATTTAATGAAAATTTTACTTTAAATGTTTGAGGATGGGGTCACCTGTAGGATAGTGGCTTCTTTAATAGCCTTCTACGCTCAAAGTCACGAGTTCAAACCTGCGGGTGGCCATAGGATATTTTAATGAGAGTAAAAAATCATAGTTATGCCGTCCTTCGGAGGGGACGTAAAAAGGTCCCTTTGCGAAGTCAAGTACTCTTTAAAGATCCCTATTCCAGTTAAATATGGATAGGCGAAATTTAGAACTCCCAGTGTAACATCGTCTGATTAGCCACTGTAGCATGAAGTGACGTTAAATAAATAAACAAACTTTAGATTTTTCGGTCATAGATAAGGTGTCGTGCATATAATAACGACCACACTGAACAGTCATAGTCCCATCGGGTCGGAGCTCTCGGCTCGGTGTTAAGAGGGATCTGGAGATAATTGTGTTTGGAGCGAAGGGATATCGGTGTTTGCCGGCGGGAGATCGAAGCTTGGACCTGGTCCAACATCTGGGACCGATGCTCCGGCCAGCTTGTCATAACTCCTCTCTGCTCCAAGTAGTAAATTTGCTTTGTAAATCGTCGAGAAAGTTCCTTAATTACTGCACCCTTTAAGGTGATGCACAGCCTGCCGGGGCGGAATCCGAAACTCATTTTTGTAGCGTTTGAAAACAGTAAAAAGAGTAATTTGATTGGGATCTCGCGTGCTTCACCAGTCATTCATTATCTGCCACCTGCAGTTTTCCAAAGATATCTAGTAACTTTCATTGATATGTCCACTTTACGCAGGATGTCACATAAACGTCTCATTATAATGTGATAACAGATACTTGACCTTAAGTAGAACAAAAAGGGTCATATGGCTCAAAGCCCAATTAATAATAATAATAATTATTATTATTATTAGACTCAGTCATTGCAGACCTAACGACCCTGAATAAAAGGAATTTATCCATGGCATGGATCGATTACAAAAAGGCTTTCGACTCGGTCCCTCACAGTTGGCTGTTAAAAGTTCTGGATATATATAAAGTGCAGCCACAAGTAAAGCTATAAATACTTGGGTTATTCCAGCCATATCTTACAGTTTCGGGGTCCTAAAGTGATCAACAACATCACTGCAGGAATTGGACAGACTGATAAGGACGAGTATGACTGGATCCAGAATGCATCACCCTACTTCATCCACTACAATACTTTACTTGTCGAGAAAAGAGGGAGGTAGAGGTCTTCAAAACATTGAAGAGGCGTGCCGAAACAGATAAGTAATGCTCGGACAATATTTTAGACAAAGTGAAGTACATAAAATAATACTACATAAAATAATATGCAATCTTGACCGTAGTCACACTGCTCTTAAGTTAAACTCTCAACATGCTGCATCCACCATTGTTACAGATCGCGATCGGCTGGAAGAGTGGAGATCGAAAGCACTACACGGAAGATTTTACCATCAACTCCAGCAAACTGAAATCGACAAACCATCTTCTACTCACTGGCTGGTCAAAGGAAGTCTCTTCCCAGAAACGGAAGGCTTTTTGATTGCTATTCAGGACCAGGTATAGCGACTAGGTCTTACTGCCGACACGTCTTGAAACAGCAAAATGAATCTGACAGATGTAGGCTCTGTGCTCTGGCACTTACGAGTCGATTCAGCACATCACTGGAGGATGCGGCGCGCTGGCCGAGACAGAATACCTGAAGAGGCACGACGATGTTACCAAGACATATCATCAGGCGATTGGTGTACAAAGAAAGTAATTAAATGAATCAATACCATATTACCAATACAAACCTAAAGAGCTCCTTCAAAGGGAAGGTATAAAAATGTATTGGAATCAATCGTTTATAACTGATCACACGGTGATCCACAATCGGCCTGACATCGTACTGATTGATACCAATAAGAAAAATGCAGAGCTGATTGATGTAGCTGTCCCAAATGATGGCAACACTAGTTCAGTATGCGCAGAAAAAAATCGGAAGTATCAAGCTCTTGCAGCTGAACTAAAGGAACTGTACAGGCTGGATAGTGTCATTGTGAGAACTATATTGTGATATCAATGGTCTGATACAAAAGTCCACTTTGGAAGCCACTGAGCGGCTGGGCCTATCTAAAGCTGTTATAAATGAAGCCCAAAAAGCTGTACTGTTGAACACAGCTAGAATTGTTAGGAGTTTCCTAAATATATAATACTATTTAACTCAAAGCACCTGAAGTGGTTGGAGTTCATCTCCCCCTCTACAGGAATAGCCCAAGTCCCCGAGATCAGCCTAAATAGACTCAAAGCCCTATCAGGGAGAAAAATCAAATTTTGAGATTTTTCGCTATCATGTCATGCTGTTATATGTAACGGTGGACATTGATCAGCAACATTTGATTTTTCTCCCTTACTGTTGACCGCGCTGCCATCTGGCCCTAGTTGTGGTCATCTTGACATTTGAGTTAGATGTGATTACCCCAAACACAAACTGATGTAGATAAAAATATAATAGATTATTTAATAAAACAAATGTTTCTACAGAAATTCAATTTAATTAATTCTTTAACAATTTATTTTTATCTCTACATGTATTTCAAAATTCTTAAATTGATTTTAACAACGAAGGTAAGTGAAAGTCATGTGTTGTGCGCACCAGATTTTTTTTCGGTAGTAAGAGGAACATTGATAGTGAGAGGTAGATTGGTACTGGGAGTTACATTGGTAGTGAGAGACGGATAGTGCATTAAATACAAGAAGAGCAGAAAATGAGCTATTAGGAGAAAGCCTTTAGAGCGAACTGGTAATTGGTGGTCGCTGTTCGCTGGTTACCTTTGTCATGGGTCGATAGGTCGGCATAGGCCACATCAAATAGTTGGCCCTCTTCAAAGGCATACCTTTCTTCAACCGAAAACCTATTCAAAGTAATCCATTCGAGCAAATTACACTACGCGTTATCTCTTAACAATAACGAAATTCGGAACAGATATCTGGCCAAAAGAATGGATTGGTAGAATCGATCTGCTTTAAGTATAGCGTCATCGATAGTGAATAATTTAATGATGAAAGAAGAAATATAAATAAATAACATACACGTAGCAGTGCTCTGCTCTTTTTTCTCAAGCTACTATTAGTGCCATTGAATTGTTCTTGCCAATATTGATTTTTTTTTTAACCAATTGTAATTTATATTGTTTACTGAATCAGGATAATTGTGACGTTCTGAAATCTTTAAGGCCGCCATTTCCCGAAGGTCTTTTGGTCATTAATACTGCATACTGCCCTCTTAAACTTATGGCTGCCAAACCTGGGCATTGGCGAAAGCTCAGGAATCTAAGTTGAGCGTTTGGCAAAATCACGTTTTAAGAAGCATTATGAACTATAGAATGAAGGACAGAATTAAATGTTCGGATTAACGGAAAGAGGTGAGGCAGGCCAATATCCAGTTAAGGAAGGGTAATTGAAGGACATCATACCACAGTTCGGGACGCCAGGTGGTCCTTAAAGGTGACTTAATAGATTCCACACAATTTAAAAAGAAGAAGGGGAAGACAGTATAGTCGATGGAGTGACTCCTTGATAGCATCGCGGAGACTCAAATGGGCGAGTAAAGTTGTTGGGCTCGGCGAGGAACGGATTCCGAGAATTTTGGTATTCGCTGACTGGTAGGACGAGGCGTCGATGGGAGGATTGCGTTAAGGCGGAACTCGGGGGCTTGTGCTTGAACATTGGACGAGTCTGAGTAGGCGAAATTTGGTGGTATCGGCATCGAACCTTCGGGTTCGGTAAGCCTATTATTATTATTATTATTATTATTACATAATATGAAATGAAATTACAGGTCTCACTTTAAACTGACTGAGAATTTCATGGAAAGCAAATTAAACTTTTTACAGGTATTTTAAATGTTTTATTTAATATATTTATCTCTAAATGTTTAAAAACATTTAGGGATGAAAATAAATAGTTAAAGAATTGATTACATTTAGTTTCAATAGAAACATGTGTTTTTATTAAATAATCTATCATAATATTATCTATGACCATCAGTTTATTTTATCGGCTTTTCATCTCTCTCTATTAACTTTTCCATTTTAGTGAATACGATACTATTTTTCCTAAAATCTTTAGCATTTCAACGGTATATTATACATTTATATTACTGTTTTAGGTTGAAAAACACAAAAATTGCATGTAAAAATAATTTTGTACCTTTCGTTTGATATGGAATTCACTCGACGCTTTTTTTTTTTTTTTTATCAATGTTTACAAGATGATATGGTTAATTTATTCAAATATACAAAATTAAATGTAGGTCTGAGGAAGAAAATTTAAACTATCGGCATTTAAGCCCTGTCAGACTGTTTTAATCAGAATAAAACCTACATCGTATTAAAGCCCATTAATATTTACATCGATGGAGGGAGTTAAATCAAAATCGTTAGATTCATTTTTGAGAAAAACGTAAAAATGTACAAAATTAATGGTATAAAGTGGCTTATTCCCGTCACGGCGCTAAAAATGCAACGATATTGCATTTATCTGAAACATGGTTGAACAACAAATATAACATCGATATCCCAAAATTCCATTGTATAAATAAATTTAAGCGACCTCTGTGCCGAACTGCAAAAGTAGCCATATATAAAAGTAATGCAGACACGAAAAACATCAGAACTTCACCGATGGATGTAGCATTTAGGAATCATAAATCAAACAGTTTTAATAAATCATCTGTTGGAGAAATTCGTGTTGCAAAAAGTGAAGTATAAAATAGACTAACCATCATAATAGTAGTCGTTTACATCTCACCTTATCAAAGTGTGAAGAAAATTCATTGAAAATAACTTATAATTATAAAACAGAATGGTCTGCTTTGATGTTAAGTGGCCTAGAAGACCCTCTTGACTCAAAATTTCCTTGTTTGTTTGTAGGAAGTGGACTCTGGAATGAAATCATCATTTCAGAAGAGTGAGTTTAAAACGGTACGTGTACATGTCATGTCAATTTTTAAATAACAGATTTGTCAAATAATTACGGCTGCTTTGAAAAACTACAGCACCAATTCTTATAAATAAAAAAAGTATATAAACACACACACACGACACTTATGGTGTCATGAATTTAGACATAATAAAGGAAAAAGGATGGTTCTTTATGGATGAGATACGCACAAGACAGGATGTTGTGGAAAAGTAAGTGCCAGCAACTCAAGGTTTAGATTCGGCTAGTCTCCGCCCAAAAGACTCTGATTTCCCATTCTTTGGGAAGGTCTATATGTAAATATATTTCATGTAAATATTCATTTATTTATTTTTTTTTTACATAATGGAGAGTAATTAACTTTGTATTTACATATAAATAAAGACTATTATTATTATAGTTAATTACTTCAATTTATTATTTTAGTTTAGCTTTTATTTGTTTATATTTTATTATTAAGGGACTTAAGTCCCAAGGTAATAAAAACTTTTTTCATTTTATCCTTCCTGCACCAATCTTCCACTACCATCCTTCCTCCACTATCCTCCTCTAAGGCAACTGAAACAGCCTGGTCGGCTCACAAAGGTGTAAGGAACGCGAAGAATTTCCGCGATATGTCTCGCTTTCCAAAATCATCAGAAAATAAGGTGGTAGCGGTAACATTTAAAACCTCAATGAAAGAAATTCTGGTTATTTTAGGTTATATTTAAAATGAATCCTAGTATTCATTCATAAAACACTTGGAATGTTGATAGTTTGGAAATGTTAACGGACGACCAAGTGTGAAACTAGATAAGAATTTGTGTAGTTGAAATGTTTGGAGCGCGAAGAGGATTGAGAAATGGGCAAGTGAGGAGAGAAGGAAGACAAGTGAGAAGGGGAGAGGGACAGCCTCTTGTTTTCTTTTCCCTTCTCTTCAAGGATAAATATTGCAGGCTTTTCTTCACCGACTTGAGCAGGCTAACTACAAGCAACCATTATTAGCGCTCTTCTCTTCTCATCAATTCCTAACCTTGTCGTATTACACAATACATAGGTCTTATTTATAATAATTATTGCTGAAATGTTGATTTCGAAAAAATATTAAAATTCTGGTGGTCGCAATACATGACTGTCACTTACATCCGTTGTTAAAATCGGTTTAAGAACTTTAAAATAAAGTTAGGGATGGAATAAGTTTATTTGGTTGTTTCACATGAAATGTCCGTTTTTATAGTTTCTGAAATACATAAAAGATTATGCAGGTCTTAGTTGTTTTCTTCCAAATGTTTAAATATTTAAAGTAAACTGTTACTAATCCTCTTGCTATGTTTTTGACCGGCTGCTTTTCTAAGGCAGCGATAGCTTCAAAAACTAGCTCACTTACTATATTTAGTCAATATATGAACTATATTTAATGATACCATGGATCTCCTTTCCAAAGGTATCGTGTTTACCAATCCAAGAGGTGGCATGCAGGGTAAGATTAAAGTAAACAAGATTCAATTAATACATTACTATAATTATTAATTTACACATATAAGTTATATTAACCCATTGCCTAGAACTCTGATTGAGAATACAGAGGGACATTTTACTACCTTTGCCATACAATATTACAAAAAACAATATACCTTTGAAACACTTAACCGGCTGGCGAAGGTGAAATCATTCTTAGGTCCCCTTTCTTGGCATCATCCTCCAGCTGCTCTCTGAACCCCGACGGCCACCTCCTCTTCTTGTAGATAGAACCCGAATCCCTCTTCCTGAGGATAAAACTTGACTGACTCCTTGTTCGAATAAGACTCCCTACGAATCTTCTCTCCCATCCTCGTCACCTCGGGTGGGCTGACATGGGAAGTACCCCGGTTGGCGGTATAGCCCTTGTGCTATTATTCTTATCTTTTCACCACTTAATATTCTTGTTGGCCGCCGCTGGGGGGAAACTACCAGAGGTTTCTGGTACCGCTGGAGGGCCCATACCGATAGGGGGCTAGGTAAACACCTTTTGATGTTTTGCCAACAAAGGTTCGTTATCATTAATTGTTTAATATTAAAATTATTTAATTATGGACTCCCCTCAGTATCCTCAATACATTACACTCTACCTTTGTGTTATAAACATAAGCTTTCCAACCAATTACCCACTTTTTAGTATACCTCTAAATATGAACATGGAAACACGCGATTTTCGAGTAATATTTTCGTACGAGCTTAAACTCGGCCATTCAGCAGCTGAGGCCGCTAGAAATATTTGCAAGGCTTTTGGAGAAGGGAGTTTATTAAAAACGGACCATTCGCCGTTGGTTTGCCAAGTTTTCAGCTGAGGATACCGACTTGGAAAACTTGCCCCGAGACATAGACAACTTCGTCAAAGGAAAACTTTTTGAAAATTATGATCAAGTGAAAAGTGCGTTTTCAGATTTTGTTTCACTTCAAAGCTTAGAGTTTTTCAGTTCGGGGATAAAAAAGTTTGTGTCACGTTGGGAAAATGTGTAGAAAAAGCAGGTAAATACTTCGAATAAAATTATCTTGTTTTCATTTCGAATTTTTAATAAAAATCCTTTACCTTAAAACGGACATTTCATGTGACACAACCCAATAAAAAAATTACACTGAGTTTCAATAGAAACAGGGGTTTCATTAAATATTCTCTTATATTATTATCTAAAACTATTATTATTATCCGCTTCTCATCCTTGTCGATTACATTTTACATAATTGAAAGTAACATTTTTCCAAAATATTGAGTTTTCCAACGGTATATCATTTGTCTATATTACTATTATTATTTTCTTTTCTTTTTTAAAAAATATAATCACCCAAACATATCATTTGGTCTATACAATAGTAACAAATTAGAAAAATATTTAAGTAAAATGAAAGATGAAATAGAGAAAATGTATAAATATAATGTATAAATATAATGTAATATAAATATTAAAACATACTGTAAAAATTATGAATGCATACATATAGGAGAGACATCTAAAAAATAGAAAACAAGAATATCCCTACATATATCCAATTTTAAAAATATAAAAAAACACCAATACAACAGCATTATCATCACATAGTATAACAATATAACATAAATTTAACTTTGAAAATACAGAAATTTTATATAAATCACAAAACAATAGAAATAGTAAATTACTAGAGGCAATACACGTTCCCAAAAATAATAGGAGGACAATAAATTTCAAAAAAGATCTAAAAAACCTAGGAACATATTACACAGATATCATAATTAAAGTAAAATTTTAAAATAAATATAACCATAACCCAAAAACCATAATTAGAATATATAATTAATAGAAATAAAAATAAAGACAGGGCACAGGGGTTACATAGGAATACTAGAAAGGTACAAAGTGTAAAATTAGAAAATAATAAAATAGAAAAAGTGAGCCAACAAACTTTGATGAGGACGAATATCAGGAAGCTATAAATGTAAAATAATGAGTGATATATTTAAAAGTGTTTATAAAAAAGGTAAATTATACATATAAGTTTTAAATCAATAATGAAAAATTAATGAAGATAATTTTAAAAGACAAATATTTAAATAATGTGTTTTCACTAATTTATTTATTTATTTATTACAAAACAAAAAAAAATTGACATAAAATTACATTTGCCATCTGCATTTCTTTTGCAATAAGCAAATTTGTGGACTGCTGAAGCAGCGGCTCAACACAGAAGAGTTCGTTAAGTGATCAGCATATCTCTTGGCCACCGCCTGCGTAGTCATCGGGGTGGGCTGTAAGGATTCGTAGAGCATTTTAATGTTTCTGTAAGAGGGTTGGTGTTGTATGTTAGTCTTTGGTGGAAGTTATTGTATTGTATTGTTCTGTAGCAGTGGCTGAAATTGTCGGAATGTTTAAGTCGTTATGTATAACGTCATTTGTTACGTAGAACGGTGTGTCCACTATTTTGCGCAGCACTTTCGACTGAAAAGACTGTATTCTTTGGATACTTGATGGTTTAGCAGAGCCCCACAGTTCTATCCCGTATGTCCAGATTGGTTTTAGCAAAACTTTGTAAAGAGTTAGTTTGTTGAGTAGTCAGTAATTAAACTAAAAAAAAATTGTTTTATTCTTGATAATGGAGAAAGAACCCCGAAACGTTGAAAAACGATGTAAAAAATTGTGAAAGAAAATAAATATAAAAGGAAGTCAAGGTGTGCATATTTGAGTACGTACTATTATTATGTTCGAAAAAAAAAATTTACCTAGACAAATATTTTAGTCCTTTTCTGTTTGAGTTTGCTATCGAATTCGTTCATGTTATGTATTTACATGTTTTTTTCACAATGCTTACCATAATAATAATGTGGTTGAAATATCGCCATTTAAGCGCTGTAAGACTATTTACTTCAGGATGGAAACCTCATAATATTGAAGCCCATTGAATTTTACATAAATTAATATTACCGTTTTTGGGAAACTCGTAAAAAGATGCAAAATGCGTATATAAAGACCCCTTTCTGGTCGCAGTAGCATCTCAGGTATATATATATATATATGTATATATATAAACTTCTAAAATATGAAATGTCTAGTTTTATACAACTTATCGTTTTCAAGATATAATGACAACACACACACTTTATATATAATAACTTATTTATTTATCCACACCTGTTTATACATACATATAACAATCAGTGGGTTGTCTGTCAGATTTATTAAAATAAAAAGGGGGATGTCAGGCATGAGGAAGATGACAATACCCAGTGGTATCTCTTCTGTGGCATGTTTTAATTCAAAAGATTACAGAAGATCTCCCATCCATGACCTTTTCAGTCTTCTCCTGATGTTGTGGGGCATATTGATTGTTGCCATTTGTTCTATGAGAGGGTTGTAATGTCCAAGTAATTTGTTGTGAAATCGAGAGTAGTGAGTTCGTATGTATTCGCTGACGGTAGGCATGTGTAAGTCTGTATGTAAAGTTGTGTTTGAAACATATCAAGGTGCTTGCATAATTCGTCTAAGTATTTTTGACTGAAAAGTTTGAAGTCTTTGTATGAGTCTTTTTTACAGCTCCGAAAATTTGAGAGGCGTGTGACCATATTGGTTTTAGTAAGTATGTGTAGGTGGCAAGTTTCTTTCTTAATTTTAGTTTTGATTGTCGCCTGAGTAGTGTGTGCAGCAGTCTACTTCTTTGGTTTAGTGTCTTTCGTTTTTTCTTAATGTGCGGGCCCCAAGTCATTCTCCTGTCAAAAGTTAGTCCTAGGTAGTTGACACTGTCTGTTTGTGGTATTGGTACATTATCGATGTACACTGGTGGGCAGGTTTCACGTCTTAGTGTAAATGTCATATGTTGGCATTTGTCATAGTTTAGTCTTGTTTTCCACAGCTTGCACCAATCCTGTACTTTTTGTAAGTGATGTTGTATAGCAGTGAGGCTTGAGTATGATCTTCATGTTTTGATAAGATTGCAGTGTAGTCTGCGTATGTTGCCGTCAGGATGTTTGAACTGTCTGGTATGTCGTGCGAGTATAATATATATAGCAGTGGTGCAAGTATTGAACCTTGAGGCACTCCTGCCAGCACGGGTCTTATTGAAGAAGTTTCTGTACCCTGTCGGACTGAGAAAAATCTGTCAGAGAGAAATAATTGAATAATAAGAAAGTATGTGTGTGGTAGTATCTTCTTGAGTTTAAACAGGAGACCCTGGTTCCAGACTCCTCAGGAGACTTTAAAACTTGAATTTTGATAAAAACTCGATTTTTATTATTTTATATGTTATATATATATATATATATATATATATATATGTGTGTGTGTGTGTGTGTGTGTACCCCTAAATGCAGGTAAGTGAAAGCTAAAAGATTAAAGGAATAATTCTCGAGTTTGGCAATAAAGCACCTTTTTTACATTGTATGTTTAAGTTCACAGTTATTTTGGAGTAATTCGTGTTTCTACTGGTATTATACTAGAAAATAATTGAATTGCCTACATTGTAAACCTACTTGGATGTTTCCTCTCTCGGATTGGAACGAATTGCATTGATGTTGTTGACGAGTGAACGATGAGTATTATCACTTGATTGTGTATTTCACGATAGAGAGGCAGGTAAAGTCAACATTGCCACCTGGAAAAAATGTTCACTTTAAAGTTGCCAATGCACATGCAAACATATGGAGATTGAAGCAGGTTTTATCAAGTTCATTTAAAAGTTTTTTTTATTAATACATATATAGTTACTAAATAATAACAATATATTTTCTGGTTGATAATAAGTTTTAGCAACATATACAAGGATTGAAACTAATGGGTTGAGGTAGAAATGGCGTTTGATATTGAAGGAATATACCTTGCGTAGGCCAAACAGACTACAGATGGAACATTAAGGTCATTATGAAAGAATTTATTTGTGGGGAAGCAAGGAGGATTGAGGATCTCACGAAGGAATTACTGTTGTAAGGATTGGTTTGCAGATGAATTCGATGGTTTACTAGAGCTCCAAAGCTCAACTCCGTAAGTCTAGGTGATTATCAAGTCCCTTCACTCTTTTCAGCGGAAGACGAGGGTAGGTGAACAATTATTAAAGGATACTATCGTGCGAGAGTCATCGGCTAGCATTTGTCTAAACATTAATATCGAATAAGGACAACATCACACAGCAACGGCGGTAGCATGAAAGAGAGAAAGGTGAACAGAACGTCATGAAAAGCTACATTTAATTCAATAAATTAGAAAAATATTTGAGGTTGTACTTGATAATGTGATATTGTAACGGTTACCACTCTTTTTTGGCCAGACCCTGCCCCACTTTGTGAAGTAACGACTTTTTAGATAGAAATGGAAAGCAGAAGAAGGTGCTAGAGATGGCTCTGTTCATGTCGTGTAATGCCTGTATCAATAAAGGGTAGGAGGTGATGTGACCTGTAAACAGCGGCGCTTGGAGAACTCTCGTAAAGACAAACAGTTTTCCCAAACCACATCTCGTTCTCTCTTCTCTATAGAACAGATAAACCAACCCTTGTCTACTGCATCTCATTGCGGCGCCAGTAATCTCATCTAATCTCATAAAGCATATTTAGTTACAACATATTTAAGAGCATTTATAAAAGTATAATCGCATAAATGATTACTTCTTCATGAAAATCAGCTAATCTTTTTTCAGTGGTATGATTGCATTCAACGCTCTGAAGTATGACGAAGTGCACCGATGGGTTATTACGGAAATTACCATATATGTCGAGAAGAGCTTAACCCGAATCTTATTGTGATCTCGCTTCTTTATCTACCGTGCTACTGTATCAACCACGCTACTTCATATACCATGCTTCTGTAGCTACTGTGCTACTGAATTTACTATACTTCTGCATATACCATGCTACTGCATCCACCATGCTACTGCATCCACCATGCTACTGCATCTACCATGCTTCTGTATCTACAATACGACTTTAACTACCGTGGTACTGAATTTACCATACTTCTGCATCTACCATGCCACTGCATCTACCACGTTTCTGAATTGACCATACTTCTAGATCTACCATACCTCTGCATCTACCATGCGACTGCATCTACCATACTACTGTATCTACCATGCTACTGCATATACCATCCTTCTGCATCTACCATGTTAACTGCTTCGTTTGTTCGTTGGCAAAACAACCAAAAAATGTACAACAAGTAAACAATGCCCAGAAGTAATCAAGCATTTAAATCTGAAATATGACCATTACACATCGGGAAGAGCCTAACCCGAATATATTGTGATCTTGTTAGTGTATGTATCATGCTACTTTATCTAACGTGGTACTGTATCTACCAACCTTCTGTATCTACCATGTCACTGTATTTAACACGCTACTGCATCTACCATGCTACTGTATCTACCATGCTACTGTATATACCATGCTACTGTATCTAACATGCTACTGTATCTACCATGCAACTGTATCTACCATGCTACTGTATCTACCATGCTACTGCATCTACCGTACTTCTAAATCTACTATGCTACTGTTCCACCATGCTTCTGCATCTATCATACGATTGCATCTACCATTATACTGCGTCTACCATACGACTCCATCTACCATGCACTTGTATCTACCATGCTCCTGCATCTAAAATGCTCCTGCATCTACCATGCTACTGCATCAACCATGCTACCATGGTATCATCGAGAGATTTCAGTATCATACGACTTACCACGGACCTACCGTTTTGCGCTACCTGGTTATTCGTGATTATGATATATTTACTCAAGGAACCCTCAAACGTTTATTTCCGTCGAAAACTAGAATTCAATTTTTTTTTACGATAGCAAGACATTATATTTCATATAAAGGTAAGTGAGAGTTAAAATAAGTTAATTATTTATGTTATTGGATGAAAGCTGGCTCTGCGCCCGTCTCATAGTTCTTTCATTCACAAATACGCAAATCATTCATGACAATCCTCGGGCCATTTTGATATTTTACTCTGCATTAGCTATGAATCACACACAATACAGTGTGCGAAAAATCATGTATGAAGTCGGTAACGGAAATATGAGGAAACATCAGGCTTCTGAACGTGATTTAGGTCTTATCACCTCCTTGCAGAGCACTGTTACTGCTATAACCTCTACCACTACAACCCTGACTAGTACTCTATTCACTAGACCACGCCGCTTCTTGTTACTCCTATAATAAATATTTATTCAAGTATATTACGATTTGTTTCTAAATGAACAGTAGTGATAGTTATATGAGACCACATTCACACAATATATACAGAAAACAATGACAAAGCCAAATCAACTAAAATATAATATATATACAAAAAAAAAAACCAAACTACAACCTATAATAAGATAAATATAAATAAATGAAATAAAGAAGTAAGAAATATATTAACACCATACACACAACCATAACTGTATACAATATTTACAACCTCAGACTGGGCCTTTTCCTCCATATGTAGAGGAAAAAGCGGAATACAAGAGATACCAGCGCCTCACTCTCAGCCACGTCACTGGTGTGAGCCAGTGGAGGCTGAGCTAGTGCGCAACAACCACAATCATACATTAGATGAGTGGAGGATCTGACCAGTGTTAGAACTCCAATATACAAAACGTCTCGCGGCCACTACCGTTTCAATGTTCGAGGAGGTTTGTAGGGATGGGTGATGCTGGATAGGGGATTGTGCTAAAGGGTTAGCATGATGAGTTAGGTTCTAATGAAATTTAGAAAATTTTGATGGTACCAGGTCTAAATAAATGGTATATTTAGGTCGTGGTGTAGGGGACGGTTGGTAACGTAATAAGGAGCATTAACTATTGTTCGAAGGACTTCGGATAGAAGGATTGGATGAGTTTGATGTTAGAATGTTTAGCTGTCCGCCACAGTTCAAATCTGTAGGTCCAAGTCTGTCTTGTATATTAGTAATTTGTTGTCAATTGTAAGATAAGCTTTTCAGTTTAATAGTCTGTATTACTGGCCGAATCTGCGGTTGAGTTCTTTTCTTTTAAGTCTTGTATGTGGGTTCCACGTCAGTCTTTTGTCTAGTATAAAGCCACCATATCCAACCGTTGGCAGGATTTGCGTGTAAGTTTGAAGGTGACGTGTGCGCATTTCCTTTCGTTCAGCTTGATACGCCAAGCATTACACCAGTCTTCGGCAAGGGAAAGGTGCTTTTGGAGATTTAGCGATGCTGCTTCAGGATCGGAATTGGATAACAATATAGCGGTGTCATCAGCAAATGTTACCAGGTATCGGGATCGGTAGGGATATTGGCGGTGCACAGGATGTAGAGGACGGGTCTCAAGACGCTGCCTTGAGGAACACCAGCCTCAACAATATAATGTCTGGAAAATTCTGAACCACATCGAACTCGGTAGGAGTGGTTTGATAGATAGGATCGGATGACGAGGTATAAGGATTGGGATTTCCAGAAAGGCACCCGAACAATACTCCTTGTACTCAAGGGCGGAGGAAATGTGGTCCATACGGAGTTCCTCCTGAACCGTGGAATGTTGAGAACGAAATCCGAATTGATGTGAGGAAAATTTTTGAAATTTGGCAAGGATTCGTTCTAGTAGGAGCTTTTCAAAAATTTTTGACTGGAGCGGAAGTAGGCTAATAGGTCTGTACTCGTATTTAATGGATGATAGTTGAATGTTTCCATAAGAGAGGGAAATAGGTTGTGCGTAGGATGCAGTTATAGAGATGTGTAAGGAATGTAATGGCGTTGGGTGTGAGATGTCTTAAGACCTGAGAAGTAAGGAGATCATATCCAGAGGATTTACGGAGAGGAGGCTTTTCAATAAGATATTTCACCTCAGAGGGATTAATTGCTTTAAATGGTAAGGAGAGTGGTATTGGTGACGTAGGAAAATCTTCAGCTGTTGCAGTATGAGTTGGATTGAGCTCAGGATGAGGAGTGAAAACTTTGAAAAGGTGCTGTGCAAATTCCTCGGCCTTATCCTTGTCAGAAGCAGCCCAGGAACTATCACCGCGCCGGAGAGGAGGGAAATGGTGTGGGATTATAGAATTCTCTTCCACAGGGAATCGTCACCAGTCAAGAGAGAGGAGTGGTAGAAATTGTAGGATTGGGAACGAAAGATCGCCAACTCCCGCATTAATTTTCTACAATAAAAGTTATAAGAGCGGCGATCTTCTGGTTGGCGGTTGAGTTTCCATAATGTTATGGCTCGGCGTTTGATGTTGATGAGGTCTGATAGGTGTTGTGGTAATTGGCTTTTGTAAAAAAATATTTAGGAGTGCTTGGGAGAGGAGGCATTTAGCTTGTTAAATAGCGGTTGTAATGGAATATATGTAGAATATGGTATTATGGATACATTTAGGTTCATTGGACTATGATCAGAGGATAGCTCATCAAGGCGAGCTAGGGAAAACTTCAGAGAGCCTAATCCGCTGTGGATGAAGAACTAGAGGATGTCAGGATTATGGTTAGGATCCGTTGGCCAGTAGATAGTGGAATCGGGAGGTAGAAGATGAAAGCGGCAGGAGTTGAGTGGTGACTGCAATGTCCGTCCACGAGATTTTGTGGTTCTGGAACCCTATTATTGGTGCTTGGCGTTTAAGTCTGTACCCTAAATGAAGTGATTCCTCAAGGAGTTTAGGAAGGATCCAAATTGAGCAGAGGAAATGGAATGGTTAGGAGAGCAGTATGCTGATGTGACGCAGAGCAAATGTCTAACAAGTAAACCATGCCCACAAGTAATCATGCATTTACATCTGCTTCGTTTGTTCGTCTTGCATTTGAGCAAGAACCATATGTTAAATATTAGTTGAATGGACAAGGAATTTCTTCATTTTCGCGCGCTTAAATTCAAACATGAGTTACCTCTTGGCATTGCTATTGTTTCGTGTTTTTATTAGCGCTTATCGTCTACAGCGTTCCATCTATCTTTTTGGTCAAAGACCCCATCCCCACAAATTTACATTGCATTTGTTATTTTTTTATTTAACAACCTAAATATTCAATAGGAAAAAATTATGTAGAAAAATATAAATTGATTTGAAAAAATAGATTCCGTAGAATCGGTTTTTCTGGAGAAAACCCATTCGGAAAAACTGCACTTACTATGGTGAACTTCCAAATAACACATATCTAATAAAGGTTTTAAACACTGTTTGAATTTTGAGTAAAAGTTCCCAAGATATCCCATGTAAATCCCGATACCATGATGAGGGAAAAACCATTGCCAAAATGTGTAATCTTCATGTAATGGAGAATTCTCCAAAAACCAGTAAAGGGGGAATCGATAGAAGCAATAACTCTGCGAATGCAGAAAGCTCTAAACCCGAAGAAAGGTTTACGGCAGCTATTGCCCAATTGCGGGCGGCAGTAAACTGTGTCCCGGGGGGTAGGAAGGAGGGGCGAGAGAGGCAGAGTGAGGAGAGAGAGAGGGGAGCAGGAAAGGGGGGGGATCAAGCTGCGATCGGGTTAATATGGAATTAATTAAACCAGTAGAGCTCGACATAGAAAAGCGAGCGAACTGAAATCTTTTAATATCATTTTAAATTGACAAGGACTTGAAAAAAAAAATAGTGATGACAAAAGAAATCCATTTTCATTTCACTTTGTCAAATTGCTCGTTGAAGAGGAAGGAGGGAGAGGGGGGGGGAACGAATGAATTTATCGGAAACTATTACAGCTTTTGACAAATCCGAAGGATACAGGTTATGACAAATCGGACGATTCAAGTCATTCTATTAAAATTTGAAAATGAGAGAAAAGAATTATTAAAATACATTTCCGCCTATTATCGGGTTGGGTCAGCGGATACATGACAATATCTTTTCTGATAATTATTTATTTTTCGTTCTGCATAACCAAGTCAATTTAATGGCTTATTTTTATTATTTTAAGGTTCTTATTAAAGTTATTATTTAAACATGTCAATTAAATTGAATAAAACAATATCCATAAATGAATGATGAAACCCAATATAAATTTTCAATTATCAACAAATACATGATTATATTAAGACATGTAAGGAAGAACGAGAAATGTTATTTCATCTGTATTCTAAAGATGGAATAAATCTATATCAAACGCAAACGAAAAAAAAAAATATACTGAGCTGCTTTTTTGCCCAAAATAAGGGAAATATGATTCTTATCATTTGATATGCGATATTCGTAATTGTTTGAATAGAAAAACATAAATAAAAAAAAGTGCTAAAATATCAGTATCAGCAAGAGAGGCAATTTTATGGAAGATAATTTAAATAAGTAACTGGAGCCTAACGTAGGGTGAGCCCTCCCCCCCTCACCTCCCTCCCCTCACCACGTAATGCTTTCTTATACAGCCTCCCCTCCCACCCCCCTATTCCACCCCCTATCATAACCTCATTAGATCTTCCTGGAAAACGGCTCTTGGCGTAAAGATCACTTCTAGCGGGAGCTAATGTATGTGTATATATATATAATGGTTTAGTACCTTATCCTTCTTTGCGGACATGTTAAATTGACCTCTGGAAACCGTTAAAAGTAGATTGGCGTTGAAAACCGGAATTCAAAAATGTTTACAATGGCAACCCATGATAACGTATTCAAATAAATCAATGTAATTTTTTTTATATTAAAATTGTATTGGGTTGTGTCACATGAAATGTCCATTTTCAAGGTAAAAATTTTTATTAAAAATACGATATGAGAATAAGATAATTTTATTGAAGTATTTACCTTCTTTTTTTACTCATTATTCTCAACGTGATACCAACTTTTTTATCTCCGTAATGAAAAACTCTGAGCTTTGAAATGAAACAAAATCTGAAAACGCACTTTTCACTAGATCATCATTTTCAAAAAGTTTTCCTTTGACGAAATTGTCTAAATTCCTGAACAGGTGGTGATCTGTTGAAGACAAGTCGGGAGAATATGGTGGGTGCGGAAGAACTTTGTAGCCCAATTCTTTCAATTTTTGCACGGTATGTTTTGAAATATGGGGTCTTGCTGCCGCTCAGTGAGATCATGAGGTACCCATGTATCGAGCTTTTTTACTTTCCCAATACACTTTAAATGTCTGTAAACGGTAGATGCACCTGAATTTAGTTGTGCTGAGAGTCCTTTAACTGTTTGGTAGGGGTTTCCTTCTACTGTATGTTTCAGGACATCGTTGTCTACTACAGACGGAGGTCTTCCTCGGGGCAAGTTTTTCAAGTCGGGATTCCCAGCTGAAATCTAAGCAAACCAACGGCGAATGGTCCGTTCACTAACACTCCCTTCCCCAAACGCCTTGCAAATATTCCTAGCGGCCTCAGCTGCTGAATGGCCGAGTTCAAACTCGTACAAAAATTTTACTCGAAAATTGCGTGTTTCCATGTTCATATATGGAGGTATACTAAAAAGTGGGTAATTGATTGAGAAGCTAATGTTTATAATAAAAAGGTAGAGGATTAGTAACTGTTTACTTTAAATATATAAACATTCGGAAGGAAACAACTGAGACCTGCAAAATCCTTTATGTATTTCAGAAACTGTAAAAAACGGACATTTCATGTAAAACAACCCAATATATATATATATATATATATATATATATATAATATATATATATATATATATATATATATATATAATATATATATAATATATATATATATATATCTTATTTTGTTTAATTTTCAATATTTTTATTTGTTGTTGTTTTTTAAAATTATTATTATTATATTTTTTTCTGTTTTTTTTTATACTCTAAGACTTTAAAGTGTTTATTTTAATTTTCTTGTAATATTATTCTTAAGGGATTAGTCCCAGAATAAATAAATAATTTATTATTATTATTCTAAATACAATTATTTGTTTATTGACTAAACCTCAAGACTTCTATTCTATTCATCATATTTCAGGTAAGATTTTTACGTGCCTTCATTACTAACCATTTTACTTTCCTATCTAAAGAAAAATGTAGTTGCAGTATATTTTACTTATAAAAATTGAAGAAAGAATGTCATAAATGATAGTTAAAACCTTATTAAAATCCGTCGCGTTGTTCAGATGAGGTTAGCGGAAACCTAAAATCACGACATAATGTTATATATATATATATATAATGTAAGGCTTAGCACTGGGCACTACTAGCCACTGGCATAGCCAGCTCTAGCCACTACCGTAGCGCAGTCTTCCGTTTACCCTCGCTGGTTCTGCCACACTGCACGACGAGTCGCATCGAAACAATATCTCAATTTGGAACTAAAAAGAAATAAATATCTATCAAGCTCTTCTGTAATTTTTGATTAGAAGAAATAGTTCCTTTAGTCATTCAACAAGTTTTCCGTGTGAGTGAAGCATTTCCGATATCCGCAAACTTTTTGATAGATGAGGTGAGGAGAAAAATGTGAGAAGAGAAGAATGAATATTTGGTTGTGTAAATATTGAAGAAAGGAGAGTAAGCCTCATAACAAATTGATGCCTTGATTTCTCAAAGGAATAACCTGGACAGGATTTGGGCGAGGAAGATTCCGGAGTTGGGTTTGTTATGGGCTGCCTCGGGACCGAAACCTCTGCTCAATCAGGGAGGGGGAGAAGGGCCATCTCGGGGACCAGCGGTACCCTCGTCCTGATATAAAATGGCTCTTCTAATTATCTGATTTTGATGAAAATGTTGCTGTAACATCTCGGGCTTATGGTTGTATTAAATAAACAAATTCACTTTCATGCGACTTTTCGTTTTCCCCCTAGACTTACCACACACAAACCTGTTTTTAGGACTTGGTCATTTGGACTCAGGAGACCATAGAACTCGAATTCCGGAGAAAATTCGAATTCGAAAATTTTCACGATCGCAATACTTTCCCTTACCATATATTTCATATATAGGTAAGTGAAAGTAAAATGACGCGAATAATTATAGAAGAGACAAAAAAGGAAAGAAAAAAAATTCGCTGGCAGTTCAAAATTGAACTTGTGGTATAAAGTAGATCTTCTGGCCAGCTGATTTTAATGAAAAAGTAATTTTAACGTCTCGGGTGTATAGGTAGGTAGATAAGGTGTTTAAGGGCGATAAATTTCTAGATTATTACGCCCGTTAATTGTATTAGTTAAATTTATTGGCTTTTCATCACTCTCGTTAACTTTTATCATTTTGTGTATATAATAATATGTTTCCTAAAATCTTTAGCATTCTGGCGGTATATTATACATCTATATTACTATTTTTTTTTGTTTTTTTTTCAAAAACACAAAAATTGCATGATAAAATATTTTGGCTCTTTTTTGCATGCGTTAGATATCTAATTCACTCAACTTATATATTTTTATCAATGCTAACAAGATGATATGGTTAATTTAGAAAAGATATCATAGCTATAAACAGTTATAGCCTAATATAGTTATTTTAAAATAATAAACCTTTGTGTAATAATTAGAAGTGTTTTTTACTTTCACTTACCTATATATGAAATATATAGTAAGGAAAAGTATTGCGATCGTGAACATTTTTGAGTTCCAATTTTAACTGGAAATACAAGTTCTGGGATCCGCTGAGTCCAAATGAGGAAGTCCCGCAAAAAGGTCTGTGTGTCCGTGTATCCGTGTGAGTGTCTATGTGTGTGTGTGTGTGTGTAACAAGCCTAGCACGTAAACCAAAAATCGTATCGAACTGAAATTTCATACTTAAGACAACTATACACCCGAAAATTTTCACGATCGCAATGCTTCCCCTTACAATATATTTCATATAAAGGTAAGTAAAAGTAAAATTATGAATTTCAGTTATGCAAGATTTCATCTAAACAATAAGATGTAAAGGCAATTTGGTCATGATCTAGGTGTGCCACAGAAGGTTCTCCGGATCCTAATGTCCAACCATGGTAGATTTAATAGAATAAATAATTACCTTGCCCCTACCGTACGGGTAATTATTTGTATTGCAAGGTAATTATTTATTCTATTAAATCAACCATGATTAGATATTAGGAAAAATATTATTATATACACAAAATTATAAAAGTTAACCAAGAGTGATGAAAAGCCAATAAAGTTAACTAATTTTCATAGATAAGAATATAATAGATTATTTAATAAAACGTATGTTTCTATTGAAATCAATTTATTTAATTCATTAACAATTTATTTGTATTTCTAAATGTATTAAAAACCTGTTCCACCACACCCCATGGAGGGTCTTGGGCTCAGTACATATAGAGATTCGTACTGTTTCAAGGCCAACGGCCGTGCAATGAAATGATTTGGCCTTAATAGCGCTCAGTCGCCAGGTTTTTCCCCAATTAAATTGGGTACCCACTTTATAGAGGCTGGGTCTGCCCCAGGAGGGTCTCCATACCCAAGGGTCGCCCCCGACTGAATAAACAGAATAAATAATATTCCGCCACAGCCGGGATCCGAACCCATGACCCGGAGCACAGCAGACTAGCGCTTTATCCACTAGACCACGCCGCTCTATATGTATAAAAAGATTCTTAAATTGATTTTAACATCGGAGGTAAGAGTAAGTCGTGTGTTGCGCGCACCAGATTTTTTTTCATTGGTTTCTATGTGCTTTCCTTTAATTTTTAATATATAGCATTAGTTTCTAGTGTAATGAGAATTTTTTAAAACCACCAGTTATGTTTAATTTTGGGAAAAAAAAATTTACTGGGCGATACAAATTCTATGACCACGACTATATATATATATATATATATATATATATATATATATATATATATATATATATATATATATATATACACACACAAGAAAAAGAATTTGATGAAACTGTGTTAAAATATCGGCGGCGCACGAGCTGGAACAATCAGTCAGCGACCAAATGGTCCCGAGGCAGATACAGCCCAAGATATTAAGAAGTGGGAGCCATGTATCTTGAGAGCCCGAAATTACATCCCTCGATAGGGCCCCTGAAATATGACCCCCCGCTTTCTCATCAGCGCTCGCCACCTTGGTCCTCTCCTCAACACAATCTCCTCATATTCTATATTATCGGCTTAATAATTAATTATTAATGGAAAGAAAAATATTATACAGCTGGCTTGTCATAAACTAGATTTCTACGATTTGTCCAGTGATTCTTTTTTAGCTTTAAATAGAACTAGGTTGTGTTCTGTTTGAGGAGGACATACACTTTTGGCAACGGCACTCTTCGTGGGATCACCTACTACCAACCTACCACCACTTGGATCGCCAAATCACCAACTACCAACCAAACACTCCTTGGATCGCCGGCTCACCAACAACCAACCTAACACCCCTTGAATCGCCGGATCACCAACTACCAACCTAACACCCCTTGAATCGCCGGCTCACCAACTACCGACCTGCCACCACTTAGTGTCCACTTGGATCACCAACTACCAACCTGCCACCACTTAGTGTCCACTTGGATCACCGGATCACCAACTACCAACCTGCCACCACTTAGTGTCCACTTGGATCACCGGATCACCAACTACCAACCTGCCACCGCTTAGTGTCCACTTGGATCGCCGGATCACCAACTACCAACCTGCCACTACTTAGTGTCCACTTGGATCACCGGATCACCACTACCAACCTAACACCCCTTGAATCGCCGGATCACCAACTACCAACCTGCCACCGCTTAGTGTCCACTTGGATCGCCGGATCACCAACTACCAACCTGCCACCACTTAGTGTCCACTTGGATCACCGGATCACCAACTACCAACCTAACACCCCTTGAATCGCCGGATCACCAACTACCAACCTGCCACCGCTTAGTGTCCACTTGGATCGCCGTATTACCAACTACCAACCTGCCACCACTTAGTGTCCACTTGGATCACCGGATCACCAACTACCAACTTAACACCGCTTGGATCCCCGGATCACCAACTACCTACCTACCAACACTTAGCGTCCACTTGGATCATCGGATCACCAACTACCAACCTAACACCGCTTGGATCCCCGGATCACCAACACACTACCTACCACCACTTAGCGTCCACTTGGATTACCGGATCACCAACTACCAACCTAACACCGCTTGGATCCCCGGATCACCAACTACCTACCTACCACCACTTAGCGTCCACTTGGATTACCGGATCACCAACTACCAACCTAACACCCCTTGGATCGCCGGCTCACCAACAACCAACCTGCCACCACTTAGTGTCCACTTGGATCGCCTGATCACCAACAACCAACCTACCACCACTTGGATTGATTGATCACAAACTACCAACCTATCTTGGATCGCCGGAGCACCGAAATATTCAGCAGATTATGTATTTTATTTTCAAATGTTTGAAGTTAAATATTTAACCAGTGTTAATAATAATTAATTTTGTTTCTTTTGTCTTATGTCTAGATATATGATAGATTTAAATCGGTCATAAATGTTATTTTTAAGGAAACCAGATCCAGAATAAATGTTTTTCTATTCTATTTGTCAAGTTAGAATTATATTTTTGAAGTATATATTTGTTAATGACCAATCTTCCGGACATTAATGTAAGAATTTAGAGTGTTACCTATTATACCTGATTCAGTGCGTTTGGGTGGTTCATATGTTGCACCTTAAATATACCCTAATCGTGGTCCTTATGTCTATCAATAGGGTTTCGATACTTAAATTTAAAGCTGATTTTCACTGGAACATTGAAAATTCAAACAACAGAACAATTAATTCAATAAGTAATATTTTTTATTCAATTCGTTATTATGAACTATGTAAATCATAATTATGATATAATAAAATAATGGTTATAAGATTACAACTTGGAGGCAGTAGCTATGACTAACTAATGAGAATCGTTTGAACGGGGTCTCCATTAAGATGCAAATATCTCATGCTAATACGTGCAATTATTTTCGGTTAATGACTCCTGAAAAGGATGCATTTCGTCCAATCAGCAACAAAAGTGTACTCCTCTCATTGCAGCGTATTCCTCTTCCTCACCAATGCTGCATAATCAACTTCAACAAATATAATTATGAAAAACATTACGGAAAAAAAAATTGGTGCGCACACGACATTCATTTACTTCCGTTGTTGAAATAAATTTAAATGGTTATTAAGAATTTTAAAGTACAGTTAGAGATAAAAAAATCTGGTGCAGACAATACACGACTTTCACTTACCGTCGTTGTTAAAATCGATTAAGGAATTTCCAAATACAGTTAGAGATAAAAATGAGTGAAACAAATGAAAAATTAATTAAATCGAATTTCTGTGGAAACATGTGTTTTATTGTTTTATTTAAAAATCTATTCTCTCTCTCTCTCTCTCTCTCTCTATATATATATATATATATATATATATATATATATAAATCTCGTGTCACGATGCATGTTCGCGATAAATTATGAAATTACTGAACCGACTTTAATCAAACTTCATAAGTACTTGTTGTTTGGTCCAACTTAATAGGTAGGATAGTTTTTTATCTGTTATTATTACTATTCTAAATGGTTGAAAAATATATTTTTCTAAAACGTAAAATAAAATTTGTTTATCTGGAGCAACACTGGTTCCCAGTAACCTTCCCATATATTTACATATCTGATTATTAATTCAGATATATATAAGTGTGTATTGATAGTTTCTATGCGTTCTTATTTATAAAATATACATTCACTACATAGTTTCCAGTCCTAATAAAATACATATTAGTTGGCGACGATGATGGGATAAAATATACATTCACTCCATAGTTTCCAGGTTTAATAAAATACATATTCCTATACGTTTCCAGAAAAATTATAAGTACTGATTTGAATTACAATCAAACCATCTGGAAGCAAAATCATCTTAATTACATTAATTAGTAAAGTTACTATTCCAATTTATAAAAAAAAACCTCTACATCTATAATATGTTCACCCCACTCTCCTCTACCCTATCCTATCAACACAAGATCCCAGTACCTTAACCTGTTCATTCTCTCCTACAGAACTACTTCCTTCAAGAGATCTTTCGTTATTCGAGCTACTTCATTTTGGAATTCCTTACCCACGCCCATTCGTACATCCCAATCCTTAACTTCCTTCAAGCATAAACTATTTATCCATCTCCTTGAATATCAGTCTACCGCTCCTTTATAAGTTTTGATTATTTACACGCTTTATTTGTTTTATTTTTTTAATTATTCAATGTTTCAGTTTATTTTATTTCTTTTATTAATTATAAGGTTGCAATATTATCTTGTACATATATATGCCTGTGTTTAAGTGTATGTATACATTTTTTTTTTTAATAATATGCATTATAATTTGTTATATAATGTATATTGTGTAAATGTAATAGCCAGAAGATTAATACTTTAATGTACATTTATATTATTCTTAGGGGACTAGATGTCCCAGAATAAAAAATATTTTTCATTTCATATACGCCTTATAGTTACTCTAACCATAAACGGATATACATAAACTTAAACCAACATAAAATTGAATAATCGCGAGCAAAGCCGCGAGATATAGCTGGTACGTCTATATTACTGTACACAAAAAATGCATGAAAAATATGTTTTTTCTTTTCTCCTTTAGTTGGATATCGAATTCGTTCAACTTATGTATTTATCTGTTTTTTATCGATGGTAACAAGATAATATGGTTATTTTTAAAGAATCTACAAATTAAAGGTACTTTAGAGAAAGGAAATATCGGCATTTAAGCCCTGCCAGACTATTTTAACCACAGTGAAACCAACATGATATTAAAACCTATTAAATTTTACATGGTTGAAAAAAAATGCAAAGTATAAAGTGGCTCTTCTGCTTAGCTGATTTTGATGAGAAAATTGCTGTAACATCTCGGATGTATAGTTGTCTAAAATATGAAATTTCAGTTTCGTACGAATTTTCGTTTTTACGCTAGACTTACCACACTCCTGTTTTGCGACTTAGGAACCCTTAGGAAGGAACGACTTAGGAAGGAAGGTCATTTAGACTTAGGAAACCTAAAACGCGTATTTCCTGTGAAAACACAAATTAAAAAATGTTTACGATCGCAATACTTTCCATTAGTGTATATATTTCACATATAGGTGAGTGAAAGTAAAAAGACTTTGTTGCGAAAATCGCAATTTTTTTTTTTATGAATGAATGTATCCAATAGTAAAACATGCCTGAGAGATTGGAACGATGTGTTGCAGATGCTGTGACCGGAGAGCGATGCGATGTGCGGTGCTGTGGGCTGCGCTCCTCGCGACGGCAGAGGGGACGGACCTCTATCCCGCCGGCTACTGGAACCTCTCGTCCGGCTCCGGCCTGGACTATGACGACCCGGAGAACGGCAGCCTCCTGCTAGGGCAGCAGCACGGGACCTGGCCTGTCCGCTTGGCGGCCGAGGTAGCGGGTGACGTGTTGCTGGGCGGGCTGATGATGGTGCACGAGCGAGAGGACTCGAGGACCTGCGGCCCTATTATGCCGCAAGGCGGGATCCAAGCGGTGGAGGCCATGCTCTTCACCCTCGACCAGATCAACGCTCGTCCCGGGGGCTTCTCCATCGGCGCGCACATCCTCGACGACTGCGACAAGGACACCTACGGTCTGGAGATGGCTGTCGAGTTCATCAAAGGTCAGTCCAAATCACTTCTCTTCTGTCAACTGTAGCGGGGAGCGATTCTCTCTTTGAATTTGATTTTTTTTTTTTTTTTTTTTTTTTGTTTTGGAAGTGTAAACTTCTTTTAGTGCACCACACGCAGATTTTTGTAGACCATGAGTGAGGCTCGATCGGGTAAACTCGGCCAGCAACTCTTCACTGCTATTTCGCTGTTTTTACTACATTCAATTTATGTGTAATATTTGGTTTATTTTTATCGATTAATATTATCATAATTTTTAGAACTTATTATTGATATGTCATAATAATTATTATTTTAACAATAATTTGTTTTATATTGTATGTGGTTAGTTGTGTATTATATAGTGGAAAAAACATTAAACATTATAAAAAAACATGATACGTATGCGGGTTGCCATAATGTTGATCAAGAAAGTTTCGTGCAACAGAAATTGCATAAAATGTCGACAATCGATACAGGAGGATAACCTTATAAAATATAATTGTATAAGACAAATAATATTTGTTAACGAATACAAGTGTGTAATAAAAACCGGTAAACAAATAGGTCACGAATTAAATACCGGTAAGACGAAATATTTTATTAGTAGTCGAAATGGTGGCGATCTTGATGATATTAATATTTCAGGGCATACTTTTGAACACGTAGATAAATTCAAGTATTTAGGTTCAATGATAACAAGAAAAAAATGAAATCCAGGAAGAAATAAAGTCCCAGTTAAAGGTGAGAAATGCGTGTTATTATTCAGTTGCTAAGTTACTTAGTTCGCGGCTTCTGTCTAAAAACTTAAAGGTTAGAATTTATAAAATTATTATTCTGCCAACGGTTCTTTACGGATGTGAATCGTGGCCGCTTACTTTGAAGGATGAACAATGGTTTAAGGTTTTCGAAAATAAGGTACTGCGTAAAATATTTGGCCCGAAGAGAGATAAGGTCACTGAGGATTTTAGAAGGTTGCAAAACGCGGAATTGCGGATAATACCCTGTGAATATAATTGAGTTGATAGCATCGCGGAGACTCAAATGGGTGAGTAAAGTTGTTGGGCTCGGTGAGGATCGGATTCCGCGAAAGTTGGTATTCGCTGATCCGACTGGTAGGCGTCCGGAAGGTAGGACGAAACATCGATGGGAAGTTTGCTTTAAGGCTGATCTCGGGGGCTTGGGCTCGAACGGTGAACGTTGGACGACTCTTTGCAGGCGGAGTTTGGTGGTATCGGCATCGAACCTTCGGGTTCGGTAAGCCTTTATTATTATTATTAACGAATAATGTCGACGTGTCCATTATTGTGATAATGGTGGTGGTGAAATTAGCAGAGTTTGAATTATATTTTCAAACGCAGAAAAAATTGAAAGAAGAATTCGGAGTAAAATTTGGTAGATCACAAAGTTTCTAATAATGCTTTTAAAATCCCTAGAAGATCATGTACGGTACAGCTAAATAATTATAAAACTATAAACGCCAAGTGCAATCATTTAAAGTCGTATCGGCATAAGCAGTAACAATCTAGAAGGAGCATCTTTTAATGAAGTTGTTTATTAATATGAAAAAACACATTCTCGATAATTAGTATAGGTTCCATTATCAAAAGTAACGCGCATCTAATGGCTTTACATTAGTCACTAACATACAAACTGAATTTAAAAGGTTATCACTGAGCAGACTTCAAAAGATTACTTATTTGAGAAAGGCTTTATTTTAAATAGAAATAGAATATTAATATTTTCAATGTCTTCGCCGGTCCTGGATATTAATGACGGTGTTGCTCAAAATTCAACGGTATCGCTTTTATCTAAAATATGGTGGAACAACGAAGAAAACATCGATATTCCAATTTTGCATTGTATTACTAAATTAAAGCGACCTTAGTGACGAGCTGCAGGAGTAGCTATCTATAAAAGTAATAGAGATACGACAAACATTATAAACTTCACTTTAAAAAGACTACTATTAACAAGAATAAATTGGAACATTAGACAAAACAAAATTATAATAGAGGACCAATTCGGTTTCAGGAAACACCTCTCTACTGTAGACCAATTAGCAAGGCTTTCTGATTACGTAACTACAGCTTTTAACGAAAATAAACATACCGGCATGTATTATTAATAGATTTAGAAAAGGCTTTTGACACCGTTTGCCATACGGGACTTATTTACAAATTAATTAAATACAATTTCGCTGCTTACCTAATTCATATTATCCATTCAGATCTTGACAATAGACGATTTTGTGTTCGTGTAAATAATTCGAAATCTAGTATACTTCCTGTAGCGGCCGGCCTTCCTCAAGGATCCTGCCTTTCGCCAACTTCATTCAATGTATATATATCCTATACCTATCCACTTCCACACCTCAGTGAGAAACCTTGGAGTCATTAGTGATCATAACCTATCATGGAGCAATCATATTTCTCAAATCACCCGAAAATCCATCGCTATCCTAAAACAATTTCTAAGATTTCGTGATTCAATCCCACCTAAAACCCGCATGTTACTCGTCTCTTCGCTCATTTTCCCCCAGTTTGACTACGGTTGCCTCGTATAAGGCGGGCTGTCTGAGAAATTCGATATGAGACACAAAAGACTTATGAATTGTTTCATTAGATTCTCATGTGGAATCCCAAGACGCTCCCATGTTTCTAGAAGGTATACCGGAGTTGAATTGGCTCTATCCCTCTTTCCGTCGGCAGTACCTCCTTGGTGTCTGTCTCTTCCGATTTTTCAATACAAAAAAACCTCCTTATATTCTTGATATGCTTACCACTTGTTCCTCTGTCCATTCAGTAAGCACTAGATTCCAACCTATAAACTTGTATATACCTTCTCACAGATCTGCTTCCTTCAAAAAATCCTTTATTATTCGTGCTACCCTATTTTGGAATTCCTTGCCTGTATCCATTCGTAAATCCTTATCATTATCCACTTTTAAACACCACCTATTTCTCCATTTCCTAAAGCATCAATCTTCCAACATATGTAATATTTAAAAGCTATAGATGATAACTATTCATTGTCACAAAACCCATCTTTTTTTGTTAAACTGAAGTCTTAAACGACCAGACAATTATCATGTATATTGTACTTTTCTTGTTATTCTTAGGGGACTACTCGTCCCAGAATAAAATTACTTTTCATTTCATTTCATTCATTCATTTCATTTCATTTCATTATATCCGATTTTCCAAGCCACCCGCAAGTAAAAAGGTCTCTTTACGCTGATGATACAGCCTTATACACACCATCATATCGCATTGACACCATACTTAACAAGTTACAGCTCAACTACAAAAAAATTAATAAATATTATAATATTTAGAAATTAAAAATAAACGCCAACAAATCAGAAGCATATATCATCAGGGCAGACCGAACATAAACCATCACCTTTTATTAAACTCAATCCACATTCCCTTGTCTAAATCAGTTACATACTTAGGCTTAACATTAGATAAATTGTTAATCTATACCAAACATATTAATAGAAAATCCGAAAAAAATCAAACAATACATTTACAAAATGTTCCCATAATTCAATAAAAAATCCTGTTTAAGCACTCAGAACAAACTACTACTATATAAAACAGTCATATGTGCCCAGATTTGTTATGCGTCGCCTGTCTGGAGCTCGATTTGCAATACCAATTACAAAAAATTAGTAACAATACAAAATACATGTATCATCAGTAACTACCAACGATATATGATGATAAAATAAAATACTGATTATAAAATTACTGATGATAATTACTATAATTACTGATGATAAAATTTCAAAAGATTTAGAACTAAATCTTCCCACATTAAAACAGTTTATCTACACAGAAACCAAAACATATTTTGAGAAAAAACACAACTTCTGAAAACCCTTTGAAATTCGAAATTGAAATTGTGTAGGTTTTTTTTTTTCTCATGTTATTTTCCCTACTGTCTCAAGCAAAACATTGCATTATCATTAGGTTAATCGATCGATGATTGAATCTCTATTATCATGATAAAAGGATAACTGAAATCATGAAAGCTTCTCGGATGTATAAAGCATTTAGGAATTCTCAATCATACAGTTTTAATAAATCATCTATTGGAGACATTCGTGTTGCAAATGTGAAGAAGAAAATGGACTACTCATGGTAATATTTTTCATTTATACCTCACCTAATCAAAGTTTAAAGTTTAAATCATTAAATTTATCAATGAACATTTACTTATATATACAACAGCAGGGTCTGTTTTGCTTAATTGGAACTTATCAAGCTTAAATAAATTAGTCATGATCTTGAGTAGATATTTCAGTATCGAGAAGAAACATCGGAGCCTTTAATCGATTTTCTTAAAGACCATATTGGATTTAAATACGCATGTCAAATAATAGAAATGAAAGTCCAACAAAATACTGAACTACAATTAATGCCGTTATTTGTAGATATATATACAAAATTCAATCAAAAGTATTCCTTTCTTATTTTATTTATCACAAATCCATTGTATTCTTTGTAGAATACGAAAACGATGCTAAACGATCTTTCTCTGTTTCTTTCTCATTTATGCTACTAATCCGATCCATAATAATACAGCATAATACATGATATCATATATATATATATATATATATATATATATATATATATATATATATATATATATATATATGTGTGTGTGTGTGTGTGTGTGTGTGTGTGTGTGTGAATAAATTACGATTGCCAATGTTAAATTTTGATGAAGTTTTCACTTCTGTCGTGTGGTCTTAAGCACACACGGGCCTCAGACTTACTATATATAGTAAGGGAAAGTAATGCGATCGTGAAAATTTTTGAATTCCATTTTCCGACGGAAATACACGTTTTAGGGTCTTCTGAGTCCAAATGACCAAGTCCCGAAAAAAGTCGTACGAAACTGAAATTTCATATTTAAGACAAAAATACGCCCGAGATGTTACAGCAACTTTTTTTACTAAAATCGGCTGACCGGAAGTCCATCTCTCATGCATTTTGCACCTTTTTCCGATTTTCTCAAAAACTGCTTTAACGATTTTGATTAAACTCGCTATATCGCTGTAAAATTTAATAGGGTTTAATTCTGATTAAAATAGTCTGACAGGGCTTAAGTGCAGATATTTTAAAATTTCTTCTTCTAAACTACCTTTAATTTTGTACATTCCAAATGATTAACAATACCATCTTAATGGCACTGATGAAGGACGACTAAATAGCAAAGTTGCAGTTGAGGTAATTTGATAAAAAACTAAAGCAGAAAAGTCCAAACGTATTTTGTTATGCAATTTTTTCATTTTTGAACACAAGAATAGTAATATAGATGTAAAATATACCGTTGGATAGCTAAAGATTTTTGAAAAAAACATTATCTGATAAACGGAATTGTTAAGGGTAATGGAGAGTGATAAAAAACCGATAAAACTAAAAGTTTGTGGTTCTTAAAAAGATAAATTTATGTTGACCGTGTTGCTACCTGACGGCATGTCAAGGAAGCAGACATCCTAATTGTGATCCGCTTGACATTTGAGTTGGAAGTGATTACCCCAAACACTAACTGATTGTTGTTGATAAAAATATTATAGATTATTTAATAAAACACATATTTCTATTGAAATTCAATTTAATTAATTCTTGAACAATTTATTTTTATCTCTACATGTATTTGAAAATTCTTAAATTGATTTTAACAACGGAGGTAAGTGAAAGTCGTGTGTTGCGCGCACCAGATTTTTTTTATTTCAAAAATAAGTTTAAAAAAATCTATTCCCTCTGTCTTAATGAATATGTATATATATATATATATATATATATATATATATATATATATATATATATATATATATATAAAGTTTCGTAGTATTGAAGGGGCAGCGAAGCGATACACGAAGGCTGGGAGCAAACTGTGATGGAAAGTGGACGTCAAAGAGAATGGCAGTTAGGTATAAACATTGGAGAGGAACCGCGGTCGGAATAAAACAGCGGACCAATAGAATGGCCGGGATCAATGCTCGCTGTTTGATTGGCCCATGACAATTCTTTTGTCTCCTGCCCTCTGTCGGCTCATTTGGTCCTTGTGTTTTGGACCGAGGTCCCTTGTGCAACACATCCTTAATATGAGCATCAAGCGAATCATTTTTCTTATTCTTAGCTGATATTTTAGTTCATTTATTGGATTTGTGGTAGAAATAAAAAAAAAAAAAAAAAACCTAATTTCAATTTAATAACATTTATAAGAAATTTCAATGACATTTATATGATCAATTTATATACAATTTCTAGAAATTTGCCAATGAAAATTGTGGACTTTCTATATTTACAGGAGTGAGTTAGCATTCACTAATAGTCCAAGAGCTGGGGCCGAAAATTGCATATTATACGAAGAAAATTTTGAATGTTATTTTCACATTTTAGTCAACTTTTACAACATTTTTTTTTTCCTGCCACTTCAAACTGGTCGGAATTGTAAATGGCGACCATCCAAAATGATCCAAATCCAGGAATTGACCGCATTTTATCATTATAAAGGTAAATATTACTGAAACCAAGAATTGTACAAAAATACTCATTATAAATTAATTTGATGGCATTAAATAAAGTTCGATTCGAGAGCTGATAGTCGCCTTTATAGGTATCGAGATATTTTACTCCATATAATACATTGTGTTCTAACTACTAAAATTGACCTCATTTTAACATTATAAAGCTAAATATTGCAGAAACCAAGGATTACACAAGAACTATTCATTATAATATAAATTAATGGACATTGGTAAATTTTATTTATTTATTTTGTAACATAAAGGCTTTTCAACCATAAAGGTCATTTTAGCCCTAAACTAATAATACAAAGACAATATTTTAAGTTAAATTTAATACTTACATATAATAATAAAAATACTACATATAATAAATACTAACTATATAATACTAACTAATAATACAAATCCAATATTTTAAGTTAAGAATAAAATAAAAACATACATAAAATATTAACAATAAAAAACAGGAATATTAAAATTTTGTAAAATATTGATGTATCTTTTAGATAATTGATCAGTTTTGTTGCTGACTCCTGGGTATTCTGTAATATAGTCCCAATTTCAGTCTCCATACCAATCCTTCTTCGCTTGGCTTCGAAGGAAAAGCAATCCAACAGTATATGTGGTACTGTGAGGAGAACCCCACAGGAGGTACATTGAGGCGGTGATCCCTTCGTCATCAGGTAGCCGTGGGTCAGCCTTGTGTGGCCAATCCTCAGTCGAGCCAGTACCAATTCCTCCTTCCTGCACAGCCGTAGGCCTGCTCGGTTGGGTTTCACTGAAGGCTCTACTACTAATGGACATTGAATAACCTTTAATTTTATACCTGATAGACATCTGTAGGTCTTATAGGTGCCGAGATATCTTTTCCATATGATAATTTGCGTCTTAAACAGAGGAACAGTGTTCAGCCCAGTATCATGGAAATTGGCATTTTTACCAAACTACTCATAAGAATAAAAATTAATAGGAGTATAATAAGCTTTAATATGAGAGGTGACAAGATATATTTGTCCTTATAATACATTGTATACTTAATACGAGAATTTACCTAATTTAAACGTTTATAATTTATGTTGAAAACGAGCCGTACCGATATTGGACCGAACGAACCAAAACGATTATCCTTAAATAAGGCTTAACGTGTTAAGTAATAGGGGTGGGCATAATCGAATGACCGGATTCCGATGATTTAAATAATCAAATGATTTCATAATCGAATGATCGAATGATTAGTATGCTTCTGAGAGACGATATGCCTCGATTCCCGTCTCTATAATGACAGCTCGCTGAGGCTAGGTAGAAATATGCATATAATTTATGTGAAGAGAATAAAAAAAAAAAAAAAAAAGAAAAAAAAAAGTTCTTTCGATTATCCGAGCTCCTTGTAATCCCCTCGATTATCGATTATTAAACAATTTATTGTGGATGTAATTAGTTGACCGTTGAGAATTACTGGAAGGAATTAGTGCGGGTGGCGGTCATTAAATGAAACAACTCAATAGTTTCAACTATTTTATTGTTTGCCAACGTTTCGACCCCCTTTGTGGGTCATCATCAGGGCGCATGGTGGGAGAATGGAAACTCCCAGTTTCCATTCTCCCACCATGCGCCCTGATGATGACCCACAAAGGGGGTCGAAACGTTGGCAAACAATAAAATAGTTGAAACTATTTAGTTGTTTCATTTAATGACCGCCACCCGGACTAATTCCTTCCATTAAACAATTTAGTTCGAGTGATCATTCGTTTCTCCAAACCGATTAATCCGATAATCGATTAATTTGAATGATGGAAATAATCGGATGATCCGATAATCGTCATTCGATTATGCCCACCCCTATTAAGTAATCATGGGCACGCCTACCCTTTCTGGGGAGCTACTGTAAACTTGGAGTTGTGTAATAAACAATCCTCTGCCTCTTGATAACTACTGTATTTCTTCTCCGTGAAAATGATTGATATAATAACTTATCGACCGATAGCTAAGTTATACTTATTATGTTTAATCTTGTTAGAGATTGAATTCGTAAATTTTAGTAGGCCCGAAATTCGCTAGGGAAACTTGAGGATAAAAGGATACGGCCAACACCTCAAGTATATTGCTCTCCGATTCCAGATCACCTCGGACTGTCTTTCTTTGGACTGCCTCCTTTGGACTGCCTTCATTTGGACTGCTCTCTCTCGGACTGCCCTGCTTTGGATTGCTCTCCTTTGGGCTGCCTTCCTTTGGACTGCTCTCCGTTGGACTGTCTCCGTTGGACTGCCCTCCTTTGGACTACCCTAGCTCGGACTGCCCTGCTTTGGATTGCCCTCTGTTGGACTACCTCCCTTGGACTGCCTCCTTTGGACTGCCCTCCTTTGTTCTGCCTTCACTTGGACTGCCTCATTTGGACTGTCTTCCTTTGGACTACCCTAGCTCGGACTGCCCTCTTTTGGATTGCCCTCCGTTGGACTGCCTCCGTTGGACTGCCTCCTTTGGACTGCCCTTCTTTGTTTTGCTTTTTTTGGACTGCCTCCTTTGGACTGTCTTCCTTTGGACTACCTTAGCTCGTACTGCCCTCTTTTGGATTGCCCTCCGTTGGACTGCCTCCGTTGGACTGCCTCCTTTGGACTGCCCTTCTTTGTTTTGCCTTTCTTTGGACTGCCTCCTTTGGATTATCTTCCTTTGGACTACCCTAGCTCGGACTGCCCTCTTTTGGATTGCCCTCCGTTGGACTGCCTCCTTTGGACTGCCCTTCTTTGTTTTGCCTTTCTTTGGACTGCCTCCTTTGGACTGTCTTCCTTTGGACTACCCTAGCTCGGACTGCCCTCTTTTGGATTGCCCTCCGTTGGACTGCCTCCGTTGGACTGCCTCCTTTGGACTGCCCTTCTTTGTTTTGCCTTTCTTTGGACTGCCTCCTTTGGACTGTCTTCCTTTGGCCTACCCTAGCTCGGACTGCCCTCTTTTGGATTGCCCTCCGTTGGACTGCCTCCGTTGGACTGCCTCCTTTGGACTGCTCTTCTTTGTTTTGCCTTTCTTTGGACTGCCTCCTTTGGACTGTCTTCCTTTGGACTACCCTAGCTCGGACTGCCCTCTTTTGGATTGCCCTCCGTTGGACTGCCTCCGTTGGACTGCCTCCGTTGGACTGCCTCCTTTGGACTGCCCTTCTTTGTTTTGCCTTTCTTTGGACTGCCTCCTTTGGACTGTCTTCCTTTGGACTACCCTAGCTCGGACTGCCCTCCTTTGGATTGCCCTCTGTTGGACTACCTCCCTTGTTCTGCCTTCCTTTGGACTGTCTTCCTTTGGACTACCCTAGCTCGGACTGCCCTCTTTTGGATTGCCCTCCGTTGGACTGCCTCCGTTGGACTGCCTCCTTTGGACTGCCTCCTTTGGACTGTCTTCCTTTGGACTACCCTAGCTCGGACTGCCCTCCTTTGGATTGCCCTTTGTTGGACTACCTCCCTTGTTCTGCCTTCCTTTGGACTGTCTTCCTTTGGACTACCCTAGCTCGGACTGCCCTCTTTTGGATTGCCCTCCGTTGGACTGCCTCCGTTGGACTGCCTCCTTTGGACTGCCCTTCTTTGTTTTGCCTTTCTTTGGACTGCCTCCTTTGGACTGTCTTCCTTTGGACTACCCTAGCTCGGACTGCCCTCTTTTGGATTGCCCTCCGTTGGACCGCCTCCGTTGGACTGCCTCCTTTGGACTGCCCTTCTTTGTTTTGCTTTTTTTGGACTGCCTCCTTTGGACTGTCTTCCTTTGGACTACCCTAGCTCGGACTGCCCTCTTTTGGATTGCCCTCCGTTGGTCTGCCTCCTTTGGACTGCCCTTCTTTGTTTTGCCTTTCTTTGGACTGCCTCCTTTGGACTGTCTTCCTTTGGACTACCCTAGCTCGGACTGCCCTCCTTTGGATTGCCCTCTGTTGGACTACCTCCCTTGTTCTGCCTTCCTTTGGACTGTCTTCCTTTGGACTACCCTAGCTCGGACTGCCCTCTTTTGGATTGCCCTCCGTTGGACTGCCTCCGTTGACTGCCTCCTTTGGACTGCCCTTCTTTGTTTTGCCTTTCTTTGGACTGCCTCCTTTGGACTGTCTTCCTTTGGACTACCCTAGCTCGGACTGCCCTCCTTTGGATTGCCCTCTGTTGGACTACCTCCCTTGTTCTGCCTTCCTTTGGACTGTCTTGCTTTGGACTACCCTAGCTCGGACTGCCCTCCTTTGGATTGCCCTCTGTTGGACTACCTCCCTTGTTCTGCTTTTCTTTGGACTGTCTTCCTTTGGACTGCCCTTCTTTGTTTTGCTTTTTTTGGACTGCCTCCTTTGGACTGTCTTCCTTTGGACTACCCTAGCTCGTACTGCCCTCCTTTGGATTGCCCTCCGTTGGACTACCTCCCTTGGACATCTTTCCGTTGAACTGCCTTCCTTTAGACTGCCTCCCTTGGACGTTCACTATCCTAATTACAGCTTTTGGACCGGGCCGGTCCCTTACAGGAGGGTCGCGAAGAGGATGTGCCAAGCTCTTCATTCTCCATCAGACAGTGAGAACACCCTGAGAATTCTGTCCATGCGGCCTTTATTGACCCCCGAGGTGGGGGGAGCGCTCCCCCAAGTCCTCCCCCCCCGGACAGGACCGTCAACAGTTGATGAATGGCCCCCGCGAGGTAGCGGTCGTTGGGGTACCCTCCCTCTCCCTACTACTTCTTGTCCCCCCCAGTGGTCTACGTAGAATAACTAACTTTCTTTTAGCAAGAATTTGAAATTATCTCGAAAAAAATGACGGAATGATTTTTTTTTTTTTATGTTTACAACTTTTGCTGACAAATTTTTTTTTTTTTTTTTTTTTAAGTTTATTTGTGAGTTTCAAGTGTCATGGCTGCGAGTACAGTTCACTATAAGTATAGCTCTGTCTTTCTTACCTTCTCATCACTGTGTTATCGCATGAACATCGTTCAAACTTTGTGAACCGTGAGTTGTTATACTATTACACACATTACCGAACACAGAAAGCGAGGTGAGTGGCGTTTTGTTCAATAAGCAATCATAGACTAGTGACCGCTTGGGCTAGAGATAAGGGCCAGGCTTGCCTGCTAATCCTTCTCTAGTGTTGACAAGGACTAGGTCAGGACTGTTGTTCAACGACCTAATCAGACAATATTTATAAACATTAGTTTTCTCCCTCAATGAGTTTTTAAATTTATTTTCCTCGAAGACTTTTATTTATTTATTTTTTCATTAACTTAGAAATGTTTGCTTTGTTTTTTTTAAATAGTATATGTATATAATATTGTAAATAGTTTAGTTTTAAGATCTTTAAGGTTAATTTTCATTTAATTAGTAATTTTTTTCTAATAATTATATATAGATATATAACTTATTTATTTTGTATCTGTTTCATTTATTTATCTAGATACATATATATGTTGTTATTTTTATATTTTTTTTTTCTTAATTAATTAAGCCATGGATCTAGATAAGACTCCATCTTGTGACGACTCGGAGGAGGAGACTCCCTTTTCTGAGATAAGCGAGTCAGACTCACAGTATTTAAAGCCACGGACTCTACAGAAACGCCAGAGAAAGAACACTAACTCGGCTGGTAACTCGCCAAATAAAAAAAAAAATAAAGCGGCTAAGACAAAACAGCCATCACCACCTAAAACTCGCAGTACCACTGCAGCCAACCTAAATGAGTCAACGGCGCCATCTTTACCCGGACCGTCTTCAACCGCACATTCAAAATCACCAGCTTCTACCTCTAGCACTTCTGCTAACGCCACCAATAAAAACCAGCTCCCGGAACAAGGATTTTCTGACCCGGAACCACCTCCAATATTTGTATCAAATATAAATAATTTCCTCTCGTTCGGCAAAGAAATTTCTGATCTCATAGGCCTGTCAAACTTTCAATGTTTTTCAAGAATAAATGATATAAAAATAAATACCACCAATAAGGAGAGCTATAAAAAACTTATCACTTATTTAAATAATAAAAATTTTGACTTCCACTGCTACCAGTTAAAACAAGATAAACCATACAGAGTAGTTCTGAGAGGACTCCACTCATCCACTCCTACTGAAGCCATCAAATGCGGCCTAGAAGAAATTGGCCATAATGTTAGGAATATCTCATGTGTAACACACCCCAAAGAAAAATATGCTTTGCCCTTGTTTTTCGTGGATCTGGAGCCAGCCAGGAATAACACGGAGATATTTCAAGTTAGACGGCTAGTATATTCGACCGTTCGGTTTGAAGAGCCTAGACAAAAGACAATTATCGTACAGTGCACTAGATGTCAATCATTAGGACACACGAAGTCCTACTGCTATCACCCTGCTAGATGTGTTAAATGTGCCGGGCCACATGCCTCTGACACATGCCTTAAACCCCCTAATGAGACTGCAAAGTGCGCACTTTGTGGTGAAGGCCATCCGGCTAGCTATAGGGGCTGTAGCGTATACAAAAATCTTCTTAAGCAGAGGACACACCACCTAGCGGAATTACGAGTGGAGCAGAATATTCGCACGCAGGTGCCTGATTTGGACAATTTGAATAACTACCCAGAAATTCAAAAACGAACAGGTACCATCGTCCAGCAGCCAACTACAACAACTGCAGTCAGGGAAACTACAGAGCACTCAAAAAAACATCTCTCCGAGATCATCAAGCATCAACAGCCACAAAGACAGGCGCCTCCTAAATCCCTAACCAAGCCTCCTTCCTCCCATCCTAACCCGCAACCTGTACACCTATCCGTTCCTCCCCATACACCCTTACGTGTAAAATTGCCTCCTGAACATCCTCCCCAAATACCATCTCCTTCAGTTCAACCAAGTCAAATAAACCCCTCGCCTCAAGTACCTCAGCGGACTGAACATCATCGTACTCCACGGCGAGTCCAGCCCCAAGCCAACGATCCGGACCATACAAATCATCCTGCACAAGTCTCTTACCCACATCCGTATCCCTACCAAGACCCTTCCAACATATGCTCCATTCTCCAGTCTTTTCTTTCAGATCTTAGAAATACCATTCAACCACTAATCACCCTTCTTACTAGAATCCTTACCCAAATCCCATTCAATCTCCCACGATGAGTGTAAAGCCCCTAGCCATCCTTTTGTGGAACGCTAACGGCCTACTCAACCACCGTGACGAACTGGACATTTTCCTCCATGACAACCATATTGACGTAGCTCTCTTGACTGAAACGCCCTTTACACAACGAACACGTTTTTACATACGTGACTACACCACATATAGATCGGACCACCCAGACAACACTTCCCATGCCGGGTCATGCATCCTTATCCATAAATCCTTGCCTCATTCCCTTATTCCTTCTACTCCAACTGACGCCATACAATCAACCTCAGTGACCATTCCAACTCGTCCTTTTCATCTCACCCTCTCAGCTGTATATTGTCCTCCTGGTGTTTCCCTTTCCATAACCAACTTGAAACCCTGTTTCGATCCCTCGGACCGCGCTTTATCGCTGGAGGAGACTATAATGCTAAACACCAACGGTGGGGTTGCCGCACTTCCAACTCCCGAGGTAATCTCCTTTCTAGTGTCTCTATTTCCCATAGCTATACTGTCCTCTCACCTATGAATCCCACGTATTGGCCGACATCCTTAAAAAAAAAACCTGATATCCTGGACATATTTATCACCTCACAAATTTCCTCCTCCCAAACCACAATCAGATCACTGAACGACCTTTCATCAGATCATAGCCCGGTTTTGCTTTCCTTACATTCCAGTTTTGTTCCTCAACCCCTTCCACCTACATTGATCAATGGACGAGTAAACTGGGACATATTTCGACTTGACCTGGAAAGCAAATTGGACTTGAACACTCCACTCAAGACAAACAATGATATTGATACAGCTGTTAAAAAACTGACTGACTCCATAACTTGTAGTATAATTGACAACACAAAGACCACCAACATTAATGACACTCAACATACAGATCTGCCACAGCACATTCGATTCTTAATAAAGGAAAAGCGCAGAGCGAGATCGAAGTGGCATAAGACTCGATACCCAACTGACAAAACTTATTATACCAAACTAACTAACAAACTCAAGTCGGAAATAAAAACATACAAAATTCAAAATTTACTCAGATTTACTGAAAACCTTACTACAACAGACAAATCATTATGGACAACCACAAAAAAACTACTTAGGTTCAAAGACTGTAACCATCCACTCTTGACTGAAAACCAAATCTGGACAAGAACTGACGAAGAGAAAGCTCAGATATTCGGACAACATCTTTACAATACTTATACTCCACATCCAGATATCCTTAACCCCAATCACCTTAAAATGATAGAAAAGACCTAACTATTCCCTCCCAATGACCCTTCCACCTAAAGCATTCCATCCTTCCGAAATATCCAATATCATACACAGATTACCTGCCCGAAAAGCTCCTGGCCATGACTTAATCACTTCCTATATCTTGAAGCATCTCCCTCAAAAAGCCATTCTATTCCTTACCTACATCTATAATGCCGTACTCCGTACTACTTATTTTCCTGCCTCCTGGAAATTGTCCATAGTAAAAATGATCCCTAAACCCAAAAAGTCACCTGAAAATCCATCTTCCTACCGTCCTATTTCTCTTTTATGTATAATGGGTAAAATTCTAGAAAAACTCCTTCTGAAACGTATATATCCAATCCTTGATTCCCATCATATTATTCCAGATCATCAATTCGGTTTCCGTACATCTCACTCCACTATCCAGCAATGTCATCGTGTGGTTGATGTTGTCTCCTCTGCGTTGGAGCGCGGATTGTACTGCACGGGAGCCTTTTCGATGTAGAACAGGCCTTTGACCGAGTCTGGCACCCTGGATTGCTTTACAAGCTCCGTCTATTCCTCCCTCCTACCTATTTTCTTATTATCCAGTCCTACCTCGCTGATAGATCTTTCAAAATAAATCACAATCGTTCCTATTCCTCCCTGTTTTCTCAATCTGCTGGTGTTCCTCAAGGCAGCATCCTAGGACCTGTACTTTATACAGTCTATACAGCTGATATCCCAACCCATCCTAACACATTCCTTTCTACCTATGCTGATGACACGTGTGTGCTATCAGTAGATAATGATCCAGTTACTGCCTCCCACACTCTTCAATCCCACATCCGAGATCTTGAAGTATGGTGCCAGAATTGGAGGATAAAATTAATTCTAACAAATCCCACCAGATAACCTTTACCCTTCGTCGTAAACCAATGACTTCCTGCCCTACAGTATCCTTTAATGACACTCCACTAGCCCCTGTTGAACAGATTCGATACCTAGGACTCCACCTTGACAAACGTCTAACTTGGAACCCCCATACAAGACTTAAACGACAAGAAACTGCCCGACGTTTTCGACTACTTCAACACTTACTGGACAAACGCTCCAAACTTCCACTTAATTACAAAAGACTCATTTATATGACCATCATAAGACCGATATGGACTTACGGAGTAGAGCTATGGGGCTCTACTAAACCATCGAATTCCTCTCGTATCCAGTCCTTACAATCCAAAATCCTTCGGAAAATCCTCAATGCTCCTTATTTTGTCACAAACACACTCATTCATAAAGACCTTAATATTCCATATGTTGCTGACTTAGCCCGAACCAGGTACCATTCCTTCCATGAAAAGCTCCATTCCCACTACAATCCATTAGTTTCAGTCCTTGCTTCATCTTCAATCCCTGATAATCCTCCGAGGCGTCTGAAAAGAAGATGGCCACGGGACCTTCTAGTTTAGAGTGTTTTTAGAGTGCTGCCACTGGGTAGTGTCTCTACATTATTTCATGACAGTTTTACATATTACCATCACATTTACTTGATGTATTTTTATTTAATACAGTTGTAAATATCAATAAATATGTTTAAAAAAAAAAAGTTTATTTGTCTTTGGGGGTTCCCCATACAAATAGAGCCTGGTCAGGCTATACATAACAAACAGCAATTAATAACAATCATAAGTAATAAACATGAAACGCAACAAATCACAATAGGATAATAGATAAGCATTAAACAGCATAGTAGAATAAACAAAATAAACAGAAAGTAACAAATTATACATGTTTATATAATTTTTTTTTTCTTTATTTTATATTGCCTATTTAAAAGCGCCCTTCCCTCCACCGTCACTAATTAACATTTGAAATTGAAAATAAAATAATTATGCTTAAGTTTTATGATCGCTGTTAATGGATCTTGGGTCAAAACTATGAATTGAATGGGGAATTGTAATTTGGTTAAAGCAGTTTGATTTTGCATAGGGAGCGCTTGAAGAATAAATAGAAACATATCCACATTTGTTTCCGATACTTTATAAAGACTTATATATATTTACCCAAAACTTCACTTAATTGTTAGTTTTCCTAAAAAAATTATATTAGTAACAATCAAAATTGAATCGGAGAGATATTAGTAATCATATATTTAAAGAAAAAAAGAAAAAAAACGGTAACTTTACAACCCATGTAGGAGCTAGGGCTGTTTAGGAGTAACATTGTGTGCAAGGAGGTGATTAGGCCGAGATCAAGCTCAGCCGCCAGGGTTTGGTACCCACTTTATAGAGGCTGGGTGTGCTCCACGAGGGTCTCCATACCTCATCGGTCACCTCATTGCTGACATAACAGACTAATAATATTCTGTCACAGCCGGGATTCAAACCCAGGACCCGGAGTAGACTAGATCTTTATCCACCAGAACACGCCGCTAACTATATTTAAATAATATTTTACTGAAAAAAAAAACTCTATATCAGCTCATTATTTAAAAGATTTCAGCATTTCATTTGTATATGAGAAAATGCAGAATTCATTTTTTGATATAAGTTGACCCGTAATTAGGGATTCAGAAGTCTGATGGAAGTAACCTCTGAGGTTGCAGGTTGAAGGTCGGGGCCGGCTCGCAACCTCAGGACCTGTCTGGTAGAGGGGAGGGGTCCTGCCGAAGGATAATGGAACGGAGGTTCCTGGTTCTTTTTGAAGTAGGCCAATCAAATTTACAATTGATGAAACTTATTACAAGGACTTAATCAAATAAAAGAAAACTCAGTATGGATTAAATCGTCACTAGCCGCTTTGCAGATGTTTGCTATATTGGCGGGTGACGTTATCTATAATTGAGAAACACAAACTAAACTAAAATCAAAAGCGATCGAGATTTGATAGGGATTTAACCAATGCGGGAGGGTACGCCATCTATTTTCACCTCGTCAAAACAAACACCATTTCTGAAGTTTAATGGGAATTTCGAACAAGTTTCCTGTAGTAGGATAGGGTAGGTACAGTAGAGTAGGGCGGGGTCAAACTGTTTTTCGTAGGTCGTCGTTGATGTTTGTATCGCCTGCTCAATCAGAGTCCCTCCATCCTAACACTAACTGAGATGTATAATATCGAAACATTCGAGGATAATGTAATATCGGATATATCTTCCCGGGAGAAATGTAGGAGCACGAAATTCTCGATCTTATTTCTCCTGCAGCGACGAAAACATGTGTTAACGATTTTTTTTTTTTTTTAACATAATTTATTGAAATTTACAACTGTACTAAAAAAAATACATCAAGTAAATATGACATAAGAAAAATGACATGAAAAATACTTGTAGAAGAACTACCCAATGGTAGCACTCCTGTAACTATTCTAAACTAGGTCTCGGGGCCATCTCCTTTTCAGACGCCTCGGAGGATTGTCGGGAATTGAAGAGGAAGAAAGGATTGAAACTAGTGAGTTAGAGTGGGAGTGTAGTTTTTCATGGAAGGAGTGATATCTGGTTCGGGCCAGATAAGCAACCAATGGAACATTAGGTCTTTATGGATGAGTTTATTTGTGATAGGGTGGGAATGGAGTTTGTCATGAAAGGAATGGTACGGGCCAAATCAGCAACATACGAATATTAAGGTTTTTGTGGATCAGTTTATTAGTTACAAAATAAGGAGCATTGAGGATTTCACGAAGGATTTTGGATTGTAGGGATTGGATACGGGAAGAATTTGATGGTTTAGTAGAGCCCCAAAGCTCTACTCCGTAAGTCCATATAGGCCGTATGATAGTCATGTAGATGAGCCTTTTGTAGTTAAGTGGAATATTAGAACGTTTGTCTAGTAAGTGTTGAAGTAGTCGAAAACGTCGTGCAGTTTCTTGTCGTTTCAGTCTTGTATGAAGGTTCCATGTAAGGCGTTTGCCAAGGTGTAGTTCTAGATATCGGATCTGTTCAACCGGGACAAGAGGAGTATTATTGAAGGAGACAGTAGGGCAGGATGTCATTGGTTTACGACAAAGGGTAAAGGTAATTTGGTTGGATTTGTTGGCATTTATTTTAATTCTCCAGCTATGACACCATACTTCAAGGTCTCTGATGTGGGATTGGAGAGTTTGAGAGGCAATAGTTGGATCAGCATTGACAGATAACACACATGTGTCATCAGCATAGGTAGAAAGGAAAGTGTTAGGATGGGATGGGCGTGTTACAGATTAAATCTGGAGTTTCAGAAATTGAAGACAGATTTCAATTAATCATAATTTACTTAATCTTAATTTATTGGGTTGATGCAAAATTAATGCAGGTTTTTAGTAGGTATTGTAAATACGCCATATCTTTACTTTAACCATATATATTTAATCAAAATAATTTCCATCTGAATCAATGCACTTTTGCCAACGTTCAACAAGCTTTCTTATTCCACCAGAAAAAAAATCCGAATCCCTGGACTCAATGAAATCACGAAAAGAATTTTCAATGTCGTCCTGGTTTTGAAAATTTTTCTCCCTCAAAAAGTTGTCCAGATGCCTGAAAAAGTGGAAGTCTGTAGGAGAGAGGTCAGGTGAATAAGGCGGATGTTGGAGAACTTCGTAGCCCAACTCGTGCAGTCGTCGAAGCGTTGGTTGTGCAACGTGTGGTCTGGCGTTATCGTGGAGCAGGATCGGCCCCTTCCGATTCATCAATGCTGGGCAAAGCCGTTGCAATTTTTGAGTTCCGAGTTCCGCCGCCATTTCTCGTGTGGTTTTGGTTGGGTCTTCTTCCACTTTTGACCTCAGCTGGTCGTTGTCCAGAGCAAGATGACGGCCCCGACCTTCCTTGTCTTCGAGGTCGAAATCTCCTCTGCGAAACTTCTGGAACCAACGCTGCACCGTGCACTCATTAATAGCCCCCTGACCCCACACTTCATTAATATTACGAGCCGTTTGCGCAGCGCTGCGCCCTAATTTAAATTCGTAAAAATAAATTTGACGAAAATCGCACTTTGACATTTTCGATTCAAGACCTTTGAACACACTGAACAAAACGATTTTACTAAACAAATTCATGGTGAAAGAGAGGGTATTAGATAAGGTTTGTTTTGGTATAATAATGATCAACGTTAGGATTAGCTTTGTTTACACAATTGGAATTAAGATATTGCAATAGAGGAAACCTGCATTAATTTTGCATCAACCCAATATTTATTCTCTGTAAAAAGGCGACATACTATTTCGTAATAATTATAGAGGGATAGCATTACCATATACAGTTTATCAGGTATTTTCTGTATTATTTAACAGACGGCTGATGAAGTGCTCTTAACTGGTACTGGGTGACTATCAGTGGTGTTTCTGGCCATCGATCAGATCATTTCGTTAAGGCGATTCTTGAAAGAGGAACATTCAACATTAACCTCCACTGTCTATTCATCGATTTCAAGCAAGCATGGGACAGTTTTAATTCGCAGATGATATGGTTATCTTTGCCAATTCAATAACAGATATTAATGATATGGTTGAGGAACTCTTGATACAATGTGAGACCGTGAGATTGGTCATCATTACTGAAAGAACAAAGATCATGATGAAATCAGGCAAAGGAAAGTAAAAATTAAAAATCAGGTCGCTTTGTTTGTGATCATTACATCTATTTAGGTCAATCTATCTCATTAAAAAGCAAGAAAGCAGAAATAAATATAAGGATAAATATGGAATGGAAAAAATACTGGAGTTTAATAAAATCTTTAAAAGTCAGTTACCTCCAACATTGAAGGCTAGAGTCCTTGAAACTTGTGTTTACCCTGTTATTTTTTTATATGGCTCGCAGACCTGGTCTATGACCAGCAAAGACATCGAACAACTTTCAAGGACACAGCTCCAATTTTCAAGAAGTATACTAAATATTAAATGTAAAGATTGTATCACCAACAAAAAAACAAAACAAGTTATCCTGAAAACCTTACCAAAGAATTCACATATATTGAAATGAGGTGGGCAGGTCATGTGGCTAAGTTGGATTCCAGAAGATGGTCTACAATTGCTACCGAGTGGATTCCAAGACAACCTAAAGAGATGACGAAGAAGACCACTGACGAGGTGGAGGAGGAACTAGTGCAAGTAGTGGGGGACTGTTGGGCTACAGTGGCCAGAAATAGGCGAATGTAGAATAATGTGAAAACAAATCTATCGTTACATGGTTATAAATTATGGTTTTAACAAGGCAAGAGGCTATTGCGCCCTAACTCAGCCTCTACTGGCTAAGACCAGTGATGCGGCTGAGAGAGAGGCTCTGTGATCTCTTGGATTCCGCTTTTTTCCTCCACAAGTAAGAGGAAAGGCTCAATCTGGGGTCCTCTTAGCAGTTGTAAATATTGTATATTGTTACCATTGTTTGTATGATGTTTATTTATTTGCTATCTTTTTATTTATCTCAATTATAGGTTGTTGTTTTGATTTGTTTTGTTTCTTTATTGTATATATATATATATATATATATATATATATATATATAATTTTTTTTATTTTCTATTTTATGAAATTTGACTATTATTATTATTTTCTGTATATATTGTATGAATGTGGTCTCATATCAGTATTACTGTTATTGTTCATTCTGAAACAGATTGTAATAATTCTCAATAAATAAATATTTTAATTAATAAAAAAAAAAAACAAGGCAAGAAATGTTTTATTGTGCGTATATTTATTTATTGCGTATAAGTTCTAAAATGTAAATATTGTAAATAGCAGCATGAACCAAGAACAGAAAATTTTGTTAAAGTTTTATTTTTAAATTTATTACCAGAATTGTACCTCCCTATTGGAGAGGCTTATTTTTCCATTAAGGACGAAATAAAGCCATTATTATTATTATTATTATTATGACAGTGTTGATAAAGGGGAACTACTGAAGGTAAAGTTTGGAATTCTCAGGAAGCTTACTAGACTAGCAAAAATGACCATGCATTATAGCAGGGTAAAGATAAAAATCCATGGAATGCTATCAGAATAATTTATATCTATCATCTATTCTATTTAACTTGGCATTGAGAAAAGTTATGAGGAGAATACGAACCAATCCTAATCGAACCATTTACAATTGCCTTACACAGCACTAGGCACATGCGGATGATGTGCTCATAAAAAAAAGAAGCACGGCTGAGCTTGGAGGAACTTTCGAAGAGTTTGAGTAAAGCTATGGGGCTCTACTAAACCATCCAATTCTTCCCGTATACAATCCTCACAATCCAATATCCTTCGTAAAATCCTCAACGCTCCTTAATTTGTCACGAAAAAAATCATTCATAAAGACCTCCATGTTCTGTATGTATTGGGTTGATGCAAAATTAATGCAGGTTTCCTCTATTGCAATATCTTAATTCCAATTGTGTAAACAAAGCTAATCCTAACGTTGATCATTATTATACCAAAACAAACCTTATCTAATACCCTCTCTTTCACCATGAATTTGTTTAGTAAAATCGTTTTGTTCAGTGTGTTCAAAGGTCTTGAATCGAAAATGTCAAAGTGCGATTTTCGTCAAATTTATTTTTACGAATTTAAATTAGGGCGCAGCGCTGCGCAAACGGCTCGTAATATTAATGAAGTGTGGGGTCAGGGGGCTATTAATGAGTGCACGGTGCAGCGTTGGTTCCAGAAGTTTCGCAGAGGAGATTTCGACCTCGAAGACAAGGAAGGTCGGGGCCGTCATCTTGCTCTGGACAACGACCAGCTGAGGTCAAAAGTGGAAGAAGACCCAACCAAAACCACACGAGAAATGGCGGCGGAACTCGGAACTCAAAAATTGCAACGGCTTTGCCCAGCATTGATGAATCGGAAGGGGCCGATCCTGCTCCACGATAACGCCAGACCACACGTTGCACAACCAACGCTTCGACGACTGCACGAGTTGGGCTACGAAGTTCTCCAACATCCGCCTTATTCACCTGACCTCTCTCCTACAGACTTCCACTTTTTCAGGCATCTGGACAACTTTTTGAGGGAGAAAAATTTTCAAAACCAGGACGACATTGAAAATTCTTTTCGTGATTTCATTGAGTCCAGGGATTCGGATTTTTTTTCTGGTGGAATAAGAAAGCTTGTTGAACGTTGGCAAAAGTGCATTGATTCAGATGGAAATTATTTTGATTAAATATATATGGTTAAAGTAAAGATATGGCGTATTTACAATACCTACTAAAAACCTGCATTAATTTTGCATCAACCCAATAGCTGATTTGGCCCGAGCCAGGTATTATTCCTTCCATGACAAACTCCATTCCTACTCTAATCCACTAGTTTCAATCCTTGCTTCCTCTACAATTCCTGATAATCCACCGAGGCGTCTGAAGAGAAGATGACCTCAAAACCTTCTTTTTAGGATTGATTACTAGAGTGCTGCCAATTGACAGTTTCTTTTCACGTTTTTAATGTACATATCATTTATCAGCATATTTACTTGATGTATTATAGTATACAGTAGTAAGTTTCAATAAAATATTTTAAAAAAAAAATTACACCCTCATAACTCAGTTATTTTTGATGAAACAGAAAAGTATGTATAGAGTTTTAGAAGCGCGGTAAACAAAATGAATTAATAAAAAAAAGAAAAAAAAAGAAGGTAAAATGAAAATAATTGAAATATCGATTATATACCCGCTTGTAACTACGTTAGTTGCGAAGATGGAGAAAAAATTCATTATTAAAAAAAAAAAAATATATCATTTTATATATATATATATATATATATATATATATATATATATATATATATATATATATATTACATAATATAATTAATATTTATTGAGGAATACTCTAATAAAGGGTATTATCGAAGAACTATTTTAGCTAGCTAATTCTATGATGCATCTACTTGAAGCCCTAAGACGGACCCGGGAGTAGCGGCACTTATCAAGCCGCGGCTATTAGCATCCCGATTTCCTTCTAAACTTTTTTTTTTTTTTGTTAGCGAGAAGTTGGCGTAGCTTATCAGTGAGCGATAGTGGCGAGGGGGAGGAGAGGGGGGTGTAGCGGTGGGAGGAGGGGCGTATCGAGGTCAAACACATTTCCCCCGCCGCCTTTTCTTTCCCGTTCTAAATCTCCTCAGGACCAAAGTAACCCGTGCATCATCAAGTGCTCCTTCAACAGATTACAATCCTCACCGGCTCTTCTTCTTACTTTCACATTCCCAGGAACAACTCAACTCATGTTTCAGCTTCTCCTCCAATTTAAAAAAAAAAATATATATATATATATATTATATACTTAAAAAATTAAATTTACGATTTAAGATTCTACTCGCAAAGTTACAACATAGGATTTACTGTAGGTGCAGACATTTATGTATCCATCTATCTCTCTCTCTCTCTCTCTCTCTCTCTCCTCTCTCTCTATTATATATATATATATATATATAGTAATGTATTGAGGATACTGAGGGGAGTTCATAATTAAATAATTTTAATATTAAACAATTAAAGATAACGAACCTTTGTCGGCAAAACATCATAATGCATTTACCTCCATGAGGTCCCCCAGCAGTATGTACCTCGGGAAACTTCCTAGACACTAGGACAAAGGACCCCCGGCTCACTTCCCAGATCAGCCCTACCCGAGGTGATGACGATGAGGAGAAGATTCGAAAAGGGAGTCAAGTTCTATCCTCAAGATGAGTTGAGTCTTATTCCAACAAGAGGAGAGCCGGATTCCTTCTACAAGAAGAGGAGATGGCCGTCGGGGTTGTGAGAGCAGCTGGAGGATGAAGCCGAGAAAGGAATCTAAGAATGATTTCACCTTCACCAGCCGACTAAATGTTTAAAGGTATTTCTTTATTTGTAAATTGTATGGCAAGGTTAATTGTAATATGAACCTCAGTATTCTCAATCATGATGTAAATAGAGTTTAAGTGTAAGAATCTATGTAATAGTTATAGTTAATAATGATTACTCTAATTTAAATCTATTGGTAATTTAATGTTCCCCTCTATGCCACCTACTGTGATTGGTGAACACGAAACCTTTGGAAAGGAAATCCAATTGTTTCATTAAATATAGTTTATGTATTGATTAAATTGATAAACATCCATTGGTCTAGTTTTTGAAGCTACCGCTGCCTTAGAAAAGCAGCCCGTCAAAAACATAGCAATATATAAATATAATAATATAACTTTTACAATCTGTGAAATATATACTAAGGATGAGTATTGCGATTAGGAAAACTTTTGAACGGAAATGCGCCTTTTATGGTCCTCTGAATCTATTGAATTTAAGACCTTATATTCACGCCTGTCAGAATGTATCTGACAATCAGCAAATGTGGTGTACAAATTGAGATCAGGCATTGTAGGCATGAAGAAGGAAAATGCCCAGCAGCACCCCTTCCACGGCTTTATTTTAGCAGAGGAGGTCTCTCATCCAGCCTTCTTCTGACTTCAACTATGACATGTCGTTAATCAGTCTATTGTCGTTTCCGTTAAGTTTACTGTGAAAACGAGTATAGAGTGTTCATAACTGTCGGATGTTGTAAGTCCATATGTAGGGTTCTGTTGTTTAGGTACCAAGGAGTTGTCGTTATGAGTCTTGAAATTTTGGATTGAAATGATTGCAATTTTTATCGGTGAGTCTTTTTTGCTGAACCAAATACCGCTCCAGGTGGCTATCCGATCTTCAAATCGTAACGTATAAATCATACCTATATATATATAATATTATATATATATATATATATATATATATATATATATATATATATATATATATATATATATATATCAATATAGGAATTTTTAAACAAATACAGAAACGAAAATACATTGGATCTAAATAGAAACATCTGTTTTATTAAATAATATATTATATAAATAAATAATTAGTTATAAAGTTTTAAAAATAAAGTTTAAGTTAAACGATTTTTTAAATCAAACAAAACGCGCATTGGGCACTTGTTTTCCCTGAGAGCTCAGAGGGAAGAGGCGCTGGGATGATTACGTTGAGTGGCCTTGAGTTACTGTCCTTAATAAAAATAAAGTTTATTATAAGCTACAGTTTTTGAATAGGCGGCCATATTGTGTAAAATGTGCACTCTTCTTCCAAAAAATAAGAAGGATCTGAGACATTGCCGTGGGATAAATTATTAGCAAGTGGCTGCTTAGAGAACCAGATTTATGTACATATTTGTCTTCATATTTATGTACGTATTTATGTATCTAATACATACAAGATGGATTATGTTAAGCAGGCTCAAGCCATTACAAGAGAGATTTTCTGGTAATGATATGATTTTCGAAACTATTTTATCATGGCTACAGATAATTAATTAGCTTTGTGGCGGGGTCAACATATATCTCTTTCAGTATGAGTTGAGTAATCTAAGTCTTCAAATTGAAATTATATTTTTGTTCAAAGTTATTTTTACTTTCACTTACCTATGTAGCAACGCGCTCGATAGCTTATTTATCGATAAATAACAGTGAGTATTGTCTAAAAAAATACCATATGTTTTTTTAGAAAGGAAGGTTACACACAGAGAGTGAGTCCGGAACGGCGTTAGACCGCAGGCCTGCTAAATTGGCATTGTTTTGTGTATGAGCTCCTAATTGTAAGTCAATAATCAGTTTTATGTATATTTTTGTGTATCAGTTAGACTTTAATTAATCTTAAATTTGTGAAATCCTTTTTTGTTTGTATTTATAAATTTTGATTAAATTGTTTGTTGTTTGTTTGTTTTGTTTGGTTTTAGGGCGTACAACAGCCAGGCCATAAACGTCCGATGGTTAGTTATTATGGTTTATCCTTGAGAGGTGTTCATTGATCTGTTGGGCGGTATACCCAGCTGGTGTAATATTTTGTGATAATAAGAGCATTCTTCAAATATGTGTCTGATGGATAAAATTTTGTTGATTAAATTCTTATGTTTAATTACTGAGCAAATACTGTATTTTTATTTACTTTAACACTATCGGAGTCACCATTTTAGCCTCATTGTGTAAGGTTAATGTAAAAACAATTGTTGCTCAGGTTTTAAACATAACAATTTAATCAAAATTTATAAATACAAACAAAAATTATATGAAAGTTAACAAAAAAATTTCACAAATTTAAGGTTAATTAAAGGCTAACTGATACATAAAAATAAACATAAGACTGATTATTGACTTACAATTAAGAGCTCATAAAAAAAACAATGTCAATAAGCAGAACTGCGGTCTAACACCGTTCCGGACTCACTCTGGTGCACACCTTCCTTCCTAAAAAAATCTGGTACGGGAAACACACGACTATCACTTATCTATATATTTAAAATCAATAAAAGAATTTTCAAAAACAGTTAGAGATAAAAATAAGTGAACCTATTAAGGAATTAATTAAATTGAATTTATATAGAAACATGTGTTTTATTAAAAAATCTATTATATTATTATCTAAAATAATCAGTTAGTTTTATGTTCATTTCATCACTCTCTATTACCATTTAAAAGCTTGTGTATGAGATAATATTTTTTCTAAAATCTTTAGCTTTCCAACGGTATACCATACATGTATATTATTACTGCTCCTATGTTCAAAAACGAAAAATTGCATTAAAAAAATATTTTTTCGGTTTTCTCTTACACACACTCACAGACCTTTTTGCGGTACTTGGTTATTTGGACTCAGGGGACCCTAAAACGTGTATTTCCGTTGAAAACTGGAATCACGATCGCAATACTTCCCCTCGTTATATATAGTAAGTGAAAGTAAAAACATATGGTATTTTTTTAGATAATACTCACGCGGTTATTTATCGATAAATAAGCTATCGAGCGCGTCACTACACCAATATATGAAAATATAGTAAGAGAAAGTACTGCAATCTTTAAAACTTTTGAATTCCAGTTTTCAAAGGAAAGGCATGTTTTAGGATCCCCAGAGTGCAAGTAACCAAGTCCCCCAAAAACTTTGTTAGTGTATGTGATAAATCTAACGAAAAGTTGAACGAAACTGAAATTTTATATTTATGACAACTGTACGCCCGACGTGCTACCTCAATGTTTTTACCAAAATGCGCTTACCGAAAGTGCTACTTTGTATCATGCATTTTGCACCTTTTTACGATGTTCTCAAAAACGGGTTTAACGATTTTAATTAAACTCGACATATGGATGTAAAATTTATTGTTTTTCATACTATGTAGGTTTTATCCTGACTGAAATGGTTTCAACGACCTTAGATATCTATATTTCAAATTTTCTTCTCATAAAGTACCTCTAATTTTATTGATTCAAAAGAATTATTCATATCATCTTATTAATATTAATAAGAAAGGGCTAAATATAAAAGTTGAGGGAATTCAATAACCAACGGAGAAAAAAAACAAAAAAAAAACCAAAATATTGTTTTAATAAAATTGCTATATATATACAAACAGAAACATAAATCCATAAGATATCTTTGGAAAGCTACAGATTTTATAAAAAATATTTTGTATTCAAAGCTGTGAAAGGTAGTGTAAAGTGAAAAAAAGGGCCTGAAATCATTTTACTAATAATTATTATACGTAACGACTTTATTTTGCTATATTATTTAATCTAAATCGTATGTTTCCAACGAAACTGAACAAATTTTATATTCAGATTAACTTCAAAATGTTTAAATTTAAGTTTATGTAATAGTTCTTAAATTGATTTTAACAGCCGAGGTAAGAGAAAACTCTTGTGTTGACCGGAGCATTTTTTTTTTTTTTTACTTATCAACACATCGCAAACTATTTTTCCTCTCAACATTGATCACTATAAATGGTATGGTAGAGAAGTCGAATCTTTTTAAATGATTTTGAAATCTGTAATGGCCCAAGGAGTGTCGCCTCACGGCTGAAATAATTATTTATTCTGCCAGAACAGGGTTTGAACCAAGGACCTGATAATTAGGGGTGAGCATAATCGAATGATCGGAATTGGATGATTTCAATAATCGAATGATTCATGTATCGTGTATTCCGAAAGACAATATGGTATATTTCCTCCCTTTATGATTACTGAACTTAGGTGCAAATATGCATATAACAAAAAATAAAAAAGATCATACTCTAATATTCGTATGTATCTTTGAATATATATCGTTCGAAAATTGAGTTCGGATGATCATTCGTTCTCCAGATCATAATCGATTAATTCGAACGATTGAAATAATCGAATGATCTAATAATGGTCATTCGATTATGCCCACTCCTAGTGATTATCAGGTGTCAATGATCCAGTGCCCTATCCACTTCCACTACCATCGTGGCGAGGATGCCCTAGGCGGATTGATTATAATAACGAGGCAGGGAGGGGTCCAGACCACCTGTGGGGGGAAGGGAGGGGGAGGGGACTTTTCGATTAATATTGAAATAAAGCCAGCGATCACTCAATCGCTGTTTCGTTCCAAACTGTGGCGGAGCAAAACGGTTTAGTACGACCTGCACAAACCTCTCACCAAATGGATTCAATGCTCTAGGTTTTGTTATTATAGATATTGCGGATAGTTTCCATGCAAATATTCATGTTCTGGCCCGAAGCTCACTATTCTACATAATAAGTTATGTTATCTTGTAATTCTCATGTCACACATGTAAAAGGCATGTTTTTTTAAGTAAGTATCGTTTTGGAATTAAAAAAAAGACGTGCAAAGATATCGCAATAAGTCTATTTTTACATAAAAGCCTGTACCTTCATCTACTTTTCTACATAATTTCCATGAATTTTGAGGCACTTGTCATAACGCGGCAACAGTTTTTGAATACCCTCCTCAAAAAATTCAGCCGCCTGACTTGTTAACCACTGCATCACAAATGTTTTGACTTCGTTATCGTCCTAAAAAGACGTGGCAAGTTGAGTAAGGGTAACGTTTTGCTGCATGACAATGCCGGTAAAAAAGTTGTTGTGGAATATAAGATGTTTGTTTTCATTAGCCTTCATACATCACTTTATTTGTTATTGTTATATATTTCTCTCAACAAAATATCAAAAATGGACGGAAGATATTCTTTTATAAGATCGTTAATGAATAATGTACTTTGGTGGCCAAGGATGTTTAATATCCCCATTACAAGTCTCTCCAATATTACCAGTGAAAGATAAATGATAAAGATTTGTTTATAAATGCTTCCCAAAAAGTTTATTTTATACCAGTAATTATTATTGTTATTATTTATTTTACAGCACTTCTTATAAAGGAATATTCCTGGAGATTAACTCCAACCACTTCAGGTGCTTTTAGTCAAATGATATTATTGTATGTTCAGGAAACTCCTAACGATTATAGCTGTGTTCAGCAGTACAGCTTTCTGTGCTTCATTCATGACAGCTGTAGATAGGCCCAACCGCTCAGTGGCTTCTACTGTGGACTTTGGTATCAGACCATTGCTGGATATCACAATATAGCTCTCACAATAACACCATCCAGTCTGTACAGCTCCTTTAGCTCAGCTGCTAGAGCTTGATACTCGCGAATTTTTCGCGAAATTTTGCGAATCATTATGGATAGCTACATCAATTAGCTTATCATTTTTCTTATTGGAGTCAATCAAAACGATGTCAGGCCGGTTGTGGATAACTGTGTAATCAGTTATGAATGACTGGTTCCTATACAATTTTATTCCTTCATTTTGAATGAGGTCATTTTGAATTAACTTATCTGTTATATCTTAACTTATCTATATCTAGATTCACATACAAAATTTGCAATCATATCAGTAAAAAAATTTTAAGACTCTGATTAATAATATTAATTGATTAATATTATTGATTAACTACAGCTGCTAGGTACGCAACCAACAAAGCCCTACAAACTGACTTATGTAATGTATTGAGGATACTGAGGGGAGTTAGGATTGTATAATTATGGTATTAATTAAATAAATATTGATTAGCCTATGTCGGCAAAAGCACAAAGGGCGTGTACTTGCCCCCTTGGATTCTCTAATAGGCCCCCCGGTTTCCTCATTGGTCTGGGATACCAGAGACCCCTGGTAGTTTCCTACAGCGGCAGCCTACAAGAATATTAAGGGTGGTCAAAAGATAAAAATAAGATCACAAGGGCTATACCGCCAACCGGGGTACTTCCCATGTCAGCCCACCCGAGGTGACGAGGATGGGAGAGAAGATTCGTAGGGCAGTCTTATTCGAACCAGGAGTTAGTCAAGTTTGATCCTCAAGAAGAGTGAGTCGGGTTCCAGCTACAAGAAGAGGAGGTGGCCGTCGGGGTTCTGAGAGCAGCTGGAGGATGATGCCGAGAAGGGGGACCTAAGACTGTTTTCACATTCGCCAGCCGGTTAAGGGTTTCAAAGGTATATCGTTATTTGTAATATTGTATAGCAAAGGTAGTAAAATTTCCCTCAGTATTCTCAATCAGAGTTCTAGGCAATGGGTTAATATAATTTATATGTGTAAATTAATAATTATAGTAATGTATTAATTGAATCTTGTTTACTTTAATCTTACCCTGCATGCCACCTATTGGATTGGTAAACACGATACCTTTGGAAAGGAGATCCATGGTATCATTAAATATAGTTTATATATTGACTAAATATAGTAAGTAAGCTAGTTATTGAAACTACCGCTGCCTTAGAAAAGCAGCCGGTCAAAAACATAGCACTTATAACAACCAACAGTAGACCAACACATAAGAACTCTCTATTCTCGTTTTCATATTAAACTGCAAAGACACTACAATAGACTTATAAACGACTTATTATTATATAATAGACTTATTAATATTATTGTTTTTATTCGCAACTGCGTTGCTGCGCATCTAGCTAATGTGAGGTATTATTTTCCTCTTGAAGTTGTTTGTAACGTCTTGTTAATTCATGTCACTTTAATTTCGTATGTATGTTCTATGTTAGTCTTTTATTCAGATATAGTCCAAGGTATCGTACGTAGATTTTTGAAGGTACTGCATTGTTGTCGATTTCCAGTGCTGGACATGTATCTTTCCGCAGAGAAAAGCTCAGATGGCTATGGCCATGATTGGCAGGAGTGCAATAGGACGGTAAGATGAAGGATTAGAGATGGTTTTTGAAGGATTAGGAACCATTTTAATTGTGGAGAATTTCCAAAGGAAAATGAGTTGTGCGCAAGATAGTATTATAGATGTAGGTAGAAGAGAATATTTATTTATTTTTATTTTATTTGTAACATAAAGGCTTTTCAACCATAGAGGTTATTTTGGCCCTAAACTAATAATGCAGATACAATATAATAAAAGTAATAATACATACATATATACTAATAATACATACATATATACTAATAATACATACATATATACTAATAATACATACATATATACTAATAATACATACATATATACTAATAATAATACATACATGATAAATAATAAAATACCATACAAATATTATACATAATATACGAAATAATACATACAATACGAAAGTAATACATACAAATATACGAATCACAAAATACATAATACATAATAAAATAAAATACATAAATACAAACAATTATATAAGATAACTACATATAAGAAAAGAATAAAATAAAAATAAAAAATAATAATAATAATGATATATATATATATATACATATATATATATATATATATATATATATATATATATATATATATATATATATATATAATATAATAGAAGAGAATAAAAACCAGTAATTATTTCGAGTTTTCTCATCTGACAGTAATGTATCAATTATGCCCTATCCATTATCTCACATTTTGCCAATAACAAATTAGATAAATAATTAATTAAATAATAAGTCATTTTTTTACATAATTGATACATTGCTGTTGGTAAATCCGTCAAGTAGGGGAAGCCCCTGGAACGTAGACTCCAAATAATTACTGGTGTAAAATAAACTTTTTTGGAGGTAATTCAGAACTTATTATTCATCATAATTTTATGGAAGAATCCAAATAATTAATTTTATTATGAAATAATAATATAAACACATATTATTCTCCTGTCCATAGCGATCTGATTAAGTAATTTTACTGTGAGGCGATTGTAGGGCACCAGTGATGGGCAAATACTAAAAAAAAATTGAGTACTGATTACTGTAATCAAATGATGTTCGCTGCTGATTACAAAATCTACTCAGCTTTCCTCCTGATTACTTTCTATTTTCCTCTGTAATCAAAATTTTCGTACTATTGAGTACTTGATTACTTTTTTATATGAGGTGGCCAGAATAGAGTATATTACATACATCTGTTAAGTTAATTTATATTAATAATTTCTTTAAGCCAACTTTTTTTTATATTGTCGATTACATTAAACTTTTCATAAAAAATTGATAAGGGTAAATTATTATTATTATTAAGATGGTGTTTTTATAGATTATTGTAAACTCTTCAGATAAAATCGATATAGGGGCCTATTATTATGTTTTTTTACACTTGGAATTTCATTTTAACTTTTTCGTATTTACTGGATATTAGGCTCAGTAGCTGGGTTTCCAAAGGTTCGATATCGATTATACTATTAATTTTAATCGCGCTCGCTCAAAAATATGTTTATTTTAACTTTTTCGTATTTATTCGATACCGGGCTAGATAGCTTCGTTGCTAAGGGTTCGTTACTGATTATGCTATTGATTTTAATTGCGCTCGCTCAAGAATAGGTTTATTTTAACTTTTTCGAGCTCATTTGTTACTATTCTAAATAGCTGCGTTACCAACGGTTCTTATACTTACTATAACTTTAATTTTAACATTGTAACATTTCTGTATTTTTTGAGTATTTGCCCATCACTGTAGGGCACAGATGTTAATGTTAACCCTCAGTTGTAATCGACTTGAAAAGAAATTGGTAGAGCCGGAGGAAGATGTTGCATTGCGTTCAGGTGATTGCTTTGCAAGCTTCGAGATGATGTCCTCTTACAAGCCTTCTGGGTTTTCTTAAGACTCGAATATCGCGATGAAATGCTCTAGCGATAGCGGCTTGTGGAACTGTGATGGCATTAACTGCTTTAGTAGGACGGGTTGTAGGAGTAGGGTGAGGCACAAAGGGACCCTCGGCGCTACTTGAGGAGGGACGTCACTACCACACTGCCGCGACTGTACAATGGTAGCTCTGGCACAGCTGATCACTGTCGCGGCAGTACAATCGCAGAGGATGTTCAAGGCCACTTCTCTTCGGCAACAACGGTCCATCATTTTGTTTGGCGGGAAGAGGATTTATATTATTCTACTATTAATATTACTTTGGCTAGTCAAATTTGTATTTTTATTTTTATTTCTTTTTTAAGTTTTTCTTAATATTAACACTTAAATAAGCACACCTTAACTTCCTTTTGTTAATTATTTATTTTATTTCATAATCATTCACATCATCTATCAACGTTTCGGGGTTGTTTCTCCATTCCCAAGACTTATTTTTTTAAAAACACTTTCTCATATACAATTCATTACTTCACTCCATAGCCTACTGCTATTCGTTTACATGGGTGTTCATTGGTTTACTGTTTCTAGAAACAGTAGCTATAGGCATATAGCGAATAGCAGTAGACTATGGAGTGAAGTAATGAATTGTATATGAGTGTTTTTAAAAAAATAAGTCTTGGGAATGGGAAAACAACCCCGAAACGTTGATAGATAATGTGAATGATTATGAAATAAAATAAATAATTAACAAAAGGAAGTTAAGGTGTGCTCATTTAAGTGTATTTTTATATTTGAAATGTACTACAGATGAGGTATCATCAATAAATTTATACAGTAGAAAGTTTAAGGCACACTCTGTAGTGAATTTTATTTTCTGTCGACTTCCTCCGGACGAATGTCATTGTCTCGACATACAACCCTTCATTATCCACCCGAAAAGGTATATCATTCTAATCTAGTAACTGAAGTATTGAGGTTGGTATAAATGTTAATGTATAAGTGATGAAAGCTAGCAAGTGGTCGTTAACGTATAGAATATAATTGATAAAATTTTGCAAGTAGTGGTTAACGTATAGAATATAATTACCAGCAAGAGGGGTATAAGACCGCAAACTAGAATTGTAAATGTTATTTCGAATGGGATATTGGCTAAAATGAACCATACCGATCCTATCGTTTTCGCGGTGGATTATCATCAAGAATTTTGTGATAAATCTACTATTAATTAAAATAAAAATATTAAAAGTTATCATTCTTCAAACAATGCTCCTATCACCTCTATACATCTGCTGTTGCTAATATTCAGTAACGCTAGTCTACTCTCTTATTAAGTTAGGCATGCTTCTTTAAGCTATTAAATATAAAAAATGTTAAGTGTTTCATGAAATACAATACAATACAATACAAGAAACGAAAACCAGGTGACGATTAGGTGTGATAGCATTTAACGATAACCGTGCTGAAGCGAAGCACAAACTGCCAAGAAGGATTGAAGGTGATTGATGTAGAGTAGCTGTTGATGTAGTTACGACGGTCCAGAGTGCTAAGGCGAGTAGAGGAACTGCAAGATCAGTAACAGGCTGGACGCAGCACTGGGCAAAATCACCAATTTAGGTGGACAAAAGTCAAGTCAAAAGTTTGGAATTTTCAAGTACTTCACCTTTTTATTATTAGTTGGTAAATATTTCCCGCTATACCGTGTTTACATATAAATAGTAAATGAATGCATCATTCCTGTTCACACAATGCCTAATAACAGGCAGTGGGATTATCTTTATTTCATGGTCATTTAGTGTGTTCAAGGTGTATTTAAAGCAAAGTCTTTTTGCTTTTTTTTAACAATGGACATTGCTGAGACAGTTAAGACATTATATTTCCAAACTCGTTATTTAATATGCATTGTAATCTTACCTGTAGAGTTAATTAAGCAATTTGTAAATGTATGCTCCTATTCAATAACGAAAAACTGTATAACCCCAAAGTTACCCCAAGGATTTGTTTGTTGGATTTGTTTCATCAATCTTACTCTTTAGACATTACAAAGAATGTTTGCGATTTTTTGCGTTTTGGGTGATACATAATTATTTCAGACACAACACCCCGAATCAAAAGTTTTACAATCTATAATTTCAAGAATATCCTAAATTATATAAAAAACATTTATTAGCAGGTTTTAGCAACTCCAAGACATAATTAGATTTTTTGTATTATTTTTCCCGTATTCTGGGACTTCAAACGTAAAATATAAGAAAGTTTTAGATTTAGACAAATAAATTTGATGTTTGACCACTGTGTGCTCGCCAATCGTGTAAAAAAATTAATTACTTTTATAATTTTTTTAAATATTCTTTTTCCATAATCTGGGGCCCCAACGGTTAAATATAGACTATAAAAATAATATAGAAAAAAATATAGAAATAAAAATAAAGTTTCGTATACGAGTTAAATTGCTCTATCCCTCTTTCCGTCGGCAGTACCTCCTAGGTGTCTGTCTCTTCCCATTTTCGAACACAAAAAAACCTCCTTATATTCTTGATATGCTTACCACTTGTTCCTCTGTCCATTCAGTAAACATTAGATCCAACCCCATAAACTTGTATATACCTTCTCACAGATCTGCCTCCTTCAAAAAATTCCTTTGTCATTCGTGCTACCCTATTTTGGTATTCCTTACCTGTATCCATTCGTAAATCCTTATCATTATCCACTTCCAAACAGCAACTATTTTTCCATCTCCTAAATTATCAATCTTCCCAACAGATTAATATTTAAAAGCTATAGATGATAACTATTCATTGTCGCAAAACCTGTCTATTATTGTTAAACTGAAGTCTTAAACGACCAGACAATAATTATTTATACTACTTTTCTTGTTATTCTTAGGGACTACTCATCCCAGAATAAAATTACTTTTCATTAAATTTCATTTCAGAATTTAGTCCACCTAAATCGGTCATATTGTCTACTGTGCGCCGCTCTTGGTGTCAGTGAGGCAGACTTCAGAGTTTATTTAAGTTTTTAAAACAATGTTGAAGTTATAACCGAATATAGTTCTAACACAGTGTATTAAAGCATATCATATGCCAATGAAGCTCTTTATTTCAATGCTTGTAATAAAAACATATATGAAGTTTATATTGATCCGTTAACTGATATCATAAAAGATAAGATCTTTAAAATATAGCTTTTCCTCAGTTAGTAACTCGGGTAAATATATTAATTATAAGTTTTAGAGGCTTTTGTAGAGAGACAAGTTTGCACATTTGCTAAGCCTGCGATTAGGAAGAAGTTTGAACATTAGGGAGACCGGATATTGACAGCTAGATTCAAAGTTGCAGCTTCCTCAGGTCACCTTAATTAATGATGCCCCAGTAAGATGCCTGGATGCCTTCTATCTTATCCTTTGTAGCCCACAATCCAATGTGTCCTCGCTCGCTAGCATGGCTAGCCCACAGAGAAGTCCTACCATAATATGAACAAAATTTGGTGCGTTCAAAACACGACTTTTCCTTACCTCCACTGTTAAAATCAATTTAAAAACTATCAAAGATACTTCAATTTGAAAAATATTCTGAGTTAGGATTTGTTTTTCTCTTTATATCTTTATTTACACCTGTCAGAAGATGTCTGACAATCAGCAAATGTGTTGGACAAATGTAAGATCAGACATGGTAGGCATGGGGAAGTAAAGTGCCCAGCAGCACCCCTTCCAAGGCTTTAATTTAGCAGAGGAGGTCCCTCATCTAGCTTCGTTTTAGCCTTCTTCCGACCGGCATTTCAGCTACTGACATGTTATTAATCAGTCTATTGTCGTGTCCGTTAAGTTTAATCAGAATAGAGTGTTCGTATATGTTGGTCAACTGTTGGTTGTTGTAAGTCCGTATGTAGGGTTCTGTTGTTTACGTACCAAGGAGCTGTCGTTATGAGTCTTAAAATTTTGGATTGAAATGATTGCAGTTTTTGTATGTGAGTCTTTTTTTGCCAAAAACCTGAGAAGCGTAAGTCCATATTGGCTTAAGAAGGTATGTGTATGTATTCAGTTTCTGTCTATTTTTAATTTTGATAAAAGAGAGAATAGTATTTTGAGTCTGTGGTTGAGAGTCTGTATTTTCATCTTGACATGTGGGACCCAAGTCATCCTTCGTTCGAGTGTCAGTCCTAGGTAATGTACAGAGTTGGTCTGAGGAATTTGGTTGTTTTCGATGAAAATTGGTGGGCAAGTGTTTTGTCGCAGTGTAAACGTTGCGTGTTTTGATTTGTCGTGATTTAAACGAATGTCCCATAGATTGTACCAATTTTGTAGTAGCATTAAGTGATTTCGTATAGTCAGTAAGGCTAGTATAGGATCGCCGTAGGATGTTAGAATTGCAGTATCGTCCGAGTAAGTAGCAGTCAATGTGGTGGGGTGAGTTGGTATGTCATGTGTGTATACAATGTATAGGAGCGGAGCAAGTATCGATCCTTGCGGTACTTCTTCCAAGATTGGTCGGATTGGAGAAGTTTCTGAGCCCTGCCGAACAGAGAAAAACCTATCGAAGAGGAAAGAGTGTATAATAAGATAGTACGTGTAAGGTAGTACGTTCTTGAGTTTAAAGAGAAGCCCCTCGTGCCAGACTTTATCAAACGCTTGGGCAACATCCGAAAATACACTAGTAAGGTATCGCTTTTTCTCTAGTGCTCCTGCAATGAAGTAAGCAACTCTGTGTAATTGGTGTGTCGTTGAGTGTGAATAGCAAAAACCGAATTGATGGTCAGGTATTATTCGCTCAGTCAGTATGTCAACCAATCTTTTATAGTGAAGATTTAGTTTAAATAATATAACTACATTAAGTCGTTATTCAGTAATAAGTTTAATTATATTCGTCAATTTATATTAATTTTTACAACATTGTGTGTGAGATAATATTTTTTTCTAAAATCTTTCTCTTTCCAACGGTATATTACTGTTCTTTATCTCACAAAAACAAATATTACATTAAAAAATAGTTTTTCTCTTTTATCCTTTAGTTTGTCATCATATTCGTCCAACTTGTATATTTAGCCGTCGCTCATAAATGTCATTAAGATGATAAGGTTTATCTTTTGGACTGTACAAAATTAAAGGTAGTTTAGAAATTTTTTTTTTTTAAATATCGGCATTAAAGACCTTTCAGACTATTTCAATCAGAATAAAACCTATATGATATAAAAGGCCATTACATTTTACATCAATATAGTGAGCTTAATCAAAATCGTTAGTGACGTTTTTGAGAAAATCATAAAAAGGTGTAAAATGTATTTTATAAAGTGGCTCTTATAGTAGCTGATTTCAATAAAAAAGTTGCTGTAACATCTCGGACCTATAGATGTTTTGAATATGAAATTTCAGTTTTCGCTCTAGACTTACCACACACATACAGACACACAGAGCTTTTTGCGAGACTTTGTTCATTTAAACTCAGGGGACCCTAAAACGTGGATTTCCGTTGAAAACTGGAATTCGAAAATTTTCACGATCACAATACATTTCCTTACTATATATTTTATATATAGGTAAGTGAAAGTAATAACATGTGGCCTCGGCATGTGCAGGCTACGGCAGACATAATTATCATGTTTAGAACGCTTTCTCTTATGGCTGGTAGTTTTGGATTCGCCTATCATCCGTTAAACTCTAAAGCTTCATTTATTCGATAACTATCATTTCCAAATTCAAGAGTACTCTAGGACTTTTTTTTACGAAATGGATATGGCTAAGAATTGAAAAAGTTAAATTTCTCGTAGCAGTAAAATAGGACTCATCCCCGATGTATAAAAGCTCATAGGAAATTATGAGGATTCTATTAAAATGATTTTGGTTTATTATTTTCAATAATGAACCTTTGTAATCAACCAAAAAAAAAAAAAAAAAAAAAAAAAAAAAAAAAAAAAAAAAAAAAAAAAAAAAAAAAAAAAAAAAAAAAACCTACCCTCAGAATTCGAGAGCTTACGTTTTAAGAATCCAAAAAAAGAATAAAACAATCCGTTTGTTCGCTGTACGTCTAGACGTTGATATCAGCCGGCGGGTTTTTAAAATGGCAGCCGATTAAAAGTGATTTAATTCAATTACTCGGTTATTTTTGAAGATAGAGAAAAAAATGTATTAGAGTTTTTCAACAAAAAAAAAAACGCGAATAATTAGAAAACAATTAAAATTGTACACATAAATACGCTCATAACTGTGATATTTTTGACGATAGAAAAAAGTACGTAGAGAGTTTTAGAATCAGTTAAGAGGGATAAATAAATTAAAAAAAATAATCCATATATATATATATATATTCAAATAACAAATTATGATATATGTAATTCCACCAAAATATTAATGATAAAGATAAAATGTAAGGAGTTCTGGAATCAGGAAATTTTATTGGAATCCATCTATACAGGATTCAAATAAAATTTCCTGATTCCAGAACTCCTTACATTTTATCTTTATCGTCAATTTTTTGGTGGAATTACATATATCATAATTTCTTATTTGAATATACATATGGATTATTTTTTTAAATTTAATTATCCCTCTTAACTGATTCTAAAACTCTCTACGTACTTTTTTCTATCGTCAAAAATAACAAAGTTATGAGCGTATTTATATTTTCAATAATAAACCTTTGTAATCGAACAAAAAAAAAAAAAAAAAAAAATTACCCCCTCAGAATTAGGGAGCTCACGTTTTAAAATGCGTAGAATCCGAATGACAAATAAAAATAAATCCGTTTATCCTAATTAATAAATAAATACATACCAAAAATTAATTTTTAAAAATCCGTTTCTCCTAATTATAATATATATATATATATATATATATATATATAACAATTTTTAACTTTTAATGCAATTTGGTTTATGGCCATTTTAGTGCCATGAACAGAAGAAAATGAAAGGAAAAAAAATTGATGTATATATTCAAGACGTAATTCCACCAAAAATCGTTATTATTGAAGATGAAAAAAAAATCGAAAGAAAAAAAAAAGAATAGGAAATAGTGACTCTGTCTAGTATAGATCCTTTGGGTTTATTATTTCCAAAAATGAACCTATGTAATCAACAAAAAAAGAAAATTATCCTACTTCGAAATTTGAGGGCTAACGTTTCAAGAACCCGAATAACGATTAAAAAAAGATCCTTTTCTCCTAATTTATAAATAAATCAATGCCCAAACATAATCATTGAAATTGGTTAAGAGCTAGCAGAGAAATAGCATTTTGAAAGAAGCAGTTGTGATATGTCATTTTCCTTTAAATTTTTTTTTACTTTTCATATTAGTTAATTGCATATCTACATCTTTATAAACCGGTATACCTTAATATTGTTATTTCGAAATTATTAACCATTGTTTTAAAAATTTGAAGGTTTTTTTTTTAGTTTATATTAAATTAATTTCCGTCTATATACTATGCACTGTATGTACTACTATTTCTATTTATTTTATTTTTTTTTGTAGATATTTAAAATGTGCAGAGGCGTTGGTGACCTTAGTTTTACGCTTTAAAGCACAAACTAACAAGTACTTGGTCCTGAAAAGAAATCTTTTAAGGCGAGAACATCGATGTAATTCTGATAACATTCTTTTGATTATTTTCCAATCAAATCCACCTATTTCTGTTACAAAGGCATTTGGAAAGCATACTATTTCTCTCAAGCTCGTTTTTTTTAGGCGAAATCAGCCGTAATTACTAATAAAGAGCTATTATATTGGCTCATTATTAGCTCATACATATTTAAAGTAAACAGTTACTAATCCTCTACCTTTGTATTATAAACCTTAGTTTCCCAATCAATTACCCACTTTTTACTGTACCTCCAAATATTAACATGGAAACACGCGAGTTTCGAGTAATATTTTTGTACGAGCTTAAACTCGGCCATTCAGCAGCTGAGGCCGCTAGAAATATTTCCAGGGCGTTTGGGGAAGGGAGTGTTAATGAACGGACCATTCGCCGTTGGTTTGCTAAGTTTTCAGCTGGGGATACTGACTTGGAAAACTTTCCCTGAGGAAGACCTCCGCCCGTAATAGACAACGGTGTCCTCAAACATAGAGTAGAAGGAAACCCGTACCAAACAATTAAAGGAATCTCAGCACAACTAAATGCAAGTGCATCTACCGTTTCCAGACATTTAAAGTGCATTGGGAAAGTTAAAAAGCTCGATACATGGTACCTCATGATCTCACTGAGCGGCAGCAAGACCCCGAAATGCACGGAATGCGGACTGCACATACCGTGCAAAAATTGAAAGAACCCAGCATATTCTCCCGACTTGTCTCCAACAAATTACCACCTGTTCAGGAATTTAGACAACTTTGTCAAAGGAAAACTTTTTGAAAATGATGATCAAGTGAAAAATGCGTTTTCAGATTTTGTTTCACTTCAAAGCTCAGAGTTTTTCAGTTCGGGGATAAAAAAGTTGGTGTCACGTTGGGAAAAATGTGTAAATACTTCGAATAAAATTATCTTGTTTTCATATCGTTTCACAACATTTCATGTGACACAACCCAATTTATTATCAATATGCTGCTATCGTAGGATATTTCTATACAGATTTCACAGGCAATTTATATACAGAAGATTGTAGAAAGTTCCCCATTGCTATCAGAAGCTGCTGACAGATATGAAATCATATTTCATCCAGAATAATAGTATATTTCTTTGACTTAACAAATTAGTTTATATTTCTTTCTTTGTTTGCGATGGGGTTGAGAAATGAAGTGGGATTAAGGTGGGGGGGGGGAGAGAGAGGGAGAAGGGAGGGAGAAGACATTGTTAGCGGCGGGTACTCGAACCACCTTCCCTCTTCTCCGCTTTGAATCATTAAATGGCTTTGAAAAGAAAAATGTTTATTTCAGTAAGAACATTACAAAGCATTTCCGAATGCTTCAATTTCAGCAAGCACCTATAATATTATAATATTACAGTTTATACTTACGGAGCAATAAAAAAAAATTAAAATTCAGGACTGTCGATAGAAGTGAAAACGTATAAATTAGCGCTTTGCACTGGGATTTCGTTGGAAAGAGGAGTACGTTTGTAAAATTATATTATGTTGAGAATGCATGTTTTATTATTATTGTTTAATTCAATTGAAAAACATCACCAAACTGTAGAGATATATTATTTTGAGTTACGTCATCGTAATCTGAATGTGACTGTAGATTGACTTGGTGGTACCCATCGCACTTTCTTTTTCTTTTTATTGACCTGCTATTAGTATCATAGAAGTTCAGTCATTTAGGAATGTGCTTTATAGCTGTTTCAAAAGAATTAAATTAGTCGTTCATTTTTGTCTTTGTCATTGACCTTCCTTCCAATGTTGATCTTCACGACCTTTAATTTCGGCATTATAATTTGTATTATTCCCTCTCTAGAAGTTTGATCCATCAACGAAAAATAAAAATGGATGATTTATTATATCAATATATTCTAAAAAGGGAAGATCTCGTATAATTATTAAGGTAGATATTCGGGCTGAATAAATTCTTCCATAAAGACTCAAAATTTTTATTACATCAACATGATGTTTCGGGATCTTCTCCCATCTTCAGAAGTCTACAAAGTAAAATAACCAATTTCCATTACCTTAAAAAATATTGGGTTGTGTCGCAAGAAATGTCCGTTTTTAAGGTAAAGGATTTTTATTAAAAATACGATATGAAAACAAGATAATTTTATTTGAAGTATTTTTTCTACACATTTTTCCCAACCTGACACCAACTTTTTCACTTGATCATCATTTTCAAAAACTTTTCCTTTGACGAAGTTGTCTAAATTCCTGAACAGGTAGTAATCTGTTGGAGACAAGTCAGAAAAATATGGTGGGTGCGGAAGAATTTCGCAGCCCAGTTCTTTCAATTTTTGCACGGTATGTTTTGATACATATCATCATAAAATCGAGCTTTTTTACTTTCCCAATACACTTTAAATGTCTGGAAACGGTAGATGCACTTGCATTTGTTTGTACAGTTCGGCTTAGAGTCCTTTAAATGTTTGGTAGGGGTTTCCTTTTACTGTATGTTTGAGGACATCGTTGTCTATTACGGACGTAGGTCTTCCTCGGGGCAAGTTTTCCAAGTCGGTATCCCCAGCTGAAAACTTAGCAAACCAACGGCGAATGGTCCGTTCATCAACACTCCCTTCCCCAAACTCCTTGCAAATATTTCTAGCGGCCTCAGCCGCTGAATGGCCGAGTTTAAACTCGTACAAAAATATTACTCGAAAATCGCGTGTTTCCATGTTCATATTTAGAGGTATACTAAAGAGTGGGTAATTGATTGGGAAGCTAATGTTTATAATACAAAGGTAGAGGATTAGTAACTGTTTACTTTAAATATGTAAACATTCGGAAGAAAACAACAGAGACCTGCAAAATCCTTTATGCATTTCAGAAACTATAAAAACGAACATTTCATGGGGAACAACCCAATACTATAGTGAAGTGAATGGTTTAAAACCATGATAAAAAAATATTATAAATCAGGTGTTCATTGACAAAAAAATTTAAAACTATTAAACAACAAATTTAAAATCAAAGGAAGGTATTAAAAACAATAATTAACAATGTTACATAGTAATTAGTTAAAGAAATAAAGAAATATTTTAAAAATTACCTGGCTATATATTTTGAACTACCAGCATTTTCACTAATACACAAATTAACCAGGAAAATTAGAAGAGAAGATCCCGAAACGTCATGTTGATGTAAAACATTTGAGTCTTTATGGAAGAAGTTATTCAGCCCGAATATCTACCTTATAGTGGATTATTTTTTTCATATATATAAAACTCCCTATCAAACGTATTACAACAACCATAATTCTCGAGATTTTCTTGGTTTTGACCTTAATCCAGAATTTGTTTATATTTATAGTAATATTATTTATTAAATGGGAGATATTAGGGATTAGACATTATCACTTTTAACCAACAAACGATAAAAAAATTGGTTTTATTCATTATAAATTTCGTGAAAGAGTTTGAAGAAGGTCTGGAGAACGGTATAGTCAGTGCTGCACGTTAGAATTTTTTATTTTAACATTATTTATTTAGAAATAATACAATCTGCCACAATCTTGGGAAATAAGTATTAATGCTATAAGAAGTCATTCATTCCTTATGTACAGTAAATAAAAAAAATATTAAAACAAATAATAAAATAAAATAAAAATTTCAATGAAAAATAAAATAAACAAATAATAATAATCTTGGTCACATTCATACATATATATATACAATATTTACATACTGCCCCTGAGATCTCCGAATCAAACCTCGACGCCCACAAGTGGGTGTCGGGGCCCGAGGCCAGGAGATCCCAGCGCCTCTCAGTCAGTCGCATAACCGGTCTGAATAAGCCAGTGGAGACTGAGAGAGGGCGCTAGAGGCACAGACTCTCAGGCATAAGTGAAGAAGCTGGCCATTGCCAACACTCAGCATTACTTAGTTATAACAGGTCTCTAGGCCACTGCCGCTTCAACCTATGAGGAGGGTTATAGGGATGGCTGGACCTAGATAGGGATTCGGATAAAGGATTAGGAAGGTGAGTAAGCCTCTGGTGGAAGTTTAGGAATTTAGATGGGATTAGATCGAGGACAAATGGGATATTCAGGTCTTCACACGTTAGAAACTGAGCGATTTGGAGGAGGTATCCTTAAATGTAAACAGTTTTTAGCAAAAAAAAAAAAAAAATGTTATTCATCTGATTCACATTATCTATATTTAAAATGTTTTCTAAGGATACTTGCTTACTATTTTGACATAGTAATAACATTGTAATAACAGGTGCTCTAAATCTTTGGTGATATGTCCTTAACAGCATCTACATCTTTTCCCTGTTTTTATACTGGAAGTGGTTTTCTTTTTAAAAAGTTCCAACTTTTTAGTATCTGATATTTTGAGTAGGCTAACAAGCCTCAGTTTATTTATATTAACATGATAGATTAAATAATGTTGCGGCCGAGGGCTATTAAGGTAACAAACAGTTCTGTAAAGTGGGTTATATTTTAGAGTTGAGAGCTCTGTCTATGTCTATAGATTTTAGATGAATCTTTACTTTTTTCGATGATTAAATGTTTAGTATTAAGTAAAACATTCAGTTTTAGCGCTTCGAAAAAGTATTCCTCAATGTAATTATTGGGTTGTGTCACATAAAATGTCCGTTTTCAAGGTAAAGGATTTTTATTAAAAATACGACACGAAAACAAGATAATTTTATTCGAAGTATTTACCTTCTTTTTCTACACATTTTTCCCAACGTGACACCAACTTTTTTATTCCCGAACTCAAAAACTCTGAGCTTTGAAGGGAAACAAAATCTGAAAACGCACTTTCCACTTGATCATCATTTTCAAAAAGTTTTCCTTCGACAAAGTTGTCTAAATTCCTGAACAGGTGGTAATCTGTTGGAGACAAGTCGAGAGAATATGGTGGGTGCGGAAGAACTTCGTAGCCCAGTTCTTTCAAGGAAAGAAACGCAGGTCTCAAGGCGTTTCAATTGCTGCGCTCAGTGAGATCATGAGGTACCCATGTATCGAGCTTTTTTACTTTCCCAATACACTTTAAATGTCTGGAAACGGTTGATGCACTTGCATTTAGTTGTGTTGAGAGTCCTTTAAATGTTTGGTAGGGGTTTCCTTTTACTGTATGTTGGAGGACATCGTTGTCTATTACGGACGTAGGTCTTCCTCGGGGCAAGTTTTCCAAGTCGGTATCCCCAGCTGAAAACTTAGCAAACCAACGGCGAATGGTCCGTTCATTAACAGACCCTTCTCCAAACGCCTTGCAAATGTTTCTAGAGGCCTCTTGCTGAATTTCCGAGTTTAAACTCGTACAAAAATATTACTCGAAAATCGCGTGTTTCCATGTTCATATTTGGAGGTATACTAAAAAGTGGGTAATTGATTGGAAAGCTAATGTTTTTAATACAAAGGAAGAGGATTAGTACCTGTTTACTTTAAATATAAATTTTGTTATTTTTGAGATCCAATTATAACCTGAGCCTCTCTGTTTTGCGTCCAATTTAATGATTTTAACAAGGAATTGAAATGAGCTTAATACAAAAATTAATATTTTAGTTTTAAAGCAATTCATCCAGATTCTATTCGAACGATATAGTTTGGAGTACATTCGGGCGAGAAATATAAATACTTCAAAAATTTAGTCTGTATCGACTCTAAGCCTCGCGGAGACCCAAATGGGCGCGTAAAGTTGTCGGGCTCGGTGAGAAACGGATTCCGTGAAAATTGGTATACGCTGAACCGACTGGTGTGCGACCGAAAGGTAGGCCGAAGCGTCGGCGGTAGGATTTCGTTAAGGCTGATCTTGGGGGCATGGGCTTGAACGGTGATCATTTGACGAACCTGTGTAAGCGGAAGTTGGTGGTATCGGCATCGAAAGAAGTCGATGAAACCATCGAGTGAAATAGGGCCATTCTTGCATCCCAGGAATTGCCATTACCGCGGCTGACTATTTTCTTTACCTTTGCACCTGCAAGGAGTGATCTTCAGGTGCAATGATCGAAACCCTTGACATACTTTCCAGAGGATGAGAAAGGTATTCCTAGGTAGGTATAGGATTTGATATATCCCAGTTCCTTATCATGCCAGAAAAGGGATTTCAGTTTTTTTGTTCGTGGTGATTTATAGAATTAGAATAGCAGAGTTTTTGAATTTCCGGGTTAAGTATGAGAGAGTTTTGGCAGCAGTAACTTTCTTATAATTTGAGCTTTTTATGGGCACCAAGCCACGAAGTGCTAAACATCACGATATCATCCGCAATCCATTGTGATTCTTATGGCACCTTTATTTTCGAAAAATTGTATTATTTCTGATATAAAGCAAAAAAAAAAAAAAGAAAAAAGAATCTGGCCAAACTAACTCCCTGCAATAGACCAGAATTGATATTTATTTAATCTGATAGTTCATAACCAATTTTAATACACATTGAGACATCGTCATATTTATAATTCGTGTTATTTTCCTACTAATGCCAAAATGGTATAGCTTTTGCCATAGAAGCTTCTGATTAACGATTGTCACTTACTCGGGCTGCCAGTGAGAAAATGTGATCAAGGCACCCTCTACCCTCCCTGAAACCTGCCTGCTCCTCGGGAATCAGTTCTTCACTTTCAACCCAGTTAAGATTTATACGGACCAGGATGGCTGTAAATAACTTCCTTGTAGTATTGAAGAGTAAAATTCTCCTGCAATTGTCGCAATCTTTCCTTTTGCTTTTTTTTGTGTAATAAACTCAAATTTTCGTTCATCTTTCTTTTTATCAGCGACTGTTTGGAACTATCGTCTTCTTGATCGATCAATAGTGACGTACCCAGCATACCTTCTACCTCCTTTAGGCGATATAGGTTCCCTCTACTTTTGAAGATGCCTCTTCTATAAGGCCCATTTATATCTATATTTTTTACCTTATTCATACATGTAAAAATTCGCCTGCTGTAATTACCTTATTACCTACCTGTAATTGTTTCTTGCTAAAGCATCTCTTCTTTTCATTATTGGCCTGTTTAGGATTAATGAGGGATACTAAGATAGTTCTTGGTTCTCGCCCTTTTCCAATTCGGAAACAATTATTTATTGAATAATTTGGTTCCACATCAACTTCTTGACAGGCATTAGTCACTTTTAACGATACATCTTCGTTTTCAGAATAAGGCACATTAAAAAATATGATGTTAGTTTTTCTCCCTGCTCTCTTTAGAAATCGTATTTTTCAAAACTTTTTAACATTAATGAATCCAGTATCACTGTTTGTTTTTTTCAACGAAATTTTCGGCTCTTCATTATGTTTATTTATTACTTGCATCAAATCTTTGTTATTTACAGTCATAATGGAAAATAGCTGGATGGTTTCTGTATATGTTTATAATAAATATGGCTGCTTGAGATTAACACTGACCGTGAGCGAGGCACACAGCGGTTGGGAGTGACGGGATATTGCCTGCTTATTTTAAGAAATAAAAGATTAGCGACTCACTGGGAAGAACTACTTCTTCATCTTGATCAAAATTTGTAGACATGTTAATTAATGAAATATACATCACTATGAAAAAAAAACGCTTTTATTGATCGAGTTTAACTTGGACAGAGAGACGCTCTATCACAGTAGGCGGCTGACAGATTCCCTGAGTTCTTTAAAAAGTTTGAGTAACATGTATTCTAGACATCCTCTTGTCCAAGAAGTCCACAGGACCATCAGTATGCTAGGTGATTTAGAAAAAGCAGTATGTTTCATTTGGATCCCAAGCCATGTGAGGATAGTTGGTAACGAGCTGGCGGACAGGGCTGCCAAACAAGCACTCTCTCTTCCAGGTCAAGGCGTTGTTGCCATCTTAACACCTCGGGATATGTGTCATCCACTTCGAAAGGATATAGCAGATGCCTGGCAATCCATATGGGACGAAAGCCTTCCTAGCAAACTGAAAACAATTAAAAGAACAGTAAAGCCATGGAGCTCGTCCAGTCGCTCAAGTCGCAGAGAGGAAGTTGTCCTAGCTAGGTTGAGGATAGGCCATACTAACCTCACACATATACATCATATCACCAAGCAGCCACCCCCAAAGTGCCAACACTGTAAAACACGCTTACTGTCAGACACATATAGAGGAATGTCTTTTTTAACAGTCATATTTTAACAGATTAGAAATATGACTATATATAATATAATAATATATTTTTTTTTCTTTCTTTTTTCTTTTAGATAGAAGTTCAATAAAATAAACAAACGAAATAAAGGCGTTGATGACCATCTGGTTTTACGCCTCAAAACCCAAACCAACAACAGTAGGCGGCTATGGCCAAACTACATATATGTATTTCTTGCTAATATTATATTTTTTAAAGTGAAATTATCAAAGTTTAACATTCAAATACATTTATTTGAGACACGTTTTGTAATATTGTAGGTGTGTAACACTGGTAAATGTGCAACACGGAGATAACGTCAGTTTCTCCAAGCAAACAAAAAAAAAAAAAAACATTTATAAGGGCACACATTGACTTCCATTTGTCACTCAATCACTTTATTTCATAAGCCCTCTTATCCGTCAACGTTTCGGGGCTGTTTCCCCATTTTCAAGACTTATTTTTTTCATTATATAAATGCTTTTTCATATATAACCCATCAATTTATTTCATAGGACACTGCTATTTGGACACCCATAAGGACAAATAGCAGTGTGCTATGGAATAAATTGATGGGTTATATATGAAAGCATTTATATAATGACAAAATAAGTCTTGAAAATGGGGAAATGCCCCGAAACTTAGACGGATATGAGACTTATGAAATAAAGTGATTGAGTGACAAATGGAAGTCAATGTGTGCTCTTTTAAGGTTTATTAAAAAACTTCTAAAAAAATTAAAAAAGAAAAGAAAAAAAACATATGTTTTAATTAGTCATAAAATATACATTGTGTTTAATTGAAATCTATATAATTAAAAAAAATTTCTCTTCATATCTTTATTGACACCTGTCAGAAGCTGTCTGAGAATCAGCAAATGTGTTTTATAATTAAAATGAATTTAATTTTTAAATGTCACATTTCAATGCTAATATGATCTAGATATAATTCTCAATTTCATTTTACTTCGATTTAACATACTTCGTATGTTTAAATATTTTAATGCCAATTAATGCAGTAAGAATATTTAGAAATATCGATATTTTAGTGTCAAGAGAAATTATATATTAACTTTATATTTTAAGACATAGATTATCAACCGTCTCTTTAATCATTTTATTTGCAAATTATTTAATTTAATTAAATACTGAAAAACGATGTTATAAATATCGATGTTTTTGTGCAGATATTACAACGGTATCGATACGTTCACAGAAATTGAAATTTATACAATATTTCTCAGAATAGGTTTACACAGACCGTTGCGCATGCGCCAGACTAGAGATATTGGTAGCGGAAACCGTTTCAGAGAGAAAGTGAAATTTGATATCGGCCTTAGATCAAGAGATTTTTATCAATTTAAAGCTTCCTGGGTATCGAATTTCTGACTATGCTAAACTATTTTTTACTTTCACTTACCTATATATGAAATATATAGTAGGGGAAAGTATTGCGATAGTGAAAATTTTCGAATTCCAGTTTTCAACGGAAATAAAAGTTTTATACTGGGGACCCGGGTCTAAATAACCAAGTCCTGCAAAAAGGTCTGTGTGTGTGGTAACTCCCGGGCGATAACTAATAGTCCTATGAAACTGAAATTCATATTTAAGGCAACAATACGCCCGAGATGTTACAGAAACTTTTTTTTATCAAAATCAGCTTACCGGAAGATGTACTTTATACCATGCATTTTGCACCTTGTTACGTTTTTCTCAAAAACTGCTTTAACAATTTTAATTAAACTCTATATATCGATGTAAAATTTGGTAGCCTTTAATATGATGTAGGTTCATTCTGATTGAACAAGGCTTAAATGCCGATATTTTAAATTTTCTTCTTCTAAAGTTCTTTAATATTGTAGATACTAAAAAAAAAAAAAAAAAAAAAAAAACGATATTATCTTGTTAAAATTGATAAATAACAGCTAAATATGCAAGTTGAACGAATTTGAAAAACAACTAAAGGAGAAAACTGAAATAATATTTTTTAATGCATTTGTTTTGTTTTTGAACATAAGAGCAGTAATATACATGTATAATATACCGTTGGAAAGCTAATCATTTTAGAAAAAATATTATTTTATACACCTGCTTTTAACAGTTAATAGAGAGATGAAAATCCGATAAAACTAAGTGATTATTTTAGATAATGACTTAATAGATTTTTTAATAAAAACACATGTTCTATAGAAATTAAATTTAACTAATTTTATAATGATTTTAATAATTTTTATCCCTAACTGTTTGAAAATTCTTTAATTGATTTTAAACGGGGGTAAGTGGAAGTCGTGTGTTACCCGCACTAGATATTTTTCGTACCTACCGTTTATCTACAAATTGTTAAGAGGGCTATAGGACTATATTACACTAGTTAGAACTAAGCTCAAGGTGTTATCCACTGCTATCATTATCAATAAATAAAAAACAGGACAATAAATTCCCACTCACTTAATGATTTAGAAAGTATCTACGATTATTACTATGATCTTAAATAATAAATACGCTACAAGAAAATAACAAGGCGACAGTTGGTTAGTTGTCAAAGTGTCATTTATTTGAGATGCACAAAGAGCAACATGGTTATCTCCCGCTACGTAATAGCATTTCCTTAGAGCCGAGCAAACGGGGTCTGATAAAGCATTCTGCTTTTGCAAGCAACTGATCAATCTCAAGGAGCCTTTGGAAGGGACTCCAAAGGCTTCTTTCCATTTCGGGGTTTTAATAATCATTATCGTGAAATACAATATTTAAGATATACGGATAAGAAATACGGCATCAGATGACAATGGTTTACATTCCTGGTAAGTGCTACGCCATCAGGCGTAAACTTTATTGTCATAAATATTATCAGTTAATGATATTGGAAAGAAAAAGATATTTCGGTCAAATTACATTGGGATTTGCAGCGATCCTAGAAGCCGCCGCAGAAAGCTAACGATGGAACCGTAATCACTCATCATGACCACGGCTAAGGCCTTCCGAATGACATGTAATGAGGCTCGGGCGCTGGATCCACAGAGCGTGCGATCCAAAGGATAGCGCCGCTTAGGTTTGTTAGCCAGCATCAATAGCCAGGCCTCCTTACTACCGGCTCATAGCTCATCTCTCTCGTTGTTTCATTTTCATCATTATCTATCTGCTTTCGTTGGCACTATTTTTTTTTTTACTTTTTTTTTTTTTTAAGGGAAATCTTTCATCAAAGTACCTTTATGTGGGACTGAGCTGCCACCATTTCACAACACCATATATTTTCAGGTCGATGCGTGACAAATGTAGAATCGAGTATCACCATATAACGATGTAGCAATGATTAATGTCCTTGAAATAAGAACAAAGAAGACGCTCGCAGGGATCGGCCCAGCGGCCTCAAACCCGCAGGTGGTCCTAGGATTTTTTAATTGGAGTAAAAAATCCTTAATTATGACGTCCTTCGGAAGGGACGTTGAAAGGTAATCCCGAGCCTGTACGATGTCAGGCACTCGTTAAAGATCCCTATTCTAACAAAACCTGGATAGGCAAAATTTAGGACTCCCTCAGTAGCATCGTCCGATTAGCTATAGTAGTGTGATGGGCCTGATGTGTGTGAGGGAGTGAGGTTATAACACACAGCTGGTGGGAGCAAAGAGGTTATGTGAAATGGATTTGTCACTGCCTCAAACATGTTTATATTTTAGTTTTCTTTATATTTAATTGAAGGTCATTTTTATTTATTATCTTATTTTCTGTGTTTTATGATAGTAGAAAGATTATTTTATTTTACAGTGGAAAATCCATTGCAACCTCTCAGGCGCTATCTCGATTTGTGTGTGCTCCTCATATTGTGTTCTTCTTTTGTACTCTATTATTCCATGATTTATTTAACTGTTTTTAACATTACGAACAATAAAAGAACCATTCGTACTAATAGTGCCAGGCTGTAGTTATTTCGCCCTCACCTCCTCAAAAGTAGCATAAAGTGACGATAAATAAATAAACAACAAAAAACCACAGCAGCCGCTAGAACCCACAGACCCGGAAGGTCGGAAAGTCCTGCGGGTTTCAAGACCTCCACTGCTGCAGGCGCTAGAAAATCCAGACCACCAAGGCAGAAGAGTCCTGAGGGTCTAATGCCCTCCACCCATACAGAAGCTAGAACCCCTAACTCCTAGACCACCAAGGCAGTAAAGCCCTGCGGGTTTGACGCCTTCCACCCCTGCAGGTGCTAGAACCCCTAGACCACCAAGGCAGGAAAGTTCCGCGGGCTTGAAGCCCTCCATCGCTGCAGGCGCTAGAACCCCTAGACCATCTAGCCAGAAGATTCCCGCGGGTTTAAAGCCCTCCATCCCTGCAGGCGCTAGAACCCCTAGACCATCTAGCCAGAAGATTCCCGCGGGTTTAAAGTCCTCCATCCCTACAAGCGCTAGAACCCCTAGACCATCTAGGCAGAAGAGTCGTGGTTTGAAGCTATCCGCTCCTGCAAGCCCTACGACTCTTAGACTTGAAAGACAGAAGAGTCCTGCGGGTTCTACTTTGGTAGAGTCTAAGAAACTACTTCGGATCTTTATTTATTTTTTACTACATACTTTTTGCGATACCCGAGACTGTTCAGACCTATCGACTTTTAGACCGAAGAGAAAGCTCCTTGTTTCCTATATTTTAGTGCCACTAAGTCTATTTTCTCTACCTGTATATGTATTTTCCCGAATTCAAGGTTTCCATACATGCTCGTTGATACAGAATCGATTAGTCTTTCATATAATCTAGGTTTAGTCCTTATAGAAATTATCTAACGTGTTTAAATCCCGAATTTTTGATTCCTTTGTTTTATTCGATTCAAAATAGTTTACTATTTCTCCTTTTTTGCATTAATAAGAAAAATGTAGGTATAAAATATGAAAAAAAAATAGAATCGACATTTCTTTAATGGAAGTAGTTATGTAAATGTATAGTATACTATTGAAAACAACAATAATACAGACAATTCCATATTTGACAATTAAAGTTGCATATGTTGTGATAAACAATTCAACAAAGTTTTCGATATTTTCAGTTCTTTACTTATTGAGGCAATAAGGTATGAGGTACATTCCTAAGTGTTAGTAACGGAAAAGTTCAGGAGGTTTATGTCTCGAGGTTGGCCAGTAAGCTGGTGTATTAAGTGACATAGTGCCTAATCAAAGTTCATGGATGGCAGGTCGCAGGTTTCTTCCTCTTAGAGTACTAAGCTGTGCCCCTAAAACTGATGTTTGGCATTATCATCAACTCCTGCGACGAAGCATCTTCCTAGCGCCTGAAGAAGTTACAAAACGTCGTGATTGTCATCACATATCTCGGGAGTTAGTAGACGCCAGGTAAGTGTTAAGTGTGCAATGTGACGGCTGTGTCTTGTATATCAGGTGTGTTGGGTTATGCTGTACGGAGGTTTTCATTAATATTCCAGTTCCGAAGAGTGATGTGTTGTCAGGGTGACCAGTTCTTTTTTTTTTGTATTCAGGGATGTAAAAAAAGTATATGCCTTACTCAATCCTATGTTGTTAATGTCCTTTGAGCCCCAAAGTAGAACCGAGAGACAGAGCAGAAGTGGCATGGAGCCCAGAGGTAACTGATTCTTGGCCAAGCCCATGGTAAGAGGCTTGGGATACCTCTAAAGTAGTTGTAGAGAATTAAAAGGGGTAAGGCTATGCAAGCTCTTAGCTAATTTGAATAACTCTCCTGAGAGTGGAATTAAATAATTGGCGGTCGGGTAATGCCGATTCTCTGTCCTAATACATTGTGCATACGAGTTGCTGTTGCTCTCTCTGGCTGGAACTCGCTGTCCCGGCTGCTCTGGTTCCAATCTCGCTAGAACTGGGGGAGGCTCCTCAGGTTCTAGTATATAGGGTAGACAAGTTTCCCACTAATAAAAATATTCGCTCCTGTTCCCTCAAAAAGGATTTTTTTTTATAGATGATTTCTTTTGTCTAATCATTTAAAAAAAATCTGGTGTAGGTAAAACACGGCTCTCACGTACCTTGGCTATAAAAATCAATTTAAGAACTATTAAATTAACTTTTTTTTCACTTTATTAACTCGCACCTGTCAGCAGTATTGTGACGAACAGCAAATGTGATAAAAAACAAACAAAAAATAACATGTGAGGCATGATGAAGGGCAGAACCAGCAGAACGTCTTCTCGTCAAGTTTTTTTATGTTTAGCTTTATGTATAAGTTTATTAATAAACTTTTTTTTTTTCACATCATTTATTGATTTGCACCTGTCAGCAGTCTTGTGACAATCAGCAAATAGGATAGAATAATAAACAAAATAATGACATGTCAGGCATGAGGAAGGGCAGTACCCAGCAGCACGTCTTCTCGTCGTCTTTTTTTTATATATATGATATCCAGCATTATTTAAACAATTGAAGTTTTATTTTATTTCAGAGTGTTAATAAGGCTATCATTATACGATTAGGGGCCATTTGGAGGATTCATAGCTTGAGTGAAGTAAGCGAGCTCTTGGAGAAAGTTCAAAAGGGGCTGAATAAGATTATTGTAATTATGTGTGAAATTTGGAATGAATTTTCACGTGAAGACGGCTGCTGTGGTATTTCCCTCCTCACATCCAAGCTTGTTGGTTCGTTGTTGGAAGTTGGAAAAGAGTAATTTGGTCTCATCTGGAGCGATGATGATTCCCGTGGCTGGATTGGTGGTCCTAATGGTTGGAGTTCCCGTTGTCGAGTCGGAGCTCTCAGCTGCTGAACTAGTGACTCTATCTGTGTACCATTACTCTGAGATGGTGGGGTAATTGACGTTTTTTTGACGAAGATCTGGAAATTCGTCGTAACTTCGTGGTGGATGATGAGGTCGTTCGGAGCGGTATGTACGTGAAGCTCGTTGAATGCTCAACTCCTTTAGAACTTGGCATCCACGGTAGTTGGCTGGATGTTCTCCCTGGCAGTTGGCGCATGTCGATGGTGTTTCCCTTGGCTTCGTACAATTTGCGCTGTCGTGACTAAGACCACATTTTACACAACGTGGAGGGTAGTTACAGTACGACTTCGTGTGACCGTACTGCTGGCACCTGATACACTGTGGTAGGACTCTTCTTTTTCTGGGTTCTTCAACTCTTATTTTTGTGTAAAATATTGATTGAATTTCAAAAATTTTCTCATTGAAGATTGATTTCGAGATGTCAAAGAAAAACATGGGGAGTGGTTTTTTATTTTTTTTTCCCTTACATTTCTGGACACGATCTCCTTACTCCCAGATCCTCCGACAACTTCCGCAGAAAGCTATTATATTCCTTACTTATATTTACAACTGCATTCTACGCACCACCTGTTTTCCTCTGTTATGGAAACATTCCACTACCATTCTTTTTCTAAAACCAGGCAAACCTTCCAACAACACTTCATCCTACAGGCCTATTAGTCTACTCCCCATCCTCTCAAAAATCTTCGAAAGGCTTCTTCTTAAACGTATCCTACCCATAAAACAATCTCAAAATCTTCCTTCCCATCAGTTTGGATTCCGTCCTCAGCATTCCACAGTTCAACAGGGGCTCCGAGTTGTAGATCATATTTCCTCAGCTCTTGAATGCAAAGAGTATTGATCTGGACATTTCGCAAGCTTTTGACCGGGTATGGCACACTGGATTACTCTTCAAGCTAAAAACCCATTTAAACCCCAAGAATAGAGAAAACCCCAGTCTCTATAACTCATTCTCCGATCCTATCTCTCAAACCGTTCCTTTCGAGTTCGCTGTGGTGTAGAATTTTTCAACTTTTATCCCGTCGAGGCTGGTGTTTCTCAAGGCAGCGTCTTGGGACCCTTCCTATACATCCTTTACACTGCTGATATTCCCTACACATCCTGATACCTTTTAGGCAACTTTTGCAGACGACACCGCCATCCTATCATACAGTTCCAATCCTGAAACAGCATCCTTAAACCTTCAGAGACACCTTTTCCTTATCGAACACTGGTGTAATAACTGGCGTGTAAAGGTGAATGAAGCCAAATGTAAACACATAACCTTTACTCTTAGACGAAAATCCTGTCCGCCAGTTTATTTCAACTCATTACCAATTCCTCTCTCAGATACAGTCCGGTATCTTGGCTTACTGTTATACAAAAGATTGACTTGGAACCCACATACAAGACTTAAAAGACAAGAACTCAACCGACAATTCGGACAGTTATACCGACTACTCAACAGAAAATCTGAACTTACAGTTGACAACAAATTATTAATCTACAAGACAATACTGAAGCCCATCTGGACCTACGGACTTAAACTGTGGGAGACAGCTAAACGTTCTAACATCAAACGCATACAATCCTTTCAATCCAAAGTCCTCCGTAGAATAGTAAATGCTCCTTATTATGTCTCCAACTATACGTTACACCACGACCTTAATGTTCCATTCATTTCAGATCTAATTCCAACAAAATTTTCCAAATTCCACCAGAATCTCATTCATCATCCTAATCCTCTAGCACAATCCCTATCCAGCTCCACACATCCACAAAACCCACCTAGAAGGTTGAAACGGCAGTGGCCCCGCGACCTTTTGTAAATATATTGGAGTTCTAGCACTGGCTAGATTCTCCACTCAATGTGATGTATGTCTGAGTGTGTGTATGTGTATATAGGTATAAGTGATTTCTTGACTTTATTGTATTGATTCATTATTGTGTAAATATTTTACTGTAATTTTATGCTGTGTAAATATTGTATGAATGTAGTATGTATGATATCTTTCATCACTACTATTGATGTCCAAATTGGGACTGATTGTAATTTTACTCAATAAAAATTGTTGTTAAAAAAAAAAAAATAAATCACATTAGTTATGTTTTCAACTTTATAACCATATTTTTTCTATATCTTTTTTTATTTCGAAAATAGAAGTAGTGTAGTAGAGGTTTTTCACGACTATCCTGTGGTTTTTGTCTTCAGGAAGTTGATAAATATGAAAATCAGCTTCTGAATTCTTAAGGCTGCTTACTAATTTTCGATATACTTCTGAGGTAGAGGGGTAAACAGTAATCCCTTTCGTTGTAGTTTTAAGGTGAAAGGAATTTGGAGTCTTCAATTTGCAACAAAAAGAATGAAATTTAGTCAAAAGAATTGACTGAATTCAAATAAACTTTTTAAGGAGAAAAATATAGGTTTTTTATAGTTATCAAGCACCATATGCTCGCTTCTTAAATTAGTAGTCATTAATAAACTTAAAGTTGAATAAAGTTTTATGTTCATTTAAATAAAAAATGTTGTTAGAAACATATGATTTAGATTAAATATTATAACAATATTAAATTGTTATGTGTAATTATCAGTAATAAATTTATACCTTATTCTTCAGTTTACATTAACTTTTAAAACTTAGTGTATAACATAATATTTTTTCTAAAAACTTCCCCTTTCCAACGGTATATTATAATTCTAAATTACTATTCTTAATTGTAAAAAAAAAAAAAAAAATTACATTTAGCTCTTTTCTCTTTCAGTTAATTATCAAATTCATCCAACTTATATATTCAACCATTTTTTTTATCAGTGCTAACACAATGAGATGATTATTTTTTTCGAATCTTACAAAAATTGAAGATGATTAAGAAAGTGAAGGTTTAAGCTATCGGCATTTAAAACCTGTCGTACAATTTCAATCTTAATGAAACCTACATAATATTGAAGTCCATTTAATTTTACATTGATATAGCGTGTTTAATCAAAATCGTCAGAGCCGTTTTAACACACCTTTTTGTGGGACTTGGTTATATGGACTCAGGGGACCTTAAGACGAGTATTTAATAAATAAAAATGTAACAAACCAAGCCACCGACAAGAGTAGTTTGCTATATGCTGTTAGATTGTAAAATTGTTTTTATAAAATAATCAATAAAAATTATTAAAACATCAACAAATGTAAAATTTACTCAAGTTAGTCACTGGTGGCTCTACCTATCGACAGTAATAGGAACAAGTAGAGGCAAGGGGACAGTAGCCCGATCTGTTGGCGATTTAGGCAACCTACTACCACACTTTCTTACTCTCTCTCTCTTCTTATATATATATATATATATATATATATATATATATATATACATATATATTTTTTTTTTGTTATTTTACTTATTCATACGCGACTACGAGGTAACTGAATTCTTTCTTGACGTCAATGCAACGGAAACGGCAGTCGTATAGTTTTCATCTTGCTAAGGCAATAACAATATCCTCTTTATTAATGACACTGTGAAGGTTATGTTGTGTGCTATTCTGTTAATGTACAGGTTTCTGTACTTATACCCTTTGCTAACAACAACTAAATAAAAAACCAATATAGAATAAAATCATTCTTAATGATAATAAGAATATGATAATACAAGATTGTCTGTATCAAATATTAAAAATATTGTAAATTTGCTTAAATAAATCATGAAAACTGTTTTAAATATTACAAAGGGTGTTTTTTAAAGTTTGAAAAACAAAAAACAAGTAATTAGTGTAAATTAGCCATTCTCTATGTAAGGATTAATAAATATATATGGCTAATTAATTTTTTTGTTATATATTTCTATATATAGAACAAAACCAGTAACAAGCTTAATATAATGTAAAGCTGTTTTGTTTTTTTTCAGGAAATTTCTGAAAAATAAAGAAAAATGTATCGTTAGGAAAATACTATATATAATCGTAAATATATTCCAAGGAACTGTTGAAGTGACAAAAGATGTGTGAATAATTGAGAAGCTTGTGCCCAGAATTAGCCGCGATCTAAATCTCAAGTATAATTTAGTTCCTAATTTGTTTCTTTAAATCCACTTCATTGAAGTAGTTAACATGATTCCATATATTATTTTTTTTTTTTTTTTTTTTTTTTTTTTTTTTTTTTTATTGAACAATATTACAATCTGTCCAATTTAGGACATTTTTAATAGGGATAAAGTACAACATTCATACTGCATTCACACGATATATACAAAACAATAAATTAATATAATAATAAAACAATATAAATAAATACAAAACAAAATCAATAAAAATATATACAAAAGTCACTCATACCTATATACAATTCACAAGCATACACCACGTGAGTGGAGAATCTAGCTAATGCTAGAACTCCAATATACATTTTACAAGAGGTCTCGAGGCCACTGCCGTTTCAACCTTCTAGGAGGATGGTAAGGATGTGTGGAGCTGGATAAGGATTGAGCTAGGGGATTAGGGTGATGGATAAGGTTCTGATGGAATTTAGAGAATTTTAATGGTATAAGGTCTAAAATAAATGGAATATTTAGGTCGCGGTGTAAGGTATGGTTGGATACATAATAAGGAGCATTAACTATTGTTCGGAGGACTTTTGATTGGAAGGATTGAATGCGTTTGATGTTAGAAAATTTGGCTGTCCCCCACAGTTCAAGTCCGTAGGTCCAGATAGGTTTCAGTACCGTCTTGTATATTAGCAGTTTGTTCTCGATAGATAATTTAGAATTTCTGTTCAGTAGTCTGTATAATTGTCCAAATCGTCGATTAAGTTCTTGTCGTTTAAGTCTAGTATGTGGGTTCCAAGTTAGTCTTTTGTCCAGAAGGAAGCCAAGATACCGGACTGTGTCGGAGAAAGGAAGCGGAACGGAGTCAAAGAGAACTGAAGGGCAGGATTGTCTTCGAAGGGTAAAGGTGACATGTCTGCATTTGGATTGATTGACTTTGATTCTCCAGTTGTTACACCAGTCTTCAATTTGAGAAAGGTGTGTTTGGAGGCCTGTAGATGCAATTTCGGGATCTAAGTGAGAGGATAGGATAGCTGTGTCATCAGCGTACGTTGCCAGGAAGGTATCAGGGCAGAGAGGAATATCAGCCGTGTATATATTATAGAGGATAGGACCAAGGACACTGCCCTGAGGAACACCGGATTCGACTGGATAATAATTGGAATATTCTGCACCACAACGAACTCGGAAGGAGCGGTTTGATAGATAGGATCGGAGGACTAGGTATAAGGATAGGGGTAAATGGTTTTTGAGCTTAAAGAGCAATCCCGGGTGCCACACCCGGTCAAATGCTTGCGTTATGTCCAGAAATGCACCCGAGCAGTACTCCTTGTTCTCAAGGGCAGAGGAAATATGGTCAACGACTCGGAGCCCTTGCTGAACGGTTGAATGTTGGGAACGGAATCCAAACTGATGGGAAGGAATAGTGTGGGGTTCTAATAACGGTAATATTCGTTTGAGGAGGATTTTTTCAAAGATTTTTGAAAGGATTGGGAGTAGGCTGATAGGTCTATATGATGTCGTAGTGTTAGGAGGTTTACCTGGTTTTAGGAAGAGAATTATTGTGGAATGTTTCCATAAGAGAGGAAAATGAGTAGTGCGTAGAATGGAGTTGTAAATATATGTAAGAAATATAACGGCTTTAGATGGAAGCTGTCTGAGAATCTGAGGAGTGAGGAGATCGTATCCAGGAGATTTACGGAGTGCAAGTTTTCGGAGAAGATATTTGACCTCAGAGGGATTAACTGCTTTAGGAGGTAATGAAAGCGGGATTGGAGACTGAAGGAACTGTTCCACTTCTGCAGTGTGGTTTGGATTGGATTCTGGATGAGGTGTGAAGACTTGGGAAACGTATTTGGCAAGTTCCTCGGCTTTGTCTTCATCAGACGCAGCCCAGGAACCATTACTACGACGGAGGGGATGGGAAATATGGTGGGATTTTAGAATTTTCTTGGTGACATTCCACAGGGAATTGTCACAAGCCGAAAGAGAAGAAAGGAAGGAACTAAAGGATTGGGAACGGAAGGTCGCCAGCTCCCTCTTTAATTGTCTAGAATAAAAGTTATAGGAGCGGCGATCTGTGGGGTGACGGGTGGCGTTGCCATAAGGATCTGGATCGGCGTTTGGTGCGGATGAGGTCTATGAGGTGTTGTGGTAAATGATTTTGGTTATGAGTTATCTGGGAATGCTTGGGAGAGGAGGCAGTCCAAACAGCTTGTTGAATAGCGATGGTGAAGGAGTTTACGGCATCGTCAAGGTCATCTGGAGTTTTGAGTTTCACTCTGAGGTCAATATCACTGGTCAGGATTTGGCGAAAAAGGTCCCAGTTTACTGGTCCTCTGATAAATGACGGTGGGGTGGGTTTAGGAATAGGAATTAGGGATACTTTAAGGAGCAATGGACTATGGTCAGAGGACAGTTCATCAAGGCGAGTCACCGACATGTTTAGGGAGCCTAATCCGCTGTGAATGAAGAAGTCAAGGATGTCAGGATTACGGTTAGGATCAGTTGGCCAGTAGGTAGGGGAGTCAGGAGGCAGGAGGTTGAAACGTCTAGAGCTGAGTGCAGACTGTAAATTCCGCCCACGACAATTCGTGGATCTGCAACCCCATTGTTGGTTCTTAGCATTCATGTCTGCACCCAGAATGAAGTGGTTTCCTAAGGAATTAAGGAAGGATTCGAATAGAATGTTGGAGATGGAATGTTTAGGAGGGCAGTACGCTGATGCGAGGGTGATCGGAAAAGAAAAAAGTCTTGATTACTATGGCGGTGCATTGTAGGAAATCATAGGAGGGAACTGGGAGTATATGGTGGGAGAGGGACTGGTGCACAATGACAGCAGTACCGGCATGGGCTTTTCCGTCTGGGTGTTCTGTACGGTATGTTACGTATTGAGGTATTTTAAAGAGTTGTTTAGTGGTTAGTCTAGTTTCAGTAATAAGTGCTACATCAACGTTTTTGTCTTGCAATAAAGCTGTAAGTTCGTCAGTGTGATTTCTAACACCATTCGCATTCCAAAGGAGAATGGACAAGGAATTAGGTGTAGTCATTTAAGGATTTTTTAAGGAAGGGATTAAATTTGATACGAGATTAGTAAGTAGTGATATTAGCGGCATGACAAGGGATTTGATTTCAGTGATGAAGGATGTCATCAAACTTGTAAGGTCTGTGACATTTGATGGAGGAGGAATATGAGAAATTTGATGCGGATGAGGTTTTTGAGGGTTGGGTAAATTTTGAGGAATAGGTGGTTGTGGAAGGGGTTCAGGATGTATGCGTTGTTCCGGCAGGGCCTCTTTGTTCTGGTTCCCACCTCCAAGTAGATGGGCAAATGTTACATTGGAATCAATTGTTTTTGAAGGTTGTCTTCTGCTTCTGATCGGTTCAGCTGTTTCATCCAGATTCTGAGGTTTTTGGTATCTGCTTTTGAGGTTCTTGTAGATTTGACATCCCTTGTAGTTAGCCGGGTGGTCCTCGAGGCACAGAGCACATACAGCGGGTGTTGATCTTGATCTTGTGCATTCTTCTGATTTATGTTGCTCACCGCATTTCACACAGCGTGGTGTGTGGTGGCAGTAAGTTCTCGTATGACCATATGCCTGACAATTATGGCACTGAACTATTTCTTTTTTAGTGTAAGGTTTCTCAACTCTTACACTAGTATAGTACAACCTATTGAGGTCGTAAATTTTTTCAACTCCTGCTGATGGTTCCAAGTCCACGAAGAATAGAGGCAGTAGAATTTTATCTTTTAGGACATTGGTCACTTGCCGCACTTTGTAGCCTATCTCCGTCAGTTCTTCTTTGATAGCTGTAACTGGTGTCGAAGGGTGTAGGTTTCTAATTACAACCCTTAAAGCTCTCTCCTGGCGCAACTGATAGGTATGAAAATCAGCTTTGGTCTCAGTCAGATATTTCACTATTTTTCTGTAGCTTTCGGCGGTAGTCGGGGATATTTTAGTATCACTGGTTCTGCTTATACAAGAATAACTATTAGGATCAGTTACTTTGTTTAAATGCGCACACATCAGTTGAAAATTTTTAATATTTTTAACAAATATTGGTGGAGGTAGTGGTTCCCTGGGTATAGGAGAAGATTCCATGGCTTCTTTTTCATTTTGGAGGATCTGAAATGGATTCGGTGTAAAAAACGGCGATTCATCAGTTAATCCTTGTGATGATGTGCTAGGCTGTGGTTCAGATCCTAAAGAGGAAGCTGAAGCGGTAGCTGGTGGAATCATTTTTTTATTATTTTCACGGCGAGGTCTCTGTTTTGTAGGAGATGAGTTTGAACCTGCAGATCTAGATCTTTTACTTGTAGCTTTTGAGGACATAACTTGATGAAAATATCTCATTGATTAAAAAAAAAAAAAAAATAATAAAAAAAAAAAAAAAAAATAATAATAAAAATAATAAAATAAAAAATAAATAAATAATGAGATGAGAATGAGAAGGAAAGATAATAAAAGAAAGATAAGTTAAAGAAAAGCAAGCCCGAGCTTGCCGAGCTAGCGGCAATCAGCTGATCAGTGACCCTCCTTTCACTTTTCGCGATTCTACAAAGTAAATTATAACTTTGCTTACCGATATTTCTCCAATATTCACTGCTGTGGTTTTCTTGAAGTCTAGTGATGTTTTCCAGACTGAACTCAAGCGAATTCCTACTGAAAAGAGCGAAAATCTGAGAGACGAAGTAACGTATGACTGTTATCATCGAGCGCATCAGCTGTTCTCCATATATTATTAATCAAATAATTATTAATATGTGAGATGTATACGTACAAAGGTACATAACGATTTGTATACGTGATTTTCGTACGTAAAAAGAAATTTAGAAAAAAAATATTCTCAATTATTAAAAAAATGTCCGCACATAGAACAATATCATCAGCATATAGGAGGCATTTCACCAGAACTATCTGCATCTACCATTTTCCTATTTCAGTCCATGCCGTTCTTCGCTTGCAGGTTTTATGGATCTATTCCATCAGAATTACAAATAGGAGATTAGCGGAAACAAAAGAAAAGCTGCAACAAGCTCTGGTGGAAAGGAAGGCAGAACTATTGCGTAAGAGAATGTCCATCAACGACTCCAAAAGTAAGATTCTGGTTCTCTCACGGAATGGAGTAAAATATGTTGAAATGGTGTGCAATGGGAAGATTCAGAAGTGATAAATGAATCCATCTACCTGGGAACCATTATAGACAGGTCTGGCAGAATTGACCGAGAGATAGGAAATATGATCAATAAAGCGAACCAGGTGTACTACCAGATCAACAATAGTATACCGTGAAGTAGGGCGAGATGTTAAGATGCACATTTATAAAGCTATTTACCTACCGGCCCTAACATATGGAGGCGAGAGCTGGTTGGTGCTCGACAAGCATATCAGCCGAATCACTGCTGCTGAAATGAAATTTTTACGTAGAGCAGAAGGGAAGAACAGGGCGAGAATGTGTCCGGAATAATAGGATCAGAGAGCAACTAGAGGTACCTCCATTGAAGACAATGATGGAAAACAGGCAAACAAAATGGTTTGGGCATGTCTGCCGTATGGACGAAATAAGGGAACCCAGAAGAACACTGGAAGCCAGACCTACAGGTATTGGGTTGATGCAAAATTAATGCAGGTTTTTAGTAGGTATTGTAAATACGCCATATCTTTACTTTAACCATATATATTTAATCAAAATAATTTCCATCTGAATCAATGCACTTTTGCCAACGTTCAACAAGCTTTCTTATTCCACCAGAAAAAAAATCCGAATCCCTGGACTCAATGAAATCACGAAAAGAATTTTCAATGTCGTCCTGGTTTTGAAAATTTTTCTCCCTCAAAAAGTTGTCCAGATGCCTGAAAAAGTGGAAGTCTGTAGGAGAGAGGTCAGGTGAATAAGGCGGATGTTGGAGAACTTCGTAGCCCAACTCGTGCAGTCGTCGAAGCGTTGGTTGTGCAACGTGTGGTCTGGCGTTATCGTGGAGCAGGATCGGCCCCTTCCGATTCATCAATGCTGGGCAAAGACGTTGCAATTTTTGAGTTCCGAGTTCCGCCGCCATTTCTCGTGTGGTTTTGGTTGGGTCTTCTTCCATTTTTGACCTCAGCTGGTCGTTGTCCAGAGCAAGATGACGGCCCCGACCTTCCTTGTCTTCGAGGTCGAAATCTCCTCTGCGAAACTTCTGGAACCAACGCTGCACCGTGCACTCATTAATAGCCCCCTGACCCCACACTTCATTAATATTACGAGCCATTTGCGCAGCGCTGCGCCCTAATTTAAATTCGTAAAAATAAATTTGACGAAAATCGCACTTTAACATTTTCGATTCAAGACCTTTGAACACACTGAACAAAACGATTTTACTAAACAAATTCATGGTGAAAGAGAGGGTATTAGATAAGGTTTGTTTTGGTATAATAATGATCAATGTTAGGATTAGCTTTGTTTACACAATTGGAATTAAGATATTGCAATAGAGGAAACCTGCATTAATTTTGCATCAACCCAATAGAATACCACGTGGCCGACCTAGGATTTCCCATCAGGATATGGTCCAGAGGATTAGGAGTAACAGGCGCAAGACCCTTGCAGAGATGAAACGACTGAGCGGACACCGAGATAACTGGCAGCGCTAGATCGCCATTAACGGTTCGAAGAGAAAGAGAAAGAAGTATGAATCCTGGCATTAATGTTACACGTCATATGTGACAACTATAAGACTCCCATGGTTTTTATTATAAAATTTATTAATGAGTAATTATTGCAGCTTACTATTAAAGGTCTAGATCGTTTAAACACCAATTATCATGAGCCAGGAGTGATCCCAACCGGAGATTTCCAGTTTACTTTCCTTTCAGAAAAATCTCAACGATTGTACGATAAACTCAACTCGAGATAAACTGAATTTAACGAGGAATTATTCTCCAGTTGATATAAGAAATCCATTGCATTAATGACTTTATTACGTACAACGCTCTATAAAAACAAGTGTATATATTGTTGTAGTTATATTATTAATGTATTGTTGTTTTTTTTTAATCCAATATGCTGTATTTATTTTCAAGCCAATCTTAATATGTCACAATATCGAAGAAGTTTTATTTACTTTTTTGTGGTTAAATAGATAAATCTTATCTTTAATATTTGTTTATATAATAAAAAAGCTGGTGCTGGCAATACACGACTTTCGTTTAAAATCGATTAAAGAATTTCCAAATACAGTAGAGATAAAAATGAGTGAAACCATTAAAGAATTATTTAAATTGAATTAATATAGAAACATGTGTTTTATTAAAAAACTCTATTATATTATTATCTAAAATAATCAGTTAGTTTTGTCGGGTTTTTATCACTTTTTATTCAATTTTACAAGCTTGTGTAAAAGATAATATATTTTCTAAAGTCTTCCTCTTTCCAACGGTTTATTATACGTCTATATTACGGTTTTTATGTTAAAAAACAAAATGGGGCGCTCTGCTTTATTGACAAGCTACCAGGTTGCAGCACGTTTAACATGAATTTCCCTTTTCGGGATCCTAAAACAATTATTTTTATCCGCTTTTCATCACTCTCCATTAACCTTTTCACTTCCGTGTATCAGGTAATATTTTTCCTAAAATAATTAGCTATCCAACGGTATATTATACATCTATATTTCTATTCTTGTGTTCAAAAACACAAAAAATGCATTAAAAACATATGTTTTTCAGTTTTCTCCTTTATTTGTTTATCAAATTCGCTCAACGTGCATATTTAGCTGTTAATTACCAATGATAACAAGATAATATAGTTTTTGTAATAGAATCTATAAAATTAGAGGTACTTTAGATGAAGAAAATTTAAAACATCGGCATTTAAGCCCTGTCAGACTATTTCAATCAGAATGAAACCTACATCAATTTTATTTAATTTTACATCTGTATGTAGCGAGTTTAATCAAAATCGTTAGAGCCGTTTTTTAAGAAAATCATAAAAAGGTGCAATATGCATGGTATAATGTAGCACTTCCGGTCAGCCGAATTTATTAAAATAGTTGCTGTAACATCTCGGGCGTATAGGTTTCTTAAATATAAAATTTCAGTTTCACAGAACTTTCCATTTTCGCTTGGGAGTTATCACAAACACACAGACTTTGTTGTCGGACTTGATCATTTGGACTCAGGGGACCCTAAAATGTTCATTTCCGTTGAAAACTAGAATTCGAAAATTTTCACGATCCTAATACTTTCCCTTACTATATATTTCATATATATATATATATATATATATTTATGTAAGTGAAAGTAAACAATATATATTTGCAACTAATTACTTACTTAGTACTTTTTTTAAAAATAAATGATTAATTAATTAATATGTTTGTATATCGTTGCTAGTCTACTGTCTATAAGTCTACTGTTGATATGTTTTCTACTGACATCGAGATTCAGTTGATAAATAAACTATTGCATTAAACTATGTTACGAAACTTTATTATTCTCATATTTATGCCCTAACAGAGATTTCTTTAAAATCTTTTAATATATCTACCAGAAGCACTATATGACAATAAGCAAATGTGCTAAGTAAAACTTGAGCAACAGGCACGATAGGCTTGGGTAAGGAAAATTTTCAGGAGCACCCCTTCCTAACAACAAGGCAACAACAACAAGACTCTCTCATTTACATTCTCCTTATAAGAGGCGTTTCAGCTAATGATGTCCTTTATAAGTCTATAGTCCTCACTTTGCAGTGAAAACACCAATAGAGAGTTTGTATCTGTTAGTTGTAAGTCCGTATGTTAGTAAGTTTTACGTGCGAAGGAACTGTCGCACAGCTGGAAAAATCAAGCTAAATCACTTGGCTTGCGGCTGTTGTCTAAAAACTTAAAGCTTAGAATTTATAAAACTATTATTCTTCCGACGATCCTTTACGGATGTGAAACGAGACCGCTTACTTTGAAGGATGAACAGCGGTTTTTAAGGTTTTCGAAAATAAGGTACCGCGTAAAATATTTGGTCCGAAGAGGGTTGAGGCCACTGGGGAGTTTAGAAGGCTGCAAAACTTGGAATTGCGGAGCTTATACCCTGCAAATATAATTGAGTTGATAGCATTGCGGGCAAGTAAACTTTTCGGGCTCAGTGAGGAACGGATTTCGAGAAAATTGGTATACGCTGAACCGACTGGTAGGCGTCCGAAAGGTAGACCGAAGCGTCGATGGGAGGATTGCGTTAAGGCTGATTTGGGGGCATGGGCTTGAATGGTGATCATTGGACAAACCTGTGTAAGCGGAATTTGGTGGTATCGGCATCGAACCTTCGAGTTTCCTTTAGCCTATTTTTATTATTTAACTACTCTATGTCCAGTAATTGTAAATTAAATACATTCTTAACTTCATTCAAAACATGTTTTCTTTCTTTGAAACAATAATGTCATCCAATAATCATTATGTGAAATTTTGTATATTCTGTTTTTTGTTTTTTTTTTCTCTAGAATATGAGAACAATAAATTCTCAAAAGTAGCCTAAACACACTTTTTTTATTTATTGTCCGAACATTATATGTAAATAACCTGAACATTATCTATATAAAACAATATATACATTGATATAAGGTAGCTGTGAGGTCATAAAATTCAGGAATTAAATATAGAACTATCATTTAGAAACATTTTTTATCCTTGATTATATGTTTCCTAGAAGACTTAATTTCATATTACTGTTGTTCGTACGTTTTTTGGTCAGATATTGCTCTTTTGTAATATTTAAATAAGATGTTATCTAAGGAGACTTAGTCCCAGAAAAAGGTTTATTTTTTGTTCTATCTATATGTTTATTTATTTTATATTTTATTCATAAAACATACAATATTGCAATGTTTTATGCACGTTTTTAAAACATTTATAAGCCATTAAATTTTACAAAACATATAAATGAAGTAAAAGCTTAAAATAGATACCATGTATAAATAAAAGAAAAAACATTGTAAACTTCCAGTTATGACATATAAAATTAAATTATTCAAAATAACATAAAAAAATTCATGAAAACATTCACAATAAAGTAAAATATTTGAAGATATTAGGAAATGATGGGCTGGTGGTGAGGTGAGGGGTGTTGGATGGTGCTGCTGCGGTGGCTGCAACTACAACTACCAGCATCCACCCGACTTCCACTTAATGGAAACAATAAAGTTCAGCCAAAGCGGAAATTGCTTTCCTTCTTTTGAATAGAACGTGAATTGTAAAAAAAATAAATAAATAAAATAAAGCTGTGGTACTTCAGAATGTTATTTAGAAAAATTGGCGACTGCTGTTTCTATATAACTTTAACAGTTTACTACAGAATACTAATAAATATAATATATTGCCTTTTTTTACTTTCACTTACCTATATATGAAATATATAGTAAGGGAAAGTATTGCGATCGTGAGAATTTTCGAATTCCAGTTTTCGACGGAAATACACGTTTTAGGGTTCCCTGAGTCCAAATACCCAAGTCCTGCAAAAAAGCCGGTGTGCGGGTTTCCGTGTGTGGTAAGTAGCGCAAAAAATAAAAGTCGTAGAGGACTGAAATTTCATATTTAAGACAACTATACGTCCGAGGTGTAATAGCAACATTCTCATCAAAATCGGCTAACAAGAAGAGCCACTTTATATCACGCCTTTTGAACCTTTTTACGATTCTCTTGAAAATTTCGATTAAACTCACTAAATGTATGTAAAATTTAATGATCCTTAATTATATGCAAGTTTTGTTCTGATTGAAATAATCTGACAGGGCTTAAATGCCAATATTTGAATTTATTTCTCTAAAGTACCTTTAATTTTTTAGATTTCAAAAAATTAGGTAAATCATCTTATATAACATTAACAGTTTATTACAGAATACTAAAAAAATGTAATATAAGGTACAAAACCCTACATCCCTGAACTTCCGCCTCCTTCTAATATTGTATGAATATCCCTCCTGGAGATGTAAGCATTAGAGTCATTCCAGTCAGTTAGTCAGATCTATGTAGCAGTATAGTGTAGTGCTTGTAACCTTTTGTTTTTACCAATAAAGTTTTTTTTAAGTTCATTGTTTATTATCTAAGGCCTGGGGCGTTCCAGGGGACTTTTGACAATAATAAAATAAATAATTGATGTGCTGGGTTTTGAATGATTAGTGGACTGTATGAATGAATGGGCTATATTTATTGCTATTGCTACATCTGGTATGGAGGGGTTAGTATCTTAATCTATTGTACATATCTGTATTTCTTTGTTTCTTCTTCCCCTTCGTCCTCTCCCTTCTCGGCTCCTATGGGTTACTCCTCCATCGTGGAGTAATTATTAATGGAATGATGTAATGAAAAATGTTTCTCGCACTGTTGGGCACATGTGCTCACTTCACTGCAAGTCTCTCAATTGCTGACTTGCATGGGGGTCTTGCCAATACTTGCCAATTTTGGCAGAAATGCCCCTTCCTCTAGCTGCCCCTAGATGGCGTTGTGATGACACTGATGCTGACAATGTCTGCTAGATGGCAATAGTAAAAGTGTTAAGGCCCCTGTTCCCTTAACATTCATTGAGCTTTCTTAACAGAACATTCAAAGTTCTTTATCTGGCGCCCTAACAGTACCCTATCAGCCTCAGGTCAGTAAAAATGACGAAATTTTTCTGAAGATCAAGAAAAATCGAAGAAATATCCCAACAGATTTTGGATCTACTCAGTGAAGACAGCCTTGAACGGAAACTCAACTAGGACCGACGAAATAGTCTTTTGACAACCGGTCTTGCAGTAAACCACCTGAAGTTTGTGTTTCTACACTTCAATAGGGTCAAGAAAAATTTGATAGAACTCCGCAGAACTGAAAAAAACTTTATTGGTAAAAACAAACGGTTACAAGCACTACACTACTATTTATAGAGAGCTATACTACTACATAGATCTGACTAACAGACTGGAATGAATGGAATGGATGCTTAAATCTCTAGGAGGGATATTTATACAATACTAGAAGGAGGGGAGAGTGCTGATTCAGGGATGTAGGGTTTTGTACCTTAACTGTCCCCTGAGTCAAAATAACCAAGTCCTGAATAAAAGGTCTGTGTGTGTGTGGTAACTCCCTGGCGAAAACGAAAAGTCCTATGAAACTGCAATTGCATATTTAAGACAACTATACGCCCGAGATGTTACAGCAACTTTTTCATCGAAATCAGCTAATCAGAAGCGCCACTTTATACTATGCATTTTGTACCTTTTTACGATTTCCTCAAAAACGGCTCTAACGATTTTGATTAAACTATACATATATTGATGTAAAATTTAATGGGCTTTAATATCATGTAAGTTTAATTCTGATTGAAACAGTCAAACAGGGCTTAAATGCAGATAATTTAAAATTTCTTTCTCTAAAGTACATTAAATTTTGTAGATTTCGAAATATTAGGTACATCATCTTGTTAGTATGGATGAATAACGGCTAAATATGAAAGTTGAGCGAATTTGATAAACAAATAAAGGAGAAAAGTAAAAACGTATTTTTTTATGCAACTTTGTGCTTTCGAACATAAGAATAGTAATATAGATGTATAATATAACATTGAATAGCTAAAGATTATAGAAAAAATATTATCTGATACACGGAACTGTAAAGAGTAATGGAGAGTGATGAAAAGCCGATAAAACTAACTGATTTTTTATACATAAGAATATGATAGATTATTTCATAAAACACATGTTTCTATTTAAATTCAATTTAATTAATTCTTTTACAATTTATTTTTATCTCTAAATGTATTGAAAAAATTTTCAATTGATTTCAACAACGAAAATAAGTGAAAGTTGTGTGTTGAGCGCACCAGATTTTTTCTTTTATTGTTTATCAAATTCGTTCATCTTGTATATTTAACCGGTTTTATTGAAATATATGAGATGATATGGTAATTTTTTTAGAATCTACAAAATTTAAAAAACTGAAACAAATTTTCGAAAAAATCGGCATTTAAGTTTTGTCAGACTACTTCAATAAGAATGAAACCTAGAAAATATTAAAGTTAACATTTAATTTTACTTTGATATAGCGAGATTAATTACAATCGTTAGAGCCGTTGATGAGAAAATGGTAATAATGCTATAATGTGTGGTGTAAAGTTGGTCTTTAAATCAGGTCATTTTGCTAAACAAGTCAATGTCATTTCGGGCATACACGCTTCTAAAATATGAAATATGAATTTAATACAACTTATCGGTTTGAGCTAGACTGAGGTAGGGATGGGATAGGGATTGTGCTAGAGGGTTAGGATGATAAGTAAGGTTCTGATTATATTTGGAAAATTTGGATGGTACCAGATCTAAAACAAATGGAATATTAAGGTCGTGGTGTAAGGTACAGTTGGAAACGAAATAAGGAGCATTAACTATTGTTCGAAAGACTTTAGATTGGAAGGATTGGATGCGTTTGGTGTGAGAATGTTTAGCTGTCCCCCACAGTTCAAGTCCGTTGGTACAAATAGGTTTCAGTACTGTCTTGTATATTAGTAATTTGTTATCAACAGTAAGATGAGATTTCTTGTTTAGTAATCTGTATAACTGGCCAAATCTGCGGTTGAGTTCTTTTCTTTTAAGTCTTGTATGTGGGTTCCATATCATTCTTTTGTCTAGTAAAAAGCCAGTTTTCGTTCACCATTAGAAACAATATTACTTACCGAATGGTAACTATGTTGTTGACATAAATAGTAAATTGTTATAAATCTATAAAGTAAAGTTGTTATTAATTGTTTCACCTTTTAAATTATTTCATGAAAACAGATATTTCACTGTAAAATAAGTGGGTTTATTATGGAAACTAAATTAAACCTTTAAAACTTATTTCGAATAGTTCATTCGTAATATAAAATTATGATAAACGTAATAGGATAGGAACCTTTGTCATATCTATAGTTTTTGAAAACATATATTATTAATTAATTTATGTTATTAATTTCTGCTGCTGATGAAATACAATCATAATAAAACACAAAGCTCTTTATTATTAAGTAATTTACTGAAATCTTATAAGAGTGAAATGCCGCCTAGATGAGAAAAGGGTGAAAGAAATCGTCAAGATATAGAATGGTTAGAGTTATAGTGGGGTGATAATAAGGTTAGAGTTAGTAATATGATAGTATGGTTAGAGTTAGTGATATGATAATAAACATAGTGTATACTCCTGCTACGAATCGTACACATAAATAAATATAATTTAAGCTAGCAGCTCCATCCTTGATGAACTCTGAAGACCTCGCTGTAACAAACAGCTCCTAAACTTGTTAAAAAAAATTAAAAAAAAAATATTAATAGTAACCCGGGCTGATGCAATGGGCACTTAAAAACGTTTTTCAAACAGTATTTAAAGACTTTTGGCAACCTCAAGAATATCAAGGACACGAGCGATGGTTGGATGCTGGGAAGGGCGGCTCCTGCTAAGAACATTAAGGACTTGACTGAGCACGATCCTTGGAGCATTTGGAAGCATCGACTTATGCCTCGCCATGGGTTCTGCCTTTCCAAGTACGGGTTTTATTAACTCAGTAATATCGCGTTTGTTTCTATATTATTTTAGCGCCAATTTATCCTGCTGAGGCTAATCGGACGATGCTACAGTGGGAGTCCTATGTTTGGCCTATCCAGGTTTAATAATGATCTTTAACGAGCACCTGACATAGCAGAGGCATACCATCATCTTTTAACGTCGCGGTAGTCGGCAAAACCAAGGATTGTCTTGTATAAACCACTATTGCCATCTGCGAGGTTAGAAGGCTTGACCTTGGAATAGGAGGCTGTTGTGCTAGCCCCTACGTCACAAGTGACCTACACGTCAGTAACATATCTTTCTAGAATGTTAAACTGGAAATACTTCCTCGGTGAAGAAGGGGACGCAAGCAGTGAGTGGAAAGGTATGACGTGAATTATTAGAGAATCTCTGTATGAGAAAGTGAGGTGTTTCACAAACCGCAGTGCGTTCTACGGAACCAACCTTAATTAAAGTGATTCCTTTTCTTCTTCTTGAAAAATAATCTTTTAGAATAGAATAGAAAAAGATATTTATTCTGGGACAAAGTCCCTTAAGAACAATTCATATGTACAATTAAGATATATATAATGTGTCTGGCTACAAGACCAAAGGAATATAATTATTTCTTATACACAATGATACATAAAGAAAAGAAAGGATACAATAATACAAAAGAGTAAAATAAATAAATAATAACTTCTGGTGCATTAAACAAAACTAAACATTGAACTTGATTCATTATTGATCCTTATAAAAATATAAACAATAAATAACACATTTTCTTTTTTATTTGAAATATCTTATTGAGCGTCTGTTTGGGATGACAGTAGGTACTGGAATAGCTGGGACTTGAATGATGTTAGGCATAAGAAGCATGGCGGATATGAGTAGGTAAGGAATTCCAGAGAGTAGTGGAGCGGACAATAAAGGAATGATCAAAAGTTGTTGTTCGATGGGTAGGAATATAAAGGTCGGAATGGCGCGATCTCGTTTGGAGGGAGTGGACTGACGATTTAAATTGCATAAGTCTGTAGATGTATGGAGGTAGCTGGGAGTTGATTATTTGGTAAAGATATGATCCTAGGAAATATTGTCTTCGGATAGAAGGAAGGAGCCACTTCAACTCATTGTATAAATGGGTCACATGAGACCTCTTCGGTGTACCAAGGACAAATCTTAAAAATAATGTTCATAATTCGCTTTAGCCTGTCCTCGAGCACAGCCGAGAGGCCACCATATACCATACAGCAATAGTCAAAGTCGGGGAAAATAAATGAGGATACAAGGAGCTTACGGGTAGACAGTGGAAGAAGATGACGGGAGCGATGGAAATATTTGAGGGTACTTATTGTTCTTCGAGAGATTTGGGGGTTTCCAGGAAAGGGTTTGGTCGATGGTAATACCTAGGTTTTTGACTTTTACTATGTATTGGTAAGGCAAAACACTTTAAAAAATATGCAACAATTAATTTGACTTCAAGAAAACAAATAAAAGCCATTCAACTCTTAAAAATAGTTGTCCGCTACTGATACAGTTCTAGGATTATAGAAGGTTCCTTAGAGAAGGTTTTGAATGAACACTTCTTGAGCTTGGACCGGCTGAGGAAGAAGCTGATTGCACTCGCATTCTTATCCATCTTTGTGAAGCTACGTGAGGATGACATGGGCAAACTGCAGCGTAGTGGTCTAGCAAGCACCTCACCACATTGCCTACCCTCACCACATTGCCTACCCTCACCACATTGCCTACCCTCACCACATTGCCTACCCTCACCACATTGCCTACCCTCACCACATTGCCTACCCTCACCACATTGCCTACCCTCACCACGTCAATTTACTCATTCAATTAAAATCTTCATATATTTCCCTAAAATAACTAAACACCTGTACGGCATTTAACGAACTGCACTGTATTACAAGGTAAAAAAAAAGATAATAGAATTATCTCGTCTGGAACTAACAAATTAAAACTGCTAATCGCCTCCCTTGATCCTTTTATGTAAATCGTTATAGGATAAGCCGGAAGTTTAAAAGACCGAAGCGAATCAGGTCGTCGGAATCCATTAAAGAGGAAGTTGGTAGGGAGCGAGCCGTTGTCACCTAGCGGCACCTGGTGGCGACTAGCGGAACCTTCAGCCCTCTCCCCCCCTTCTCCCCGCGCTATTTCTCCGTTGCCAACATCCCCAGGCTCGCTCTGTTTTTTATAAACAGAAATATCTTTGAAAACACGTGTGATTTATTATTTTTCGTGTTTGGACGTAACTTGACCATCAGTACGTAATCTCTTCCACTTTAAACCAATATACATGAGCTGCTAAACGTGTGAATGTAAAGCTGATATTTCTACAGACCTAAGGCAAACTAAACATACTGCCCGTTCTCCTTCCTGAAAGGACAGCCAATAGGTTTTGGAGGTGACTGAGAAGAGATCCGAAATTGAGAAGACGGGTAAGGTTTGAAGACGACTCTTGGAGATCCTATCACCGGGAGCCAGGGGCTGCCGCGCCAATAGGGAGGATGTGTCGCGGCCGATCTATCTTATCTATCGTGTCGTAACTAGAGGATGAGCAAAAAGTTACTGAGAAAAAATAACTTTAAATACAATGAAGGATGTCCATAATTTACAAGAGAAGAGAACTTACACAACAGCCTAACTCCAGAGCGCGTTTTGATGCCCTTAATGTTATTGGATTGTGTCCCATGAAATGTCCGTTTTCAAGGTAAAGGATTTTTATTAAAAAAACGATATGAAAACGAGATAATTTTATTCAAAGTATTTACCTTCTTTTTTTACACATTTTTCCCAACGTGACAACATTTTTATTATCCCCGAACTGAAAAACTCTGAGCTTTGAAGTGAAACAAAATCTGAAAACGCTCTTTTAACTTGATCATCATTTTCAAAAAGTTTTCCTTTGACGAAGTTGTCTCAATTCCTGAACAGGTGGTAATCTGTTGGAGACAAGTCGGGAGAATATGGTGGGTGCGGAAGAACTTCGAGCTTTTTTACTTTCCCAATACACTTTAAATGTCTGGAAACGGTAGATGCACTTGCATTTAGTTGTGCTGAGAGTCCTTTAACTGTTTTGTAGGGGTTTCCTTCTTTAATGTCCATAATACAAAGGTAGAGGATTGGTAACTGTTTACTTTAAATATGTAAACATTCGGAAGAAAACAACAGAGACCTACAAAATTCTTTATGTATTTCAGAAACTATAAAAACAGACATTGCATGTGAAACAACCCAATAGCTACTTGCTACTATGTGCTCGGCCGCTGCTTTTAACGCTGCTTAAACGTGTATTTCCGTCGAAAAATGGAATTCGAAAATTTTAACAATCGCAATACTTTCCCTTATTATATATTTTATATATAGGTAAGTGAAAGTAAAAAACAGCAATATATTACATTTTTTTAGTATTCTGTAATAAACTGTTAATGTTATATAAGATGATTTACCTAATTTTTTTAAGGTACTTTAGAGAAATAAATTCAAATATTGGTATTTAAGCCCTGTCAGATTATTTCAATCAGAACAAAACTTGCATATAATTAAGGATCATTAAATTTTACATACATATAGTGAGTTTAATCGAAATTTTTAAGAGAATCGTAAAAAGGTTCAAAAGGCGTGATATAAAGTGACTCTTCTTGTTAGCTGATTTTGATGAGAATGTTGCTATTACACCTCGGACGTATAGTTGTCTTAAATATGAAATTTCAGTCCTGTACGACTTTTATTTTTTGCGCTACTTACCACACACGGAAACCCGCACACCGGCTTTTTTGCAGGACTTGGGTATTTGGACTCAGGGAACCCTAAAACGTGTATTTCCGGTGATAATTGCAATTGGAAAATGTTTACCATGGCAATACTTTCCCTTACTATATATTTCATGTATAGGTAGTTGAAAGTGAAAAATAGGTAAATGAACCAAACATAAAAACTGTAAAAATTTTGTAATTGGGTTGTAAATCATATTCACTATCACTTTCCACTGATAAAAAACTATCTTCCAGATAACCATAATTTAATAGAACGGAATCTTCCTCTTCGGGACTCGTTTCATCAGACAGAAAAGCCTTATTGTCGGGTGTCTCTTGACGACGTCGCATAACCCATCACCTTCTCTAGCCCTGATTTTTACAAGTTTTTCCCTTAAATTACACTTAGAATTTCGTGTTCTTAATGTCAATTCTACAAATTTCAGTGTCTTCAGATCTAGTCCTTTTTCTTCAAGAATTTTAAAGAGAGTGGGTCTGAGAAGTGAATCATAGACAGGCAATTTTGAAGTCGACTAAGACATACGCCATAGACTTCCTTCTAATTTTTCTTATTGTGGTTAATTTTAAGTTATGATATTTTTTTTTCTCATCATATCTTTATTTCCACCTGTTAGAAGCTGTCTGACAATCAGCAAATGTGTTGGACAAAAGTAAGATCAGACATGATAGGCATGGGGAAGTAAAGTGCCCAGCAGCACCCCTTCCAAGGCTTTAATCTAGCTGAGGAGGTCCCTCATCCAGCTTCTTTTAAGCCTTCTTCTGACTGGAATTTCAGTCTATTGTCTTGTCCTGTACCAAGGAGCTGTCGTTATCGTCTTAAGATATTTGGATTGAAATTATTGCATTTTTTGTATGTGAGTCTTTTTTTCTGAACCAAAAATCTGTCCATACTGACTAAGGAAGGTATGTGTATGTATTGAGTTTCTGTCTAATTTTTAATTTTGATGATTTTGATAAAATAGAGTATATTAATAAAATGATTTTTCTTTATTATTATTATTACTTTATCAAATCTATCTCTCACTCCAATTCCAAAACCCATTCCACCATCATTCATCCGAGGCCCTGTCAACTGGAACCTTTTCCGCCAAATCCTAACCGATAATATTGACCTCAGAGTAACCCTCAAAACCCCAGATGACCTAGATAATTCCGTCTATTCCTTTACCACCGCCATCCAACAAGCTGTCTGGACTGCCTCCTCTCCTAAACACTCCAATATAAATCCTCACCAAAATCATTTTCCACAACATATTATAGACCTCATCCATACCAAACGCCGAGCAAGATCATTATGGCAGCGCACCCGACACCCAACAGATCGCCGCTCCTATAACTTCTATTGTAGACAATTGAAGAGGGAGTTGGCGACCTTCCGTTCCCAGTCCTTTAATTCCTACCTCTCCTCTCTATCAGCTCGTGATAATTCCCTGTGGAATATCACGAAAAAGATCCTAAAATACCATCAAGTTTCCCATCCTCTCCGACGTTGTGATGACTCCTGGGCTGCGTCTGATGAAGATAAAGCCGAGGAATTCGCCACACACCTCTCCAAAGTTTTCACTCCTCACCCGGAATCCCACGCCAATCACACCGCAACAGTGCAAGACTTTCTTATGTCACCAATTCCACTTTCCCAACCTCCTAAAGCTATTAATCCCTCTGAGGTCAAATATCTTCTCCAAAAACTGACCCTCCGTAAATCTCCTGGACACGATCTCCTTACTCCCCAGATCCTCCGACAACTTCCGCAGAAAGCTATTATATTCCTTACTTATATTTACAACTGCATCCTACGCACCACCTATTTTCCTCTGTTATGGAAACATTCCACTATCATTCTTTTTCTAAAACCAGGCAAACCTTCCAACAACACTTCATCCTACAGGCCTATTAGTCTACTCCCCATCCTCTCAAAAATCTTCGAAAGGCTTCTTCTTAAACGTATCCTACCCATATTAGAATCTCAAAATCTTCCTTCCCATCAGTTTGGATTCCGTCCTCAGCATTCCACAGTTCAACAAGGGCTCCGAGTTGTAGACCATATTTCCTCAGCTCTTGAATGCAAAGAGTATTGTTCTGGTGCGTTTCTGGACATTGCCCAAGCTTTTGACCGGGTATGGCACACTGGATTACTCTTCAAGCTGAAAACCCATTTACCCCAGTCTCTATACCTCATTCTCCGATCCTATCTCTCAAACCGTTCCTTCCGCGTTCGCTGTGGTGTAGAATTTTCTAGCCTTTATCCCGTTGAGGCCGGTGTTCCTCAAGGCAGCGTCTTGGGACCCGTCCTCTACATCCTTTACACTGCTGATATTCCTACACATCCTGATACCTTTCTGGCAACTTTTGCAGACGACACCGCCATCTTATCATCCAGTTCCAATCCTGAAACAGCATCCTTAAACCTGCAAAGACACCTTTCTCTTATCGAAGACTGGTGTAATGCTTGGCGCATAAAGGTGAACGAAGCCAAATGCAAACACGTAACCTTCACTCTTCGACGAAACTCCTGTCCGCCAGTTTACTTCAATTCCATTCCAATTCCTCTCTCAGATACAGTCCGGTATCTTGGCTTACTGTTAGACAAAAGATTGACTTGGAACCCACATACAAGACTTAAAAGACAAGAACTCAACCGACGATTCGGACAGTTATACCGACTACTCAACAGAAAATCTGAACTTACAGCTGACAACAAATTATTAATCTACAAGACAATACTGAAGCCCATTTGGACCTACGGACTTGAACTGTGGGGGACAGCTAAACGTACTAACATCAAACGCATTCAATCCTTTCAATCCAAAGTCCTCCGTACAATAGTAAATGCTCCTTATTATGTCTCCAACTATACCTTGCACCACGACCTTAATGTTCCATTTATTTCAGACCTAATTCCATCCAAATTTTCCAAATTCCACCAGAACCTATTTCATCATCCTAATCCTCTAGCTCAATCCCTATCCAGCTCCACTCATCCATACAACCCACCTAGAAGGTTGAAACGGCAGTGGCCCCGCGACCTGTTGTAAATATATTGGAGTTCTAGCACTGGCTAGATTCTCCACTCAATGTGATGTACGTATGAGTGTGTGTATGTGTATATAGGTATAAATGAATTCTTGACTATTGTATTGATTCATTATTGTGTATATATTTTATTGTAATTTTATTCCGTGTAAATATTGTATGAATGTAGTATGTATGATATCTTTCAGCACTACTATTAATGTCCAAATTGGGACAGATTGTAATTTTACTGAATAAAAATTGTTGTTGTTGATAATAACTTTATCAAATCAATTTTATTAAGGTGACCTGGAGCTTTGATGAAGATTACAATATTAATTCCTTCAATACTGTACCTTCCTAACCTGCGCTTTCTATTACTATTATTATTACAAACAAAATAAATGATAATGATGATGAAATTGAATAAATGGTTGATAGCAGTAATTGTATTTTGATATATATTTCCATAAACGTTCGTTTATCTCTACTTTACTATGGAACTCTCATTGATAACGAAAAATACATCTTAAATGTAAGATCATAGTGGATATAATTAGTTGACCGTTGAGAAATACTAAAATGAATTAGTCCGGGTGGCAGTCGATGAATGAAACAATTGAGTAGTTTATAGAATAGAATAGTTTTTATCTGTCTTTGGGGTATTCCCCTTACAAATAGAACCTGGCTTGGATATCCACAATACATTTTTTTAGTTATATACATATTTTAATATAGATAAATCAACAGTTTTTGTTTTGTTGTTTTTTTTTTCTTTTTCTTCCAATATAGTAGAGATAAAAAAATAAAAAAAAGATACATATGTTATGGAAATAATAATACATCTATTTAAAAAAATCTGGTGCGAGCAACACACGACTTTCACTTACCTCCATTTTTAGAATAAATTAAAGAATTTTCGAATACAGTTAGATATAAAAATGAGTGAAATCATTAAACAATAAATTAAATGGAATTTCTATAAAAACATAAGTTTTATTAAAAAATTGATTACCTTATTATCTAAAATAATCACTTGTATTAATTGATTGTGTATGAGATAATATTTTTTCTAAAATCTCAAGCTTTCCAACGGTATATCATACATGTATATTACTGTTCTTATGTTCAAAAACAAAAAATTGCATACAAATTATATTTTTTCAGTTTTTTCCTTTAGTTGGGTATCGAATTTATTCAATTTATATATTTACCTGTTTTTCATCAGCGTTAACAAGATAATCTAGTTATTATTATTGAATCTACAAAATTAAAGGTACTTTAGGGGAAGAAAATTTAAAATATCGGCATTTAAGCCCTGTCAAACCATTTTTATCTTAATAAAACCTACATGATATTAAAGCCCATTAAATTTTACATCGATATATCGAGTTTAATCAAAATCGTCGGAACCGTTTTTGAGAAAATCGAAAAAAGGTGAAAAATGCATGATATAAAGTGCCTCTTCTGGTAGGCTCATTTTGATGAAAAAAGTTTTGTCACGTTTCGGGCGTATAGTTGTCTTAAATATGAAATTTCAGTTTCATAGGACTTACCGTTTCCGCCCGGGAGTTACCACACACACACAGACCTTTTATTTATATATAGTAAGTGAAAGTAAAAAATACATTAAAATAAAATACATATGATTTTAAAATAATAATACATCTGTTTAAAAAGATAAATTAAATAAGTATATTGATACAGATAAAATAACAGTTTTTTTTTTTCATTATAGTAGAGATAAAATAAAAATACATATGTTTTCAAAATAATAATACATCTGTTTAACCATATAAAATAAATACTACAAATTATTTTTTTTTTAAACAAAAAACATCTGTTAAAGGCTTTTTAGATTGAAATTTTACATTACATTGATAAAGTTCGGTTAGACTGGTTACATCAGTTACAATTTATATTAGTTTAATAATTGAGTAGTTTCAACCATTTTATTTTTTTTCCAACGTTTCGACCCCCATTGTGGGTTATCATCAGGGCGTATTGTAAGCCAATGGAAAACTTCAGTTAATAAATAAAATGGTTGATACTACTCAATTGTTTCATTAACTGACTGCCACCCGGACTAATTCCTTTAAGTATTAAATGTAGGATGTTTTTAGATTAAACTTGTAGTTCGGATGGTGGTAGATTATATTTGTTACTGGTTCTAATAAATTTTGGGGAAAGAATTATCACAAACTATCTATGAGATGAAGAGCGACTAAATAATGTTGTGATGGAGTAGGTTCTGTTCAAGTTGGCAAGATATGAGTTTACAGAGGACCTGGCTCACAGGAACAAGAGAGGTCCTCGAGATATTTTAGAATTACCAAAGCTATTATATTTCCAATCCCCGGTTCGCTATCCTTCTCGAAATTCCTTTCAGCAAACATCCATGAAATTCGAATTCCTCTTCTAAATTGAACTTCAAACATTCGAAGGGTTAGATTCCTGTTGGCGAAATTATGCTGTGTTCCCGATGCCAAGGCACTGAGGGGAAATCAACATCAATCGAATCAATATTCCAATTTTATAATTCCACAGCTAATTTTTCCTTCACTTACCTATATATCATATATATATATATATATATATATATATATATATATATATATATATATATATATATATATACATTCAAAAATATTTTTATTTCTTTTTTCCTTCTCCCTACGTTTCTGCCTTTGCCATTTTCAAGGGATCTATAATTTTCTTTAATATTGCACTTATATAAAAATATACATCTTGTCACATTTTAAAAAACTATTACAGGCCCTGCATGTCTGGGTCAGAGTAGGTGATAAGAAGTATGAGAGGGCTGGTCAGTATTAATATATTGAAAATTTTCGAATTCCTATTTTCATCGAAATTGGGCGTTAAAGGGTCCTCTGAGTCTAAATCATCAAGTCTCGCAAAAAGTCTTTTTTTTTTTTTTTTTTTCCATTTATCTTCCAATACCTCACCTTACTGTAGCTTGAGGTTTCTCCATTTTCTGGATATTTGCAATTTAAGGAGTCATCTCACTGCATGTTAATTTTTTAAAGATTTACATTATTATGTAATAGATCCGGTGATGGGGCTCACCTTTTAGTTTGATTTGGCCTTACAACTAAAATTTTATATGTCAAACATATTTTTGCCTTCGCTAGGGTACTCCAGGAGGTTGTAACCTGACAAAATGTGGGGTCCGTTATAAGTTTTACTTTTTTTGAAAAACTTTTTATTCCTGTCTGTGAGGAATTTATGGATTGTAGGGATTTTCAATTCGTCAAGAATCATAGACGACTTTATTTTTTGTAATGTTGTTCCTTTATCAATTGTTCTTAGTACTCCATTTTGTAACGACTGAACACGCTTTGCTGTTGACTTCGCAATACGTGGAAATAGTAGCGTGCCATACAATAGTGACGGGTCTGTCTGGGGACGCAAAAAGGTCTGTCTGTGAGCGTCTATATGTGGGACAAGTCTTTCTCAATAATAAAAAGCTAAAATTTCATATTTTAGAAACATATATGCCTCAGCTGAGTTTTTCTTCTAAATCGTCCAACCAGAAGATCGAATTTATACCAATCATTTCGTTCATTTTTACGATTTTCCTAAAAACGGCTCGAAGGATTTAAGATCGGCAGATCGATTTAAACTTTAATTGGTATTAATATCATGCAGATTTTATTCTAAATTAAATAATTTGACAGGGCTTAAATGCCGAATTTGTTCTTTCTCCTTAACCACACTATCTGATAAGCAGTGATGAAAAACGCCTTATCATAAAGTATGAAAGAATGTGATAAAACAACTAAAGGAGAAAAGAAGCTAAATTATTTTTTTAAGAACATAAAATTAGTAATATAGTTGTATAATGTAAAAAAGAGCTTTTAGAATAGAGATGTTAGAAAAAATGTTACCTTATCTTATGTTATACAAAGAAGACAATATAAAGTGACTATTAAACCATAAAAGTATTTGATTATTGTATTATTATTAACAACTTTAAAATGTTTTATTATTTGATCAAGTATATGTTTCTAACTAAACTGAATATAAATTTTTAAGGAATTTTTAATTCATAGTTTTATTTATTAATTCTTAAATTGATTTTAACAACCCTAGTAGGTGAAAGTGGTGTGTTATCCGCACCAGATTTTTTATTATGAAATTGAAGTTTACAAAATAACAACTAATAGCCTAGGTGCCTGTGTCTCTTTTTTAAATCCTCAATCCTCCTAAAATTTAAGCTATGAATTAGTAAAGTTTGTGTTGACGATATGTTTTTATTTTTCAGGTAAGCGTCTATTGGTTATGAGAAGAAGTTATAAAGTAAGTAGATACATTTATTTTCTATGTATTGGTCCAGTAAATACGTCAGTACTGCTATTACGTCAAGATTTTTAGCTAAAGAGGTGTTTATTTAGAAAACTACAACTTTACATTTGCCTCTGTTGAGGCCTTCGCATTTGTCCCTTCATTTGGAAGTTTTGGAGCTAATATTTCTTACATATTAGAGGTTGTTTAAATTGGTATAATGCATTTTTTAAGCCAGAGGAACAGTTGTCCAATGAAACGGGATATTATCCCACCAACATCATAAATGCCTTTGTTAAATACATATTCTGTAAATTTATACACCAAGTAATTTAAAACATCAAAATCCTCGAAAAAATATAATGAAACATTGTTCTTTTTTAATTAAAATGATCCATTTTCATTCAACTTTTTTTTATTTCTTTTTTCCTTCTCCCTACGTTTCGGCCTTTGCCATTTTCAAGGGATCTTTAATATTCTTTCATATTGCACTTATATAAAATATATTTTGTCACATTTTAAAAAACCATCACAGGTCGACGAGCCCCCTCATGCGTCTTATCATCTACTCTGAACATAAAGATTGTACCTACTCTGACCTAAGCATGACAGGACTGGTCAGCCTGTAATATTTTTTTAAAATGTGACAAAATGTATATTCTTTATAGAAGTGCAATATGAATATTAAAGATCCCTTGAAAACGGCAAAGGCCAAAACGATTAACTATTTAAAATTAAATTAATTTAAAACATTCAACAAACATAAATATCACAATTAATCAATTCATTACCACACTATAACAATTTAAACAGTATTACATCTCTACTTACATAAAAACATCTCCTCATATTGTCAAGTTCTTTTAATATTAAAAATCCTTATTTGATTAAATAATGGTCAGTTTTTTTTTATATCTATTGGTTTTACAACTTTAACATCTTTTTTAAACATCCATATTCTATCGTATTAACAATTTTACACAAGGCTAGGAGTAGACTGGAGTTTGAACCTTACTCCCACTCCACCATACCTCCATACGAGTACACACACACACACATATATATATATATATATATAATATATATATATATATATATATATATATATATATATATATTATATATATGTATATTTTTTTTTAAATATCAAAATATTAACATCAAAACATACTTATGGTTGGAGGTTATAACAGTTATCTATAATTTAATGTTATGAGTGAAAAAATTAATTTATTTATTATATCTGCTTAATTATAGCTTATTTTCTTTGAATCAAATTTATAATTTACTGTAATATTTAAATTTTTTGTTATGTAAATTGATTCCAAAATTTTTCTATTTTTTCCTTTTTGTTCTGTATTTAATATTTTTTTTTTCGAAATCAAAACTGTGCTTATTAATTATACTGTGGTTGGAAAGTGCTGTAATATTAATGTTTTTTTATATTTTATACAATTTGACCTATGTTGACTAATTCTAGTTTCAGAATAAATGAATGTTTATCAAAAGAAGAGATCGTTCCAAAATTACCTAATTAATTTATAAAAGAAATAAAAAAATGTTTAATGAAAATGTATCAGTTTAATTAAAAAAAGAACCTAACAATTCATTTATTCATTCAAACAAGTTTCAATTGTAATAAAGTTTAATAATAAAACATTTGAATCAAACTTGCAAGTCGTTGAAATAAATAACAATTATTATTACTCTATATTTAAAATGTAAATTAAATCGAATTAGTGAAAAATTAACATATGTCTTGTAGTGGTTACAAATTTATTTGAGAAATAAGAGAAAGTCAAAGCAGTTTTTCATATTTCTGTATTATATACTGCTATGTTTTGACCGGCTGCTTTTCTAAGGCAGTGATACCTTCAAAAACTATCTTAATTGATATATCTAATCAATATATACACTATATTTACTGAAACCATTGGATTTCCTTTCCAAAGGTTTCATGTTTACCTATCTCAGTAGGTGGCATGCAGATTAAGATTAAAGTACACAAGTTTAAATAAAACAATATTATTATTTAAAAACAACTTAAAAATATACAATCTATTTAAAATTTGTCTGAGAATATTGAGAGACATTACCGTTAACCTTGCTATACAATATTACAATTTATAGATACCTTTAAAACACTTAGTCGGCTGGCGAAGGTGGAATCGGTCTTAGGCGCTTCTTCTAGTCTTCATCCTCCAGCTGCCCAAATACCCCCGGCGGAGATCGCTTCTTCTGGAGGATGGACCTCGGCTGTTCTCTTGCTGGACTTCAACTCTCGTGGTTCGAATAAGACTGACCTCTTCTTGAGGATAGAACTTGTCTCACATTTCCGAATCTTCTTCTGATCGTCGTCACCTCGGGCGGAGCTGATATGGGAAGTACCCCCTGATGCCTTTGTCCTAGTGTCTAGGAAGTTTCCCGAGGTACATATTGCTGGGGGGCCCCACGGAGGTAAACGCCTTTTGATGTTTTGCCGACAAAGGCTTCTTAATCTTTAATTGTTTTATATTTAAATTATTTAATAATGAACTCCCCTCAGTATTCTCAATACATTACAATACGTCATGATATATGTTATGTTTAATATACAAAATACAATTTTTAAATAATCGAAACATTTTCATGAAAGTCTATTTGAATATTGGATATCAATTTGATCTGAAAAGACGGTAAACGAAGACATGGTAAAAAATATGAGAAACTAATAACAGTCCTGATTGGAACCTTTGACATCAAAGCGAATTCTAAACCTTTTTTTATTAAAAACAAAATGATGAGGATTTAATATGAATTTAGCTTCTTCCAGGACAGGGTAATAATTTACGTGGGCTAGTGAGGGTGGGGAGGGAGGGTGAAGAGGAGGAGGGGGAGGACACCGATTGTTCCTTTAATGGGCGACTCCCCTCCTCCCCCTCCTCCCCTCCTCAACCCCCCCTCCCTGCGAATTATGATGAGCTACTTCAATGCCTCGGGGCCCTCGCAATATAAAATAAATCTGAAAACAAAATCCTGGATTATTTCAGAACCATTTTCTCTTTTTGAAAATGTGCATTTTTATTTAGACCAACATATTTTGACTGTATACATAATTTCATAGGAAAAGATACGATAGTGCTATTCTCGAGAAAAAGTAAATAGTAGCCTTAATACTTGATTCCTAATACCGTAACCTAACACCGCACCCTAAAGACAGCGATGCACGGTGAGAATTAGGGTATGTGTAGGTGAGGTGAAAGCAAGCACTGTATGTGTTCACGAAAGTAGCAGGAAACGGGAACGGCTTATTTTAAAAAAAAATTGCATAATGACAGATACTATTAGAAAACGCTGCAAATTATCACACAATGGTGTATTATTTCCAAATAACAATATTAGGGTAGAACTGGTTATATGGCTGTTGATAGGCAATAAAATAATATGAAAAAGCAATAATTCAAAGCATCATATCATAACACTACCAATGATTTCAAAACGCAATATCTAAGCTAGTTGTATACCAAACTCAATGACTCTTTTTTCATTTGGTCAACAATTTTTCGTAGAATAGCACTGGGATCTCCTGGAACCCTGATTTGCTATCTACTTGTGAATGGCAGAGTTTAGTTTGTCGTTACCGAGTGTATAACGTAAATCATTAGTTCAAGATAATTGTTTTGATTCTAATAAAGTTTCTATTCATTTTCATTGTATTATTGACATGTAATTCTTTTTTTTTTGTTTATCGGGCTTTACTGATTCTAAAACACTATACAAACTTTTCTCTATCTTCAAAGATAACTGAGTTATAAGCGGATTTATGTGAAAAATATCGATTTTTTCTTTCCTTTTTTCTCTTTTATATAATTATTAAAAAACAATAATAAATTTTTTTTTCTAACATTCGAAAATAACGTAGTTGTAATGTAGCGACATTTCAATTTTCCAATTTTTTTCTTTTCTTTTTTCTCATGATTTCGTTATTGTATACGTTTATTTGGTTTGGTTTCATTTTATGTAATTTGACATTTCTTTTGTTTTTATTGTAAATATTGTATGAATGGGATCCTTTAGCAATATTATTATTGTCCATTGTGACAAATTGTAATACATACGAATAAAAAAAATCTTTTTTCTCAAGAAGTGACAATGGTTGACTGTGTGTATATATGAGAGAAGTTGGTTCAGGGTGCAGTCAATTTAACACACAATTAAGCGTAAATAATAATTCTTTTTTCTCTTTTATATAATAATTCGCGGTTTTTTAGTTAAATAACAATAACGATTTGTTTTTCTATCATCGAAAATAACGTAGTAACTATATATATATGTATATATATATATATATATATATATTATATATATATATATATATATATATATATATTTTTTTTTATCCCTTTTAATGGTATCCAAAAAGTACTGTATCCACAAGCTTACAATACAATATGTAAGCTCAAAAGTAATGACAAAGGTAATCAACTATTAGTCTAAACTGTCATTGATGCCTGAAACTGTGTTTCAACAGACTAAGGATGCTAGATGCAGAAAAGCCTGATATAGATTACAACTGGGTTTCACAGGGCAATATGATAGCTCACCAATATGGAAGAAGGGACAAATTCAATGGTGCTCAGAAAAACGATATTTTGAATCACAAAGTCGATATTATTGAAAATATCATAAACAACATCTATGCAACTGACATTAATAGAGCAATGAACTCAAATAGTAACCCGATATACCGATTACTCAGCAGTTACAACCTACATAAACCCGAAGCATACTAACATATAGACTGAATTTTAAAAAAATAAGGTGTATCAGCCGACTAAGAGTAGGAAATCCAGAGAGCATAAAACTCCACCATGGAAACAAAATAATTATTATTAAGGCAAACGAACTTTGTATATTGTTTGTTTATTTATTTAACGTCACTTTATGCTACTATGCCTAATCGGACGATGCTACGGTGGGAGTCCTAAATTTTGCCTATCTAGGTTTTATTAGGATAGGGATCTTTAACGAGTACTTGACATTGCACAGGCTCGGGACCACCTTTTAACGTCCCCTCCGAAGGACGGCATAACTAAGAATTTTTTACTCCCATTAAAAAATCCTAGGACCGCCTGCGAGTTTGAACCCTTGAATTTTGCATAGGAGGCTGTTATTCTAGCCACCCAGCTACAAGTGATTCCAGAACGTTGTATATCTTGCAATGGTTATCTCAATAATAGTTTGTACCATATCCTCCTACATTGCCCAACCTTTAAAGACAATAGACAATATATCATAAAACCATCTGAATCCATATCCTGTGACCTACAAAACATTGAAAATATCTTGAACATTAATAGTGAAGCTAAATTGAACAGTCTTTATATTTATATCTTAAATATATGTAATAAGTATGATTCTATTAGTGCCATATAAACAATATTATGTAAATTCGAATCCATTTAATATCTGTACTTTTACTACGCTTCCGTTTATTTTAAATGTCTCATTATTTTAAGTTTAATATTGTGTAGTAATCAATAAGGGGCAAAGGAAAAAAAAAAAAGTTTTGTATTAACCAGTTCGTTTTATTTTCCTTTATTATTTTATTAAGGAGTACTTGTTTTATCTTTTGTTTAATATTTTTGTTAATAGGGCACTAGAATGAGGTTATGTCAGTTTTATAATTGTATTTTATGCTGTAAATTTGTACAAGACTTTGTCTTTCACATATAAAATATATTCTATTCTATTCTATATCCATATTGCACTGGTCAAAAGTTGGAGAAAAGTGCTTAATTTGGAAGAAAAAGATGGTAACAAAGTAAAAAAATCGACTTTTCAATTAAAAATAACAAAACAATTAAGTGAATTGTTCCAGTAATAAAAAATCTGGTTCGGGCAACACACGACATTCACTTACCTCCGTTTTTGAAATCGATTAAAGAATTTCCAAATACCATAAGAGATAAAAATGAGTGAAACCATTAGGAATTAATTATATGGAATTTCTATAGATACATGTGTTTTGTTAAAAAATCGATTATATTATTGTCTAAAAAAAATCGCTTACTTTTATCGGCTTTTCATCACTCTCTATTAAATTTTAAAAGTTTGTGTATGAGATATTTTTTTTTTCTAAAATCTTTAGCTTTCCAACGGTATATCATACCTATATTATTGCTCTTATGCTCAAAAAGAAAAAATTGCATTAAAAAATATATGTTTTCAGTTTTCTCCTTTATTGGTTTTTCAAATTCCCTCAACTTGCATATTTATCAATGCTAAGAAAATGTTATAGTTATTTTTATAGAATATACAGAATTAAAGGAAACTTAGAGGAAGAAAAATTTAAATATCGGCATTTAAGCTCTGTCAGACTATTCTAATCAGAATAAAACCTGCATAATGTTAAAGCCCATTAAATTTTACATCGATATAGGGAGTTTAATCAAAATCGTTGGAGTCGTTTTTGAGAAAATCGTAAAGTGCTAAATGCATGGTATAAAGTAGATCTTCCACTCAGCAGAAAAAGATTCTGTAACATCTCAGACATATAGTTGTCTTAAATATGAAATTTCAGATTCATAGGACTTTCCGTTTACGCGCTGGAGTTACCACACACACTCAAGCACTGAGACCTTTTTGCGGGACTTGGTTATTTCGACTCAAGAGACCTTAAAACGTGTATTTCCGTTGAAAACTGGAATTCGAAAATTTTCACGATCGCAATACTTTCCCTTACTGTATATTTCATATATAGGTAAGTGAAAGTAAAAAGGACAGACTTTTGTATTTCTTTGAAAATTGTCTAAATTTCAACGTCTCAATCCTTTTGGAAATCAACGTCTCAATCGACCTGTTTTGCACCTAGCAGCTGACGAGACCGAGACCTTGCCCTGGTAGTTTGACGCGCGACAGATGGAGCGATAGAGGGTGCGGTAGAGGGAGCGATGGAGGGTGCGATAGAGGTAGCGATGGAGGGAGCGATAGAGGGAGCGATGGAGCGGAGAGGCGGCGCGCGGCGCGAAGAGGACCCGTCATTGGAGGAGCGGTCGCGGAGGGGGAAGGACCGGGAGAGCTCAGTCGATGACGCCCCGCTCGAGGCTCCGGTAAGCCACATCATCATCATCATTATATTTTGTCATCATCATCCTCTGACTGTCCTTTATACCTGTCTCTTACGAATAATTATTTCAATAAATATCTTAATACCAAAGGGAATAGGCATTTTCATTTAAGCACAAATTTTGAATAAAAGATTTCCGTAAATCTAGTGAAATCGTTCTGCCGGGTTCGACTTGTGATAATTTGATATCCTTGAAAATATTGCCAATGTCAGTCAACATCTACTAGGCACCTACACTAAACATCGAAGCTCCCAAAAATATTTTCTAAATAATAAATAAATGACCTTTTTTTTGAAAATCATAAATTATATAAATCGGACGTTAATAATGATGCCAATCCTGTTGTGAAGGGGAACTGATTCGAAACTCGTAGTTGTTAAGTTGCTAAGAGCCTAGTAGCCGAGCAGGACAAACTGTTGCGCACGGCAAAGACGTCCCTCACTGTTGATCGTCAAACAGGATCGGGAAGTACTCTCCTTGTGCTTTAACATTTGCTCTGATGTTACAGACTGTCTCGTGTGTAGCGGGCTATTAAAGCTCTGTTTATAATCGGAGGATCGGGAGTGACCAAACTGTTGATTCAGAGCCATCTTAGTTACTGTGTTAAAATAATCCGACACTAAAGATTATTTAGCCTTTCACTAACAAAGAACTCTAAAAACTCAAGGCTGATTTAAGTTGTTTTAACTTGGGGTTTGTCATTCCAAGCATAAAGTCCTTCATTGACAACCATACGCTAAGTATAAAGTCCTTCATTGACAATCATACGCTAAGTATAAAGTCCTTCATTGACAACCATACGCTAAGTATAAAGTCCTTCATTGACAACCATACGCTAAGTATAAAGTCCTTCATTGACAACCATACGCTAATCAGGCTCTTCTACCCTCACCTTCCCGCTTCTTCCCATTATCACATAATTTTGGATAATCTCGAACACGTGTCAAATAAAAAATTACCAAAACAATGTCGCGCATTAAAGAAAGCAAAAAAGGACGAAAAACGCGTAAACTGCAAAAAGAAGTTTGCAATACCCCTCATTATTATTTAGTCCAAGCTCTGACCTATTTAGAATATTCTATTATGATATCGGCGAGGATTGATTTTATTGTATCAGACATGAGGAAAAGAGAAAAATATGCAGTGCCATAATCGCAATTGAGGAAAGGTTAAAATCGTATTTGAAACGTAATCCATTTAAAGCGCTTCAAAGTGAATTACTGAGGCTTATTTTTAAAGTGTGTGGAAGGAAACAAAAAGATTACTCCTAATTATCTACGCTCTAATGAAAAGAATTCAATTAGTGATGATAAAGTCGGGTGTTGCGTGTGAGGAAAGGCTCGACTCAAAAACCTTTTTAATAAAACTAATAGAAAAAATCTGGTGCGCGCAACACACGACTTACCAACGTTATTTATATCAATTTAGGATTTTTCACACAAATTTAGAAGCAAAAAAAAAAATGTTTAAGAATTATTTATATTTGGATTTTAATAGAAGCAGGTGTTTCGTTAAATAATCTATTATATTATTATCTAAAATAATCAGTTAGTTAATCGGCTTTTCATCAATATTCATTAACTTTTACAAGATTTTGTATAGATAATATTTTGTATAAAATCTTTAGCTTTCCTACGGTATATTATACACCTATATTACTGTTTTTAAATTAAGAAACACAAAAATTTCATAAACACATATTTATACTCTTTTATCCTTAAGTTGAATATCGAATTCATTCAACTTATAGATTTACATGTTTTTATCAATGCTAACAAAATGACATAGCCAATTTTACAAAACCTACAAAATTAAAGGTACTTTTAGAAGAAGAAAATTTAAAAAAAATCGGCATTTCATTTTTATCATACTATTTTAATCAAAATGAAACCTACATAATATTAAAGCCCAATAAATTTTACATTAATATAGCGAGTTTGATCAAAATCGTTAGAACCGGTTTTGAGAAAATCGTAAAAAGGTCCGAAATGCGAGGTATAAAGTAGCACTTCCGATCATCCGATTCTCTTGAAAAAGTTGCTGTAACATCTCGGGCGTATAGTCATCTCAAATATGTACTTTCAGTTTAATAGGACTTTTCGTTTTCGGGGTGGACTTAACACGGGCACACAGACCTTTTTGCGGGACTTAGTTATTTAGACTCAAGGGACCGTAAAACGCGTATTTCCGTTAAAACTGTAATTCGAAACTTTTCATGATCGCAATACTTCCCTTTACTATATATTCCATATACAGGTAAGTGAAAGTAATAAAATAATCACGAATACTTTTTCATGTTCAAAGATATCATTTTTTTTAATGTGGCTAAAATAAAAATTGTATGCTTTCAAGTACTTGGGCGTATGATGATATTAAACAATTTAATTTACAATTTAATCGAAGCACAATATTATTAAAAAGTTACAAAAACGAGCTTAAGAGGGATACGAAAAGAAAATTGGAGCCAGAGGCCAGCTGGGAGGGCTGCTTGGAGGGCAGCTGGGAGGGAGGCGGATGACCGAGGATATCGCTTCTCCCACTCAGTCAGGGTGCAATACTTTCCCTTCTGTATATTTCATACATAAGTAACTAAAAGCAAAAATTAATTATTGAGACATAATGATGTTTTAAGTAAAAACGCTGCAAATTATTAAACAATAGTTTATTATTTCCAAATAATAATATTAGGGTATAACGTTTTATATAGCTGTTAATACGCAATTAAGTAACATTAAAAACAAAATTCAAAGAATCATATCATATCACTACCGTTGATTTCAAAACGCAATGCTAGTTTTTAACCAATATCAATGATTCTTTTTTTGATTTTAAATTTTAATCCTTCGTCAAATAGATCTTAAGCAAAAAGCATTTTTGGTATTTATTTATTAATTAGAAGAAACGGTTTATTTTTTATTCGTTATTCCGATCCTACGCCTCTTGAAACGTAAACTCCCAAATTTTGAGGTTGGGGAAGAGGGTATTTTTATTTTTTGGTCGATTACAACGGTCCATTATTGACTTCGTTACTATGTCTTTTTCTTTTCTTTCGATTTTTATTCAAATAATTTCCTGATTCCAGAAAACCTTACATTTTATCTTTATCAGCAATAATAACCGAGTTATCAGGGAATCACATCTCTTATAAGGTGTGGCTTGACCATATAAGATGATTTTTTAATTTTTTTTTTTGCACTTTATTCATCCCGTTGTCTTGATCTAGAAAATCTTTTCGATTTTTATCTTTCTTTAATAATAACAGATTTTTTGCGTAATTATAATATGTAACTTAAATATACATATGGTTTTATTTTATTTTTAATTTGCCACTCTTTAATAATTCTATAACTTTATATATAATTTCCTCTATCGTCAAAATTAACTGAGATATAGGCATATTTATGAGTAAAATTTTCTTTTTTCTCTTTTACATAATTATTCGCGGTTTTTTGGTTATAAAACAATAATGAATTTTTTTACTATCTTCGAAAAGAACGTCTTGTAACTACGTATGTATAAGCGAGATATCAATTTTTTTTTTCCTATTTCTTTTTTGTTTTTTTGCGCTTTACTGATTCATAAACCCTATACATACTTTTCTCTATCGTTATAAATAACTGTATTATAGGCGAATTTTTTTTCATGTCTTTTTTCACTTTTACATAATTATTCGCGGTTTTTTGGTTATAAAACAATAATGAATTTTTGTTACTATCTTCGAAAAGAACGTCTTGTAACTACGTATGTATAAGCGAGATATCAATTTTTTTTTTCCTATTTCTTTTTTGTTTTTTTGCGCTTTACTGATTCATAAACCCTATACATACTTTTCTCTATCGTTATAAATAACTGTATTATAGGCGAATTTTTTTTTCATGTCTTTTTTCTCTTTTACATAATTATTCGCGGTTTTTTGGTTATAAAACAATAATGAATTTTTTTACTATCTTCGAAAAGAACGTCTTGTAACTACGTATGTATAAGCGAGATATCAATTTTTTTTTTCCTATTTCTTTTTTGTTTTTTTGCGCTTTACTGATTCATAAACCCTATACATACTTTTCTCTATCGTTATAAATAACTGTATTATAGGCGAATTTTTTTTTCATGTCTTTTTTCTCTTTTACATAATTATTCGCGGTTTTTTGGTTATAAAACAATAATGAATTTTTTTACTATCTTCGAAAAGAACGTCTTGTAACTACGTATGTATAAGCGAGATATCAATTTTTTTTTTCCTATTTCTTTTTTGTTTTTTTGCGCTTTACTGATTCATAAACCCTATACATACTTTTCTCTATCGTTATAAATAACTGTATTATAGGCGAATTTTTTTTTCATGTCTTTTTTCTCTTTTACATAATTATTCGCGGTTTTTTGGTTATAAAACAATAATGAATTTTTTTACTATCTTCGAAAAGAACGTCTTGTAACTACGTATGTATAAGCGAGATATCAATTTTTTTTTTCCTATTTCTTTTTTGTTTTTTTGCGCTTTACTGATTCATAAACCCTATACATACTTTTCTCTATCGTTATAAATAACTGTATTATAGGCGAATTTTTTTTCATGTCTGTTTTCTCTTTTACATAATTATTCGCGGTTTTTTGGTTATAAAACAATAATGAATTTTTTTTACTATCTTCGAAAAGAACGTCTTGTAACTACGTATGTATAAGCGAGATATCAATTTTTTTTTTCCTATTTCTTTTTTGTTTTTTTGCGCTTTACTGATTCATAAACCCTATACATACTTTTCTCTATCGTTATAAATAACTGTATTATAGGCGAATTTTTTTTTCATGTCTTTTTTCTCTTTTACATAATTATTCGCGGTTTTTTTGGTTATAAAACAATAATGAATTTTTTTACTATCTTCGAAAAGAACGTCTTGTAACTACGTATGTATAAGCGAGATATCAATTTTTTTTTTCCTATTTCTTTTTTGTTTTTTTGCGCTTTACTGATTCATAAACCCTATACATACTTTTCTCTATCGTTATAAATAACTGTATTATAGGCGAATTTTTTTTTCATGTCTTTTTTCTCTTTTACATAATTATTCGCGGTTTTTTGGTTATAAAACAATAATGAATTTTTTTACTATCATCGAAAAGAACGTCTTGTAACTACGTATGTATAAGCGAGATATCAATTTTTTTTTCCTATTTCTTTTTTGTTTTTTTGCGCTTTACTGATTCATAAACCCTATACATACTTTTCTCTATCGTTATAAATAACTGTATTATAGGCGAATTTTTTTTTCATGTCTTTTTTCTCTTTTACATAATTATTCGCGGTTTTTTGGTTATAAAACAATAATGAATTTTTTTACTATCTTCGAAAAGAACGTCTTGTAACTACGTATGTATAAGCGAGATATCAATTTTTTTTTCCTATTTCTTTTTTGTTTTTTTGCGCTTTACTGATTCATAAACCCTATACATACTTTTCTCTATCGTTATAAATAACTGTATTATAGGCGAATTTTTTTTCATGTCTGTTTTCTCTTTTACATAATTATTCGCGGTTTTTTGGTTATAAAACAATAATGAATTTTTTTTACTATCTTCGAAAAGAACGTCTTGTAACTACGTATGTATAAGCGAGATATCAATTTTTTTTTTCCTATTTCTTTTTTGTTTTTTTGCGCTTTACTGATTCATAAACCCTATACATACTTTTCTCTATCGTTATAAATAACTGTATTATAGGCGAATTTTTTTTTCATGTCTTTTTTCTCTTTTACATAATTATTCGCGGTTTTTTGGTTATAAAACAATAATGAATTTTTTTACTATCTTCGAAAAGAACGTCTTGTATACGTAGTCGGTCAGACAGAAACTGAATACATACACATACCTTCTTAAGCCAATGGGGACTTACGCTTCACAGATTTTTGGTTCAGCAAAAAAGACTTACATACAAAAACTGCAATCACTTCAATCCAAAATTACAAGACTGATAACGACAGCTCCTTGGTACGTAAACAACAGAACCCTACATACGGACTTAAAGCAACCAACAGTTGACCAACATATACGAACACTCTATTCTCATCTTCACATTTAACTTAACGGACACCACAATAGACTGATTAACGACATGCCTCGGAAGGGGTGCTGCTGGGCACTTTACTTCCCCATGCCTACCATGTCTGATCTTACTTTTGTCCAACACATTTGCTGATTGTCAGGCATCTTCTGACAGGTGTAAATAAAGATAGCGTGAGAGAAAAAATGTTTGGGGCATATTGTTTTATGCCCGATGTTTGTGAAGAACTATTTATTCATTGTGATTATGTATTAAAAAAAAACAACAAATTGATTGCTTGTAGAATTATATAATATTTGCTTTTGAATTCATCAAAAAGATTATATATATATATATATATATATATATATATATATATATATATATATATATATATATATATATATATATACGTTCTACTCGCTGGTATCAGAGCTTGATGGTATATAAGGTCCTCACTGGTATCCCTAAAATTTGATGGGAGGGCCCGATTCCGGAAATTCCTCAGGAGACTGACACGTTCTAGCCAACTATGGAACTAATTTGAAGCTCGTGAGTGAGCCAGGACCTAGAATGCAGCCGAATAATATTACTACAAAAACGATCATAAATTACTAACTGTAAATCGCAAAGAGGGGGGAGGGGGTAAGAGAATAGCCGTGAAGTCTCTTCTAGCATTAAGGGGTCGCTCCAACGGTTTAGTCTATCATCATTTTGTGAAGGAAAATAAATGATTTTTCTCGCTACAAATGTCAAGTTTCGAAACAATCATTGCTATAGAAACATTTTCAGTAACCATCTCGAAACCCTAGTTCTGGTTATAACGTCTTTTGGCTTGGACGTTATATTTTTCTTAATGAATACTGAAGTTATGATGGAGAATCCGATTTCTTAAAATAATTTCCATTTTCCTAAAATATGATCTATTGATGATTTATGTTTCTTTGATCGCAATTTATATTATGTTATAAAATATGAAATTCTATTGTAATATTTTAGCGCAACTTACCTCCAGACACTTTACAGTTCCTGTATCTTTAAAATGACGGAAGATTTAAGAACATCTCTCTCTCTCTCTCTCTCTCTATCTATCTATCTATCTATATATCTATATATATATATATATATATATATATATATATATATATATATATATATATATATATATATATATATATAATGATGGTAAAACGTTTTTCGTTTCCGCGAACAATGGATAGGATAACAATGGTTATTTCTGTATTTTTGAATAAATGCATAGTAATGAAATCTTCTTTATATGGAATAATTATTTTTTCCGTTATCTGTGCTTTACTTAAAAAAAAAAAATTATAACCAATTTTTATTTCTGCCGATGATTAAATATCATAGTAAAATAGTCGTTATAAAATAAAACTATTTTCTTGATAATTTCACTTTCCGTTTCGATGAACTTAAACTCCTAAAGCGATAAACTCTAGCTCGGTCAGACAGAGAGGTTTTGAACATAAATGAGCCCTCATTCAAATTGCACCCAACAGAGGCGGGTCTACTAATATGGTATAGAACACTTTCTTTCTTCAAACTGATCATCAAAACTTTCTAAGGGAATATTTATTTATCATAATGAAACAATGCATAAATGAAAACAAGAAGAATTGAAATCCGAAATGAAAAAAATAAAACGTTTTCTTAGCAGTGAGACAAAATTTTCTGTTCTTTGCTTTGTATTAATAAAAAAAAAACAGATGCTTTTGGTCTGATGAGAATGATATGGGGTTTCAAACAGGCGAAAACTTTCATTAAGATATAATGATTATGAAGCTAGAGGAAAGACAACTCTTAGAAAAGGCGTCTATCACACAGATAGATATATATATAAAGAGATACCTCTAAGTAACGCCTTTTCGTGTATTGTGTTTTGTCATAAAGATGAATGAAATAATTAGAACCTTAAAGGGCGATTTATAAAACGACTACAAATGGTGGGCACGGAAAAGGCTCTTTAGCATTGAGCTAGATTTCTGGATTGTTGCAGAGTGTCACCGATTTATCAGGCCTCATTCGCGTGACAATCGACCCTTCCATTTGGCCCGGATATCGTCACCATCAGTGGGGAAAATATTACTCTACGCCTTGTCATTTGTGACCCCTATCGGGAAACAACACCGTGTCGAATCAATCAAACAAAAAACAACTGGATGACTCACTAAGTAGGCGAGATGAACCCAATATGTTTTCAAACGATTAAAATCGGATTCCGTTTTTAAAGCTATAAAAACAAGACAGCAAAAAAAAAAGAAAAAAAAAAAGGAAACTAGCTTCAAGAGAGAGGAGATTTAGGAGTTGAGAGGAAAGAAGACGGCGCTGGAAGGCTATCTTACCCGCAAGACTTTTCGACCCTGCGCCAATAGCCTACCTCGCTAAGTTAGGGGCTCCTACTTTAGAAGTGTTACATCCCACAACTAAGCAATACATAGGCTAAACTTTACACTTGTAATATCGGGCATAAAAGATTCATTTCTACATTGAATTTTGGCAAATCATTTGGCCAAGTTTTAAGGTTGGACATAGTTCTGAATAAAAAAAAGAAAGAAAGGAATATAAAAGATTCGAGAGTTTTCAATGAGTGAACTATTAAAATATCGAAATCAATTTAAATGCCACGGAACCTCTGCTCTACCCTCAAAATCAATTATCATAACAGGGCAAAACTATATTTAATCAAATTCCAAAGACTAAACTTTTAACAGCCCACAGTCGTCGCAACATTTGGAAATGGAATCTGATTAATTATTATCCCGAACAATTATGCAAACTATTAAAATTTAAAAAACAAAACAATTTTGAACACACTACTTTCACTTACCTCCATTTTTAAAATCAATGAAAGATTTTTCAAATTTAGTTACAGATAAATATACGTGAAACTATTAAAGAATTAATTAAATTGAATTTCTATAGAAATATGTGTTTTATTAAAAAATCTATGATATTATTATCTAAAATAGTCAGTTAGTTTTATGTTCATTTCATCAATCTTTATTAAATTTTACAATTTTGTGCATTAGGTAATATTTATTCTAAAATATTTAGATTTCCAACGGTATATTATACGTGTATATGACTAAAAATAAAAAAATTGCATTAAAAAAATATTTTGTCAGTTTTATCCTTTAGTTAGATACCGAATTCGTTCAACTTGCACATTTAGCTGCTTTTCATCGGTAATTTTAATAAAATTTACGAAATTAAAGGTACTTTAGCGGAAGAAAATATCGGCATTTAAGCCCTGTCAGACCATTTTAATCAGAATAAAAACTACATGATATTAAAGCTTATTAAATTTTACATCGATATAGCGAGTTTAATTAAAATCGTTGAAACCGTTTTTGAGAAAATCGAAAAAAGGTGCAAAATGCACGGTATAAAGTGGATCTTCTGGTAGACTCATTTTGATGAAAAAGTTTTGTAACGTCTCGGGCGTATATTTGTCTTAAATATGAAATTTCAGTTACATAGAACTTAGCGTTTCCGCCCGGGAGTTACCACACACACACACAAAGACCCTTTTGCGGGACTTGGTTATTTGGACGCAGGGGACCCTAAAACGTATATTTCCGTTCGAATTCGAAAATTTTCACGATCGCAATACTTCCCCTTACTATATATAGTAAGTGAAAATAAAAATCGCTTGAAATTCTTGCATAGCTGTTCTCATTAAACGTTAATTATTTGCTTATTTTATCATTATAGTCTTCAAATTTAATCAGTTATCATTTATCTTTTTTTCCATATTTTATTTTTATTACTGTCATCTTATTATTTTACACGACTTATTATTTTATCTTTCGATTAAACTGGTTTTTATTTTGTTTATATTAGCTTTGTTGAAGGCCCAGTGTGTAGGACGAAACGTTGGCACACAAATATAATAAGTTTTTCGATTACCGCGGCTCTACCATATAGTTGGAGTCATATTTTTTGATTAGCGCGGATCCACCATATATAGAAAATGATAATCAGGGTATATGAAATTGCTATGGAACGGCGCTAGCTCCAAAATATGACTCCAACTATATGGTAGAGGCGCGCTAATCGAAAAATATGACACTGCAAACGAAAAAGGTGTTGCACACCTTTGCGGGGCTTAGTCATTTGGACTAAAAAGATCCTATTTAAACGTGTATTTTCCGTGAAAACTTGAATCTGAAAATTTTCACTATCGCAATACTCTTCCTCTTACTGTAAATCATATATTTAGGCAAATGAAACATATACATTTAAAAAAAAAGGATTTATCATTTCTTCCAATCTTGATTCATCATGCTTTTCCCTGATCGAAGACTGGACCTGTTTGGTGGCTGACGTACAAGTAAGGTTCCTATCTCAGGTTTTGGAGCCAATAGCACGGCCAGATCTTACCTGCCTTCTTTCTCACAACCATTATTTTTATTTTGTGATATGTGTATAACACATAGCTACAACTACCCGCAGGTGGAAATATAAACCCAGCTCTCCAACAAATAATGATTCGAATTGCTATCTGCCGAGGTCGGTACAGTTACAAATAGATAGAGAGTGTCGGAAAGATTTTGTTCTTCAGAGAAATTGTTCTAAAAATATAAAAGGTATATTAATGAAGTTTTCCGTAGATTTTGTTAATGCCATTTGAACTTCTTAAAGTTTACCTTCAAATACATTTTACTGTTGGTTGTAAATTTACAAGAGGATTCTTACTTAGTTAGCATTTTCTGTAATTCCATCCTCAAAGACACTTGGACTTGGAAAGTTCATTGGACCAATTATTTCAGTGCCTTCCTTGAAGTGAAATATATAAAAAGGTGCTGGAGGTTGGAGGCAGATGCTGCAATCTGATGCAGCGCCGAGGGCCGAGACAGGAGAGGGGGGAGGGGAACGCACCCCCCCGGGCTATCGACCAATCGCTACTAATTATCTCCTAAGCTGCTAACCTAACCACTAATTACTGATCCGCATTACTGTCCCCATTACAGTTACATCTCGTACCATACATGTATATATGCATATATATATATATATATATATATATATATATATATATATATATATATATATATATATATTTATAAATTATTTTTTGTTGTTTTTTGGACTCGAAACGGCCTTCTATACCACGCTAATATCATTTCCTCCAAACCTTGCCCACACATTCCCCTCTCTTACCCTCATCCTACCTCCCCTTCAACCTTTCAGACTACACTCTTCTCTATACCTCGACCTTTATCTTCCTTGATTTTCCCTATATTCATCTCTATTCAGATAATCCTGATATGAGATTCCCTATTTCCTCGTTTCTTTCATCATCTGCTGAGTGTACCCTCCGGACCTTTTATATCCTCGCGTTTTTCCAAAGATCACCTTATTTATTTTTCCAAGACTCATCCTGACCACGTGACCGTAGAAACACAGCCTCATTAACCTAATGTCCGATTCATCCATTCCTTTGTTTAGTTCTCTGGAAGGTCTCAGCTTATATCCCTCCCGTAACTTTACCGGCCCATGTATATATATATTTATATTTATATTTATATATAAAAGATAGTTTTACTCGATTTTCTGGTCATAGCAGTATTTAAAAAAAGGCTATGGTTATGAAGCTGATTTTTTTTTCTAGATGTTCGTCTCATTGTCTGTATGTGCTTATTGCTGGGTTTGGGAAAACTCTTACTTTTAGTAATGGATTTTTTTTTCTGCCTAAAACGTAAAACGACATAGGTTGTCGAATAACTCAAAAAATGCACATCTATCAGCCAATAATATCATGATAAAAATTTAATAGTATAGGATAAAAGTGGTGGATACTCGTAACTACGTAACTGAAATAAGCGTGTCCGGTCTAGGGTCATTTAGAACATTTTAATAAAGTTAGACTTAAAAATTCGTAAAGAAATTCAAATGGATATTCAGATTAGATTAATTATCTAACAAATGTAATCAAGAACGATTTTAAGTACGATTCGCAAGTCGGTGCCAATATCTAACAGAGACTTGTTTTCCTTAATACTAAATTGCAAAAGTTTGGTTTTATGAACTGTAAAGATATATTATTGATGGAGTCAACAACACTCATCTTCGCACCTTCTTTTTTTTCAATTCTTCCGATTCTAAGTTCCGATGATTTAGCCTGAAAATATTTGATTGTGAATTGTATCTCAGTTGTTTGGCGAGAGCCTATTACAGGAACTGACCCTGGCCATAAATATGTATCTTACTGTTTGGTGAGAGCCTATTACCGGAACTGATCCTGGCTATAAATATGTATCTTACTGTTTGGCAGATTGAGCGGCTGGGAGGATGATTGGATTGTGGTCCGAGATAACAAAGACGTAGCCTTTGCTTTGCAACAAAATAAACAGAGTTGTTTGATTTGCCCGCAGTCTGCGGCCCTTATACCGTTCGTTTGGAGTATCCTTACTGGCCAGTGGGGGCTTAGAATCGTTTATAACACAATACAAATCCAATCTTAGTTTCAATAGAGTCAAATAGATTTACTAGGAGGCAACGGTCAAACTAGTAGGCTGCTGAAACATCTTGGGGATTCGGGCCATTGAAAATTCTGAGGTCCTTAATAAAGGTGACCATGAGCCCATTACAGGAGCAATATATCATGCATAGAAAACTAATGCTTTAGATTTGTTTCTTGATCTTTTCTCGGTATAAGGGACAGTCTCCAGATATATTATGATAAATTTATAATTTCTTAGAATTAAGACAAAACTTAAAACCTGAATGATTTTAACACATCCTATTTTTTTACGATAGCCAAAGTATTAGAGAATAAAAATTGAAATGAGTCGCTTGGACTGGACCAGTGGACCGTAGCTACTTTCCTAACACAAACACTTTATGCTGCTTTACACACTTCTGAACTAACTTGACCATTTTCAACAACCTCAAATTTCGATAAGAATAATTTCATTCAATTCACTTGTAGCTGGGTGGCTAGCATAACAGCCTCCTATGCCAAAGGTCACGGGTTCAAACCCGCAGGTGGTTCTAAGATTTTTTTATTGGAGTAAAAAAATGCCGTTCTTCGGAAGGGACGTTAAAAGGTTGTCATGAGCCTGTGCGATGTCAGGTACTCGTTAAAGATCCCTATCCTAATAAAACCTGGATAGGCAAAATTTAGGACTCCCAGTGTAGCATCGTCCGATTAGCCATAGTGGAATAAAGTGGCATTAAATAAATAAACAAACAAATCTATTCAATTGATCCATTATGATCTGAGGAGGGCTAGGAAGTTGACTTTGAGGTTAGTGAGAAAGGAATCCCTATTCCCATTCTTGTTAGCGCCTAACAGCGAACCGATCCTTAGTGCCTTGAGATCACTACGTTCAACAACAGAACAGCGAACCAATCCAAACCTCAAGCTCCCCTGCGTCCTGCATCTAATCATCTTGTGAAATATTTACTCTTGAAATCTATGATATTGAAGGATATTTTGAAGGGTAATTTGGCTTCCATAAACAACAAATCATAACACTAACTTGTTATGTGTAAAAAGTAATATGTTTTGCATACATTTTTGCTACACTGATCCTGAAATTTTCCATAACAACTTTCTAGCACCGTAGATTAGTTTAGTAATGCTTCTAAATCCATCGAGGTGTTGATTTAGCTATGTTTGAAAGGATCCTGAAGCTGAAATATCCTCCTCCTCATTTCTCAAGCTGGATCATCTTTGCAACCATGACCAATACACTTTGATCATCATTCTTCTACGATTTTTTAATGGAATTTTAACCAACTTTAGAGTAAGATGCCCTTCGAGACAATTTTAGTCAGAGGAAGGCCTTAGATCCATCCCATGTTCTAGATCCACCAAAACATAATTTAAACCGAGTTTTACTCGAACAGGAAGTATAAGAAAGCTTGAGTTAGGACATTGTTGACGCAGCATAGGTGATGCTCGAATGGGAGCAGAGCATATTCTTCTTTTGTAAATTTTCCAAATATTTCCCCTTGAAAATAATCTTATCAGGGTACAAACCGACCTGAAGGCGCGAACTGACGACACGACAGAAAACTGAACAAGCCATTACACTGCCCCTTAACCTGAACTGGGCGATTGTCCAGGACGCCGGCGATGGGGCCCGGAGAGGATGGTTAGTGCTGCGGTGGCTGTGCTGCTGATCGGGCTGGCCACTGGCACCGTCCGGCACCATTGGCACCACTGGCACCACTTCCGTTACAACGGTTCGCGCAGCTTCCGGTCTCTGGAGGACCTCCTACCTCCCTGGGAGGAGCGGATCGCCTGGCCAGTGAAGCGAGAGGCCGTGGTGGATGGCGACGTGTTGCTGGGCGGGCTGATGATGGTGCACGAGCGAGAGGACTCGAGGACCTGCGGCCCCATCATGCCGCAAGGCGGGATCCAGGCGGTGGAGGCCATGCTCTTCACCCTCGACCAGATCAATGCCATGCGCCTGCCCTTCAAAATCGGCGCTCACATCCTCGACGATTGCGATAAGGACACCTACGGGCTGGAGATGGCTGTCGACTTCATCAAAGGTAGGTCTTTCTCTTAATAGTATTTAATATTTTTTTGGAATTATATAATTTGTATAATCTACAGGAGTTGTGATTAAAGAAGTATTTTGATTGAGACTACATAACTTTTTAATGTTAAATCCAAGGCTTCGACACAAACATGTGAAACATTCGGACTTATTCTGTTCAAATATTGACACAGATATTTGCAAAGAACAGACATTAGACGCAATTATTCGTGGCTAAACTATTACATTCACGATCAACCATAAACCATCAAGAACCACCTTATCATAAATAATTATAGATAAAAATTGAAAATATTTCCCATCTATTACATCCCCTCCCTACTACACCCCCTTCCTACTACACCCTTCTCCCTGCTACAACCCATTCCCTACTTTTTTTTTTCTTTTTTTTTTTTTTTTCACCCCTGCCTCGCCATTTCTGGCATACGTGGTTTGGAAGCAGTAGGGTAGTGCGCTGGGTATTCGCATGCTACTGCCCCCTAATCTCTGTTTTTTTTTTTTTTTTTTGTCTTTTATGCTGTTTTTTGTCTTTATTTCAATATAACATAAAAACTGTGGTGCAGCCTGGTGCACGGGTGTGTACCTTAACAAAGCTGCACCTTAACTGCTACTATGGTGTAACCCAGTGCGCAGGTGCGCACATTAGTGATGGGGTTACACCTTTTCTCTGTCCGGTGCATCCGTCCGGTCCACCGCTTCCGTCCAGTCTGCCGCATCCGTCCGGTTACCCGCATCCGTCCAGTCTCAGTCTGCCTCCTCTGCTTCTTCTTCTGAAGACTCGCCAGGTTCAGGTGGTCTTAGCCTTCCTAGGGTGAAGTGATCAAGGCCAACCACCTCTTTCCACCCATATACGGAATCCTTAAAGGATGGGTATGCGTCTTCTTCCATCAGACGGGGGAAGTCTGACTCGGCGAGGGCGAAAACTCCGGTTTGTCTCGACAACCTGGCACGGTGCCGCTCCATGGCAGTGCAAGATACAACGACGTGCTCTGCCGTTTCGGAAACTCCACAGGTAGGGCACAGAGGGTCGATGTCCTTGCCATGCTGGAATTGCCATCCCCCGAAACCCTCCATGTCCTGTTAGGATTTGCGAGACCCAGTAGTCAGGGAGGACCCACTTTGCCTTCAGTCTTCCTTGGACGGTGGGGAAGAACTTCCTAAGCGTGGCGCCTTTCTGACTTGTCACCCACCGTCCATTCCATTCTTATAAGTGGTCTCCCTGAGTAGTTCTTTCCATTTATTTGGGGTCTCGCGAGCTCTTTCCTGGAGTCCCTCCGGTAGCGCCTCAAACCCCTGCCTCTTAACATTGGGGCAGGGGTTAACCCATTCCTACTACACCCTCCTCTCTAGTACACCCCCCTCCCTACTACACCTCTCTCCCTCCTTACTATACCCCCGTACCCTGCAACACCCAACTCCCTGCTACACCCCCTCCCTCCTTACTAAGCCCTCCTCCCTCCATACTACACTCTCGTGCCCTACTCACCCCCTTCCCTACTCAACCCCCCTCCCTACTACAACCTCCCCTCCTCCTTACTTAAATCTCTCCCCTCCTTACTACTCCCTCCTCCCTGCTACAACCCATTCCCTACTACACCCCCCTCCCTACTACACCTCTCTCCCTCCTTACTATACCCCCGTACCCTGCAACACCCAACTCCCTGCTACACCCCCTCCCTCCTTACTAAGCCCTCCTCCCTCCATACTACACTCTCGTGCCCTACTCACCCCCTTCCCTACTCAACCCCCCTCCCTACTACAACCTCCCCTCCTCCTTACTTAAATCTCTCCCCTCCTTACTACTCCCTCCTCCCTGCTACAACCCATTCCCTACTACACCCCCCTCCCTACTACACCTCTCTCCCTCCTAACTATACCCCCGTACCCTGCAACACCCAACTCCCTGCTACACCCCCTCCCTCCTTACTAAACCATCCTCCCTCCCCACTACACTCCCGTACCCTACTCACCCCCCTCCCTACTCAACCCCCCTTCCTGCTACATCCCCTTTGCTACTATACCCTCTTGGACCAAGACTAAGAGAGGCAGAGTTTGCTCTTTGCTTAAGCCGAGAGACCCCTCGCATCTCTACCCCCTGTTAGCCTAATTAATATTCGAGTGTGTTTGCAGATCTCGTTGGAAGCAAGTCCCACTTACAAACTTCCTACCTTACCCATATTAATAATTCACATCCCTCCTATGCAGTAATTCAAGTGTCATACAATTTTCTAAAGGTATGCCAGCTTTTATTTATTTTTTTTTTTAGTGAAGTAAATAATTTTTATTATAATGTTAACGAAAATTAAGGGTAAATCTCTTACTAAATAGTGAGCTATGACTGACGAGCGATAACCTAAGCCTTATCTTTAGCCGACATTAAGCCTTGGACCAAGGAGTCCAGCGAGTAAGAGGGTAAGCGAGAAATCAATAGGTTTCTGAACGTTTATATTTGTTTTACAATCTCGTGAATGCTTGCACAAATTATCTGATTTCTAAAGATAGATTCTATTTATATTAAAGTAACAATATGTTCTTTTATGACTAATGTCCTCGTATGACCGTAATCTAGCTTCTTATTTCCTTGGTGCAAAGAAAGTTATCTATAAATAATTATATAATAAGTTATCTCACGATGTTTGCATTTCTTTCCAGAGCTAAAAAGTTATCATGTGAACCTGTTTATGAGGATAAAAAGAGTTGTCAATGACAAGAACTTTATCAATGCAGAAATTTAATAAGCGCCTTCCGTTATAGTTTAGAGTTCTATCATATGTTTTTTAAGAACGCGATATTGCTTTAGAAGGTCTAGGCACTACTTCTATTCACTCATCCAGGTTGGCATCGTACTGATGCAGGTAAGTTATTTTCAGGCGTGTGGCGTCTATGTGGATGTACCAAGATGAAAGGAAAATCCATAGTGGCAAAGGCTCACTTCTAATCATCGCCATGCCTATCTCTAAAGTACCTTCCTATCTCTACTAAACTAAGGACAGGGTAGTATATTTATTTAAATGTGTGTAATAAACCAACATTTATATTATAATGAACATGGATGCTGAGACAAATAGCATTATGGTTCTAATATTATGAAAATATTCTGAAAAAATCAGTTGCGCGCAATACACGACTTTTACTCAATTCCATTTTTAGAATCGATTAAAGAATTTTCAAATTCAGTAAAACATGAAAATGTTTGAAACCATTAATGAATTAATTAAATGAAATTTCTATAGAAACATGTGTTTTATTAAATAATCTATTATATTATTATCTAAAATAATCACATAGTTTTATAGGTTTTTTATCGCTCTCTATTGACTTTTAAAAGCTTATGTATAAGACAATATTTTTTCTAAAATCTTTAGCTTTCCAACGGTATATCATACATGTATATTACTGCTCTTATGTTCAAAAACGAAAAATTGCAAACAAAAAATAGTTTTTCAGTTTTCTCCTTTAGTTGGGTATCGATTTTATTCAACTTATATATTTACCTGTTTTTCATCAGTGGTAACAAGATAATATAGAGTCACGCCACCATGAGGCCATAGTGCACCTGCAGATCACACCATATTCCTTGAATCTTATTCAGCAGTCCTATTAACCTATATATACCCTGTCCCTTCTCCCAGGGAACACACACACTCTCTCTTCAAGTCCTCGCAGTAATTACGGTACGTAATCTATGTCAGATCTAGTATAGCCATATTGTTATTATCAAGATTGTCATTATTGTCTTTTAAAGTGTTATTATCGATATTTTGTAACTTTTGAATAAATAAAATATTTTTTTTACAATAACGAGTACGAACACCAAAATTGGCGCCCAAAATCGGGACTGCATATTTTTATCGCAGTTTTAAGAACCGAGTTTCCGCAGATCCGAACTTTTTCCGCAAATCCAGAATTAGGACTACCGCCTAGGATTCCTCACCTGTGAAGACTCAAGATTTTGGCTTACCTACCGAGGACTACCAACTTCGAGATCTTCAGATTCTGGACGAGTTCACTCACCCCGAGCATCTCGCAACGCAGGCAAAGTCTCTTATCTGCACTCAACCTTGGCCGGACTTCACTGTCGTCAGGTATCCAGCTCAAGGACAGATCTTCACACCCCGTCGAAGATTATTTTGACAGCGTACTCAATTTTTGTAAGTTAATTTCCTTTACTATTGTAATTTTATGTCTGATGATTATTTAGATTCTTTAATCCTGCGAGTAAATAATTTAACATTAACTACAAATATGGCAAGCTTTCAAATTAAATCGGCAGACTACGATCATATCCCTAATTTTAATGGAAATCCACACAATCTGTTAAAATTCGTGACAGTTTGTAGACAAGTTTACCAAATCGTGTGCAAACCGGACAACTCGTTTAAGGAACTAAACGAACAAAGATTATTAAGTAAACTTTTAGCAAAACTTACGGATGAAGCTGATTATATAAATACAACGTGCGAATTTAGTCGTGTTGAAGAATTACTAAATTATCTCGAAAGAACCTTCAGAGACAGCCGCTCAATTGAACAATTATCGCATGAATTATTTAATAACAAAATACATCATAAGGAACACCCTCTTGATTTCCTTCAAAGAATTGATAAGATCCGCACTTTAATAATTTCTAAACATCGGATAGAAAACACACCAAATAGAGAAACAATTATTAGCGCATTAGAGAAAAGTATTCTTTATTTTTTTTACACTAACATGCCCCTTCACATAAGAACATATCTTATGACTAAAGCAGAAAAGTTAAGAACATTAGATGATTTGAGAAATTTAATTCAGAATGAGAACCATCTACTCTTCGATGACCTCATAAATTCGGGAAATATGAGAAGACCCGGAGAACATGATTACAAAAGAGGCTTCGACCATAAGAAAAAGTTCGATAAAAAACATCACAAACGATTTAATAATTGGCAAAATCCCAATAACCCGTATAACCCACATAATCAAAGACAAGAGCATCAATATCGACAACAAGAACCTCCACAAGACTACCGGCAGAATAATAATAATAATAATTATTACCAACAATGGCCCCGTCAAGAACAACAAAGGTATTTCAACGGTTCAGGGTCGATACCGGAATCAAAATTATAATAATAATAAGAAAGATGAAAATCCAACTGTATCCATGAGAACAGTTAGCGCATTCGGGAATAAACCGAAACAGCCTAATTTCCAAATTCAGCAAGAAGACCCGAAAGACCAAGAAATCAGAGAATTAAGAGAGAAATTAGAAAAATTAGATCCAAATAATTCTTTTTTAGAGAAAGGCCCGCCAGACAATCAAAACACATAAAAGAAGAGAATAAAAGCCAACTGCCTTATGTTAAAGACCACGCGAATCGTAAATGGCTTATTGATACCGGATCTTGGAAGAATTATATAAGACCAGACATTGTACCACCAGATGTTGAAAGAGAAAAAGAAAATTTTACAATAAAAACAGCAACCGGAGAAGAACTTGGCACGGAATCTATTTCAGTTTATTGCAGAAATAATTTTCTTAAAAACCCCGAAAAAATAAAATTTTATCTATTTAATTTCAGTCCCAATTACGAAATACTACTAGGAAATGAGACAATGAGGGAAATGAAATTTAATATCGATTTCGAAACCAACAAAATAAAAACTCGCTATACAGAGTTTGATTTTATTATGGAAGACGAAGTTTTAAAATTAGTTTTGAAAGAAGGCGAAAATCAGATAAAAGTAGAACAAAATAAAAATCTATATTTTATTGACTATGAAGATGATAAGATTAAAATTAAACCTGGCATCTATGATCAAAATATAATAATCGACAGTAAAGTTAACGAAACCATATATTTACCTTTATACTATTTGCAAAAAGAAGAAGTAGAATTAACAGATTCTAATAAAAAAGGAAACCATGAAATAATAAAACAAATCCCCCAACTAATCAGAACGACCATATACCTCCTCAAGAAAAATCAAATTTAATTAAATTATTATCGAAATATCCATCAGTATTTAAGACTGAAAATGATCCCCTTTCAGCCACTGATTTATTGGAGCATAAGATTAAAACAAAAACCGAAGACCCGATATATTCGAAAAATTACAGATATCCCACCAATTCAAAGAAAATATTAAGGAAGAAATTAAAAAGATGTTAGAATCCAAAATAATAAGACCCAGCAATTCCCCTTACAATTCTCCCGTTTGGATTGTCCCGAAAAAGCCAGACGCATCAGGAAAAAGAAAAATACGAATGGTGATTGATTACAGGAAATTAAATCGAGAAACAACCCCGGATAAATTCCCCATTCCTAATATTGAAGACCTTTTAGGCAAATTAGGAAAAGCGACGATATTTACAGCAATGGACCTTTGCTCAGGCTTCCATCAAATAAAAGTCGAAGAAAGTTCTATCCCAAAAACAGCATTTTCTACAGATCAAGGCCACTTTGAATTCCTTCGCATGCCATTTGGACTCAGTAATGCCCCAGCAACGTTTCAAAGAGCCATGAATATCATTTTTTCAGATTCTATTAACGTTTTAGTCTATATGGACGATATTATAATTTTTTCTGAAAATTACAAAGATCATTGGAAACATTTAGAAGAAACTCTTAAAAAGTTAGAAAAACATAACTTAAAGATTCAGCTCGATAAGACAGAATTTTGCAAGAAAGAATTGTTATTCCTCGGACATATTATCAGCGAACGCGGCATAGAACCTAATCCAGAAAAGATAAAAGCAGTAAAAGATTTTAAACTCCCTAAAAATGAAAAAGAAATTAAAAGCTTTTTAGGATTAACTGGTTTCTATAGGAAAATGATACCAAATTACGCAAAGATAGCTTCCCCATTAACGAGATGTCTTCGAAAATATCAAAAAGAAATCAAACCAGAGTTATATGAAAACGCTTTTGAGAAATTGAAACAACTTGTATGTAGTAGCCCCATTTTGCAAATTCCAGATTTCAATAAGGACTTTTTCTTAACAACTGACGCAAGTAATTTCGCCATTGGTGCAGTATTAGCACAGAAGAAAGATGGAAAAGAACTCCCTGTATGTTTTGCATCCAGAACACTTAATAAAGCAGAACAAAATTACTCAACAACGGAAAAGGAATGTTTAGCCATTATTTGGGCTTGCAATCATTTTCGACCCTACTTATACGGTAGAAAATTTTTCATATATTCAGATCACAAACCTTTAGAATATTTAAGAACGTGTAAAACACAGAACGCCAGATTAATTAGATGGAAATTATTGTTAGAAGATTTCGAATATGACATAAAATACATTGAAGGAAAGGCTAATAAAGTCGCCGATCATTTATCCCGTTACCCTATTGAAGAAAGGAAATTAAAAGAACCAGAATTTGATATTTTTCATACAGAAAATTCTCCTAATAACTATTCACAAGAAATCGTAGATTTATTACAAGAAATGGGAATAGAAGAAACCCAAGAAGAAGCTAACAATGAAAACTTAGAAGGAATTAATAATGATGAAAACATAGAAGAAAATAATAATGGTGAACACCAAGAAATAATTCAAGATGATATATCTTCTTTAGCAACGCAGCACTCCACAGAATCCTCCGATAACAGAATCTTAATAGTTGATGATAAATCTAGACCAGTAAATGTTGAGAAAAATCAAATAATAATAAAAAAGGGACACGCGAAAATTCAACGCGAAACAATATTCAATAATAAGCAAAGAACAACAATTGAATTTACTTGGCCTTATCATGAAAAAGATTTTGAAATAGAAGAAAAACTTTTAGAAATCTTAAGACCAAATATAACTTACGGCATATACTGCTCACCCATATCAGATTCTATAGAAAGTGAAAATAATTGGTATAATGCATTATTTAATAAAGTTGCATCACTCATTAGAGAAAAATTTCCCACAAATAGAATTAAAAGATATTATAAACTATTGCCAGATGTAAAGAACACGGAAGACCAGAAATTACTTATCCTTGATTATCATATCGCCAAGACATGCCACAGAGGTATAAATGAAACATATTTAGTTTTGAAAACCAAATTTTATTGGCCCAATATGAAAGATCATATCACAGAAATTATAAACAAATGTGACACATGTGGAAAAGGCAAATACGATAGAAGACCTATAAAACAAAAATTTAAAATTACTCCCACACCTGAGAAACCCTTTACAGATTTAATGATTGATACCTTACACATGAGTAATTATTACATTTATTTAATAGTAGATACTTTTTCCAAAAGAATATTTTCTTATTACGCAACGAGTTATAATGCCATAGAAAGCATGAAAGTATTGAAAAAATATTTAGCATATTTTCCAAAAACCCCAAAAAATATCATGTGACAACGGAAGAGAATTCGACAATAACTTGTTTAAAGATTTTCTAAACTACTTAAATATTGAATTACATTATACTACCCCCAATCACCCTAACTCTCTTGGATTGCTTAATCGAGCAAGCTCTTCGTTATTAGAAATTTTAAGACTTATAAACATAGAAAACAAAGATGATAAAGAGGAAGATAAGTTAGAGCAAGCAACGACAGCATATAATAATTCCCTTAATCAAGATCTTAAAATGACCCCTAACGAAATAACTTTCGGTATCACTAATGAAACTTATAATGAATCCCCGGAAATAAAAGAATATCTTGTTCATGAGTACCATCGGAAAATGAAGCAGCTTTTCGAAATAACTAAGAAAGGTATAGAACAAAATAAAGAGAGAAAAATAGGCAAGTTAAATGAAAATAGAGAAGACATAGAAATCCCGGAAGATGTGTATATAAAGAGACAACAGAAAAAGAAAATAGATCCTAAATACGAAAAAGGAAAGTATGTTGATAAAAGATTTCAAAATAGAAATAAAGGTAGAAAGAAAAAACTCCACCCTGATCAAGTCAAACGACCGAAAAAGGTCACTAAGAAAAAGAAATCAAATAATAATAATAATAAACCTAGTACAAGTAAAGAAAACCCAGAAATAACTGATGAAGATATTGAGAATGTCATAAAAGAAATAGAAACGTCTAATGTTACAGGAGTCAGCCAAGATGACTTTGAGTTCGACGACGAATTGTTTCAAGTATCTTCTGATCGCAGCGCTTACGGTTCAGATACAGACCCTGCTAATACAAGATTTATCTGACGACCAGGAGCATCCATCGTACAAATTAATCCATCTTTTATAATTGAAGATTGGTACACATTTTACATTATAAGAATCTTACAAATTTAACAAGAGAAATTCAAACCCTTAAGATTAGCATTGACGTATTAACAATTAGTAATGAATATAAAACTTTGCATAATATTATTGAACAAAAATATAACAAGATATTAGAAAAAATTAATCATATTGTAAATATAAATCGGAATAACCGATCAAAAAGAGGTTTAATTAACGGACTAGGCAATGCTATTAGTTGGCTCACCGGCAATATGGACGCCGATGACAAAGAAAAGTATGATAATATTTTAAATAAAATCGAGAGAAATATGTATCACATAGAGCATAATGAAAATGTTAGATTAGGATTAAATAAAGAATTAACATCTAAACTTAATAAAGAAATAATTGTTTTAAATAAATATAAGGATAGTATAGAAAAAATAAATAATTTTACAGATTTAGCTCTTACTAAGTTAATGTATCATGATTTATTAGCCGTATTAGATTTAGTAGAAAATCAATTAAATGATATAGAATTTTCCTTAGAACAATGTAAATTAGGAAAAACCCATCCAAGCATATTAACGACTAGAGAACTAGAACAATTAAACATACCGTTCGGAGAACCAATCACAGAAAATGTAGAATTAAACTGGTTACTTAGCTCCACATTTTGTTTCCTATCAGATACAGGATTAATTTATTATTTTATTAAAATCCCTTTGAGATCATTGCCAAAAACAACTTATTATGCTATGTCATATCCAGTTACAAGGAATAATAAAGTCATTACTCTAAAGATTAAAGAACAACTAATCATTAGATTTAAAAATTCGTTTTACAATGGAAATTGTATTAAATTCAATAATCATCATTACTGTAAAGACATGATAGAGATTAAGGACAAATGTATTTTAGAATTATGTAAGAATATAGAATTAAATGATTGTAAAGCTGTAGAAATAAGAACAAACCCTATAATCAAACTTATACCCACATTACACCAATATTTAACCTTTAATATTAGCAATGTAACAACTAGTGTAACAAACACACAAATGTATCATCTACCATCTACTAGCCTCCTTAATCTTAATGAAAATGAGAAATTTGTAAATATAAATGTACCACTTTCTTATGTTGACAATGTAAATATTCCTTTTATTTCCTATCATTCTGTTAATAATAAAACTATTGTATCAACAAATTTTACTTTTGAGGAATTACAACAAATAGACTTAAGTAATATAGAAATAGAAGAATTAGAACCTTATGATATAACTGTATCCCAATTATTTCTTATATATTTTATGTAATATGTTTATATCTTTTATGCTATAATCTTTATCGTCAGTATTGTAAACTGGAATTACTGTGTTCTAATCCTTCAAATGATAATCCAAGTACCCATCCTCAACCACCTGAATGTTTTGATGGCAGAGCCAGAGCTTGGTTTCAATATTTACAGAATAGACAAACCGTCCCAGATCCTTAAATTTAGAGTTCAGTGGGCTTCACTCTCATAAGGACGGAGGAGTCACGCCACCATGAGGCCATAGTGCACCTGCAGATCACACCATATTCCTTGAATCTTATTCAGCAGTCCTATTAACCTATATATACCCTGTCCCTTCTCCCAGGGAACACACACACTCTCTCTTCAAGTCCTCGCAGTAATTACGGTACGTAATCTATGTCAGATCTAGTATAGCCATATTGTTATTATCAAGATTGTCATTATTGTCTTTTAAAGTGTTATTATCGATATTTTGTAACTTTTGAATAAATAAAAATATTTTTTTTACAATAACGAGTACGAACACCAAAATTTAGTTATTTTTATAGAATCAACAAAGTTAAAGGTACTTTAGAGAAAGAAAATTTAAAATATCGGCATTTAAGCCCTATCAGACTATTTCAATCAGAATTAAACCCACATGATATAAAAGCCCATTAAATTTTACATCAATATAGTGAGTTTAATCAAAATCGTCGGAACTGTTTTTGAGAAAATCAGAAAAAGGTGCAAAATGAATGGTATAAAGTGGCTCTTCTGGTAAGCCCAGTTTGATTAAAAAAGGGCCTCTATTGGTCTGAAATTTGAAATTTTAGTTTCATAGGACTTTTCGTTTCCGCCCGGGAGTTACCACACACACTCAGAACTTTTTGCAGGACTTGGTTATTTGGACTCAGGGGACCCTAAAACGTGTATTTCCGTTGAAAACTGGAATTCGAAAATTTTCACGATCGCAGTACTTTCCCTTAATATATATAGTTAGTGAAAGTAAAAATTGATAAAGAAATAATTAAATTGAATTTCAATAGAAACATGCGTTTTATCAAATAATATATTATGTCTTTATCTACAACAATCAGATAGTGTTTGGGGTAATCACCTTCAACTAAATATCAAAATGATCACTAGAGACCGGATTTTCGTGCGGTAAAAAGCCGAAAAACCGTGCAGTAAAATCTCGAAACGTGCAATATCGTGCAGAAAAATACAAAATTGAGGGTATATACAAATTTAACGTACAAAAAATTATTAACCTAAATCTATATGGATGAGGAACTTAACCTTGAAAAGTAGTTTTCTTGAGAAATTACTTCCCTATAGTTAGAAATGAAAAAACAAAACAAACGAATCACGTTAATAATATATATATATATATATATATTATATATTATATATATATATATATATATATATATATATTAAACTAAACAAAATTTACTAAATCATTCACTAGTTTAACTAAATAATTTATCATCAATTATCTGGTTCGTATCTTCAATACTTTTAATCAGATTGCGAATTTACAAAACATGTAATAAGTCAATCTAGAAGAACTCACAGAAAAAAGTTAGATGAATCGATCAGAAATGCTTGTAAATAATAAATAGAGCTATTTTGTTAAGACCAGGGTAATTATATAAATATGTATAAATTAAATTTACAATTATATTCGCTGTTATGTTCGTAATTTACCGCTGTTATTCTATGAGCTACTTTTTCTGCTTCAATATAGGCTTGTTATCACCTAACAACAAAATAAATAATAATATTTTCTATAAATTATACCCTAAATTATAACAAGGAAGAATTAGTTGTATTTAACTTTTTTACCCTATACAAATTCTGAAAAAAAAAAATCTGAGTTTTGAAATAGCACTTTAAACTTAAATACTCTCAGAGAATTCTGAAGGGTAGTAAACGGAGGATTAAGTATAACAACAATGAACGAATTAGTCCAACAATAAAAACAATAAAACACATTGTTAGTCGGTTGTGTTTGTTTATTAAAGTCAGTAGTGATCCCAATATTTTTTTTTCTCTTCTTAACTAATAATTAAATTGTAGAGTTTCCCTTAGGAAGATGATAAAATAATTTTTTAAATATTTATTAGTATATCTATGTATTTTTATTACCAAGTTTTATTAGTTCGATCGATTGTGATATTAAAATTTAATAATCAAATTTAACCCAAAACCTGCAAATGCAATTTTTTGCTACAAAAACCAAAAACGTGCAATTTTGTGCAATATATAATTCCCTAATACATGAACAGGATATCTGTCCGGGTTTAAAGCTGATACACGCAAGCAAATAAAACGTGCAAAATCATGGAAATCCAATCTCTAAAGATCAAACTAGGGGCCATCTGCTTCTCTGACAGGCTGCCAGGTTGCAGCACGGTCAACAATTTCCTTTTTTCAGGAACCAACAAACGTTAGTTTTATCGGCTTTTCATCACTCTTCATTACCCTTTACAATTCCGTGTAGCAGATAATATTTTTTCTAAAAGCTTTAGCTATCCAAGGGTATATTATACACATATATTACTATTCTTGTGTTCAAAAACATAAAAAAATATGTTTGCACTATTCTCTTTTAATTTTTCATTAAATTCGCTCAACTTTGATAATTAGCCGTCCTTCATTAGTGCTATTAAGATTATATAGTTAGTCTTTTGGAATTAAAAAAAATAAAGGTGGTTTAGAGGAAGAAAATATCAGCATTTAAGCCCTGCCAGACTATTTCAATTAGAATTAAACTTACATTATATTAAAGCCTATTAAATTTCACATTTGTGTAGTGAGTTTAATCAAAATCTTTAGAGCCGTTTTTGAGGAAATCGTACAAAGGTGCAAAATGTATAATATAAAATGCCTCTTCTGGTTAGCCGATTTTGATGAAAAAGTTGCTGTAACATTTCGGGAACATAGCTGTATTAAATATGGAATTTTAGTTCCGTAAGACATTTTCGCACGGGAGTTACCAGACACACACACAGACCTTTTTGCGGGACTCGATCATTTGAAAGTAAAAACTAATCGAGACACCCAGACAGGTCTGATGCCCAGACTTGAAAAATTGATTTGACTCCTCTCTCGTACTTTTTCTTTGAAGAATAATACTGTCTGTTTCATCGAGTGCCATCTTAAATAGTACTAGGCTTTTCAAAACTGAGGCTATGTTAGAATGTTTGTGTACACTGCCGGACAAAATTAAAGGATCACATACAAATATTTATATTATTATTACATAAGAGATAAAAATAGGAATTCCTTTGTCCCAGACTGGGCTTTGTGTTGGATCTTATCAAGTTAATCCTCTACCTTTTTATATTCCCACCGTTTATGGAGAAAAGGGTCAGTTAATCCTCTTCTTTTCTTTTTTCCTATCAATAAATGGTTAGTTGTTAGCAAAGATTCGTCTTATTGAAGATTTTCTAACATTTAAGAGACTTTAGTTTTCGGGATCGCCGATCAACTGGTAACGCTATACAGTCAGTAATTTCAAAATATTGAAGTGAACCTTTAATTTTTTTCCGGCAGTGTTAAGATGAGTTAAGGTTTGTAGTTGTTGCTTTAATCCTAGTCGTTAAATGTGAACAATGCTTAAAGCTATAGATAGAGGATTCCCCAGCCGAACCGATGCAGATAGCAATACGTAGGACCGGGGACGGTCACGCCAGAGCCTTCCGTGCGCCCCGGGACACGGACGGGACGACCCCGCTGGTACCGGCCCGCACCCCCCTCTACTCCTCCCCCTCCCCCTGGCTATCGATACCCGGTCGAACCCTACCTGGGGGTGCCTCCCCCCCCCCCCCCCCCGAGCTCATAGCCTCTTCTGTACCCTCTCCCCCCGCCAGCCACTCTGCTCTATCTAGACGGGGTTTGGAACACTTCGGAGATCTTTATATCTAAGGGATCCGACTACTTATTTTTTTTTGTCAGCCATATTAAGGAGCGGTCACTTCTCCTCAAGCCCATCGCTACGGCTCCAAGGTCCGAGTGGGCTCGACACGAAGCTGTTCGCTCGAATCAAGGGAAGTTGTTGCTGGCACAGACGACCCCCATTCCCCCGCCTCCTACCCTATTAGGCTGATGGATCCGACAATAAAGCAGGATAAGCCCGAGGTGGCAGCCTAACAGATCGCCGGATTAGCCGGCCAGATCTTAGCAGCCTGGCGAAGGGTGGGAGAAGGGGATTAGCGACGCGGCTAGAATTAGGCTGCAATATAGCGACAGCGAGAACAGCAATATATCGCCGCCATTAGTTAACTGAATCAAATCGCTAGGATTCCCTCCTCGCTCCTTAAAATAGCCCCCCCCCCACCCTACCGCGGCTCCTCTTTAGTTCCATGGGCGCAGGCAGAGTCGCTTCTGCTCCCCTAAACAATCTTGGAAATGAAATCGATTGTCAAGGCAAATGATGAAAAGGTAAAATAAGATATTAGGATAATGATTGTAATTGGAATCAGTCATTTTTTGATTTTTTTTAATTTTGCCAACGTTTCGGCTCAAGCTTGTGAGCCATCATCAGGGCATTACTGAGCCATGTCCAGGCATAAACTGAGTTGAGATGTATTATTACTGATTATTCCACCTATAATAGTTTCTACCGTCGACTATACATCCTCAATATAGATAACAATTGTAGCTAGAAGCTGCTTTCGCTTCCAAGGAGAAGAATTTATTTCCAGATGTTCTACTGTCATCGCTTTGTGTTCTCAGGGACGGTTGGCACAGTTGTTCCAGATGATGCTTGGTTTAGTATAAGATGATCGACAGAACTTTGAATAATTTTATTATTTTATCGATTAATTTCCATCCAACTGAATAAGTATTTTTCTGGTTATAAACGTTGTGGCATTGCATACACCATATTGTACAGATTTATTGTGTTGACAACATTGCTTTATATTTACTTTATATCTTTTACAAGCCTTCTAATGATGATTATGTTATTTGAATTTCCAAGCTCATTTTTCTGAGATTGAAATGAGCGTTTTCTTTATGAGTCGTTGAGCTTCAATTTGCAGCAGCATGATAATCAAAAGTGCATAACAGCTTTATCTACGAGTCTATAAAATAGGGTGGGTAATGAAGAACATTACGATGGGGCAGCAAGTTCAATATTAAGAAAGGCGCGGTTAGGTTCCAGCCACCTTCCTACCTCTTCCACTGATATTGTGCCTCTTGATAGCCGTCATTTCGTTTACTTTAACAATTCCTTTAATGAGAATGAGCCAGACGGTCAGGCGATTTCTGTTCCAACGAAATACTTCTGGAAAGGAGTCAGCGCTACCTCAGAAAGTAGGTTTCGATACGTAGTAATTTATGATGATGTCAAGAGCCTTAGTTTTCGCCGACTCCTTCTAAACCACGAGAGAAGCTTTGATACGGATTTCACTATCATTACGGGTATTATTACTTAAGGTTTAAAAGTAAAATAAAATGGAATTAACTTTTTTCAGGTGAAAATTTATCCCAAATTTTGCAAATAATAAAAGGATTGAATAATCTTATCCAGCTTCTGCTAACTAAAGCTGTGAACCCTGTAAATGGCCCCTGATCAAATAATGTTTTTTTTTTTTTTTTATAATATATTTTATTGTTTTTTACAACTGTATATACAAATACAATAAGTAAAATGGCTGAATTACAATAACAGGCATGAATAGACATGTAAAGGATCTACCCAGTGGTAGTACTTCAAAGTTTATTTTATGAGCAGGTCTCGAGGCCACCGTCTTTTCAGGCGCCTCGGAGAATTACCGGGAATAGATGAAGATGAGAGGTTACGGACAAGCGGGTTTGAGTGGGCAGGTAGCTTGGAATTATAGGAGGTGTATCTATCGCGGGCCAAGTCTGGAACCAGTGGGATATTTAGGTCTCTATGGATGAGTTTATTAGTTACAAAGTAAGGAACATTGAGGATTTTTCGTAGGATTTTGGATTGCAAGGATTGGAAGCGGGAGGAGTTTGATAGCTTAGTGGACCCCCATAGCTCAATGCCATAGGTCCAAATAGGTCGGATAATCGTGATGTAAATGAGTCTTTTGTAGTAAATAAAGAGTTTTGATCGTTTGTCTAGTAAGTGTTGTAGTAAGCGGTATCTGCAGGCAGTTTCTTGTCGTTTCAGTCTAGTGTGAGGATTCCAAGTAAGGCGTTTGTCTAGATGGAGTCCAAGGTAGCGGATCTGTTCAACGGGGATTAATGGAATGTTGCCAAAGGATGCAGTAGGAAAGGTATTCTTAGGCTTGCGGCGAACAAATAATTTTAGACTGATTAACGCCACATAAAAGCCTCCAATAAAGTAAAAAAATGATGGACAACATACATTTAAAAACTGACGAGAAGGCGTGCTGCTTGGTACTGTCTTTCCTCATATCTGACATGTTAATTATTTCGTTCATTTTTGTTATCCCATTTCCTGTCACGATATATGGTTGTCAAGATATTGCTGACAGGTGCGAATTAATAAATTAAGAAAAAAAAACAAAAAAAAAAAAAAAAAAGGAAGAGTTAAGTATGTATTATTTGGAACAATCTCTTCTTTTTATTTATATATTTATTTATTATAACATACGTACTTTCTTAAAATGAGGCATAGAAAGTACCTCGAAATGATACGTTGTTATAATCAAATTTTATATATGTTATAATAAATAAATATATAAATAAAAAGAAGAGATTGTTCCAAATAATACATACATAATTAAAATTACTCTTCTATAATAATAATTGATATAAAAAGGATGAATTAAATTTTCTATAATCTAGTCATTAAAATATTTTTCCTGAAATATATAACGTATAAAAGATTGTTTTTTTTTTGTTTTGTTTTTTAATTTATTTACAGTGTCTATTTTATTTTTTAAAAGAGATGTATTGTAATTTAAAAAACACATATATTTTTATTTTATCTCAACTATATTGGAAAAAAAGAGGAAACAAAAGAAAGACTGTTAATTTATATATATATATATATATATATATAATCAATATACTAATTTTTTTTTTTCTTTTTATTTTTTTTTTTTATATGTATTATTATTTTGAAAACATATGTATTTTATGATTATTTTGTCTCTACAATATTGAAAAAAGAACTGTTAATTTATCATTACTAATATATTTATTTATTCAAATTTGTATTAAATTCAACAGATGTATTATTATTTTAAAACCATATGTATTTTATTTTATTTTTATGTTTTTATTTTATTTTTTTAAGTAGATGTATTATTACTTCAAAAACATATGTATCTTTTTTTATTTTATTTCAACTATATTGGAAGAAAAAAAATACTATTTATCTTTATTAAAAAAATGTATATAACTTAAAAAATGTATTGTGAATAGCCAAGCCAGGCTGCATTTGTAAGGGGAATACCCCAAAGACAAATAAAATCTATTCTATTCTACTATATTCTAAAAGATTGTTGGGAGGTTCAAGATTTTGGAAAATTTAGTATTAAATTAGTATCAGTACAAGTTTATAGAAAGTTGTTAAAAACTCATTAACTTTTAAACACATATTTGCGTAATGTTCATAGAAAAGTATATTTAACTTTATTTATTAACTTTCATTAAGTTTATTTTCTTCTTCTTCTTCATCCTTCCTCTCTACCACTACAGCAGTGCGAGGGGCTCACAATGTAGAGGCAGCTCCAACCTCTTCCTCTTCTGCTCCATTCCCCTCGCTCATCTCCAATCTATATTCCGTTTAATGCAAGCTTTCCTGATCCCATTCCTACTGATATATTAAATAAATTTAAACAACACTTTGACGGCATATTAAATACGGAAAATAATAATCAATCTCCTCTCTCTGAATATCAGAGCGCTGAACCATGGATAGACGCACCGAGTAAAGTGGAAGTCGAAATGGCGATAGGAAAATTAAAACGTTATAAGGCTGCAGGAAATGATAATATCACGAGTGAATTAATCAAGGCGTGTGGAGAAGCGGGCGTTTCCAGAATACATGTTATAGTTAAATAGATCTGGGAAAATGAAAAAATTCCCGAAGATTGGAAATAATCAATACCGATTCACAAAAAAGGACCGAGGACGGATTGTAACAACTATCGTGGGATATCTCTTCTTCCAGTATGTTATAAAATATTCTTGTCAATACTTTAAGCGGAATCGCTCGACTATTGATCAAATATTTTCCTTACGTCGAATATTAGAGAAAAAATTGGAATACAACGGTGTAGTCCATCAACTTTATATCGATTTTAAAAAGGCTTATGATTCAATAGACCGTCAGAAGCTATCTAACATCATGATTGAACTGGGAATACCTAGAAAGTTAGTAAACCTAGTAGAGATGTGTTTGTCGGAAACATTCCATAAAGGTCATAATTACTCCAAGAGATTTGAGGTGCGATCGGGTTTGAAACAGGGTGACACCCTTTCACCTGTTTTGTTTAATATAGCTTTAGAATATGTCATGGAAAAGATGATGTGTTCCGAGAAAGGCTTAAATATGGGTGACAAGATTCCGGTTTTGGGGTATGCTGATGATTTAGTACTGCTAGGTGAATACACGGAAACCATGCAACTAAATACAAGTGTATTAATAAAAAACAGTAAAGAAATAGGACTCGAATTGAATACCGATAAGACGAAACATATGATTAGTAGCAGAAACATTTAGAATCGGTCATAATTACTCCGAGAGATTTGAGGTGCGATCGGGTTTGAAACAGGGTGACTCCCTTTCACCTGTGTTATTTAATATAGCTGCGTTAAGGTTGATCTCGGGGGCTTGGGCTTGAACGGTGAACATTGAAGGAGTCTGTGTAGGCGGAATTTGGTGGTATCGGTATCGAACCTTCGGGTTCGCTAAGCCTATTACTATTATTATTTCCTGATCACATCCTCCCAAGTCTAATTCCTAGGTTTTCCTCTTGGTCTCCTTCCCTCTACTTTCACCTCATATTTTGCTTTTGCCACGCGATCCTCCGACATTCTTGAGACATGAATAGATCTTATTGTGGTATTTCTAATTTCGTCTCTCTTCGTCTTACTCTCAACGTTCCTCAAGTAGCGCATCTCCATAGCCTGGAGTTGGCTTTTATGTTTAGTGGTGAGGGCCCAGGATTCGCTGGCATACGTCAATATAGGTAAGAAGGTTGTTTTGAATATAACTTTTTTATGTATGTTTAGAGACCTCTATTTTGCCCATGAAACCCTTATTAAGGGATAGGAAACCCCTTTCGGCAGACTTTATTCTTTTCTTTGTCTCCTTCCATCCAGCCCTGCTCGTTTAAGTGTGCGCCTAGATATTTAAAATTCTTCACGTGCTCAATCGTTTCTGTCCCTAGCCTGATGACTCTACCAATTCGGTTCTCTCTTCTTCCTGTCTTTATGATTTTCGTTTTCCAGGCATTTATTTCCATGTTTATAGGGTTAAGAGCTTCCTGGAGGATGCGAATATTGAATTGGAGATCCCTTCCATTATTGGCTAATACGACGATGTCATCAGCATATGCGAGCATGGTGAGGTGGGTAGAAGATAGATTCATGTTTCCTAAGCAGTAGGGTCTCATTCTCGACTTGACCTTATTTAGAGACCTGTCTAGGACAATTATGAACAGCTGTGGGCTGAGACTGCAACCTTGTCTGATGCCTTGAAATATCTTAAATTCTTCCGACAAATTGTTGCATGTTCTGATGATTCCTCTCCGGTTCATATAACGTCCTGAGATGGCCATTTATAATCCTTTATCAACTCTCTTTTCATTCAGCTCCTCAAGATATTTATATTATAACACAAAACCCAGGTTTTCATTAATTTAACGGATGGTAATTTTCATATTTTCTTGTTAAGGCACTTTTCGTTCAATGAACTTAATATATAAATTAAAACTATTTCCAATTGTAGGCGTGCAAAGAAGAGGCCAGCACAATGATTCAATTGATGGTATTGAAACACTGATTTATTTAGTTATTTAATTCTCCATATATAATACTAGCATTGTGTACATGCGGTGAGTTGGAATTATGACTGATACTCTACTTCATCAGGCCATAACTTATATACATAAAATATATATATATATATATATATATATATATATATATAAAGATAATTGGAGAATGAGTGGTTAGGAGAAGATCAGCCCTGACTTATAATGAGAGCCGCTAAAGCCCCCTATCTCCCCTTAATACCAATTTATATTCCCTCCATATCGGCGCAGCCATCTCCTCAGCAGTTGGAGCTGATACGGATCTTGGAGGTGAGTCTGTCCTCCGTGGTAGTGGGGCTCATCTTCACCATCATGGAGCTAATATCATATATATAAATATCATATATATATATATATATATATATATATTATATAATATATATATATATATATATATATATATATGATGTAGCACTCAGCAAAGCTTGACTCGGTGCAATTATCAAAATCATCAATTCCATTAATTATATCAGAAAGTGAGCTAATTAACGGTCTAGTGGTGAGTCAATGATGATTCGGTGAGACAATGATTTTTCTAATGATCTCCCAAAGGTTTTTTAACGTCTAAATGAGTTAAGATAGTCCTCGCCTTTTTAATATTTAAAAAAAATTCGCTTCTATATACGATCAGCGCCCGATTGATTACGATAAAGTGTGAATCAGAATAGTTTTCATACCAGAGCAGAATGTTTAAAGGGAAATAAAAAAAATAAATTCATCAAAGGCGCACCTTCTGTGGGTTGCGCTAATTACGGGTGTGTAAATGACGAATCGAAGGTTTTTCAAATTTTTTTCTCTCCGAAATAAAGTATCAAAATAAAGAAGTACATCAATCTAATAGGTAATCTGAACCCTATCACAGAAAAATAGAAAACTAATCAATTAAAAATAACTAGCAGAGGTAGAGTGGGTGCGACAATGACGGCCAATAAGAATACTCTCACTCACTAGCGAACGTCATCCCTCCCTGCAACCGTGAATCATGCAGAAGGCGGTTACAAACCTCTTGGTCGGCTTGCCGAAGATGTAACGGTTTCTGTGAGCCTTTTTATGGCTTGAAGAGAGATGATGTCGCGAAAAACAATTTGGGGTGCGCCAATGACGCGAAATCCCTTGGACATTTCAGTTTTATTTATTTAAAACGGATATAACCGTTTTCCCAACTTGCAATTCTGTATTCTGAAACTATAGAGTGTATGTATGAACTCAATGGACCAAACCAGTTAAATCTTTTCAGCACGTTGAAGTTGGCAAAGTCTGCTTTGGACAGGATGAGCCAATGATGTTTCGGACATTTATTCAAATTTTTCATACAGTAATAATTCATTATAGGTAGAATAGTCAGGAATCAGTCATTTTTAAAAAGTTTTTAATTTTGCCAACGTTTCGGCTCAAGCTTGTGAGCCATCATCAGGGCATTACTGAGCCATGTCCAAGCATAAACTGATAGAGTTTATGCTTGGACATGGCTCAGTAATGCCCTGATGATGGCTCACAAGCTTGAGCCGAAACGTTGGCAAAATTAAAAACTTTTTAAAAATGACTGATTCCTGACTATTCTACCTATAATAGTTTCTACAGTCGACTATACACCCTCAATACAAAGTAATAATTCATTTATTTGAACTTATGAATGTGCACCAAGTAGAACCAAAAAATAAAGTTGGAAAATAACTAGTTTTAGTAGGAGGGAAATCATTTGGACAGCGTTTGTACGTTTCGTTGAGATTGGGGTATGTATATATATATATATATATATATATATATATATATATATATATATATATATATATATATATATATATATATATATATATATACATATATATTGTGTGAGCCAGATCGCTAGTATATCACTGTAAGTTTCTGAGTATAAATGTGAGAGTTTAAGAAATCTCTCTCTCTCTCTCTTTCTCTCTTTCTCTCTCTCCTCTCTCTCTCTCTCTCTCTCCCTCTCTCTCTCTCTCGTAGAATCTCTTTTAATCATGATATATTTTATTTTCCCATTACATAATGCAACAAGGTTTGATTACTCATATATTAATATATTTACCAATTTTTTTCGCCGAAATCATGCCGCACGCTTAAAAACAACATAGTGATATCTCGAGGAAATAAGCTGTTGATAATATATGTACATAAAGAATATATATTAAATTACCTATTTATGATATAAAGGCAGAGATACTTTGACCAATGGAAACCCCACATGGTAAAAGCAGGTTTGTAATCATGAAGATCTGAGCTGACTATTGGGGATGTTAGTCCTCCATGTCAATAATAGATGGAGAGAGCTTCTCTACCAGACTAGTGACTTGGCCCTAGGTCAAATTACCGTGAATGATTTTTTTATTCTCATAAAACAGTTACCTAGATAAAAATATTTACAATGGCATTAAAAATATGATTTTTTTTTCTTATCCTCCAACTTTATTAACAAAATAAATACACAAACATTTCATGTATATAAAGCAACAATAGTATATACAGTCCACGGCTCAGGCCTCGTATTGCCCGTTGGCATTCTAAGGTTAAAAATATGAATAAATATAGCGTCTTCTTATATTCAACCGTAGACGCTAGCGCTATCTCAAGCGCATGAAGTATTCGCTACCAAAAGTAGCATCCGTTACATTTTGATTACTTTATTCTTTGGAAATCAGCCAAATTATCTAGTGCCGGTACCTGGGCCTGGGTGGTGCATGTCTTCTGTTCTATTCTTCGTCCCGATGTGTTTTGAGATCTTTGTCGAAAGAGGGTTTTGTAAACCGCGCAGCCTCGTCCGCTGGATGGGCCTCGTCACAAAGAGCATACGTTGCTTTTTCAGTTCGAGGCTTTATGCAGGTTTCAGAAGCAGGGGGTCTAGCGCATTTAATACACCTAGTCCTTTGAAACCAGTTTCTTTGAGTGTCTCAATTTTTGACACTTTGTGCATTGAACAATGCTTGTTTTTTTTGCTGAGTTCTTAGCAACGGACTGCATAGTATACTAATCAAGTAATTTAAATATTACGGATTTATTTTTTTGCCGTTTCGTGAAATAGTGGAAGAGCATATTTTCTGTTGGGTGTACGACGGGCAAAACATTTCTGACATTATGTAAAATTTATTCCTGTTCTATTTCAATGGCTTCTGTTAGTGTGGTTAAGTGTAGTCCTCTTAAAACCTCTCGATATGACTTTTCTTTCATTAATTTGAAACAGTGGAAGTCATAATAGTTCGTACTTGATAATTTATGAGCTTCTTACAACTTTCTTTGCAGGTAGTGTTGATTTTTATGTCATCATCTCTCGAAAAGTAACGAATGTTAGACTGCCCAATCAGGTTTCCCATTTTTTGAACGAATGACATAAAATCGTTAATTTTAGAGACAAATACAAAAGGTAACTCTACATTTGTAAACTCTTGGGCCTGGAGAACGCTATAGCATTAAGAGATTGATATTGTTTGTTACTGTTTCTGTCGTAATTAATTAATTATATAAATAATTCTACAAAATTAATTTTAAAAAAATTTTACTTTAACGAATTAATGCGGGTGGCGGCCGATTAATGAAACAATTAGGTAGTTCTACCATTTATTTTCTGCCAACGTTTCGACCCCTATTGTGGGTCATCATCAGGGCGTATTTTTGGTGAGTGGAAACTAGCCTACAATACGCCCTGATGATGACCCAAAATAGGGTAGGGGTCGAAACGTTGGCAGAAAATATATGATCGAAACTGGGTGGGCATAATCGATTGATCGTCATAATCGGATGATCGGAATTCGATTATTTAAATGATCGAATGATCGTATAGATTAATAGATAGATAGCTAAATATATTTATCAATTTAGCAGATTTATAAATCTCGGGCTGACAAACAGGACAGACAAACCCGACCGTAAGTTGAGGAGACAAGGCAGCCTACACTGCCTTATAAATATGTATCCAGTCTTTGATCCATTATTACCGGCACTTCCGGGTGATGCCTAGGGGAACAATGTTTTATTCAGAATAAAGAGGGAGGGGAGGTAGGATTTACGCTGTTCATTGGCTGGCCTATCTCAACCCTATCGACCTGTTGCCTCATTCCACACGTCTGATTGGTCAATGCTCCCAAAGCAACAGGCCAATCAGCTCGTCCCTCGCCGTACCTCTTCGCCAATGTGTTCTCTATCGAAGCTCATCACTTTCTAGTTCGAGGAAGAGATGTCTTAAATAATGGACCATCAATTTACTCCCACTTGAATATACGGACATAGACCTGGACCCGCCGGGTCGAAGTTTCGAACCCCAAACGCAGCCTTTCTCTTGTTCTTAAGTACTTCAAACACTATTCTAGAATACTGAACCGACTCCAGCGCACTCTGAATCTCACCTCAAAGCTTGGACTCCTCGGATCTGTATGAAGAATCTGAATTAGAGAGTTTCAAAATGCTCAAACTCTCGGCTGAAGTGCGGTCCTGTCGGGTCTTCTTTAGCACCCACTGGCTCTCAATGCCTCTCGTACGGTGTGGTTACGTCTCTTTCCTTACTGATTGTAAATATGATTTATAAATAAGCAGTCTACTTCAGTCTATTTCAGTTTACATATAAAATGTGCAGAATTATCTTTTTGGAAGCTGCTTCTCTCAAAAGATAAATCAAAAATAAATCAACTGTTCAAGACTGCATGTATACTTCACACAAGAGATTCCATTACAAACTTCACGACATTACAACATACTCATTAAACACGGTGACAGTGTATATGCCGAAACTCACCAGAAGAAGGCCTAAAATGAGCTGGTTAAGCGATCACTCTGTTTAAAATAGTGCATCTTCTTATTGTCCCGGTAAGAATAACAGGTATGGACTGCAAAAAATAAAGATATAAAAAAAATCGAGGATTTAAAGAAATTGAAAGTTGTACTTGAATCTGTTATAATTCAGGTCTCTCTAGCAACAACTACAACCGACAAATAACCCTTCCTGGACCAAGCACTCTCAAAATAGTTCTTATTTAATTACGGGATTATAAAAACACCTTAATTTTCCGCTAGGTCAGTTACTGCAACTCAATTACGATATTAAAAGATTCCCTGAGTTCTTTAAAAAGTTTGAGTAACATGTATTCTACACATCCTCTTGTCCAAGAAGTCAACAGGACCATCAATATGCTAGATGATTTAGGAAAAGCAGTATGTTTCATTTGGATCCCAAGCCATGTAGGGATAGTTGGTAACGAGCTGGCGGACAGGGCTTCCAGGTCAAGGCGTTGCTATCTTAACACCTCAAGATATGTGTCATCTACTTCGAAAGGAAATAGCAGATGCCTGACAATCCATTTGGGACGAAAACCCTCCTAGCAAACTGAAAACAATTAAAAGAACAGTAAAGCCATGGAACTCATCCAGTGGCTCAAGTCGCAGAGAGGAAGTTGCCCTAGCTAGGTTGAGGATAGGCCACACTAACCTCACACATATACATCATATCACCAAACAGCCACCCCCAAAGTGCCAACACTGTAAAAACCCGCTTACTGTCAGACACATATTGGAGGAATGCTTTTTTTACCGATCAAATTTTCTCAGATTAAGAATAAGACCTGATGCGCTACCTCAGCAGCTCAGCAGCTCCTAAATAAAATATAGGAATACTGTAAACAAAAATAATAAAACAATCGTGTGGGCCTAACCAATATATATATATTTTTTTTTTTTAATTTTAGATAGTAGTTGAATAAAATAAACAAGGATAACAAAGGCGTTGATGACCCATTCAAAGGCGAAAATATTTTGCTTAAATATTATGATTCATAAATTTATATCAAGACATAATATTTTTAAACACGTTTTATATCAAGAAAATACCGGACCCTAAGGCAGTAGTTAATGGCGCACTAAGAAACCATTAGAAGAAATTTATCGAGATACATCGCTCTTGGAGGTGCTATTAAGCACTAATATTAATGTGCTATTAATACAACGGGATTATAAATATCTTGCTAAGTCTAATTACACGGATTTGATTCCCTTAATGACAAAACGTGAGCCTCAGCCTTTAATTATTCCATCAAGAACACCTGAACCCCCGACTTGTCCAATACCCCTACCCCTAAGTGCCCCTATCTGTTACCAACTGCCCCTTAGTTTCTTAGGTTCCCTCCAACTCCAAGATGTTAATTTACTTTCTTAAGATTTGTAGTGGCCTCATTCATCTCAGACCGATAACGCGGAAGAGACGTTCGCTCTTATGGTTTCGCCACAAGCAGGCATGATTGTTAAGTATGTTAAGTATAGGCATCTGCCTATGCTTGTGTTACAGATATTCGATTTTTTTCCTTACTAGTACTAAAATAAGGTGTTGCTTAATTTTTCTTTCTGGGTATAGCGTGTAAATTAATTTCACCCTAACCAATATCTTCTGAGGGACAGATTGTAACCAGTATCTTATCTTATAGACCCATATCTTCTAAACGACAGATTGTAATATTGCCGAATAAAGAAAATTCCTTCAAAATTATGTTTTTGCACTGTTGTGTAATCTTGACTATGATGCCCTGTGACATAATCTTAATAATAATAGGCTTACCGAACCCGAAGGTTCGATGCTGATACCACCAAACTCCGCCTACGCCCGAGTCTCAGCCTTAATGCTATCCTCCCTTCAACGTTTCGGCCTACCTTTAAGCCGCCTACCAGTCTGATCAGCGAATACCAATTTTCTCGGAATCCGTTCCTCACCGAGCTCGACAACTTTACTTGTCCATTTGAGTCTCTGCGACGCTATCAACTTAATTATATTCACAGGGTACAAGCTCCGCAATTCCGCGTTGTGCAACCTTCTTAACTCCCCAGTGGCCTCATCTCTCTTCAGACCAAATATTTTACGCAGTACCTTATTTTCGAAAACCTTTGTTCATTCTTCAAAGTAAGCGGCCACGTTTCACATCCGTAAAGAACCGTATTTTTTACTATTCGATAAATTAGTTCCATTGCACCTGAAGATGACATTTTAGCCGAAACGAAGTGCAAATATTTTTAATAAAATAGTGGTGAAGTAGAAATCAGTCAATTTTATACGAACTTTATTTTTTATGCTCATTTGACTTTAAGACGTAATAATGAGCAAGGGGTAGTTAGTTATTGTTTTTATTCTATCTTCTATTCTGGAAGGTTCTAAAATTCTATGTTTATTTTCAAACTACCTCTAGAACCAGCACCTCAATGTAAAACATGATGGAAATCCTCTGCAATCTATAATGTGGACTATAATTCATTAATGTCCTTGTAGAATGTTTTCGTAGCGTTTTTAAATATTGTAATTCACCATGTGTAATTGGTCAATAATGTTTATAATAATAATAAAAGGCTTACCGAACCCGAAGGTTCGATACCCATACCACCAAACTTCGCCTGCACAGACTCGTCCAATGTTCAGCGGTCAAGCCCAAGCCCCCAAGATCAGCCTTAATGCAATCCTCTCATCGTCGCTTCGGCCTACTTTTAGGACGCCTACCAGTCGGTTCAGCGAATACCAACTTTCTCGGAATCCGTTTCTCACCGAGCCCAACAACTTTACGCACCCATTTGAGTCTCCGCGATGCTATCAACTCAATTATATTCACAGGGTACAAACTCCGCAATTACGTGTTGTGCAGCCTTATAAACTCCCTAGTGGCCAAATATTTTACGCAGTACCTTATTTTCGAAAACCTTAAGCCGTTGTTCATCCTTCAAAGTAAGCGGCCACGTTTCACATCCGTAAAGAACCGTCGGAAGAATAATAGTTTTATAAATTCTAACCTTTAAGTTTTTTGATAAAAGCCGCGAACTAAGTAACATAGCAACTGAATAATGATTATTTCTTTCTGGTTTTCATTTTTTCTTGTTATCATTGAACCTAAATACTTGAATTTCTTTTACGTGTTCAAAAGTATAGCAGTACCAGATCATCGGCATACCCCAAAACCGGAATCTTGTCACCCATATTTAAGTCTTTCAGTACACAACACCTTTTCTATGACATATTCTAAAGCTATATTAAATAAAACAGGTAAAAGGAGTCACCCTGTTTCAAACCCGATCGCACCTCAAATCTCTCGGAGTAATTATTACCGGTTCTAACTTTATGACTGTTAGTATGTCTAACATCCTCATAATCTAAGAGGATGCAAAGTGAAATCGTGAAGATATGGATGGAAAACCTTGTAGTTAAAATAAGAAGAATAGGGAAGAAAAATTGTATTATCATTTATTTATTAACAATGATTATTCATTAAATATAATATAAATAAATTAAACAGGATCGCCTTACTAGATTTTGCTTTCTAGACACCTGAAAGATTTCACTAGAGAATCTTCTGATAAAACAATTTTGGGTGCCCTGACCCTGGGAATTTCTAGAAACAGGCTGCCATATCATCCACAATGTGGGTATTGTACGAAGATGAAACAAGGTTACTCAATTCAAACCGGAAAAGAGAGAAAAGAAAGCCCCTGGAAGCACATTATGTTCGACATTAGGTCTTCCTCACTTACTTAATGTTCATCCGAGGAACGGATGTAATGTTGAAAAACCGAGTAATTAGGGTAATAGAATTCTATTAGGATTCTGAGGGGTCTATTGGACTTTTTAGTTCCTTCTAGGACTTAAAATTACCCCATTTCAAAACGGAATAATTAATAAAAGTGAGCTTATAAAATATTTTATTTTTATGCTGAAGATAATCCTAAAAATATAAATAATTTATTCAAAACAATACTCTTAATAAGGTTTCTTAAAAAACTGTGAAGGCAGATATAGGATATGCCAAAACTCGAATAAAGTAGCCTATCATTCCGAAATAAGATATCCTTGTAAAAGGCAGGACGTCGTCGACAGCTAAGCTCGACACGGTAAAAGCTGAGTGCAGAGGAACCGGATACCGATCGCGATTAGCTACTCAAAGAATAAAAGTGAAAAAAAAAAAACTTCTGACTTATTTCAAGCTCTATCTTCCTCCATGATCAATGTTATGTTTTTTATAATTTTTTTTTTTACCTTATTATTTTATATTATTGGGAATTATTTATCATATAGGGAATTAGTTATAATACAGTCGTAAAACTAGTGATAATATACGGAATAGAAACGGCTTCCCTATCCACCCTAAGGAAAATGTTTTTTATTTTATTTTTTTTATTTATTTATTTATAGTAATTTACAACTGTACTAAAGAATACAATAAGTAAATATGTCGAATGAATATAAAAAGTCATGAAAATGTCTTGAGAAAGAACCACCCAGTTGTAGCACTTCACTAACTATTTTAATACAGTAGGTCCCGAAGCCACCTTCTTTTCAGTCGCCTTGGAGGGTTATCAGGGATATCTGAGGAAGATAAATTACGGACAAGTGGGTTTGTATGGGCAGGGAGTTTAGAATGGAAAGAGGAGTATCTATCACGGGCTATGTCTGCAACAAATGGGATGTTTAGGTCATTATGGAGGAGTTGATTTGTGACAAAATAAGGAGCATTCAGGATTTTGCGAAGGATTTTGGATTGTAAGGACTGGATGCGGGAGGAATTAGATGGTTTCGTAAAGCCCCAAAGCTCGATTCCATATGTCCTAATAGGTCTGATAATTGTGATGTAGATGAGTCTTTTGTAATGTACTGGAAGTTTTGAACGTTTGTCTAGTAAGTGTTGTAGTAATCGATATCTTCGAGCAGTTTCTTGTCGTTTCAGTCTTGTGTGAGGATTCCAAGTAAGGCGCTTGTCAAGATGGAGACCTAGGTATCGGATTTGTTCTACAGAATTAAGGGTAATGTTATTAAAGGATACTGGGGGGCAGGAAGTCATCGGTTTACGACGAAGGGTAAAGGTGATTTGGTGGGATTTGTTGGGATTTATTTTAATCCTCCAATTTTGACACCATTCTTCAATGGCTTTGATGTGGGACTGATGGGTTTGGGATGCAGTAGTTGGATCATTATGGACGGATAAGACACACGTGTCATCAGCATAAGTATTGAGTACAGTGCGAGGAAGGAAAATGTTAGGAATAGAAAGAAGAATATTATGAAGAATTTATGGTCTAGAGAAGACACAGGAAGGCTACAGGTTAAGATCTAATAAGGAAATATATAAAGAAATTAACGATTTGGAAACGGACATTAGAATAAAAAGACTAAGGTTCTATGGACATATGGTGAGGAAGCACCCGAATAGATTAAATAGAGAAATATTTAATAAAATAACACAATACAAGAGCGCTGGAGGGTACATCAAACAGATGAAAGAAGAGACTAAGAAACTTAAAATAACAGACCAAGACTGTTTCGAGAGGGATGAATATGGGAGAAGAATAAAATAAATTAAGGTCCTTGTGGGCGAGAGGTGTGCGAGGAAAGGAGTGGTGTGGACGAAGGAAAGAACAATCGGAAAGAATGAAGAAGAGATGGGAAGAAAGAAAAAAGAAGGAAGGAGAGAAGAAGAAGAAGGGCTGTGAAAAGATATGAATATAATGATATTCGCCTGGTCTATAAGGGAAAAAAAATATATATTCGGAATTGCGAAACTTAATAATCCCAGTGCATCCATTTTGTTTCCTACCGTAACCGAGCTGCGGAGAAGAATTTCCTTAAGGTAGCTCCTTTTGAGGTTGTCAACCACTACCGGTACCAGTCATTTATAACTATTTATTTATTTATTTATTATATCATATTTAATACAGTTATTTAAATTAGCATTTTTTTTCTATTATAATTTGGGGGTTAAGAAAATAGCGCGGGGGCAAAATTGGGGAGCAAAAAGATTAACGTCAGAGTCAGTTGTCTGGCGTATGCTGATGATCTGGCCTTCATGGCGGAATCTGCGGATGAAGCAGTAGAGCAGCTAAATACCCTAAAAGAAATTGCTGAAAGAGTCGATTTGTTATATCTTTCGAAAAGATTAAATTAAACTTTCGGGAAAAAACAATTAAAACAAAGTATGGAGAAATCAGTGTCACCAATAGCTTCAGATATCTGTGAGAAATTATTTGTAATAATGGGTCCGAGAGAAAGTGTATGGACGAGAGGGTGGTCAAGATAGAAAGACTCATCTTTACCACCAATAGTCTATACTGTAATAATGCTCTTTCAATAAGAGCGAAAATAAGGCAGTATAACACCGTTGTCAAACCGGTTATTATGTATGGAATGGAGACTGCATCTCTTCCTAGCTTAAGGAAACTAGGAGCATATGGTAAGGATGAGCCCGAGCAGAATAAATAAGGAAATCTTTAAAAAATGTGGGGATATAAAGGGACCGGAGGATACATTCAGCAGATGAGGAAAGAGACAGTGAGGTTGGGAATCTCAACACAGGATTGTGTCAATAGAGATGAATATAGGGAAAAATTGAGGAAGATAAAGGTCCTTGTGGGTGCCAAAGAGGTGAGAAAGGGGAGAGAATGGAGCGAGGAACAGAGAAGGGGAGGTGGGAAAAGAAGAAGAGAGTGGAACCTGTGGGCAAAGTTGGGAGAAAATGATATTTGCGTGGTCTTTAAGGCCGTTTCGAGTAAAAAAAAAAATAAAAATAAATTTTGCGGGTTGTTTCCCATTTTTCAACCTTTTGTGGGATCCACCACTCATCAACAGATTTATATACAAATATTTAATATCGAAAACCATGATATCGTTTATAAGTGCATTATTACGTTTCTCTCATTGCCCTTCCTTTCCTAATTAACAACGTCCAAGGGCGGGCCTAGTCTTTATAAATTGGGGATAATCTTGAGCAGAATGAACCTTGAGGTGTTAAACAGCTGCGGTTGCCTTGTAAAACTTGAAGTTAATTAACTTTTTAGTGAAAAGGGGAATGAAGTTATTTTTTTAAAGGTATAGTGTAAAATATTTACTTTTCTTTTAATCAGATGATTATTACACGATAATTTTTACATTTTAGCACGGAATTTAAAAAAAAATGGCTTTTAACAATAAAAGACTATTTCAGGTGCAGCTGTAATAATATGAGAAAACAAACCTCGCACCTCCGACTCTTAAAAAAAAAAAAAAAAATAACCTTTAGAAAAGGAGGCACTAAAGCGGACGGCTCTCGTAAAAAGTGTAAGGTGAGAAACAGTTATTTCCTCTACAAAAGTTTTTAAAGAAAGTTTAAAGGGCTAAAGGTACAAGGGAAAAAGTACAAGGGTAAAAAGAAAGTAAGAACCCTTTAAAGTTTTAATTAAGGATTGGGATATGGTTGTCAAGGTGTCCCGAGTTCTCCGGAGCCAACAATCTTATTATTGTTAGGAAATAACTTTAAATTGTGTACACGCGCCTGGGGAAAGGAATACAAAAATAACTCTCCAAGGAAAAATTAATATTAATTCATTCCGATAATCGCAATTTCAGGATTTTAAAATAATTTTTCAGTTCTGTATTTATGAAAAAAACATTTTATTTATTATACTTTGATTAAGAGCTAATAATAATAAATTACTAGTCCTTTGTAGAAGAAATGTTATAGCTATTTCATTGGAGTCTAGGAAAGGTTTGTATTATCTAAATCTGTGTTTTCAATTCAATAATTAATCTTACCAAGAAATAATGAAAGGGGACGGCTTCCAAAATAAATGAAATAATATTTAGTACGTTGGTAGAGGGATCATCAAGTAGTCACAAGAAACATTTAAAAATTTAAATAAACACCTTGAATGAATGATTTTAATAAAAGTCATGTTTTGACTTTCACTTAGCGATGTATGAAATGTATGTTAAATGAAAGTATTGCGATCGTGATTTCAGTTTTCACAGAAATACTCATTTTAAGGGTCAAATAACCAGTTTAAATCCAAATTACCAGGTCGTGAGAAAAGGGGTAACCCGAAAACAAAAATAAAGTCGTACGAAACTAAATTTGTTTATTTATGGCAACTTTTCCATCGAAGTTAGCGAACCAGAACTGCCTCTTTATACCATGCATTTGGTTTCTTTTTACGATTTTCCAAAAAAACGGCTTTAACGATTTTTATTAAACTCGATAAAATTTAACAAGATTTAATATCATATAGGTTTCATTCTGAAGGAAATAGTCTGAAAGGGCTAAAATACCTTTAATTTTGTAGATTTTTTTTATTCTTTAAATTTTTTCATTAACACCTGTCAATAAATGTTGACAATCAGCGAATGTGATGATGAAGGAATGATAGTTGGCGTGGTAGGCATGATGGAGAGAAGATGCCCAGCGGCACCTCTTCTTATTACGGATTTAGCTTAGAAGGTCCCTCATCTAGCTTCTTTTCAGTCTTCTGCGAGTATTGTCCGGCATGTTACTAGTGGCCATACTTCGTATTAGATTGTTAGTATGTCCGTGTAAGTTGTTGTACAAACGTTTGTAGAGGGTCCGAATCTGTTCGTTGACGGTTGGCATGTGAAGGTCTGCATGTAAAGTAGTGTTGCTAACGTACTATGGTGAGTTGGTAATAGTTCTGAAAGTTTTGGATTGAAAAATTTGAATTTTGCCTATGTGTGTCTTTTTGGCAGTCCCGTATATCCGCGAGGCTTTTTATCACTCTCGTTAATTTCTACAATATTATGTATACTATTTTTTCTAAAATATTTAGCTTACCGACGGCATATTATATATTCACCGTTATTTATCAGTGATAACAAGATGATATGCTTAATTATTTTTTAATCTACAAATTAGTATTTTAGATTTAAAAAATAATTAAGCATATCATCTTGTTATCACTGATAAATAAGGGGTGAATATATAATTTTAACGGATTCGATATCCAACTAAAGGAGAAAAAATATGGTTGTATGCGATTTTTGTGTTTTGACGTGCGAATCGTAATACATATGCGTAATATGCCGTTGGAAAGCTAAATATTTTAGAAAAAATAATATACATAATATTGTAAAAGTTAACGAGAGTGATGAAAAGGCGATAAAACCAACTGATTCTTGTAATTAATAAAATTATTGGGACAGATTGTAATACTACTCAATAAAATATTTTGCTGACAAAAAAAAAATACAATAATATAATATATTAATTAATAAAACACATGTTTCAATCGAAACTCAACGTGATTAATTCTTTAACATCATTTTATCTGTGTATTTAAAATTCTTAAATTGATTTTAGTAACGGTGGTGTGTGAAAGTAGAGCGTTGCGAGCTCTAGATTTTAAAAATATATAATTCTTCCAATGATTTTAATGTCATTATCCAATTTACTACAATACAAGAAAAAAGGATTACATTTTAATTTCAAATGTTCAATGTAAAACCCCCCAAAAATTAGTGATATTTATAAGTAATCAAATGTAAGGACATAACAGACATCATTAAAGTTTAGTACCCCATACCTGCCTCTGTAAAATTGATCTAAGCTTGTATTGTAAGTATCTATCTATATGATTCATTGTAAGTACTATCTATATGATTCATTCACAAAAAATATTGTATGAGCGAATAAGTATTGGGGGAATAATTATTTGTTATCAAATTCGTGACGCAATCGTGGGATCTATAAAGCTTAGCAAAAGTGCAAGGGCGCGGCGACTGGCTCTGATTTTGCACTTGTTGATTAATCACCTCCTTGCACGGCCGTTGTTTAAGAAACAGTACGACTGACTTTAGATGCACTGAGTCCTATATGAGATGTATTTTGCATTTTTTGTTTGGTTCCTTTTTCTTTATCTTTTACAAATAATTAAAAGTTAATGGAAAATCATAATTATATTTATATAACTATAAGCTGACATACCTTTACGTATCGATTGAACAAAGACGACCTCACCCCCCCCTTTCCTCCGGCTGAGGCCTTGTATTGGGAACTAAGCAATGCCACTAATTACCCCCCTCCTTCCTCCGAGCGGGAGTCATTATTTTTAACGAATGCTGATTGGCTATTAGTAAAGGGACTTAGGGCCAATGAGCTGCTGCCTCCTGCCTCCTCGGCCAATCAGTGAGCCTCCCGCCTGCCCATTTATATATCATTATTTACCATCAGTTAAACACACCAGCTTAAATTCTGCCTATAAAGCAGTATTGTAGTAGTAATAAAATAGTAGAAATGGTATACGTGTTGATTTATTGATTTAATTAATTTATTATCCCTGCCCAATTCAGAGAGTTAAATCCAAAACAGATGGTATAATGACTTCATCCTCGTTCGACCTCGAATCTTCTTGTACTGAGGGCCTTCAGCTGAAGTGATGGGGAAGAAGATGAAAGAGAATGGGAGCGGTTGTATAATAATAGTCTATATATGTTTTTGTAATATAGTTTTATGATTAATATCCAATTGAAAAAGTTAAATATCATCACTATTTATCCTATTTAAAAGCCTTTGGTTGAGTATTCGGTGAGTTGGAGCCGTTTCCCGTTCCCGGGCCTACAATAAGAAGTTAAGGAACCCCACCCTCGGGAGGCTACTCCCTTTCCTTCCAGATCTGAGCTAACAATAATTATCCTACCACACCAGGGTTCGAACTGAGATCAGTAGTCTGTAGAGTGGTTAACTAGTAGTCCAGTACATTCAGCGCTCAGCCCAACGGTTATATACCCTCTACTGGACTATAAAGCTAGTGCAATACCAAATGTATGATGTAATATTTAATCTATATACAATATATACACTTTGTCACACAATTTTGGAACATCCTTCCTAGGGTTGGTTAGGGGTTGTCCTCCAGATTGGAGGTTGTGGTGTTGGGGTCAGCTGCTCCTTTGGAAAAAATCTTGTGGCTGTGAATCATCAAGATAATTGCCTCAGATTTGGGTTGTCTCAACGGTATCGACACGGCACTCTAAAGGAATTCAAATTGGCTACATGGAATGTTCGTTCCTTGTACAGAGCTAGGTAATTAAAAATGCTTTTTGACTCCAACCGCTCCCCATCTCTTGATCTTTTAAAAGTATATTTTAAATATCTACAGTTTTTAAAACTATATTTTTAAGTATCTTTATTTTTACATTAATGTATATATAAAAATAAAGGGGTAAGATCCCCTCTTAGAGCCGAAAATCCCGATGTAAACGCGATTTTCGATTAAAAGGAGGAAAAAAAAATTAGATGTAAGTGATAGGGAGAAGAAGAAAAATTATGCAATATTCTCATCAACGAATTCCTGAAGATTTAACAATAACTGAGGAGAAAGAGAAAATTATATAGTCTTAAAAAAAAAAATATAAATAAAAAAAATCAGCGGTATATTATATATATATATATATATATATATATATATATATATATATATATATATATATATATACGAGAAAAAATATATAAATTTTAATCTTTTATTGATAGATTAATCTTATAAAACTAGTAAAAATTTGAAACATAACTGAAATTCAAGATGAAGAGAATATTAATGGCCTTGAGATCAACACAGGCAAAAAAGTCGACGACAAATTTATAAAAAAAAGAGTGAATAATTTTATTAGATAGATCAACCTTTTGAAACAGTTATAGAGCATATTTCTAAATGTCCGAATTTCCATGACACAAATCACAGATCTATGTTTTACAATTAAATAAAACAATTTGTTTTATTTATTTATTGAGATATATTAAAATTTGTTTTTATATGAACATTAGTAATAGTGATATAAGAACCCATTCACACAATATAGACAGTGTACAATGATAAAGTCAAATAAAATAAAATATAGTGGATATAATTAGTTGACCATTGAGAATTATGGAAGGAATTAGTCCGGGTGGTGGTCATTAAATGAAACAACTGAATAGTTTCAACTATTTTATTGTTTGCCAAACAAACAATAAAGTGGTGTAGGGTACAGTTGGTAACGTAATAAGAGTATTAACGATTCTTCGGAGCCCTTTGGGTTGGAAGGATTGGATAAATTTGATGTTAGAATGTTTAGCTGTACCCCACAGTTCAAGTCCGTTAGGTTCAACTATTTTATTGTTGTTGGGCATACAATAAAATAGTTGAAACTATTCAGTTGTTTCATTTAATGACCGCCACTCGGACTAATTCCTTCCAGTAAATAAAATATAATATATATATACAAAAAAAACAACCTATAATTGAGATAAATACAAATAAATGATATATATAGAATTAAATAATAATAAATATAAAAACAAAACATCAACCTGTAATTGAGATAAATAAAAAGTTGGCAAATAAACAAACATAACTATATAAAATATATAAAACTGCTATAGGGAACCCAGACTAGGCTTTTCCCTCCACTTGTTGAGGAAAAAGCGGAATCCAAGAGATCCTAGCGCCTCGCTCTCAGCCGCGTCACTGCTCTGACACAGTGGAGGCCGAACTAGGGCGCAATAGCCACAAACATACATTTTATTAGTGCAGGATCTGACCAGTGTCAGAACTCCAATTTAAATTTTTACAATACGTCTCGCGGCCACTGCCGTTTCAATCTTCGAGGTTTGCAGGGATGGGTGGTACTGGATAGGGATTGTGCTAGAGGGTTAGGATGATGACTAAGGTTCTGATGAAATTTAGAAAATTTGGATGGTACCAGGTCTAAAATAAATGGAATTTCAAGGTCGTGGTGTAGGGTACAGTTGGTAACGTAATAAGGAGCATTAACTATTGTTCGGAGGACTTTGGGTTGGAAGGATTGGATGCCTTTTATGTTAGAATGTTTAGCTGTACCCCACAGTTCGAGTCCGTAAGACCATATAGGTTTCAGTACTGTCTTGTATATTAGTAATTTGTTGTCAAACTGTAAGATGAGATTTTCTGTTTATTAGTCTGTATAACTGGCCGAATAAATAAAACAATAGCAACAAAACAAGCATTCTCAACATTAAGTTGAACTACTTGTACAAACTTACTTTTCATTGTAGCAATATTCCAGTACAAATCGAGAATTTCGAAATAGTTTTCACTTTTATCGACAGTCCGACTGCCTGATTTCAATTCTATTAATCCTATCATAAGGGCCTGTGAGGTCCTGTGGAAGAAGTAATCGCGCAGGATTCGGTCCAAAGGTTCCTCAACTCGAAGCGAAACTATTTTAAGGACACGAGTGAGAATTCAAATATAAGCACATGACTCTATTCCGCTATTTTGAGTGCGCCGATGTCTCTTCCTGCCCGGCCAACATTACAATATTGAAGGTTGTTAACATCACACCCACCTGGATACCTGTAACTTTATGACGAGCCCCGAAGTGGCTGTAAACATTACAGGCCGTATTTCCCTCGACGATAACCATAATCGGGTTTCGGTGACGACCATCATCACAACATCAACAAAATTAAAGGGAGGGAGTGCTTATCTTCTTTCCTGCTCAAAACAATTCCACCCCCTAGATTTTGCAAGTGGGATTTGCCGGCCTAGAACGCAACCATTGTAACATTAAGGATAACATTTCTATTGTAACTATGAATTTTCGTACTTAAGCAAATGTGATAAATAATTATATTAAAATTATAAGTAGTTACAATTGAAAACAAATTAGTAGCGCTAAAAACTATGAAGGGTCTTGCATTCCAGATTGGCGTATCTTGTAAGCCAGCGAACAGATTAGAAGGTTATTATCCTTAGATGCTCCCAATTTAGATGTAGAGGACCAGCCTTAGAGCTTCAATGAAATAATTAAAATGTCACTGCAAAACAATAATAGAGCTTTATCTTACGGACCCGACCGCCCGATATTTTTGAAAATCGTTATATTTATATTTTTTATATTATATTTTATAGTTTTAGACCTGTAAAGTACAAATCTTTAAAAATATATTCCGTTAACTTATGTTAAAGAATTAATCTTAAAAGTTTAAAATATCAATTATTATTATAGAAGAGTAGATATAATTATGAATGTAATAATTGGAACTATCTCTTCTCTTTCTTTATATTTTTATTTATTATAAAATAAATAAAACTTAATTATGACGTTTCGAGGTAATTTCTTTGTCTTATCTTCAGATTATTCAATAATTATCTAAAATACAATTTAATATCATAAACATGTCTTCAAAAACAACAACAAATATCTATTTTGTAATTTATTGTATTTATTATATTTTTAGTAATATAGATTGATTATAGTATCTTTCTGTTTTTATTTTTTTGTTCTGTATTAAGAATTTGTATATTATCAAAATTAAATTCATGTTTATTAGTTATACTATGGAGGGTGCTGTAAGATTTATATTTTTACAAATGGAAATGTGCTGTTTTATTCTGGTCTTTAACATTTTGGATGTTTCCCCAATATAAACGTTTTGGGGATTTTTGGCAAGAAATTACCTCGACACGTCATAATTAAGTTTTATTTATGATATAATAATTAAAAATATAAAGAAAGAGAAGAGTTAGTTTCAAATATTATATTCATAAATCTTAAAAGCATTTCTAATATCAAAAATTAAACATTGAAGAGCTGCCAATGGGTAGTATCCCCACATGTGAATCCATGACTTTTGTATCTTGTACCTCATTTACTAGATGTATATCATTATACAGTTGTAAATAGCAATAAATCTATTAAAAAAAAAAAAATTAAACTAACTTTGAAGAATAGCCTAGGACAAGTACAAAACTTAGGGATGGGGAACTGAAGTTGCGACCGGCGAATCGCCCCAGGATAGCCGCGGGGCTGCCAGCTCAACGCCACAGCCGACTCCCGTTCCCGGCTAGCCAGCGGGCAACCATCTGCCTTTATTAAAAAGTTATTTAAGAAGTAGTAAACAAAGTCCATCCTATTCTCAAACGAGTGAACAAGTATTTTTTCGAGCCATTGCTATGGAGTTCAGAGCGCAAGGTCTTCAAACTAGTTCAGTTTATGCTTGGACATGGCTCAGTAATGCCCTGATGATGGCTCACAAACTTGGGCCGAAACGTTGGAAAAATTAAAAACTTTTCAAAAAAATAACTGATTCCTGATTATTCCACCTATAATAGTTTCTACAGTCGACTATACATCCTCAATATTTTATTTTACAGAGGCAAATCCATTGCAACCTCTCACCAGCTGTTGTTTTATCTATCTCCATTATAGGAGCGCATTCTCATATTGTCTCTTCTGTTTGTATTTTGTTATTCCTCGTTTTTGCCTTCAGAACAATAAAAGAATAATTTGTCACAATTGTACCAGGCTGTATTCATTGCGCCCTCACCTCGTTTAAATTGTAGTGTATTATTTCTTAATGTGTACCCTGTTACTTTTTGTTATTGTACTTTTATTGAATCGCAGTAGGTGAAATTTCCCACTCACGCGTTTGCATTAGTGTTATGGTGACTTCTACTTGCACTGAAAATGTCTGTATTTTAATTTAAATAAAGAAGTTATTAGAAAAAAATATTAATGGGTCACTGACGATAATTTTATTTTCGGAATAATTTTCGCGATAAGTAACATTCACTGATGATGTATCACCTATTTATTTTTTCTCGTTAATCTTCTTCCTTTAAAATTAAATACATTTGATACAATAATTTTTCAGCTCTTTATTCACTGAATTTAATTTATAAAAAAGTTTTTAGTTATTTCTTTGATTAACTGAAAAGTAGAAGCAGTTTATATCGCAGCGTTATAAAAAAAAAAAAATAATAAAAAAAATGAATGAAGAAAAATGATTCATGAACTATCTTGATATAGTTTCAAACTGGAAACTCGAGCATCGTCTTTTTGCAGCCTTTCGAAACTTGAGCCAAAGTCTTAATAGAGACAAAGCGCCTTGATAATTTGCTAGCAAAAAGCTGAGTGTGAAATAAGTTTCTCACTAACGATGGTCATTTAAGCAACAGTTATGGTTCAGCTCCAACCGTATTCATTTCTCATCTTATAAGAAATTTCAAATAATATTGTGTTTTTATATAAAATCGAGATATAATAAAAATTGATTATAGACGAATAATAATGATTAGGGCTAAAGGAAGGATAGTGCCTAGTGAACTTCGTCATCTCTTGACAACATACCGCTCAACATGAAATTTACAGTAAGGCAAAGTATTCGACTCTTCGATTCCAGTTTTCACCGGAAATACACGTTTTAGGGTCCCTGAGTTGAAATGACAGTCTGTGTGTGTGTTGGTGGTAAGTCTAGCGCAAAAAACAAAAGCCGTAGGAAACTGAAATTACATATTTAAGACAACTAGACGTCCGAGATGTTGCGGCAACTTTTCAATCAAAATCAGCTAACCAGAAGAGCCACTTTAGGACATGCATTTTGCACCTTTTTACGATTTTCTCAAAAACGGCTTAAATGATTTTGATTAAACTCGCTACAAGGATGTAAAAAATATTGGGCTTTAATATGATGTGGGTTTATTACCGATTGAAACAGTTTGACAGGGCTTAAATGCCGTTATTTTAAATTTTCTTCTTTTAAAGAACCTATAATTTTGTAGATTTCAAAAAATTAACCAAATCATCTTGTTATCATTGATAAATAACGACTAAACATGCAAGTTGAGCGAATTCGATAAAAAAAAAACCAAAGCAGAAAAGTAAAAACATTTTTTTAATGCAATTTTTGTATTTATGGAACCAAGATTTGTAATTTAGATGTATAATATACCGTTTGATTGATAAAGATTGTTTAACAATTTTTCTCTAATACACAGAATTGTAAAAGGTAGTGGAAAGTGATGAAAAGCCGATAAATCTAACTGATTGTAGTATATTAAAATATACTAAATTATTAAATAAAACACATTTTTCTAATGAAACCTAATGCAATTAATTCTTTGATATTTTACTTATTCATCTCTAAGATTATTTCAAAATTCTTAAATGAATTTTAAGAAGGAAGGTTAATGAAAGTCAGATTTATATATATATATATATATATATATATATATATATATATAATATATCATATATATGAAATATATAGTAAGGAACATTATTGCGTCCGTAAAAAAATTTCGAATTCTAGTTTTCAACAGAAATACATAGTCGAAATAACAAGTCTCGCAAAAAGATGTGTGTACGTGTGTGGTAAGCCCAAGGTGAATTAACAGACTACTAATATTATTAACGTGGTGGATGTAATTAGTTGACCGTTGAGAATTACTGGAAGGAATTAGTCCGGGTGGCGGTCATTAAATGAAACAACTGAATAGTTTCAACTATTTTATTGTTTGCCAACGTCTCGTACAACTCCTTACCCCCGCGTTTATATGGCCTTCCCAAAATTCACAAACCCGGCAATCCACTCCGTCCCATCATTTCTAACATCAACGCACCTTCCTCGAAACTCAGTAAATTTCTTCTACCTTCACTTAAAATACTTAGCCGAACTAACCCCTATGACATTAACAATTCCATTTACCTCCGAGAACAGTTACTATCATTGCATATTCCCCCCAACTACATTCTAACATCCTTTGACGCCGAAAGCCTATTTACCAATATCCCCATTGATAAAGTTATCCAACTAGTAGAAAAACACTGGAACATCATTGAACCCCACACCACACTCAATCTTCTTTCATATTTAGAATCACTAAAACTTTGTTGTAAAACCGGATATCTCACTTTTCAGAACAAATTTTACAATCAGATCTCGGGACTTACAATGGGTAACTGTCTCGCTCCTGACCTCTCTAATATCGTACTAAATGACTTACTCGACTCTATAACCGCAACCTATAAAAATGAAATTATATTTATTAAAAAGTACGTGGACGACCTCTTCCTTATAATAAACCCAGACAAAATCCCCGATATCCTAAAATCGTTTAATTCATATGATCCACGCCTCCGTTTTACCGTAGAAAGAGAAAACAACTTGACAATTCCCTTTTTAGACTTACTTATCACTAGAAACACTGACGGTTCTATTTCAACTGACTGGTACACCAAATCCACCTATTCCGGTAGACTGCTCAACTTCTTCTCCCAACACCCATATCATCAGAAATTAAATGTTGCCAAGAATCTCGTCCACCGTTGCCTATCCTTGTCTGATCCAAAGTACCATCCTAATAATATCGAACGTATTAAAAAAATACTAACCTTAAACAGCTTCCCAAAAAAAGTCATTAAAAACCTTATAGATTCTTATAACACAAAAACCACCGTTACTTCCCCTACAATTCCCGACCATGATTCACCCATGATATTTTTATATAGATCCCTACCTTACATTCCGCACCTTTCTGAAAATATAAAAAAAAATCCTTAAATTTTCCTTACCTTCCTTAAAACTAGGACTAAAGACCCAGAACAAGCTTTCTCACCTTTTTACCAATATAAAAGACCCGATCACTCCTATATATCGTTCCAATATTGTTTATAAAATTTCATGTTCAGATTTCTATGTAGGAGAAACCAAAAATTACCTAAAAACCAGAATATCGTAACATAAACTCTCCGTATCCTCTCGAAACCCTCTAGCCTCAAAACTTTCTGAACACTCCATACATTTCAATCATTCCTTTAACTTTGACGACTGCTCCATTTTAGATTATGTTCCAAACCATAGGAAAAGACTAATCGCAGAATCCGTCCACATCCACCTCCAATCCAATCCTGTTAACCACAAAACCGATAAACAATGCATTTCCTCCACATATAGCCACATATTAAACTCTATTAAGTAGCATATTTTCTCTGTCTATCCCACCATATATATTGTTTTGTTTTTTATTAGTATTGTTTGTTGGTTTTTATTTATAATTTTAAATCTATTTTAGGTATCCATATAATTCTACATATGTATTTATTTTGTTTTGTTTATGTATTTAAAATTTTCTAAATGTCTTCACTATTCAATTTATTCCAACTTGTATTTATGTTTATTTAACTTTTTTATCAACCTGTAAGATTTGTCAATTAATGTATTTTACAATGTTCCATTTTTATTTTTTTCCACCCTGTTATCTTTGGATACCTAAAACAGAATTAGGGATAATTAAGTTGGGAGGTACAGTCAGTTTTTCTCCATATACATCTTCCATCACTGTTTTTACTATTATATAGGTGATATTTCAAGAATTAAATTATAATTTTTTATCCTGTATCATTATTATAATCATAAGTTAAATTTCATTGATTCTTTGTATGGTAGTATTAAGAATTTTAGTCATTGTTGTCAGACCCTGTCCATAAATCAGTACGTATTTTCCATTCTACCTTTTCCTACGTATTTTCCATCCTACCTACCCCCCATCTCCCAAACAGTACCTAGTTTCCATTCTCCCACCATGCGGTACGTATCTCCACTCTACTTCATATTTTTATATTTCATATTTCATGTAAATTATTGATACCTGTGTAAATTTTGTTTAGTGAACATTTTTATTTTTTCTGTATAACACTTTCATTATTGTAATATGGTCATTGTATTTTAATTAAGTTTTTTTTTTTTTTTTTTTTTTTTTTTTACATATACAGTTCTTCTGTTATTTTTTCAATACCGACGTTCTCTAGCTAAATAGGTTATATAATATTGTATGTAATGTCATTGAAATTATATTCTTTTGTATCTTTTTAGCCCTGATGATGACCCACAAAGGGGTCGAAACGTTGGCAAACAATAAAATAGTTGAAACTATTTAGTTGTTTCATTTAATGACCGCCACCCGGACTAATTCCTTCCAGTAATATTATTAACGTTTATGATAAAACTTTATGTCTTATGTAACTTTTTTTTGTGCCCTTAGGAATTGTCTATTGTTAACTTATAGGAAAGGTACCCTTTTTTTTTTAAATATAGTTAAAAAATACTTCTGTTTTTAATTTATTTTACGATGGTACAAGTGACATAGGTACACAATAGTTAGCATTTGCCCTAAGCGAATGAAGGAAGCCTTGATGAACGAATAGGGTGTTTAGGGGTGGGATTGTGTTCCATCAGGATCAGAGCGGACGTAATGGAGGGCGGGTCTGATCCACGAGTTTTATGAGAACGGAAGTCGGGAGGTGATCTGGTGGCTCTATCTGGAGGGAGTTTGGAGTAAAAGGAATGGCCCAGGTGGTGATTGGGTCTCCTCAGTCTCTTTGTTCTGAAGTGAGAACCAGTACTGTCAAAATAGTGACTGGGTGATGTCTTCGGGTTCAGTTGAATCTCGTGCAGTTCATGTCATGTAAATATATAATGATTAGTAATTTATTCAGTATTCATCCTTGTGGTACTCCTGTCAATGTTAGTCTACTCATGGAAATCTGAGATCTGCCGAACAGAGAACTTCCTGTCGGAGAGGCAAGATTGGAGAATGAGGCACAGGTAGTCTTCTAGCATATGAGGTAGCAGGTCCCTTTATCAGGCGTCCTAATATGCAAGAGTCAGGATCAAGAATGAAAAGTTTTACGAATTTTCCACTACAGAACTGAAATTTCATTTTTAAGATAATTCTGGTGGAACGCCGAAAAGGAGCTGGATGAGAGAACCTTTCCTTTGATATCATGGCAAAGGAGGGTCCGTTCATGGCAGGAAGGTCCTGATCATGTTAGGAGGGTCCTTTTCATGATAAGAGGGTCCTTTTCATGATAGGAGGGTTCTGTTCATGATACGAGGGTCCTTTTTATGATAGGAGGGTCCTGTTCATGATGGAAGAGTCCAGTTCATGATAGGAGGGTCCTTTTTATGCCCATGGATATGACGTCAAGGCATCTTGTCCCACTAAATACACGTATGTCAAACCAGTTCGGCTTGTATCATAGGATAATTCTTTGCCTTTTTCAAGAAGTAAAACGATAAAAAAAAAAAATAATAAATTAGGAGGGCCAATACTAATATAAACATTTTTTGGCACCCATTTCCAATCATCAACACAGGACACTGCATTATCAAGGGTCGGCCAACCAACTAAATAAAATTCCTGTTTTCAGAATATTTTGATAAAATATATATTTTAATGTCGGGATTTCTGTTAATGTTCTAGGAATGATTAAATTTAAAAAAAGTCTTTGAAGGAGTTGTGATCCTTGGATGATAGATCGCTAACCGTCAAACTAATTAATTAATAATGAAGAGGCTCTTAAATTAATTATTGTTAAGGTTAGTTGGAGAAAGACCTCCTTTGGCTTTAAGTGGATTAATCCTTCTAGAGTGAATATTTATTTATTTCGATCGCTGTTATCCTTTATATACACACACACAAAAACAAAGAGGACACCCTCAGCCTGGAGGTGGCCCCCCTTATCCATCCCACCCCTCCTACCTCCACGGCAATAAATCGGCCCTAAAAGGCAGCCCTTAGCCCTCTCGTCCTTTTGGTCCTCGTTATCAGCCACCTGAAGGAGGGAGGGGGAGGAAGGCCCTGGGTCCTATCCCCGCTCCTCTCTCAGCTTTCACCTGTCCTCTGGTACAACAACATAGGGATGAAAAAAGATCAAAGAATTGTAAAGTAAATTGTGTTTTATTAAATAACTAGCTGTATCTCGCGGATTTGCTCGCGAAGATTTCATTTTGTTCTTTATTGTACACATTTATGGCAAAGAGTAGCAACAATACATATTAATTCGCTCTCGGCCAATCAGATACTCTTTCCACTACCTTCACATATAACGAAAGTTATTATTTATAGCCGGATCCTAATTTTATTCGGTCACATTTACCATATATAATTTATAATTACCATATAAAACAGTAAACATCCTCAAAGAAGTAAACATATCGATAATTACTCAATACATTTTAACTTTTATTATGTTCAGTAAGGTTATACTAAAAAATCTGGTGCGGGCAACATACGACTTTCACTTACCTCCGTTTTTAAAATCTATTAGAGAATTTTCAAATATGAGTGAAACCATTAAATAATTATTTGAATTGAATTTCTATAGAAACATGTGTTTTATTAAAAAATCTATTATATTATTATCTAAAATAATCAGTTTTATCGGCTTTTCATCCCTCTCTATAAACTATTAAAAGATTGTGTATGAGATAATATTTTTTCTAAAATCTTTGGCTTTTAATCGGTATATCATACATGTATATTAATGTTCAAAAACAAAAATTTCATTAAAAATATATTTTTTCAGTTTTCTCCTTTAGTTATATATCGAATTCGTTCAACTTATATATTTGTGTGTTTTTTATTGGTGGTAACAAGATAATATATTTATTTTTATAAAATCTACGAAATTAAAGGTACTTTACAGGAAAAAAATGTAAAATATTAGCTTTTAAGCTCTGTCGAACCATTTTAATCAGAATGAAAACTACATGATATTAAAGCCTATTAAATTTTACATCGATATAGAGAGTTTAATCAAAATCGTCGAAACCGTTTTCAAGAAAATCGAAAAAAGGTGCGAAATGCATGGTATAAAGTGGCTCTTCTGGTAAGCTCATTTTGATGAAAAAGATTTTGTAATGTCTCGGGCACATATTGGTCTCAAATATGGAAATTAAGTTTTATAGGACTTACCGTTTCTGCCCGGGATTTACCACACACACACACACCTTTCTGATTCGGACTTGGTTATTTGGACTCAGGGGACCCTAAAATGTGTATTTCCGTTGAAAACTGGAATTCGAAAAATTTCACGATAAAAATACTTTCCCTTACTATATATAGTAAGTGAAAGTAAAAAGGCACCTGAAATAACAATGTATTACTCTGTGTATGGTAAATAAAATATTATTGCTTCATGTCAGATATCAATTTTATTCACTCTAGGTTACAATAATATGTCATTGCCATGTAGCCACTTTAAAATTATTCCATAAAATCGTTTTTTATTCTAAATATAAGCGTTGTATATCAACATAACCTAACTGTGTATTTTCCCCAATTGTGAGCATTCTAATGAGTATTTATAGTCTTTCAGGAGACGTATAGTTTATGTGTTATTCGAAAACCAATTTCATTTATAAGTATTACAAAAATATTTTTTTTTAACAACTTAAAGGAGGAATTTTCCCAAACCCTTATCGCACATCCAGACGGTAAAGCATAGCTCCAGGAAAAAATTCAGTTTCTTAACCATAGTCATTTTTTAGATACTTTGATGACCAAAAAATTGAGTGAAATGACACTTTCTTTTATAAATATAGACGTATTTTTTTATGTACGACAATCAAATAGTTTTATCGGCTTTTCATTACTCCCCATTATCTTTAACAATTCCGTGTATTAGATAATATTTTTTCTAAAATCTTTAGCTTTACAACGGTTTATTATATATCTTTATTAATATTCTTGCGTTTAAAAACACGAAAAATGCATTAAAAACATATTTTTTCACTTTTTTCCTTTAGTTTTAAATAAAATTCGCTCACATTACACACCTAACAGTTATTTATTAATCCTAACAAGATTATATGCTTATTTTTTTTTTTTATGTTTTTCAATTTACAAAATTTAGAGAGAAATTTTAAAATATCGGCATTTAAGCTCTGTCATACTATTGTAACCAGGATTAAACCTACATTAAAATTTACACCCATATAGTGAATTTAATCAAAATCGTTTGAATAGATTTTGAGAAAATCATAAAAAAGTGCAAAATGCATGGTAGCGTACTCGGTCGACCGATTTTGACGAAGAAGTTGCTGTAATATGTAGGGAGTATAGTTGTCTTAAATATGAAATTAGATTCGTACAAATTTTCGTTTTCGCCCTAAACGTATCAAACACTGACACACACTTACAAATACTGACCTTTTTGTGGAACTCGGTCATTCGGACTCAAGGAACCATAATACGTGTATTTCTGGTGAAAACTGAAATTCGGAAACTTTAACTATCGCAATTTCACTAACTAAATATTCCGCATATAGATTAGTGAATGTAAAAAAGTTGTATTCATAGTTTTATATTTTGAGATGATTTAGAAGAAACGTCGAATTCCAATTACGAAGTACTATTTATATATTTATTTATGACTGCAGTGCTATTTGATGGAAAATTAAGTTTCATGCAAAATAAAAAAAAGAGTCGTTGATATCGGTTAAGAAATCACAAGAGATATAGATAGCGTCTTGAAATTAGCAGTGGTGATATGTCATTTTCCTTTCATTAATTTAACGCTTTTCAGATTATGTAATTGCCTGTAAACAGTCATATTAAATTTTATAGTCATTTTGAAATCATGCACCATTGAGTCATTTGTAGCGTTTTCCGTCATGTGTTTGACGAATTCGTAAATTCCACATTAAGTAGAATGGAAAAAAAAAAAGCCAGTGCCACTACAACCCATGAAGAGTCTTGGGCTCAGTACATATACAAATTCGTACTGTTTCAAGGCCAACGGCCGTGCAATGAGGTGATTCGGCCCAGATCACGCTTAGCCGCCAGGTTTTTCCCCTTTTTTTGGGTACCCACTTTATAGGTCTGTCCTAGGAGGGTCTCCATACCCCAGGATCGCCCGCCGGCTAAAATAACAGAATAAATAATATTCCGTCCCAATCGGGATTCGAACCCAGGACCCGGAGCACAGGAGATTAGCGCTCTATCCACTAGACCACGCCGCTCCACAGGTAGAATGGAACCCGAAGTGAAAAGGTAATGCATTCCAGAGTTTCACAATTTCCTATTTTTAGAAAGATTTATTACGAATGACAGACATAGACACAGTAAAATAATAATTATAGATCTAATCTAACATAATTACTGGCTGACAGTAAGTGAGTGAGCTACAGCTGAATGCTCGCTGGGGTTTGAATAGGAGGGGCCATGAAATGATTCATAGTACTATGCACCCGAGACGTTACAAAACGTTTTTCATCAAAATCAGCTCAACAGAAGAGCCACTTTATACTATGCATTTTGCACCTTTTTCGAATTTCTAAAAAACGGCTCTAACGATTTTGATTAAACTCGCTATATCAACGTAAAATTTAATAGGCTTTGATATCATGTAGGTTCCATTCTGATTGAAGTAGTCTGACAGGGCTTAAATGCCGATATTTCAAAATTTGTTACTCTTAAGTACATTTAATTTTGTAGATTCGAAAAAATTAACCATATCACCTGATTAGCATTGCTAAAAAAACAGGTAAATATATAACTTGAACGATTTTGAAAAACGACTAAAGGAGAAAACTGAAAAAATATTTTTTTTAATGCATTTTTTTTGTTTTTGAACATAAGAACAGTAATATGCATGTATGATATACCGTTGGAAAGTTAAAGATTTTAGAAAAAATATTATCACATACGCAAGCTTTTAAAAGTTAATAGAGAGTGATAAAAAGCCGATAAAACTAACTGATTATTTTAGATAATAGTATAATCGATGTTTTAATAAAACACATGTTGTTTTTTAAAATTCTTTAATAGTTACTTTCATTTTTCTCACTAACTGTATTTGAAAATTCTTTAATCGATTTTAAAAACGGAGGTAAGTGAAATCGTGTGTTGTCCGCACCAAATTGTTTTCTCTTCAGATTTAAATGGATTGAAAAAATTACAAAAAACAAAGTCTTATTCACTATAAAATATATTTTAAAATAATAAATCACTCGTTGAACTGAAAGCATAAATCCACATTCTCTGGTTCCAAGTTTTTGAAAATCTCTTTCTGTTGCAGGTGAGTTCTGAGGAAATAGGTTTCATCCGAATTGAAGAGCGGTGAGCTTGTTTCGAAATTAGTTTCATGCATGCCTTTACCAAATTGTTTAAACATGAGGTTTCTTTATAATACACAAATACATCTATATGTTTGTTTTCCTTTTTTGAAATATAAATATGAATAATATAATATAATCGGTAGGTTAATGTGCTTTAGTATTTTTTTTTTTTTTTTTTTTTTTATTTATTATAGAGATATTTACAACTGTATTAACACAAAAAATACATCAAGTAAATGTGACTGTTCACACATGAGATATGGACATGATAGGCGTGAGAAGAATCTACCCATTGGTAGCACTTCAAAGGTTTTTCAGACAAGAAGGTCTCGAGGCCATCGTCGTTCCAGCCGCCTCGGAGGATGATCAGGAATAGAAGGAGATGAGATATTGCGGACAAGTGGGTTTGGGTGGAGTGCTAATTTGGAGTGAAAGGAAGTATATCTAATTCGGGCTAAGTCTGCAACTAATGGGATATTCAGGTCTTTGTGGATTATTTTATTGGTGACAAAGTAAGGGGCATTTAGGATCTTTCGGAGGATTTTGGATTGCAAGAATTGGATGCGAGAGGAATTTGATGGCTTGGTGGATCCCCATAGTTCAATTCCATATGTCCAAATAGGCCTAAGTATGGTAATATAAATTAGTTTTTGTAGTAGGTGGGAAGTTTTGAACGTTTGTCAAGTAAATGTTGTAATAAGCGATATCTGCGAGCTGTTTCTTGTCGTTTCAGTCTAGTGTGAGGATTCCAAGTAAGTCGTCTGTCAAGATGCAGTCCAAGGTATCGGATCTGTTCAACTGAGGTGAGTGGAATATTGCCAAAGGATATAGTGGGACAGGCAGACATAGGTTTGCGGCGCAGGGTAAAGGTAATTTGGTGGGATTTAGTAGGATTTATTTTGATCCTCCACTTTTGACACCATTCTTCAATGGAAACAATGTGAGACTGAAGAGTTTGGGAAGCAATAGTTGGGTCATTGTTTACAGATAACACACATGTGTCATCGGCGTATGTAGTGAGGACAGTGCTAGGATGAGTAGGAATATCAGCTGTATATATGGTATAAAGGATTGGACCCAGGATGCTACCTTGGGGCACACCTGCATTCTGAGGAAATATGGCGGAGAAGGAAAGGTTATGGTTTACTTTAAAGGTTCTATCTGTGAGGTAGGAACGGATTAATAAGAAGTAGGTAGGAGGGAGGAAGTGACGAAGTTTGTAGAGCAGTCCTGGATGCCAAACTCGGTCAAAAGCCTGTTCCACGTCGAGGAAGGCTCCAGTGCAATACATTCCGCGCTCCAATGTGGAAGATATCACATCCACTACACGGTGACACTGCTGTATAGTGGAATGGGATGAGCGAAATCCAAACTGGTGGTCAGGAATAACGTGATGAATGTCAAGGATTGGATATAGACGTTTTAGGAGGAGTTTTTCCAGTATTTTGCCCATGATGGGCAAAAGAGAGATAGGACGGTAGGATGATGGATTTTCTAGAGACTTTTTAGGTTTAGAAATCATTTTGATAATGGACAATTTCCAAGGATCAGGAAAGTAGGTAGAACGAAGTGTGGCATTATATATGTAGGTGAGTAAGAGTATGGCTTTTTTGGGGAGCTGTTTCAGGATATGGGATGTGATGAGATCATCGCCAGGAGCTTTCTTGGATGGTAATCTTTGAATGATATTAATGATTTCGGAAGGGTGAAAGGCCTTAGGAGGAAGGGACATTTGGAGAGGAACAGTTAGTTCTGCTTCAACATGTTCACTATGGCTGGGATTAAGGATATCAGGGTGCGGATTAAACGTGTTGAAAAGGTGTTCTCCAAAGATTTGTGATTTCTCTTCATCGAATCTCGACGAGGTTTGGGATTTAGTGAGGAGAGGATGATTAAAGGTTTTAAATTTCAGCAGTTTTGCGGTTGTAGTTTGAGCGGAGGGAATTTGGGAACTAATAAAGATGTCAAGTATATCTGGACGTTTTTTAAGGGAAGTTGGCCAGTACGTGGGATTCTGGGGTGACAAGATGGAATAGCTATTGGAGGTTGTGACGTTGGAAAGAATCCTGCCACGAGTGTTGGACGTTCGGCATCCCCACCGTTGGTCTTTGGCGTTGTAATCGCCCCCAGCAATGAAGCGCGGACCAAAGGATCGGAATAAGGATTCAAGGTTGTTATAGGTGAGAGAAGTAGCAGGAGGGCAATATAGAGCTGAGAAGGTTATGTTAAATGGTAGGACGGATAAAGTAACAGAGGTCGAATGAATGGTGTCGGTTGGAGTGGAGGGAACCAGGGAGTGGGGTAAGAATTTGTGAATAAGGATACATGAACCAGCGTGGGATGTGTTGTCTGGGTGATCTGATCTGTAGGTAATGTAGTCACGTATGTAAAAGTGAGAATGAGTAGTGAAATGAGTTTCTGTAATCAGGGCTATGTCTATGTAATTGTGATGAAGAAATATGTCAAGTTCGTCCCGGTGATTATTCAAACCATTGGCATTCCAAAGAAGAAGAACTAGGGTCTTATTGTTCATTGTGGGAAACTAAGAGGGAATGCGGAAAGGAGTCTTGTAAGGAGAGTGATGAGGGGTCTTATTGTATTTTGTAGATCGAGAAGGAATGAGGAAAGGATAGACGTTATGTCAGATGGGTGTTGGCTGGGATAGGAATAAATGGTGGTATCGTGGGATGGAGTGTTAATTTGTGAAGGTGGTGGTTGAATTTTCCTTTGAGGCCGTTGTATAGGTTCTATATTTGAAGGTACAGCTGAAGAGGGTGGGAACTGAAAGGAAGGAAGAGAGGAGTCTGGAACTTTGGGAGGAGGAATAACTGGAGGTAACTTAACCCGCTGGGAAGCGTTTTTAGGGGTGAGGTCCGTTTTCGGAGATTTTGGCTGAGAATGGGAGGTTCGGGGAAGGAAATGAGAGGTCTGGGGCTGTGGTTGGACAATCTGTTGTTGAGGATGATAGGAGGTTTGAGGTTGGGATGTTGAGTGTTGAGGCGGTTGAGGGCAAGGTAGCAGTATCGTTGAGTGTTGTTTTACTGAGCTATTGTAGGTAGCTGGTCTTGGGTTGAAGGTTGCAGTCCTCTGAGGAATAGGATCAGTTATCGGTGAAGGACCGGGTATCTCTTCTTCTGGAGCGGCATTTCTCTGGCTTTGCAATTTATATGATAAGTTTTGAGCTTTTTGCCTAAACATAGTTTTATAGACTATGCAGCCTTTATAATTTGCAGGATGTTCTTCGTTACATAAAACACATTTTGCTGGTGTGTCTCGAGGCTTCTGGCAGGTGCCTGATGCGTGCGGACCTGCACATTTGACACATCGAGACTGATGATGACAATATGCTCTTGTGTGTCCCAAATTTTGGCAGTTATTACATTGCACTATTTCATTTCTCCGTCTAGGCTCCTCGAATTGGATAACTGAGTATACCAAGCGATTTATTTCGAATATATCCTTATTGTTAGGTGCTGGCTCAAGGTCGACAAAAAATAAAGGAAGTGGGTACTTTTCTTGAGGATGAATCACACAAGAAATATTCCTGACATTGTGTCCCAACTCTTCGAGGTCCCGCTTGATGGCAGCCGTAGGTGTTGTGCTGTGTAGTCCTCTTAGGACTACTCTGAATGGCTTTTCTTCTCTGAGTTGAAAACAATGAAAATCATATTTGTTAGCAGTCAAGTGACTAACCACTTTTTTATAATTTTCTTTGTCGCTTGTGCAGATTTTGATGTCTTTGACTCTTGAGAAACATCTAAAATTTGTTTGTCCAATTAAATTGGCGATTTCCTTTCCGAATTTCATGAAGTCAACAATATTGCTGACAAATATTGGTGGTGGTTCTGGGTCCGTGAAGTTGCTGGGTACAGATGATTCAGTAGGTAGATCTTTGAGGACTTCAAATTTATTGCTAGTCGGTAAAGCTGGTAAGATTGGTGGATTGCTGCTGGTTGAAGGTAGACTTCGATTTTCAGACTGTTGTTTCGTTTTAGTATTTTTTATTCTTTTTTTTGTTAGGCGATTTTGTAGGAGAACCAGGAGTCAGGTTCCTTTGGCGTTTTTGAAGAGTGCGTCTTTTGAGGTATTGTGAGTCTGTCTCACTCACCTCAGAGAAAGCGGTATCATCTTCAGTGTCCATGCACGAATTTTTTTCAGAAGACATTACGACTTATTTTTAAGAAATAAAATAAATAAAATTAACTCTCTGAATATTTACAATTATATACAATATAGACAAATAAATAAAAGGAAAACATTTCTAGAGAAAAGAAAATTAAATAAATAAATAAAATAAAAAAAAAAAAAAAAATATCTTCTGGATACGAACTCGTGCACGAATAACTGCGTACTGAATGTAGCGCTCCAGCCGACTGCGTTACCAACGATCTGATAAGAGATTGCTCTAGTGAGTAATAGCCTCAGTACGGAAGCGGGCAGGTAACGGGAAGCCCCACCACGTGGCAGACACTCTAGGCTAGGTTCACAACGTCTCACTATTAATAGATTTAATTAAGCACTCACCCAATCAGGAATAATAGAAATGTTCATAAACACTTAACAATAATGTTTATAAAATTTGGACGTAATCCGTAGGCTAACACCACTAAGGATTGAAAGTAAATGCGGATCGACAACAAAGTTGAACTACAGTTGCGGCCATTGCACTCGCCAATTCTTTAGTATTTTAGTTTTCATTTGGTTCGGATCTATTAATTAATTTTTAAATTCCAAACAAAATATACAGGTAAAAAAATATATATAATATTAAGGCTCAAACAGTTGTTATCAGGCTTGTTCGTTATCACCGCGTCGAGTATTATTTAGTTGGCATGTCCTTTATTTAGTTGTGAAAAAGTTTATAGTGGGTTCAAATCTGTTCGTTAACTATTAGCATATGGATGTATGTGTGAAGGGTTCTTTTTCAAAGTTAACATAGGTATTAGGAATAGTCTTAAATTTATGAAGAAGTAAATTATGTAAATTGTGCATTGTATAACATGATAGAAACAAAGTAACTTGAAAAGCTGCAGAACAAAGTGACGTTTATCTTCCCAGCTTTAAGGGAAACTTTCTCTTTGATCAGCGAGAACAATTGCTGTCTTCCTATTTCTGTTTCCTGTGAAAATGGAGATATTTCTTCATACAGGAGGTAAAGCCAAAGAGAGAATACAGTTCATGTGGGCTTATCATTGGCTCGACTTAAAAGTTTTTTTTTAAAACATCATTTTAAATTGTGAGAGACAATAATGTTAAACGACAATGGTTTGGAACATTCTTAGAACATGAGGTTGGGCATTTTAACTACAATGTAATGCGAATCTATTTTGAACTGAATTTGGTATTAATAAAGATTTAGGAAATTATCCAATGATATAATATTAAGGAATGCTTGTTATAGCGTGAAGGTAGATTTATTGTAAGATAAGTTAGTTGGACTGTGTTTTGTGGGGAAACGGATCAAGAAATAAAGAGCCACGTCTTGCTAATTGAAACGTTGATTTTCTAAAGGTACTATATCCACTTTAGGCAATTTTACAGAAAACACAAAAATCTGTCATTTATTTATTATTGTACCAATTTACGTGATTATTTTTTTATTTAATCTAAATTTGATTTTTAGGCATGTTACCTACTTATTTTTACAAATGGTTGCATTTTTCCGATGATTTTTAAACAATATAATATGGATATAGTACTTTTTGGAATGAAACGTGGATATAGTAGTTTTTGGAAAGAATTAAAAGGGATATAGTACTTTTTGGAAGAAAATAACGCGAGATAAGTTGGTATCAGTCACTATAACCTTCCTGATACAACATTACCGATAACTAACGTCTTTATATCGTTAATTACTAAGTTATGTATATTTCCTTATTCTCCCTCTGAGTAATATCTTTCTTTGTTTGTTAATTACATTGATTATCTATTATTCATAAAGAATGTATATATTCGAAGACAATTTGTCTATTTATGGCACAATAATAAGAAAGTTTGTTTTGAACTTGTATTTACTATTTGTGTGGATTTAGCAAATTTAATTATATTATTAACGACGTGTATACAATATTTAACCATAGATACTGATAAATAATAACTTTTGAGCTTTTATTTTACATAAAAAAATCGACTACTAAGTTAGATCATGCACGGATTTTCTTCACATATTTAGCAAGTTCGTGGAATGCTAATTCCAACTATTTACTGGATCAAATACCATCATTCTATAAAAATGTGAGTTTCTCAAATTTTTTAAACTAAATTTATGTTGCTGCAAGAAGAAATACTATGAAAAAAAATTAATTGACAACCTACAAGAAGCAAAGTGACGCAACTAGTTTGTTAACATCTGATTATTAGTTTAAAACCATTGATCAAAACAATAACGGTGAATCAAGACGTAATAAATGAACCAATAAAAATGCACAAAATAAGTGCTATGTTTTTGGCTGGCTGCTTTTCTAAGGCAGCAGTAGCTTCAAAAACTAGCTTACTTACTATATTTAGTCAATATATAAACTATATTTAATGATACCATTGGATCTCTTTTCCAAAGGTATCGTGTTTACCAATCCAATAGGTGGCATGCATGGTAAGGTTAAAGTAAACAAGATTCAATTATTACATTACTATAATTATTAATTTACACATATCCATTATATTAACACATTGCCTAGAACTCTGATTGAGAATACTGAGGGACATTTTCACTACTACCTTTGCCATATAATAATACAAATAACGAGATACCTTTAAAACACTGTTGGCTGGCGAAGGTGGAATCATCTTAAGACGTCCATTCCCTGCTTCACCCTCAGCTGCTCTCAGAACCCCGACGGCCACCTCCTCTTCTTGTAGATGGAACCCGACTCACTCCTCTTGAGGATAAAACTTGACTGCCTCTTTGGAATCTCCTCCTCATCGTCGTCACCTCGGGCGGGGCTGAAATGGAAAGTACCCCACGCCGAGGGTCCTTTGTCCTGTGGTCTAGAAACTTTCCCGAGGTATCGCTGGGGGTCCCCATGGATTCAGGTAAACGTCTTTTAATCTCTTGCCGACAAAGGCTTATTAACATTTATTTAATTAATATAATAGTTCTCTAATAAAGAATTTCCACCCCTCAGTATCCTGTATTGAGGATAATACATTTCATTAGGAAAACAATAAATTAATAATAATATATTATGGATTTAGGTGCTTGTGCTGTATGATAGGAAATATAGTACCTTTTGGAAGGAAACGTTTTATCTGTTTACATTGGATATAGTACCTTTTGGAAGGAAACGTTTTATCTGTTTACATAGGATATAGTACTTTTTGGAAGGAAACGTTTTATCTGTTTACATAGGATATAGTACCTTTTGGAAGGAAACGTTTTATCTGTTTACATAGGATATAGTACTTTTTGGAAGGAAACGTTTTATCTGTTTACATTGGATATAGTACCTTTTGGAAGGAAACGTTTTATCTGTTTACATTGGATATAGTACCTTTTGGAAGGAAACGTTTTATCTGTTTACATAGGATATAGTACTTTTTGGAAGGAAACGTTTTATCTGTTTACATAGGATATAGTACCTTTTGGAAGGAAACGTTTTATCTGTTTACATTGGATATAGTACCTATTGGAAGGAAACGTTTTATCTGTTTACATAGGATATAGTACCTTTTGGAAGGAAACGTTTTATCTGTTTACATTGGATATAGTACCTTTTGGAAGGAAACGTTTTATCTGTTTACATAGGATATAGTACCTTTTGGAAGGAAACGTTTTATCTGTTTACATAGGATATAGTACCTTTTGGAAGGAAACGTTTTATCTGTTTACATTGGATATAGTACCTTTTGGAAGGAAACGTTTTATCTGTTTACATAGGATATAGTACCTTTTGGAAGGAAACGTTTTATCTGTTTACATTGGATATAGTACCTTTTGGAAGGAAACGTTTTATCTGTTTACATAGGATATAGTACTTTTTGGAAGGAAACGTTTTATCTGTTTACATAGGATATAGTACCTTTTGGAAGGAAACGTTTTATCTGTTTACATTGGATATAGTACCTATTGGAAGGAAACGTTTTATCTGTTTACATAGGATATAGTACCTTTTGGAAGGAAACGTTTTATTGTTTACATAGGATATAGTACCTTTTGGAAGGAAACGTTTTATCTGTTTACATTGGATATAGTACCTTTTGGAAGGAAACGTTTTATCTGTTTACATAGGATATAGTACCTTTTGGAAGGAAACGTTTTATCTGTTTACATTGGATATAGTACCTTTTGGAAGGAAACGTTTTATCTGTTTACATAGGATATAGTACTTTTTGGAAGGAAACGTTTTATCTGTTTACATAGGATATAGTACCTTTTGGAAGGAAACGTTTTATCTGTTTACATAGGATATAGTACCTTTTGGAAGGAAACGTTTTATCTGTTTACATTGGATATAGTACCTTTTGGAAGGAAACGTTTTATCTGTTTACATAGGATATAGTACCTTTTGGAAGGAAACGTTTTATCTGTTTACATAGGATATAGTACCTTTTGGAAGGAAACGTTTTATCTGTTTACATTGGATATAGTACCTTTTGGAAGGAAACGTTTTATCTGTTTACATAGGATATAGTACCTTTTGGAAGGAAACGTTTTATCTGTTTACATTGGATATAGTACCTTTTGGAAGGAAACGTTTTATCTGTTTACATAGGATATAGTACCTTTTGGAAGGAAACGTTTTATCTGTTTACATAGGATATAGTACTTTATGGAAGGAAACGTTTTATCTGTTTACATAGGATATAGTACCTTTTGGAAGGAAACGTTTTATCTGTTTACATTGGATATAGTACCTATTGGAAGGAAACGTTTTATCTGTTTACATAGGATATAGTACCTTTTGGAAGGAAACGTTTTATCTGTTTACATTGGATATAGTACCTTTTGGAAGGAAACGTTTTATCTGTTTACATAGGATATAGTACCTTTTGGAAGGAAACGTTTTATCTGTTTACATAGGATATAGTACCTTTTGGAAGGAAACGTTTTATCTGTTTACATTGGATATAGTACCTTTTGGAAGGAAACGTTTTATCTGTTTACATAGGATATAGTACCTTTTGGAAGGAAACGTTTTATCTGTTTACATTGGATATAGTACCTTTTGGAAGGAAACGTTTTATCTGTTTACATAGGATATAGTACTTTTTGGAAGGAAACGTTTTATCTGTTTACATAGGATATAGTACCTTTTGGAAGGAAACGTTTTATCTGTTTACATTGGATATAGTACCTATTGGAAGGAAACGTTTTATCTGTTTACATAGGATATAGTACCTTTTGGAAGGAAACGTTTTATCTGTTTACATAGGATATAGTACCTTTTGGAAGGAAACGTTTTATCTGTTTACATTGGATATAGTACCTTTTGGAAGGAAACGTTTTATCTGTTTACATAGGATATAGTACTTTTTGGAAGGAAACGTTTTATCTGTTTACATAGGATATAGTACCTTTTGGAAGGAAACGTTTTATCTGTTTACATTGGATATAGTACCTATTGGAAGGAAACGTTTTATCTGTTTACATAGGATATAGTACCTTTTGGAAGGAAACGTTTTATCTGTTTACATTGGATATAGTACCTTTTGGAAGGAAACGTTTTATCTGTTTACATAGGATATAGTACCTTTTGGAAGGAAACGTTTTATCTGTTTACATAGGATATAGTAACTTTTGGAAGGAAACGTTTTATCTGTTTACATAGGATATAGTACCTTATGGAAGGAAACGTTTTATCTGTTTACATTGGATATAGTACCTATTGGAAGGAAACGTTTTATCTGTTTACATAGGATATAGTACCTTTTGGAAGGAAACGTTTTATCTGTTTACATAGGATATAGTACCTTTTGGAAGGAAACGTTTTATCTGTTTACATTGGATATAGTACCTTTTGGAAGGAAACGTTTTATCTGTTTACATAGGATATAGTACTTTTTGGAAGGAAACGTTTTATCTGTTTACATAGGATATAGTACCTTTTGGAAGGAAACGTTTTATCTGTTTACATTGGATATAGTACCTATTGGAAGGAAACGTTTTATCTGTTTACATAGGATATAGTACCTTTTGGAAGGAAACGTTTTATCTGTTTACATTGGATATAGTACCTTTTGGAAGGAAACGTTTTATCTGTTTACATAGGATATAGTACCTTTTGGAAGGAAACGTTTTATCTGTTTACATAGGATATAGTAACTTTTGGAAGGAAACGTTTTATCTGTTTACATAGGATATAGTACCTTATGGAAGGAAACGTTTTTAGTACCTTTTAGAATGAAATGAAATGTGGATTTAGTAGATTTTGGAATGAAATGCAATTTTCAAATACGTTTTTGAAGGATTTGTATATATACTATACAATATACTTTGTACACTATGCAATATACACTATGCAATATATACTATACACTATACAACATACATTATACACTATGCAATATACACTATACAATTTACTCTGTACCCTGTACAATATATATATACTATACACTGTACTGAGTCCGTTGACCGCCGGTTGATGATGACCCAGGTTAGTATCGTAGGAAGGAAAGAAGCCGTGATAGATATCGGAGAGGCAGGGCGAACCACCACTGGCTGCTGAGGACGAAGGATAAGTTTGTGCGCTGGGAGGAGCTGCGGTTCGGGTTAGAACACAACTTAGCAGGCTCTACGTACTTTGTTACTTATAAACTTCAGTTGAGGTCGGGATCTTCCTTATGCTTTGATAACACTGAATACCCGATCCTGGGGCTTTATTTTCCGATCCAGATCTAGCAACCATTTTAGATTCCTGGTTGTATACTGTTGCATTATTACGGTAATCTGGTTGAAAGCAGCGGTTAAATTTTGAATGGTTTCTGCAAAAATAAACGCCAAACATATTGTAATGGTTTTACTCTATTGAAAAACAAATTAAAAAATGTGGGTCCATTGAGTAATTATATACTATCAAAAAACAAAAAAAAAATATTTTAACTATTGGTTTGGAATTTTATAACTTATTCTCTCCATGGAGTCACGTGCCTACGATCTACTAATCTTAAAATATGGTCGATGAACTTTTGTTCATTCGTTGATGAGTTTGTTTACGACGAAAACGAATTTATAGTTTAGAAAACGAGTTTTGTCGATTAATAATAATAATCTTCTCGTGTACCTAAGTGGTTGAACGTTTGTAGATTTAGGGAGAAAATGGTCCGTGTCAAAAAAAAAAAAAAAAAAAAAAAAAAAATAATAATATATATATATATATATATATATATATATATATATATATATATATATACAATTAGTTGACTTTAACTATCTTTATTTTTACTAACCAATATATGAAATATAGAGTTAGAGAAGGTATTGCGGTCGTAAAAATTTCTAAATTCTAATTTTCAACGGAAATTCAAATTTTACTGTACTCTGAGTATAAATTAGCAAGTAGCGCAAAAAAAGTCTGTGTATGTTTCTGTCCGTGTGTGTGTGTGTTAAGTCTTCAATGAAAGCGAAAAGTTACACGAAACGGAAATTTCATATTTAAGACAACTATACAACCGAGATGTTACAGCAACTTATTCATCAGCTAACTAGAAGAGCCACTTAGTACTATACATTTTGCACCTTTATCCGACAAATAACGGCTTAATATACAATTTAAACGAATTTGATAATCAACTAAAGTTTTTTTTTGTTTAATTTATTGAAATTTTCAACTGTATTAGTAAATACATCATGTAAATTGGCTCATAATATATATAGATAATATACATGAAAAGACATGAAGAGAATATGCCCATTTGCAGCACTCCACTAGGTAATCCACACTAGAAGGTCTCGAGGCCATCTTCTTTTCAGACGCCTCGGAGGATTGTCGGGAATGGAAGAGGAAGCAAGGATTGAAACCAGTTGGTTAATGTGGGAGTGGAGTTTGTCATGGAAGGAATGATACCTCCTACGGGCCAAATCAGCAACATATGGGACATTGAGGTCTTTATGGATGAGTTTGTTGGTGACAAAGTAAGGAGCATTGAGGATAACCATGGGTTAAAAGAGAAAATTATTTTTTAAGTGTAATTTTTGTTTCATGTATATTAAGAACAGTAATAAAGAAGTATAGTACACAGCTATAACGAAAAATATTTTATAGAAAACGTTATCTTATACACAAAGTTGTAAAAGGTGATGTTAATTGACGAACATAGCATAAAGATATTTCTAAATTATTGTAGCCTGCTAAAAAGACACACATACGAAAAATACAAACCAATTTTTAAGACTGGCAACGAACTCAACCATCGTATGTTTCAAACGATACCCTTCATACTGACTTACGTACTCCAACTATAAAAAACCACATTCGATCGACTTACAAATGATTTCACGACAAACTAAATGGACACATAAACAAACTTGCGCAAAACATGGCTATGACTGACTTACCATCTGTAGGAGAAATCAACAATCGATAAAATCGATTGCAAACATATGTTTTAGTAGGAGAAACCAACAATCGATAAAATCGATTGCAAAAACATATGTTTTCATAAAAAAACTAGAGGAAGGTTAAAAAAGTTTATATAGTTGTGTGAAATAATAAAGTGCTTTTGTATAATATTTCTCTTCATTCGTAAAATACATCAACACCCCCTACAATTGGTGACCCCGAATTTTTGAACCAAAATGAAGGAGCCTCAAGATCAAAATATCGCCCAAGCCCAAACGCTAACTGCTCAAAATACTGAGGTAAGCCGTATTTCTATAAAAATTCCGCCTTTTTGGGTAGAAAAGCCTGAAATTTGGTTCTACCAAGTAGAAGCTCAATTCTCCATTAATGGAATCACTAGTGAAATAACAAAATTCAATTACTTGATTTCACAATTAGATCCGAAATTTATAGATAACATTTGGGACATTGTAACAGGGCAGGAAAGTAACAAATATTCACTCGCAAAATCTCGTTTTCTTGATCTTTTCAAAGAAAGTCAAGACAAGAAAATTAAAAGGCTAGTATCAGGCATAGAATTAGGCGATCTAAAACCCAGTCAATTATTACGTAAAATGCAAGCTCTTGCTGGCAATGAAATATCCGACACAGCCTTAAAAACATTATGGCTCGATAAGCTACCGGATTCAATTAAAACTATATTGACAATAAGCGAAGAAAACTTAGACAAAATTGCTCTTATGGCCGACAAAATTGTAGCCATGAACTCGCGCTCGGAAATTAGTGTGGTGAATAAAACCGACGACGTAAGAGATAGAATTTCATCCTTGGAAGAACAAATTAAGGCTTTACGTGTCAGTCTAGAACGTAGCCGAAGTCGTGACCGAGATAACCTCAAACGTACTCGTAGCTCCAGTCGTCGTAGAAAGTATAACCCCAACGGAAAATTTTGTTATTTCCATTACCGCTATGGCAACAAATGCTATCCGGAAAAATGTAAAACCCCATGCGCGTGGAATACCCAGGGAAACTTAAAGGGGCAGACAGAATAGAGGGCAACCTATCTGCCGTAGAAATCAGCCCAACCACTAGTCATAGGTTATTTGTGCATGATATGAAAAGCAAAATAATGTTTTTGGTTGATAGTGGTGCAGACGTATCAGTTATACCAAGACAAATGCACAAATCAGAAGCATCCGATTTTAAATTGTTTGCAGCCAATGGCACTGAAATCCCTACATATGGAAGCAAAATCTTATCGTTAGACTTAGGTCTTCGAAGAGAATTTCAATGGCCGTTCATCGTGGCAAAAGTACGACAAGGAATCTTGGGAGCCGATTTTCTGGATAAGTTTAACCTCCTAGTGGACATTAGGCAAAAACGATTAATCGATGGTACGACGAAACTCAATACCAAGGGTAAACTAAACACTATCACAGCCGAAGATATTATAAGCTCTTTAAGTAGTACTTTTAAATTTCAAACATTATTAGCATCGTATCCAAATTTAACAACCCCTAGATTAACACCTTTGACGATCAAGCATAACACTGTCCACTATATCAAAACGAAAGGTGGTCCAGTGTTCAGCCGCCCAAGGCAACTAGATTCAAGAAAACTGAAGATTGCTAAACAGGAATTCAAATTCATGTTAGATAACGATATAATCCGTCCTTCAAAATCGTCATGGGCCAGTCCGTTACACATGGTAAGCAAAAAAGATGGAACATTTCGACCATGTGGGGATTATAGAAGGTTAAATGATTTAACTGTACCAGATCGATACCCAATTCCTAGAATCGATGATTTTCACCATATGTTAAAGAACAAAAATATTTTTTCTAAAATTGATTTATTTAAAGCTTATTTCCAAATTCCTGTCGCTGAAGAAGATAAAGAGAAAACTGCAATAGTAACTCCCTTCGGTCTCTATGAGTTTAATGTCATGAGTTTTGGTTTACGAAATGCTCCTTCAACATTTCAACGTTTTGTGAATGAAGTATTTCAAGGCTTAGACTTCATATTTCCTTACTTGGACGACGTCTTAGTGGCATCAGCTTCTCCAGAAGAGCATGAAAACCATTTAAAACAAACTTTTGAAAGACTTAATGCTTATGACTTAAGAATAAATATTTCTAAATCCATTTTTGGTGTTGAAGAACTTGACTTTTTAGGTTACCACATTTCAAAACATGGATCAAAGCCGACATCAGACAAAATAAATGTTATTCTAACTTATAAAAAACCAGAAACGGTACAAGAGCTTAGACAATTTTTAGGTATTCTCAATTTTTATCGTCGATATTTGAAGCATGCTGCACATGTACAGGCACCACTTCATGACTACCTGAAAGGAGCAAGGAAAAGAGACAACAGAAAAATAGCCTGGACAGAAAAAGCTGTGAATTGTTTCGAGCAATGCAAGCAAGATCTCGCAACTACCGCCAAACTTGTTTTCCCCGACGCTCGCTTCCCTTTAAGATTATGCACTGACGCTTCTGACTTAGCTATTGGAGCAGTAATTGAACAGTTTGAAGAAGATGGATGGAAGCCCATAGCATTTTTCTCAAAGAAACTCTCAGATGCGCAGAAGATCTACAGTGCATATGATAGAGAATTATTGGGAATATATTTAGCAGTAAAGCACTTCAAACACTTATTGGAAGGCCGAGACTTCAAGATCTTAACTGATCACAAACCGCTGACGTACGCTTTCAAGCAAAAAGATGATAAAGCATCACCAAGGCAACAACGACAACTTCAGTACATATCACAGTTCAGTACCAACATTCATCACATAAATGGAAATGCCAATATCGTTGCTGATACGCTATCACGAATAGAGGAAGTACATTTGCTGGACTATGATTTGATTGCAACTGCCCAAGCAGAAGATGACGAACTCAAAAAGTTACTACAGCATGAAGATTCAAGTCTTGATTTCAAAAAGCGTCAATTATCGTCTGGTAAATTTCTTTGGTGCGATATATCAACTTCTAACATTCGTCCATTTATTCCAGAAAGTTATAGAATGACTGCTTTTCATCAAATCCACGACCTAGCACATCCTGGTATTAAATCAACTGTCAAACAGGTTACAGCTCGATTTATTTGGCCTAATATTAAGAATGATGTTAGAAAATGGACCCGAGCTTGTATAGCCTGTCAAAAAAACAAAATTAATAAGCACACCAAGTCTGTAATCGGCCAGTTCACCGAGCCGGATGAGAGATTCGATACTTTGCATATTGATATAGTCGGACCATTACCTCCTTCGGAAGGATATTCTTACTGTATCACAATTATTGATCGTTTCACCTCTTGGATGGAAGTAATACCAGTGAGCAGCATAACCGCTGAAACTATAGCTAGAACACTATTTGAAAACTGGATCGCACGATTTGGCGTTCCAACACGAATTATTACGGATCGAGGTAGACAATTTGTATCGGATATATTTCGTGGTGTTGCAGCTGTGTGCGGCATCATAGTTCAACATACCACAGCATACCACCCACAAGCCAATGACAAAGTAGAGCGGTTACATAGGACCCTAAAGACGGCGATCAGAGCTCACAACTCAAAGAATTGGACTTCAACGTTACCAATGATACTCCTGGGCCTCCGTTCTGCAATCCGCGAAGATGCTAAACACTCTATCGCGCAAATGGTTTATGGTAAATCCATTAAACTACCTGGAGAGTTTTTCCAAGAATCCAGAACTCAAGTCGATACAAACATGTTTGTGGCGAATCTGATACGCCAAATGGACCTTCTGCGACCCCTTAGTACTCATCATAAATCATTACAAAAAATTTACGTTCACAAGGACCTAGCAACATCATCGCATGTTTTTGTCCGCGTAGATCGAATAAGGAAAACTTTAGAACCACCTTACGATGGTCCTTTTGAAGTGTTACAACGCAACCCAAAATTTTTCAAACTACGGATAAAGAACAAAGAAGTTTCAATATCAATTGACAGGTTGAAGCCTGCCTATTTGCTGACGGACTCATCTCCGACTACAAGCGACACTCCATTTCCAGACACACCAGCACCTACAGAGCCCTCTAAGGCCTTGCCGACGCAATCTGGACAAAACTGCCAGATTCGACATTCAGTGCGGTTTCAAAACTAAGTGTCAGTTTAGTGTTCCTTTATTTTAAGAAATTGTTTTATTATTTTGTTTTCATTGTAACCTTTTAACCAAATATTTTTTTTTTTCGTTTAACCTCCTCACATGTTTTTTTTTATTTAACGTAACTTCACGCTAAGTTACTGAGAGGGGAGTGATGTAGGAGAAATCAACAATCGATAAAATCGATTGCAAACATATGTTTTAGTAGGAGAAACCAACAATCGATAAAATCGATTGCAAAAACATATGTTTTCATAAAAAAACTAGAGGAAGGTTAAAAAAGTTTATATAGTTGTGTGAAATAATAAAGTGCTTTTGTATAATATTTCTCTTCATTCGTAAAATACATCAACACCCCCTACACCATCCATAACTCGGCATAGGCTGAAAAGGAGTTGGATGAAGGACCTCCTGACCTGAAAATAGACTTGTGCTTAATGTGAGGAGGATGCACCACTGGGTGCTGTCTCCCTCATGCCCGCCCACTCCATGTTTCCTTAGATTTTAGCACATTTGCCGATTGTAATATTTATTACAGGTGTAAATAAAATGTTAAGTAAAACAGTGGTAGTTCCGTGGACTGCATTCAGAACTAAGTAATGCTGTTGCTATAAGTAATGCGGCCCGTCAGCCAACAGGCACAACGCTAGCGGAGCCACGCGCTACCGCATTTCTCCACAGCAAACCACTCGTTCAGATCGTTCAAGCGTTCGCAAACTTCGCTTGTCGATATAGTTTATTACGAGTATTACTTCGGCTAAGTGGCGATAAACCCAGCTGAATGATTCCATCCCAAAGAGGTTACGCAGAATGGCGATCTCTCACGTAGCTATCATCCTGACTATAGCCTCACGAGCACGCGACCACATATTAAGGCCCCTTCACACGATCGTTCCAAAAGGACGGTTTGGAAGGACCGTTCGACACGTCGTTCAATACCGATGACAAGGACGATCGTCTGAGGGCCAAAACCGTCGTGATGGAAGGATGGTTCTGCAGTTGAAAATCCTTTTATTTTGTTTTATCAAATACTAACAATTTTTATTTTTAACGAATGAGGATTCGTTTAGTATAACTTTATAAACCGGTTACTCCCGAGTTTGACCGAAGATGTCAGTACAGTCGCAGTGCTTTTTACTATTCTCAACTATGCAATCTGTAGCCAATATCATATTGAGGTAAATAATTTGTATTTTAATTTTTGTATTCCTTCTAAAATACTTTCTTTTAGGTTTGACAAATCAGAAATATATAATACATAGAATTGACATGTTATAGTTAATACATTTTTCATATACAGGCAATACAATTAAGGGATTGGAACAAAATGTATTTAAAAACATTGACAAGCCTGGATTATGAGGAAGTGCTGGTGGTTCCTGGAGTGGTGTGAGCAGATGTGAGGAGTTGGCTGAGGGGGCTAAGTAGATAGTAAAGGTTAGGGGTTAGTCGTGTTAGGGGTGGGTTTTGAGAAAGCGGGGTGTCTGCCTGCCTCTCACTTATTTTTAATTTCTCTTGTCAACCTTTAACTATCCTTTCATTTAAATCTGTATGTCACTATAAGTAAACTGCACGTCACCTATCTACTTGATCATTGAGAATAATTAATTGATTCAGTAAGTGAATGTTGAGTGTTTTGCGCACCAGAGTTTTTATAATAAGTATTATTTTTTTCAGTAAACCGCTGAAGCATGACCTCATTAAACAAAACGAAAAAACAACAACCTAAATACAAGATAAGATAAGCCTGAGATAAGAACGAACTGACAAAGAGGGTTGCCCATTTCAACTAAAAGCTTTGCGGTGCGACAAGTAACAATATAGGCATCTCCTTTAACTGAAATTTGCTACCGTTGTTGGCAGCTAGGTAACCCTCAGCCCTCTACCCTCCAAGCCAATCGCACTTATGATGAACAAGACCTCACAGCAGAGTACATTATAATAGGGCACTGACCTCAAGGAGAGCGGTAGGCCTGGGCAGTGGGGCGGCTTAGCGGTACAATAGACTGCTCGTGGCCGCCCGTCCTTTGTGCTCTCTTCGGGGCCGTAGTCTGTGTCTCTGGAGATAGTAATGGCTGCGGCCCTACCGCAATAGCAGATAAATAGTCTTATATATATAAATAAATAAATATATATATATATATATAAATATATATATATATATATATATATATATATATTTTTTTTTTTTTTTTGTTTGATCAGTTCTCGACTTGATAATTTAAGTTTCTATTGTTCCCAGGTTTCAGTAAAAAAATAAACAATTTTATTTATGCGACGTTTCGACTATTTAGTCTAAATTTGCATGATTATGAGAAAAATAAATTCTTCATAAGAATTAGTAAGAAGCATGGACCTGTAGGATGCAGTATTTTGGTTATGGATAAAATAACTACACTAAGGTTTCTATCCTAACATGAGACTAAAACGACAAGAGACTGCCCGTAAATACCGATTACTACAAAACTTACTCGACAAACGTTCAAAACTTCCAATACGTTACAAAAAGCTCGTTTATGTTACCGTCATCAGACCCATATGGACATATGGAATCGAGCTTTGGGGCTCTACTAAGCCACCTAATTCCTCCCGTATCCAATCCTTACAATCAAAAATCCTTCGCAAAATCCTAAATGCTCCTTATTTCCTTAACGACCTTAGTATCCCATTTGTTGCAGACCTTTCTCGTACCAGATTTACCACTTTTAATTCCAAACTCCCAGCCCATATAAACCCTCTTATCCGCAACCTATCAACCTCACATATTCCTGACAACACTCCGAGGCGATTGAAAAGAAGATGACCTCGGGATCTACTTACTTGAATAAACATCGAAGTTCTACCGCTGGGTAGTTTCTTCACAAGCCTTTCACGCCCTTTATTCTAATTCAACAGTTTTACTTATTGTATTTATGTTAATACAGTTGTAAAACTCAATAAAATATGAATAAAAAAAAAAATGGTTTCCAATTTCATCATTTTGGGTTCCAGTCAAGATATGTTAGCTGTAACTTGCGAAACAATCACACACACAAACACGCATATTAATAAGAATGACAAAATTGAGACAGCATGATCTGGGTAGATTCCTTAAAATGTGATTGAGTCGGTACGACGAGGAGCAGGTGTGAGGCGGGATCCAATTTGTTGATTGTGCCTAGAACCTAAAAACAAGATCAAATTTCCGATTTTTACTACATCATCAAATCATCCTTTCTTCCAATTTTGAAAATAAAAAAATTACCAGGAGGTAATTGGGGAGTACATGCAGCGATCGTTCAACATCATCAACACAATCATTGTGATATTTATCAAAACTAAATTATAACCTTTTTTTAAATTTTATTATTATTATTTTTTAACCCGTTTTCGCACACTTTTAATTCGGCGATCGTGCTCAGAAACACTTTTTTTTTTTCAATTGTTTATGACTACCAGATGAAATCGATTGTGAGTTGTATGTTTGGAAGGGAAAATTATCACATTGGGCAACAGTTTTTCTTTTAAAAACTCTCAACGGCTATAACCGTTATTTGCTCATCACGTCATTTTTTCTCTTCCCGGAGCAAATGACGGCTCTGACCGTCATGACGACTATACGTTATTCCTATGAATAAAAGAGAGTAAATAGTTGTAAACTTTTATTTATTTTTTTTTATTTAAAGAAATTTACAACTGTATTAAATAAATGCAACAAGTAAATAGGCTTTATATAGGATTAGTACACATGGTAGTCCTGAGAAGAAACTGCCCATTGGTAGCACTCCAATGTCGTATGTTAGAAGGTCTCTTGGCCATCTTCTTTTAAGGCGCCTCGGTGGGTTGTCGGGAATAGATATGGAGGAGAGGTCACGGATAGGCGGGTTTGAGTGGGCAGGGAGTTTGGAATGAAAAGAGGTATATCTGTAACGGACCAAGTCTTCAACTAATGGGATATTGAGGTCTTTATGGATGATTTTATTGGTAACAAAGTAAGGAGCATTAAGGATTTTACGAAGGATTTTGGACTGCAAGGATTGTATGCGAGAGGAATTCGATGGTTTAGTAGACCCCTATAGCTCAATGCCATAGGTCCAAATAGGCCTGATAATTGTTATATAAATGAGTTTTTCGTAGTAAGTAGGAAGTTACGGTGGGGCAGGAAGTCATAGGCTTACTACGTAGAGTGAAGGTGATTTGATGGGATTTATTAGGATTTATTTTGATTCTCCAGTTTTGACACCATTCTTCAATGGCTGATAAGTTGTAAACTTAACACAAGAAAATCAGTTTAAGACAAAATTATCATTTGTAATCTATTTCGCTTATAAAATAGAAAAAAAAAAAAATTAATTCAGGAAACAAATTACATACTTACAAGAAATCATTGATGATAAACAATTGTGTGCGTTAGTACACTTCGTACTAACGCTGTCTTTTTTTCTTATCGATTAAAATGTGCATGACGGCTATAGCCGTCGTTTGGGGCAATGGGTTAAAGATTTTCCCCTAACCCTGAGAGTAAAGATTTAAGAAAACTCTTTATAAAACAATTGGAGGACCTATCCCCAAAGGGAAAAGGAGGGTTTGCCCTGGGTGTCCTTCTTAATATTCAGCCAAAGCCTTGTCGTCCATTCTCTAACTTTATCTAACAATAACACTAAATTCATTAGCTAGCTTTTCTTTTGAGCCTAGTTTTTTTTACTGGATATTATTTTGGCTCCCTGTCATCAATTATATGTTTGTGGTAATTCTATTTCTACTTGCAATAAAAAGAAAAAATATATAAAAAGTTAATAAACTTCAGAGTCCATACAGCTGACATCCCAACCAATCCTAACACTTTCCTTTCCACGTATGCTGATGACACTTGTGTGTCATCAGTCAATAAGGATCCTACTATTGCCTCTCCAACCCTACAATCCCACATCAGAGACATCCAGATATGGTGTCAGAATTGGAGAATGAAAACCAATTCAGACAAATCCCACCAAATCACCTTAACCCTCCGTCGTAAACAAATGACATCCTGTCTCACAGTATCCTTTAATAATATTACACTTGTTCCGGTCGAACAGATCCACTACCTTATTACTTCAACACTTACTTGACAAACGCTCTAACCTCCCACTAACTACAAAAGACTCATCTACATGACTATCATAAGACCGATATGGACTTACGGAGTATAGCTTTGCGACTCTACTAAACCATAAAATTCTTCCCGTATCCAATCCTTACAATCCAAAATCCTTCGTAAAATCCTCAACGCTCCTTACTTTATCACAAAAAAACTCATCCATAAAGACCTAATGTTCCATTGGGTGCTTATCTGGCCCGAACCAGATATCACTCCTTCCATGAAAAACTACACTCCCACTCTAACTCACTAGTTTCAATCCTTGCTTCCTTTTCGATTCCTGACAATCCTCCGAGGCGTCTGAAAAGAAGATGGCCTAGAGACCTTCTAGTTTAGAATAGTTACAGGAGTGCTACCATTGGGTAGTTCTTCTACAAGTCTCTTCATGTCATTTTTCTTTTATCATATTTACTTGTTGTATTTTTTAGTACAGTTGTAAATTTCAATAAATAATTAAAAAAAAGGGTATATTGAATAAAAATAAATGTTTCGAGGTTGTAAATATAGACGAAAAGTAATTTCAAACTTACAAATGAAACGATTTAACTGAAGGAAATATAAATGAACTGACAAGGTACAGAACTGAAAACAGGAAAGTAGCAGCATAATTAAGCTCAACAGTTTAGAGCCCCATCGCGGGAGACAATTCGTTTCTCAGCTAGGGCAGGCCCGACCCCATTCCACCTGTCGTTAATACTGCGCCACGTGAGAACTGTCCACACTAAGAAGGCTTAATCTTAAAAATATTTTTGAATATCTCACATAAAACAGTTGGTAGTATGATTTCAACGGTGGATGAGACAGTTCCGGTGGCAATCATTGAATGGTTACAAACATTTTAAAGACTATTTATTTCGAAACCTATTTAAGACCTAAGACCTAACTACCTAAGACTATTTATTTGGTTATGGTTGCACAATAAATATTATTCACTATTTTCATTCTAAGCATTTATCGGACGCCCTTGTCCCCTAATGAATCGCATCCTTGTTTGAAATGATCGAGTTATTGATTCGCCTGTTTCACCCAATAAGTGAAGAAAGAAAACATAGCTCTCTCAACGTTTCGGGAATACTACTTCTCCATCTTCAGCATCTAACATCGCCAACGACTGTTTGTTATCAGCCTACTCAATCGGGCTAGCCGAAGTATAGTGTTCTAGATAAGCCTCAAGAGGGGGTAGATAATATTGAGTGATATGATGCGCCGAATGATGGCTCAGCAACGGCAACTAATGCTGGTATCTTAACTTAGAGACCGATTTGAAAAATATGTATTGTCAATCAATCTTTGCCTAATATTATTTTTTTATGTTGAATTACAATAAAAGGCGTGAAAAGGCTAGTGAAGAAACTACCAAGTGGTAGAACTTCGATGTTTATTTAAGTAAGTAGGTCCCTAGACCATCTTCTTTTCAATCGCTTCGGAGGGCTATCGGGAATATGTGAGGTTGATAGATTGCGAACAAGAGGGTTTATGTGGGTTGGGAGTTTGGTATTGAAAGTGGTATATCTGGTACGAGAGAGGTCTGCAACAAATGGGATATTAAGGTCGTTATGGATGATTTTATTTGTTTCGTAGTAAGGATCATTTAAGATTTTGCGAAGGATTTTGGATTGTAAGGATTGGATGCGGGAGAAATTAGATGGTTTATTAGAACCCCAAAGCTCGATACCATATGTCCATATGGGCCTGATAATGGTAACATATATGAGCTTTTTCTCATCGTTTAAGTCTTGTATGAGGATTCCAATTAGACGTTTGTCAAGATGGAGTCCTAGGTATCGGATTTGTTCTACAGGAGTGAGTGGGGTGTAAAGGCAAACAGTGTGGGACAGGAGATCATCGGTTTGCGACGAAGGTTCAAGGTAATTTGGTAGGATTTATTCCAATTCTCCAGTTCTGACACCATTATTGATGGGTGTGAGGTGGGTCTGAAGAATTTGGAATGCTGCGGTTGGGTCATTAGGGAGTGATAACACACTGGTGCCATCCACCTAGGTATATATACTACCTTGAGGTACACCGGCCGACTGAGCAAATATGGAGGAGTAGGAAAAATTATGGTTTACTTTAAAGGTTCTACTATTGAGGTAGGATTAGATTAAAAGGAATTGATGAAGTTTGTAAAGGAGCCCTGGGTGCCAGACTCGGTCCAAAGCTTGTTCAACGTGGAGAAAAACAGTTGTGCAGTACATTTTGCGCTCCAATGTGGAAGAAATTACATCCACTACACGATGGCATTGCTGTATTGTAGAATGGGATGTTCAAAATCCAAATTGATGGTCAGGAATCACGTGGTTCACTTCTAGGATCGGATAGAGGCGTTTAAGGATGAGTTGCCAAAAATTAGAAAAAAAGATTTGATTACGAGGAATTTATGACCAATTTTGTCATAAATACAATTTGAACTTTTTCTAAACAACTAACGCCTTGAGTCTGAAATTTATGAAGATATTAACACATCTACCAGTTCCATTACGAGCAGAACAGAGAACACATTACACGACCTGGTCTATATTGAATTGGCTATATCCTCTTGATGGAACAAAAAGTTGCTTTCGGATTAGCATCATGAAGGCAAGGAGCTATCCCAGGGCTAGCTATTGTCTACAGTTGCACTTTGTGTATACAATTACAGGGTCCCCCTTTGTATTTACAATAGCACACAAATCTACTCCGTATATATTAGCGAATGGAGAGATAGCATTATCCCCAAGAGAGCAATATTCCTCGACAATTAGAATGACAATGGGACCGCCCTGTGCTGTACCGCCCTCACCCTAGTTCTCTTAATGCCCACACTGTTCTAGGACCTCCATCCCAGTTACAAAACCTCATCCTATTCACTAAAACATAATGGAACTCATTGAAGAAAAGAATACTGAGATTAATTTACATTAAAAATATCCGCAGTTACGTCGGCCAACATTTAGTTTAGTTAACATGATACAATATTGAAATTAACTTTAACTACCGCTTAGGTAATTGCGCATTTCATCACTCTCCAATACTTGCACCACATTTGTCTGTTAGATTATATTTTTCTAGAAACTTTAACTTTCCCTAACGGAATACCTGATACAATATTTTGAATAGATAAAATTAAAGTTCGTATGTTTTTCTTATTTGGAATTTAATAAGGAACCCTCTTATTAAAACCCAATTAAGCTTAAATCAATGAAGCTAGTTGAACGAAAATCATTATTTCCGTTTTAAAAACGCTGCAAATGATTACACAATAGTTTGTTATTTCCGAATAACAATATTGATATGCAATTAAGTAATATGAAAAGCACTAATTCAAAGCATCATATCATAACACTACCACTAATTTCAAAACGCAATATCTAAGCTAGTTGTAAACCCGATTCAATGATTCTTTTTTCACTGGGTACAACATTTAATTCTCTATCAAATAGCATTAAAAGCAAAACGATTTTTGATATTTTTTTTATTAGGAGAACGGATTTTTTTTTATGCGTTAATCGGATTCTACGCATCTTAAAAACGTAAGCTGAATTTTGTGCAGGGGTAATTTTTTTTTTTTGTTCGATTATTAAAAATTATTGAAACAGGTCAACTATTCATAATAATAAACCAAAAGTATTTATACAGGATTGCGTTTCTTTTCTTTCGATTTTCATTTAAATAAAATTCCCTGATTCCAGAAAACCTTACATTTTATCTTTATCATCTATAATAACCGAGTTATCAGCGAATCACATTTCTAATACGTTGTGGCTTGACCATAAATGATGATTTAAATTTTTTTTTTTTTTCACTTTGTTCGTCTCGTTGTCTTGATCGCGAAAATCATTTCTATTTTTTTATCTTTAATAATAACCGATTTTTGGTGTAATTACATCTATTGTAATCTGTTACTTAATTATACAAATGAATTTTTATTGTTATTTTTTTTTATCGCTCTTTACTGATTCTAAAACTGTATACACACTTTTCTCTATAATCAAAAATAACTGATTTATAAGCGTATTTATGTGATAAATTTCATTTTTTTTCTTTTATTTCATTTATATTATTATTCGAGGTTTTTTATTAAGAACACTAATGAATTTTTTTTCTAACTTCGAAAATAACGCAGTTACAAGCGTTGTATAAGCTTGTATAATATTTTTTTTTTTTATCGCGCTTTACTGATTCTAAAACTTTATACATACATTTTCTCTATCGTCAAAAATAATTGAGTTATGGGCGTATTTATTTGGAAAATTTCAATTTTTTTTTCTTTTATTTTTTCACTTTTATAAAATTATTTGCGGTTTTTCGGTTGGAAAACACAAATACATTTTTTTTTCTATCTTTAAAAATAACTAAGTTATTGAATAAAATCCTTTTAATCGGCCATCATTTTAAATCTAACCAGCTGATATCAACGTCTAAGTGTTTGCATCATCGTTGAATGGACTAGTATTTTTTTGGCGAATTTCAAAAGAATTGGTCCAGTAGTTTCGGAGAAATGCCGCGGACGGGGGACAAACGGATTTTATTATTTTTTTTTTTTTTCAGCAGGGTAATTTTTTTTTTTGGTCGATTAAAAAAGTTGATTATTAAAAATAATATAAAAAAAAAAATATAAAAAGGTGAGAAATGCGGAATATAAAGGAGCTCCCTCGGTGAACCATCAAAATCATGTTATTTGATTTTAGACTTTTTTCTTTCATTTTTGCTTTCGTTACATCCTTACAACGAAGAAAACACACGCACACATGAAAAGATTAAAATTATCGAAAATTTGACATCAATGTTTTTGATATAATATGTATAGTTGGGAGAAAAATCGAAGAACATCAGCTATAATTTGCTCTTCTTTAATAGACAGTCCGAAAAATTTGAAGTGACATTACATGGAAGACAGTTATGGAGGCTACAATGAAGTGTCAGGAGACTCGCCGCTGGATCTAATAATATGATAATGGTGATATCGAGGAGGCAGGGGATTTGAGGTATATCACTGGCTGACAGCCAGCGCGGCCTATAGGCCGATTTAATCATGTCAAAACCTACCGTATCCTTTCTTCCGGTTTAGCTGAAACAATGCTAAGCTCTGATTGAAGAGCTTGTTCCTTCAATTTTTTTTTTTTTTTTTTATGATTTATTTATTGAGATATATTACAATTTGTTACAAAATCAACAATAATAATAGTGATATGAGACCACATTCATACAATATATACAAATAATAATAATAATAGTCAAATTACATAAAATAGAAAATAAATAAATTCATATATATATACAGTAAAAAAACAAAACAACAACCTATAATTGAGATAAATAAAAATTTGGCAAATAAATAAACATCATACAAACAATCATAACTATATACAATATATACAGCTGCTAAAGGGACCCCAGACCGCGCTTTTTCCCTCCACTTGTGGAGAGATCCCAGCGCCTCTATCTCAGCCGCATCACTGGTGCCAGCCAGTGGCGGCTGAGTTAGGGCGCTGTAGCCACAAACATACGGTACATGAGTGGAGGATCTGACCAGTGTCAGAACTCCAATTTAAATGTTAACAATACGAATGGATGGTGCTGGATAGGTATTGTGCTATAGGGTTAGGATGATGAGTAAGGTTCTAATGAAATTTGGAGAATTTGGATGCTACCAGGTCTAAAACAAACGCAATATTAACGTCATGGTGTAGGGTACAGTTGGTAACGTAATAAGGAGCATTAACTATTGTTGGTAGGACTTTAGATTGGAAGGATTGGATGCGTTTGATGTTAGAATGTTTAGCTGTCCCCCACAGTTCAAGTCCGTAGGTCCATATAGGTTCCTTCAAATTAAAAAAAAAAAAAAAAAAAAAAAGAAAAAAAAAGTCTTTGACCGTAACAGTCGAGAAAAGTAACAGGAATGTAAATGACTGATGGTTCGGTTCTAAGGATGAGCGGGGATGGGGAAACCAAAGTTATATTATAAGGACAATATTATACAGAATATATTATATGACTATATTAAATTGAATATATTATAGTATGTATAATAAAATATAAATATAGTCTGTGTTCTTTTATTAAAATTCTCACACTTTGTCCACTTAGCTTTCATCCTTGCATTAATCCTATGTTGATTAAAAGTTTTCATCCAATGGATTTATCTCATTTCAGTCAAAAATGTTTCATTAGAATTAGAAAAACACGTTTCAAACTTGTCTATTTAAGATTAGTCCCATTTTACGCAAATTTTCTTGTTTCAAACTATAATTATTTATTCACACCAAAATTAGCCCTTTTCCGAGCCTGAAACTATTGTTTACTGAGTGATCCCGGTAATGTGATGTTCACATCGTTAAAAATATTTTTTCATATTCTGTTATATTTTCATTGTCTGTCAAAGGCACGTTATGGATGAGAAAATTGTTCTTCCTTAATTGTCTTTTTATGAAATTGACTTGTTGTTCTAACCGATTAGTTTTGTTTTCGAGAAATATGCATACTTTTTTTTTTTTTAACTGATTCCAACTCATTTATAAGCTCTGCATCAATCGCGTGTTGTTTTTTGTTCTATATTTGTATTAATTTCCTAATGGCTTGCATTGAACCTTCATTAATTATAGTCCCGTCCGCCAGTTTATTTCAACGCATTACCAATTCCTCCCTCAGATACAGTCCAGTATCTTGGCTTACTATTAGACAAAAGGTTGACATGGAACCCACCTACAAGACTTAGAAGACAAGAACTCAATCGACGATTCGGACAGTTATACAGACTATTAAACAGAAAATCTGAACTTACAATTAACAACAGATTATTAATCTACAAGACAATACTGAAGCCTATCTGGACCTACGGACTTGAACTGTGGGGGACAGCTAAACGTTCTAACATCAAAAGCATTCAATCCTTTCAATCCAAAGTCCTCCGAACAATAGTAAATGCTCCTTATTAAGTCTCCAACTATACCTTGCACCACGACCTTAATGTTCCATTTATTTCAGACCTGATTCCATCCAAATTCCACCAGAACCTCATTCATCATCCTAATCCTCTAGCTCAATCCCTATCCAGGTCCACTCATCCATACGACCCATCTAGAAGGTTGAAACGGCAGTGGCCCCGCGACCTCTTGTAAATACGTATATATTGGAGTTCTAGAACTCACTGGCTAGATTCTCCACTCATGTATGACTGTATGTATGACGTGTATATAGGTATGAGTGATTTATAGAATTTATTTTATTGATTCATTATTGCACACGTATATATACTTTATTGTAATTGTATGCTGTGTAAATATTGTATGAATGTAGTATCTATGTTATCTTTCACCACTACTAATGATGTCCTAATAGAGCAGAGCTATATAGAGGGGGGACAATATTTAATAAATCTATCCAAGTTCTTGCCTATGCGGACGTTGTGGCCATTGTTGGAAGGTCCATGAGCTCTATCAAGGATGCTGTTGGAAAGCTGGAAACTGAAGCAAGCAGGTTAGGGCTGGAAATCAATGATAAGAAAACAAAGAAAATGGTTTTCAAAAGGAAGAGACAAGCCCGCCCCCAAAGCCATTATATAATCGGGCGCCATAGCTTCGAAGTGGTTAAAAGCTTCCAGTACCTTGAATCTACCGTTAATGATCAGCTGGATGAAGAGGAAGAGATCAAAAAAAGAATCATGTTGGGGAATAGAGCATATTTTGGCATGTCAAAAATATAATGACAATTCCACTCTCATTCTGTTTATTCACATCCTCTTGAATATCTATATGAATATGGTTTATTATCACCTTTCTTCCTGGTAGATACACCACTGATCTAGGCGACCATTAATTGGCTGGATAAGCAATAGAAAACGAAGATTCGGATATGAAAATTTTGAAAAAAAAAAATAAATAAATAAATAAAGAACTATTTATTCGTATGCAGTTAGTAGAGGATGAATCATTTTATAAAAATTATAATGACAATGTTTGACTGTGGCTAGTGAGATGTACATTTATTAATTCACGGACTTTAAAAGGTATGGACTTCATAAAATGGACCTTCGACAATCTTTTTCAGTTTCACCTCTAGCGAGGACTAAGTTGGCATTATTATTTACGCAAAATAACTTCGTTCAAGGTTCCTCCTCCAACCTCAGCAATGGACCTAAATCATAAAAAAGAGATTTAATGCATGACTACCGAACGAAGGTCGGTATACATAATGACAAAGGCTAGGACAGGAGTAAAGCCATCTCCCGGAAGGGACTCTAGCAATTGCTTTGACTTCCGCACGGCTTGCTCAAGCCATCTTCCGCTTTGCAGCTCCTCTTCCATGCAGTCCTCGGCGGAAGGACAAAGGAGCGATAAGGAAACTACCTTTCAAGGAGCCTCGCTACGATTGGCCTCTCTGATGGCTAGATGGGGGAGGGGGGTAGGAAGGGTAGTGGGTTGGTAGGTATGATGATCGTTTTGTTTCACGAAATATAGAAAAACTATTGCTCTATGACTGGTCTTGGTTTTATTATATGTTAATTTAAAATGTTTTTATATATTCTTATGAATATTACGTAATTATATATATATATATGTTCACGCCATATGTTATGGCCTGATAAGGTTTTTCAAGACTGTTTCATTGAAAATAAAAAACTCTATAATTTTTATGGTGTTTATCATAAGATCATTTTTTTGTATTAATCTTTATTTTTTATTTGTTTTAAAAAAATAGTTATTTTAAATATAATTAAAAGTGTTTGAAAAGAAATTAAGAAAACAGTAGAAGAGAAAGACAGAAGACGATCGTACTTCAATTGTTTTATTACTGTCTCTTGACGAGTCGAGTACTGAGGTAGTGTCTGAACGATGAAGCTGTACCGTCCCATATACCCCACTTACTTCGAAAGAAATTTTGAACCTTTGCAAACCATATTTCATCTTCTTCGCATCGTTCCCCTTGGAACTTGGAAGAGCCGCCCTGCGGTTGATTTCTTCAACACTCAACAGGTCTTCGTTCAAGTCGCCGTGCATTCGTTTTCTTCAACACTGAACTGGACATCTTTACGTAAATATAGAATATCTTAAACCATTATTGGAACAGTCAATTTCTTAATTATTATTCTTCAAACTGTTTAATTTTTATTAATATATTTTTAACATCTTTAAATATTTAATTATGTTAAGTTCGTTTCTCATATTTTCTTCAATATAATTAATTATGTTAATTTTGTTTCTTATCTTGTTTATATGTATTTTAGTCTAATAAATGTATTGTGATTTGTCGTTCAACTTTCATTATTTTAAATCTATACAGTCCACTAATTAAAAATTTGAGTTATCACTTGAAAGACTGTTTTTCCACGGATAGCTCAGCGTATACATATACATATATATATATATATATATATATACACGGATCATCTCCACGGCGGTGTCAAAGCGAAATAAAGAGAGAATAAAAACTGAGCCATGAGTCTTTCAATGTATTTTATAACGGCGCTAAGGGCTGAGAAAATTATTTAAGATAATACAGATAACAAAATAATACCCCAGAATATGGAGGTATTATTGATGATTTTACCTGTTTGGCTGAATGTTTTTATATAGTACTAATTAATAGGTACTATATTATTTTGGTAAATTAATGAAATCAAAGGTTGCTAAAAAGTCCTAAGCCCAGAGACGGAATACGAGAGCAGTATTTACGGGTTTATCTGGAAAGTGTTTGAGAGCAATCGCTGGGAGTCCAACTAGATCAGTGGCAATACGGATGTCAGTCTGGACCCTCCTTCAAGCTGCACGAGTTTATCTCGACCAGCCTATCTTATCTAGCCTACTACCAACATATCTCGAATAAGCTTCTGGCCATATCTTACATAAACTATATCCTATGCAACGGACCAAGATTATGGTATATCTCACCCTGATGAGTTACTCAATCAGAAATATGCACGTGTACATTTTATATTATGCTTTTACACAATTTACTTTATGCTATTTCCAGAAAGGACATAATAAAAATAAGGTATTTATCATTTATTAGATATATAAATGTGATAAAATTGACATAAAGTGACAATAGTTGACTGTGTGTATATATGAGAGAAGTTGGTTCAGGGTGCAGTCAATAGAACACACAATTAAGCGCAAACTTAATTTATTGGTGCCGACGTTTCGGTCTAAGTTATGGGCCTTCTTCAGGGTGATTGTGTGAGCTGAGAAGGCGTCATCAACAATCATTATGATAATGAATACAATATTAATATTATAAAATTGCAAATGCAAAACCAACAATATTAATATTGAATACAATATTAAACTCCAGTATTCAACGGAAATACACGTTTAGGGTCCCCTGAGTCCAAATAACCATGTCCAGCAAAAAGGTGTGTGTGTGTGTGTGTCCGTGTCTGGTAACTCCCGGTCGAAAACGAAAAGTCCTATGAAACTGAAATTTTATATTTAAGAGAACTATACGACCAAGATGTTACAAAAACTTTTTTATCAAAATTAGCAAACGGCTCTAACGATTTTCATTGAACTCGCTGTATCTATGTAAAATTTAATGGGCTTTAATATCATGTAGGTTTCATTCCGATTGAAATATTCTGACAGGGCTTAAATGCCCATATTTTAAAATTTCTTCCTCTAAAGTACCTTCAATTTTGTAGATTTAAAAAACAATTGAATCATCATATTTTTAATATTGATAAATAATGTATAAATATGCAAGTTGAACGAATTTGATAAACAACTACAGGAGAAAAGTGCAAACATATTTTTTTAATGAATTTTTTGTGTTTTTGAACACAACAATAGTAATTTAGAAGTATAATATACCGTTGGATAGCTAACGATTTTGGAAAAGATACTATCTAATTCACGGAATTTTAAAGGTTAATGGAGAGTCGTGAAAAACCGATAAAACTAACTGATTGTTGTAGATAAAAATATAATAAATTATTTAATAAAACATATGTTTCTATTGAAATTCAAAATAATTAATTCTTTAACAATTTATTTGTATTTTAATGATTTTTTTTTTATTTAAAAATTCTTAAATTGATTTTAAGAACGGAGGTAAGTGAAAGTCGTGTGTTGCGCGCACTAGATTTTTGTATGTAAAATGGACTCAATTATCTCCGCCTCTATGATCGAAGGTATATTGTTCGAAGGAGCGTGCTACAGACAGCGCACCAGATTTTCTCAAGATGGCTCTGTAAATTTAACCGTTTTCAATAAGCAATACTTCCTCCCAGTTAGGGAGCATGATGACGTGGGCGCCTTCGCCCAGAACACGAGAAGTGTTGATGAGAGAACGTTATTTGATAAAATGAACATCCTCATCAGGGTGTCGCACCTCTCTCAAAACCTTCCTTCATCTTGGGTTACGTGTTCCTTTTCTTATCATCATATTTATCCTTTAATGACATTTTTTTCTAGCATAAGTATTTTAGTGGAAATTATAAAATTAATTACTTTTGTTTCTAAATATTGAGAAAGAGTGAACTACTTTTTTTTTCAAATATTGGTTTAATAGTATTAGAGAAAAAAGAATTCATTCATTCCATATGAACAAAGTAGAACAAGTAAAAAATAAAATAAGTTAACCTAAATATTAAATGAAAAAATAAATTAAAAAAATAAATAAATGAAATTAAATAAAACAATTATAATCTTGGGCACATTCATACCTATTTACAATATTTACATCGAAATACAACTCCGAATAGAACGTCCGCATCCAGAAATGGATGCCGAGGCACAATGTCAGGAGATCCCAGCGCCTCTCATTCAGCCGCGTCACCAATCTAGTCAGTAGAGACTAGGTGGAGAGTGAGGGCGCTAGAGCCATTAAACTATTGGCATTAGCAACAAAGAGGACTTTTCTCCATTGCTATATTTTATCATTTCTTTGTACTGAAGAAAAGCGTATTATATATGATTTCATTTACAAAAGGAAAACGATAACCCATCTAAAGACAGGTGGCATGTAATAATTTAGATCTGGAAACCAAATATAAAAGTTTTATATTCACAATAACATTCTTGTTGCTGGTTCGGTTAAAAAAAAAAAATGACACTATAAGAATCCGAGAATCGATTCTTTGTTGTTTAAGTTTCGAGGTCGTGCTGGAATATTGTTTCCGGCCTTAAAAAGTTGAACCGAAGTTTGAGAAAAACCTGTTGAGGGTGATCTCGGCTTAATCACCTTCAACAGCCGTGGGCCTGGGAACGCACTATACCCTCTTGGTTGCAGATAAACAAGGTCAAGTTTTAAAAGTTTCGTATCGAAATCCTTCCAAATGCACACTCACACACTGAGTAGAACCTGGAACACTTTTCCTGATTGGCTAGTCAGCTTGCTCTTGATTCTACGGCCTTCTCTATTGGTTTGGAGCTGAGCAATAAGAGATGACCCCGAGGTTGTTCGTCCCTGTGTCTCAGCTGTGCCTCTATACTGTGCCTCCTTGGAGGGAAGGGGATCGGAGTGGATTGGGTGATGAGGGGAAAGGAATGGATCCAGCGATGATGGTCCTTCAGCCTCTCAAACAGCAGTAAATGACTTGGCAGCCGGGGGCGGCACCTCATTGGTCAGGGAGGATGCGGAAAGGACATCTAGGAGCACTCCTCGTTCCAAATCCAAATAGAATTTTTATATTTTTTAATAAAAAAGTAAATCAGAAACATCTGGTAGATATCAAGTGAACCGTTTCCAAGTTAAAAATACAGTTTGATTTTGGTTATACTAAAATTTATACTCGTATACCAGTTACAACATATACGTAATATATGCCGGAGATAGGAGATAGATCCTAGAGATTTTCGGAATCCTGGTTCATAACCGACTATGGCAGAATGATATTGTAACTTGATCTTTGAGGTCCGGTATAAGGTCGTCCACATCCAGGCTCTATAAAGTAGGTACCCGAATATTGGGAAAGTAAACTGGGTGGCGGAAGCGATCTGGGCCTAATGACCTCCTTGCACTCCTTCCTGTTGTAAACATTACGAATCTCTATGTTTCTTGAACTCAAAACCCTTTTAATTATATAAGCGTGTGAAGATATATAATAATATTGGGTTGTGTCACATAAAATGTCCGTTTTCAAGGTAAAGGATTTTTATTAAAAATACGATATGAAAACAAGATAATTTTATTCGAAGTATTTACCTTCTTTTTCTACACATTTTTCCCAACGTGACACCAACTTTTTTATCCCCGAACTGAAAAACTCTGAGCTTTGAAGTGAAACAAAATCTGAAAACGCACTTTTCACTTGATCATCACTTTTAAAAAGCTTTCCGTTGACGAAGTTGTCTAAATTCCTGAACAGGTGGTAATCTGTTGGAGACAAGTCGGGAGAATATGGTGGGTGTGGAAGAACTTCGTAGCCCAGTTCTTTCAATTTTTGCACGATATGTTTTGAGAGATCTAGAGGTACACATGTATCGATCTTTTTAACTATTCCAATACACTTTAAATGTCTGCACCGTAGATGCACTTGGATTTAGTTGTGCTGAGAGTCCTTTAACTGTTTGGTAGGGGTTTCCTTCTACTGTATGTTTGAGGATATCGTTGTCTTTTACGGACGGAGGTCTTCCTCGGGGCAAGTTTTCCAAGTCGGTATCCCCAGCTGAAATCTTAGCAAACCAACGGCGAATGGTCTGTTCATTAACACTCCCTTCTTCAAACGCCTTGCAAATATTTCTAGCGGCCTCAGCTGCTGAATGGCCGAGTTTAAACTAGTACAAAAATATTAGTCGAAAATCGCGTGTTTCCATGCTCATATTTGGAGGTATACTAAAAAGTTGGTAATTGATTGGGAAGCTAATGTTTATAATACATAGGTAGAGGATTCGTAACTGTTTACTTTAAATATGTAAACATTCGGAAGAAAACAACAGAGACCTGCAAAATACTTTATGTATTTCAGAAACTATAAAAACGGACATTTTATGTGAAAAAACCAATAATATCCCTTTTTAATCATTATAAATGCATATAAACATCTCTGTAAAATATTTTTCTTTAAATATTAAATTTTTTGATGGGCTGAAGGCCTGTGCTAATCCATTATTTTCTGATATCACCCCACCACCCAAGCCTGGGAGGTGGCAAGGATCACTACCTCTCGTTGACGTTGTCGCCGAGGGAAGGAGATCGGACTATGTCTGAACTCAATTTATTGCCAAAACCCTGAAGAATGGTCCCTCCCATTTTGCAATGGATAAATCAAGGCTTAGAAGAAGCCCTTGAAAGATTACTAGTGCATCCAGCGCATATAGCAATCCTCTTTAGAATACCTCCGGGTAACAGAAGGACAAATCTGACAGCTATACATATTATATTTGTATTTGTATTTTGTTCGAAAATAAAACCAGAGGGTAAGAAAAAAAAAAAAAAAAAAAAAAAAAAATTTATGTAAAATCAAAATCCTATTATTTTCCTGACTTGTCAGTTTATTCTCAGAATAGCAGTGCTGAATCAGCGATAACATGTAATTTCGATTTTAATTGCAAATCCGTTATGATATCGTGCTGCCCCGGCGGAATGGATGATAATGTGTCCTCGACATGAGACCTCGCTTCACGCCCTCGCAACTCATGTGCTACATAATATTCTTTGCTAAGAGCAAGGGAAAACAATAACATTATCGATCGCCTAGCATGACATTGTAAACTTGACCAAACAGCCAACGGTTCTTTACGTACAAAATAATCAAAACAACTTTATATCACAATTAATTATAATTATTAATTATTATAAGCCGTTAATTATATCACAATGGTTCGTTATTCCATGAAAGTAATAATAATAATATTTATTTATATAAAATTATATACAGTTTACAAATACAGTTATCCATTTATCATGATAATAGAGTTTCAATCATCGTTCGATTTACCTAATGATAATGCAATGTTTTGCTTGAGACAGTAGGAAAAATAACATGAAAAAAGACTACACAATATTAATTTAAAAGTACATGCTTTGTTCTTTTGTGCGTGTATCGCTTTAGAGAAGTTTTGTTGTAATTACCAATTACGAATTTCAATATTGTGGTTTTATAAAAATATGTTTTGGTCTGTGTGTAGATAAACTGTTGTAACGTAGGTAGATTTAGATCAAAGAGCATTTTTGAAATTTTAGTATATCGTGGCTAGTTGCTGATGATTGTATTTTGTATTGCTTCTAATTTTTTGTAATTGGTATTGCAAATCGAGTTCCAGACGGGCGAGGCATAACAAATCTGGGCACGTATGACTGTATTATATAGTAGTAGTTTGTTTTCAGAGCTTAAACTGGATTTGTATTGAAATATGGGAACATTTTATAAATGCATTGTTTGATTTTTTCGCATTTTCTATTAATATGTTCGGTATATATTAACGATTTATCTAATGTTAAGCCTGAGCATGTAACTGATTTAGACCAGGAAATGTGGATTGAGTTTAATAAAAAAAAAAAAAAAAAAAAAAAAAAAAACCTGTACCACTACAGCCCATGGAGGGTCTTGGCTCAGTACATATAGAGATTCGTACTGTTTCAAGGCCAGCGGCAGTGCAATGAGGTGATTAGCCCTTAATCGCGCTCAGCCGCCAGGTTTTCCCCCAATTAATTTGGGCACCCACTTTATAAAGGCTGGGTCTGCCCCAGGAGGGTCTCTATACCCTAGGGTCGCCCCCCCGACTGAATTAACAGAATAAATAATATTCCGCCATAGCCAGGATTTGAACCCAGGACCCGGATCTCAGCAGACTAGCGCTCTATCCACTAGACCACGCCGCTCCCTAATTTAATAAAAGGTGTTTAATAAAGGTTTTAATAAAAGGTGATGGTTTATGTTCGATCTGCACTTAGTAAAAATTATAGCCTCTGATTTGTTGGTGTTTATTATTAATTTCCAAATATTAAAATATGAAAGGCAGGATCCTTGAGGAAGGCCGGCCGCTACAGGAAGTATACTAGATGTCGAATTATTTACATGAGCATAAAATCGTCTATTGTCAATATATGAATGGATAATATGAATTAGGTTACAAAGGAAGTTGTATTTAATTAATTTGTAAATAAGTCCTGTATGCCAAACGGTGTCAAAAGCCCTTTCTAAATCTAAAGTAAGTATATTCATATCGATTACATAAGTTTCTTATCCTCTCTCAATCATGCCAGTTTGATATAGTATATAGTATTGCTATTTTGGCAATAATTTGGTGTTTTAATGACAAGAAATACGAACATGTTACAATTTAATGGCAATTCGTACAAAATATTCCGCTACAGGGGAACCCAATGATAAAGTTAACCGACGATAAGTTAACTTAACCTCCTTAGAATATTTTTTAATTCGCTAGGCCAAAAAATACTATTTTTTCGTTCAATATTTGGATTATGCCAACCTTGAAATGTGCAACCGCAGATTTTTGTTTGTTTATTTTATTTAACGTCTCTTTATGATACTATGGCTTATCGGAGATGCTACAGTGGGAGTCCTAAATTTTGCCTATCCAGGTTTTATTAGGATAGGGATCTTCAACGAGTACCTAACATCGCACAGGCTCGTGAACACTTTTTATCGTCCCCATTAACAAATCCTAGGACCACCTGCAGGTTTGAACACGTGGCCTTTGGCATAGGAGGCTGTTATGCTAGCCCCTCAGCTACAAGTGATCCCAAGTTCTGCAGATTTTTAAGAGGAGTGATAAAAATATATTTCATGGTCCATTAAGACCGTTCGTTATTAAAAATATTAAATACCAGATATTTTGAAACTTTGAATCGAATGATTTCGACTGCTTTTTTGGTGAGAAATGCAAACACTTTCATACAAATAGTTTTGGATAAAAATGTAGATTAATTACGTTTGCTATCCAATTTATGAAGAAAAAAAATACATCGATAATTTTGGAAAAGTTAATGCAAAATAAGCTAGTTCTCCAACTAGGAGGTTCCGAGGATTCAAAAGTTAGCTACGAACCGCTCATAAAGAGAAAAAGTTTACAGCTTCAAAAGTTTAAAATTTTCATTTGAGTCTAGTTCAGCTCGGGGGCATAAAGTTCGTCCCTGGGGACTAGAAAAGGTTTCGGCGAAAACTTTAGGGTAAGTTCTGCAAATTTGGTTATTTATGTTTTCTGAAGATTTGATTTTGAATTTAAACTTTGCTACTCAAAACAATTGTCGGATATATAATTGGGTTGATGCAAAATTAATGCAGGTTTCCTCTATTGCAATATCTTAATTCCAATTGTGTAAACAAAGCTAATCCTAACATTGATCATTATTATACCAAAACAAACCTTATCTAATACCCTCTCTTTCACCATGAATTTGTTTAGTAAAATCGTTTTGTTCAGTGTGTTCAAAGGTCAATGTCAAAGTGCGATTTTCGTCAAATTTGTTTTTACGAATTTAAATTAGGGCGCAGCGCTGCGCAAACGGCTCGTAATATTAATGAAGTGTGGGGTCAGGGGGCTATTAATGAGTGCACGGTGCAGCGTTGGTTCCAGAAGTTTCGCAGAGGAGATTTCGACCTCGAAGACAAGGAAGGTCGGGGCCGTCATCTTGCTCTGGACAACGACCAGCTGAGGTCAAAAGTGGAAGAAGACCCAACCAAAACCACACGAGGAATGGCGGCGGAACTCGGAACTCAAAAATTGCAACGTCTTTGCCCAGCATTGATGAATCGGAAGGGGCCGATCCTGCTCCACGATAACGCCAGACCACACGTTGCACAACCAACGCTTCGACGACTGCACGAATTGGGCTACGAAGTTCTCCAACATCCGCCTTATTCACCTGACCTCTCTCCTACAGACTTCCACTTTTTCAGGCATCTGGACAACTTTTTGAGGGAGAAAAATTTTCAAAACCAGGACGACATTGAAAATTCTTTTCGTGATTTCATTGAGTCCAGGGATTCGGATTTTTTATCTGGTGGAATAAGAAAGCTTGTTGAACGTTGGCAAAAGTGCATTGATTCAGATGGAAATTATTTTGATTATATATATATGGTTAAAGTAAAGATATGGCGTATTTACAATACCTACTAAAAACCTGCATTAATTTTGCATCAACCCAATAGAAAAAAAAGAAGTTTTTTTAGAACTTTTAACATTCCCGTTCTATGATGAAGACTCTCGCGGACTCGAAAACAAAGCAGGCGAACTAAAAAATCAGTACAATAAAAAAATTACTATTGTGTATTATTTTAATAATGTATGTTTTTAATTTCACTTACCTATATATGCAGTAAGGGAAAATTTTCTAATACCAGTTTTCAACGGAAATACCCGTTTTAGGGTCTCGTCAGTCCAAATAACCAAGTCCCGCAAAAAGGTCTCTGTGTGTGGTAACTCCCGAGCGAAAACGATAAATCCTATTAAGCTGAAAGTTCATATTTAAGACAACAATACGCCCGAGATGTTACCGAAACCTTTTCATCAAAATCAACTGACCGGAATATCTACTTTATACCATGCATTTTGCACCTTTTTACGATTTTCTGAAAAACGGGCCTAACGATTTTTAACAAATTCGCTATATAGATGTGAAATTCGACGAGCTTTATACCATGTTGGTTTCATTCTGATTGAAATAGTCTTAGAGGACTCAAATGCCGATATTTTAAATTGTATTTCTTTAAAGTACCTTTGATTTTGTAGGCACTAAAAAAATAACAATATAATCTTGTTATCAACAATAAAAGAAAACAGGTAAATACATAAATTGATCGGATTCGATCTTTAACTACAGGAGAAAACTGAAAAATATTTTCTTAATGCAATTATTTGTTTTTGAACATAAGAACAGTGATATAGATACCGTTGGAAAGCTAAAGATTTTAGAAAAAGTATTATCTTATACACAAGCTTGTAACATTTAATAAAGAGTGATGAAAAGCCTATAAAACTAACTAATTATTATTCCAGATATTGATATAATAGTTTTATCATAAAGCACATGTTTCTATAGAAATTCAATATAATTAATTATTTATTAGCTTCACTCGTTTTTATCTCTAAGTGTATTTGAATATTCTTTAATCGATTTTAACAACGGCGGTATGTGAAAGTCGTGTGTTGCCCGCACCAGATCTTTTTATATTATAAAGAAATACACAATTGGTTCAATTTTACAAAATTAGGTTACAACCATTGCAGGTAGCAGCCAACTGCATACACACGCTTTAAAACATCTCTAACCTTCAAAACCTAAGCTGAACCAAACATACTGCCATTCCATGACTAAGTGCGGGACACGTCCAAATCATTTAACTTTTCTCTAGAGAAAGAAATCTCCTACCAACAAATTCATTACCAGAAGACTGACCCACCTTCGACCAAGTTGAAGTAAATATTGTATAATAATGACCTAAACAAAAACCTAAATTGGGATTTAGAAAGTTTAGAGAGTGGAATTGTCCATTTGGTGTAAGCGCAGTCAAAGTATAACCATCACCAACACCAATAAAATGATCACCTCCTCTTCTCCCATTTCCTTTTCGAGAAGCATTGCGGTAAGAAGGTTAAAGAATTAATTCAGAAACAATTCTTTATTGAGTAATAACCAGTCCAATTAAGGACATTTTATTACAGTACTACATTCACACGATATGTACAAAACAATAAATTTATATAATAATACAATATATATATATATATATATATATATATATACACAAAACACAATCAATAACAATATATACAAAAGAAAGTCACTCATACCTATATACAATACTGAAGCATACAGCACGTGAGTGGAGAATCTAGTCAATGCTAGAACTCCAATATTCATGTTACAAGAGATCTCGGGGCCACTGCTGTTTCAACCTTCTAGGAGGATGGTAAGGATGTGTGGAGCTGGATAAGGATTTATTTAGCGGACTAGGGTGATAGATAAGGTTCTGATGGAACTTATAGAATTTTGATGGTATAAGGTCTAAAATAAATAGAATATTTAGGTTGTGGTGAAAATTATGGTTGGCGACATAATAAGGAGCGTTAACTATTGTTCAGAAGACTTTGGATTGGAAGGATTGAATGCAATTGATGTTAGAAAATTTGGCTGTTTCCCACAGTTCAAGTCCGTAGGTCCAGATAGGTTTCAGTACTATCTTGTATATTAGCAGTTTGTTTTCAATAGATAGTTTAGAATTTCTGTTCAGTATTCTGTATAATTGGCCAAATCTTCGATAAGTTCTTGTCTAGTTTTGTTTGATTCTAGTATGCGGGTTCCAAGTTAGTATTTTGTCTAGAAGGAAGCCAAGATACCGGAATGTGTCAGAGAAAAGGAGCGGAATGGAGTTAAAGAGAACTGGAGGGCAGGATTAACTTCGAAGGGTGGAGGTAACATGTTTGCATTTGGATTGATTGACTTTGATTCTCCAGTTGTTACACCAGTCTTCAATTTGAGAAAGGCAGCGTCCTTGGTCCTATCCTCTACAATATATACACGGCTGATATTCCTGTTTGCCCTAATATCTTCCCTTCAACGTAAGCTGATGACACAGCTATCCTATCCTCTCACTTAGATCCCAAAATCGCATCCATAGGCCTCCAAACGCACCTTTCTCAAAGAATTAATTAAGATAATAAAACATCATATAATAAAGGTCGTGTGTGAGGGCAGACAACATCTATTTTCCCTTTCTCCACTCTGTAGCAACTATACCGCAGAACTAGTTGGAATTGATAAAAGTTTAAATGTTATTTACCCTACTAAAACAACCAGGATTATTTGCACACACTCCTTATCGGCCCTGCTCAGCTTGAAGCGCCTTTTCTCTACCGACTCTCTTATTCAAAATATTTTATTATCATTGCAGTCCACAAAAGTTTCCAATAATTCAGTTTTTTTCGTCTGGGTACCGAGCCACTGCGGTATAGTTGGCAATGAACTCGCAGATCGTGCAGCCAAAGAAGCAATAACAGATGACATTCCCTTTACTGGGATGCCTGTTGGCGACTATGTCTCTATCATCAACCAGCGGATTCGGTCGAAGTGGGGACAGATTTGGCATGACACTACTGACAACAAATTAAGGGAAATAAGAAGGGACATCTCCCATTGGCATTCGTCTCTACGACAAAAGCGAAGTTATCCTGGCGCGCCTGCGTATTGGACACACCCGACTAACTCACGGACATCTCATGGCACGGGAACCTCCTACGGACTGCCCAACATGCGGTTGCCCAATCTCTGTTAAACACATCTTGACAGAGTGTAGGGCTTATGATACTCACAGAGCACATATTGCAATTGACACTGACTTACCAACCGTTTTACAAGACAACATATAAACAACTGCAAAACTTTTTGACTTCCTACGACAGACCGACTTGTACAATAGACTATTATATTTAATCCGTTTATAAAAAGTGATTTAAGGCGAAAATGACCCAAGTGGTTTACGCCTAAAAAAAAATAAAAATAAAAAATAAAAAAAAATAAAAAAGGAAATAAATAAAACGTTCCTTGTAATAGTAATATATTGATGAAGTGAAACTGTTGTAAATCTGTTTCTTAGTTAAGGTCTTTTATACTTTGTCTTATAACTAATGTTAAAATTGAGCTGATTACCGATCCCAGCTGATTAACAAACCAACAGTAAGTAGATTACTTCATTCCTCTCTCTATTACTATAGTTTTTACTCTTGTGAAAAAAAAACGGTGGTTGATTTTCTCGACTAGCTCATCTTGTCTAAAATACAGCTTCTTAATAATTGAGATTTTGTGAAATTTTTTTAAAAACATTACATTACTGTCCAAGGATATATTACTTGATGGAGATCTTAGATTCATAACCCAAATTACCTTAATAGCAAAGTCATTCCACCATATCAATATACAATATTAAAATCAGTGACTAAATATATGTGCAAAGTAAATTAATGTTAATTTATCGATCGATGAAATACTTCTCAACTTATAAAATACATAAAAACATTCCCTTTGCCGAACTTGTAAATTATATTTAAATTGTAATTTAAATCTCTTTGTTTAGTTCTTTGTTTATTCGTTTAACGTCACTTTTATGCAACTATGGCTAATCGGACGATGCTACAGTGGGAGTCCTAAATTTTGCCTATCCAGGTTTTATTAGGATAGGGATCTTTAACGAGTACCTTACATCGCACAGGCTCGGGACCACCTTTTAACGTCCCCTCCGAAGGACGGCGTAACTAAGGATTTTTTACTCCCATTAAAAAATCCTAGGACCACTTGCGGGTTTGAACCCGTGACCTTTGGCATGGGAGGCTGTTACGCTAGCCACCCAGCTACAAGTGATCCCATGTTTAAATCTCCTTTAATGGACCTTCTGATGGACAATATTTAAAAATGTAGTAGAGAATCAATTATTTTCTGGAATGGTATTTTCCTCCTGCATCTTATTCCTCCAAAAACGAAATTCCAACAAGCGTTCTTGTATACGCTGAGCTATCCGTGAATGAACAGTACTTTAAAGTGATAACTCAAATTTTAAGGGTGGTTCGAATAAAAAAAAAAAATAGTGGACTGTATAGATTTAGAAAAAATAAAATAATAAAAAGTAACGACGAATTACAATACATTTATAAGACTAAAATACATATAAACAAGATAAGAAACAAAATTAACTTAATAAAATTGATATAAGAAAAGAAAAGAAACAACACTAACCTAATTATATATACTTAAACAGCTGTAAGAAAATTGTTGGAAAGAAAATAAACCTAATTAAAATATTAAAGAAAATAGGAGAAACAAACTTAACTTAATTAAATACTTAAAGATTTGAAAATATAGGAATCAAAATTAAGGAATTTTTAGAATGATGATTAAGAAATTAAATGTTCCAATAATGGTTAATGATATTCTATATTCACGCGAACGAAGTCCTGTTGAGTGTTGAAGAAAACTACCGCAGAGCAGCTCTTCCAAGTTTCAAGGGGAACGATGAGAAGATGAAGGAATACGTTTGCAAACGTTAAAAACTTCTTGAGAGGAGACTGAGGTCTATGGGACGGCACAGCTTCACCGTTCAGACGCTACCTCAGTACTCGACTCGTCAAGAGACAGTAATAAAACAATTGAAGTACGATCGTCTTCTTTCTCTTCTACTGTTTTTTTACTTTCGTTTCAAAAACTTTGAATTATATTTAAAATAACTATTTTTTTAAAACAAATAAAAATAAAGATTAATACAAAAAATGATCTTATGATAAATATCATAAAATTATATAGTTTTTTATTTTCAATGGAAAAATCATTAAAAAACCTTGTCAGGCCATAACATATGCGTGAAGAGTTCTATTTTTCTTCCCATAATCATCGATGAAACGCAATTCCAAATGACAGTTGCTAGCCTGGATTTAAGATGATAATGCCCGATGAGCACTTTAGATTTCGTTCATCCTGATATTACAATTTACTAAGATTGAACAAATATTTACCACCGATTTCTCGCGCTCCGTAGCAATCACACGTGGCGTGTATTTCCTTGATATCGAACATGCCTTTGATTGAGCTTGCCACCAGAAACCGATTGACCGCATACACCGATCTCTCAACCACATTTGATAAATTCCAAACCCGCAAGACTTTCCGATAAATTCCTGGTGACAGCCTCAAGCATCTCGAAACGAAATGGCTTCAGATCTTTTTACCATCTCAATCATGTCATAGCAGGGTAATCAATGTGCGATTTATATAAAACCAGTTGTCGTTCTACTTCCTCACCAAATACTTTCCTGTATTGGCGATATCTATCCTTGCCTAGATGTCTTCGCATTTCTTCATAACAAGTCCAAGTCCAGGTGAAGTCGACCATCCTAGTTTGCTCCTACGACCGGGCTGAGTTAACTTTTTCCATTAGAGAGACCCCTAACATAATTTTTACCAATCCCCGTTGACAGACACGTATCTTTCTCTCCCAGTTCTTGACTAAGCACCGTGCCTGGCACCGGCAGGTCAGTACAAGGTAATAGAGCTTTAAACCAATAATTTTTTATATTATTATTATTTTTTGTTTGACGCGAAACGGCCTTTAAAACCACGGAAAAATATCGTTTTCTCCCAACTTTGACCACACATTCCCCTCTTTTTCTCTCTTCTAGACTCTTATCTGTTCCTCGCTCGGTACTCTCCCTTTCTCACCTCTTTGGCACCCGCAAGGACCTTTATCTTTCCTAATTTCTCCCTATACTCATCTCTATTGACAGAATCCTGTTTTGAGATTCCCAACCTCATTTTTTCTTCCTCTATCTGCTGAATGTATAATTTAAATCAATTACATTGAAGTGACAATGGTTGACTGTGTATATATTTGAGAGAAGTTCGTTCAGGGTGCAGTCAATATAACACACAATTAAGCGTAAACTTAATTTATTGGTGGCGACGTTTCAGCCTAAATTATAGGCCTTCTTCAGGGTGATTGTGTGAGCTGAGAAGGCTTCACTAACCAACCACCAATCACCCTGAAGAAGAATATTTGATTGATGATATTTTAGGCCGAAACGTCGGCACCAATAAATTAAGTTTACGCTTAATTGTATGTTATATTGACTGCACCCTGAACCAAATTCTCTCATAAATCAACTATATAAATTAAAGGTATTCCTTTATATCTCATTTCTTGACCACCTTTGAAAAATATTTAGGGTTTCAGATCTTGCATGCCTTACCTTCCTGGTTCAATTTCTCTGTCTTCTCTATTCAACTACTTAAACAGATTTTAACAACGATTTAAGTAAAAGTCGCTACGCGCTCTAATTTTTTTTTTTATTGCAGAGTTTAAAAAGAGCTCCAACTACATACTGTCAATCTGATATTAAATGCAAGCATCAAATATGTATTTGCGTCAGGTGGTTAATAAATAGGGCTATGAAGTTAGAGAATCTTTAGTAGTGATGATAACGGTAAACCGTTTTAAAAATTTCTCTTTTAAAACCTTAAATTCATCCTACTTTAAGGAAATTTTCAAATCTGTATTGTTCTCATCGTTGTTTTGAGGTTGTGTCAATGTTTGATACTATAGACTCAATAGTGGATATAATTAGTTGACCGTTGAGAATTACTAAAATGAATCAGGCCGGGTGGCGGTAAATGAATTAAACAATTGAGTAGTTTCAACTATTTATTTTTTGCCAACGTTTCGACCCCCATTGTGGGTCATCATTAGGGCTAAAAAGATACAAAAGAGATACATTTAAAATAAGATTAAATATACTATTTTAAAAAAACTATTGCGCTAGAGAATGTCAATATTATAACTTAAAAGGCCTTTCATGATTATACCTATGACATTTTAATTTAATTAATTTATTTCTTTACACATCTAGTTCCTTTTATGTTATAATATTGACTTTCTCTAGCGGAATAAATTTTAAAAATAGTATATTTATTCATATTTTAAATGTATCTCTTTTGTATCTTTTCAGCCCTGATGATGACATACAATTTGGGTTGAAAAGGTTGGCAAAAAATAAATTTCTTAAAACTACTCAATTGTTTCATTCACTGTCCGCCACCCGGACTAATTCATTTTAGTAAATACTCAATATATATATATATATATATATATATTAAATCAACAATATACATACAAAAATTAATTTTTATTAATTTTCAAAAAACGAAAAAATCTTTTTATAATACTTTTCAAACTATTGAGTATTAACTAAAAGGAATTAGTCCGGGTGGCGGTCAGTGAATGAAACAATTGAGTATATATATATATATATATATATATATATATATATATATATATATATATATATATATATATATATATATATATATATATATATATATATTTAGTGTCAAGAAGTTTAATTCTGGTCCTAAAGTTAATAATAAATTATCAAGAATACTTCTCTAGTCAATACTATTTACAAACTCGTAAAAAAGTTAATCTTCTTTTTAAGATTATTTTATCGCCTATTATGCATTGAATATTATACGGAATAAAAATGAAATACTAAGGTCTTTTGAGGTTAGGAGATTAGGTTACTTGTTTTTCCTAGGCGATCAACAGCAATGTCATTACGCCCAGGAGAGAGTTAATTCAAAACAGTAATTAAAGAATTACTTTATCCCATTTTGTTGAAGAATACTATTTTAGTACCTCCAGTCGTTTTTACTCTATTATTTGGGTAAATATGAATCACGGGATAATGATCTTCCAAAATGTCAAATTTACAATAACTTTCTCGTATATTCGGGTGTGAGCCAGTGGGTAGGGCGCTGGCCTGGACATCTGTGGGCTTTAATCCGGCTGTGAATAATAATAATAATAGACTTACCGAACCCGAAGGTTCGATGCCGATACCACCATATTCCGTCTACACAGACTCGTGCAATGTTCTTCGTTCAAGCCCAAGCCCCCTAGATCAGCCTTAACGCAATCCTACCATCGACGCTTCGGTCTACCTTTCGGACGCCTACCAGTCGGATCAGCAAATACCAACTTTCTCGGAATCCGTTCCTCACCGAGCCCAACAATTTTACTCGCCCATTTGAGTCTCCCCGACGCTATCAACTTAATTATATTCACAGGAAACAAGTTCCGCAATTCCGCGTTGTGCAACCTTCTAAACTCCCCAGTGCCCTTATCTCTCTTCGGACCAAATATTTTGCGCAGTACCTTATTTTGGAAAACCTTAAGTAATGTTCACCCTTCAAAGTAAGCGGCCACGTTTCACATCCGTAAAGAACCGTTGGAAGAATAATACTTACTTTTACTTTTATAGGCGTTCCAACTAGGGTTGCCTTTTACATCAGGGCAGAGCACCAGAGGTCGCGGTCCAGCCAATCTCCATCCTGAAGACCTCGGCCTGCCATTTCTTCTTCAACTCCACCAATCCATCTACTTCTGGGTCGTCCTCGTCTCCGTCTTCCTGGCGGTTGCCAGTCCAAAACTCGATTCGGCCAACGCTCTGTAGGCATTCGCCTTACATGACCATACCACCTTAGTCTTCGCTGTCCAATTCTGCTGTTAACAGACTGGCGAACCTCCATTCTCTCCCGAACAATATCATTCCGAAGTCTGTCCCTTCTTGTAACACGTATACATCTTCGCCAAAAGTCCATTTCCACTTCTTGAAGCATGGAATATAGCATGGATGACATGGTCCATGTTTCGGCTGCATACGTTAAGATGGGCTCGACGATGGTGTGGAAGATTCTTCGTTTATTTTCCTTTAAAATCGTCCTATTCCACAGAACCGGATGCAGCATGCGTGTGGCTTTTCGAGCTTGCTCTGCTTTTTTCCTAACATCAGTTTCTGATGACCCAGAGGAGTCCAGGTACGATCCTAAATATTTAATGACATTCACCTTTGTACATGTCTCCGAGTCAACATTTAGATCACCGTCATTTTCAGCTCCTATAGCCATGTATTCGGTCTTTTCGAAGTTTATTTTGAGTCCCATGGACTCGTAGCAATCCCATAGAGAGCACATTATCATCTCCAGGTACACCTTCTCCGAGCAAACACAACCTGGTCATCAGCAAAGAAAAGGGAGACCAGCTGTTCATCGTCGATAAAGGGTCCTACATCTCCACACTGGTCAAACCATTGCCTTACAGACATGTGAAGGTAAATCTTGAAGAGAGTCGGCGCCATGCAGCATCCTTGCTTCAGACCCTTAGTTCCCGAGAAAGGCTCCGATAGCCGCTTTCCAATCTTCACTCGGTAGATATCATCTCGGTATAGGTGTCTCACAGCTTCTATTAGGGTGCTATCGATGCCCGCCTCTCTCAATGCGGTCCACATTCTGCTCCTTGGGACGCTGTCGTATGCCTGTTCAAGATCCACAAAGGCTAAATGCAGCTCCTGGTTTATTTTCCCGAGATTTTTCAATGAGCTGCCTGAGGACGAAGATATTGTCATTACAGGAGCGCCCCGCCGTAAAGCTGGCCTGTTCCTCTGGGGTGAAGAAAGCATCCTCTAATTTATCACGGAGTAGTCTTCCCATAACTCTGCTCATCGAGCTCTGCACACATATGCCCCTGTAGTTTCGGCATATCTTTCTGTCACCTTTCTTGAATATGGGTGATATAAAGCCTGTCCGGAGGTCGTCAGGAATCCTATCTCCTCTCAAATCAAATTTATCATGTCAAGAAGCAGGCTCACCATCTTATTACCCCCACATTTTAGCAATTCCATCGATATCCCGCCTGGCCCAGGAGCCTTTCCGTTTTTAGAGCTTTTTAAGGCCTGAATCAGTTCTTCCTTAGTGACCCGTATTCCAGCTTCCGGCGTTCTGATAGCTTCTCTTCTACCATAAACAGGGTGCGGCTTTCTCTGAGGAGATTTTCAAAATGTTTCTTCCACTCTTCTTGGCCGATTGGTGAAAGAATATTTCCTTTTCTAGGTGCCCTCAGCTTCTTTAAAATACCCCAGGATTCTTTGACCCTGTTATACCCCAGTGTGCTGGAAGAATAATAGTTTTATAAATTCTAACCTTTAAGTTTTTAGATAGAAGCCGTAAGCTAAGTAACTTAGCAACTGAATAATAAGACGCATTTCCCACCTTTAACCGGGACTCTTCCTGGATTTCATTTTTTCTTGTTATCATTGAACCTAAATACTTGAATTTCTCTACGTGTTCAAAAGTATGCCCTGATATATCAATATCACTAAGATCGCCACCGTTTCTGCTACTAATCATATATTTCGTCTTAATTCGAGACCTATTTCTTTACCGGTTTTTATTAACACACTTGTATTTGGTTGTATAGCTTCCGTGTCTTTACCTAGCAGTACCAAATCATCGGCATACCCCAAAATCGGAATCTGTTCGCCCATATTTAAACCTTTCTCGGTACACATCACCTGTTCTATGACATATTCTAAAGCTATATTAAACAAAACAGGTGAAAGGGAGTCACCCTGTTTCAAACCCAATCGCAGCTCAAATCTCTCGGAGTAATTATTAATAATTTAAAATTAAAAAATTGTCAAATCTACTTGTAAAAGTCCATTTCAGAAAGAAGGCATATTAATTTATCAATTCTATTTACATCGTTTCCCAAAGCTACCGCGATATTGTGTGGTATTCCTCTTTGGTTCAATTGTCTATGATTTTACGATACAGATATGACGTTGTTTGTACACTGACAGGCTTTGGAAGTAATAACTTGTATTTTTAACCACTCGCTTCCGACCGTAACGATACCAATTCTTGACCCAATCGATACTTGGCCCTACATTAAGAAAATCCTGCACACGCCGCTGAATATAAGTGATGTGAATGGAAACAGGACATATATTTTCATCAATAACGAAATAAGAAACCATTGTACAGTAATTTAGATGGGTTTTAATAAAACCTTAAGACATTTGATCAAGTCGCCCACTGGAGGTGCTTTGGAGTGGTTCAACTTCAGAGTGACCTCATCAACAGACAACTAGATCCTTCCTTCCTTTAGAAGGCCTTATTCTCTCTTTTATTGTTTATAAATAAACTTGCTCCAGGCCACGGCTAGGCCGATGTTAATCAAGATTAATTATTAAATATGCAATATCGAAGCTTCAAGTTGAATTAGCGTAGTTAGCCGGAGTAATTGCGGGGCAGGAGAGAATAATTGCCTGGAATAGGATCCGCGCGCTATCAGCTGCTAATTACAGTTGAAAAGATCTCAGTGCTCGCCTGTCGAAGGAGTGTTTTCCTTCTCTTCGGAGCGGGCCCTCTTCGAAACTAAACTGCTCCGGACTTTGCGGCAAACTTTGTTACTCGAGCGAGAAGTGCTCTCGGGGTCCAAGTCTGAGGCTTCCTTGCAAAGGTTGTACTTGTAAATAATCTCCAAGGTAATTAACAGTTTTTAGTCTAATAAGATCACCAAAAGAAAATTTTGATTTCGTAATTCTCTATTTTTGTTCTCATAACTCGATAAGCAACGAAAGGTTTATTTAGCGCCCTACCCACTAGACCGCGCCACATCCACCTATACGCACCTTGTTTCTACTTACTATATATTAATAGCCTAAGTCGTAATCATAAATATGGTACCATAAGATTTAGAACTTCTCGTAGATACAGCCAATCACACTCCAAGTTCTCATTTTGCTTTACAAATAGCATATAGTAGCGTTATGGCGCGAGGAAGGTTTGACATCCTTTTTTAAGATGAAGATAGGCCTTAAACACTAGTATATTCAGAGCCCATTTTTATTTTCGTCTAACATAAACGATCTAGAGGATGAAATGGGAGGCGGTATTTGGGTTAGTAGAAATAATATCAGATTATTTGCATACTCAGGTCATATTGTAGCCTTAGCATCATTGTAGCATCTCAGGTCATATAGCGTCATACATATAGGTCATACAGCGAGCTGCTGTAGAAGGCTAAAAAGAGGCTGGATAAGATTACTCAGACCGCTTAGTAGCTGATACAATTGTGGTGGGATATAATCAGCTGAAGTTGGCTGCTGAATACTTTCCTGCCTCATACCTTCTGTAGATTGGTTAGACTGTAGTCCCGAGGATGTAGCTTGTTTCACTGCTATTTGGTGACGAGCTGATACCTGCTGCTGCACGGGAGCTTGCCGTTGAGATGGTTGTTGCTGCTGCTGTTGCATCTGAGGAAAACTTCTTGGTGGGATTGATTTCGAAAGATCGAAATGTATTCAACTAACGATCATGACAGGTGATGATGATGAATCGCTACACAATGAAGCTTCTAGAATTTCAAATCTAAATTCCAACAACGTTAGATTAATATATTATTCTCTGTCAAAAACCTAGGTATTACTATTGACCAAACCCTTTCCTGGAAACCTCGTATTGCCCAAATCTCCCGAAGAACAATAAGTACCCTCCCGCATCTCCGTATTGCTCCCGCCATCTTCTTTCATTATCCTTTTGTAGCTCCTTGTCTCCTCACTTATTTTCCCCCACTTTGACTACTGCTGCGGGGTATATGGTGGCCTATTGACTGCGCTCGATAACAGGCTGAAGCGAATTATGAATACATTTTTAAGATTTGTCCTTGGCACACCGAATAGATCTCATGTGACCCATTTATACAGTAAGTTAAAGTGGCTCCTTCCCTCAAACCGCAGACAATATTTCCTTGGATCATTCCTTTACCAAATCATCAGCTCCTACCTACCTCCCTATATCCACAGACTTCTGAAATTTAAATCTTCAGATCGCTCCCTCCAAAGAAGATCGCACCATTCTGACTTTTATATTCCTGCCCACAGAACAATATGTTTTGATCAATCCTTTCTTGTCCGCTCTACTACTCTCTGGAATTCCCTACCTACACATATCCGCCATGCTTCTTCCCACATCATTCAAGTCCCAGCTGTTCGAGTACCTATTATCATTTCAAACAGACGCTCCACAAGCCTGATATTTCAAATCAAATATCTATTCAGAAAGAAAATTTATTATTTATGGTTCATATTTCTATTGGGTTGTTTCACATGAAATGTCCGTTTTTATAGTTTCTGAAATACATAAAGGATTTTACAGGTCTCTTTTTTTTTCTTCCGAATGTTTACATATTTAAAAGTAAACAGTTACGAATCCTCTACCTATGTATTATAAACATTAGCTTCCCAATCAATTACCCACTTTTTAGTATACCTCCAAATATGAACATGGAAACACGCGATTTTCGAGTAATATTTTTTGTACGATTTAAACTCGGCCATTCAGCAGCTGAGGCTGCTAGAAATATTTGCAAGGCGTTTGGGGAAGGGAGTGTTAATGAACGGACCATTCGCCGTTGGTTTGCTAAGTTTTCAGCTGGGGATACCGATTGGAAAACTTGCCCCGAGGAAGACCTCCGTCCGTAATAGACAACGATGTCCTCAAACATACAGTAGAAGAAACCCCCTACCAATGAGTTGAAGGACTCTCAGCACAACTAAATGCAAGTGTATCAACCTTTTTCCCAGACATTTAAAGTGTATTGGGAAAGTAAAAAAGCTCGATACATGGGTACCTCATGATCTCACTGAGCGGCGACAATTGAAACGCCTTGAGACCTGCGTTCTGTCTCCAACAGATTACCACCTGTTCAGGAATTTAGACAACTTCGTCAAAGAAAAACTTTTTGAAAATAATGAACAATGGAAAAGTGCGTTTTCAAATTTGGTTTCACTTCAAATCTCAGTTTTTCAGTTCGGTGATAAAAAAGTTGGTGTCACGTTGGGAAAAATGTGTAGAAAAAGAAGGTAAATACTTCGAATAAAATTATCTTGTTTTCATATCGTATTTTTAATAAAAATCATTTACCTTGAAAACGGACATTTCATGTGACACGACCCAATATTATGAATCAGTTTCAATGTTAAGTTTTGTTCAATATATCAGAAGTTATTTATTCATATTACTCTTTTGTTTTATCGTACCCTACTTTTCTTCTCAAAGCTTTGTAAATCCTTATTCTTGTGGCCAGACACATTGTATATCTTAATGGTACGTATCATATTGTTCTTAAGGGACCCAATCCCAGAATAAAAATTATTTTTCTATTCTATTCTATCATATATTTCAGTTAAATTGACCAAAGAAATCTCTGAATGAGAAAAAGAGGTCTCCAATTGTTATTACTTATGCGGGACAGAAAGAAGTGAGAAAGGAAAAGAAAGATATATCATTCGGGCTGAATTATGGCAGTGAGGAAGTGGCTTCGACTGCCTCTTCACCCTGCACCATCCATCTCTCATTTCCTCCTCCGCCATATCCATATCTACCTCCGCTACTTGCTTATCCTCCATATCCATATTCTGGTGGAACCCATAATCAGCCAACCGACTTTAAGACAATTTTGCCTGATATAGATTCTGATATTAGAGGAATCTCAATAAACAAGATAGGTTGGGTTGCTTACATCTGAACTCTTCAGCCCACGAGGATACCGAACACACACACTCCCACGAGCTAGGCAGTTCGCTTCGAGAATTATTCTGATAATGAAGTCAAGTTTCAAAGCAGAAGTATTTGTAAGAATTCTCAATCGTTTGATGAAGGTGGGGTAGTTGAATTAGCTTCTTGTAAAGGGAAATGTTCAGAAGGACCTCGATAGATTGTAGCAGAAGATGTATCTTACCAAAGGCAGGAGGCCAACAATCTTCATACATTCTCCTGAAGTGGAGGATATAACAAAGTATTTTCAGTTAACAATAATATCTGAAGACATCTGTGAGGTGATGGAAAAAAATTAAGAAGAAGAAGAAGAAGAAAAAATAAATTTTATTCTGGGACTTCTGTCCCCTAAGAATAACAAAAAAAGTACAAGAGTGAGTATTATGTCTGGCTTAAAAATAAAAACATTACAAAAACAAACTTAAGATTATACTTATACTATATATAAACATAGTAAATACTGTTGCTTGAACGACATATGACTACTACTTGCATTATTTATAGTGTAGTAAATACAACGACAATAGAACATTCATGTATGACTATATAATACTGAAAACATGTGTATACAGAGATACTATGATTGAACCTCACACTAATATCGTAAAATCGTAGAAAAAAAAAGTTTTTGTTAACTTGAAATATGACTATTATTCTTAATTTTTTATACAATTATTCGGAAGACTGATTACTGAGGAGATGATGGAATAATTTGTTTTTAAACGAGGTTAAGGAAGAAGCTTTGCGTATAGAGGTAGGTATGGAATTCCAAAGAGAGGTGGCACGCAAACTGATTGAAGAATGATGTTCGATGAGAGGGCAAATAGAGGTTAGTGGGTTGGGATCTTGTTTAAACGAATGTACTGATGAGCAAGGGATGAGTAGGTCAAGAATGTAGGATGGACTTTGGGTTTTAAAAGTGCGGAATAGGAATACTCCCAGGAAATACTGTCGGCGAGAAACTGGATTGAGCCACTTCAACTCGGCATACTTGTCGGCGACGCTGGTGCGTCTGGGGACTCCGAAGATGAATCTTATAAAACATTTCATTAGCCTTTCCAATCTCATCTCAAGTCCACCAGACAATCCACCAAAAACTAGGCAGCCATAGTCAAAGTGGGGGAAGACGAGAGAAGAGCCAAGGAGCCGACGAACTTTAAACGGTAGTGCATCACGCAATCTAGAGAAGAGTTTAAGAGAAGCGATTGAATTGCGAATTATATTGGAAACATGGTTAGTCCATGAAAGGTTTTGGTCGAAGACGACACCATGATTTCTAACGGTATTATGGAAATGGATAGGTAGTCCGTTAAGGTACAGTAAGGGATAATAAGGGAGGGTATTAACGAGATGTTTAGAACCTATGATTATGCCTTTGGTCTTATCAACATTTAATCTTAAATCATTCTTTAATGCCCATACGTTGATACTATCTATGTCTTCTTGAATCCGACGGATCGCTTCAAACATCTCGCTGGGATAAAAGGAAAGGTAGATCTGAAGATCATCGGCATATAAATGATATTGTGAATGATGAATAGAAATCATTATTTTTTTTTTGTTACTCTTAGCCATCCTGATTACTATCTATATCCTGTATTACTATCACCGATGCTTTACGTTCTTACTGTTTTTATAATTTTAAATTCTATCAATATTGTAGCAATACGAATTATCAAGGGGACCAAATTTGACTGTTTTCATTGTTGTTGGCGGGAGATTGTGAAGGGCATTGGTAGCAATCACCTTGAGACACGAAGTCCGCTCTAGGAGACATAAGCCGGGGAGTCTATCTCAGTGATGGGTGGCTAGATATAGTAACTGCTTCGCCTAACCATCAGTCATTTCCAAATCGTAATAGAATTAGTACTATAAACGGCTGACGGATTCTTGATAACATTATACTTTTTATACATTCAGGATATCTTTCCGGCCTGTTCAAGTCTTTATATTTCCTAGCCATTAATCTAAAAAAAAAAAAAAAATCAAGCTATTTAAAAGATCACCTAAGAGATTAGTCATTTTAATTGTCTTTCGTAAATTATAAAAGCGTTGAATTGTCCTATTTTCATCAAATATGTTATTATAATAATAATAATGATAGGCTTACCGAACCCGAAGGCTCGATGCCGTTACCAACAAATTCCACTTACACGGGTTCATCCAATGATCACCGCTCAAGCCCATGCCCCCATCAGCCTTAATAAACAGCAATCCTCCCATCGACGCTTCGGTCTACCTTTCGGACGCCTACCAGTCGGTTCAGCGTATACTAATTTTCTCGGAATCCGCCCGACAACTTTACTCGCCCTTTTGAGTCTCCGCGATGCTATCAACTCAATTATATTCACAGGGTATAAGATCCGCAATTCCGCGTTGTGTAACCCTCTAAACTCCCTGGTAGCTCATCTCTCTTCGGACCAAATATTTTACGCAGTACCTTATTTTCGAAAACCTTAAGCCGTTGTTCATCCTTTAAAGTAAGCGGCTATGTTTCACATCCGTAAAGAACCGCTGGAAGAATAATAGTTTTGTAAATTCTAACCTTTAGTTTTTAGAAAGAAGCCGAGAGCCAATTAATTTAGCAACTGAATAATAACACGCATTCCCCACCTTTAACCGGGACTTTATTTCATTTTTTCTAGTTATCATTGAACCTAAATACTTGAATTTCTCAACGTGTTCAAAAGTATGTCCAGATATATCAATATCAATATCAAATATGGGTTTATAAACGCATTATTTATTTATTATATTTTTTAATTCTTACTTTAATTTGCATCTATTTTCATCTCAATATTTTGCCAGTTACATATAGATTTACTCGTATTGTATCCTTAATTTTTATCTGTTAATTTTTTTTTTTATGTCATTTTTATCCTATTGCACTAAGACCTACGTTTATTTGCTTTTGTTTTTTTCTAAATTGTCTTAGAGCTTGTGACGAAATTATTATTATAATTACATTGGTTTTTATTATTATACAATCCGTTGGAAATAATCCAGTTTGATATTACGTAGTAGGATATTTATTTTAGTTTAATTCTTTATTTAGAAATTTCTTCTTTCAAAGTCATGCGTTAAACCTGCTTTATTTTGTCTGCTATATTGAGTTAGCTTCGCCACTAAAATTTAATTGTGTAAAAGTTTTCGTGATATTTGATAATCCTTCCGATATGGGATAAAGCAGCGATAAATCATAACAAGGCTTTATTTCTATTTAAAATGATTAAATTCCTGATGGTGAAAGCAGAAGGCAGTACAGTACAATATAGGCTCAGCCCTCCTTCATCCAAAGCAATATCAAAATAGTCTCTAGATTCTCAACGTTCCTCACCTTCTTATATTTAGCTTTAGCCTATTTTCCAATTTATCAACCCTCAGTTTCATCCAAATATAAATATATATATATATATATATATATATATATATATATATATATATATATATATATATATATATTGAAATGTTTTAGGGATACTTAGGGGAGTTCATTATTAAATAGTTTTAATAGTTTCATTTTAAACATATTTATTGATATTTACAACTGTATACAAAATATATCAAGTAAATGAGATGGACATATGGCAAATTGACATGAAATACATGTAGAGACACCACCCATTGGCAGCACTCTAAATATATCCTAAACTAGAAGATCTCGGGGCCATCTTCTTTTCAGACGCCTCGGAGGGTTATCAGGAATTGAGGAGGAAGAAAGAATGGAAACCAGTGGATTAGAGTGGGAATGAAGTTTTTCATGGAATGAATGATACCTGGTTCGGGCTAAATCAGTAACATATGGAACATTAAGGTCTTTATGGATAAGTTTATTAGTGACAAAATATGGAGCATTGAGGATTTTACGAAGGATTTTGGATTGTAAGGATTGTATACGAGAGGAATTCGATGGTTTAGTAGACCCCCATAGCTCTACTCCGTAAGTCCAGATAGGTCTTATGATGGTCATGTAGATGAGTCTTTTGTAGTTAAGAGGAAGCTTTGACCGTTTGTCAAGTAAGTGTTGAAGTAACCGAAAGCGTCGAGCAGTTTCTTGTCGTTTCAGTCTAGTGTGGGGATTCCATGTTAGCCGTTTGTCAAGTAGAAGTCCCAGGTAGCGGATCTGTTCAACCGGAACAAGCGGAATATTATTAAAGGATACTGTAAGGCAGGATGTCATAGGTTTACGACGAAAGTTTTAATAGTAAACAATGAAAGATAACGAATCTTTGTCGGCAAAACATCAAAAGGCGTTTACCTCCATGGGGCCCCCCAGCAATATGTACCTCGGGAAACTTCCAAGACACTAGGACAAAGGACCCCCGGCGTGGGGCACTTCCCAGATCAGCCCTGCACGATTTGACGACGATGAGGAGAAGATTCAAAAGAGTCAATCATGTTCTATCCTCAAGAAGAGAGAGTCTCGTTCCAGCCACGAGAAGTCGAGTTCCATCCTCTAGAAGTCGAGTTCCATCCTCTAGAAGAAGCAAGGTTCGTCAGGGGGTCAGAGCAGCTGGAGGATGAAGCAAAGAATGGGCGCCTAAGATGATTCCACCTTCGCTAGGCGACAAAGTGTTTTAAAAGTATTTCTTTTTCTAATATTGTATGGCAAAGGTAGTAGTGAAAATGTCCCTCAGTATTCTCAAGCAAAGTTCTAAGCAATGTATCAATATAATGGATATGTGTAAGTTAATAATAATAGTAATGTTTTAATTGAATCTTGTTTACTTTAATCTTACCCTGCATGTCACCTATTGGATTGGTAAACAGGATACCTTTGGAAAGGAAATCCAATGGTATCATTAAATATAGTTTATATATGGATTGAAGATATCAAGTAAGCTAGTTTTTAAAGGTACCGCTGCCTTAGAAATGCTAGTAAAAACAGTATATATATATATATATATATATATATCCAATAGCAATCCTGTAGAATACAAAATAGCTATATACACCTGACCTGCATGGATTCGTACTGCTTTCAGGTCTCACTGACGTTCAAGGATATCATTAGTTCGTATGATAATATTTTTACTACAGACAAACAATTATAAATAAAAAACAGTCTCTACGTATAATAATTGAGTAAAACTTCTAGATAATGTCAATTATTATTATAGAAGAGTAAATATAATTATGAATGTAATAATTAGAACTATCTCTTCTCTTTCTTTATAGTTTTATTTATTATAACATAAATAAAACTTAATTATAACGCTTCGAGGTAATTTCTTTGCCTCATCTTCAGATTATTCAAAAATTATCTAAAATACAATTAAATATTATAAACTTTGACCGAGTCTGGCATCCGGGACTGTTGTACAAACTCCGTAAATTCCTTCCTCCTACATACTTCCTAATCATCCAGTCCTACCTCTGTGACAGATCCTTCAAAATAAACCTATAATAAGTTCCTATTCATCTCTTTTCACCCAGTCTGCTGGTGTTCCTCAAGGCAGTATCCTAGGACCCATTCTTTGCACAGACTATACAGCTGATATCAGCATATTTACTTGATATATTTTTTGTACAGTTGTAAATTTTAATAAAATATATTTTAAAAAAAAATATTATAAACACAACTACAAAAACAACAAGAAATATTATCTGTAATTACTAATATTTCCATAAGGCAATATAATATTGGTCATATAATCATGATCTCTTATTTATACATATCATTTATATGAGAATCATTTCGTCAATTGTTGTTAAAAAATATTCTCTCTTTCAATATCACATAAACAAATTGTTTCAACATTTTTACTGTTAAGTAAATGCATTTATGAAGCAGACTAAAGCAACCTTTCATCTAATTCTATTTTTGTACTAGTTAATGTTTTTATATGTATAATCCAAAGTTTATGTTATTATGGTCATATTGTTTAAATGTCTTTTTTATTTTTTCCGTTAGACCTGGTATGTAATTCATTTTGAAAAAAATTGATCTGTTTTTTATTTATTTCATTTATATTAGTTATTTGATTAATTACAATATGTTTAACCTTATCTATTTTATCCTTAGCATAATGATATATATCAAAAGTCATAAACGAAAAGACCGAAACTGCCATGATAAAAACTTAGTTTATGTATAATAAATAGTAATAATAATGAAATAAATATTGTTAAAAATATGATATTGGGCTGGAGCAGAAGGGAAGAAGTTGGAAAGACTGAAAGGCAAGTTGTGTCCCTGTCAGAGTTCCATTAAGGAGGTATCTCGGTCAGCCTCCATCAGATCTACGCCATCTCCTTTTTTGATATCATTATCATGTTTAAGTTTAGCGGAGGGATATATCTCACAGCCCTTTGAAAAGAGCTCTTGAATATCTATCTAAACATTATTATCAAACAACAGTTCAATTTAGATATAGAAAAAGATTCTCACAAACGATAGAGTTTGTTAAAAAAAATCTACAAAACAAAACAGATTCGTATATTGTGTGGGTATCCATATATTTAATGTCTTACAAAAATACAACAAAATATGCGGCTTATAGTGGCCAACTACATACAAGTGATACATGCAAAGTCCCTGAGGACCCGCGCCATATTCTATTTAGGTGCTGAAACTAAAAGTCGTATGAAACTGAAATTTCATATTTAAGGCAACTATACTTTCCAGATGTTACAGAATCTTTTTCATCAAAATCAGCTGACCAGAAGATCTACTTTATATCATGCATTTAGCACCTTTTTACAATTTTATCAAAAACGGCTAAAACGATTTTGATTAAACTCCCTAAATCGATGTAAAATTAAATGGGTTTTAATATCATGTAGGTTTCATTCTGATTGAAATAGTACGACAGGGCTTAATGCCGATATTTGAAATTTTATTCTTCTAAAGTATCTTTAATGTTGTAAATTATATTAAAATAACCATACCATCTTGTTAGCATTGATAAATAACAGTTAAATTTGCCAGTTGAGCGAATTTAATAAACAACCAAAGGAGAAAACTGAAAAAATATTTTTTTTTATGCAACTTTTTGTTTTTGAACAAATGAATAGTAATATATATGTATAATACATAAGCTTGTAAAAGTTAATAAAGAGTGTTGAAAAGCCGATAAAACTAACTGATTATGTTTGATAATAATATAATAGATTTTTTAAAAATAAAACACATGTTTCTATAGAAATTCAATTTATTAATTGTTTAATGGTTTCACTCATTTTTATCTCTAACTGTATTTGAAAATTTCCTCAATCGATTTTAGCAACGGCGGTAAGTGAAAGTCGTGCATTATTTCGAAAATGAATTCGACTTGTATTGGAGTTAAAACTATATTTTAGCTATTATGGACTATCTTTCCATAATTTTCTCTAATAAAGCCTATATATAGATACATGTATATATTCCATTTTTTTTTTTTTTCATGCAAATATTTTACTTTGGCACAAATTGGATTTGTTATCAAATCTTGAAGGTCATTTGTAATATTAATAAATAAATAGTTTTTCCTACTACCATAGTTAATATCAATTTAATTTTACCACTAATTGTAGATTAGATAATTAGATTATAACTACAAATGAACCAAACATTTGATGATTGTAAGGATGTCTCATCCGAAATCATTCATAAATTTTTTGTCAATATGCAAAAATGTAAATAAAGTTTATTTCTATTCTATAAAAAAAAAAAAAAAAAAATATATGTAGGTTTTTTACTTAGTTTTTCCTACTACCATAGTTAATATCAATTTAATTTTACCACTAATTGTAGATTAGATAATTAGATTATAACTACCAAATGAACCAAACATTTGATGATTGTAAGGATGTCTCATCCGAAATCATTTATAAATTTTTTGTCAATATGTAAAAATGTAAATAAAGTTTATTTCTATTCTATTCTAATAAATAAATAAATTTTACAATGATTATTATGTGGCGCAAAACTTGAAAAGAGCTCAAAGCAGCCATTCCAATAACAATCTTGAAATGGGAACATGTTGAAATATGAATGACTCTTGTTATTTGCTCTTTGAAGAAGCTTAGCTCGAGCAGATTCTCAGGTCAGCGTTCGACCTCGGCAAGAGAAATCAAAGGAACTGTTCCTAGAAGAGACATCTATATCAGATATAGATATAGGAGAAGAATAGAGGGAGGTGTGGACCTACAACTGGGAGCGGGCTATATAGAGGTACAGAGGATGATATGCAAGATGTCAGGACCACCCGACTAGTGTCCTGTCTGCAGCCTCGTCGATTTGGGAGGTATTTCGTTCCAGGTATCAGCTGTCTTCTGTCTGGATCATTCCTCTTCAAGAACATCATAGCCTAAACTACTCCACTCAATACCGATTGATTCGACTAAGGGGTAGTGCAGGGAGAGGATTAGCAAAATTTAAAAAAATTATTTTTACCACATATAGAACACTTTCAAGCGACCACGTTTCACGTCCTCAATATGATTTAAATATAACTTATACAAAAAACAGACATTTTGGAAACCGGTTTTCGAATAGTAATTTTCAGAAACCTGGTTTTGACCGGTTTCCAATTTTTAAAGAAATTTATATGGCATATTCTGTAATGCGAACCAACAATTTTAACAGAAAATTTAGAGTGATTAAAAGCATTTTTTAAATTATTTACTGTTCAATTTCATGGATAATAAATTTTTTATTTATGCAATTTAGTAGAACAAAAAAATAATAGTTGACCAGAATTAAATAACAACAATTATCCTTTGTTTATGCATAATTTTCATTATGAAGATGTAAATATTTTTACAGTAGTGAAACGAGTTATTCAGTAAAATGAAGGGTTCGAGTAAATAAAAACAATATATTTTCATATTTATATAATAACCATACTATTTTCAAAAAATCTGGTGCGGGCAACACACGACTTTCACTTACCTCCTTTTTTAAAATCAATGAATGGATTCTCAAATACAGTTAGAGATAAAAATATGTGAAAATGTTAAAGAATTAATTAAATTGAATTTTTATAGAAACATGTGTTTTATTAAAAAATCTATTATATTATTATCTAAAATAATCAGTTTTATCTTATTTTCATCACTCTTTATACACTTTTACAAGTTTGTGCATTAGATAGTATTTATTCTAAAATCTTTAGTTTTCCAACGATATATTATAAGTGTATATAACTGTTGCTATTTTCAAAATAAAAAAATTGCAGTGAAAACATATTTATTCAGTTTTCTCCTTTAGTTGAATATCGAATTCGTTCAACTTATATATTTCTGTTTTTTTCATCGTTGGTAACAAGATAATATATTTATTTTTATAAAATCTAGGAAATTAAAGGTACTTTACAGGAAAAAATGTTAAATATTGGCATTTAAGCCCAGTCAGACCATTTTAATCAGAATAAAAACTACATGATATTAAAGCACATTAAATTTTACATCGATATAGAGAGGATAATCCAAATCGTCGGAACCGTTTTTGAGAAAATCATAAAAAGGTGCAATATGCAAGGTGTGAAGTGGCTCTTCTGGTTAGCCGATTTTTATGAATAAGTTTTTGTAACAACTCGGGCGTATAGTTGTCTTAAATATGAAATTTCAGTTTCATAGGACTTTTCGTTTCCGCCCGGGAGTTACCACACACACACAGACCTTTTTGCGGGACTTGGTTATTTGGACTCAGGAGACCCTAAAACGTTTATTTCCGTTGAAAACTGAAATACGAAAATTTTCACGATCGCAATACTTTTCCTTACTATATACAGTAAGTGAAACTTTATTTTTACTTCGTATAGAACACTTTCAAGCGACCACGTTTCACGTCCTCAAATAGGGTTTATACAAAAACATACATTTTAGAAAACCGGTAAAAAATAAATAAATAACGAGTTATACAGTAAAATGAAGGGTTCGAATAAATAAAAACAATATATTTTCATATTTTTATAATAAAACATGTTATTTTTTTAAAAACAATGTTATTAGATACAGATGGATACTTATAAAAAACAATTAGAAAATATATAACTGTGTATTATATAATGTAAAATATAATCAAAGCAGAAAGACAAGAGTAAATAAAGTTTATGTATACATACTTATTAAAATCAATTTTAGTTTTAAAGACAGAAGAGTCATACCACAGTGTATCAGGTGCCAGCAGTACGGTCACAGGAAGACGTACTGTAACCACCCTCCACGTTGTGTAAGATGTGGTCTTAGCCACGACAGCGCAAATTGTACAAAGGCAAGAGATACACCAGCGACATGCGCCAACTGCCAGGGGGGGCATCCAGCCAACTACCGTGGGTGCCAAGTTCTGAAGGAGTTGAGGATTCAACGAACTTCTCGAACATACCGCTCCGAACGGCCTCATCCTCCACCACGAAATTTCGAAGAATTTCCTGATCTTCGTAAAAAAACATCAACCAACCCACCAGCTCATAATAATGTTCCACAGATAGAGTTGCCAGTTCAGCAGCTGAGAGGTCCGACTCGACAGAAACCAGAACTCCAGCCACTGGAACCACCACTCCAGCCATGGAGACCACCAATCCAGTCTTTGGTACCACCGAACCTGCCCCGGGAATCATCAGCCCTCCAGATGGGACCAAATCACGCTTTTCCACCTTCTAAAAACGAACCAACGTGCTCGGGTGTGAGGAAGGAAATACCACAGCAGCCGTATTCAGGTGAAAATTCATCCCAAATAACACACATAATTAGAGGGTTGAATAATCTGATTCAGCCCCTTTTGAGCCTTCTCCAAGAGCTTGCTTACTTCACTCAAGCTATGAACGCTCCAAATGGTCCCTAATCGTATAATGATAGCCTTATTAACACTCCGACGTAAAATAAAGACCATAAAATTTAAAAAATGATGGAAACCATACATAAAAAAAAAACCTGACGAGAAGACGTGCTGCTGGGTACTGTCCTTCCTATGCCTGACATGTCATTATTTTGTTTATTATTCTATCCTATTTGCTGATTGTCACATACTGCTGACAGGTGCTAATCAATAAATAAAGTGAAAAAAAAAAGTTTTAAAGACAACTAAGCAAAGAACCGATTATTTTATATTCAGAGGAATTTTAATACAAATTTAGATTTTTTTTTTTTTTTTTTTTTAATGAAATATGATTTCAGAAAGCAGAGGACCTCTATCGATTTTCTTTTTAGCTGTGTCCTTAGTTTATTCAAGAAATTCCCAGAAATATAAAATACCCTCTCATATGCAACCGAACTAGGCTTAATCGTTTTTAAAGCCTGATATAATAATTATATATTTTTCGTCTTTTTATTTGTGGCTCCAAGAACAAAAACTCTTTTCTTAAAATTTCAGTAGAGGAAGTCACTTCTTCCGGTTCCTTTAAGTATTTATAAATTGCCACTTCCATAGCATTTTTCTATAAAAAATTTAATCGATTCTAAAAACAGAGGTAAGTGAAAGTCGTGTGTTGTCCGCACTAGATTTTTTTTACTTTCAAGAAACATATTGTTTCAATACTCTATTTTTGAAATATTCTCCCAGTAAATTGATAAAATGTGGTTTTTGAATTGCTTACTACACTTTGACTTTTGGCAGCGACGATTTTTTAAAAACATGGCGATGCCTCAAATCGGATGAAATGGTTCGTTAAGAGAAAACGAATCGAGAGATTGATAAATGAGTTAACTCCGCTTCGTTAGCTTCAGCCAATTCTCTTCCATAATTATTTTACAATTTAAAAAAAAAATGTTTTTAGGCACTAATACAGTTTCGGTTCTTATTAGTAAAAAAGCAACATTAATAAGACTATTTATATATAAATTAAAATATTTTATTTGTTATTAATAGTAATTTACAACTGTATTAATTAATACAATAAGTAAATATGTAGAATGAAAATAAAAAGTCATGAAAATGATTTGAGAAAGAATTACCCAGCGGTAGCACTTCACTATTTTAAGGTTATTAGGGATATCTAAGGAAGATAAATTACGGACAAGTGCGTTTGTACGGGCAGGAAGTTTAGAATGAAAAGAGGAGTATCTATCACGGGCTATGTCTGCAACAAATGGGATGTTTAGGTCATTATGGAGGAGTTGATTTGTAACAAAATAAGGAGAATTCAGGATTTTTCGAAGGATTTTGGATTGTCAGGACTGGATGCGGGAGGAATTAAATGGTTTCGTAGAGCCCCAAAGTTCGATTCCATGTGTCCAAATAGGTCTGATAATAGTGATGTAAATTAGTCATTTGTAATATACTGGAAGCTTTGAACGTTTTTCTAGTAAGTGTTGTAATGGATATCTTCGAGCAGTTTCTTGTCGTTTCAGCCTTGTGTGAGGATAAAATTAAATTTATATTTCGAAAATAAGGGTTTGAATTTCAAAGCAGCTAAGGGCGTTGCATATAGATCCAAATATTTTAAAATATCACTTGTCAAATGATGAAATTTCGAAAAAAAGCTACCTAATTGTACCATGGTTTTGCAGCGGTGGTAATTCATGTAGGTTATATATTGAGGATGTATATATAGGTTATAGTAACAATACTGACAGTGTTCACTATAACTTGCCCCTTTGGGATTTGGAGCTGGTAACCTAAGAAAGGTTATGTGGAGGACGGGGTGTGTAGCAATTGTCAAGATCAAAGCTTGTTTGCTTTCTGGAGGACCCTTAACTACTACTCAATTAGCTAGCTGCCCACGGCAAGTAATTTGGACCTTACAATTAGATGCGAATAGTTTGGATATCCATATTACAATTCACTAATTTACATCCATATAACAATTTAAGTATATATTCAATACTTTATTTGACTTTTCCATATATTGATTTTTGTTTAAATAAAAAAAGTTTGCAAAATAATAGATGTATTTATTGAATGCTTGTATTTGTTTTTTTAACAATATATTTATAAATAATAATTTCATGACGTTGAAGTACCCAAAAGTTTTTTATGATGGCTCTGTTTGGAAACAATATTCAATCAGAAAACCAGGGAATACAATAGTAATATAATACTAGAAATAGTAATGAATATAGCACTAAAAATCTGGCGCGTGCAACTCACGACTTTAACTTACCTCCTATGTTATAATCAATTAAAGATTTTTTTTTTTTTTTTAATAATATATTTTATAGTTTTTTACAACTGTATATACAAATACAATAAGTAAAATGGCTGAATTACAATAACAGGCATGAATAGACATGTAAAGAATCTACCCAGTGGTAGTACTTCAAAGTTTATTTTATGAGCAGGTCTCGAGGTTACCGTCTTTTCAAGCGCCTCGGAGGATTACCTGAAATAGATGTAGATGAGAGGTTATGGACAAGCGGGTTTGAGTGGGCTGGTAGTTTGGAATCAAAGGAGGTGTATCTATCGCGGGCCAAGTCTGCAACCAGTGGGATATTTAGGTCTCTATGGATGAGTTTATTAGTTACAAAGTAAGGAGCATTGAGGATTTTTCGTGGGATTTTGGATTGCAAGGATTGGGTGCGGGAGTTTGATAGTTTAGTGGATCCCCATAGCTCAATGACATAGGTCCAAATAGGTCGGATAATCGTGATGTATATGAGTCTTTTGTAGTAAATAGAGAGTTTTGATCGTTTGTCTAGTAAGTGTTGTAGTAAGCGGTATCTGCAGGCAGTTTCTTGTCGTTTCAGTCTAGTGTGAGGATTCCAAGTAAGGCGCTTGTCTAGATGGAGTCCAAGGTAGCGGATCTGTTTAACGGGGATTAATGGAATGTTGCCAAAGGTTACAGTAGGACAGGTATTCATAGGCTTGCGGCGAAGAGTAAAGGTAATTTGATGGGATTTATTGGGATTAATTTTAATTCTCCAGTTATGACACTATTCTTTAATGGATTGGACGTGAGTCTGTAGGAATTGTGTGTGAAGTGTGGTAAGTCCAGTGCGAAAACGAAAAGTCCTATGAAAGTGAAACTTATATTTCTAATTTTCTTCTGCTAAACTACCTTTTATTATATAGATTTTATGAAATTGACTATATCATCTGATTATAATTGCTAAAAACAGATATATAAATATATATAAGTTGAACGAATTAGATATCCAACTAAAGGATAAAACTAAAAAAATATTTGTTTAATGCAATTGTTTGTTTTGCACTGAACAATAGTAATTACATGTATAACATCCCGTTGGAATGCTAAAGATTTTAGAAAATGTATTATCTTATACATGGTTGAATTACAATAGCAGGCATGAATAGACATGTGAAAGAGCTACCTGGTGGTAGCACTTCAAGCTTTTAAAAATGAAAATAAATTGTTAAAGAATTAATTACATAGAGTTTCAGTAGAAACATGTGTTTTATAAAATAATCTATTATATTATTATCTACGTTAATCAGTTCGTTTAATCGGCATTTCATCACCCTCTGTTAACTTTTAAAATTTCTTATATAAGGTAATATATCTTCTAAAATCTTTTCATTCTAACTTTATACTATACATCTATATTACTATTATTGTTTAAAAAAACACAAAAATTGCATAGAAAAATGGTTTGCATTTTTCTCCTTCAGTTTTTTATCTAATTCGCCCAATTTGCATATTTTGCCAGTATTTATCAATTCTTACCAGGTTACATCCCAATTTTTTTTTAAATCTACAAAATTAAAGGTACTTTGGAGGACGAAATTTTAAAATATTGGCATTTAAGCTCTGTCAGACTATTTCTATCAGCATAAAACCTATTAAAGCCTATCTGTTGGGAAGAGGGGCGACTAACGCGTTTGCTCGCAGCCTCAACCCGGTCGTTAATAAATTTTGGTGTTCGTACTCGTTATTGTAAAAAAAAATATTTTATTTATTCAAAAGTTACAAAATATCGATAATAACACTTTAAAAGACAATAATGACAATCTTGATAATAACAATATGGCTATACTAGGTCTGACGTACCGTAATTACTGCGAGGACTTGAAGAGAGTGCGAGTGTGAGTGAGAGTGTGTCCTGGGAGAAGGGACAGGGTATATAAAGGTTAATAGGACTGCTGAATAAGATTCAAGGAATATGGTGTTATCTGCAGGTGCACTATGGCCTCATGGTGGCGTGACTCCTCCGTCCTTATGAGAGTGAAGCCCACTGAACTCTAAATTTAAGGATTTGGGACGGTTTGTCTATTCTGTAAATATTGAAACCAAGCTCTGGCTCTGCCATCAAAACATTCAGGTGGTTGAGGATGGGTACTTGGATTATCATTTGGAGGATTAGAACACAGTAATTTCAGTTTACAATACTGACGATAAAGATTATAACATAAAAGATATAAACATATTGCATAAAATATATAAGAAATAAATTGGGATACAGTTATATCATAAGGTTCTAATTCTTCTATTACTATATTACTTAAGTCTATTTGTTGTAATTCCTCAAAAGTAAAATTTGTTGATACAATAGTTTTATTATTAACAGAATGATAGGAAATAAAAGGAATATTTACATTGTCAACATAAGAAAGTGGTACATTTATATTTACAAATTTCTCATTTTCATTAAGATTAAGGAGGCTAGTAGATGGTAGATGATACATTTGTGTGTTTGTTACACTAGTTGTTACATTGCTAATATTAAAGGTTAAATATTGGTGTAATGTGGGTATAAGTTTGATTATAGGGTTTGTTCTTATTTCTACAGCTTTACAATCATTTAATTCTATATTCTTACATAATTCTAAAATACATTTGTCCTTAATCTCTATCATGTCTTTACAGTAATGATGATTATTGAATTTAATACAATTTCCATTGTAAAACGAATTTTTAAATCTAATGATTAGTTGTTCTTTAATCTTTAGAGTAATGACTTTATTATTCCTTGTAACTGGATATGACATAGCATAATAAGTTGTTTTTGGCAATGATTTCAAAGGGATTTTAATAAAATAATAAATTAATCCTGTATCTGATAGGGAACAAAATGTGGAGCTAAGTAACCAGTTTAATTCTACATTTTCTGTGATTGGTTCTCCGAACGGTATGTTTAATTGTTCTAGTTCTCTAGTCGTTAATATGCTTGGATGGGTAATTCCTAATTTACATTGTTCTAAGGAAATTCTATATCATTTAATCGATTTTCTACTAAATCTAATACGGCTAATAAATCATGATACATTAACTTAGTAAGAGCTAAATCTGTAAAATTATTTACCTTTTCTATACTATCCTTATATTTATTTAAAACAATTATTTCTTTATTAAGTTTAGATGTTAATTCTTTATTTAATCCTAATCTAACATTTTCATTATGCTCTATGTGATACATATTTCTCTCGATTTTATTTAAAATATTATCATACTTTTCTTTGTCATCGGCGTCCATATTGCCGGTGAGCCAACTAATAGCATTGCCTAGTCCGTTAATTAAACCTCTTTTTGATCGGTTATTCCGATTTATATTTACAATATGATTAATTTTTTCTAATATCTTGTTATATTTTTGTTCAATAATATTATGCAAAGTTTTATATTCATTACTAATTGTTAATACGTCAATGCTAATCTTAAGGGTTTGAATTTCTCTTGTTAAATTTGTAAGATTCTTATAATGTAAAAATGTGTACCAATCTTCAATTATAAAAGATGGATTAATTTGTACGATGGATGCTCCTGGTCCGTCAGATAAATCTTGTATTAGCAGGGTCTGTATCTGAACCGTAAGCGCTGCGATCAGAAGATACTTGAAACAATTCGTCGTCGAACTCAAAGTCATCTTGGCTGACTCCTGTAACATTAGACGTTTCTATTTCTTTTATGACATTCTCAATATCTTCATCAGTTATTTCTGGGTTTTTTTGACTTGTACTAGGTTTATTATTATTATTATTTGATTTCTTTTTCTTAGTGACTTTTTTCGGTCGTTTGACTTGATCAGGGTGGAGTTTTTTCTTTCTACCTTTATTTCTATTTTGAAATCTTTTATCAACATACTTTCCTTTTTCGTATTTAGGATCTATTTTCTTTTTCTGTTGTCTCTTTATATACACATCTTCCGGGATTTCTATGTCTTCTCTATTTTCATTTAACTTGCCTATTTTTCTCTCTTTATTTTGTTCTATACCTTTCTTAGTTATTTCGAAAAGCTGCTTCATTTTCCGATGGTACTCATGAACAAGATATTCTTTTATTTCCGGGGATTCATTATAAGTTTCATTAGTGATACCGAAAGTTATTTCGTTAGGGGTCATTTTAAGATCTTGATTAAGGGAATTATTATATGCTGTCGTTGCTTGCTCTAACTTATCTTCCTCTTTATCATCTTTGTTTTCTATGTTTATAAGTCTTAAAATTTCTAATAACGAAGAGCTTGCTCGATTAAGCAATCCAAGAGAGTTAGGGTGATTGGGGGTAGTATAATGTAATTCAATATTTAAGTAGTTTAGAAAATCTTTAAACAAGTTATTGTCGAATTCTCTTCCGTTGTCACATGATATTTTTTGGGGTTTTGGAAAATATGCTAAATATTTTTTCAATACTTTCATGCTTTCTATGGCATTATAACTCGTTGCGTAATAAGAAAATATTCTTTTGGAAAAAGTATCTACTATTAAATAAATGTAATAATTACTCATGTGTAAGGTATCAATCATTAAATCTGTAAAGGGTTTCTCAGGTGTGGGAGTAATTTTAAATTTTTGTTTTATAGGTCTTCTATCGTATTTGCCTTTTCCACATGTGTCACATTTGTTTATAATTTCTGTGATATGATCTTTCATATTGGGCCAATAAAATTTGGTTTTCAAAACTAAATATGTTTCATTTATACCTCTGTGGCATGTCTTGGCGATATGATAATCAAGGATAAGTAATTTCTGGTCTTCCGTGTTCTTTACATCTGGCAATAGTTTATAATATCTTTTAATTCTATTTGTGGGAAATTTTTCTCTAATGAGTGATGCAACTTTATTAAATAATGCATTATACCAATTATTTTCACTTTCTATAGAATCTGATATGGGTGAGCAGTATATGCCGTAAGTTATATTTGGTCTTAAGATTTCTAAAAGTTTTTCTTCTATTTCAAAATCTTTTTCATGATAAGGCCAAGTAAATTCAATTGTTGTTCTTTGCTTATTATTGAATATTGTTTCGCGTTGAATTTTCGCGTGTCCCTTTTTTATTATTATTTGATTTTTCTCAACATTTACTGGTCTAGATTTATCATCAACTATTAAGATTCTGTTATCGGAGGATTCTGTGGAGTGCTGCGTTGCTAAAGAAGATATATCATCTTGAATTATTTCTTGGTGTTCACCATTATTATTTTCTTCTATGTTTTCATCATTATTAATTCCTTCTAAGTTTTCATTGTTAGCTTCTTCTTGGGTTTCTTCTATTCCCATTTCTTGTAATAAATCTACGATTTCTTGTGAATAGTTATTAGGAGAATTTTCTGTATGAAAAATATCAAATTCTGGTTCTTTTAATTTCCTTTCTTCAATAGGGTAACGGGATAAATGATCGGCGACTTTATTAGCCTTTCCTTCAATGTATTTGATGTCATATTCGAAATCTTCTAACAATAATTTCCATCTAATTAATCTGGCGTTCTGTGTTTTACACGTTCTTAAATATTCTAAAGGTTTGTGATCTGAATATATGAAAAATTTTCTACCGTATAAGTAGGGTCGAAAATTATTGCAAGCCCAAATAATGGCTAAACATTCCTTTTCCGTTGTTGAGTAATTTTGTTCTGCTTTATTAAGTGTTCTGGATGCAAAACATACAGGGAGTTCTTTTCCATCTTTCTTCTGTGCTAATACTGCACCAATGGCGAAATTACTTGCGTCAGTTGTTAAGAAAAAGTCCTGATTGAAATCTGGAATTTGCAAAATGGGGCTACTACATACAAGTTGTTTCAATTTCTCAAAAGCGTTTTCATATAACTCTGGTTTGATTTCTTTTTGATCTTTTCGAAGACATCTCGTTAATGGGGAAGCTATCTTTGCGTAATTTGGTATCATTTTCCTATAGAAACCAGTTAATCCTAAAAAGCTTTTAATTTCTTTTTCATTTTTAGGGAGTTTAAAATCTTTTACTGCTTTTATCTTTTCTGGATTAGGTTCTATGCCGCGTTCGCTGATAATATGTCCGAGGAATAACAATTCTTTTTGCAAAATTCTGTCTTATCGAGCTGAATCTTTAAGTTATGTTTTTCTAACTTTTTAAGAGTTTCTTCTAAATGTTTCCAATGATCTTTGTAATTTTCAGAAAAAATTATAATATCGTCCATATAGACTAAAACGTTAATAGAATCTGAAAAAATGATATTCATGGCTCTTTGAAACGTTGCTGGGGCATTACTGAGTCCAAATGGCATGCGAAGGAATTCAAAGTGCCCTTGATCTGTAGAAAATGCTGTTTTTGGGATAGAACTTTCTTCGACTTTTATTTGATGGAAGCCTGAGCAAAGGTCCATTGCTGTAAATATCGTCGCTTTTCCTAATTTGCCTAAAAGGTCTTCAATATTAGGAATGGGGAATTTATCCGGGGTTGTTTCTCGATTTAATTTCCTGTAATCAATCACCATTCGTATTTTTCTTTTTCCTGATGCGTCTGGCTTTTTCGGGACAATCCAAACGGGAGAATTGTAAGGGGAATTGCTGGGTCTTATTATTTTGGATTCTAACATCTTTTTAATTTCTTCCTTAATATTTTCTTTGAATTGGTGGGGATATCTGTAATTTTTCGAATATATCGGGTCTTCGGTTTTTGTTTTAATCTTATGCTCCAATAAATCAGTGGCTGAAAGGGGATCATTTTCAGTCTTAAATACTGATGGATATTTCGATAATAATTTAATTAAATTTGATTTTTCTTGAGGAGGTATATGGTCGGTTCTGATTAGTTGGGGGATTTGTTTTATTATTTCATGGTTTCCTTTTTTATTAGAATCTGTTAATTCTACTTCTTCTTTTTGCAAATAGTATAAAGGTAAATATATGGTTTCGTTAACTTTACTGTCGATTATTATATTTTGATCATAGATGCCAGGTTTAATTTTAATCTTATCATCTTCATAGTCAATAAAATATAGATTTTTATTTTGTTCTACTTTTATCTGATTTTCGCCTTCTTTCAAAACTAACTTTAAAACTTCGTCTTCCATAATAAAATCAAACTCTGTATAGCGAGTTTTTATTTTGTTGGTTTCGAAATCGATATTAAATTTCATTTCCCTCATTGTCTCATTTCCTAGTAGTATTTCGTAATTGGGACTGAAATTAAATAGATAAAATTTTATTTTTTCGGGGTTTTTTAGAAAAATTATTTCTGCAATAAACTGAAATAGATTCCGTGCCAAGTTCTTCTCCGGTTGCTGTTTTTATTGTAAAATTTTCTTTTTCTCTTTCAACATCTGGTGGTACAATGTCTGGTCTTATATAATTCTTCCAAGATCCGGTATCAATAAGCCATTTACGATTCGCGTGGTCTTTAACATAAGGCAGTTGGCTTTTATTCTCTTCCTTTATGTGTTTTGATTGTCTGGCGGGCCTTTCTCTAAAAAAGAATTATTTGGATCTAATTTTTCTAATTTCTCTCTTAATTCTCTGATTTCTTGGTCTTTCGGGTCTTCTTGCTGAATTTGGAAATTAGGCTGTTTCGGTTTATTCCCGAATGCGCTAACTGTTCTCATGGATACAGTTGGATTTTCATCTTTCTTATTATTATTATAATTTTGATTCCGGTATCGACCTGAACCGTTGAAATACCTTTGTTGTTCTTGACGGGGCCATTGTTGGTAATAATTATTATTATTATTATTCTGCCGGTAGTCTTGTGGAGGTTCTTGTTGTCGATATTGATGCTCTTGTCTTTGATTATGTGGGTTATACGGGTTATTGGGATTTTGCCAATTATTAAATCGTTTGTGATGTTTCTTATCGAACTTTTTCTTATGGTCGAAGCCTCTTTTGTAATCATGTTCTCCGGGTCTTCTCATATTTCCCGAATTTATGAGGTCATCGAAGAGTAGATGGTTCTCATTCTGAATTAAATTTCTCAAATCATCTAATGTTCTTAACTTTTCTGCTTTAGTCATAAGATATGTTCTTATGTGAAGGGGCATGTTAGTGTAAAAAAAATAAAGAATACTTTTCTCTAATGCGCTAATAATTGTTTCTCTATTTGGTGTGTTTTCTATCCGATGTTTAGAAATTATTAAAGTGCGGATCTTATCAATTCTTTGAAGGAAATCAAGAGGGTGTTCCTTATGATGTATTTTGTTATTAAATAATTCATGCGATAATTGTTCAATTGAGCGGCTGTCTCTGAAGGTTCTTTCGAGATAATTTAGTAATTCTTCAACACGACTAAATTCGCACGTTGTATTTATATAATCAGCTTCATCCGTAAGTTTTGCTAAAAGTTTACTTAATAATCTTTGTTCGTTTAGTTCCTTAAACGAGTTGTCCGGTTTACACACGATTTGGTAAACTTGTCTACAAACTGTCACGAATTTTAACAGATTGTGTGGATTTCCATTAAAATTAGGGATATGATCGTAGTCTGCCGATTTAATTTGAAAGCTTGCCATATTTGTAGTTAATGTTAAATTATTTACTCGCAGGATTAAAGAATTTAAATAATCATCAGACATAAAATTACAATAGTAAAGGAAATTAACTTACAAAAATTGAGTACGCTGTCAAAATAATCTTCGACGGGGTGTGAAGATCTGTCCTTGAGCTGGATACCTGACGACAGTGAAGTCCGGCCAAGGTTGAGTGCAGATAAGAGACTTTGCCTGCGTTGCGAGATGCTCGGGGTGAGTGAACTCGTCCAGAATCTGAAGATCTCGAAGTTGGTAGTCCTCGGTAGGTAAGCCAAAATCTTGAGTCTTCACAGGTGAGGAATCCTAGGCGGTAGTCCTAATTCTGGATTTGCGGAAAAAGTTCGGATCTGCGGAAACTCGGTTCTTAAAACTGCGATAAAAATATGCAGTCCCTGTTCGGGCGCCAATTTTGGTTTTCGTACTCGTTATTGTAAAAAAAATATTTTATTTATTCAAAAGTTACAAAATATCGATAATAACACTTTAAAAGACAATAATGACAATCTTGATAATAACAATATGGCTATACTAGGTCTGACGTACCGTAATTACTGCGAGGACTTGAAGAGAGTGCGAGTGTGAGTGAGAGTGTGAGTGAGAGTGTGTCCTGGGAGAAGGGACAGGGTATATAAAGGTTAATAGGACTGCTGAATAAGATTCAAGGAAATATGGTGTTATCTGCAGGTGCACTATGGCCTCATGGTGGCGTGACTATATAAATCGCTGAATTATCTGTCAATCAGTGTAATTTTGTTGAGGGTAAATAAATGAAATAATAAAAGAGAGAACATGAACAAGCTTATATCAAGTAAAATAAAACAAAATATTGTGTATAGTGTGCGAGGTGGTGATCTTTCAATCCGTGATGACTTCCTTCCCTCTCCCTCCTGCGATGTTCTTTTCTTTCCTTCTGCGACTCCTACTCCATGCGACAATTCTGAGACAATCTTCTAGGATGATGTGCGAGTTGCGATTATACGAAAAATATGCAACATACAGCGACAACCAACTTAATTAAACACCGTCTACACTCGCGAGTGACTCCATTAACTCTCTCTCAATCCCAGAATGCACTCTCCCCGTGGTCACTTAACAGCTGATTTAAATAGAATAAAACAAATGCATGTCGCGCTTGCACATAATAAATCACAAAATAAAACAAATAAAATTACAAATGGAGAGATATAAACATAAGACTAATTCAATTCTTAACACTATCCAATATCATATTGACATCAAAATCGTTGAAGCCATTTTTAAAAATATCATCAAAAGGTCCAAAATCCATAATATAAAGTGGCTCTTCTGGTTAGTTGATTTTGATAAAGAAAGTTTATGTAACATCTCGGGCGTATAGTAGTCTTAAATATAAAATTTTAGTTTCTTACCACACGAACACACACACACACACTTTTTTGCGGGACTTGGTCTTTTGGACTCAGAGAACCCTAAATCGTGTTTTTTTCAGGTAAAAACTGGAATTAAAAAATGTTCACAATCGCAATATTTTCTCTTACTATATATGAAACATATAGCGAGGGAAAGTAATAAATATATGTAGTTTAAATAATGAGAGCCTACTTATAGAGAAGAAGCACCCTGATTGGTTTCCCATTTTACCCCTTCCCCTACAGCATTTCAATTCAAATACGTCCTTAAAAAATATTTTAAAGTTGAATATATTTCACAGGAACGTAAAGGTTTCCCAACAGTTGAAGTTGCTAGTATATTGGGTTAAAAAAAAAAATTAAGGACATGACAAAAAAAAAAAAAAATGCAGTAAATATAGATTTGCATGCTGTGATATAATGGCTCTGAGGGCTGCTAAAAAAGTGGGGCCTGGCGGAGAAGAGACTGAGCCGCGATATATCAACCCTAATGGAAGCACTTTGCAAAGGAGCTGGTTCCGCGATCGCTTTTTAACCCCCTCCCCTCCTTCCCTCCTCCGGTCCTCAATCAGGCTACCTTTTACCAAACTGATTTCTTGACAAATTGATAGTATAATCTTTTAGTCTTACCGAAACCTCTCATCCCATAAAAAGACAGTTTTATATTCACGTTGACAATTCAATCTACCTCCGGCTGCTCCCCAAGGCTCTTGCCTATCTCCAATCCTATTTAATTTGTTCGTTTCCGCCATACCGATCCACCAATAAGTGATAAGTATACGCCGATGACAAGGCATTGTATATGCATTCATATCGCATTTATACATTAGTAAATCGCCTACAACAATTGCAATAAAATGGAAGTTAATTTTTTTTTTTTTTCAAAGCCTGATTTGGACATGGTGAGCCAATGATGTTTCGGACATTTATTCATGTTTTTCATACAGGAATAATTCATTTATTGGAACTTATGAATGTACACCGAGTAGAGCAGAAAAATATTTACCAGAAAAGTTGGAAAATATCCAGTTCTAGTTCGAGGGAAATCACTTGGACAGCGTTTGTACGTTTCGTTGAGAATTCGCGAGAATACAGTAGAAACCTACACGCTTTCAAGTTATTTCATAACCGAAAATAATATCCATGTGTAGAATTTTATTTTGGTAGTAATTAAAAATACTAACCAAGAACTATGAAACGTTTTTTTTTTATATCTTTATTTCATAAAGCTTATGATATAAATATGTAGACAAAAACAGAAATATTAAGTAGATTTGATCAAATTCATTACAATAAAAAAACTGAAGCATAGGCGATTCAATTTCTATGACCTGTATTCACATAAGCTTGATAAATAAATTCTCAACGTGTTACGGTTAAAATTTGCAAAAAGAATTAATTTAAATTTAATAAAAGAATTCCCTAACTGTAACTATGCCCCAGATTCTCAGTGGAGACGGGCGGGTTCCACAATAAATTTATTCGAGCGCCACGCTATTTGTAAATAAAATAAAAAAAGACGGTAAATAGTGAAACCTTTAAATTAATAATATCTTTAATGAAAATAAATAAAAAAAATTAAAATTAAACTTACAAAAAAAAAAAAGTTTTTAATGACAGGTGGCTACGAATTACATATCTATCCACTGAGCTATGGAACCATCAGCAGGAGTCGAAAAAATCTATGACCTCAGTAAACTGTACTATACCCGTGTAAAAGTTGAAAAACCTTACACAAAGAAAGAAATAGTTCAGTGTCATAACTGTCAGGCATATGGTCATACCAAAAGTTATTGCCATCACATACCACGCTGTGTGAAATGCGGTGAACAGCATAAATCAGAAGAATGTACAAGATCTAGATCAACACCCGCTGTATGTGCCCTGTGCCTCAAGGACCACCCGGCTAACTACAAGGGATGCGAAATCTACAAGAAACTCAGAACCAGATACCAAAAACCTCTGGATCCGAATGAAACAGCTATACCGATCAGAAGCAGAAGAGAACCATCTAAACTTGTAAATTCTAATGTGTCATTTGCCCACTTGCTTGGAGGTGGAAACCAGAGTCATGAAGTCGGGGCACTGCCGGAACAACTTTTTCCTCAACATTCTCAATCTATTGTACAACAATCTATCCCTCAAAGTTTACCTAATCTTCAAAAAACTCCTCAACATCAAATTTCTCATATCCATCCACCATCAAACGTCACAGATCTTACCAGTCTAATGACATCGTTCATCTCCGAAATCAAATCTCTTGTTATGCCGCTTATATCACTCCTTACAAATCTAGTATCAAATCTCATTCCTGCCTTACAAAAACCATAAATGACCTCACCTAATTCCTTATCCATTCTCCTTTGGAATGCGGAATGGTGTTAGAAATCACACTGACGAACTGACAGCGTTGTTGCAAGACAAAACAATTGACGTTGCACTTATTACTGAAACTAGACTAACCACTAAACAGCTTTTCAAAATACCGCAGTACATAACATACCGTACAGACCACCCAGACGGCAAAGCTCATGCCGGTTCTGCTATCATTGTCCACCAATCCCTCTCTCATCATTTACTTCCACTTCCTACCTATGATTTCCTGCAAGCCACAGCAATAGTAATCAAGACTTTTTCCTATCCGGTAACTATTACATCAGCATATTGCCCTCCCAAACACTCCATTTCCAACACCGAATTTGCATCCTTCCTGGATTCCCTAGGAAATCATTTTATTCTGGGTGGAGATCTAAACGCCAAGCACCAGCAGTGGGGTTCTAGAACCACGAATTCTCGTGGAAGAAATTTGCTGACTGCTCTGAATTCCCGAAATTTTAACCTCTTATCTCCTGACTCCCCTACCTACTGGCCAACAGATCCTAACCGTAATCCAGATATCCTCGACTTCTTCATCCACAGCGGATTAGGCTCCCTGAACTATTCCGTAACTCGCCTTGATGAACTATCCTCTGACCATAGTCCAGTGATCCTTAAAGTATCCCTAACTCCTATTCCGAAACCCATTCCACCATCATTTATCCGAGGCCCTGTCAACTGGAACCTCTTCCGCCAAATCCTCACCGATAATATTGACCTCAGTGTGACCCTCAAAACACCGGATGACCTTGATGATTCCGTCTACTCCTTTACTACCGCCATTCAGCAAGCTGTCTGGACTGCCTCCTCTCCTAAGCACTCCAATAGAACTCCTCAGCAAAACCATTTACCTCAACACCTAGCTGACCTCATCCATGCAAAATGCCGAGCCAGATCATTATGGCAAAGAACCCGACACCCAACAGATCGCCGCTCCTATAACTTTTATTGTAGGCAATTAAAGCGGGAGTTGGCGACCTTCCGTTCCCAGTCCTTTAATTCCTACCTCTCCTCTCTATCAGCTCGAGATAATTCCCTGTGGAATGTGACCAAAAAGATCCTAAAATACCACAAAGTTTCCCATCCTCTCCGGCGTGGTGATGACTCCTGGGCTGCGTCTGATGAAGATAAAGCCGAGGAATTCGCCACACACTTCTCCAAATTATTCACTCCTCACCCGGAATCCAACAGAAATCATACCACAACAGTTCAAGAATTCCTTTTCTCACCAATACCTCTTTCCCTACCTCCTAAAGCTATTAATCCATCTGAGGTGAAATATCTTCTTCAAAAACTGACACTTCGTAAATCTCTTGGACACGATCTCCTTACCCCCCAGATCCTGCGACAACTTCCCCAGAAAGCCATTATTTTTCTTACATACATCTACAACTGCATCCTTCGCACCACCTATTTTCCTCTCTTATGGAAACATTCCACAATCATTCTATTCCTAAAACCAGGTAAACCTTCCAGTAACACTTCATCCTACAGACCTATTAGTCTACTCCCCATCCTCTCAAAAATCTTCGAAAAGCTCCTTCTAAAACGAATCCTGCCAATATTAGAATCTCACAACCTTCCTTCCCACCAGTTTGGTTTCCGTTCTCATCATTCCACTGTTCAACAAGGACTCCGAGTTGTAGACCATATTTCCTCAGCCCTCGAATGCAAAGAGTATTGTTCTGGTGCGTTTCTGGACATAGCGCAAGCTTTTGACCGGGTATGGCACGCTGGATTACTCTTCAAGCTTAAAACGCATTTACCCCAGTCTCTCTACCTCATTCTTAGATCCTATCTCTCAAACCGCTCCTTTCAAGTTCGCTGTGGTGTAGAATTTTCCAACTTTTATCCCGTTGAGGCCGGTGTTCCTCAGGGCAGCGTCCTGGGACCCGTTCTCTACATCCTTTACACCGCTGATATTCCTAATCATCCTGACACCTTTCTGGCAACATTTGCAGACGACACCGCCATCCTATCATCCAGTTCCGATCCCGAAACAGCATCCTTAATCCTGCAAAGACACCTTTGTCTTATCGAAGACTGGTGTGGTGCTTGGCGCATAAAGGTGAACGAGGCCAAATGCAAACACGTAACCTTCACTCTTCGACGAACTCCTGTCCGCCAGTTTACTTCAATTCCATTCCTATTCCTCCTTCAGATACAGTCCGCTATCTTGGCTTACTACTAGACAAAAGACTGACGTGGAACCCACATACAAGACTTAAAAGAAAAGAACTCAATCGACGATTCGGACAGTTATACAGACTATTAAACAGAACATCTGAACTTACAGTTGGGAACAAATTATTAATTTATAAGACAATACTGAAGCCCATCTGGACCTACGGACTTGAACTGTGGGGGACAGCTAAACGTTCTAACATCAAACGCATTCAATCCTTTCAATCCAAAGTCCTCCGAATAATAGTAAATGCTCCTTATTATGTATCCAACTATACCTTGCACCACGACCTTAATGTTCTATTTATTTCAGACCTAATTCCATCCAAATTTTCCAAATTCCATCAGAACCTCATTCATCATCCTAATCCTTTAGCACGATCCCTATCCAGCTTCACTCATCCATACAACCCACCTAAAAGGTTGAAACGGCAGTGGCCCCGAGATATATTGTAAATACATATGCTGGAGTTCTGACACTGGTCAGATTCTCCTCTCAAGTGCGGTGTGATTGTGGCTATGGCGCCCTCACTTAGCTTCCGCTGGCTGTTACCAGTGATGCGGCTGAGAGGGAGGCGCTGGGATCCTTTGGGCTCTGCTTGTCCTTCCACACGTGGGGGGACAAGCCCCGTCCGGGGTTCCCGAGCTGATTGTAAATATTGCACATAGGTATGAATGTGACATGTTTTGTTTATTTATTTGTTAACTTCATTTATTTGTATTTATTTTGTCTACTTAATTTTGTTATTGTATACGTTTATTTATTTTGATTTTATTTTATTTAATTTGACTTTCCTTTTGTTTAAGTAGATAAGAAACAGGCGAGCTGGGACACTTTTTTGAGGAGCCAATCAGATGCCAGCATTTGGTCACGTGACCTATGGCGGGAGATTTGAATTTAAATTTCGACCGCGACCTAACCTTAACCACGCTGGTTCGCGCCATCGACCTAACCTAAACCACTAAGCCACGCCCCTTTTTGATCACGTGACCCCTGTTTGAGGGTATTAAGTATTTATAAAGCATGAGTCTACCCGGCGTCCATTTTCTTTTCCCTACGTTTTGGGCTAATTTAGTATTTATAAAGCATGAGTCTACCCGTCCGCCATTTTCTTTTATGACGTCACAATTTACAAAGCATGAGTCTACCCGGTGTCCATTTTCTTTTCCCTACGTTTTGGGCTAATTTAGTATTTATAAAGCATGAGTCTACCCGTCCCCCATTTTCTTTTATGACGTCACAATTTACAAAGCATGAGTCTACCCGGTGTCCATTTTCTTTTCCCTACGTTTTGGGCTAATTTAGTATTTGTAAAGCATGAGTCTACCCGTCCGCCATTTTCTTTTATGACGTCACAATTTACAAAGCATGAGTCTACCCGTGTCCATTTTCTTTTCCCTACGTTTTGGGCTAATTTAGTATTTATAAAGCATGAGTCTACCCGTCCGCCATTTTGTTTTATGACGTCACAATTTACAAAGCATGAGTCTACCCGCGTCCATTTTCTTTTCCCTACGTTTTGGGCTAATTTAGTATTTATAAAGCATGAGTCTACCCGGGGACCATTTTGTTTTTATGACGTCACAATTTACAAAGCATGAGTTTACCATGCGTCCATTTTCTTTTCCCTACGTTTTGGGCTAATTTAGTATTTATAAAGCATGAGTCTACCCGTACGCCATTTTCTTTTATGACGTCACAATTTACAAAGCATGAGTCTAACCATGCGTCCATTTCCTTTTCCCTACGTTTTGGGCTAATTTAGTATTTATAAAGCATGAGTCTACCCGTCCGCCATTTCTTTTATGACGTCACAATTTAAAAAGCCTTAAGTCTATCCAGCCGCCATTTCGTTTTTTTAATATAGGATGATTATACCTGACCGGTTCGAGCATGCACCGACATGTCGAATCATGTAAAAACAGGTTAGCGAAAGTACAAACAGGTTTGAATCATGTAGGTATGTAAAACGGAAACATGGACTTTGAACCTCCCTAATGCCTTTAATATAAACATCGTTATAGGGCTTCTTAATCCTATACAGCTTTGAACTTTGATCTTTAATCCTACATTTTAAGTAGCGATAAAAAGTTCCTTAAGCTTAAACGTAAACATGGACTTTGAACCTTCTTAATGCCTTTAATATAAACATCGTTATACGGCTTCTTAATCCTGTACAGCTTCGAACTTTGATCCTTAATCCTAATATTTAAATAGCGATAAAAGGTTCCTTAAGCTCTTGGACTACGGTCTATTATCTTCCTATGTGTAATGATTTTTAATCCTATATAGCTTTGAACTTTGATTCTTAATCCTACTATTTAAATAGCGATAAAAGGCTCCTTAAGCTCTGAGACTTTGAAGCATTATTATATATATAAATATAATGCGGACCTTGTACGTTTCATGTCTTAGTATAGTAAATCCCTAAAGATTTAATCGTAAAAAAGATAAATTTAAGACGTCAATATCAACTTCGTACTGATAATTGCTTAAAGTATAAATATTCCTTAAGCTCTGAGACTTTGAACCATTACCCTCTTAAGTATATATATAAAATATAATGCGGATTTTGTACGTTTTATCTCTTAGTATAGTAAAAAGATTTAATCGTAAACAAGATAAATTTAAGACGTAAATATCAACTTTGTTCTAATAATTGCTGAAAGTATAAATATATAATAATATAAAACTTGTACCTATTTCGGTAGGCGAATATAATTTTTTAATATATTTTTTCAACCGTTTTAATTGTTTTCTCAACTTCTTAGACCATTTTTTTACCTTTTCTATGTATTATTTACTTAAAATTAACAATTCCGCTTTAGAATTGCTATTTGCGATGTTTTCGGAAGAATTCGTCTAATCTCGGCCGGCTTCGGTCTTCTACCTCACCTAGTTGGACAATCTCTAATCCTTCCGAAAGAAATAAACAATGATATCGTTAATTCTATCGAAAAAACAACTAACTAGTGTTATCTCTTGCTAAGGTATTATCAATAATATAGCCGTTAATAATGATACACTACATCGTAATTATTTCGTATTACACGAGTTTATCGCATCATTATATAGTCGTTAAGTAATCAAAGTTTAGAACCTTTTTCAGTTCAATATTGAGCCTTCAGCTCTTTGATTTTTGAATTTTTAATCTTTAAAAACATAATAAAAATAGTACGTTATGACAGAAAATTTCAATAAACACCTCTATCTAACTTTAACTAGTATACGACGCCCATTATTAATCACGTGACCTATGAACACATCCCCTTATTGTTCATGCCTTTTTCTAATCAGCTAATCAAATTGCTCCATTTTATGAATTTGAAAGTTCCTTCCGGCTAGGTCCGATGGTCATCGCTAACCTACTTATTGTAATTATAAAAATTCAATCAACATTTCTACCTAAACTTAACTAACCTACCATTCCCTTTTTAATCACGTGACCTTTGGACCCTGTCCCTTATCATTCATACCCAACTCTAATCGGTACTCTATTTTAAGCATCTGAAAGTTTCACCTGGCGAAGTCCGATGGCACTTGGTAACCTACTCATTGTGCTTACAGCAGCTAATCAAATCCCCCCCCCCTCCATTTTACGCATCCGAATGTTTCTTCTGGCTAGGTCCGGTGGTCATCGCTAACCTACTAATTGTATTTATATAAATTCAATAAACATTTCGACCTAAACGTAACTAACATACAATTCCCTTTTTAATCACGTGACCCTGGGACCCTGTTCTTATCATTCATACCCATCTCTAATCGGTGCTCTATTTTAAGCATCTGAAAGTTTGATCCGGCGAAGTCCGATGACACTTGCTAACCTACTCATTGTACTTATATTTTACGCATGCAAAAGTTCCTCCCGGCTAGTTCCGATGGTACTCGCTAGCTTACTCATTGTACTTATAATTTAAATATCCGAAAGTTCCTCCCGCTTAGTTCTGATGATAATCGCGGACCCATTGTCAAGTTTACTTTCTTTTTTCTTTTTTTTTTTTAAGCCTTCCTAACTGTTACATAACCTTCTCAATAAATGAAAATTTAGTAGCATGTTCAATAGTATAATTTTCGGTAATATTTCTATACCTTTCTTATTTAATTTAATTGTCTCCTAACTTAGTCGCAGAACATACATTACCTTATAAAATATCCGCAAGAGCGCAGCACCCACTCTATTTTGTAATATGTCCAACAGGGTGCAGCTCCTATTCCTTTGGGATTGTATATGTTATCTTCCCAATAATGTTTTGTAGAGGCTGAGTGTGCCCAACCGCCATTTTGTTTTATGGCGCCACCATGTTTGAAGCATAAATATTTATATACACAATGATATAAAACTTCATTTTCGACCTATTACGGTCGGAAATTTATTTTTTATACATAATATTTTCAGCATTTACAATTGTTTTTGCGCCTTCTCAGACGGTTATTTACCTGTCCGGACGATTACTTAATTTTAATCAACAAATATGGTCTACCCAGATCTGGATTACCCTCATACTCGGAAAGCTTTGGCCTTCCCCCACTCCTTTTCATCCCAACCTCGGTACACACCTCCTAATCCTTTAAGCCTTGGACTTTGAACAGATAATTCCTAAATTTTGTAAACAAAGGAGACTATAAATAGGGATGGTTTTCTAGGCCTCTTTCTCATTCTCTTTTACAGCCTCTTGAAAGATAATTTTAAACGTGTCAGTACTGTTTTATTGAACTGTTTTTCATTTTGGCTTTAAATTGTAGATCATTATAAGTTTTTCAACTATTTTCCATTTTTCTTTTACCCTTCGGATTTTCTAATTTATCTTTCTTATTTATAGAAGAAATTTATTCATTTATTATTTGCTATTTGTTTTTTTTTGTTTTGTTTTTTTACGATTAATATTTTGATTATTTCATTTATTTTTAAGTTTATTAATCATATCGCATTTAAATTTTTTTTTTTATCATTCGTTTTCAATAATGGCATCAAGTAACAATAAGTGTGGATATTGTGATAGAAATTTCAGCCGAAAAGATAGCAAACTACGTCACGAAAAGTCATGCTTGACAACTCAGAAACGGCGTACATGTGTTTCTTGCGGCGAGATTTTTTCGTCTCTAAACCAACTCATGAATCATTTACGTCGTTGTCAGAGAGAAACTCCCCTTGTCATGACGAAACGAAGGCGGTTGGAAATGGCTATAGGGCCTTTATTTGAAATCGAGACAGCGTTTGGAGGGGATATTAAGACTTTTTACCTTCCATGTTCTGAACCAATTGATGCTGTGGAATTTCTCTGCCATCAGACTGAAACATTATATCGATTAATTACAGAATTTTTGGCGGAATCAGATGCTCCTCTAAAATTCAATCTAGTTCTAGAGGCCACTTATGAAAATATTAGAGGGGAGACGTGCGATAGAGCGTTTAAAACCAAAAACATAACAATATCCGAAAGTTCTTCGGTCTTGAACAGTCTCAGTGGAAGCTACTCGAAAATAGCTACCGAGATGGAGGATATGACAATAAAGGGGAGCGGTTGGTTCCTTAAAAGTCTAGACGGACTTCTTCTGAGAGTGAATCGATTAAGGCCTCTAGGTGCCTCAAGTCATGATAAATAAACTAATTATTTAATGATTAAATTAAATGAATACAAACCAGTTTCTTTCTTTTCTTTATTATAAGAACATTGTTATATTTTTATTTACTCAAGTGAAATACTACTTTTGTCCAAGAGAAAAACTTATTATTTTCTTTATTTATTTATTTTTTATTCAATAAAGGTTTAATTTATCACTTGTTAAGGTTTTACATATTTTTTTTATTATTTTAAAGATATGTATTCTTTATTGGTATTTATATTTATTTAAAAAAAAATATACACACTTAAAAATATGGCCAAATGAAATAAGGTTTAAAGAAAGTTTTATATTATTTATCGTTCCGGATGCTGTTTAAGAGAGCTTTTTTTTTTTTTTTTTTTTTTAAATTTTTGCTGATATAATATTGTTGTTTTTATTTTTAAACCAAAGTATGTATGTGTGATGGAATGGATGGGTCCCTGGCGTGGCTCTAAAGGCTCCTAAACCTAAAAGGAATGAGTGTTGTGGTTCCAAGAGAGGTTTACCAAAAACCTGGAAACCTTAACAAACAAATAAATAAATGTGTGTTAAAAAATATTTACAACGATTTTATACCAGCACACCTTCTCTATGCACTCACACCTTGACGAGGTGGGAAGGCTTACTTCTAAATTATATTTAGAAAACCAAGATGAGTGTAAAAAAAAAAAAAAAAAAAAATTAATAATAAAAAAAATAAATAAATCATATGTAATTCACTTAAAAACAACTTAATATTTGTTAAGTTTTACATTTTCTGTCATGAACTTTGAACTTTTTAATCCTTTTATGATATCAGGATAGGTGAAGTGGCCTTTGAACCAGTAATTCTCAGCCATCAAACATTGTTATTATTTCTCTATATTTTTAATAATTTTGACTTGAAAAAATGAGGAATCATTTTTTTATGAAATATATAGGTCTTTATTAATAATTTAATGATATAATATTTTAGTAACACTATTGAAAATGGGTACAAAGGGGAAATAAAAAAAAAAAAAAAAACGGCATAAGGAAACAAAAAATATTTATTATATCCAAATACTGTTATGTACAGCAAATAAAACACCATTAAATAAATGAAATTTCATCTTTAAAACAAACTCTCCCTTTATATATTAATGATATCATCTCATTATTATTGTTGAAAGCTACAATCTCTTCATCCGACATCTTAAATCTTTTAGGAAAATATACTCTGATAGTATTATCATGATCCTTCAACGTGGCGACCAACGCTAACCCTAATTTGGTCTTAAGATGCTCCAATTCCGCTATGATGTATGGCCGCCCGATTTCAATATCCTTCAGTTTACACACTAAACGAGCGTCATCGTTTAAATGATTCAATAACTTTTTGAAGTCCCTCGCAGAACTAAAAATAGAGAAAAAAAAAACAGGTGTTTAGGATAGATATGGTAAGAAAAAAACTATTAAAAAAAAATACTAATGAGATATTATTAAAGTAATAAATATACTTACGAATTCATGACGATTGATATGATGATGATGTAAAACAATATGCTACGATCGGATGCTAGAACGAAAATGAATCCCTAGGTACTCACTCGTCAAGGACTATTAGTTGTGTGCATGCACGCTAGTTGCGCATGCGCTAACCCCCTCCCTTCTACCCCCTCCACCAACCTCACTCCTACTCTTACCATCACTCGTCCAATTTCAAACAATCTTTTTCACGATTGTCAATTCTCTGTCACTAATTAGGACATTATTTTTTGTTAATATTCATATTTGATATACTCTCTCTCTCTCTCTCTCTCACTCTCTCTCACTCTCTCTCTCTCTCTCGAAATACAATAATTCATTAAGTTATTGGAAACATCAAGACTCTCATGTAGAATTAGATCGTGAAGGTTTTTATTCAGCATTTCGCGATTAGGAAATCTTCCAGAAATATAAGTTGCTAAACATCACCGTATAAGCATTTGATGCTAATTGGAAATGTAATAACCACTGATTATCATGAAACTGTTAGTAAAAATAAGGAAGAGCATAAAGTCCAGCGGAAAGATAGGATGATAATTCATCAGATGAAAATTTGTCAACTATTTGATAGTCAATATGATCCAATCTTCCTAATATTTACACTTTTATAGCATTATTGTCCAACGATTGCGAAATCGTTCTTAAAATAATGCATGTTTTTATATTTTCTAAGGTTTTATTAATGGATATCCCTAGTATTATCTCACAACTGTTGAGAGGTACGAACGATTGGGGATGATTTATATAAGGTTAAGTTCTATAACCTTATTCTATGAGGTTCGTGGTCTTACAGGTACGATTTCCTAATATTGAAGATCAGGAACTTACATTCACATGAATTATCAGGTACGCTATCTGTCTTCCTCATATAATGGAATAAATAAATGAAGTACTAGTTTAATCACCTTTAGGAAACTCAGATCTTGTTTTTGTGAAACAAAAACAATTTTTTATTTTAGGATAGGGACTGTTGTTCATTGATTTTGATTTTCACCTGTGCCTGTACCTGCCCTTCCCCCTTCTCCCTCTCCCCCCCCCCCCGCCTCCTCCCTGACTCACCCGTGAAACGAACGCTAGTCGTCTATATGAACACATTAGTTGTATATTTTAAGGATTTTTTTTTATATTTATATTTTCAGGACGATATCAGCCGGTCGTGGAAGTTAGAGTTAGTTATGGGTGATGGGAGATGGTCAAAAGTGGTTAAGGATGGTCAGAGATAGAGAGAGAGGTTCAGATTTCTCCCGATTAGGTTCAGATATCGGGAGAAATCTGAACCTCTCTCTCTATCTCTGACCATCCTTAACCACTTTTGACCATCTCCCATCACCCATAACTAACTCTAACTTCCACGACCGGCTGATATCGTCCTGAAATATAAATATAAAAAAAAATCCTTAAAATATACAACTAATGTGTTCATATAGACGACTAGCGTTCGTTTCACGGGTGAGTCAGGGAGGAGGCGGGGGGGGGGGAGAGGGAGAAGGGGGGAAGGGCAGGTACAGGCACAGGTGAAAATCAAAATCAATGAACAACAGTCCCTATCCTAAAATAAAAAATTGTTTTTGTTTCACAAAAACAAGATCTGAGTTTCCTAAAGGTGATTAAACTAGTACTTCATTTATTTATTCCATTATATGAGGAAGACAGATAGCGTACCTGATAATTCATGTGAATGTAAGTTCCTGATCTTCAATATTAGGAAATCGTACCTGTAAGACCACGAACCTCATAGAATAAGGTTATAGAACTTAACCTTATATAAATCATCCCCAATCGTTCGTACCTCTCAACAGTTGTGAGATAATACTAGGGATATCCATTAATAAAACCTTAGAAAATATAAAAACATGCATTATTTTAAGAACGATTTCGCAATCGTTGGACAATAATGCTATAAAAGTGTAAATATTAGGAAGATTGGATCATATTGACTATCAAATAGTTGACAAATTTTCATCTGATGAATTATCATCCTATCTTTCCGCTGGACTTTATGCTCTTCCTTATTTTTACTAACAGTTTCATGATAATCAGTGGTTATTACATTTCCAATTAGCATCAAATGCTTATACGGTGATGTTTAGCAACTTATATTTCTGGAAGATTTCCTAATCGCGAAATGCTGAATAAAAACCTTCACGATCTAATTCTACATGAGAGTCTTGATGTTTCCAATAACTTAATGAATTATTGTATTTCGAGAGAGAGAGAGAGAGTGAGAGAGAGAGAGAGAGAGAGAGAGAGTATATCAAATATGAATATTAACAAAAAATAATGTCCTAATTAGTGACAGAGAATTGACAATCGTGAAAAAGATTGTTTGAAATTGGACGAGTGATGGTAAGAGTAGGAGTGAGGTTGGTGGAGGGGGTAGAAGGGAGGGGGTTAGCGCATGCGCAACTAGCGTGCATGCACACAACTAATAGTCCTTGACGAGTGAGTACCTAGGGATTCATTTTCGTTCTAGCATCCGATCGTAGCATATTGTTTTACATCATCATCATATCAATCGTCATGAATTCGTAAGTATATTTATTACTTTAATAATATCTCATTAGTATTTTTTTTTTTAATAGTTTTTTTCTTACCATATCTATCCTAAACACCTGTTTTTTTTTTTCTCTATTTTTAGTTCTGCGAGGGACTTCAAAAAGTTATTGAATCATTTAAACGATGACGCTCGTTTAGTGTGTAAACTGAAGGATATTGAAATCGGGCGGCCATACATCATAGCGGAATTGGAGCATCTTAAGACCAAATTAGGGTTAGCGTTGGTCGCCACGTTGAAGGATCATGATAATACTATCAGAGTATATTTTCCTAAAAGATTTAAGATGTCGGATGAAGAGATTGTAGCTTTCAACAATAATAATGAGATGATATCATTAATATATAAAGGGAGAGTTTGTTTTAAAGATGAAATTTCATTTATTTAATGGTGTTTTATTTGCTGTACATAACAGTATTTGGATATAATAAATATTTTTTGTTTCCTTATGCCGTTTTTTTTTTTTTTTTTATTTCCCCTTTGTACCCATTTTCAATAGTGTTACTAAAATATTATATCATTAAATTATTAATAAAGACCTATATATTTCATAAAAAAATGATTCCTCATTTTTTCAAGTCAAAATTATTAAAAATATAGAGAAATAATAACAATGTTTGATGGCTGAGAATTACTGGTTCAAAGGCCACTTCACCTATCCTGATATCATAAAAGGATTAAAAAGTTCAAAGTTCATGACAGAAAATGTAAAACTTAACAAATATTAAGTTGTTTTTAAGTGAATTACATATGATTTATTTATTTTTTTATTATTATTTTTTTTTTTTTTTTTTTTACACTCATCTTGGTTTTCTAAATATAATTTAGAAGTAAGCCTTCCCACCTCGTCAAGGTGTGAGTGCATAGAGAAGGTGTGCTGGTATAAAATCGTTGTAAATATTTTTTAACACACATTTATTTATTGTTTGTTAAGGTTTCCAGGTTTTTGGTAAACCTCTCTTGGAACCACAACACTCATTCCTTTTAGGTTTAGGAGCCTTTAGAGCCACGCCAGGGACCCATCCATTCCATCACACATACATACTTTGGTTTAAAAATAAAAACAACAATATTATATCAGCAAAAATTTAAAAAAAAAAAAAAAAAAAAAAGCTCTCTTAAACAGCATCCGGAACGATAAATAATATAAAACTTTCTTTAAACCTTATTTCATTTGGCCATATTTTTAAGTGTGTATATTTTTTTTAAATAAATATAAATACCAATAAAGAATACATATCTTTAAAATAATAAAAAAAATATGTAAAACCTTAACAAGTGATAAATTAAACCTTTATTGAATAAAAAATAAATAAATAAAGAAAATAATAAGTTTTTCTCTTGGACAAAAGTAGTATTTCACTTGAGTAAATAAAAATATAACAATGTTCTTATAATAAAGAAAAGAAGAAACTGGTTTGTATTCATTTAATTTAATCATTAAATAATTAGTTTATTTATCATGACTTGAGGCACCTAGAGGCCTTAAAACGATTCACTCTCAGAAGAAGTCCGTCTAGACTTTTAAGGAACCAACCGCTCCCCTTTATTGTCATATCCTCCATCTCGGTAGCTATTTTCGAGTAGCTTCCACTGAGACTGTTCAAGACCGAAGAACTTTCGGATATTGTTATGTTTTTGGTTTTAAACGCCCTATCGCACGTCTCCCCTCTAATATTTTCATAAGTGGCCTCTAGAACTAGATTGAATTTTAGAGGAGCATCTGATTCCGCCAAAAATTCTGTAATTAATCGATATAATGTTTCAGTCTGATGGCAGAGAAATTCCACAGCATCAATTGGTTCAGAACATGGAAGGTAAAAAGTTTTAATATCCCCTCCAAACGCTGTCTCGATTTCAAATAAAGGCCCTATAGCCATTTCCAACCGCCTTCGTTTCGTCATGACAAGGGGAGTTTCTCTCTGACAACGACGTAAATGATTCATGAGTTGGTTTAGAGACGAAAAAATCTCGCCGCAAGAAACACATGTACGCCGTTTCTGAGTTGTCAAGCATGACTTTTCGTGACGTAGTTTGCTATCTTTTCGGCTGAAATTTCTATCACAATATCCACACTTATTGTTACCTGATGCCATTATTGAAAACGAATGATAAAAAAAAAAAAAATTAAATGCGATATAATTAATAAACTTAAAAATAAATGAAATAATCAAAATATTAATCGTAAAAAAACAAAAAACAAATAGCAAATAATAAATGAATAAATTTCTTCTAAAAATAAGAAAGATAAATTAGAAAATCCGAAGGGTAAAAGAAAAATGGAAAATAGTTGAAAAACTTATAATGATCTACAATTTAAAGCCAAAATGAAAAACAGTTCAATAAAACAGTACTGACACGTTTAAAATTATCTTTCAAGAGGCTGTAAAAGAGAATGAGAAAGAGGCCTAGAAAACCATCCCTATTTATAGTCTCCTTTGTTTACAAAATTTAGGAATTATCTGTTCAAAGTCCAAGGCTTAAAGGATTAGGAGGTGTGTACCGATGTTGGGATGAAAAGGAGTGGGGGAAGGCCAAAGCTTTCCGAGTATGAGGGTAATCCAGATCTGGGTAGACCATAGTTGTTGATTAAAATTAAGTAATCGTCCGGACAGGTAAATAACCGTCTGAGAAGGCGCAAAAACAATTGTAAATGCTGAAAATATTATGTATAAAAAATACATTTCCGACCGTAATAGGTCGAAAATGAAGTTTTATATCATTGTGTATATAAATATTTATGCTTCAAACATGGTGGTGCCATAAAACAAAATGGCGGTTGGGCACACTCAGCCTCTACAAAACATTATTGGGAAGATAACATATACAATCCCAAAGGAATAGGAGCTGCACCCTGTTGGACATATTACAAAATAGAGTGGGTGCTGCGCTCTTGCGGATATTTTATAAGGTAATGTATGTTCTGCGACTAAGTTAGGAGACAATTAAATTAAATAAGAAAGGTATAGAAATATTACCGAAAATTATATTATTGAACATGCTACTAAATTTCATTTATTGAGAAGGTTATGTAACAGTTAGGAAGGCTTAAAAAAAAAAAAGAAAAAAGAAAGTAAACTTGACAATGGGTCCGCGATTATCATCAGAACTAAGCGGGAGGAACTTTCGGATATTTAAATTATAAGTACAATGAGTAAGCTAGCGAGTACCATCGGAACTAGCCGGGAGGAACTTTTGCATGCGTAAAATATAAGTACAATGAGTAGGTTAGCAAGTGTCATCGGACTTCGCCGGATCAAACTTTCAGATGCTTAAAATAGAGCACCGATTAGAGATGGGTATGAATGATAAGAACAGGGTCCCAGGGTCACGTGATTAAAAAGGGAATTGTATGTTAGTTACGTTTAGGTCGAAATGTTTATTGAATTTATATAAATACAATTAGTAGGTTAGCGATGACCACCGGACCTAGCCAGAAGAAACATTCGGATGCGTAAAATGGAGGGGGGGGGATTTGATTAGCTGCTGTAAGCACAATGAGTAGGTTACCAAGTGCCATCGGACTTCGCCAGGTGAAACTTTCAGATGCTTAAAATAGAGTACCGATTAGAGTTGGGTATGAATGATAAGGGACAGGGTCCAAAGGTCACGTGATTAAAAAGGGAATGGTAGGTTAGTTAAGTTTAGGTAGAAATGTTGATTGAATTTTATAATTACAATAAGTAGGTTAGCGATGACCATCGGACCTAGCCGGAAGGAACTTTCAAATTCATAAAATGGAGCAATTTGATTAGCTGATTAGAAAAAGGCATGAACAATAAGGGGATGTGTTCATAGGTCACGTGATTAATAATGGGCGTCGTATACTAGTTAAAGTTAGATAGAGGTGTTTATTGAAATTTTCTGTCATAACGTACTATTTTTATTATGTTTTTAAAGATTAAAAATTCAAAAATCAAAGAGCTGAAGGCTCAATATTGAACTGAAAAAGGTTCTAAACTTTGATTACTTAACGACTATATAATGATGCGATAAACTCGTGTAATACGAAATAATTACGATGTAGTGTATCATTATTAACGGCTATATTATTGATAATACCTTAGCAAGAGATAACACTAGTTAGTTGTTTTTTCGATAGAATTAACGATATCATTGTTTATTTCTTTCGGAAGGATTAGAGATTGTCCAACTAGGTGAGGTAGAAGACCGAAGCCGGCCGAGATTAGACGAATTCTTCCGAAAACATCGCAAATAGCAATTCTAAAGCGGAATTGTTAATTTTAAGTAAATAATACATAGAAAAGGTAAAAAAATGGTCTAAGAAGTTGAGAAAACAATTAAAACGGTTGAAAAAATATATTAAAAAATTATATTCGCCTACCGAAATAGGTAAAAGTTTTATATTATTATATATTTATACTTTCAGCAATTATTAGAACAAAGTTGATATTTACGTCTTAAATTTATCTTGTTTACGATTAAATCTTTTTACTATACTAAGAGATAAAACGTACAAAATCCGCATTATATTTATATATATACTTAAGAGGGTAATGGTTCAAAGTCTCAGAGCTTAAGGAATATTTATACTTTAAGCAATTATCAGTACGAAGTTGATATTGACGTCTTAAATTTATCTTTTTTACGATTAAATCTTTAGGGATTTACTATACTAAGACATGAAACGTACAAGGTCCGCATTATATTTATATATATAATAATGCTTCAAAGTCTCAGAGCTTAAGGAGCCTTTTATCGCTATTTAAATAGTAGGATTAAGAATCAAAGTTCAAAGCTATATAGGATTAAAAATCATTACACATAGGAAGATAATAGACCGTAGTCCAAGAGCTTAAGGAACCTTTTATCGCTATTTAAATATTAGGATTAAGGATCAAAGTTCGAAGCTGTACAGGATTAAGAAGCCGTATAACGATGTTTATATTAAAGGCATTAAGAAGGTTCAAAGTCCATGTTTACGTTTAAGCTTAAGGAACTTTTTATCGCTACTTAAAATGTAGGATTAAAGATCAAAGTTCAAAGCTGTATAGGATTAAGAAGCCCTATAACGATGTTTATATTAAAGGCATTAGGGAGGTTCAAAGTCCATGTTTCCGTTTTACATACCTACATGATTCAAACCTGTTTGTACTTTCGCTAACCTGTTTTTACATGATTCGACATGTCGGTGCATGCTCGAACCGGTCAGGTATAATCATCCTATATTAAAAAAACGAAATGGCGGCTGGATAGACTTAAGGCTTTTAAATTGTGACGTCATAAAAGAAAATGGCGGACGGGTAGACTCATGCTTTATAAATACTAAATTAGCCCAAAACGTAGGGAAAAGGAAATGGACGCATGGTAGACTCATGCTTTGTAAATTGTGACGTCATAAAAGAAAATGGCGTACGGGTAGACTCATGCTTTATAAATACTAAATTAGCCCAAAACGTAGGGAAAAGAAAATGGACGCATGGTAAACTCATGCTTTGTAAATTGTGACGTCATAAAAACAAAATGGTCCCCGGGTAGACTCATGCTTTATAAATACTAAATTAGCCCAAAACGTAGGGAAAAGAAAATGGACGCCGGTAGACTCATGCTTTGTAAATTGTTACGTCATAAAACAAAATGGCGGACGGGTAGACTCATGCTTTATAAATACTAAATTAGCCCAAAACGTAGGAAAAGAAAATGGACACCGGGTAGACTCATGCTTTGTAAATTGTGACGTCATAAAAGAAAATGGCGGACGGGTAGACTCATGCTTTACAAATACTAAATTAGCCCAAAACGTAGGGAAAAGAAAATGGACACCGGGTAGACTCATGCTTTGTAAATTGTGACGTCATAAAAGAAAATGGGGGACGGGTAGACTCATGCTTTATAAATACTAAATTAGCCCAAAACGTAGGGAAAAGAAAATGGACACCGGGTAGACTCATGCTTTGTAAATTGTGACGTCATAAAAGAAAATGGCGGACGGGTAGACTCATGCTTTATAAATACTAAATTAGCCCAAAACGTAGGGAAAAGAAAATGGACGCCGGGTAGACTCATGCTTTATAAATACTTAATACCCTCAAACAGGGGTCACGTGATCAAAAAGGGGCGTGGCTTAGTGGTTTAGGTTAGGTTGATGAAGGGTCACGTGACTGAAAAGGGGCGTGGCTTAGTGGTTTAGGTTAGGTCGATGGCGCGAACCAGCGTGGTTAAGGTTAGGTCGCGGTCGAAATTTAAATTCAAATCTCCCGCCATAGGTCACGTGACCAAATGCTGGCATCTGATTGGCTCCTCAAAAAAGTGTCCCAGCTCGCCTGTTTCTTATCTACTTGTTTATATTGTAAATATTGTATGAATGAGATCCTGTAGCACTATTATTATTGTCTATTATGACAAATTGTAATATATACGAATAAAAGAAAAAAAATAAATAAATAAATAAAAAAAAAAAAAAATCCACTGAGCTATGGAATCATATGGCGTCACCATAATACCTTTATGGATTATTAGACTCAATGAGGGTTGTCGATCAGGGTTACCTTTATAATGTTAATATTAAATTGAAAATATTTAAGAACAAATTACATGAATACAAAACAAAAAAAAAAAATACAAAGCTTTATTTTTAACTGCAACATAAAAGATAACTTCAATTCATTATTAAACATAATATTTGGCCTTTGACCGAGTCTGGCACCCGGGTCTGCTTTGCAAACTCCGTAAATTCCTGCCTACTACTTACTTCCTCATTATCCAGTCCTACCTTTCTGACAGATCCTTCAGAATCAACAATAATAGTTCCTATTCAACCATCTTTACCCAGTCTGCTGGTGTTCCTCAAGGCAGTATCCTAGGACCCATTCTTTATACAGTTTATACAGCTGTTATCCCATCACATCCTAATACTTTCCTTTCTACTTATGCAGATGACACTTGTGTATTATCAGTCAATAATGATCCCACTGTTGCCTCTCAAAATCTCCAATCCCACATCAGAGACCTTGGGGTATGGTGTCAGAATTGGAGAATTAAAATAAATTCCAACCAATCCCACCAAATTACCTTCACCCTACGTCGTAAACCAATGACATCCTGCCCTACAGAATCCTTTAATAACATTCCGCTCGTTCCAGTTGAACAGATCCGCTACGTAGGGCTTCTACTTGACAAACGTTTAACATGGAATCCGCACACTAGACTGAAACGACAAGAAACTGCTCGCCGCTTTCGGTTACTTCAATACTTACTAGACAAACGCTCTAAACTTTCACTTAACTACAAAAGACTCATCTACATGACCATCATAAGACTTAACCAGGTATCAATCCTTCCATGACAAACTCCAATCCCACTCTAACCCACTAGTTTCAATCCTTGCTTTCTCTTCAATTCCCGACAATCCTCCGAGGCGTCTGAAAAGAAGATGGCCTCGAGACCTTCTTGTTTAGATTAATTACTAGAGTGCTGCCAATGGGCAGTTTCTCTTCAGGTTTTTCATGTACACTATCTTTAATCAGCACATTTACTTGATGTGTTCCTATACAGTTGTAAATTTCAATAAAATATAGTAAAAAAATCTGGTGCTGGCAACAGACGACTTTCACTTACCTCAATTTTTAAAATCAATGAAAGGATTTTCAAATACAGTTAGAGATAAAAATACGTGAAATTATTAAGGAATTAATTAAATTAAATTTCTATAGAAACATGTGTTTGATTAAAAAATCTATTATATTATTATCTAAAATAATCAGTTAGTTTTATGTTCATTTCATCACTCTCTATTAACTTTTAAAAGCTTGTGTATGAGATGATAATTTTTCTAAAATCTTTAGCTTTCCAACGGTATATCATACATGTATATTACTGCTCTTATGTTCAAAAACGAAAAATTGCATTAAAAAAATATTTTTTTCTGTTTTCTGCTTTAGTTGGGTATCGAATTTATTCAATTTATATATTTACCAGTTTTACATCAGCGTTAACAAGATAATCTAGTTATTATTATTGAATCTACAAAATTAAATGTACTTTAGGGGAAGACAATTTAAAATATCGGCATTTAAGCCCTGTCAGACCATTTTTATCTAAATAAAACCTACATGATATTAAAGCCCATTAAATTTTACATCGATATAGCGAGTTTAATCAAAATCGTCGGAACCGTTTTTGAGAAAATCGAAAAAAGGTGCAAAATGCATGGTATAAAGTGCCTCTTCTGGTAGGCTCATTTAGATGAAAAAAGTTTTGTCACGTCTCGGGCGTATAGTTGTCTTAAATATGAAATTTCAGTTTCATAGGACTTACCGTTTCCGCCCGGGAGTTACCACACACACACACACACACACAACACACACACACACACACACACACACACAGACCTTTTTGCGGGACTTGGTTATTTGGACTCAGGGGACCCTAAAACGTGTATTTCCGTTGAAAACTGGAAATTTTCACGATCGCAATACTTCCCCTTACTATATATAGTAAGTGAAAGTAAAAACAAAACAAACATAATATTTAATTTAAATTCATAATTTCTTTTTTTCAACGCAACAATCGGTCTGCTAAACTCCATCATTATGATAAATAAATAGTTGTTCGAATGCTTTCCAAAAATCAATAAAATCCAGCAAAGCCGTGAAAATTGTCAATTTGTTGCTCGACTTAGTTCAAGTTACTCAAACAAAGGATTTGAGGAACCTCAGGTTCATTCGAGCGATGGCATTTCAAAGATCTCTTCTTTCGAAAAGAATTGGAAAAGGGTTGGAGGGAATCGTGAACCAAAGGAGCCAGCTGAGGGGAATTAGAGAGCATTTAGTGAGGGCTTTGAGGGAGAGGTTTCGCTTGAAGGGACAAGTCGGCTCCATGTGCTTCGGGGCCTGAACGAAATATCAACACGGGGCTGAATCAGCTCCTACGGGCCCGTCTATAGGAAAAGTATTCCCGATTACCTCAACTCGTATTTCTTTTAACATTCAATATTTCATTTCACAGGTCAAGGGTTATGTTTAAAAAAAAAAAAAAATCCGGTGACGGTAACACATGACCTTTACTTACCTCGGTTGTTTAAATCACTTTAAGAATCTTCAACAGTTAGCAATGAAATAAGTTTTAAAAATTAATTAAATTGATTTTCAAAAGAAACATGTGTTTTATACAATAATCAATCATATTATTATCTAAAAGTCGGGAAAATGGACCACCGTCTTTCTACAAGACTGAAAAATTACTACTGCTTAGTTGTGCCAAGACCGAAACATACCTGGACGACACACCAGACTTGTTATTCCATTGCTACTGTCTACAACAATATTCCTCTAAATTTTCAATTTTCTCACACAAATCCTCCAAAGTATTCAAATTATTACTGCAATGTTAAGATATGGGCGAAATCTGTCTGTGAAGAAAAAATTGCTGAATTATTGAATCCAAATTACTCACCGCTATAGACATGTCCTCAATGCCAGCCTGCGTCACTCATTCTGATATTTATCCTGTGTACAAGTATATGTATTCTTTATTGCCTTTTGGTTTTGTCAACTTCTTACTGTGTACTATGTTATGTATCTTTATATTGCTTATTATGTAATTCAATCTTCTATTTACTTGCCTTAATTTTATATCTTGTATATATGAATTTGTATTCTGTATTGCTTTTGGTTTATTCAATTACAGTTTATTTCTGTGTACTATTTTACTGTTTTTTATAATTGTTTTTGTATTAATAAGGTATTATGTAATTCAATTTTATATTTGCATGCCTTAATTTTATATTTTGTATATATGTATATGTATTCCTTGCAGCTTTTAAGCTTAGTCAATTACTGCTTTATACTGTGTACTGTGTTACTGTTTGTTATTGTACTTTTATTGAATTGGCGAAGGTGAACTGCTTTCCGACACACGGGCTCGCCTTCGTGGGATAGTGACTTCTACTTGAAATAAAAAAGATTAAAAAAAAGAAATAATAATAATAATCAGTTAGTTTTGTCGGCCTTTCATCACTCTGCGTTAACTTCTATAATATTAAGTATAATATAACATTTTTCTACAATCGTTAGCTTCCCAACTGTATATTATATATATATATTTATATTACAGTTTTATTGTTGAAAAACACAAAAAATTTTTGTTCTTTTCTCTTTTACTTGGATATCGGATTCATTCATCCGTTTTTTAATCAATGCTAAAAAGGTGGTATTTATTGTTATTTTTTTTTTAGAATCCTCAAAATTCAAGTTAATTTAGAGGAAAAAAAATTAAAATATCGGCATTTCAATCAGAATGAAACCCCGTCAGAATTAAAATCCGTTAAATTTTACATCGATATATCGAGTTTAATGAAAATCGTCGGTTTTGAGAAAATCGTAAAAAGATGGAAAATATATGGTATAAAGTGGCTCTTTTGATGAAAACGTTGCGGTAACATCTCGGTCTTATAGTGTTCTTAAATATGAAATTTCAGTTTCATAAGACTTTTCGTTAGACTTATCACACATGGACACACACACAAACACACTTGGACTATGGAGATTCTAAAACTTGTATTTCCAGTGAAAACTGGAATTCGAAAATTTTCACGGTCGCAATACTTTCACTTACTATATTGCATATATCGGTTAGATAAAGTAAAAAAATCTGGTGCGCCAACACACGACTTTCACTTACAACAAAAATAAATTGTCAAAGAATTATTTACTTTGGATTTTTATAGAATGGTGTGTTTTATCAAATAATATGTTATAATATTATCTATGAGATTCAGAAAGTGTTTTTTTTTTCACTCCGTGTTAGAACTACTTGGAGCGTCCGGCGATGACAGCGCCATCCAATGACCAAGCGGTAAAACAATTGCATTATTTTTTTTTTCAGTTGTCTCCTTTTGTTGGATATCAAATTAGTTCAACTTATATATTTACCTGTTTTTTATCAATGGTCATAATACGATATGCTTATTTTTATAGAATATACAAAATTAAAGTTATTGTACTTTAGAAGAAGAAAATTTAAAATTTCTGCATTTAAGGCCCGTCAGACTTTTTCAAGTAGAATGAAACCTAAATGATATTAAAACCCATTAAATTTTACTTCGATATAGTGAGTTTAATCAAAATCGTTAGAGCCGTTTTCGAGAAAATCGTAAAAAGGTGCTAAAGGAATAGGATAAAGTAGGACTTCCAGTCAGCAGATTTTATTGGAAAAGTCGCTGTAACATCTCGGGTATATAATAGTTTTAAATATAAAATTTCAGTTTCGTATGATTTTTTGTTTTTGCGCTAGAGTTACCACACAAACACTCGCACACTTGGACTATGGAGACCCTAAAACGTGTACATCCGTTGAAAACTATTGCATATATCGGTAGATCGGTAAATCGGTAAGATGAAGTAAAAAAAAAAAACCTGGAGAGTTTATATGAGAAATTCAGACTGCTAGTAAGCCGGCAGTAGTGGAAGGAGGCCGAGGTCACACTCAGCCTATGCATGATAAATATCGTCCCTGCCACTGCTGAATCGAACCTGCACCCGGACAAGAGCTCTCCGATGTACTCATCTAGTCGACAGCACTGCTCCCATTTTAACCCTCTGTGAGTAAGGTGACTTTCAGCGTACCTGGTAAGGATGGGTCGGATCCCATCCGCTACTTTCAGGAATAAGTTTTAACTTTTTTTGAGGATTAATTTTAATACTATTACATATTATTTTATACTAGCAGTACCAAATCATCGGCGTATCCTAAAACCGGAATTTTATCACCCATAATTTACCCCATACACCATAATTCAATAATAATTTACTCCGTGTTTTCCAGATTTTCCACTGATTCTTCAATCCTCATGCTATATAAGCCTTAGTCGATAAATGGACTATCATACACAAAAAGAATTTTTCAATTCGAACCAGTAGTTTTTGAGATTAGCGCGTTTAAACAAACAAGCAAACTCTTCAGCTTTATAATATTATTGGGTTGTTTCACATGAAATGTCCGTTTTTATAGTTTCTGAAATACGTTTGCTGGGGATACCGACTTGAAAAACTTGCCCCGAGGAAGACCTCCGTCTGTAATAGACAACGATGTCATCAAACATACAGTAGAAGGAAATCCCCACCAAACAGTTAAAGGACTCTCGGCACAACTAAATGCAAGTGCATCTACCGTTTCCAGACATTTAAAGTGTATTGGGAAAGTAAAAAAGCTCGATACATGGGTACCTCATGATCTCTCTAAGCGGCAGCAAGACCCCATGTTTCAAAACATACCGTGCAAAAATTGAAAGAACTGGGCAACGAAGTTCTTCTGCACCCACCACATTCTCCCGACTTGTCTCCAACAGATTACCACCTGTTCGAGAATTTAGACAACTTCGTCAAAGAAAAACTTTTTGAAATTGATGATCAAGTGAAAAGTGCGTTTTCAGATTTTGTTTAACTTCAAAGCTCAGAGGTTTTCAGTTCGGCGATAAAAAAGTTGTTGTCACGATGGGAAAAATGTTACTTGAAAACGGAAATTTCATGTGACACAACCCGATAGTATAGATAATGAACTAAAATAATAGTTAATAACGGAAAAATAAACATTTGGATTCATATAACTGTTGCTAAATTAATTAATATTGCTTAAGAACAAATAATGTCTAACGGCTAAGGAATGAAACAAATATAAAGGGTAAACAAAATTATTTAACGTATTATTACAGCCAAAAGGCATTTAAATAGTAATAACAATAGTTAAGTTAACTAACCAAACTTGTGAAACAAAATAGGTACATAAACAAACAAAAATTGTCAAAAGCTAACTCTAAATTTGTAATTGAGTTGCAAACTCTATTCACTGTTACTTTCCACTAAAGAAAAACTTCTTTTAGATTATCATCATTTATTAGAACCCTATCTTCGTCTTCGGAATTCGACTCATCAGACAAAAAAGCCTCATTGTCGGAGTCCTCTTGCTTACTTCGCATTTCTTCTACAGTCTCTTCTGGAGTTGAAAAAAAAAAAGTTTTCCCCTCCAAAGCAGTTCAAATAAATAATATTAAAACATTTAAAAATGTTTTAAGATTCAATTAAAGAATTTGAAAACTAATAATTCAAACATTTGGAGCACCCTGGGTAAGGTTGGGTCGTTTTCGAGACGCATAGAGTAAACGAGCTAAAAGTAAGATAATTGTTACTAGGAAGTGACTAGGTGGAAACCCGATCCTACCCTAAGGTGCAGTGGTCTTCAAAGCTATTGCCCGATTTCGGATCCGACACCAACCTTAACTTAGAAGGCTTAATTATCTTTGTCAATATATAAAGTCCCGCCGGGCCTGGAATTCGAACTCAGAACCTTTAACGTGAGAGACTAGCGCGCTAGCCACTTAGCCACGGGCTCCCCATAAGTCGGTATAACAAATTATAAAGCCTTTTGGCAATTAACTTACATGTATAGCAATTGATTAATAAAAAAGCTAAAGAAAAAGGAACCAGGAACACCATAGCAATCGATATTCACTACTGCAATCGATGTTCAAGAAACATTGCCTCAGGAGGTCCGAACGTAGCTTTGTGTCCCATCTATACTAAGCCGCTGGACCAGAAGCATGGGCTAGATCTATAAGATGATATAATATAATACTGTGGCGGTCGTGAATAAGTGGTTAAGTCAAAATCTTTCATTTTACAGGTGAGTGACTTATACTTTACGTGAAACCCAAAATGGAGTAATAACATACAGCTTTCTTTCCACCTGAAATTTCTTTAACCAATTTAACACGACGTGGGAGATAGTCTGAGGGAGCGATACGTGGAGTTAACTCATTTTTGATATAATTCGAGTTATCCAGTTTTTCACGACCGCCACAAATATAATGCCGAAGCATAAGGTAGATCTATAAGACGGTATTATATAATGTGGAAGCAGAGGACATAGCGATGGTATGGTATAATATTGTACTTAGTGTCATCGCCAGAGCTGGACCGCCCTTTGTCAATACTCGACCGAATTTCTGCCTCCGGACCCTTTTCCTAATAGTTTGGTCTGCAAGAAAGGCTGTTGAGAGCTCTAAGAAATAAATCTATCTTAGACTCTAGATCATACTTCGACTTATCATAGGATATTATAGGAAAGAGAGTGATGAAAAGCCGATAAAACTAACTGATTGGTTTGATAGTATTATAATAGATCATTTAATAAAACACGTGTTTCTATCGAAACTCAAAGTTACTAATCCTTTTACCTTTAACAACGGAGGTAAGTGAAAGTCATGTGGCGCGTACACCAGATTGTTCTATAATTTTATTGATATTATAATGTATATTAAAATATGTCATTATGTTATATTTTATTTTTTCCTCTATGTTTTTATTACTAATTTTTGACTATAATTCGGATTAGGCTGTATTTTCTTATTTCAAATAATTTTTTTGTCGTTGAAAAATCACAAAAAATATAGAATAATGGATCTTTTATAAATAGATAAAAAATTTCGATTTGAAAGTTTCCTAAAATAGTATCCAGCCTAAACAATTTTGTCTGGGAAGGGATTCCCTTATGATTTATGTAATTTTTTAAAATTTTTAGCATGCTTGCTTCAGCTTCTGGCTTTTCAATTGTGAAAAACCATTTCCAAACATTGTAAAAACAAATAGCCTTCTATACTTGAATTTTTTATTTGTTCTTGACAACCTTTGAGACGTCATCCCTTGGCTGTACCACTACAACCCACGAAGAGTCTTGGGATCAGTTTATATCGAGGTTCGTACTATTTATTGAATTAGCAGTGTTTTGTAAGTATGTAGGTGATTAGGCTTTTGATCACGCTCAGCCGCCATGTTTTAGCCCCAATTTTATACATATACATAATATATGTACACATTATTATGTACCTATTTCCTCTCTACTATGGAGTATCCCAACACTCCCTCCCGTTATAGGTAGCTCAGCTGATGAACGAGAAAAGAACGCCTTGAGTCCTAAAGGCTAATGAACATAAATCAATTTGTAGATATCAAAAATTTAGATTGTATAAATATAGAACTGTCATAACGAACTTTTGATTGGTGGTTCGATAAGTTTAAAATAAATTGTGAAATTTCAGAAAGTAGTCAGAAATGTGAGAGAATATCAAACTTAGACTCGATTTTTGTTCCAATCACAGCTAGAATACTTCTACTTTGGCGAAATTTGGCTTTCAGCTGTTATAACACTAATCGGTTTATTTTCTTTCAACTCTCGTAGTGGGGTATTTTGTACAATTTATATTTTTTAATATTTATTTATTGAAATTACTACTGTAATTTATATTACAACAAGTAAATATGCTAAAAGAAAAATCACATGAGACAGACTTGTAGAGGAGCAACCCAATGGAAGCACTACAGTAACTATTTTAAACAAGAAGGTCTCGAGGCCATCTTCGTTTCAGACGCCTCGGAGGATTATCAGGAATTGAAGAGGAAGCACGGGCTGAAACTAGTGGGTTGGGGTGGGAGTGGAGTTTGTCATAAAAGGATTGATATCTAGTTCGAGCCAAATCAGTAACATATGGAACATTTAGGTCTTTATGGATGATTTTATTTGTGACAAAGTAAGGAGCGTTGAGAATTTTACGAAGGATTTTGGATTGTAAGGATTGGATACGGGAAGAATTCGATGGTTTAGTCGAGCCCCAAAGCTCAACTCCGTAAGTCCATACAGGCCTGATGATAGTCATGTAGAGGAGTCTTTTGTAGTTAAGTGGGAGGTTGGAGCGTTTGTCAAGTAAGTGTTGAAGTAATCGAAATCGGCGAGCAGTTTCTTGTCGTTTCAGTCTTGTGTGCGGATTTCATGTGAGACGTTTGTCAAGGAGGAGACCTAGGTAGCGGATCTGTTCAGCCGGAACAAGCGGAATATTATTAAAGGATACAGTAGGACAGGATGTCATTGGTTTACGACGGAGGGTAAAGGTAATTTGGTGGGATTTGTCTGAATTTATTTTCATTCTCCAATTCTGACACCATATCTGGAGTTCTCTTATGATATCAATAATAAGTGTCAAATCAGTGGTTTAATGCAGTGAAGAAATATCTTGAATACCAAGACAGCTAAGCGTTTATGATACCTGCCACTGACAGCTCACTGTTAAAAAACAACAAAAAAATTAAAAGGAATTTTTAAGTAGTTGGAAAAAACCTGGAGTCTATTTGTGGAAATCATACCGATGGAAAAGCATTATATTAGCAATTAATAATTTATATCATTGCTTCATTGTTCTTTGGAAGTTCTTTAGGACATGGCGTAGCTAACTCTGGAACTGAGTGTGTGGTCCAGAGGTATGTACTTAGTAGTTCCGAGGGAGGAAACGAAGCCGTCACTTGTGTCGGAACAAACCCTTGCTATGATCAGATCATATCATCTCTTAGTTAATACTAGATGTAACCGGCGGCTTCGCTCGCGAATATTTTATTTCGTGTTTTTTTTTTTTTTAAATTTGCATAGATACGTTTATGAATTGTAACCATAAAACGCATATGATGGAGCAGTTGTTTGGGGATGTGGTAACAAATAAACTACCAATAAAACACACTTATTTTATTTTTTTCTTACAGGTGTGTTTTCTTGGTGGCTGCACCCTCAACCAACTTCTTTACCATATAGTCACAACGGTCAACAACTACTCCATTATTATAAGACGTATACATTTTCAAGAAATATATATATATATATATTTTAAAATTACATTTATCAAAGTTGTTTTCAATTGAAAATATTCCCATTCGTTGGATCAATGTACATATATCAATCACATTTATGTTTCAAACGTGAATAAACACTACGATTACGTTACAGTTAAAATATATTGAGTAATTTTGTGTATGCCTACTTGTACTGGATCGCTATTGTATATTTATCAGAATAAAATGGCAACTTATTAGACTAAAGTTAGAATTATTGTTGGTGAGGAAAGTGATTTTAAAACAACCTAACCTATTACTATAATTAATTTAATAGAACTATAAATACCTAGTTTCTAATATCGAGATACATTGAAAAAATAGAACAAAAACTAAACTTCATCATCTTTGTTTGCGGTTTGGCGAATTATATTTGATAAAAAAAAAATTTTAATTAAAATTTCTACAAATTACAAAAATATGTTGATAGTGACTATGTTTAATGGGGTTGTAGAAAAGAAATACAGGTGAATGTTCTTAGAGAAATGCACAGTCAGTTGGATGAGATGATTGCTATGAGTGTGGTCGAGAAAAGTAGCAGCCCTCTCCAGTGGTGATGGTCAGGAAGCCTGATAAATCATATAGGTTCTGTGTTGACTTTAGACGTCAGAATGTGGTATCCAAGAAGGATGCATACCCCTTACCATATTTGTCTACTATATTAGACCGCCTCAGAAATGCGAAGTACCTCTGGATACTCTGGATTTGAAATCAGCGTATTGGCAGATAGGTCTTTCAGAAGAAAGTAAAGAAAAGACGGCTTTCACGGTACCTGGCCGTGGACTGTTCCAATTTAACAGAATGCCCTTCGGTCTACACAACGCACCCGCAACTTGGCAAAGACTAATCGACCAGGTGCTCGGACCTGAGCTGGAGCCATATGTTTTCGTTTATTTGGACGATGTTGTCATAGTGACGCCAGACTTTCCGCTGCATCTCAAGACCCTTGAGAAAGTACTAAAGCTTATTAACGATGCTGGCCTCACCCTGAATCGAGAGAAATGCAAGTTCGCCCGAGAAGAGCTGAGATATCTTGGATACCTGGTAGATAGTAATGGACTCAGAGTAAACCCAGAAACGGTTGCTAGCATTCTCAACTATCCTCGCCTGAAAACAATACGTCAAATTCGTGCTTTTACAGGATTAGCTTCTTGGTACAGAAGATTTATTCCAGACTTTGCCTCCAGAATGGCACCTCTAACGCATCTTCTTCGCAAAGGTCAGAAGTGGAGTTGGGGTCAAGAACAAGAAGACGCCTTTTTAGATATTAAAACGAAATTGATAGAGGCACCGGTATTGGCATGCCCGGATTTCACAGACCATTTGTCGTGCAGACTGATGCCTCTTCTGTTGGATTGGAAGCAATTTTATCACATGAGATGGACGAAGGAGAGAAAGTGATTGCTTATGCTAGCAGAGCCCTAACGCGGGCAGAACAAAAGCTCTCCGCAACTGAGTTAGAATGTTTAGCAGTGATTTGGGCGATAGGAAAATTCAGGCACTAAATTTACTTTGATCACAGATCATCATTCTCTGAGGAAGTTGATCCATGGTACCAGAATATGAAGCGCCGAGTTGCCAGTAATCCTGAAGAGTTTCCATCCTGGAAGATTACTGAAGGTCGCCTCATCAAGCATGTGTTTGAGAGGAACCCTCTGAAAGTTGGGTATAACCAATGGAAAGTGGTTGTACCTAAGAATCAAAGAGAATCGATTCTCAAACAGTATCACGATGATCCAACTGCTGGGCATAAGGGAGTGAACAAAACGAAGAAGAGGATCGCTCTTTACTACTTCTGGCCAAGCCTTATCCGGGATGTCGCTAGGTTTGTGGAAAATTGTAATACCTGACAAAGCACGAAGCCGGAACAGAAAGCTCCAAAGGGCTTGATGGGCCAGACCGCTATACCTTCAAAACCCCTGCAGGTGATCTCCACTAATCTCATGAGACCATTTCCAACTTCTTCCAAACAGAACAGGTATTTTTTGGTGGTTAAAGACTACTTGAACAAATTCGTAGTACTTTTCCCTTAAGACAGGCGACAGCACAGTGTGTGACGAGACACATCGAAAACGACGTTTCTCTAATGTCTGGCGTGCCTCAAGTAATATATTGGGACAATGGCCAATATGGTCAATACACCAGCAAAAGCAATCCAGGATATCACCTCCAAGCTAACCCTACTGAAAGAGTTAATAGGGTGCTCAAAACTATGATTGCATCATATGTTAAAGACAACCATAGAACTTGGGATAAACATCTGGCTGAGTTTGGCTTTGCTTTAAGGACGGCTAGTCATGAAGCAAAAGGGTATACTCCAGCGTTTCTCAACTTCGGGCGCAAACTAGTTAGCCATGCATCTCAATACATGACATATGATAATCCAGAGATAACTACGCCGGACAAAAAACGCAGTATGGTCATGGAAGATGTTCAAAGTCGGTTGCTTCAGGCCCAAGAAAAAAACGCTCGACTTTATAATCTTAGACGGAGACCAGGCTAGTTAAAGGTCAGCAAGTGTGGGTAAGGACTCATCCAATCTCAGATTTAGGCACATGCTATGCCGTCAAACTTGCTCCCAAATTTGAAAAGGGCGTAGTGAAAAAAACTGTTATCTGCTCTGGTGTATGAAGTAGTCGATGAGGCTGGAAGACCCTTGGGGAATAGGCACATAGAAGAGTTGAAGACTGATGGGGCAGAAACCGTGAGCAGCATAGCAGCAGAGTGCCCTCCCGCAACCACATAAGAGAGGAGAATGTCACAGCTGACAAAAACTAGGGTTGGAACAAACCCTCGTTCTGATGAAATCATCTGATCTTTTAATTAAAATGTATTTAAATTAAGGGGGGTTACAAAACATGGTGGTGTTATTGGTCATGTATCTTAGTCTTGTTCAGTTTATGTTAAATATTTATTATGTTAGTTTTGTTTTGATTTATTAATGAATATTGAACCCGTAGGGGTAAGTTTATCTATGATGTTTAGTATTTTTTTTAGTTTACAGTAAACGTTCTAAATGTGATTTATTATAAAATTGTATTGTAACCTTTTAGGTTCAATTACCTGATGTGAAAATAAAGAAGTTTCAAGTCAAAAATGGTTACTACTCACTCCCCCTCCGCTGGGCTAGCACTTATTTAATAAATAATTATATAACGTAAATAGAAACGTTACAATATACCGATGGCCAAGAACAAGAAGTCTACTTTGTATGGTAAGGACCCGGTTACGCGATTTCTCTTCAGCACATATTTATTTATTTAGACCACAACGGAAAATGTTAATGGTCATTAGAGGCTTATTTCACACTATGTGTTTACAAAAACAGAGCAGGAGTTCTATGGTGGGAGTTTAAAGAGATTTGTATCAAAGTTTTAGTAAAGTTTCGAAAATTAGTTTGCTATCAGGTCTAATATAAATCGTATAATAAGGGTATTGTGGATGGTATACAAAGGGACATTTAATATTATTGGGAGAATACTGCATTCGTTATTGAATAGACTAAATAGATGAACAATGTGAAGCTTTACATAAAAGTAACAAAGATAGCACTGGATCTATGACCCCGCCTATTGGAACGGGTGTAGACAAGCTGGCTAAGACATGTCGACCAGGATGCAAATTGGAGTGTGATGTCGCACGTTACAGGGGGAGGGGAGGATTAAATCAAGCTCATTTCCAAAGCCTACGGCCAATATAATTAATTAATCTCCACGCCGGGCTTTGATAAAACAAAATGCCAAGAAATGGCTCTTCTTTGTGTTTCCGAATTAATTTAAATTTACTCGAAATAAAGTCTCTTATTTGTCCCTATTTAGAATTTCATTCTACTCTCTTTGAATTAAAAATAGCTTTTCCTGTGAGAAAAAAAAAACATCTATACGAGTGTACTAATACACATATATCGAGTTGTTTTCATAGTATGAGATTATTACATAAGAATTGGTTTATTATTTTCAATAATAAATCATTGAAATCGACAAAATAATTATCCCCCTTCATCACAAACATTTTATGAAAGAATCAATGAAATAATATAATAATAGAAAATAACAGGATTAAACCTAAATATCCTATGACGACTGGAAAAAAGAAAAGAAAAAAGCAATTATCCAAAATCAAATAAATAAAATAGTCCGTAGCAACAGGAGGAAAATAAAAGTAAAGTGAATATCCGATTACAGGGACAGGAAATGCGGTTAGCAAGAATAAACTATCTACCTCCTTTTGATCAAGCACCAGTTTTGAATTTCATCATTACTCCACCGAGCTTCACCACTAAGGATATCATAAATCTCCATTTAATAATATGAGAGAATAAAATAAATAATAATTAAGATATATATATATATATATATAATTATATATATATCATCCATTCCTATGCTAGCCCTTATGGACAGTACTAGACTTAACTTAAATATTTCACGATGCTATATTCACTTATTTGTCACCATCCTCCTTTCTTCCCAAAACCGCTTCATCCTTTAGCTGCAAAACCGCTCCTGCCAATTTCGATGTTCTGAAATAATTAACCATTTCTCTTTATTTGCATAGATAAAAAATCTGGTGCGAGCAACACACGACTTTCACTTACCTCCATTTTTAAAATGAATGAAAGAATTTTCAAAATAAGTAAGAGATAAAAATACGTGAAACTATTAAGGAATTAATTAAATTGAATTTATATAGAAACATTTGTTTTATTAAAAAATCTATTATAGCATTTCCAAGTCAATTGTAACCTTTTCCAAGTCAAATGTAACTTTTTCCAAGTCAAATGTAACCTTTTCCAAGTCAAATGTAACCCTTTCCATTTCAAATGTAACCCTTTCCAAGTCAAATGTAACTTTTTCCATTTCAAATGTCACCTTTTCCATTTCAAATGTTACCTTTTCCAAGTCAAATGTCACCTTTTCTTCACTTCTAGTCTTAAATATTCCGTTTTATTTATTTATTATTGAAAAATAATTAGTTTAATTAAAATTATGACTTCTTTAATAATTTTGGCATATCATATCACTGTTTTTTTTAGATATTTAATATCAAGTTCTGTTTTTACGAACTAATATTTTAAAAAAATATTTAGTTTTAAAATAGTTGTTGATTTTGAATTTTTAGAGGGGAGGGATAGTTTTTGGAATAATTAATGTGTTTTCGGGTATTATAATTACGTTTTTCGAGCTGTATTTTTTATCGCTCATGCGTATTTCAACTTGAATTTACTGTTAATGTTTTTTATTAATATAGGGATTAATTAATGTGTTTTCGGGTATTATAATTACGTTTTTCGAGCTGTATCTTTTATCGCTCAGGCGTATTTCAACTCGCATTTACTTTTAATGTTTTTTATTGATATAGGAATGAATTATCGTGCATTCGGGTGGTTATAATTACATTTTTTGAGCTCTATCCTTTATCGCTCATGCGTATTTCAACTCGCATTTACTTTTTATGTTTTTTAATTGATATAGGAATGAATTATCGTGCATTCGGGTGGTTATAATTACATTTTTTGAGCTCTATCCTTTATCGCTCATGCGTATTTCAACTCGCATTTACTTTTTATGTTTTTTATTGATATAGGGATGAATTATCGTGCATTCGGGTGGTTATGATTACGTTTTTCGAGCTGTATTTTTTATCGCTCTCAATTATTTTAACTCGAGTTTACTTTTAATGTTTTTTATTGATATAGGGATTAATTGTTTTGCTTTCTGGTGGTTATCATTACGTTTTTCGAGCTGTATTTTTTATCGCTCTCGCTTATTTTAACTAAAATTTACTTTTTATGTTTTTTATTGATACAGGGGTTGATAATTGTGTTTTCGGGTCCTATAATTACGTTTTTTGAGTTTTATTTTGTCATCGCTCCCACGCATTTGTCTCGAAATTACTTTTAATGTTTTTTATTGATATAGGGATTAATTAATGTGCTTTCGGGGAGCTATGATTACGTTTTTCCAGCTGTATCTCTTATCGCTCATGCGTATTTCAACTTGTATTTACTTTTAATCTTTTTATTTTTATAGAAATCTATCCTTGTGTTTTCCAGGGGTTATGAAAATGTTTAAAAGCTTTTTTATTATCACTCGTGCGGATTTCAACTCGCCTTTATTTTTGATATTTTTTTATTGATATTGGGATTGATTATTTTGTTTTTGGTTCTCATTATAACGTTGCTGGAATATACATCGTTTAGCTTTTTTTTTTACTTTTTTTCAGAATTATTATTTTATAAAAGGATTATTTATAGTTCCTTTTCTAGCGTCCTGGGTAAGTTTTTTCAACTAAATCTTTTGTAAAGGATCCGCTTCCTAACTTGGTCTTACAATTATTTGATAATTTAATTGAGGAATCGTTTATTCCATTTTAGGGTGTTCTGATAATATTATTTGAACCAAATTTGTTATCGCTTTTACTCATTTTAAGTTACTGTTCCTATTTCATAAATATTCGATAGAGGGATCGTTTATAGTTTTTTCGAGAATATTAATAGAGTTTATGACATTTTTTTATAGCTAGAGCACATTTTAACTTAAATGAAAAGTGATCTAGAAGAATGCGCAATCGCGATGTAACGTCCAGATCAAAAATGTAATCAGATCCTGCAAAAACACAATAAATAATTTTTACATCAAATATACCATAATACCTAGAAATTCCCAAGCGCATAAAAGAATAAAGTCCAAAAAAACGTTATGAGAATCCCCTAAAACAAAAAGACCACTGCAAATGGAAGTTGAAATGAGAGCACACGACAATAAAAACCGCTTAAAACGTAATCACAAGACCCGAAAAGATAATTACAAACCTCTATAACAATAAAAAATATTAAAAGTAAATACAAGTTGAAATACGCATGAGCGATAAGAGATACAGCTGGAAAAACGAAATCATAGCTCCCCGAAAGCACATTAATTAATTCCTATATCAATTAAAAACATTAAAAGTAATTTCGAGATAAATGCGTGGGAGCGATGGCAAAATAAAACTCAAAAAACGTAATCACAAGACCCGAAAAGATAATTACAAACCCCTATAACAATAAAAAATATTAAAAGTAAATACAAATTGAAATACGCATGAGCGATAAGAGATACAGCAGGAAAAACGTAATCATAGCTCCCCGAAAGCACATTAATTAATCCCTATATCAATAAAAGACATTAAAAGTAATTTCGAGATAAATGCGTGGAAGCGATGACAAAATAAAACTCAAAAAACGTAATTATAGGACCCGAAAACACAATTATCACCCCCTGTATCAATAAAAAACATAAAAAGTAAATTTTAGTTAAAATAAGCGAGAGCGATAAAAAGTACAGCTCGAAAAACGTAATCATAACCACCCGAAAGCAAAATAATTAATCCCTATATCAATAAAAAAAACATTAAAAGTAAACTCGAGTTAAAATAATTGAGAGCGATAAAAAATACAGCTCGAAAAACGTAATCATAACTCCCCAAAGCACATTAATTAATTCATATATCAATAAAAAAACATTAAAAATAAATTAGAGTTAAATTGCATGGGAAAGATAAAAAAATGAACCTCAAAAAACGTAATTATAGGACCCGAAAACACAATAATTAATCCCTGAATTAATAAAAAACATAAAAAGTAAATTGTAGTTAAAATAAGCGTGAGCGATAAAAAACATAGTTGAAAAACGTAATCACAAGCCCGAAAACTCAATTATCAACCTTTATGACATTAAAAAATATTAACAGTAAATTCGAGTTAAAATGCACGCGAGCGGTAAAAACACAGCTCGAAAAACGTAATAATAAGACCCGAAAAGACAATTATCAACCCTTATGACAGTAAAAAATATGAAAAGTAAGTTCGAGTTAAAATGTAAGGGAGCAATAAAAAAATAAAACGTAATTATAATACCCGAAAACTCAACTATCAACTCCTACATCAATTAAAAACATTAGAAGTAAATGCGAGTTAACATGCACGCGAGCGATAAAAAATACAGCTCGAAAAAGTAATTATAATACCCGAAAACACATTAATTATTCACAAAAAGTACCCCTCCCCTTTAAAAAACTCAAAATCAATAACTATCCTAAAACTAAATAGACGATAATTAATTTTTTTAAATATAGCTAGTAAAAAACAGAACTTGATTCTAAATATCTAAAAAACAAAAAAGATACCGATAGAATATGCCAAAATTATTAAAAAAGTCATAATGTTAATTAAACTAATTATTTTTCAATAAATAAATAAATAAAACGGAATATTTGAGGCTAGAAGTGAAGAAAAAGGTGACATTTGACTTGGAAAAGGTAACATTTGAAATGGAAAAGGTGACATTTGACTTGGAAAGGGTTACATTTGACTTGGAAAAGGTGACATTTGAAATGGAAAGGGTTACATTTGACTTGGAAAAGGTTACATTTGAAATGGAAAAAGTTACATTTGACTTGGAAAAGGTTACAATTGACTTGGAAATGCTATATATTATTATCTGATAATAGCTGGGTATCCTGAGGTACGCGTCCCCTGCGTGGTTCAAGAACATCACACAGCGACAGAAGCGCAGGTTGGCGACCATTCAGCGAACTGCTTTGCTACGAGTAACAAAGGCCTACCGTACGGTATCGCATGAGGCGGTTCAAATTCTTGCAGCAGGGGTACCTCTCGACCTCCTTCTGCGTGAAGATTCGTTTATAGATGCCTTCAAGAGGCAAGGCTCAGCAGGTCTCCCGGGAAATATCCAAATGAGGATTGCGGAGGACCCAAGGAAATGGAAGCGAGCAATCCGAGAAGACACCATTGATGAGTGGGACCGGCGGTGGGTGACAACCTCAAAAGGTGCTACCTTGAGGAAATTCTTCCCCACGGTCCGGTCACGATTGGAAGCTAAATGGGTAGTGCCGGATTACTGGGTCTCGCAATTCCTTACTGGGCACGGGGCTTTCCGTAGCAAGTTACACAGTTTTGGGAAAGAAATAGATCCCCTGTGCCCCAGTTGTGAAGTACCGGAGACTGCTGAGCACATAATTGTGGACTGCTACGCCTTCGAAGCACTAAGGGTCAAACTACTCAGGGAATGTGGGCTCTGGGTCCTCACGGAGAGCGATTTCCCTCAGCTGGTGTCCAAGCAGAATTATGGACATTTTATAGCATTTATTCATGCTTGGAAAACTTCACTTGGCCCATCAGCTTTTAACGTAGGTGGAACAGGACGAGATCGAGGAAGGCCACCTTCGAGAGAAGATGCAGAAGCCGAAGATATGGTCATCGAGGAGAGACGAGAGTGAAAAACTGGGAAGAAAAGAAAAAAGAAAAATTCAAGATTACTACTGGTAGCACTACTGGCTACCGACACCCGTATTGCCATGAGGCAAGGTAGGGAGATATAAATAAATAAATAAATATATATTATTATCTAAAATAATCAGTTAGTTTTATCTTCTTTTCATCACTCTCTATTAACTTTTAAAAGCTTGTGTATGAGATGATATTTTTTCTAAAATCTTTAGCTTTCCAACGGTCTATCATACATGTATATTACTGCTCTAATGTTCAAAAACGAAAAATTGCATTGAAAAAATATTTTTTTCTGTTTTCTCCTTTAGTTGGGAATCGAATTCATTCAATTTATATATTTACCTGTTTTTTATCAGCGTTAACAAGATAATATAGTTATTTTTATTGAATCTACAAAATTAAAGGTACTTTAGGGGAAGAAAATTCAAAATATCGTCATTTAAGCCCAGTCAGACCATTTTAATCAGAATAAAACCTACATGATATTAAAGTCCATTAAATTTTACATCGATATAGCGAGTTTAATCAAAATTGTCGGAACCGTTTTCGAGAAAATCGAAAAAAGGTGCGAAATGCATGGTAGAGTGCCTCTTCTGGTAAGCTCATTTTGATGAAAAAAGTTTTGTCACGTCTCGAGCGTATAGTTGTCTTAAATATGAAATTTCAGTTTCATAGGACTTACCGTTTCCGCCCGGGTGTTACCACACACACACACACACACACAGACCATGTTGCGAGACTAGGTTATTTGGACTCAGAGGACCCTAAAACGTGTATTTCCATTGAAAACTGGAATTTGAAAATTTTCACGATCGCAATACTTCTCCTTACTATAAATAGTAAGTGAAAGTAAAAATGGGTGAATATCAATGTAAAATAATTCCATAAACTGCTGGAAAAGGAAACCTTATACTTTTTTCGAGATTTTTATTTATTTTTAAATAGTAATATAAATATAAATGAATACTATACCGTTGGGAAGGTAAATATATTTTATAGAAGTTATGTAACATATGCAGTAGTAGAATATGGTGTATATTAATGATTATATCCACGCACGCAAGCATATACTGCCTTATAACAAATTTCTATTGGTCGCCCGAGAACAAATTAAGCCCCCAGAGCGGGAACCCATTAGCCAATGATGGAGGGCGGCCACGTACTGAGCCTCCTCAGAGACGAAAAGTATAGCCACCGCAGTACGGCAGTACGTCGGGTCGTGGCCATTAGCTAGTGCGGGCTCCAAGCTCCTGCATTATGCCGAGGGAAAGAACAGTCGAATCTAAAATGCTTATCTCGTGTTGACGCAAGATCTACAATTTACATCGAGTCGGTTCCGATGTTGACAGATCGAGAACAAACTGGAACCGCTGTTTGCTTTGTTCTCCTGCTCCAGTCAATTTTCATAAAAAATATTCGAGCTTTCTTCGAAATTGGGATATTTTACATCGCTAGCTACACACATTTTTTTTTTTTTTTTCCGGATCCAACATTATACATGCATCAGTTTTCGGCTCCAACATTATACATGCCGGAGTTTTCTTGCCGTTCGGATGTTCGATCCATGCTTGGTTTCAGATTCCCAGTATATTAATCATGCAATTTCTCTCTCTCTCTCTCTCTCTCTCTCCTCTTTCATATATATATATATATATATATATATATATATATATTAGTTATTATATATATAATAATAACGAGATTTCAGTTTCCGCGAACTTTTTCTAAACCACTGGATTTTTGATACAGTTTTTATTGTCATTTACAGCATTGTTTTCTAAAAGTTTGAAAGTAAAAAAAAAATAATAATAACAGGCCAACGGAACCTTGAAGGCTCGAAGCCGATACCACCAAATACTGTTTACACAGACTCGTCCGATGATCACCGTTCCAGCCAAGCTCCCGAAATCAGCCTTAACGCAATCCTCACATCGACCTACCTTTCGGACGCAGTAATCACAGGGTACAAGCTCCGCAATTCCGCGTCGTGCAACCTTCTAAATTCCCCAGTCGCCTCATCTCTCTTCGGACCAAATATTTTACGCAGCACCTTATTTTCGAAAACCTTAAGCCGTTGTTCATCCTTCAAATTAAGCGGCCACGTTTTACATCCGTAAAGGACTATCGGAAGAATAATATTTTGTTGTTTCACATGAAATGTCCGTTTTTATAGTTTCTGAAATACATAATGGATTTAGCAGGTCTCTATTTTTTTCTTCCAAATGTTTACATATTTAAAGTAAACAGTTACTAATCCTCTACCCTTCCCTACCGAACCAGCAGGTGGTCCTAGGATTTTTTAATGGGAGTAAAAAATCCTTAGTTACGCCGTCCTTCGGAGGGGACGTTAAAAGGTGGTCCCGAGCCTGTACGATGTCAGGTACTCGTTAAAGATCCCTATCCTAATAAAACCTGGATAGGCAAAATTTAGGACTCCCACTGTAGCATCGTCCGATTAGCCATAGTTGCATAAAAGTGACGTTAAACAAATAATCCTCTACCCTTGAATTATAAACATTAGCTTCCCAATCAATTTTTTAGTATACCTCCAGATATGAACACGGAAACACGCGATTTTCGAGTAATATTTTTGTACGAGTTTAAACTCGGCCATTCAGCAGCTGAGGCCGCTAGAAATATTTGTAAGGCGTTTCGAGAAGAGAGAGTTTATGAACGGACCATTCGCCGTTGGTTTGCTAAGTTTTCAGCTGGGAATACCGACTTGGAAAACTTGCCCCGAGGAAAACCTCCGTCCGTAATAGACAACGATGTCCTCAAACACAGTAGAAGGAAACCCCTACCAAACAGTTAAAGGACTCTCAGCAAAACTAAATGCAAGTGCATCTACCGTTTCCATACATTTAAAGTGTATTGGGAAAGTTAAAAAGCTCGATACATGGGTACCTCATGATCTCACTGAGCGGCATGTTTCAAAACATACCGTGCAAAAATTGAAAGAACTGGGCTATGAAGTTCTTCCACACCCACCATATTCTCCCGACTTGTCTCCAACAATGTGAAAAATGTGTAGAAAATGTAGAAAAATAAGGTAAATACTTCGAATAAAATTATCTTGTTTTCATATCGTATTTTAAAAAAAAATCCTTTACCTTGAAAACATTTCATGTGACACAACCCAATAGTTTTATAAATTCTAACCTTTAAGTTATTAGACAGAAGCCGCGAGCTAAGTAATTCAGCTAATGAACATTAACACGCCTTTCTCGCCTTCAACAGAGACTTTATTTTTTCCAAGCAAAGTAAAAAAAAAAAAAAAAAAAATATATCGCAAGTTAGCTTTTCTTGAAACAAGAAAAAAAAAATTTTTGATACTAAGTAATAAAAAAGTTATTCCTGAAATATAAACGTATGGAACAAATGGAAAACGCAAGATTTTTAGAAAATTGTATATGTAATAAGAGAAATCGTTAAATCCCCTTCATGCACACCACAATCAGCCTAGAAGCAAACACAGCCTTCACTACATGTGCTGATTCCAAGACCCTTCATCGGTAGTGATAAATGTTTTGATATTTTGTATTTTTTTTTTCTATCGCTGGTTGATGTGATGTCAAGTTTAGTGCAATGTTAGGTAACGCGCGAACTTTCGCTCAACACCCGTGTAATGTGAAAAGCTGACGAATGTGCTACTCTTTTATGAATGGGCCAATATTTTATGAATGGAGCTCTATACCCCTTCTCTCCCCCTCTCATATGACATCGTTATTATCTTACACGAATCTCCGCAGATATTTTTAGATTGCCTTCGGCTGCCCTAACATATTTTCACATTTAACTTTAAATGCATGTAATATACGAGTAACTTGGAAAACCAAAGAAAAAAAAAGTATTTTCAGATGGAAGAAATCATTACTAAATAATAGACAATCATTTCTAAATTCAAGTATATGGACGAGATAAAGTGAATCCCCTGAGAGTGGATTTGCTGACAAGAAGATGATACAGTCGCTAAGTTTGTTACATGCTATGAATTCCAGGAGCTTCTTCTTTCTCTCAATGTTGCTCATATTTAATCATTCAACTATTATCTGTTATGTATTGAGAATACTGAGGGCTCTGAATTTATTATTTAATAATTAATACATTATTAAAGTAAATATTCGCTAGTCTGCTGTGCTCCGGGTCCTGGGTTCGAATCCCGGCTGTGGTAGAATATTATTTATTCTGTTAATTCAGTCGGGGGGCGACCCTAGGGCATGGAGACCCTCCTGAGGCAGACCTAGCCTCTTTAAAAGTGGGTACCTAAAATAATTGGGGAAAAACCTGGCGGCTGAGCGTGATTAAGGCCTAATCACCTCATTGCACTGCCGTTGGCCTAGAAACAGTACGAATCTCTATATGTAATGAGCCCAAGACCCTTCATGGGTTGTAAGGTAGAGGTTTTTTTTTTTTTTTTTTTTTTTTTTTTTTTTTTTTTTTTTTTTTTTTTTTTTAATTAAATATTAATGAGCCTTTGTCGGCAAAAGTACAAAGGACCTTTTTACCTGCCCCCCTTGGTAGGGGTGGGCATAATCGAATGATCGTCATAACCGGACTTCGATGAATTAAATAATCGAATGATGGAATGGTTAATATGCATTCTGAGATACAATATGCCACAATTCTCGTATCTATGGTGGCTGAACCTTGGTGAAATATGTATATAAATGATTTAGAGAAAAAAATAAAAAAAGTCGTTCGATCATCCAAGCTCCCTTATAATCCCTCGATTATCGTTAAACAATTCAGTTCGAATGATCATTCGTTTCTCCACAAACCGATTAATCCGATAATCAATTAATTCGAATGATTGAAATAATCGAATGATCAGATAATCATTCGATTATGCCCACCCCTAGCCCTTGGGTTCTCCAATAGGCCCCCGCCCTACCTCGGAAAACCTGCTAGACCCCCAGCGGCAGCCGACAAGAGGATTAGATAAAAGTCGCACATATTATAAGATCACAAAGGCTGTTCCGCCAACCGGATTAGCCCCTCCCGAGGCGACGAGGATGAGAGAGAAGATCCGAAAAGGCAGTCTTATTCCATCTTCGAGAATGGAACTATAAAAAGAGGACAGTCGAGTTCCATCCTCAAGAAGAAGCGAGGCCCGCCGAAGGGTCAAAGCAGAAAGCAACTGGAGGATGAAGCCTAGAAGGGGTGCTTAAGACTGATTTTACTTTCGCCAGCCGATTAAGTGTTTTAAAGGTATTTATCTGTTTGTAATATTGTATAGCAAGGTTAACGGTAATGCCCCTCAGTATTTTCAGGCATTGTGTAAATATATTGTAAATGCTTATGTTAACTTACATAATAATGCCATCTATTGAAACCCGTCTAATTTAATATTACCCTGCATGCCACCTACTGGAGGGTAAACACGATACCTTGGGCAAAGAACTCCAATGGTTTCAAGAATCTTAATCTAAGCATTAATTAAATATATCAAGTAAGCTAGTTTTTTAAGGTACCGCTGCCTTAGAAAAGCAGCCGGTCAAAAACATAGCATATCGAAACGGAACTTTATGAATTTGTTTCCTTTTTCTCTAAATACAACTATTTAGAAGTTTACTGGCTATTAGCTATAATGATCTGAAATTTAATTATTTAATTTAATAACATGATATCAGCTAACTCCTAATTCGAAAAAATATCATATGATTTATTGTAGGATTTTTAGTTTTTTTTTAGGCGCGAAAATGCATTAAACCTTCAAACCCCACCACAAGTCCTCCATCTTACCTTCTATTGTAATCCTGCCAATTATGGCCAAAAGTTTTGAAAAACTATTCCTAGACCTCATAAAGCCAACCATTAAAAGCCGTCAATTTATACCAAAACACTATTGTATACAAAGAACAAATATGTTGGGTAACAGTTCCTATTTTAATAATTATAAACATGAATGTATCAATACGATTATAATGATTTTTTTAAAGTATTAATTGATCATCTGTGTATCTGTAGCGGTCGTGAAAAACTAGATAACTCGAGTTATATAAAAAATGAGTTAAATCCACGTATCGCGTATCCCACGTCGTGTTAAATTGGCTAAAGAAATTTCTTGGTGGAAGAAATTTCAGGTGGAAAGAAATTGTATGTTATAACTCTATTTTGGGTAAAACGTAAAGTTTAAGTCGCTCACCTGTGAAATGAAAGATTTTGACTTAACCACTTGTTTATTCGTTTAACGTCACTTTATGCTACTATGGCGAACCCGGACGATGCTACGGTGGGAGTCCTAAATTTTGCCTATTCAGGTTATATTAGGATAGGGATCTTTAACGAGTACCTGACATCGCACATGCTCGGGACCACCTTTTAACGTCACATCCGAAGTACGGCGTAAAATCCTAGGGCCACCCGCAGGTTTGAACCCGCAACCTTTGGCATAGAAAGCTGTTATGCTAGCAACTACGCTATGGGTGACCCCATGACTTAACCACTTATTCACGACAGCCACAGATATATCAATAATTAAAGATATAACCAAAATATGATTAAGTCGTAACAAACACCAATTCAGCTTTTGTGCTTATCACTCTACTCTGCAACAATTTCATTGTATAGTTGAGACTTTCTCTGTTCCTATTGAGAAAAAATAATATTGCTCAGCAATTTTCTTTCATGTCGAAAAAGCGTTTGATAGTGTTTGGTACAAAAGTGTACTTTGGAAAACAAAACCGCTAATTATCTAATCTTTCTTTATGGTCAAGTTCTTTTGTATTTCCATTGATTGTTCTATTTCTCTCTTCTTTCCTCAATACGCTGGCGTGTCACAAGGTAGGGTATTGAGCCCTCTTCTGTACTCTGTTTACTCTTACGATATTCTTGTGCAGTTTTGCAGTACCATCTATAACTTTCAGACGATACAGCACTTATTTCTTCTCACAGAGATTTTACCATATTTTCTATTTCCTTACAAAATTATATATTTGACCTAGAAATGGGGTTTCAAAAATGGAAAGTCAAAATTAATGCCGACAAATCAAGCCATCTGAGCTATTCTCTGCAGAAACATATATGTCCAAAAGTGGAAATCGGCAACAATGCAGTACCTTCAAAAAAGTACGTACAATACCTTGGTACGTACAATCCGATGGCCGAGAGATCTACTTAACTAATAACAATTGGTAAAAATTCAGGACCCTGGTCCAGTAGAAAATAGTTCTTCACATTCGCTGGATATATAGCAACGCAGTTGCAAACAAAAACAATAATAATATTTTACAAATTCTTTTTACCTCATAATTGAAATTACACTTAACACTAATTATACAATTATTATTTATTTACGCTATTCGACATCATGTGTAGATTTGTTTGTTGTTAAGGTATTTACTTGTTGGATTTGAATGATCCCTCGATTTCATTGGCCAGGGAGGACTGTAGGATCGGTTCATTGGAAATATATTCGAGCCCCACCGCAGCGCACCGGATTTTGCAATAAATTATCGTTTTCTATCAAAGCGGGGACAAATGGAAAATCTATAGCGGGAGATAATTCCGCGGCCCTGATTTACGAGGTTCGGGACTCCAGTCCCACGGGACGGCTCGCTGCGGACCGTCCCTTCATATCCTACCCTTCGAAGCCAACCCGTCCCTGATTCAATATCACTCTTAGTAAACTGTAGTAAGCGCCCTCCTGCTAACTTTGTTGGCTAACTTCTTTGTCACTCCCTCTAAGTTCACCGCTTAGTTTGTATACATATTTCCTTATAAAACATGTTTTTGAGAAGAATTTTTTTTATTTTATTCTAAAATATAGCTATAATATACTATAATAGTATAATGTAGACTCATTGATATCTTTTTTATAACACATTCCTATCCCGTAGGACTTGAAAAATATCTGAAATATGTGTTTTAATCATAAAAAGCTAAAGAGCTCCGTCACAGGAAGAAGATTGTTAATCGAGGAGTGAAGAAGTGACCCCCTCCCCTTCCCACCGGCTTCTCTCCCCCTTTTACAATGGAGCCTCTACCTACTCTGAAGGCGGCGATACACGGTGAGAGTATGTGAAGGTGAGGTGAAATGGCGATATTCACATCGTTGAGCGCGCTGGAAAGTTGGAGGAAGTAAATATCGTGATAGTTGATGTACTATATCACACTTTCATCTACTTTCCATACAGATAATTAATAACAATATCATTTGTTCTATTATTGTTCACGCCAAGTTACGGCCTGATAAGGTTTTTATAGTTTTTCAATCGAAAAATTATAAGTTCATAATTTTATGATATTTATAATAAGATCATTTTTTTTGTTTAAATCTTTATTTTTTAATTTCTTTTTAAAATAGTTATTTTAAATATAATTATAAGTTTTTAAACGAGAGCAGTAGAAGAGAAAGACAGAAGACGATCGTACTTCAATTGTTTTTTGACTGCCTCGTGGCCAGTCGAGTCTTAAGCTAGCGTCTGAGCGGTGAAGATGTGCCGTATATAGACCCAAGATTCCTCTCAACGTTTGAACGTTTGGAAACGAATTTCTTCATCTCTCATCGTTCCCCTTGGAACTTGGAAAAGCCCCCCTGCGGTCATTTTCAACACCCAAGAGAACTTCGTTCAAGCCGCCCTGCGGTAATTTTCTTCAATACTCAAGACGACTTCGTTCAAGCCGCCCTGCGGTCGTTTTCTTCAACACTCAACTGGACATCTTTACGTGAATATAACCTATCTTTATCCATTAAAGGAAACATTTAATTTCTCAATTCTTATTCAAGAAACTGTTTAATTTGATAAATATTTTTTTTACATATTTAAGCATTAATTAAGTTAAGTTTGTTTCTTCTATTTTTACAATATTTTAATTAGGTTTATTTTGTTTCCTACATTTTCTTACAGCTGTTTAATTATAATTAGGTTAATTTTTTCTTGTATAAATTGATTAGGTTAATTTGTTTCTTATCTTGTTTATATGTATTTCATTGTATTAAATGTATTGTGATTCGTCGTTTGCTTTCATCATTTTTATTTATTTTAAATCTATACAGTCCACTTATTTATTTCAATAGAACCACCCTCAATTTTGAGTTGTCACTTGGAAGTACTATTCTTTCACGGATAGCCCAGCGTATACAATTATTGTGGTCAAACTTTGACCAAAAATAGTTTATTTGTATTCATATATATTTAATTGTGTTTTTAGATTCCAAAACCATTATTTAAAACGAGATATGGATATTTTAACTGTTTGGATATTACATTTCAATTCTATAGTAATTTATTAGAAATTATATTTTATATATCTTTGTATTATAGTTTGAGATTCATAATTTTTTTTTTTTGCGTTAAAATTCGAAATAGAAATAGAAAAAATTGAAAGTGATTTTACAAAGCAATGTTGCCGTCACTTGTCACTCGTGTTGTTGTAGACGTTTGCAGTTTGTTAGTAAGTAAATTTGTATAAAAATGTCGAAAACATATTAAGACATTACTCTTATTGTTATTAAAACAAGATGACACCAATTGAACATTCATCTTTACATAAGAACTTGGTAACCTAAAAAGAGCTAACCAACCTTTTCAACAAATTTCCTGAATAATCAGCTGTTCTCACATCCACCATTTTGCTGAGTACTGTGGCGTATTCTCACGCAGTGTTCAACACCCTCTACTCCCACGAGAGTACTTTCACCTCACCTACACATACCCTATTTCTCATCGTGTATCACCGCCTTAAGAGATCCGCTACAATCCTACACATCCTAGGAAATTCAATCCAAACCATAAAGGGCTTTAAAAAATAAGTTTCATAGTGGATATAATTAGTTGACCGTCGAGAATTACTATAAGGAATCAGTCCGGGTGGCGGTCGGTGAATGAAACAATTAAGTAGTTTCAACCGTTTGTTTTTTACCAACATTCGACACCCATTGTGGGTCATCATCAGGGCTAAAAAGATACTTTTAAAATAAGATTAAATATACTATTTAAAAAACTATTGCGCTAGACAATGTCAATATTATAACATAAAAGGAACTAGATATGTAAACAAATCAATTAATTAACATACAATGACAAAGGTATAATAATGATAGGGCTATACAGAGCAGATAATGACTAAAGATAATGTACAAATATATAAAAAAATACATGAAAATGGAGTACAGTGGAGATACGCACCGTTTTGTAGGCGAATGGAAACTAGGTGCAATTTGGTAGTATGGAATATAGGCAGGTAGATAGGAAAGTACGTACAAAAGGTTGGGTAAAATGAAAATACCTACCGAATTTTTAGACGGGATCTGAGAACAATGAGTAAAATTGTAATACTAACATAAAAAGAAGTAATCAGATTAAACATATAATAGTAATAATATCATAATGATACTAGAAAATGTTTTAACAAGATTGTTAAAGTAAAAACCTATATAATACAATAGTAAGAATAATAATGGATAAATTATATTTATTAAAACTGCCAACCTCTCAACCAACGTTTTAATAATTATGGTAAATATATTAAGACAGTAAACTTAACAAGGTTAAAATATTATAAGACCAAAAATTTAAGTAACAATCATTGACAGATCATACAAGTTGATACAAAAGAATAAAATAATTACATGTAGGGATAAATTGAACTGTAAAATAAGTTTCTTAAACGATAATCGCGAACAAGTTAATCCTTTAACTCAAAAACAAGTTTTTCAATATTTTTATTTTATTATACACTTTTAGCTTATATTTGATTTTTTCCAGTTTAAATTTCTCACAATGTTTTAAGGTATAACTACATCACTAAGGTCACCCACCACCTTGTCTATTACAAAGAGAACATTACTTCAATTCGTATCGATTTCAAGCCTATCCCTATACAGGTGTTTATAAACGTTTTTGTTTCTCGTTTATTACTCAAAAATATAAAATAATCAGTGTAGCCAAGAACTAAAATATGACTATTGCTATCGGGGCAGCATACCATAGTAATGACATACTTCAATACCGAATTGAATGAAGCCGGTGAAAGCTCAAACTCAAATCTTTATCGATTCTAATATCAGTACCATCTGCCAAGTTAAATGCTGTGGGCTATCGGAGCCGTTTGAAGAAGGTGGTATGAGACAAGGAGATCCAATAGCTTCTTTTCTGATCAATATAGCTCTGCAAGTCATCATCAATAGGGCGGAATTAGAACAGCAAGGAACAATATTTATAAAGATGACTCAAATTCTCGGATATGCAGATGACGTAGTCATTATTGGTAGATCCCTGCAAAGCATAAGAGCGGCCTTTGAAGCAATGGACACGGAAGCAGGAAAGATTGGCCTACAAGTCAACGAGCTGAAAACTAAGATGATGGTACAAGGCACACGACTGGACCAGAGGCAGAGTCATTATGAAATGGGAACCTATAAGATAAAATTGGTAAGGAGTTTTCAGTATCTAGGCTATATTATAAATGATGACTTGAAGGAAGAAGTAGAGGTAAGAAAGCTTATAGCGGCTGGTAATAGAGCCTATTTTTCCATATCAAAGCTATTCTTCTGCTTATGAGCCACTCCGCCAAGATGATGCTATACAAAACCCTTGTAAGACCAGTGGTTACGTGGATCCTCAACAAAAAATAAATGTGGACCTGCTTGATAGGTTTGAACGGGTAGTCCTAAGAAGAATCGGGAATTGTTTCAGCTCTACCAGGATATCAGTATCTCCTCTCATATTAAGATACAGAGATTAAAATGGATTGGGCACGTGATGAGGATGAACTGTGACAGGGTGACAAGTAGAGTATTCAGGAATGTTCCGGATGGCCGGCGCCGGCGTGGCAGGCCGAAGGGTCGATGGAAGGATGGTGTAGAGAAGGATCTTAGACAGCTCGAGATCTCTCTGAGAGAAGCTGTAGATAGAGAAGGATGGTTGGCGACTATTGAGCAGGCCAAGGGCAGCCTCATGCGCCTGTCGAGCCAATAGAAGAAGAATATAATTCCATTACTAGCCATTATTAAACAACACAAATATAAATATTATTTTTCTACTGTTGAATGTTTTCATGCCACTAAATGATACCCTACCATGCATTGCTATTATGATTCCAAAATAAAAAGTTGACTGAAAAATATTTGAACTATTATTTGATTCAGAAAATAAACTATTGTTTTATATTTAGGACTATAAACTTGTTTCCCAACACATATATACATATATTGATGCTCATAAAATAAAATAAGATATTGAAGGTTAGTTTTGATATGTGATAGAGATGGAATGGTTTGAGCAGATGTCAGATCTCGGGAGAGCTTTCGGGAAAGTTGCTTTTGAACGGGACTTAAGCCTTTCTTTCCAAACTTAGATGGACTTCTTTTAAGAACTTTGCCCACACATTTATATTTTCATTTTTTTTTTTTAATCAACCTTATCTTCAGGCGAGTTTCCGGTCCTGTTTATATCGAAGATTAAAATATTTAAAGATTTGAAGGTTGCTGGATACAATACAAGCTTTGACTTCACTTTAACTCCTAAAATTATTGTTATAACGAATCCGAGGTGAGAGTGAGCCCTGTCCTCGCTGGGGAAGGAAGTTGTCTAGTTGAGAGTTTACAACATTAAATGGCGCGGATATAGCTTTTTTGAACCCGTGACCTTGGGCATATTAATCTTTAACACCTTGCTGAATGCATCCAGGGTCACCTGTGGAGTAGTGGCTAGCATAACAGCTTCTTTTAAAGGACGAAATAACCAAGGATTTATACTCCCTAAAAGCAAATACAGGGCCATCTGCTGGTTTTGAACTTGCGACCTTAAGCATGGAGAGCTGTTAGCCAATACTCTACAGGTGAACCTTTATGCATTCTAAAAGGTGTTAAGGACTATTATGTCCAAGGTCACGGGTTCAAACCTGGCAGATTCAAACACCTTGTTGAATGCATCGAGGTTCACCAGTGGAGTAGTGGCTAGCATAACAGCCTTCTATGCTTAATGTCGCAAGTCCAAAACCAGCAGATCGCCCTATATTTGTGCACCACAGGTGATTTTTAAAAGATTTAAAAAGTAGAACTCGTAAAAGATCCCTATCTTAAGTAAACCTGGATAGGCAAAACTTAAGACTCCCGCTGCACCGTCGGAAGAAGCACATTAACATAAAGTGACATTAAATGGATAAACAACAACAAGATTTAATAAAAATGTTATGTTCTTGGTAGCAAAACCTCATTAAAATTGACTGTATAAAATGGGTACAAGAAATTATGAAATTGACTGAAAACATTATGAATTTGATTGAAAAAATTATGAATCTGCCTGAACAAATTATGAATTTGACTGAAAAAATTATGAACTCTATCGAAAAAATTATGAATTTGACTGAAAAAAGCTATATACCTATAGATAATTGAAATTTGATATTTGTATGCAACTTATTAAACAAACTTCAGAAAAATATTGTTTAAAAACGGGAATGTTGATTTTAGAATTTCTTTTTGTTTATAGACATATCAGACTATTTCAATCAGAATAAAAGTTATATGATATTAAAGCCCATCAAGTTTTGCATCGGAATAGAAAGTTTAATCAAAATCGTTAGAACAGTTTTGAGAATATCGTAAAAAGGTGAAAATTCATTGTATGAAGCAGCTCTTCTGGTTGGCCAATTTCGATGAAAAAGCTGTAATATCTCAGGCTTATACGCTTCTAAAACATGAAATTTCATTGTTATGCAATTTATCGTTTTCGAGCTAAACTGACAACACACACACACACACACATACTTGGAGGGATCACCTGTAGCATAGTGACGAAAATATCATCCTTCTATAACATAGGTTAGGGATTCAAAGAAGCAGCAGCGTCCCACTAACCACAGTAACATAAAGTGGCGCTAAATAAATAAATAAACGAAACAAACTCTGACATTTTTGTGGGACTTTGTCATTTCGCCTCAAGGGAACCTTAAACGAGTATTTCTGGTGAAAACTGGAATTCGAAAATTTTCACGATCGCAATACTTTTCGGTACTGTATATTTCATGTGCAAGTAAAAATATTATTATCAAGATAAAACAATGCGCGGAATTTCAAATTGAATAAATAAAATTTCTTATTGAAACCTGGAGAAGCCGGTAGTGGGGAAAGGAAGGATGTAGGGGGGGGGGTACAAAAACCCACGAGCCGGGGCCAAAGCCCCCCATAATCCTCCCCACCCCCTCACTAAGTATAATCCACTTGTTCTTACGTTAGGACGCCTTTCATCTTTCACCTCGTTCGGGTCAGAGCTAACTCATTTTATTCCAGAAATATTTTACATCAAAAGCTATCTATATGCATGTGTGTTAAGCTGAAATCTAATTAAGCTTGTTTCTAAAAAGTGATAGCAATGAATATTTATTTAAGATGTATAAAACTGGATGGAACATACGTAGAAGGGACTCGAACTGTTTGGAGAACGACGCACAGTGGGCAAAAATCACCAATTTAGGTGGACAAAAGTCAAGTCAAAGGTTTGGAATTTTCCAGTGCTTCGCCTATTTATTATTAGTTGGTAAGACCCTTAATACTAATATTTCCCGCCATAACGTGTTTACAAATAAATAGTAAATGAGTGAATCATTCCTGTTCGAACAAGTGCCTAATAACCAACAGTCGTATTATTTTTATTCGATGGTCATTTATTCTGTTTAAGGTGTATTTAGGGCAATGTCTTTTTGCTTGTATTTACCAATGGGCATTGCTAAGACAGGTAAGACATTATATTTCCAAACTCGTTATTGAATATAAATTACAATCTCACCTGTAGAATTGATTTAGCAATTTGTAAATGTACGCCCTTATTCAATAATGGGGGTCCAAGGATTTGTTTAACCAATTCTTCTAGTCTTTAGATATTACAAAGAAATTTTGCGATTTTTTTGCGTTTTGGGTGATACATCATTTTCTTTAGACACAACATCACGAATCAAAAATTTTAATAATAATAATAATAGGCTTAACGAACCCGAAGGTTCGTTGCCGATACCACCATATTCCGTCTACACAGACTCGTCCAATGTTCTCCGTTCAAGCCCAAGCCCCCGAGATATTAGGCCGACAGCCTTAACGCAATCCTCTAATCGACGTTTCAGCCTACCTTTCGGACGCCTACTAGTCGGATCAGCAAATACCAACTTTCTCGGAATCCGTTCCTCACCGAGCCCAATAATTTTGCTATACTAACCATTTGAGTCTCCGCGACGCTATCAACTCAATTATATTCATAGGATACAAGTTCTGCAATTCCGCGTTGTGCAACCTTCTAAACTCCCCAGTCCCCTCATCTCTCTTCGGACCAAATATTTTACGCAGTACCTTATTTTCGAAAACCTTAAGCCGAAGTTTATCCTTCAAAGTAAGCGTCCGGCCACGTTTCACATCCGTAGAGAACCGTCGGAAGAATAATAGTTTTATGAATTCTAACCTTTAAGTTTTTAGATAGAAGCCGTGAGCTAAGTAACTTAGAAACTGAATAATAACACGCATTATCCACCTTTGACCGAGACTTATTTCTTTATATATTACTTCTTTATTTATATTACTTTATTTCTTCCTGGATTTAATTTTTCCTTATAGTCATTGAACCTAAATACTTGAATTTCTCTACGTGTTCAAAAGTATGCCCTGATATATCAATATCACCAAGATCGCGACCGTTTCTGCTACTAATCATATATTTCGCCTTATCGGTATTTAATTCGAGACCTATTTCTTTACCTGTTTTAATTAACACACTTGTATTTAGTTGTATGGTTTCCGTGTCTTCACCTCGCAGTAAAAACAAATTAACATTTTTTCATTTTCAAGAGACTAAGAATTCCCTAAAGGTCATGACGAAAGTCAAATAATTGAAATATATAGTTTGTTGTCTTCGAAATGGTTCACAGTGAATAATAACAAGGAAAAACCTTTTTTTTTTTTTTTTTTTTTTTTTTTTTTATTTATTTATAGTAATTTACAACTGTATTAATGAACACAATAAGTAAATATTAGGAATGAAAAAAAAATCATGAATGAATGTCTTGAGAAAGAACTACCCAGTGGTAGCACTTCGCTAACTACTTTAATTCAGTAGGTCCCGAGGCCACATTCCTTTAAGTCGCCTTGGAGGATTATCAGGTATATCTGAGGAAGATAAATTACGGACAGGTGGATTTGTATGGGCAGGGAGTTTAGAATGGAAAGAGGAGTAGTTGATTTGTAACAAAATAAGGAGCATTCAGGATTTCGCGAAGGATTTCGGATTGTAAGGACTGGATGCGGGAGGAATTAGATGGTTTCGTAGAGCCCCAAAGCTCGATTCCATAAGTGTTGTAGTAATCGATATCTTCGATCAGTCTCTTGTCGTTTTATTCTTGTGTGATGATGAGGAAAAACCTAAAAAATAAATCGAGTGTAATCATTCTGAATTGAGAGGAAATAACATCTTGTGATTCAGGCCTACCGCAAAGCTTACAGATCGAGAAAAAAACGGGTTTTTAAATCCGTTGAAGGTTGGAAAAGTTTTCTAAAGTTCGTCGAAGCAAAATAAAATAATGAAGATAATGACAGGGTAATGAGAGAGGATCGCTATCAAAGGCTACCTTCAATGGAAGGTTTTTTTGGCGCGATAGGAAGCTGTGTTTCACTAATCAGCACGTTCTATATTTCTATCCATATTCTTTAATAACTCGTACGGTGAAAGGAATGAGATGGTTCTTTTCGCCTTGTTGGAATAGTGCTGGATAGTGTTGGTTGATTAGTGCTGCGAATTGTTTGGTAAGCTATTCACTAATAGGATTATTGATACAACTTGGAATATATTGTTTGAGGGAGATAGGATCCGAGTAGTGATTCAGAATAAATTGAACTTACATCAACCATTAATTTAATACCAACTTATCGATAAAGGTCATGTTGGACCAGCTTGCACTGATGAGGGGGGTGACTATAGAGTCGGCCGAAACGTCGTAATTCCGTCCTCTAAGGCATTGTTCAAGATTTGAAAAAAAAAAAAGTTGATAAAGTTAGAATAATCGTACCTTAATTATTTTCATGTTTTTTTTAACCTGTACCACTACAACCCATGAAGGATCTTGGGTTCAGTACATACAGAGATTCGTACTATTTTAAGGAAAACGGCTGTGCAATAAGTTGATTAGGCCTTGATCGCGCTCAGCCACCAGGTTTTTTCCCAATTTATTTGAGTACCCACTTTATAGAGGCTAGGTCTGCCCCAGGAGGGTCTCCATACCCTAGGGTCGGCCCCCGACTGAATTAGCAGAATAAATAATATTCTGTCACAGCCGAGATTCGAACTCAGGACCCGGAGCTCAGTAGACTAGCTCTCTATCCACTAGACCACACGCTAGACCTTAAAAAAAGTAAAATTGAAAACATATGGTGTGACAGGTATTAACTAACAAGCTTTTATTTCTTATGTAATAATTTACGAAGTTGGTTTTTCGATGAATCAGTAGAAAGTTTCCTTTGTACATCAACCAGCTTCATCATCTTGGCTCGAAGGACATGGTAGCCCTGGCTTCCCTCAATCTATCGAGTTGATTTGTTAAAATAGTTCCACAATCTTTTCGAAATATTAAACATAGCTAGTGGACCTAAAAAAAAATCTGGTACGGGCAAAACATGACCTTCGTTTACCTCGACTGTTAAAATCAATTTTAGAACTATTAAATAAGTCTAAATTTAAAAATTTTGAATTCTATTTAAATAAAAAGTTACGTACAATTACCAGTAATAATTTTATGCTCTATTTGTCACTTATTATTGCCTTTTACAACTTTGAATATAGATAAAATATTTCCTAAAATCTAACGCTTTCCAACAGTATATTATGGACAGACTCAAGCGGATTATAAATATGTTTATAAGATTTCTCTTCGGTACCTTCAGGATCTCGCCAGTAACCCACTTATACAGGGAATTGAAGTGGCTCCTACCTTCCATACGTAGACAATATTTCCTAGGGACGTACCTCTACCAAGTCATTAAATCTCAACATCCTCCATACATTTACAGTATCCTTCAATTCAAATCCTCAATTCACTCACTTGAAACCAGATCACGCCATTCTGACCTTTACTTTCCTAGCCATAGAACTAAATATTTTGATAATTCCTTTTATATCCGCTCTGCATCTCTCTGGAATTCCCTACCTAATCATACTCGCCATGCTTCTTCCCTTCTATCATTCAAATCCCATCTTTTTCAACACCTTCTATGATCCCAAAGAGACGCACATTAAATGTAAAGTTGTTAATCCACTATCCTACTTTCAACGTAAGACAATTTTTTTTTCATTTTATCAAAATCCAAGAGTTATGGATTAATTCATTTATTTGGAAATAGTACTGCTCTATTATTTTATAGCAGATTTTTTTTCTTTTGTTTATACTCCATATATTTTGTATATATCTGTATAAATAGGTTTTATTTTAATTTTTTTACACATTTGTAAATAAAAGTTTATTTTATTGCTCTCTCAGCCAGACATGTATTGAATTGAATGTATATTGAAGTGTATATTTATTGTACGACATTATTATTCTTAAGGGACATAGTCCTGGAATAAAGTTATTTTTATTATATAATACATTTAGAGTAGATGTAAAATGCCGGTTCTGGCCCAGGGCTTCGGTGCCGAGCTGGCCCACTTTTTTGTGGAGCCAACCAGATTCCAGCATTTGGTCACGTGGTCTATGGCGGGAGATTTGAACTTCAACCACGACCTAACCTTAACAGGGCTTCGGTCCAAGATGGCGGCGCCCATCATTTCCCTCCAAAACTGGTAGCCTTTATTGAACGATTGTTCGCGATCGATCTGTCGTTCATGATCTATCTAATCCAACCTAACCTCATATTGTTAATTTTATTTATCGATTAAATATTCGATTTCTTTTAAAATATAAACAAAGGAACCTTCTTATCACTATACAATACTAAATAAATAATATATATAAAACTCTGATAGTAGATAAGAGTTGGGCGAGCTGGCACACCGATTCCTCCATCCCCTCCCCAACCACTCTTAACCACCTATGACGTCATCACGACCTAACCTTAACTACAATGGTTCGCGCCAACAACCCAACCTAAACCACTAGGCCACGCCCATTTTTGGCTATGTGGCCCCCAACGACATAACCTAAACCATTAAGCCACGCCCCTTTTCAGTCACCTGGCCCACAAAGATATAACCTTAACCATTCAGCTACCAACTTTTCAGTCACGTGACCCCCCTCTACATTAACCAACCAATCACAGCGCTCCATTTGAGGGTTCCTCTCGGCTAGGTCCGATGGTCTAATTGTAAAGTTTACTTTTATGAAACCTCCCTCACTGATTCATAACCTTCTCAATGTTTACATTGTCTGAAACCTCCCTTACTGTTACATAACCTTCTCAATGTTTTCATTTTCTGAAACCTTTCTTATTCTCACATGGCCTTCCTATTGTTTACATTTTCTGAAACCTTCCCAATGTTTACTTTTTATGTAGCCTTCCTATTGTTAACATTTTTTAAATCTCTTTATTTACTTTTATTTTATTTCTTTTACCGATGGTAAAATTGTTGTTTACTTTCATGAAACCTCCCTAACTGTTACATAACCTTCCCAATGTTTACATTTTCCACATCCTTCCTATTGCTTACATTTTCATCAACGTTCCTATTGTTTACATTTTATGAAACCTTCCTAACTGTTACATGACCTTCCTAATGTTCACATTTATTTTAAACTTTTTAATGTTTACATCTTCTAAATTTCTTTATTTACTTTTATTTTCTATTCACATAGTCGTAGTGCACACTCACCTTCTAAAGAATCCGCAAGAGCGCAGCACCCACTCTACTTCGTAATGTGTCCACCAGAGTGCATCTCTCCGGAATTTTTTTATGTTATCTTTCCAATAATATTTTATACTTTTTTTAAGTAAGTTTTTCCAGCCGCCATTTTGTTTTGAGGAAGCAACCATTGCAATAATTTAAACAGGTATGAACATGTACAAACAGGGTTGAATCATGTTTAAGCATGTTGATAAGTGAATAGGGTTCCTTAAGCTTAAACGTAAACATGGACTTTGAACCTTCTTGGTGGCTTAAATATAAACATCGTAATAGTGCTTCCTAATCCTATACAGCATTGAACTCTGATCCTTAATCCTACATTTTAAGTTGCGATAAAAAGATCCTTAAGCTTTTAAACTTTGAACGATTAACCTCTTAAGTATCAATATTGATAATGCGCTTCTTAGAATTATGGGCCGTCAATGGTTAATCCCTAATAACTTAATCGTAAACAAGCTCAATTTAAGACGTAAACATTAACTTTGTGATGAGAATTTCTTAGTGTATAAATAAACAATAATATAAAACTTTTACCTACTTCGGACGGAAATTTATTTTGTTTAAACATAATACTTTCAGCATTTTTAATTGTTTTCTCACCTTATCACTCCATATTGTACCATTTCCAGGCATTATTTACTAATAATTAACTGTTTTGCTATGGAAATGCAATTTTGCGATGTCTTCGGGACCGTTCGGCTATTCCCGGTCATCTTCGGTCTTCTACCTAACTTCGCTATAATCCGGAGTTATATCTAAAGAAATAAACAATGATAACGTTATTTCCATCGAAACAACTTCCTTATCTTCTCTGCATCTCTTGATAAAGTATAAACAATATTATATTCTAGTAAAATAATATAGTACATCGTAAACATTTTGTTCATTTTCGTTAAAAGTATTATTAGTAAACAAAGTGTTGTACCTTTTTTAGTTCGGCGTTAAGCCTTAAGCCTCTTCACCACGTCAAGGTAAAGGTACATCGAAGAGGTTTTTATTTAATTTACAACGTGATTTTTACAATAAAAATGTGTACAAATTAAACGAAAAAATAAAGTTTATTGAATATCAGAATTCATAAAATATAATTTCTAACAAAATCAAGAATTAAATTAAATTTATGCTTATGGCGAATAAAATCATCTCTTTTTTTGGTTATGTATAATCACATTGAAATTTAATTTTTCACCTGATGGCATAAACGAAATATTTGCTGTTGAGATGGTCGGCAAGGTGCGGTAATGACTATTTAATCTTCAATAAATTAACAACACCATATACTTTATCATTTTTTTTCTTTATGTATTTGAAAGAGAAATATGAGCATCGAAATTATTCTGCAGGGTTATTCTATTCACCTCACATTCACTCACACATTCAGGTTTAGAGGCTGTTAGACCATGCCATTGACCTTCATTCAGGGTTTATAGGTGTTCAAACCGTGACAGTGACCCCTTTCATTCATGGTGAATAGATTTAAACAAATTTTTATTTACCCATACAGACAAAACCTTTGTTTGATACTCTGTACATTTCTCTTTCGAGACATTATGATAAATGCAATGGCTGCCTTGCTGAGATGGCTTTATTAATTTAAAGACCACCAAAATATTCCAAATTCATTAGTGAACAAACATATTGCCACACCATGAACCATCATTTTTATTATTTGTTACCTTGGTCTTTTTGTTTGTTTTTTCAGCCCAAAGACAAAAATGGTAAATTCGCTTTTTGTGTCTTATTATTTCAAAAAAAATCCTTATATTATTTCAATTCATTTAAGTTATAATGACCATAGGCCAAAGTATTGATTCCGTCTACTAGTATGTGTCTTTTATCATCAAAAGGAGACAGAGAAACCTTATTTATTTCGGAACTAAAAATATTATGCAGCTTAGATTGTATCATCCTCATTGGCGTATGCATAATTTCCTTTTTAAATAATACATTTTCATAATCCTCAAAACTTATATATTGTTTTAATGAGGCTGTTTTTTACGCCTTTAGCTCGCTTTTTTACATCGTTTTCTGTCATAACAGCGTACATTTTCGCTCTTAATCCCACATATTTTAAAATTATTTTTGAATTGAGCTCATCTTTAAACTTTCCTAACTTCTTTTTATTTTTATTGGAATAACATAAATGTGTTTCAGGATAGTCTGAGAAATCAAAATATTGATTCATTTTTTTCATATCTTCATAGACATCATCTGTTAAGACTCTATAGATAAAGGAATCTGTATTGGTATACATCATCTTCAAGTTTTTTCCAGTATATGTTTTCATCATTATGTCATAATGAAATTGATACATTACAGTTTTTGATAAGTCTAAAATGCACATTCCTATGTATATAGGTTTATTAAACAAGACTTTCGATTTTCCCATGTGAACAGCCACTATATTCTCATTGTAGATTGTACGGTCAATGAAATTTGGTTTAGCAACAAGTTTCATCAACTTTTTACTGTCAGTTACTAGTTGAATATTCTGGCGGTTCCGGATATTTTCCATCGTTTTGCCGAAGACTGCATTGTTAAGCAACTTATAAAAATCTTTTTCAAAATCATTGGATGCTCCTTTCCTTAGCTCTGTATTGTATTCTATATACGATCGTAACCATGGTGCTTGTTTAAACTTTAGAACACGGTGAATTTTTTCCAAATTTAGCCCATGCTGTAGAGCTTGAATCAAATTCTTATAATGTAAGACGTAGCGATATCTTTTTCCAAAATGTGTTATTAATTTTTTCGAATTAGATTTTTCTCCTGGTGGTATCATCGCTTCAGGTAAGAACGGTAAATCATCATGGAAATGGTGAAGTTCTTGAGGATAACTGATGTCAATTTCAAATATGTAACCAATTTCGTCATCATCCTTAAGCTCGGATATGATTATACGTTCCGGATTTTTAACCCATTCAAATCCTCCGTATGGTAAATTCATGCTCATCGCTTGTCCATAAAGATTATTAGCATCTAAATAAACTATATAACTGGATTCTTCGTTTGGATTAAAATTACTCATGTACTTATTATTCGCTTCTGCATACCTGTGGGATACCTGGCACAAACCTCCTCGAATACCATGTTCTATCATTAGAATCATATCATAATCCTGTAAGAGCTCTATATTCATTTTTGTATATTTTAACATAGCGTCGAAGGTCAAACCAGGAACGGTAAAATAATGAGCTGGATCAAGTTTATGGGTCTTCATCATGACGTTTCGGAAAGATTCGAAGACGTCACAAAGTAGTAGAACATCACTTTTAACGTAAAAATCAGCATATTCACCCAAAGATTTACATTTAAAGTGTTCCCATATGTTTTGAGCATGTCTATAATCTTCTGCGCTGATATCGCTCTCATTCAATTTATTGTAAAAAGCTTCAATTGGTGGTAACTCTGTTTCATTTAACTTTTCTTCATTATCTAAATAATCGTATGGAAACACACCTTTTCTGGTAACCAATGCTAATTGCTCATCTCTATAATATTTCGATGTTTCCTTGAATTTATCCAAAGAAAGAGATTTTACAAGATAGTCCAGGCTTCTCGGCATGAATCTGTAAGAATCTATAAACCTCAGTTTCAGTTTTCCAACATGCTTTGTAAAAGATATGTATTTTTCTTCACTATTCGGTATTACCTCAACTTCTCCAGGGGTATTTCCCAACTCTCTAACTATAAAATGTGCGTCATAATTGCTCAAATTGTGCATTATGACGGGTAAAAACGAGGGATTAACGCGTTTTAAATTACAATTATTACAAGAAGCTCCTAAGTAGGTTCCAGTTAGATGGCAGTGGTCTCTAACTTTTATGTTGTTTTCTTTAAATTCGTCTTGACACATGTAGCATGTTTTAGCTTCAATCCAATCTCCCTCTTCCTGAGATGAGATCCGCATCGGTTTATTTACTTTGTAAATTTCTTGAATTTTTTTAGCAATATTTGTAATACACTCGATGAAGTGAGAAGCGGCATTGGCTCCCCTATAAACGTAGGGTTGGTTTATTGGAACATCAACTCCTTCGATTCCTTTAACATATACACAAAATGATATCGGATCGTGCCTCTGATATTTAGTCGTGTTCTTTGAAAATTCGCTTATAGGAACTAATATCGATTCAAAGTCGGCATAGATCACAAACGGTACTTTGCTTTGTCGCTCCACATTTGAGAATCTGATAAAGTGATCTTTTATCGGTAGTTCTATTCTTACTGGTTTATTTTCTGAGCAATATATCTTATGTTCTTCAAGTTTCCTACAAACTTCTTTTCCAGAAACGAGGTTGAAGTGTGTAAAACAGCGTTTACATATTGTTAATTTATGTTCATGCTGACTGATTTGATTCATGACCAACCTTTCAAAATTCTTTATGTAAACATAATGGGAAGTTTCATCATTAGACACGAGTAAAAGATCGCGGTGGTCTTTCAATTCTGTTTTACAGACTTTTAGAGGGTATATCTTATCTTTTTCATCGAGCCCATAGACATTGATGGAGATGTTATTTACCTTTTCAAAATTTCTTATCTCACTCAGCGAAGTTGGAAATGAAACGCAAGTAAAGTCATACACATGTTCTAAATTTTTATACTTAGTAACGCATTGTGCATCCTTTTTCACAAATTTTGATAAAATTGAATACTTAAAACAGTACATATCATTATTCCGCACATTAATGCAAGCTTTCTTTGATTCTATAAATGGGGAGTGGAAGATACGTACAACCCCTTAGTGGCAAATACTTGTTAATTCTTAATCTGATCCCATCAACTCCACTCAGCTTCCATCCGCTTTTTTTAAATTGAGATTCCTCAGCTTCAGTTATGATTTTGTTAAAACTTTTATCGATAAATTTACTAAGATCGATACTTTTAAAGACACAATTGTTTCGTGTTTTAAATGCTTTATCCATCTGTTCGCCAACAGAATTTGAAAAAGTGCATTCCAATAGACAATTCACTTTTAAGGCACCATGTTTATTTAGTGAATCTCGAATTTTATACACTAAGAGGTTCTTAACGCTATCCAGAAACGAGTTAATATCCATAGAATCGGACGATCTGATGAAGAATGATGCCAATCGGTTCTGAAATGCTGTCTCATACTCAACAAGTCCCTGCTTGTCTGGTACGAGTGCTAAAATGGCATTCTTTTGTGGCTCAGATAATTTTAATTTTTTTATCAACGGTTCCTGGGTACATACACTTTCATGTCAGTGTATGTACCCAGGAACCGTTGATAAAAAAATTAAAATTATCTGAGCCACAAAAGAATGCCATTTTAGCACTCGTACCAGACAAGCAGGGACTTGTTGAGTATGAGACAGCATTTCAGAACCGATTGGCATCATTCTTCATCAGATCGTCCGATTCTATGGATATTAACTCGTTTCTGGATAGCGTTAAGAACCTCTTAGTGTATAAAATTCGAGATTCACTAAATAAACATGGTGCCTTAAAAGTGAATTGTCTATTGGAATGCACTTTTTCAAATTCTGTTGGCGAACAGATGGATAAAGCATTTAAAACACGAAACAATTGTGTCTTTAAAAGTATCGATCTTAGTAAATTTATCGATAAAAGTTTTAACAAAATCATAACTGAAGCTGAGGAATCTCAATTTAAAAAAAGCGGATGGAAGCTGAGTGGAGTTGATGGGATCAGATTAAGAATTAACAAGTATTTGCCACTAAGGGGTTGTACGTATCTTCCACTCCCCCATTTATAGAATCAAAGAAAGCTTGCATTAATGTGCGGAATAATGATATGTACTGTTTTAAGTATTCAATTTTATCAAAATTTGTGAAAAAGGATGCACAACGCGTTACTAAGTATAAAAATTTAGAACATGTGTATGACTTTACTTGCGTTTCATTTCCAACTTCGCTGAGTGAGATAAGAAATTTTGAAAAGGTAAATAACATCTCCATCAATGTCTATGGGCTCGATGAAAAAGATAAGATATACCCTCTAAAAGTCTGTAAAACAGAATTGAAAGACCACCGCGATCTTTTACTCGTGTCTAATGATGAAACTTCCCATTATGTTTACATAAAGAATTTTGAAAGGTTGGTCATGAATCAAATCAGTCAGCATGAACATAAATTAACAATATGTAAACGCTGTTTTACACACTTCAACCTCGTTTCTGGAAAAGAAGTTTGTAGGAAACTTGAAGAACATAAGATATATTGCTCAGAAAATAAACCAGTAAGAATAGAACTACCGATAAAAGATCACTTTATCAGATTCTCAAATGTGGAGCGACAAAGCAAAGTACCGTTTGTGATCTATGCCGACTTTGAATCGATATTAGTTCCTATAAGCGAATTTTCAAAGAACACGACTAAATATCAGAGGCACGATCCGATATCATTTTGTGTATATGTTAAAGGAATCGAAGGAGTTGATGTTCCAATAAACCAACCCTACGTTTATAGGGGAGCCAATGCCGCTTCTCACTTCATCGAGTGTATTACAAATATTGCTAAAAAAATTCAAGAAATTTACAAAGTAAATAAACCGATGCGGATCTCATCTCAGGAAGAGGGAGATTGGATTGAAGCTAAAACATGCTACATGTGTCAAGACGAATTTAAAGAAAACAACATAAAAGTTAGAGACCACTGCCATCTAACTGGAACCTACTTAGGAGCTTCTTGTAATAATTGTAATTTAAAACGCGTTAATCCCTCGTTTTTACCCGTCATAATGCACAATTTGAGCAATTATGACGCACATTTTATAGTTAGAGAGTTGGGAAATACCCCTGGAGAAGTTGAGGTAATACCGAATAGTGAAGAAAAATACATATCTTTTACAAAGCATGTTGGAAAACTGAAACTGAGGTTTATAGATTCTTACAGATTCATGCCGAGAAGCCTGGACTATCTTGTAAAATCTCTTTCTTTGGATAAATTCAAGGAAACATCGAAATATTATAGAGATGAGCAATTAGCATTGGTTACCAGAAAAGGTGTGTTTCCATACGATTATTTAGATAATGAAGAAAAGTTAAATGAAACAGAGTTACCACCAATTGAAGCTTTTTACAATAAATTGAATGAGAGCGATATCAGCGCAGAAGATTATAGACATGCTCAAAACATATGGGAACACTTTAAATGTAAATCTTTGGGTGAATATGCTGATTTTTACGTTAAAAGTGATGTTCTACTACTTTGTGACGTCTTCGAATCTTTCCGAAACGTCATGATGAAGACCCATAAACTTGATCCAGCTCATTATTTTACCGTTCCTGGTTTGACCTTCGACGCTATGTTAAAATATACAAAAATGAATATAGAGCTCTTACAGGATTATGATATGATTCTAATGATAGAACATGGTATTCGAGGAGGTTTGTGCCAGGTATCCCACAGGTATGCAGAAGCGAATAATAAGTACATGAGTAATTTTAATCCAAACGAAGAATCCAGTTATATAGTTTATTTAGATGCTAATAATCTTTATGGACAAGCGATGAGCATGAATTTACCATACGGAGGATTTGAATGGGTTAAAAATCCGGAACGTATAATCATATCCGAGCTTAAGGATGATGACGAAATTGGTTACATATTTGAAATTGACATCAGTTATCCTCAAGAACTTCACCATTTCCATGATGATTTACCGTTCTTACCTGAAGCGATGATACCACCAGGAGAAAAATCTAATTCGAAAAAATTAATAACACATTTTGGAAAAAGATATCGCTACGTCTTACATTATAAGAATTTGATTCAAGCTCTACAGCATGGGCTAAATTTGGAAAAAATTCACCGTGTTCTAAAGTTTAAACAAGCACCATGGTTACGATCGTATATAGAATACAAAATTTTGGTGTTCGTACTCGTTATTGTAAAAAAAATATTTTATTTATTCAAAAGTTACAAAATATCGATAATAACACTTTAAAAGACAATAATGACAATCTTGATAATAACGATATGGCTATACTAGGTCTGACGTACCGTAATTACTGCGAGGACTTGAAGAGAGTGCGAGTGTGAGTGAGAGTGTGAGTGAGAGTGTCCTGGGAGAAGGGACAGGGTATATAAAGGTTAATAGGACTGCTGAATAAGATTCAAGGAATATGGTGTTATCTGCAGGTGCACTATGGCCTCATGGTGGCGTGACTCCTCCGTCCTTATGAGAGTGAAGCCCACTGAACTCTAAATTTAAGGATTTGGGACGGTTTGTCTATTCTGTAAATATTGAAACCAAGCTCTGGCTCTGCCATCAAAACATTCAGGTGGTTGAGGATGGGTACTTGGATTATCATTTGGAGGATTAGAACACAGTAATTTCAGTTTACAATACTGACGATAAAGATTATAACATAAAAGATATAAACATATTGCATAAAATATATAAGAAATAAATTGGGATACAGTTATATCATAAGGTTCTAATTCTTCTATTTCTATATTACTTAAGTCTATTTGTTGTAATTCCTCAAAAGTAAAATTTGTTGATACAATAGTTTTATTATTAACAGAATGATAGGAAATAAAAGGAATATTTACATTGTCAACATAAGAAAGTGGTACATTTATATTTACAAATTTCTCATTTTCATTAAGATTAAGGAGGCTAGTAGATGGTAGATGATACATTTGTGTGTTTGTTACACTAGTTGTTACATTGCTAATATTAAAGGTTAAATATTGGTGTAATGTGGGTATAAGTTTGATTATAGGGTTTGTTCTTATTTCTACAGCTTTACAATCATTTAATTCTATATTCTTACATAATTCTAAAATACATTTGTCCTTAATCTCTATCATGTCCTTACAGTAATGATGATTATTGAATTTAATACAATTTCCATTGTAAAACGAATTTTTAAATCTAATGATTAGTTGTTCTTTAATCTTTAGAGTAATGACTTTATTATTCCTTGTAACTGGATATGACATAGCATAATAAGTTGTTTTTGGCAATGATTTCAAAGGGATTTTAATAAAATAATAAATTAATCCTGTATCTGATAGGGAACAAAATGTGGAGCTAAGTAACCAGTTTAATTCTACATTTTCTGTGATTGGTTCTCCGAACGGTATGTTTAATTGTTCTAGTTCTCTAGTCGTTAATATGCTTGGATGGGTAATTCCTAATTTACATTGTTCTAAGGAAAATTCTATATCATTTAATTGATTTTCTACTAAATCTAATACGGCTAATAAATCATGATACATTAACTTAGTAAGAGCTAAATCTGTAAAATTATTTATTTTTTCTATACTATCCTTATATTTATTTAAAACAATTATTTCTTTATTAAGTTTAGATGTTAATTCTTTATTTAATCCTAATCTAACATTTTCATTATGCTCTATGTGATACATATTTCTCTCGATTTTATTTAAAATATTATCATACTTTTCTTTGTCATCGGCGTCCATATTGCCGGTGAGCCAACTAATAGCATTGCCTAGTCCGTTAATTAAACCTCTTTTTGATCGGTTATTCCGATTTATATTTACAATATGATTAATTTTTTCTAATATCTTGTTATATTTTTGTTCAATAATATTATGCAAAGTTTTATATTCATTACTAATTGTTAATACGTCAATGCTAATCTTAAGGGTTTGAATTTCTCTTGTTAAATTTGTAAGATTCTTATAATGTAAAAATGTGTACCAATCTTCAATTATAAAAGATGGATTAATTTGTACGATGGATGCTCCTGGTCCGTCAGATAAATCTTGTATTAGCAGGGTCTGTATCTGAACCGTAAACGCTGCGATCAGAAGATACTTGAAACAATTCGTCGTCGAACTCAAAGTCATCTTGGCTGACTCCTGTAACATTAGACGTTTCTATTTCTTTTATGACATTCTCAATATCTTCATCAGTTATTTCTGGGTTTTTTTGACTTGTACTAGGTTTATTATTATTATTATTTGATTTCTTTTTCTTAGTGACTTTTTTCGGTCGTTTGACTTGATCAGGGTGGAGTTTTTTCTTTCTACCTTTATTTCTATTTTGAAATCTTTTATCAACATACTTTCCTTTTTCGTATTTAGGATCTATTTTCTTTTTCTGTTGTCTCTTTATATACACATCTTCCGGGATTTCTATGTCTTCTCTATTTTCATTTAACTTGCCTATTTTTCTCTCTTTATTTTGTTCTATACCTTTCTTAGTTATTTCGAAAAGCTGCTTCATTTTCCGATGGTACTCATGAACAAGATATTCTTTTATTTCCGGGGATTCATTATAAGTTTCATTAGTGATACCGAAAGTTATTTCGTTAGGGGTCATTTTAAGATCTTGATTAAGGGAATTATTATATGCTGTCGTTGCTTGCTCTAACTTATCTTCCTCTTTATCATCTTTGTTTTCTATGTTTATAAGTCTTAAAATTTCTAATAACGAAGAGCTTGCTCGATTAAGCAATCCAAGAGAGTTAGGGTGATTGGGGGTAGTATAATGTAATTCAATATTTAAGTAGTTTAGAAAATCTTTAAACAAGTTATTGTCGAATTCTCTTCCGTTGTCACATGATATTTTTTGGGGTTTTGGAAAATATGCTAAATATTTTTTCAATACTTTCATGCTTTCTATGGCATTATAACTCGTTGCGTAATAAGAAAATATTCTTTTGGAAAAAGTATCTACTATTAAATAAATGTAATAATTACTCATGTGTAAGGTATCAATCATTAAATCTGTAAAGAGTTTCTCAGGTGTGGGAGTAATTTTAAATTTTTGTTTTATAGGTCTTCTATCGTATTTGCCTTTTCCACATGTGTCACATTTGTTTATAATTTCTGTGATATGATCTTTCATATTGGGCCAATAAAATTTGGTTTTCAAAACTAAATATGTTTCATTTATACCTCTGTGGCATGTCTTGGCGATATGATAATCAAGGATAAGTAATTTCTGGTCTTCCGTGTTCTTTACATCTGGCAATAGTTTATAATATCTTTTAATTCTATTTGTGGGAAATTTTTCTCTAATGAGTGATGCAACTTTATTAAATAATGCATTATACCAATTATTTTCACTTTCTATAGAATCTGATATGGGTGAGCAGTATATGCCGTAAGTTATATTTGGTCTTAAGATTTCTAAAAGTTTTTCTTCTATTTCAAAATCTTTTTCATGATAAGGCCAAGTAAATTCAATTGTTGTTCTTTGCTTATTATTGAATATTGTTTCGCGTTGAATTTTCGCGTGTCCCTTTTTTATTATTATTTGATTTTTCTCAACATTTACTGGTCTAGATTTATCATCAACTATTAAGATTCTGTTATCGGAGGATTCTGTGGAGTGCTGCGTTGCTAAAGAAGATATATCATCTTGAATTATTTCTTGGTGTTCACCATTATTATTTTCTTCTATGTTTTCATCATTATTAATTCCTTCTAAGTTTTCATTGTTAGCTTCTTCTTGGGTTTCTTCTATTCCCATTTCTTGTAATAAATCTACGATTTCTTGTGAATAGTTATTAGGAGAATTTTCTGTATGAAAAATATCAAATTCTGGTTCTTTTAATTTCCTTTCTTCAATAGGGTAACGGGATAAATGATCGGCGACTTTATTAGCCTTTCCTTCAATGTATTTTATGTCATATTCGAAATCTTCTAACAATAATTTCCATCTAATTAATCTGGCGTTCTGTGTTTTACACGTTCTTAAATATTCTAAAGGTTTGTGATCTGAATATATGAAAAATTTTCTACCGTATAAGTAGGGTCGAAAATGATTGCAAGCCCAAATAATGGCTAAACATTCCTTTTCCGTTGTTGAGTAATTTTGTTCTGCTTTATTAAGTGTTCTGGATGCAAAACATACAGGGAGTTCTTTTCCATCTTTCTTCTGTGCTAATACTGCACCAATGGCGAAATTACTTGCGTCAGTTGTTAAGAAAAAGTCCTGATTGAAATCTGGAATTTGCAAAATGGGGCTACTACATACAAGTTGTTTCAATTTCTCAAAAGCGTTTTCATATAACTCTGGTTTGATTTCTTTTTGATCTTTTCGAAGACATCTCGTTAATGGGGAAGCTATCTTTGCGTAATTTGGTATCATTTTCCTATAGAAACCAGTTAATCCTAAAAAGCTTTTAATTTCTTTTTCATTTTTAGGGAGTTTAAAATCTTTTACTGCTTTTATCTTTTCTGGATTAGGTTCTATGCCGCGTTCGCTGATAATATGTCCGAGGAATAACAATTCTTTCTTGCAAAATTCTGTCTTATCGAGCTGAATCTTTAAGTTATGTTTTTCTAACTTTTTAAGAGTTTCTTCTAAATGTTTCCAATGATCTTTGTAATTTTCAGAAAAAATTATAATATCGTCCATATAGACTAAAACGTTAATAGAATCTGAAAAAATGATATTCATGGCTCTTTGAAACGTTGCTGGGGCATTACTGAGTCCAAATGGCATGCGAAGGAATTCAAAGTGCCCTTGATCTGTAGAAAATGCTGTTTTTGGGATAGAACTTTCTTCGACTTTTATTTGATGGAAGCCTGAGCAAAGGTCCATTGCTGTAAATATCGTCGCTTTTCCTAATTTGCCTAAAAGGTCTTCAATATTAGGAATGGGGAATTTATCCGGGGTTGTTTCTCGATTTAATTTCCTGTAATCAATCACCATTCGTATTTTTCTTTTTCCTGATGCGTCTGGCTTTTTCGGGACAATCCAAACGGGAGAATTGTAAGGGGAATTGCTGGGTCTTATTATTTTGGATTCTAACATCTTTTTAATTTCTTCCTTAATATTTTCTTTGAATTGGTGGGGATATCTGTAATTTTTCGAATATATCGGGTCTTCGGTTTTTGTTTTAATCTTATGCTCCAATAAATCAGTGGCTGAAAGGGGATCATTTTCAGTCTTAAATACTGATGGATATTTCGATAATAATTTAATTAAATTTGATTTTTCTTGAGGAGGTATATGGTCGGTTCTGATTAGTTGGGGGATTTGTTTTATTATTTCATGGTTTCCTTTTTTATTAGAATCTGTTAATTCTACTTCTTCTTTTTGCAAATAGTATAAAGGTAAATATATGGTTTCGTTAACTTTACTGTCGATTATTATATTTTGATCATAGATGCCAGGTTTAATTTTAATCTTATCATCTTCATAGTCAATAAAATATAGATTTTTATTTTGTTCTACTTTTATCTGATTTTCGCCTTCTTTCAAAACTAACTTTAAAACTTCGTCTTCCATAATAAAATCAAACTCTGTATAGCGAGTTTTTATTTTGTTGGTTTCGAAATCGATATTAAATTTCATTTCCCTCATTGTCTCATTTCCTAGTAGTATTTCGTAATTGGGACTGAAATTAAATAGATAAAATTTTATTTTTTCGGGGTTTTTAAGAAAATTATTTCTGCAATAAACTGAAATAGATTCCGTGCCAAGTTCTTCTCCGGTTGCTGTTTTTATTGTAAAATTTTCTTTTTCTCTTTCAACATCTGGTGGTACAATGTCTGGTCTTATATAATTCTTCCAAGATCCGGTATCAATAAGCCATTTACGATTCGCGTGGTCTTTAACATAAGGCAGTTGGCTTTTATTCTCTTCTTTTATGTGTTTTGATTGTCTGGCGGGCCTTTCTCTAAAAAAGAATTATTTGGATCTAATTTTTCTAATTTCTCTCTTAATTCTCTGATTTCTTGGTCTTTCGGGTCTTCTTGCTGAATTTGGAAATTAGGCTGTTTCGGTTTATTCCCGAATGCGCTAACTGTTCTCATGGATACAGTTGGATTTTCATCTTTCTTATTATTATTATAATTTTGATTCCGGTATCGACCTGAACCGTTGAAATACCTTTGTTGTTCTTGACGGGGCCATTGTTGGTAATAATTATTATTATTATTATTATTCTGCCGGTAGTCTTGTGGAGGTTCTTGTTGTCGATATTGATGCTCTTGTCTTTGATTATGTGGGTTATACGGGTTATTGGGATTTTGCCAATTATTAAATCGTTTGTGATGTTTTTTATCGAACTTTTTCTTATGGTCGAAGCCTCTTTTGTAATCATGTTCTCCGGGTCTTCTCATATTTCCCGAATTTATGAGGTCATCGAAGAGTAGATGGTTCTCATTCTGAATTAAATTTCTCAAATCATCTAATGTTCTTAACTTTTCTGCTTTAGTCATAAGATATGTTCTTATGTGAAGGGGCATGTTAGTGTAAAAAAAATAAAGAATACTTTTCTCTAATGCGCTAATAATTGTTTCTCTATTTGGTGTGTTTTCTATCCGATGTTTAGAAATTATTAAAGTGCGGATCTTATCAATTCTTTGAAGGAAATCAAGAGGGTGTTCCTTATGATGTATTTTGTTATTAAATAATTCATGCGATAATTGTTCAATTGAGCGGCTGTCTCTGAAGGTTCTTTCGAGATAATTTAGTAATTCTTCAACACGACTAAATTCGCACGTTGTATTTATATAATCAGCTTCATCCGTAAGTTTTGCTAAAAGTTTACTTAATAATCTTTGTTCGTTTAGTTCCTTAAACGAGTTGTCCGGTTTACACACGATTTGGTAAACTTGTCTACAAACTGTCACGAATTTTAACAGATTGTGTGGATTTCCATTAAAATTAGGGATATGATCGTAGTCTGCCGATTTAATTTGAAAGCTTGCCATATTTGTAGTTAATGTTAAATTATTTACTCGCAGGATTAAAGAATTTAAATAATCATCAGACAAAAAATTACAATAGTAAAGGAAATTAACTTACAAAAATTGAGTACGTTGTCAAAATAATCTTCGACGGGGTGTGAAGATCTGTCCTTGAGCTGGATACCTGACGACAGTGAAGTCCGGCCAAGGTTGAGTGCAGATAAGAGACTTTGCCTGCGTTGCGAGATGCTCGGGGTGAGTGAACTCGTCCAGAATCTGAAGATCTCGAAGTTGGTAGTCCTCGGTAGGTAAGCCAAAATCTTGAGTCTTCACAGGTGAGGAATCCTAGGCGGTAGTCCTAATTCTGGATTTGCGGAAAAAGTTCGGATCTGCGGAAACTCGGTTCTTAAAACTGCGATAAAAATATGCAGTTCCTATTCTGGGCGCCAATTTTGGTGTTCGTACTCGTTATTGTAAAAAAAATATTTTATTTATTCAAAAGTTACAAAATATCGATAATAACACTTTAAAAGACAATAATGACAATCTTGATAATAACGATATGGCTATACTAGGTCTGACGTACCGTAATTACTGCGAGGACTTGAAGAGAGTGCGAGTGTGAGTGAGAGTGTGAGTGAGAGTGTCCTGGGAGAAGGGACAGGGTATATAAAGGTTAATAGGACTGCTGAATAAGATTCAAGGAATATGGTGTTATCTGCAGGTGCACTATGGCCTCATGGTGGCGTGACTCAATACAGAGCTAAGGAAAGGAGCATCCAATGATTTTGAAAAAGATTTTTATAAGTTGCTTAACAATGCAGTCTTCGGCAAAACGATGGAAAATATCCGGAACCGCCAGAATATTCAACTAGTAACTGACAGTAAAAAGTTGATGAAACTTGTTGCTAAACCAAATTTCATTGACCGTACAATCTACAATGAGAATATAGTGGCTGTTCACATGGGAAAATCGAAAGTCTTGTTTAATAAACCTATATACATAGGAATGTGCATTTTAGACTTATCAAAAACTGTAATGTATCAATTTCATTATGACATAATGATGAAAACATATACTGGAAAAAACTTGAAGATGATGTATACCAACACAGATTCCTTTATCTATAGAGTCTTAACAGATGATGTCTATGAAGATATGAAAAAAATGAATCAATATTTTGATTTCTCAGACTATCCTGAAACACATTTATGTTATTCCAATAAAAATAAAAAGAAGTTAGGAAAGTTTAAAGATGAGCTCAATTCAAAAATAATTTTAAAATATGTGGGATTAAGAGCGAAAATGTACGCTGTTATGACAGAAAACGATGTAAAAAAGCGAGCTAAAGGCGTAAAAACAGCCTCATTAAAACAATATATAAGTTTTGAGGATTATGAAAATGTATTATTTAAAAAGGAAATTATGCATACGCCAATGAGGATGATACAATCTAAGCTGCATAATATTTTTAGTTCCGAAATAAATAAGGTTTCTCTGTCTCCTTTTGATGATAAAAGACACATACTAGTAGACGGAATCAATACTTTGGCCTATGGTCATTATAACTTAAATGAATTGAAATAATATAAGGATTTTTTTTGAAATAATAAGACACAAAAAGCGAATTTACCATTTTTGTCTTTGGGCTGAAAAAACAAACAAAAAAACTAAGGTAACAAATAATAAAAATGACGGTTCATGGTGTGGCAATATGTTTGTTCACTAATGAATTTGGAATATTTTGGTGGTCTTTAAATTAATAAAGCCATCTCAGCAAGGCAGCCATTGCATTTATCATAATGTCTCGAAAGAGAAATGTACAGAGTATCAAACAAAGGTTTTGTCTGTATGGGTAAATAAAAATTTGTTTAAATCTATTCACCATGAATGAAAGGGGTCACTGTCACGGTTTGAACACCTATAAACCCTGAATGAAGGTCAATGGCATGGTCTAACAGCCTCTAAACCTGAATGTGTGAGTGAATGTGAGGTGAATAGAATAACCCTGCAGAATAATTTCGATGCTCATATTTCTCTTTCAAATACATAAAGAAAAAAAATGATAAAGTATATGGTGTTGTTAATTTATTGAAGATTAAATAGTCATTACCGCACCTTGCCGACCATCTCAACAGCAAATATTTCGTTTATGCCATCAGGTGAAAAATTAAATTTCAATGTGATTATACATAACCAAAAAAAGAGATGATTTTATTCGCCATAAGCATAAATTTAATTTAATTCTTGATTGTGTTAGAAATTATATTTTATGAATTCTGATATTCAATAAACTTTATTTTTTCGTTTAATTTGTACACATTTTTATTGTAAAAATCACGTTGTAAATTAAATAAAAACCTCTTCGATGTACCTTTACCTTGACGTGGTGAAGAGGCTTAAGGCTTAACGCCGAACTAAAAAAGGTACAACACTTTGTTTACTAATAATACTTTTAACGAAAATGAACAAAATGTTTACGATGTACTATATTATTTTACTAGAATATAATATTGTTTATACTTTATCAAGAGATGCAGAGAAGATAAGGAAGTTGTTTCGATGGAATTAACGTTATCATTGTTTATTTTCTTTAGATATAACTCCGGATTATAGCGAAGTTAGGTAGAAGACCGAAGATGACCGGGAATAGCCGAACGGTCCCGAAGAAATCGCAAAATTGCATTTCCATAGCAAAACAGTTAATTATTAGTAAATAATGCCTGGAAATGGTACAATATGGAGTGATAAGGTGAGAAAACAATTAAAAATGCTGAAAGTATTATGTTTAAACAAAATAAATTTCCGTCCGAAGTAGGTAAAAGTTTTATATTATTGTTTATTTATACACTAAGAAATTCTCATCACAAAGTTAATGTTTACGTCTTAAATTGAGCTTGTTTACGATTAAGTTATTAGGATTAACCATTGACGGCCCATAATTCTAAGAAGCGCATTATCAATATTGATACTTAAGAGGTTAATCGTTCAAAGTTTAAAAGCTTAAGGATCTTTTTATCGCAACTTAAAATGTAGGATTAAGGATCAGAGTTCAATGCTGTATAGGATTAGGAAGCACTATTACGATGTTTATATTTAAGCCACCAAGAAGGTTCAAAGTCCATGTTTACGTTTAAGCTTAAGGAACCCTATTCACTTATCAACATGCTTAAACATGATTCAACCCTGTTTGTACATGTTCATACCTGTTTAAATTATTGCAATGGTTGCTTCCTCAAAACAAAATGGCGGCTGGAAAAACTTACTTAAAAAAAGTATAAAATATTATTGGAAAGATAACATAAAAAATTCCGGAGAGATGCACTCTGGTGGACACATTACGAAGTAGAGTGGGTGCTGCGCTCTTGCGGGTTCTTTAGAAGGTGAGTGTGCACTACGACTATGTGAATAGAAAATAAAAGTAAATAAAGAAATTTAGAAGATGTAAACATTAAAAAGTTTAAAATAAATGTGAACATTAGGAAGGTCATGTAACAGTTAGGAAGGTTTCATAAAATGTAAACAATAGGAACGTTGATGAAAATGTAAGCAATAGGAAGGATGTGGAAAATGTAAACATTGGGAAGGTTATGTAACAGTTAGGGAGGTTTCATGAAAGTAAACAACAATTTTACCATCGGTAAAAGAAATAAAATAAAAGTAAATAAAGAGATTTAAAAAATGTTAACAATAGGAAGGCTACATAAAAAGTAAACATTGGGAAGGTTTCAGAAAATGTAAACAATAGGAAGGCCATGTGAGAATAAGAAAGGTTTCAGAAAATGAAAACATTGAGAAGGTTATGTAACAGTAAGGGAGGTTTCAGACAATGTAAACATTGAGAAGGTTATGAATCAGTGAGGGAGGTTTCATAAAAGTAAACTTTACAATTAGACCATCGGACCTAGCCGAGAGGAACCCTCAAATGGAGCGCTGTGATTGGTTGGTTAATGTAGAGGGGGGTCACGTGACTGAAAAGTGGGTAGCTGAATGGTTAAGGTTATATCTTTGTGGGCCAGGTGACTGAAAAGGGGCGTGGCTTAATGGTTTAGGTTATGTCGTTGGGGGCCACATAGCCAAAAATGGGCGTGGCCTAGTGGTTTAGGTTGGGTTGTTGGCGCGAACCATTGTAGTTAAGGTTAGGTCGTGATGACGTCATAGGTGGTTAAGAGTGGTTGGGGAGGGGATGGAGGAATCGGTGTGCCAGCTCGCCCAACTCTTATCTACTATCAGAGTTTTATATATATTATTTATTTAGTATTGTATAGTGATAAGAAGGTTCCTTTGTTTATATTTTAAAAGAAATCGAATATTTAATCGATAAATAAAATTAACAATATGAGGTTAGGTTGGATTAGATAGATCATGAACGACAGATCGATCGCGAACAATCGTTCAATAAAGGCTACCAGTTTTGGAGGGAAATGATGGGCGCCGCCATCTTGGACCGAAGCCCTGTTAAGGTTAGGTCGTGGTTGAAGTTCAAATCTCCCGCCATAGACCACGTGACCAAATGCTGGAATCTGGTTGGCTCCACAAAAAAGTGGGCCAGCTCGGCACCGAAGCCCTGGGCCAGAACCGGCATTTTACATCTACTATTTAGGTTGTTGTTGTTATGTCCAGAAAGCCCAAAAATTGCATTAAAAAAATATTTTCGCTCTTTTCTCCATTAGTTGGTTATCAAATTTTATATTTAGCCGCTTTTTATCAATTCTAATAAGTTAATACGGTTGATTTTATGAAACCCACAAAATTTAAGGTACATTAGAGGATATTTTGTTTTTAAATATCTGCATTGAGCTCTGTCAGTAATATGCTTTCCCTGCAAAATAAAGTTCGGGTACATTGGGTGCCTGGTCACTCAGGCATCTTAGGTAATGAGAGAGCTGATAGCCTCGCGAGGAGGGGTTCTGCTCAGCTAGCCCCCACACCTGAACCTGTGTGCGGAATTAGTCTCAGCAAAGCCAAAAGTCTGATTAAGGCGGCTGCTACTGTTAAGCAGCATCACTCCAAGATGTTTCTGGATGGACCCTGCAAAGAGAGAAGTCATACTCTACTCTCAATGGACAGGACAACCCTAAGGAGGGTAACAGGACTATACACTGGACAATGTCAACTTAATAAGCATCTGCACAATATGGGTTTGGTGGCCTCACCGACTTGCAGATTCTGCAAGAAGGATGATGAAACGGCATTTCATTTGATATGCAGTTGCCCAGAGATTGCCAGGATACGGTTTTACCATTTTGGTGTCGACCGCATCCCTGATCCCAAGTTGCGTGAACTGATTAACCTCTACAGGTTGGTCAGATTCACCAAGGCGCTAGCCCTGTATTAACAGTAGATTGGACGGCGCACAATAAGCCTAATTAAGCTGCAGTGCATTGGATTAGCCGGCAAAAAAAAAAAAAAAGCTCTGTCAGACTATTTGAATCAGAATGAAATCTAGATGATATTAAAGCTGATTCGATTTTACATCAATATATAGAGTTAAATCACAAGCATTATAGACGTTTTTTGTCGTAAAAAGTTGCACTTTCGTTTAGCCGATTTTAGTGAATATGTTGCTGTAACATCCCGGGCATTTATTTGTATTAAATATGAAATTAAAGTTTCGTATTGTTTAAATTCGTTCTTATTGTTTCTAATCTTGATTTACCACACACAGACCTTTTTTCGGATCTTAATTATTTGGACTCATTCGACCCTAAAACTGTATTTACGTTGAAAACTGGAATTCTAAAATGGTCACGCTCGCAATACTTTCCCTTACTATATATTTTATATATAGGTAAGAGAAAGTAAAAATAAATGTTAATCTGAAACGGAAAAAAACTGTTTTTACAAAAATATTAAAGTGGTTCGAGCTACACTTCTGCAAATTTCGGTATCATCACGGTAAATGAAAAGTTAAGCTTCTTACGTGGCCGAATACAACTTGAGGAGGAGGGTCCGACAGGCTTGCTGAAGGGAGTTCTATAACCAAGGGCCTGTATAACAACACAACTGATACACAATACACATATGACAAAATATCAATTTTTTTCCCGGAAAAAGTCCTGTAATTCCTTTTCAAGTTCCATGAGGTCTGAATGCAAACCGCCTAGCAACCTTCTTCATTCAACTTGACATTACCTAAGAAGTGCTATTGATGGTCGCTAGAGCGTGCTATTGGAACTAGCAGCTCCTCGACTCTCGACAAAAAGGAAGATGGGATTATATCCTTGTAGGGAAGAGAGACAATGAGACAAGTTGAAGGCGACCTCCGACAAAGCCTTCCCGACCTCTCCAAGAGGAAATGCAAACAACTCCGAGCAAGTTTCCTGAAAGGTTTACAAGCCGAGGTTGAGGATCAAGTTGAGCCTAGGCTTGGATCGAAACACCTCAGAGCAAATTTAACTTATTGTGCTTCTTTAGGTTTCAGCTGATATTCAATAAGTTGGGTATTAAGTTTCCCAAATGTGACTTAATAAAATAAGATTTTTATCGATCACAATGTAAAGCTGCATTGATGCGAAAAATTTAAATGCATGCATGAAAAGATAATAGCCGAGATGTTCATTAAGTGGAATGTTTACGATAAAACTATAAACATGTTTTTTTTTTTGTTTTTTTAATTTCCTTCATTTAAATAAATGTAAAATTAATTAATTGAACGGAACCTGCCTAAATTATATCTATCTTAAATTCTAATTCTTATTAAAGTCTATGGCCACTTACTTTGAAGGGTGAACAAGGTTTTGAAAATAAGGAAATGTGTAAAATATTTGATCCAAAGAGATATGAGGCCAATAAGGAGTTTAGAATGTTTACGCAACGCGGAAAACCGAAGCTTGTACCGTGTGCATATAATTAAGTTGAAAGCATCGTGGTGATGGCCCTCAAATGGGCTTGCATAGTTGTTGGGCTCAAGAACAATGAATCCCGAAAAAGTTGCTATTCGCTAAGCGACTGGTAGGCGTTCGAAAGGCAGGCCGAAACGTCGATGGGGGATTGTGTAAAGACTGATCTCGGGGCTTGGGCTTGAACGGTGATCATTGGAGGATCTGTGTAGCATTGCGGAATCGCATCGAACCTTCGGGTTCGGCAAGCCTATTATTATTATTATTATTATTGAAGTCAATGTAATTTGAAATCATTAATTAACGAAAATTCACATAAGATGAATGCGTTTGAAAATCTAACAAATGTAGGAATAACAAAAAATTATTGTTGATTTATTAGATTAATATGTTGAATTGTTTCTCACGGGCACTCCATAATATATAAAAGCAATATTTTAAAATCTCTAACAAAATCTAGAAACTGTAATAGGAAATAAGGGACAGTAATGATGATAATAATAATAATAGGCTTAACGAACCCTAAGGTTTAACGCAATCCTCCCATCGACGCTTCGGCCTACCTTTCGGACGCATACCGAATACCAACTTTCTCGGAATCCGCTCCTCACCGAGCTCAACAACTTTATGCGCCCATTTGAGTCTCCGCGATGCTATCAACTCAATTATAGTCACAGGACACAAGTTTCGCAATGCCGAGTTGTGCAACCTTCCTAAACTCCCCAGTGGCCTCATCTTTCTTCGGTCAAATATTTTACGCAGTACCTTATTTTCGAAAACCTTAAACCGTTGTTCATCCTTCAAAGTAAGCGGCCACGTTTCACATCCGTAAAGTTTTATAAATTCTAACCTTTAAGTTTTTAGATAGAAGCCGCTAACTACAGTATGATGATGAAATAAAATGATAGTAAAATAATAAATGAATATAATAAATAATTGATCAATCTTTCTGTAATGATGATAAAAATAATAAAAGCATTATGTGAGTATAATTTGATCTTTAATGCTTAAACTTCATATTATTATCTACAGCTGTTTTAACATAAAAATGAAATATGACACTTATATACTAATAAGGAAAACGTCTGGGTCCACTGCCATTCTAGCCTTTGAGAAGAGATTAGGTGAGTCATTTTATTTGTTATAAAAGAGGAAGACTTTATGATGTAAATCGAGTGAAGTGAAGCGAGATAGGAAGATATGGTTATGATGCATGGCGTAGAGAGACCTTGAAAAAAATTATGATTCGTAATTATGCAGGGACCTCGAGAGCAACATTTACTAATTCATCAATTGCTGAGACTGGCTAATAATGTGGAGTGCTTTCCGTATTAGCTCCGTTCAGGCCACCGTAAAGGCAAAGGCCTCAGTCATCTACCTCTCTTCTATGTCACCACCATAATATATATTTAACCTTAATATATCATAGTGTCTTATAACCATTTACCTAATCATCATGTATCACAAACTATTAAAGGGTTCCATTCACATTTATTAAAACTTTACACAGTTTCCACGTGAAAAAATATTTTCGTCATATTTATACATATACATTCCTCCTTCAGTTAATTATTAAATTATATTTCATTCGCACTAAGAATGAGAAAAAGTGGAGTTTTTTCTTAACAATAAGGAAGAACATTTGCTAATGAGAGCCTTTTCAAGATGAATAAGACCTAATTAATATTACAAACTACATAATTGCAGTTTTATATAACAAATTAGTTAATTCAATTTTTTTAGAGCTGTTTAGGAGAAAAATAAATGAATAAAGGCGTAAAATCAATGATGTAAAGAGATTTGAGTGAAAAGGTTGCTTTGACGTTGCGGGAATTTACTTTGTAGCACAACGCGGCATTGCGGAGCTTGTACCCTGTGAATAAAATTGAGTTGATAGCATTGCTGAGGCTCAAATGGGCGAGTAAAGTTGTTGGGCTCGGTGAGTAACGAATTCTGAGAAAGTTGGTACTCGCTGAACCGACTGGTAGGCGTCCGAAAGGTAGGCATAAGCGTCGATGGGAGGATCTCTGGAGCTTAGGCTTGAACTGTGATCATTGGACGAGTCTGTGTAGACAGTATTTGGTGGTAGGGGCATCGAATCTTCGGGTTTAGTAAGCCTGTTATTATTATTATTATTGGCCAGGTACCTTCAGTTTTGTGTAACTTCCTGTTTTAGGCTCAACTTACCAGATAAAAAAAAAAAAAAAAAAAAAAAACCTGTACCACTACAACCCATGAAGGGGCTTGGGCTCAGTACATATAGAGATTCGTACTGTTTCTAGGCCAACGGCAGTGCAATGAGGTGATTAGGCCTTAATCACGCTCAGCCGCCAGGTTTTTCCCCAATTAATTTGGGTACCTACTTTATAGAGGCTGGGTCTGCCCCATGAGGATTTCCGTACCCTAGGGTCGCCCCCCGACTGAATTAACAGAATAAATAATATTTCTGCCACAGCCGGGATTCGAACCCAGGACCCAGAGCACAGCAGACTAGTGCTCTATCCACTAGACCACGCCGCTCCCTCAACTTACCAGATACTCAGATTATTTATGAGACGGGTGATGGGGATCAGAGGACCATATAACTTGATAAACCCGGAAACTGTATACACAATCCGAGAATGGAAATGTTATATTTCAAAATGTGTGAAAGAAATATTTTTAAAACAATTCGAAACATTCTGTACTTGTCTCAAGAACGAAAGGTATTTTGATTGAATATTTATGTTGAGTTGTAAAATAAGTTTGTACCGTTTTTACTGGTCATTAAAAACAAAATCAATTTAATGTGGCCCATTTTGATCTATTAAATGTTCTCATATTTCATCATTTTGGTCATCATCAATAGTTGAATGACGACCCGAGCGCTTTGCGTCTTCCAAGTCAAAATATCCGGTTCTGATCCAAGCAAACCACTTACGGCCGGTGTTTTTTATAAGGTGTCTTGGCCATACACACTGCAATTTTTTTTAAACGTCGCTGCAGCGGATTCTTTTATTCGGAAATAAAAAATCATCAAATGACGAAAATGTAATTTTTTTCTCATTTTTTTAGTTTTTATTTCTAATTTATTTTTAGGCTTACCTTCCTAATCCTTGGCACACTCCCTATCCAGTTCCAAACATCCCTATAACCCTCCTTGTAGGTTTAAGCGGCAGTGGCCCAGAGACCTCTTGTAAATATGTCATTGGAGTGCTGGCAATGGCTGGCTTCTCCACTCATGCCCTGAGTGTATGTGGTTCTAGCGCCCTCGCTCAGCCTCCACTGACTCTCAAGAGCAGTGACGCGGTTGAATGAGAGGCGCTGGGATCTTCTGGCATTGTGCCTCGACATCCACTTGTGGATCTCGAGGTTTGATCCGGTGATCCCAGGGGCAGTTTGTAAATATTGTAAATAGGTATGAATGTGAACAAGATTGTTATTATTATTTTCTTTATAGTATTTATTTAATTTTCTTTCTTTCTTCTTTGTTTGATCTTTATTAATTATTTATTTTTATTTTATTTCAAATGTACATATGGAATGAATGATTTCTTATATCTGTAATACTCATTGCCCCAGAAGGTGGCAGATTGTATTATCTCGTAATAAATAATAATAATAAAAAAAAAATATATTTTTAATTTTTAACTTATAGATAAAGAATCTCGATTGAAACTGTTGCATAAAAGCACCATAAATAATACTTTTTTAGAATATCTAAATTTTATTGAACAAGTAAACATGATTTTATAAATACAGAGAGGATTAAATTCAAATATTGTAAAACGGTTCAAACTAATTTTACAACCTAATATTTTTTTCGCTAGCCAAAGTCACCATTGAAATTATTCGGTTGTAAAGGTAGATTTAGGAAGTTTACTACAGGCATAAAGCGGGGAGCATAAAGTAGAATACACCTGGGCCCAAACCTCCGCCACCTTCAAGACCTCAATATTCTCCGCCGGAAATAAAAACCTGCTGATCCGAGCATCTCTACAATCGTCGGGGTCCTTTATGTTCAAAGAGAGGCGTCTGTGGGGTTGGGGGAGGAAGGAGGAACGGCAGGCCAATAAGGGAAGGTCCGGAGTAGGAGGGGAAGTTGGGGTGTGAGGTGGAGGGGGAAGTTGTGGTGAGATGGAGGGGGAAGTTGTGGAGGAGGGAGGTTTCACTTCACTTTGTATATATTTACCCTAGATGGGGTAGGAAGAGGGGGGGGTAGGGGACGGAAATTGAACGGTACATATTTATCTGATCGGTAACTTAGAACTTAGAACCAGGAAATTGTAGCCAATAGCAACTTTTACTTTTTCTAATGACTAGTGATCGTTGAAGACATGTAGAAGAAAAGTTCGAATAATAAAAAATCCCCAATTACCTTTGAGGATAATACTTGATCCTCCGTTAGGGAAATAACATGAGTTATTACTATATCGAGTCCTCTACAGTAAACTGATAACGTATGAAATAACATGATTTATTACTATATCGAGTCCTCTACAGTAAACTAATAACGTATGAAATAACATGAGTTATTACTATATCGAGTCCTCTACAATGAAACTGATAACGTATGAAATAACATGATTTATTACTATATCGAGTCCTCTACAATAAACTGATAACGTATGAAATAACATGATTTATTACTATATCGAGTCCTCTACAATAAACTGATAACGTATGAAATAACATGAGTTATTACTATATCGAGTCCTCTACAATAAACTGATAACGTATGAAATAACATGAGTTATTACTATATCGAGTCCTCTACAATAAACTGATAACGTATGAAATAACATGATTTATTACTATATCGAGTCCTCTACAATAAACTGATAACGTATGAAATAACATGATTTATTACTATATCGAGTCCTCTACAATAAACTGATAACGTATGAAATAACATGATTTATTACTATATCGAGTCCCTACAATAAACTGATAACGTATGAAAAGAAATAATTTTACTGTTTCCAAGGATATGCTCGATTTTATTAATTTAAGGACTGTTATGATTTGGCCCGATCTAGATACCATTCCTTTCATGACCAACTCCATTCCCACCCTAATCCTCTAGTTTCCTTCCTTTCTTCCTCTTCAATTCCCGACAATCCTCCGAGGCGTCTGAAAAGGAGATGGCCCCGAGACCTTCTAGCTTAGAATAGTTACAGGAGTGCTACCATTGGGTAGTTCTTCTACAAGTCTTTTTCATGTCATTTTTCTTATATCATATTTACTTGTATTTTTTTGTAGTACAGTTGAAAATTTCAATAAATTATGTAAAAAAAAAAAAAAAAAGGAACGTTTTATTTTTTTTATTACAAGTTAAAGTCGCCAATCTTATTAAAATGATACTGAACAATTGATATATCTTGTAACTAGCATTCGATTCAAATAGGAAAAGAAGCATAATTTTTGACTCGATTCCCCTTTAAAAGGATGCGAATCGAAATACTCGTTTGTTTGTTTATTTAACGTCTCTTTATGCTACTATGGCTAATCGGACAATGCTACAGTGGGAGTTCTAAATTATGCCTATCCAGGTTTTATTAGGATAGGGATCTCTAACTAGTACCTGACACAAGCTCGGGACCACCTTTCAACGTCCCCTCCGAAGGACGGTATAACTAAGGATTTCATTCTCCCATTAAAAAATCCTAGGACCAGCTGGGGGTTTGAACCCGTGACCTTTGGCATAGGAGGCTGTTATGCTAACCACTCAGCTACAAGTGATCCCATCGAAATACTCGTATTTCACTATGGTCTAGGATAATAATAATAAAACGAAACATAATTAAATTAAAGGGAATATAATGCTTATTAATTCGATTATTGAGGCTTGTCATTTATATTTGATTTATTTTTCTCACTCTTTGCACTCACAGAACACCCTCTAGTGTCAAAGTGATATCGCTGCTTATTTAATCTTTGCCCAAAGGCTTATCCCTTTCTCCAACTCTTTTCTCCATTTACTACCGATCTACCAGATTCTATTGATCATTCCAGATGCCATCTTTACGCCGATGATCTACAAATTTACTTCTCTTTTCGCCCTTCTGATCTCATAGAGGCATCCCAGAAAGTTCAAAACGATATAGATCAAATTTGTCAACGTGCAAATAAAAACAAGTCACAGCTCAATGGAGGTAAAACCAAAGCAATCCTTATTGGTTCCAAACCAACCTTGAATTGGCTTCCATACTATCCGTTACTCTTCCTCCATAAAGTCCCTATCCAATTCCAAAAAACTGTTAAAAACCTAGGAATCACTTTTAATCAAAATCTGTCCTGGAACCATGTATCCGAAATATCCCGAAAATCCATTTCTATACTCAAACAGCTCTATAGATTCCGCAAATCCTTACCTTTAAAAACCCGTCAGCTACTTGTTTCCTCTGTTATCTTCCCCAATTTTGACTACGGTTGCCTGGTGTATAGAGGACTTACTGATGAACTGGAAACAAAATTGAAACGTCTTATGAATTGTTTTATAAGATTTATTTTTGGAGCCCGTAGACCTGACCATATCTCTGGGTATTATACTGAGTTAAAGTGGCTTTATCTTTCTGTTCGAAGGCAATATTTCCATGGTTCCTACCTATTCCAAACTTTAAAAAATAGAAAATTTTCCTATATAACTGAACTCCTCACCCTCCGCTCAGACATCCATTCGTTAAACACCAGAACCCAATCAATCAATATTTATACCCCATCACATAGAATAAATACTTTCTCGTTCGCTCCTCATTATTTTGCAATTCCTTGCCTATCTCTATCCGTAAAACCGTCTCTCTCTCTTCTTTCAAACAACATCTCTTCCAATACCTCCTTGAATCTCAATCTTCCGTTCTATTGTAAATATACGTACTCTGTATTATAAATATTTATTTTTATAAGTATATATATAATTGCGTGCTCTAAGTATGCAAAGATATATAGATGTATCAAATCTGTCTTTGTATTTTTATTTTAAAGTAACTGGACAATAGGCAATTTTTTGTTTTCATTGTTCTTGTTCTAAGGGGACATGGTCCCAGAATAAAGAGTTTTTTCTCATTTCATTTCATAGAAGCATCACCTCGCGGCTCAGCCTCCTAAATCTGAATCCGTAATCTTGTCGGCTAACAGGGGGTCAGGACCTGGCACTCAACTCCCTTGGCTTTCACAATATTTCTCGTAAAGCCGAATAAGCTTGTAATAAGGGAACTAATTATTTCAAGTCAAGGCGCCTTCAGCATATCATCCGTGATAATTACGTCTATAAATAGAGTATTTAATGGTTAAGAGATTTTTTACTTTAACTTACTTATTTACGAAATGAATAGTACGGGATGGTGTTGAGTTCGTAAAAATTTTCGAATTTCACTTTTCAACGGAAATACACGTTTTAGGGTCCAATAACCAAGTCCCGTAAAAAGGTCTGTGTGTGTGTGATAAGCCTAGCACAAAAACGAAGTCTCAAGAAACCGAAATTTCATATTTAAGACAAGTACAATCCCGAGATGTTAAAACAGCAACTTTTTCACCAAAATCAGCTGACCGGAAGATCTACTTTGTACTAGGCAGTTTGCCCCTTTTTTCGATTCCCTCCCAAACGACTTTAATAAAACTCGCTGTATCGATGTAATGTAGATTTTGTTATAATGGAAATAGTCTGACAGAGCTTAAATGACGTTTGTTTAAATTTTCTTCCTCTGAAGTACTTTTAATTTTGTAGATTATTAGATGGGAAGATTGACCACCGTGAACAGTGAAAAATTACCATAGCTTAGTTGTGCTAAGACCAAAACAACTGGTGGACGACACTGTGTACTGTTACTGTTTGTTATTGTATTTAAATTGAATTGCAGCAGGTGAACTCCTTTCCCACACACGGGCTCGCCTTAGTGGGATACGACTTCTACTTGCACTGTAAAATGTCTGTATTTTAATTTAAATAAAGAAAGTTAAAAAAAAAAAAAAAATTCGCAAAACTTTCGTAGCCGCCGCCTCGCAGAACTCGCTTGTTCCCTGAGCAGGGCAGAACAACCTGGTGAGGGTATTTGGCGGCACGTTTCCCTATCACTCTTTCAAGTTGTAATCAATTATTGGGTTGTTTCACATGAAATGTCCGTTTTTTTATAGTTTCTGAAATACATAAAGGATTTTGCAAGTCTCAGTTGTTTTCTTCCGAATGTTTACATATTTAAAGTAAACAGTTATTAATTCTCTACCTTTGTATTATAAACATTAGCTTCCCATCAATTACCTACTTTTTAGTATACCTCCAAATATGAACATGGAAACACGCGATGTCCTCAAACATACAGTGGAAGGAAACCCCTACCAAACAGTTAAATGACTCTCAGCACAACTAAATGCAAGTGCAATACCGTTTCCGGACATTTAAAGTGTATTGGGAAAGTAAAAAATCTCGATACATGGGTACCACATGATCTCGCTGAGCGGCTGTAAGACCTCATGTTTAAAAACATACCGTGCAAAAATTGAAAGAACTGGGCTACGAAGTTCTTCCGCACCCACCATATTCTCCCGACTTGTCTCCAACAAATTACCACCTGTTCAGGAATTTAGACAACTTCGTCAAAGGAAAACTTTTTGAAAATGATGATCAAGTGAATAGTGCGTTTTCATATTTCGTTTCACTTCAAAGCTCGGATTTTTTCAGTTTGGGGATAAAGAAGTTGGTGTCACGTTGAGAAAAATGTGTAGAAAAAGAAGGTAAATACTTCGAATAAAGTTATCTTATTTTCATATCGTATTTTTAATAAAAATCCTTTACCTTGAAAACGGACATTTCATGTGACACAACCCAATAATAATTTATAACGTACATTACCAAAAAAAAAATAAAATAAAATAGAAATAACAAACTTTAATATGTAACACTTATATATCCGACAAAGCGGCATACATTTAAGGCATTCTCACAGTCTTGAGTAATTCAACTTTCCTAAAATTTATCCTAAAAGCGAATTTTTTTCCATCATTATAAAATAAAATTTGCTTGCATGAGAGTATACATTTGCCTGTTCATTAAGGCAAGGATAAAGCTCAAACGAAGATTACTTTAAAAAAGAAAAGAAAAAAAAAAAAAAAAGGAAAAATTAAAGAGAACAATGAGAAGACGATAGCTTGAACGTGTACACGATAGTAAGAACTAGGAGGGGGAGGGGGAGAAAGGAGGGGGCTAATTAAAGACTATCACCTCCTCCCCCTGCCCCTCCCGCTATCAGCAGACTATCACAATTCACCCCTATCCCCTCCCCTTTCTCCTCCCCTTCCTCTTCTCGTTCATTATCTATCTCTTAAATATCCTTTCCTCCCTCTCCTCCACTTCCCCCCTTCTACTAACTGTAGGCGTGCGCCGATGTTGTTAGCGAGCAAATAGTTTTCTCAGTTGAGTTAATAAAATACAAAGCTAAAATAAAAAACAGAAAAAACCTTATCGCCAAGGTACCTTTTTTTCAGTTTTTACAATATGAAAACCTGGTTTCGGTTTAATATTAACCATTTATAAATAAATTATTTTAAAAACATATTTATTGATATTTACAATTGTATTATATACATCAAATATATGTGATGCACATAGTAAACTGACATGAAATACATGTAGATACGCTACCCATTGGCACTACTATTCCAAACTAGATCTCAGTCCCATTTTCTTTTCAGACACCTCGAAGGCAGATCAGGAATTCGAAAAGGATAATAGGATAGAAACTAATGGGTTTAAGTGGGAATGGCTTGCCGTTTTAGGCTAATTCTAATTTACAATTGTATTAAAGAACACGATTAGTAAATATGAGGTATGAAGGATTTAAGGTATTAGGGTCATTATGAAGGAGTTGATTTGTAACAAAATAAGGGGCATTCAGGATTTTGCGAAGGATTTTGGATTGTAAGGACTAGATGCGGGAGGAATTAGATGGTTTCGTACAGCCCCAAATCTCGATTTCATATGTCCCAATAGGTCTGATAATAGTGATGTAAATGAGTGTTTTGTAATGTACTGGAAGTTTTGAACGTTAGTCTAGTAAGTGTTGTAGTAATCGGTATCTTCGAGCAGTTTCTTGTCGTTTCAGTCTTGTGTGAGGAGATGACAAATTCAATTTATATTCTATCATTAATAAAGACTTAAGTCATCATTAATAAAGACGAAAGATTGAAAAATATGAAACATTAATTTCATCTTTGTAATGTCCCAATCGAAATGCTACTTTACGTCCCGAATTTGCTTTTAATTCCTCAATTACCTTCAATACATATTGCTACGGCTAAGACAATGACAGGTATACCACGCCTAGAATGGTCCGGATTTGGCTAGAGGCTTCTTGACCTGGACGGTCCTCGAAGTGCTTCCAACGGCCCGGCCTCTACCTGCCATGTCTGGAATATTCGGTGGTGGTACAAATACCGGTCCACTACGCCTGAGTCAGTCAGTCTTAATCCGGCTCAACAAGCATCTGTGATGTATCAGTGAACAGTGACAGTGAACCGTTTGTGGCAGTGTAGTGAAACTGTGTGACAGTATTGTGATAACCGGTCGGTGGGAAATTAGAAGACTGTAGTTTATATATAATTTATAGTTGTAAGTTTTAGAATAAGTCTAGCATATTGTATAAATTTACGTAAGTAGTTTATTTGTTAAGAATACCTGATTTATATGTCGACTGTTTAGTAGTTAAGCTGGTAATTCAATTATTATTGTAACTATAGTGGTTAGTAATCCCTTTGTATTTGTACATTCTGTATTTAATAAATATTTGTAATTTGTAAACTGGAGTAGTTCATTTCTCACACCCCGTAGCCCGCAACAATATGAAAATTATTGTAAATGTTACAATGCAATTCTAATGTAGCAACTAAAGAAATGATTACCCTCTGAATAAACCATCATTCCAATTTGAGCTGGCATTGAGCATTATTCCAATTGGCGCTATTATTATTCATGAAGCCTCAGCACAGAGCTACCGCTGACCCGCGCAAAAAGGATAATGAAGGGCTATTTGTGGGAGTGCGGCGGCCAAGGGCTTTATTACAACGCTTGAGGGATCAATGAATCAATACCCCATGGATCCATTTTCGGGTTGAGGAAGGATCCACCGGCCGTACAGGATAGGGATGGGGTAGGAGTATGGTAGTGTGGGGGTGGGGTAGAAGTATGGTAGTGCGGGGGTGGGGGTAGGAGTTGGAAAGGGGTGGGTTAGGTGTAGAGTTGGGTGGGGTCAGGAGTAGGGTAGGGGTGGGTTAGGTGTAGGGTATGGGTGGGGGTAGAAGTAGGGTATTGGTAGAGGTAAGAGTTGGGTAGGGGTGGGTTAGGTGTAGGTTATTGATAGGGTTAGAATTCGGGTAGCACCGTAGAGCGGCTCCCAGTGAAGGAGAAAAATGAGACCTTCGCTAGCATCCTGAGTCGGGTTCCTGTAGTCCAACCAGAGAAGATGGAGAAGAACCCGACGTACGTAACTGTGAAGGGAATGTCGACCGAGGGGAAGTAGTCTCCCAGGAAAATATTTGAAGAATTTCCGACTCAGGATGCCATAAAGGAAGTCAGGTCTGGTCTTAAAACGGTTAAGGTCAACAATAGGGGAGCATTCCTCTTCAAGGCGGAGAGGGCAGTACAGGCATGAAAGCTAATGACGTCAGCAGCGGCTGGTGGAGCCTCTCCATGAGGGATTATGTCGACCCCTTGTTGTGCCTTAGATGTCAGGACAATGGTCATCCTGCAAAGTCATGTGACAAGGAGATAGTCGGCAGATGGTGCACGAAGCCCGGGCACGAAGCAAAAAAATGCCAAGAAAAGAAGAAAGGGAGGCCACCGACCTTTGGGCATTGTAAGAAGGCCGGGAAGGAAGGCATACAAGTGATGTGCAGCAATGAGTGCCTAAGACACCTGAATGAGATGGAGGAAAAATCTGAGGTATACCAAGTTATATAATGAAAATAAAAAATATACAGCAAATAAAACATTATATTATATTGGGTTGTGTCATATAAAATGTCCGTTTTCAAGGTAAAGGATTTTTACTAAAAATACAATATGAAAACAAGATAATTTTATTCAAAGTATTTACCTTCTTATTCTACATATTTTCCCAACGTGACATCAATTTTTTTTCCCCAAACTGAAAAAGCTTTGAAATGAACCAAAACCTGAAAACGCACTTTTCACTTGATCATCATTTTCAAAACGTTTTCCTTTGACAAAGTAGTCTAAATTCCTGAACAGGTGGTAATCTGTTGGAGACAAGTCAGGATAATATGGTGGGTGCGGAAGATCTTCGTTGCCCAGTTTTTTCAATTTTTGCACGGTATGTTTTGAAACATGGAGTCTTGCTGCCGCTCAGTGAGATCATGAGGTACCCATATATCGAGCTTTTATACTTTTCCAATATACTTCAAATGTCTGGAAAAGATAGATGCACCTGCATTTAGTTGTGCTGAGAGTCCTTTAACTGTTTGGTAGGGGTTTCCTTCTACTGTATGTTTGAGGACATCGTTGTCTATTACGGACAGAGGTCTTCCTCGGGCAAGTTTTCCAAGTCGGTATCCACAGTTGAAAACTTAGCAAACCAACAGCGAATGGTCCGTTCATTAACACTCCGATAATGTTCATATTTTGAAGTATACTATGAAGTGGGTAATTGATTGTGAAGCTAATGTTTATAATACAAAGGTAGAGGATTAGTAACTGTTTACTTTAAATATGTAAACATTCGGAAGAAAACAACAGAGACCTGCAAAATCTTTTATGTATTTCAGAAACTATAAAAACAGACATTTCATGTGAAACAACTGAATATTTTAAAATACATCAGAATGCGCCTTTTTTTTAAGAAATTGCCACTTGTGATCCTCGATAGCCCACGTTGGTCGCTACATCTTGCTCGATAAAGTGTATTCTCGGCCGAGACCATTTAGTTAGGTCGCAGGACCAAAGGAGGAGTACAACAGTTGATCTTGACCTACATCTTTCATGTTCAACCCTAACCACCACTAACTATCCCTAACCACCGACTGTGTTGGTTATCATATCCCCCTCAAAGTCTCTTCTCATAACAACTTTAGGTAGTTTTATCGAAGTCAAGTCGAGGACTATAATCTTATCAAATGATTTATCCGAAATTTTTAACATTCATTTTCATTTATAACAAATATATAATACTGGAAAGTATTGAGTAGGTGAAAATTTTGGAATTTCTTGCATTAAAAAAAAAAAGCAAATCTACGGCGGAAACACATGAATTTTACATAGTTTAAACACATATTCAGATTTATAATGAATAATACAACAATAAAAAATCAATACTTCGATATGTTGTTTACTGACGCATCCAAAATGGAAGAAAAAGTTGGTTGTGCTGTCTACAGCAGAGAGCAACAGCTCATGTTCAGTCTGCCAGGCGAGAGCTCCGTCGTCTCCGGAGAAGCCACAGCCATACTGAGAGCTCTCAAATGGATTAGAAGCTCAGAAAAAACGTAATGGACTATCGTGACAGACTCGTGGAGTGTTCTTACAGCCATTAACTGCCAAACCTCATCTCATGTCATAATTAGAGATATAATAAATAAATGGTGGGAAACAAACATTAAGTCTAAAGTCGTGATTATGATATGGGTACCATCTTACCGTGTGTGTGTGGGACCGAAAGAGCTGATCACTCAGCTGATTTAGCCAGAAAAGAAGAATCCGTGGAAATTACTCAAAAAAAAAAGAACCACGATGGAGGATTGGGTGAGTAGATATTAGAAAGTTCTGCTAAAAGAGTGTGAGGACGGTTGGAGAGAGAAAATATCCAAATTGAGAACTAGTGCAAGAACTTCAAGGTGAGAGGAAATTATAGTATGCAGTCTAAGGATTGGATACTGCCAGTTTACACATGCCTACCTTTTGAGACGTCTGGAAGCTCCAACCTGCAAAAAATGCAATAATACTCCTCTAACTGTGCAACACTTGCTAATTGAGTGCCCGCTTTTCGAGCAATCAAGGAAAAAATTCAACCTAAAGAAAACCATAAGAGAAATACTTAAAGATGAGGAAGAAAGTGTAACTACATTGATAGAGTTCATGAAAGTAGGATTTTACTATATAATATAATTATTTCGACCACGCCAATGACCCTTAAGGGTAGAGAGGGATAAGAAAATTTTAAAAAAATTAGTAGATATAATAATCACTAAAACGTTTATGCCCTATCCGTCACTTTGCCATACGTTTTACAAATAAATATATAACACTTGACCGTTCATAAGAAAATTGCCTAAACAGTTGTCAAAAAATAAACAATGTTTTCTCTTCTTACGGTCATCGGGACTACTCTTCATATGATAAGCATATGTACAATATTTACCATATTCAATTTTTGAAATAATGACACCAGATATACACCACAAGGACAGATAAGAGCCCAGATTAGGATTATCGAGGAACAAGTTAAGATGATACATTCCCAAACCGGAAATCCTCAACTCTGGCTGATATCGATCCGCGAGGATTTTCATAGCCGCTAGATCGTAGCCCAAGATACCAGATAGATGCTACACCATGATAGGAGAGAGATACCACGACCACTATCGCCGAGCCGGCTGGCTAGATAAACAGCCACCGCTTGCCCGACTCGGGTGGAACCCATTAGGGCCTAATCTCCCTCCCCTCCCCCCCACCCACCAATTACTGATAATCCCGCCACCAGAATATAGTCGCGCAACCTACTCAGCTTCCAAAGTGTCTTGCTAAATCAGATCGTCGGCCTCGGCATTGTCCTAGTCTAGTAGAGGATTCTACCGATTTAGGAAAGAACGGTGCCGAAGAATTCCAATAGCTACACAACCAATTTTAGGAATTTTTTTACAGAAAACGCCAAATGTATGATTCATGTGTTACTGGAGCTCAATTAGTTTAGTATTACTGTACCTGAAATCGTTTGTTTCTCAATATTTTATATTTGTTTATTTTATACATATATATATATATATATATATATATATATATATATATATATATATATATATATATATTATTTTTTTATTTATTTATTTTTTTTTTAAATCTCCTTCTGAACGATGCAGACATTATCGCTTTGGGAGCTTTAGTTCATCGCAATTCGGAAATATTTTTAATTTTATAACTTCTATTCATTATTATTATAAAATATAATATAATTTTTGCCGTTTTCGCAATAATGAACATGTATATATTGCTGGAAGGAATTAGTCCGGGTGGCGGTCATTAAATGAAACAACTCAATAGTTTCAACTATTTTATTGTTTGCCAAAGTTTCGACCCCCATTGTGGGTCATCAGCAGGGCTGGGGGTGTAAAAGCGATGGCTTGTTGAGATGAGAATGCCTGCTGTTGTTGAGATGTAGATAGTATGTCCTGCTTGCGATTTTGTATTCTGGCGCTGCGGCGGAGAGTTGAAGTGGGTGTATCTTTTTTGTTGTTGTTCCCGAGTTCTTTTCATCATTGTGGATATACTATACTATACTACTACATCTCAACAAGGCATTGCTTCTACACCCCCAGCCCTATTGATGACCCACAATGGGGATCGAAACGTTGGCAAACAATAAAATAGTTGAATTAGATGAGGAAGATGGTTGGGGTTGCGGTCATAAATTAAAACACACAATTAAAAATAAGCGTTATTTTAATTATGTGCCGACGTTTCGGCCTACAATGTGGGCCTTCATCAGGGCTAAAAGAAACAAGATAACAACCAATGTAATTATAGACTTAATAATGCGTTAGGTATATAATAATAATATGACAGTAATAAATTATGGGAACATAAATAATATTAAATGTGAAATGATAATAAGATGACAATTATAAAGTATGGAAATAAGGTGACAGTTATAAAGTATGGAAATAAACAAAATTAAGATGATAGTTATAAAGTATGGAAGTAAACATAATTGAGATGATAATATTGTAATGAGAATATATAAATAGAGACTAAGTAAATGAAAAAAATGATAAAGGAAAAATATGTGAACAATTAAAATTTTAAATATTAACAATTTTGAGTTGATATATGACGGTAATATATTAAAAACATAGTTAAGAGTATAGGTAATATATAAAAAATATAGTCATTACAAAAGAGAAACAGTATGAATAAAAAATAATTTAAATTTTAAAATAATGTAATATTAAGCTAATAATTATATGTCAGGATAGGTAACGGAGAAAGATATGAGTATGGAAAGGGGGAGAAAGAAATGGGCGATGAAAAAAGACCCTTATCAATAAGAAAGAAACACTTACGTGACAACATGACAGCTTTGCCTACAGAAGTGATGTTTCTCAGTTTAAAAAACGCTCTTTGCGTGGAACGGAAAATATGAGAACTAAAATGTCCGTTAGGAAAATTCCAAGAAGCTAAGTTATGTTTACTGATTCGATTGTTAAAAAATAGCCAAAAGTTATTACTTGAGAGTACTAGAGTTATTACTTATGAGTATTTGATAAAATTGTAAGAAATAGTGACGAGGTAAAGATTAAAAGATTTTAAGTAATAACGGATGACGATGATAAATGATGAATGATGATAAGGTAATAACGAATGACGATAAGGAGCTGTCGAAGGAAATGATAAATAAACAGTAATCTAGTAGGTAAACAAATAAATAAATAAAGAAGGGGAGTACGAAAATTAAATAAATATATAAATAAAAAAATTGATAATAAATAAATAAAAATTATGAAGAGATGATCAGATGGTTGTTTAAAAAATGAGCTAGGGATGCTTTATTAAATTTAATATTTGAGAATAAGCTAGTGACAAGTTATGTTTGTCAGTCTTTTGATTAACAGGAAGGGGTTCTAGTTGTATGTAAATGCATTCTGTAATGAGTCGTTTGTCATGGTTGGGAACAGTGGCAAGAATGGATGTTTTATCAAAATCAAAGGAATGGTTAAGGGTTAAGGAATGTTCTGAAAGTTTTGAAGCGGTAGAATTTTTGGAGGAAATTGTATATTTGTGTCGGGTGATGCGATCTTTGAGAAGGTTTTTGGTTTCACCAATATAGGCAGAGTTGCAATTAGGAGTTCCGCAAGGGACTCTATAAACAATTTTTGAACGGTGGTCTGTTGGTATACTGTCTTTAAGTCGGCTGTAAATATTGGAGAGTTTGTAGTGGGATTTGAAAGTAAGTCTGAGGTTTGGATAGAAGGATTTTAATGATTTTTTAATTTTTTCTGAAAGAGAGGGGATGTAAGGTACGGATCTATATAATGGAGTTGGTGATGATGATGGAGTAGAAAGAGAGGTTAATTGAGGTTGAGACTGATTTCTGTAGTTATTTATAAGTTTGTTTATGATCACGGTAGGGAAGTTATTGGCCAGGAGAATTGTCTTTATGCGGTTAATGTTTATGTCGTGAAAACGGGGATCGGAAAGGAAAAGGCTTCGGTGTATAAGATTTTTAGCAACGTTAATTTTTTGATGATGGGGATGTTGGGAATAAAAGTTTAATAGTCTGCCAGAGTAAGTCGGTTTTGTGTACCAGTCAGTGGATATTGTGTTATTAGGGTTTCTAATGATGAGGAGGTCAAGAAATGGAAGGGAATTGTTAGTTTCGGATTCAGCTGTAAAATGTAGGCGGGGTGGTAAGAGTTAAAGGCTAAAAGTATGTCAGTAATTTTGTCGGGGTTAAGAACAAGGAGGAGGTCGTCTACGTATTTTTTAATAAGAATAATATCCTCAGGAAACTGAGGGATTATCAAATTTAGTAAATCGTTATTTCAGGACTGGCTATGGGAAATCCTCTCGCCCCTGACCTCGCCAATATTGTCCTTAACGATTTACTAAATTTGATAATCCCTCAGTTTCCTGAGGATATTATTCTTATTAAAAAATACGTAACGACCTCCTCCTTGTTCTTAACCCCGACAAAATTACTGACATACTTTTAGCCTTTAACTCTTACACCCCCCCTCCTACATTTTACAGCTGAATCCGAAACTAACAATTCCCTTCCATTTCTTGACCTCCTCATCATTAGAAACCCTAATAACACAATATCCACTGACTGGTACACAAAACCGACTTACTCTGGCAGACTATTAAACTTTTATTCCCAACATCCCCATCATCAAAAAATTAACGTTGCTAAAAATCTTATACACCGAAGCCTTTTCCTTTCCGATCCCCGTTTTCACGACATAAACATTAACCGCATAAAGACAATTCTCCTGGCCAATAACTTCCCTACCGTGATCATAAACAAACTTATAAATAACTACAGAAATCAGTCTCAACCTCAATTAACCTCTCTTTCTACTCCATCATCATCACCAACTCCATTATATAGATCCGTACCTTACATCCCCTCTCTTTCAGAAAAAATTAAAAAATCATTAAAATCCTTCTATCCAAACCTCAGACTTACTTTCAAATCCCACTACAAACTCTCCAATATTTACAGCCGACTTAAAGACAGTATACCAACAGACCACCGTTCAAAAATTGTTTATAGAGTCCCTTGCGGAACTCCTAATTGCAACTCTGCCTATATTGGTGAAACCAAAAACCTTCTCAAAGATCGCATCACCCGACACAAATATACAATTTCCTCCAAAAATTCTACCGCTTCAAAACTTTCAGAACATTCCTTAACCCTTAACCATTCCTTTGATTTGATAAAACATCCATTCTTGCCACTGTTCCCAACCATGACAAACGACTCATTACAGAATGCATTTACATACAACTAGAACCCCTTCCTGTTAATCAAAAGACTGACAAACATAACTTGTCACTAGCTTATTCTCAAATATTAAATTTAATAAAGCATCCCTAGCTCATTTTTTAAACAACCATCTGATCATCTCTTCATAATTTTTATTTATTTATTATCAATTTTTTTATTTATATATTTATTTAATTTTCGTACTCCCCTTCTTTATTTATTTATTTGTTTACCTACTAGATTACTGTTTATTTATCATTTCCTTCGACAGCTCCTTATCGTCATTCGTTATTACCTTATCATCATTCATCATTTATCATCGTCATCCGTTATTACTTAAAATCTTTTAATCTTTACCTCGTCACTATTTCTTACAATTTTATCAAATACTCATAAGTAATAACTCTAGTACTCTCAAGTAATAACTTTTGGCTATTTTTTAACAATCGAATCAGTAAACATAACTTAGCTTCTTGGAATTTTCCTAACGGACATTTTAGTTCTCATATTTTCCGTTCCACGCAAAGAGCGTTTTTTAAACTGAGAAACATCACTTCTGTAGGCAAAGCTGTCATGTTGTCACGTAAGTGTTTCTTTCTTATTGATAAGGGTCTTTTTTCATCGCCCATTTCTTTCTCCCCCTTTCCATACTCATATCTTTCTCCGTTACCTATCCTGACATATAATTATTAGCTTAATATTACATTATTTTAAAATTTAAATTATTTTTTATTCATACTGTTTCTCTTTTGTAATGACTATATTTTTTATATATTACCTATACTCTTAACTATGTTTTTAATATATTACCGTCATATATCAACTCAAAATTGTTAATATTTAAAATTTTAATTGTTCACATATTTTTCCTTTATCATTTTTTTCATTTACTTAGTCTCTATTTATATATTCTCATTACAATATTATCATCTCAATTATGTTTACTTCCATACTTTATAACTATCATCTTAATTTTGTTTATTTCCATACTTTATAACTGTCACCTTATTTCCATACTTTATAATTGTCATCTTATTATCATTTCACATTTAATATTATTTATGTTCCCATAATTTATTACTGTCATATTATTATTATATACCTAACGCATTATTAAGTCTATAATTACATTGGTTGTTATCTTGTTTCTTTTAGCCCTGATGAAGGCCCACATTGTAGGCCGAAACGTCGGCACATAATTAAAATAACGCTTATTTTTAATTGTGTGTTTTAATTTATGACCGCAACCCCAACCATCTTCCTCATCTAATTTCTCTACGGTCAACAAAACTCCATCATTATAAAATAGTTGAAAGTATTCAGTTGTTTCATTTAATGACTGCCACCCGGACTAATTCCTTCCAGTAATTCTCAACGGTCAACTAATTATATCCACAACGAACATGCATATAGCTAATACAGCTGTTTGTCTGGTATATACATCGATGTTCAGCACCTCCAAGATTACAGTCACCCTTCTTCATATACTTTGACTAAAGTAGCTTTTACTCTACCATAAGCAAATATGAGCAAATGAGTTTTGCTTAGTTCTTACATTATGATACTAAGAAGTGGAATAATTGCCATCGCGTAGCTTCATTTTTCCATCTATTGCTACAAACACATCGAAAATGAACATTTAATTTAGATATACAAAGCTAAAACCTTCTTTATAAAATTTTGAAGGTGCTGTAAAATTGTGTGATACTGCAAAGATATGTGGAAAAGAAAATATAAAATTTGTGTAAGTAGGCACTCGAGTGGTAATAATTATAAGTAAAATACTAGGCTTATTAGAAGTATAAAAACCACTCACGTTTGTAAATTAATATTGCCAACTTGTAAAAACATTTGTGATGAAAGCTTTGGTAGGATTATAGTTTGGGATGTTGTCTGTTAAACACGAGCCGAGCTATGTTTAAAAAATAAAAAGTTGATATTTTTAGTTTTTTTTTCCATGTGTTAACGACTGTGCGCCTTATCCAGGCAGAAGCTGACAATATAATAATGCCCCTTTTTTTGCACAGTTGCACTTGGAATAGGGTTACATATATTTTAAAAAAATCTCTTTCTGAACGATTCAGAGATTGTCGCTTTGGGAGCATTAGTTCATCGTAACGAATAGTGCAGATAGCAAGGAAATATGTTTAAGTTCATAACTTCTATTCATTATTATAATAAAACATAATTTTTTATGTTTAAAAAATAAAAAGTTGATATTTTTAGGTTTTTTCCATGTTTTAACCACTGGATATATATATATACTAATGCTGTATATATATGTATATACAATATACTGATGCTGACAATATACTAATCCGTACTTCCTCTCTGCCCCCAGGTTCGATCAGTAACATCGACGACGGGGAGTACCACTGCAACAAGACGCAGGTGCGAAAGGTGATCTCCGGAGTGGTCGGAGCTGCGTCGAGCGTCACCTCCATCCAAGTCGCCAACCTCCTCAGGCTCTTCAAGATACCTCAGGTCAGTGCTACTTTGTTTGTGCAATCGCAAGTCTTAGTCTGTACTGTTAGTCTTTTAATTACATATGCTGGTGTTCTGACACTGGTCAGATTCTCCTCTCATGTGCGGTGTAATTGTGGCTGTGGCGCCCTCACTCAGCTTCCGCTGGCTCTCACCAGTGATGCGGCTGAGAGGGAGGCGCTGGGATCCTTTGGACTCTACTTGTCCTTCCACAAGTGGGGGGACAAACCCCGTTCGGGTTCCCTAGCTGATTGTAAATATTGCACATTGGTATGAATGTGACATTCATAAAAAAAAACATGTCACCTTTTTCTCATCATTGTCGTAATTGTTCTTTTGTTTAAATATTTATCGAACATGTCACCTTATTTATTCGTTAACTTCATTTATTTTTAGGGGGCGGGTGCCGAGTGTGTTTGCTGTGAGCACGCGTTGCCGAAAAGTTAAAACCAAATCTTCATTCCCCGTATAGCCTTTAAAGGCGAAGTAGGGGTGGACAAAAAAAAAAAAACAAAAAAAAAAAAAAAAACTTCATTCATTTGTATTTATTTTGTCTACAAATTTTGTTATTGTATACGTTTATTTGTTATAATAATAATAATAATATAATAATTTTATACGTATGACTGAGATCCTATAGCAATATTATTATTGTCTATTATGACGAATTGTAATATATACGAATAAATAAATAAAAAAGTTCTTTTCTGTTACTGATTAGGAAAGGACGTAAAATATAGAAAAAAATAAACATATTGCCAATCCAGACAAACTATGGGTACATGTATGGACAAGATGAATTACATCGACTGTCACATGAGGATGGTGACGCCAGAGAGAGTGGTATGTTGTCTTGATTCAGTTTTTGGAGTCTTGTGACCTCAAATTTAGCAATACCTGGCCACCTTTAGAGCCTCATCGGTTGGTCGTGAAGAAGACAGGCACCAAGTTATTGTCATTGGCTTGGCGGCCACTACACTGGCAGTGGTACTGGTGCCAGTACTGGTGCCGACCATCGGGTGGCTGCGCTGAATATTCATGACGCCCTCGGTCTCCGGGAGTGAATACACTATCAGACAATCCTATGAATAATTTAACGCCAATCCTCGAGGAATCAAACTCTCTGTTGTCTTGATTCCTCCCTCACCGCCAAGTTTGGTGCCTCACTGTTTCCTTTGCCTCCAATCACGAGAAGGCCCGTTCCCCCTGCCCGTCCATTCATGAGAAGGCACAACCTAACACTTCTCTCCGGCGAGTTAGCTATCAACTGATTTCGGTTCGGCTCATCGATACTTAATAATGCTCTACAAGAAAGAAAACTGAATGCCTATATATTTCACTTTAAAAACACCCTATTTCGAAACTTTACTAGACTATTTTGGAGCAAATTACGAACTTTAATATATAATAAGGTGCTAAATATATAATAATAGGATTTTTATAAATGATGCCTTTCATTCATCATGTAGGTGAGCAGATGTGTTTTTTATTTAATTTAATTTTTACTTTCACAAACTATATATAGTAAGGGAAAGTATTGCGATCGTGAAAATTTTCGAATTCCAGTTTTGCACCTATTTTCGATTTTCTCAAAAACGGTTCAGACGATTTTGATTAAAATCGCTATATCGATGTAATATTTAATGGGCTATAATATCATGTTGGTTTCATTCTGATTAAAATGGTCTGACAGGGCTTAAATGCCGATATTTTACAATTATCTTTCTCTAAAGTACCTTTAATTTTGTGGATTCTATAATAATAACTATATTATCTTGTTACCACTGATGAAAAACAGCTAAATGTATAAATGGAATGAATTCGATACCCAACTAAAGGAGAAAACAGAAAAATATTTTTTTAATGCATTTTTTTGTTTTTGAACATAAGAATAATAATATACATGTATGATATACCAATGGAAAGCTAAAGATTTTAGAAAAAATATTATCTCATACACAAGCTTTTAAAAGTTAATATAGAGTGATTAAAACAAGATAAAACTAAGTGATTCTTTTAGATAATAATATAATAGTTTTTTTTAATAATTTAATTTAATTAATTCTTTAATAGTTTTACGTATTTTTATCTCTAACCTTATTTGAAAATTCTATCATTGATTTTTAAAATGGAGGTAAGTGAATGTAGTGTATTGCCCGCACCAGATTTTTATATTTATTAAATGATCTGCCATTTTTATTGTAACACCCTTCTTCCCTCAGTTCATGGACATCTGATTTAGACATGAGGCTTCGCTTGAAAACATCTACTCACATTAGGTAATGGTGTATTTTTAAAATTAATCAGTTATTGGTTTCATATTTATTAATTAAATTTTAATAATTTTAATTAAATTTGTGCAATGATGAGCATGGTACATCGACTGAATCAATTTATATATAATTTCTATAGTGGAATGATTTCTATTGTTCTTCTTTTTTCATGTTCAGTTGTAAATTTTTAAATTGTTTTGATAGAATTTCAACTGTTCTATATGAAGTTATTCAGGTTCTACGCATCTTAAAACGTAAGCCCTCAAACTTTGAAGGGGAGTAATGTTTTTTTCGTTTTTTCATGTTGTTTTTTTTTTTTTTGTTGTAATGTTTACTCGATTGCAAAGGTTCATTATTGAAAATAATAAACCAAAATTATTAAATGATGAAAATGATTTTTTTTCTTTTCCATTTGAGCTATCAAAACGCCACTTAAAGATAAGGAATCTAAAGTTGAAATTGATGCATAAAATTACTTTAACTAATCCTTTTTAGAATATGTAAACATTATTGACCAATTACACATGGTGAATTACAATATTGAAAAACGCTACGAAAACATTTTACAAGGACATTAATGAAATATAGTCCACATTATAGATTGCAGAGGATTTCCATCATGTTTTACATTTAATGAATATTGGTGCTGGTTCTCGTGTATGCCTGTTAATGTACGTACATTGGATATTTATTATAAAAGGAAAGTTATGGATTACCACAAATCATCTCATTATATCAATCTCGTTAGCTTCAAACGGCCTATTATTTAATGCTTAAAGGTGGGACGTAAAGTTCTGCTAATAAACGTAATAATGCCTTCTATTCCCTCTCCTCCTCCTAACCCCCTCCCTCACCTATCATCCACACCCCACTTACCATTATCTTATTCCTTGAGGTGCAATATCTAACTTTGTTCATATTAACAAATAAAATAAAAAGCATTTTTAAAGAATATGATCACACAAATATAGCATATGGATTATATAACAACAACAAATTAGAAAAATATTTAAGTAAGATGAAAGGTAAAATGAAAATTCTGGAAAAAACAAAATGTCATATATATAGAATTTATTGTGAGAATTGTGAGAGAGTTTACATAGGTGAAACATAAAAAAAAAAAAAAAAAACTAAAAACAAGATTATCACAACACATTTCCAATTGTAAAAGTATAACAAATTTAAATGCTACAGCGTTATCTCACATAGCGCAAAATGCCAACATAAATTTAATTTTGAAAATATAAAAATACTAGTTCATCAAAAAATAATAGAAATAGAAAAAATACTAGAAGCAATACACATAACCAAAATATAACAATAAAACAGTTAATTTTAAAACAGACACCAAAAATCTAGGTACTCATTACGCGGACATAATTAATAATATACAAATTTAAGAAAAATAGAACAATAAAACAGTGAAAAACAAAATAAGTAATAACATCGAAATAGAAATAAAAACAGACTCAGGAATTATATCAATATATCAATATTAAAGTACAAAGTTACAAACAGTGAGTCAATAGTCAACCTTACATGCTGAAGCAGCTGTGTGCCATAGAATATTAGTATGTACATATAAAAAAAAAGGTAATTTGAATTTAAATTTATATTATGAAAAAATTTATTTATTAAAATTTAACTAAAAGCAAATGTTTAAAAAAAAAAATTTTTTTAGTCTTGAAAAGGCCCCGAAACGTTGACTACCACTTGTGACAATTTTGTGTATCAATAAAAATAAAAATGATTTGGAAGAAAAAATGTAATTTTTTAATATGAACTAACTTGGTTCATTATCTATCACTTAACTGTTCTTCGAAAGTAAAACCTTCAGGTCTACACTGCTAACTTTTCAAATAAAGAATTGAAATGTAAGCAAAATATGATAATATTGTATTTATCATGCCTTTCCTTTTAGTCGATATTCGGTATGGGGCAGCCGATGATAATTAAGGTTTCGTGAGATCATATTCGTGGCAGTATAAGGTATATAAAGATATACAAGATGTTGTAAAGAACATTTTAACACGCGAATTGAGCTTTGAACAACTGGTATATGATATTTACAATATTGTACGTGGTCTTCAACATCCAAAACTTTCAGGGAAACAATATAAGGGCGAAAGGGTAGGATAGATTTTTTAATTTAATTATAATTTTAACCGAAACTAGAAGACTAGAAGTTTCTATTATCACTTTAAAAAGTAAAATATTACATCATCATCATCTTTCATGGTTTTGATTAGTTAAAAAAATAAAAAGGATTCAAATAAAACTAAAGTATATAAAGCTAATATATGACTCATTGATTTGGAACGATTACAAAGCAAATTATATCGAATATTTTTATATATAATCATTACAAAAAATTTGTAACGTGTCCACAATGTTCGCATTGGATGAATGCATCTTTATATTAATTAATATATTGTGATGGATATAAAACCGGCGCTGGACTCGGCAAAAAGAGAAGGGACTCAGGTCACTAAGCCAGGCAGGATTACATCCTTTCCCTTCTTCTCATGGACCGGCCTCCTCCCAGGATAATAATATCCTCTAGTATAATTACAGGACTCTCGGATAGCAACGTATTCATGGCACTCTTGTCAAAGTAGCCGTGAAGTTGTCCTAACAAACTAGTGTGAGGTGCTTTGTCAACGTCAACACTAGCTGGGCTGAGATCAAGTCATGCACCTTTTCCGTGTATAGTTCTGGGTTAATATTTCAAATTTATCTGACTGTAATAGTTATTATAGTATTTTATTAGTGTCCGATCTCCCCGAACACTAGAGTGACTACCTATGGTATACTGCTACTACCTATGGTAAAAATACCTATGGTATACTGCTACTACCGATGGTGGAACTAAATATGGTATACTGCTATTACATATGGTGGAAATACCTATGGTATACTGCTACTACCTATAGTGGAACTACCTATGGTATACAGCTACTACCTATGGTGGAAATACCTATGGTATACCCCTACTACCTATGGTGGAAATACCTATGGTATACTGCTACTACCTATGGTATACTGGCTACTGCCTATGGTATACTGGCTACTGCCTATAGTGGAAATACCTATGGTATACTGCTACTACCTATGGCGTACTGGCTACTACCTATAATGGAAATACCTATGGTATACTGGCTACTACCTATGGTGGGAATATCTATGGTATACTGCTACTACCTATGGTATACTGGCTACTACCTATGGTGGAAATACCTATGGTATACTGCTACTACCTATGGTATACTAGCTACTACCTATGGTGGAAATACCTATGGTATACTAGCTACTACCTATGGTGGAAATACCTATGGTATACTAGCTACTACCTATGGTGGAAATACCTATAATATACTGATACTACCTGTTGGGGCCAGCGGGGTCGTCCTACGGATTTCCTTACGCTGTGCCTGGTAGTTAAGCTGATTCACAGATTTGTATCTTGATATTAATTTATGTATAGCCGAATAGGTAAGTTGATGATCGCAGAAATAAATAAATGAGTAATTTCTAAAATGCTTTATAGGTAAATGTGGTACAAGGTATAAGGTAAAGATGAAAAAACAAGGTAAAAGGTATAATGGTTAGGTAATAACAAATAGGTAATAATCACTTTTTAACGCACTCCGTTCCAACTGTTATTAAAAAACATATGTTTTTCTTTTTGATAGAAATAATCAGGGACACTTGATAAGAAATATAAATAGTTATTAAAGAAAGTTTCTGAGGAATTTAGAATACATAAGAAAAATGAGGACAAATGAAATAAGTGGCGTAAACATACCGCCCACCTAAATTCCGAACTCACTAGATGGTGATGGTTTAATAATTTCAGGCGTCTTCTTGTTGATCAGATTATTGTGTATAATTTCTTGATAATTTCACACTGATGATGCGGTAATGATATCCATACTGGCCCCGCCCACCATAAGGAATGATTGGGGAGTTCTGCTGAACTTAACCCCCTGGATCTAAAAAAAATTGAATAAGTGTCGGACGAAGATACATAGTTCGAGCATAGAGTCTTGGTGGCATTGAAGGTAGAAGGTGTTGACGATGACCAGACCAGAACATTTTAGAATCGATGAGAGAACGAATTTCATAACTCCTAATAATACGTAGCAACGCCTGCATATAAGTTAAAAGACGTGTGAAGAGTATAGGTACTGCTAAAAGTGTTATTGGTGCAAGGAACGGTGATGAGTTTGAGCAATAGATGGTGGTGTTGAGTTCATAGGTGCTTAGTTCAGGTTTGGCAGAACAAGAAGAATGTACCACCACACAACGATCAGGATCTTGGTAGGTTTCTTTCACGAAACATTCTTCACATAACCGGTCTTCGATTGAAGATGGAATAGGTCTGCTTCCTTCATCCGATTCCCTCAGCCTTTGAACAATATCGTTTAGAGATATAATACAAAATGGTGAATTTGTTGTTTTATTCAATGATCCCATGATAAGCTTGTCGTTCATTGGTAGTTGGTGTTGGTATATACTTTGTATGGTTAGGTTAAAAAGGTCAGCATTAGGCAAACAATTTATTTCGGTTGTTATGTCAAATTCAGGTTCTGTGAGATGACAGCGAGGGTATGGCTGAATTTTAATATGTAATGGAAAGTTTTGATGTAGGAGACTGGTGTCAGAAGAAAGGGGACAGGCTGACGGTACGGCTAAGGTATTATCCTCAGTTGAGGTAAATGTATGTGATGGTAGAAGCAAAAAGGTGTTAGTAGCATGGAGTGAAGGTAACATTGCATCTTGTATGTTAGTTTGGCAAACAACCGTCTCATTGGAGTGTACGACAGTGGATGACCGAGCAGTTTCATCTTGCATCCTGCGCTCCCTCTCCAATCTGATGCGATAACCTGATGCTTCGTATTTGTATCCCCTTACATTGGAAAAGAAGGTGCTTTCAGATTCTGAAGGGAATACATCACAATCGTTAGCGATACAGAGTTCATCGATGTCAAAATACAGTGATTCGAATTTTTCATAGGTTTTCTCTAGGCTTCTGCACATCCCTAAAAAGAGATCAGCATCAGATTCGGAATCAAGTGCAGCCCGACCTTGGTCTCTAATATATATAATTTCTTCTCCTAATGATAGAAATCGTTTGCGCAATAAACGAATTTTCTTTACAACGGTTACTCCAACTTTATTAGTAGCTTCTGCCATGATAAATTATACAAAAAAAGGAATATAAATTAATACCTTCAGTACAAATCCTATGCCCGGAGGACCAATGTTGGGGCCAGCGGGGTCGTCCTACGGATTTCCTAACGCTGTGCCTGGTAGTTAAGCTGATTCACAGATTTGTATCTTGATATTAATTTATGTATAGCCGAATAGGTAAGTTGATGATCGCAGAAATAAATAAATGAGTAATTTCTAAAATGCTTTATAGGTAAATGTGGTACAAGGTATAAGGTAAAGATGAAAAAACAAGGTAAAAGGTATAATGGTTAGGTAATAACAAATAGGTAATAATCACTTTTTAACGCACTCCGTTCCTACACACTACCTATGGTATACTGCTACTTCCTATAGTGGAACTACCTATGGTATACTGCTACTACCTATGGTGGAAGTACCTATGTATACTGCTGCTACCTATGGTATACTGGCCACTACCTATGGTGGAACTACCTATAGTATACTGCTACTACCTATGGTGGAACTACCTAGGTATACTGCTACTACACCTCATTGAACTAGAAATAATAAAAATACATTACTGAACTAGAAATATTAACCCTACTGACGTTATTCGCCTTTGTCGTCAAACAGGAAATTTCATAAACAACTGCATTCATTACGAAGGATGCTTCGAATTAATTTGTGAGAGTAGAATATAACCCGCTATACTCTGGGGGTATCTCGACCTATTCTGTTTTATTGTGGCATCAAGAGGCTGTAGAATAATAAATAAATCCTCCGCGCCAAACCAACTTATGTGATCTAACCGCTGAAGGTACTTTCTTCGAAAGGGGTAGTCAACACTCGCAAAAATAACAGAAATCTTCATTCATAACTATGTGCGTTCCAGCAGGTTTCGACCAGGAGGTAAATAAAATATTGCGCATGATCTGCTAGATCTCTGATGCAAATGCTAATAGACCAAGAGCTGGGGCAGAAAAATGCTTATTATAAGAAGACAAATTTCAATGTGATTTTCACATTTCAGTCAACTTGTACATTTGCATGTTTTTTGTCTGCCACTTCAAACTGGTTGGAATAAAAATAGGCGGCCATCCAAAACGGTCCAAATCCAGGAATTAGCCTCATTCTAACATTATAAAGGTAAATATTACAGAAACCAAGTGTTATACGAAAATACTCATAATAATATAAATAAATGGACATTAAATAAGCTTCGATTTGAAAGGTGATAGACATCTGTAGGTGTTAAAGGTACGAGATATTTTGTACATTTTTGATTCTGACCAGTTTGATGTGGCAGGCAAAACAATATGGACTATAGGGTAAGGATGATAGAGCAGAAACTACCCACATCACATAAGTGTTTGGTTTGCCTGAGGGGCTGCCTTCCGATACATCACTAAATTAGGATTGAAGAGAACTTAATTGGGGGTGCAGTCAGCTAAACAGTTAATCAACTAGAAACTTAATTTAATTCTTCCTACGTTTCGGCCTAGATTTTAGGCCATCTTTAGGGCTATAAAATAAAAGATAACAGACTGTTGTAAAAAAATGTATATAAGGAATAAATTACATAAAAGATATTGTAGACATCATTAAAAAAAAATACTTTAGACATCACCACTATATAAACTTTGTTCATCGGGAAAATAACAATCATATGCATTGCGTTCAGAGGTTTTATTGAGTCTAAGAGCGGTTGAAGGCTTTGAGAAAGGGTACTAGTTGAGTTATTTTACATATTTAATGGATTCCTGAGGCAAGTAGAATGATATACGCTTGGGAATCATTACAATACCTTTTAGGGATGTTTTTCTTATTCTCAAACTGGTTTAGGTTTTTAGATATAAGTGAATATTTGATTTCTATTAGCATTGATGTTGGCGACGCGAAGGAGTTAATTGAAGGAGTCACTATTGATTGAGAGGTGTAATATAGTAGTGTTGTAATACAATAGGGCTGTGTATTGTGTAATGTGTATTGTGTATCTATGTGTATTGTACTTAGCCGTCTCGGCCCTACTCAAAGGCGATCCCATAACCGGATTAGCATTACAATAATTATTGATCTCTCTAGACAGAGGCCAAGGTTCTACAGATATTTATAGAGCTGAAAATCCCTGTAAAAATCATCGAAAATACAAGATGTTAACCTTTCTCTGCGGAGTAGAGCAGTGCGGCTACAACATCCCTTCGGAATCTCCCACAGCTAATCCTTATCATCCCAAAACCATCAATGCTTGGTTTGCCTCGAACCGTTCTCATCCATAACGACCTTAATGTTTTCTGTGCCACCGGTTTGGATCGAACCAACTCGTCCCCAACAGATAAAATGTCATTTTCTCTTCGACCCCTTAATCAGTTTATTAGGGTCAAAAAAAAAAAAAAAAAAAATAAGAAGATAATAATGAAACTGAAAAATACCTGCCCAACATTGAAAATATTATAAGTAAATATGTATTCCAAAGACAAAAAAAAGGCACTGAAATAATTAAAAGAAAATGGCATATCACCACTGCTAATTTCAAAATTCGTAGCTCTGCCAATTCTGAACCAAATTCTATGATGTTTTTTTTATTCTGTTTATCGCACTTTACTGATTCTAGAGTCTTTTGATTAAAAGGAAGACTGACAAACATAACTTGTCACTAGCTTATTCTCAAATATTAAATTTAATAAAGCATCCCTAGCTCATTTTTTAAACAACCATCTGATCATCTCTTCATAATTTTATTTTTATTTATTTATTATCAATTTTTATTTACATATTTATTTAATTTTTGTACTCCCTTTTATTTATTTATTTGTTTACCTACTAGATTACTGTTTATTTATCATTTCCTTCGACAGCTCCTTATCGTCATTCGTTATTACCTAATCATCATTTATCATCGTCATCCGTTATTACTTAATATCTTTTAATCTTTACCTCGTCACTATTTCTTACAATTTTATCAAATACTCATAAGTAATAACTCAAGTACTCTCAAGTAATAACTTTTGGCAATTTTTAACAATCGAATCAGTAAACATAACTTAGCTTCTTGGAATTTTCCTAACGGACATTCTAGTTCTCATATTTTCCGTTCCACGCAATGAGCGTTTTTTAAACTGGGAAACATCACTCCTTTAGGCAACGCCTTCACGTCGAGTCACGTATGTATTTTTTTCTTATTGATAAGGATCTTTTTTCATCGCCCATTTCTTTCTCCCCCTTTCCATACTCATATCTTTCTCCGTCACATATCCTGACATATAATTATTAGTTTAATATTACATTATTTTAAAATTTAAATTATTTTTTATTCATACTGTTTCTCTTTTGTAATGACTATATTCTTTTTTTATATATTACCTATACTCTTAACTATGTTTTTAATATATTACCGTCATATATCAACTCAAAATTGTTAATATTTATAATTTTAATTTTTAAAAAATGATAAAGGAAAAATATGTGTTTCCTTTATCATTTTTTTTTTTTTTCATTTACTTAGTCTCTCTTTATATATTCTCATTACAATATTATCATCTCAATTATGTTTACTTCCATACTTTATAACTATCATCTTAATTTTGTTTATTTCCATACTTTATAACTGTCACCTTATTTCCATACTTTATAATTGTCATCTTATTATCATTTTACATTTAATATTATTTATGTTCCCATAATTTATTACTGTCATATTATTATTATATACCTAACGCATTATTAAGTCTATAATTACATTGGTTGTTATCTTGTTTCTTTTAGCCCTGATGAAGGCCCACATTGTAGGCCGAAACGTCGGCACATAATTAAAATAACACTTATTTTAAATGTGTGTTTTTAATTTATGACCGCACCCCCAACCATCTTCCTCATCTAATTTCTCAACGGTCAACAAAACTCCATCATTCTTTTTTTTTATAGTTATCCACGGTTTTTTAGTTTAAAAACACTAGTAATTTTAATCATAAGATTTAATCGGCTGTCATTTTAAAAATTCCCAGCTGATATCAACCTCTAGGAGTTACGATCCTCGCTAGATGCCCTAGTATTCTTGTGGCAAATTTCAAAAGAATTGGTCCATTAGCTTCGGAGAAATGTAGCGAACGGGTGACGGATTTTTTTTTATTTGTTATACGGATTCTACGTATTTTGAAACGTAAGTCTTCAAATTTTGAGGGGGAGGAGGGGAATTATTTCCGGTCGATTACATATTTACGATATTTATCGTTAAAATCACTGTTAAACAATTAGGTGGTTTCAACTTGATCAACAGGCAATGTTTGTATAGCCAAAACATTTCCCTATGAAAATTGCTGTTATTTATATTGAGAATCTTTTTCCAAATATTTGTCAGTCACCCTGTTCTTACTTCAAATAAACTTTTTCATGGATTTTATGAAATCTTCAAAATAGAACTTTTGGTTCTTTTAAATACAAGTAATTTTCTTTCTTATCTTTTCCTCTGTTTTGTATGAATTTAAATTTTTCTCGAGAAAATTGTGTTAAATCAGCGAAATACAAACCTCAAACTTCGTTGTATAACATCTATATTATTTGGTCTAGATTATAATTTTCTCTTGTTTTTTTTTTCGTAATCATAAGGAAGTTGACCAAGAGAAGCGGCTAAAGGTAAAGGACAGATGGATACAGATTCCAGAACCGTCGCACAGTGGGCTAAATCACCAATTTAGTAGATTTCATACTGCTAGGTGGTTTAGTATCACTATCTAGTGATTTAATTTTTTTTTTTTCAAGAAAATCTTTTTTGTATTAATATAAAAATGTGTAAGGGACAACTAACGACTTTCACTTACCATGGCTCACACTGGGCAAAATTACCAATTTAGGTGAACAAAAGTTTGGAATTTTCCAGTGTTTCACCTTTTTATCATTAGTTGGCAAGACCCTAATACTAATATTTCCCGCCATACCGTGTTTACAAATAAATAGTAAATGAATGATTCATTCCTGTTCACACAAGTGCCTAATAACCGGCAGTGGGATTTTCTTTATTCGATGGTCATATATTGTGTTCAAGGTGTGTATATCTCAAAGTATTTTTGCTTTTATTTAACAATAGACATTGCTGAGACCGGTAAGACATTATATTTCCAAACTCGTTGTTGAATATAAATTGCAATCTCACCTGCAGAGTTGATTTAGCAATTTGTAAATGTACGCCCTTATTCAATAACGAAAAACTATTTAACCCTCAAGTTACAACAGGGATTTGTTTGTAGGATTTGTTTTATCAATTCTTCTAGCCTTTAGATATTACAAAGAATTTTGCGATTTTTTGTGTTTTGGGTGATACATAATTTTTTTCAAAACAACACTCCGAATCAAAAGTTTTACAATCTATGATTTCGAGAATTTACTGAATTATTTAAAATATATCAATTAGCAGGTTTTAGCTACTCCAAGCCATAATTAGATTTTTTGTATTATTTTTTCCGTATTCTGGGACTTCAAACGTAAAATATAGTTAATTTTTAGATTTTAGCTAATAAAATTATGTTTGACCACTGTGCGCTCGCCAATCGTGTCAAAAAAATTAATTAGTTTTTATTTATTTATTTTTTTTTTTTTAGCCCGGTTTTGCTTTCCTTGCATTCCAGTTTTGTTCCTAAACCCCTTCCTTCTACATTGATCAAAGGACGAGTAAACTGGGACGAATTTCGACAGGACTTGGAAAGCAAAATAGACTTGACACTCCACTCAAGACAAACGATGATATTGATACAGCTGTTAAAAAACTGACTGACTCTATAACTTGCAGTATAATTGACAACACAAGGACCACCAACATTAATGACACTCAACATACTGACTTGCCACAGCACATTCGATTCTTAATAAAGGAAAAACGCAGAGCGAGATCGAAGTGGCATAAGACTCGATACCCAGCTGACAAAACTTATTATACCAAACTAACTAACAAACTCAAGTCGGAAATAAAAACATACAAAATTCAAAATTTACTGAACTTTACTGAAAATCTTACTACAACAGACAAATCATTATGGACAACCACAAAAAAAATTCTTAAGTTCAAAGACTGTAACCACCCACTCCTGACTGAAAACCAAACCTGGACAAGAACTGACAAAGAGAAAGCGCAGTTATTCGGACAACATCTTTACAATACTTATACTCCACATCCAGATATCCTTAATCCCAATCACCTCGAAAGGATAGAAGAAGACCTAACTATTCCCCTCCAAATGTCCCTTCCACCTAAAGCTTTCCATCCTTCAGAAATATCCAATATCATTCATAGATTACCTGCTCGAAAAGCTCCTGGCCATGACCAAATCACTTCCCATATCTTAAAACATCTCCCTCAAAAAGCCATCCTATTCCTCACCTACATCTACAATGCCGTTCTCCGTACTACTTATTTTCCTGCCTCCTGGAAATTATCCATAGTAAAAATGATTCCTAAACCCAAAAAGCCACCTGAAAATCCATCTTCCTACCGTCCCATATCTCTTTTATGTATTTTGGGTAAAATTATGGAAAAACTCCTCTGAAACGTATATACCCAATCCTTGACTCCCATCATATTATTCCAGATCACCAATTTGGATTCCGTACATCTCACTCCACTATCCAGCAATGCCATCGTGTGGTGGACGTTGTCTCCTCTGCGTTGGAGCGCGGATTGTACTGCACGGGAGCCTTTCTCGACGTAGAACAGGCCTTTGACCGAGTCTGGCACCCGGGATTGCTTTACAAGCTCCGTCTATTCCTCCCTCCTACCTATTTTCTAATTATCCAATCCTACCTCGCTGATAGATCTTTTAAAATAAATCACAATAGTTCCTATTCCTCCCTGTTTTCTCAATCTGCTGGTGTTCCTCAAAGGCAGCATCCTAGGACCCGTTCTTTATACAGTCTATACAGCTGATATCCCAACCCATGCAAACACTTTCCTTTCTACCTATGCTGATGACACGTGTGTGCTATCAGTAGATAATGTTCCTATTACAGCCTCCCACACCCTTCAATCCCACATCCGAGACCTTGAAGTATGGTGCCAGAATTGGAGGATTAAAATTAATTCTAACAAATCCCACCAGATAACATTTACCCTTCGTCGTAAACCCATGACTTCCTGCCCTACAGTATCCTTTAATGACACTCCACTAGCCCCTGTTGAACAGATTCGATATCTAGGACTCCACCTTGACAAACGTCTAACTTGGAATCCCCATACAAGACTGAAACGACTAGAAACTGCCCGACGTTTTCGACTACTTCAACACTTACTGGACAAACGTTCCAATCTACCACTTAATTACAAAAGACTTATTTATATGACCATCATTAGACCGATATGGACTTACGGAATAGAGCTATGGAGCTCTACTAAACCATCGAATTCTTCTCGTATCCAATCCTTACAATCCAAAATCCTTCGTAAAATCCTTAACGCTCCTTACTTTGTCACGAATAAGCTCATCCATAAAGACCTTAATGTCCCATATGTTTCTGAATTAGCACGAACCAGGTATCAATCATTCCATGAAAAACTCCATTTCCACTCTAATCCACTAGTTTCTATTCTGTCATCCTCTTCCATTCCTGACAATCCCCCGAGGCGTCTGAAAAGAAGATGGCCTCGAGACCTTCTAGTTTAAAATACTTTTAGAGTGCTGCCAATGGGTAGCGTCTCTACATGTAACTCATGTCAGTTTACTATGTCCATCACATTTACTTGTTGTATATAATAATACAGTTGTAAATATCAATAAATATGTTTAAAAAAAAAAAAAAAAATCTTTTTTTTTCAAAAATTTTTAAAATATTTTTTTCCGTAATCTGGGACACCAAAGGTTAAATATAGACAAATTTCGTCCACCTAAATCGGTCATATTGCCCACTGTGCGACGGACGAACCAGTAAGCTACCCCGCAGACACCCAGGGCAGGGGTATATGATAAGGTAGAGGACTCGGAAGGAGAAAACGGGACCGCAACGGGACGGGGAGTTGTAAAGTTTGGACCGCAAACCTCCTCCTCCCGTTGTATTCTCCTTAATGAGTCCTACATTTCTACACCGCTTTAGCGACAAAAATGGCTTTTTAACAAAAATTGATGTTAATTGCGACATACAGGGTTAACGCATTACCCCGACCCTAACATAATTCAACCTGTCACCTTAAACCTTAATTAATTTCCCTAATGAATAGAGTCCCTTCTGCTACCGCTCTCAATTATTTGTCTTAATTAAATGTGTTGAATGCTGGAATCAGAATTTATTTCACTTAAGTTAAACCAACTCATGTGTTTTTGGTTTATTATTTTCAATAAGGACCTTTGCAATAAAAAATAAAAAAACCCTATCCTTCCTAAAATTTATAAGCCATGAGATTTTTAGGGTGAATTTTCGTTGGACAACTTACGTTTCAAGGACTATAGAACACAAATAAGAATTTTCTTTTTAAGATCCATTAGTCAGCCGTACGCCTACCATTTCTTTTTTTAAATTTGCCATAAAAATACAAGCGCATCCGACGATGATCTTATCACTTGCAGTTTAATATCAGCCGATTAGTTTTAAAATGGCTGCCAATTTAGAGTTTTCTAATCAAGAAACCGTGATTAATTAAAGGAAAAAAAATCGAATTTCCCCGTTCAAATTTGATGGATTATGTTTCAAGATACGTAGAACTCGGAATAACGAATAAAAAAAAATCCGTATTAGCCGTACAATTCAATAAATAAATAAATACCGAATTGTTGCTCTTCTATTGTGAATTAAACTTCCTGCAAAATAAAAATAAAAACGCTGCAAATAATTACGTAATAGTTTATTATTTCCAAATAACAATATTAGGGTATAACTGTTTATAAAGCTTAATAGTTTTTAATTCGTTATTCGGGTTCTATGTATCTCAAACATTAGCCCTCAAATTCTGAGGAAGGTTTTTTTTTTTCAAAGATTCATTATTAACAAAAAAAAAAAAAAAAAAAAAAAAGTACTAGTACTAGACTTAGTCAATGTTTTCATTCAAATAATTCACAATAAAATTTCCTGATTTCACTACACCTTTCATTTTTTCGATGTCATCAATATGGAACAAGTTTATTGAGGAATGAAGTTTTAGTGGAATTACATCTATTATGATTTGTGACTTATGTTTTTTTTTTCTGTTTATCGGGCTCTACTGATTCTAGAACTTTATTCATATTATTCTCTATCTTCTAAAATAAATGAGTTTAAGGACATATTTGCGGGTAAAATTTCAAATGCTTTCTTTATTTTTTTTTCTGTTTTTCATGATTACTATTATTATTATTTCATGGTTTTCTAGTTAAAAAAACACTTATACATTTTTCTTTATCTTCGAAAATAACGGATTTACATGCGTATATACAGGCAGGATTTCCATTATTTCCTTTTATTCGTGCTCTACTGATTCTAAAACTCTATTAATATTTTTCTCTATCTTATAAAATAACTGAGTTATGGGCGTGTTTATGGGTAAAATTTATATTTTTACTTCTTTTTTGTTATTATTTGAGTTTCCATTCTCCCACCATGCGCCCTGATGATGACCCACAAAGGGGGTCGAAACGTTGGCAAACAATAAATAGTTGAAACTATTTAGTTGTTTCGTTTAATGACCGCCACCCGGACTAATTCCTTGCATTAATTCTCAACGGTCAACTAATTACATCCACAATAATAATTTTTTTCTATATTCAAAAATAACCGAGTTTTTTAATCAAATCACATTTTAAATAACCAGCAGACATCAAGGTCTAGGTGTTAGGATCATCGTATAGGTCCAATAGTTTCGGAGCGCTATGCCGTGGCCGGCGGACAAACGGGTTCCACGAACCTTGAAACGTAAGCTATCAAAGTTTGAAGGGAGTAATTGTTTGTTTTCGTTTTTTGGTAGATTACAAAGGATTATTGAAAATAATACATCTATATCATTGCAATCAGTTCATAATAGCAGAAATATAGCGTTTGCATACGTACATACATACAACCGTGGCGCAACAGCCCAATTTAGACCCTGGCCTCCTCAACAAGATTTAGCCGCTTTTCAATTTGCTCTGATTTTCAGTATGGCTTTGGCATCCTGGGTCACACTCCTCCCACCTGAGTCCAGGCCGTCTTCGACCTCTCATCCGATAAAAACAGAACATCGAATTCTTGCAAAAATAACTCTACTAGCTAATCCTCTCTATATGGATTGAGGAGAAATTTCCAGAACTGTGATAGGAGGGAGTTATCTATAATAATAATAATAATAATATCGGAAAAAATAAGCCATTGTGAAATGATTTACAACACACTAAATTTTCACTTGTATTTCACAAGTATCTGAAACCGTGATTGATTCCCATTTTAAAATTTGCAAAATATGCCTCACGTTGGTTTCAATTATTTTGGGATCAACTTGAGTGCAGTCCTGCCCGCTCGGTTGTCAATCTTGACGACCGAGTCTATGTAAATGCGCGTAAATTAAATTTAAATAAGAAATTGGAACGAACCGCTGGTATAGGGCTGCCCTAAGGTACAGCGGGGGGAAAGAAGGATAAAAAAATAAAATAAAAATAAATAAATAAAGTATCTGAACCGTAGCAATCCCCTAAAATACATGTACGAGATTTCTCCTGATTTCAATTGAATAAAAAATTATTGAATGAAATTTTAGTATCAATTTAGCTTCCTCCTTTCTGTTGTAACTTAAAGAATACAAAGAGATCGCTCACGTCCTTCGGTGAAAATTATATTAAATCGAAATAAAAAGAAAAACAAATAATGATGTTATTTCAAAACTTACATTAATTGCATGTGGTAAAAAAGTTAAAATTTTTAAATTGACAAAAAAGGCGTTTAATAGACGTTTCGGTGTTGTTGCTCCATCGTAATGGGTCCTTTACATTACAATAAAGAAAAAATAAGCATGAACTGTTTTCTACTTCACATTACTATTTCATATCTATCATCATCATCATCATAATCATTGCCCCTCTACCGCTGTTGGGTGTGAGGGTCCTGCTTGTAGAGTCTGGTCCAGTTGTCTCTCTCCTGCACCAACTCTGCTCTCCTGTCCTAATTTATTCCGCGTTTCCTGCATGCCTCCTTTACACTATCCTCCCAGGAGATACGAGGCTTTCCTCTGGGTCTTTTTCCTTCCGTGCGCGTCTCGTAGGTCTTCCTGGCACTTCTGTCTTTATCCATCCTAAGAAGATGTCCAAACCACCTTAGTTTTTGCTCCTTCAGTATGGTCTCCGCCGGTTTGACATCGAGATTAGCCCCTATGGTGGCTTTCCTTATTCTATCTCTTCTTGTCTTCCTCTCTATTTTTTGTAGATACCTCATCTCCATCACTTGTATCTGACCCCTGTGTTTTCTGGTGAAGGTCCACGATTCTGAGGAGTACGATAGAATAGGAAAGAATTTCGATTTATAGACAGCTAGCTTGGTCCGCTTTGTCACTTCTCTTCTCTCTAGAAAACCTCGTATATATATATATATAATAATAATAATAATAATAATTACCTAAGGAACCCCAGCACAGCAACATTTAAACTAAGGAAACAAATATAACCCATTATCAATAACTACCGGTCACAAAACTAAAATTTACTGGGATCATCCAATAATTACGGACCACACAGTTTTAAATAATCGGCCAGACATTTTAGTTATTGATAAAAATAGAAAATTGGCACAGATTGTTGAAATAGGCGTCCCATCGGATGACAATCTTCAAAAAACGGTTTCTGAAAAGAAAAGGAAATACCAGGAGCTGGCAGAGGAGCTAAAGCAACTCTATAGATTGGAGAGCTGTGGGATTTACCCAATTATACTATCTTGCAATGGCCTGATTCCAGAGAGTACGCTAGAATCAATCCAACAGCTAGAGCTACCTGTAAGGATTCTAGAGGAGGTTCAGCGAGCAGTCCTTCTAGGGACAGCAGCCACTGTTAGAAAATTTTTAAATATAACATAATTAGAGCCTAACCCTTGACTCATTGAATCCGGGTAGGTGAAAATTTCCAGCGTATGTTGAGAAAGTGCGAAATACAAATAATAATAATTACCTAAGGAACCCCAGCACAGCAACATTTAAACTAAGGAAAAAAGTGGATGAAATCTTAGTTTTACATATAGGAGCTGTTCAAGAATCTGAATTGATTGATAAACTAAAACATTATTTAGATGATAGAAAGCAAAAATTGGCTGTATATGCTAACAGGTTAAGAAGATATACTGAGGCAGAAAAAAGACGAAGGCAGAATTTTATGTTTATATCGAAGCAGAAGGTCTTCTATAAATCATTAAATCATCAACAGAACATTGAGACTTCAAGTTTCAATGAGAATGAATTGGAAGAGTTCTGGTCGAAAATGTGGGAAGATTCTAAGAAAAATAACTTTAATGGGAGCTGGATAGATAAGATTAAGGTAAGGACGCGCTCAGTTTCACAATTTCGATAAATGAAGACGATATCCAGCAATCAGTTTAAAGAATGAAAAATTGGAAATCACCTGGCCCTGATAAAATTCATAATTATTGGCTGAAATACTTTACTAGTGCCCATAAATTATTAGCTTCCTATTACCAAAAACTGCTGGCCAATACCATTGCTCCACCAGAAGACTTCTGTAAGGGTATAACTTATTTAATCCCTAAATCGGCTAAGCATCAGCTTGCTCCTAAAGATTTTCGACCTATCACCTGCTTAAACGGGGTTTATAAACTACTATCATCTATGATCAGTTGTAAATTATCGGATCATATCGACAAGTATGATATCATCACAAAGGAACAGCTAGGGTGTAAGAAAAATGCCAAAGGATGCAAAGAACTATTAGTAATAGACTCTTTCATAACATCCCAAATAGCAAAGAAAAAACGAAACGCATCTATAGCATGGATAGATTATCAAAAGGCGTATGACTCTGTCCCACATGGATGGCTAATAGAAGTATTAAACATCTACAAAGTAGATCGTAATATTATAGATTTATTAGAGCGGCTAATGAAAGCGTGGAAGGTGAAGTTGCACCTACCTAACCTTAGAAGTTCCAAATTGTGCATACCAATTGACAGAGGAATATTTCAAGGTGACTCGTTAAGTCCACTGTTGTTCTGTCTGGCTTTAAATCCTCTTAGTGAATTATTGAATGATTCTGGAATGGGTTACAAACTTAATAATAGCGGAACTTTAATCTCTCATGCTCTTTACATGGATGATTTAAAATTGTATGCAAGAGTGACAAAGAGCTGAAAAACATGATTCATATGGTTGAGTCATTTAGTAATGAAATTGGTATGACTTTCGGAATAGAGAAGTGTGCTGCAATTCATGTTAAAAGAGGAGTGGTGACAAACAAGTCAGACGTGGAGCTTATCAATAATGAAACAATAAAACAACTAAGCGATACGGATTGTTATAAGTACTTAGGATTTGGCCAAATTTTAAAATTCACGAAGAATAATAAAGATCATTTTAAAGATGAGTTCAAAATGCGAGTAAAAAAAATTCTCAGAACGTATTTGTCAGCTGGAAATCTAGTAAAAGCAATAAATACATGGGCTATTCCAGTACTGACTTACACTTTTGGAGTTTTAAAATGGTCTAATGCGGAACTTGAAGAAATGAATGTTTAGTTAGAGTCCTGTTTACGTCAGAAAGAAAACGACATCCCAAATCATCAATAGAAAGAATGTACTTGCCACGTAAGCAAGGTGGAAGGGGACTCGTTTGTCTGTTGGGAAGCTGCAGAGAGCAAGAAAATAATTTAAGACGCAGTTTCCTAGATAATGATTCTCCAATATGGTCTGCAATAAAAGCGTTAGACATTGGATACACGGCTCTAAACCTCAATTCAGAAGAGCATAAAGATGGACCTACCGAAGAAACACTGATTGAAAATTGGAAAAATAAGTCACTACATGGTCGATTTCACAACTCTATGTCCCAATCGGGAGTAAATTGGGAAGCTTCTACTTTCTGGCTTAAAAAAGGTCACTTATTTCCCGAAACATAAGGATTTATTTTGGCCATACAAGATCAAGTGATTTCAACCAATGCGTATAGGAAATACATTTGTGGAGAGAATATAAGTGAACGATGTCGCCTTTGTAAAACGGCTATAGAGTCTATCCAACATGTATCATCTGGGTGTCAGGCATTGGCAGGAAGAGAATACCTAATGAGGCATAATAACTTGGCAAAAATTATTCACCAATCGCTGGCATTATCATACCAAATGATAGCAGACGAGGTTCCGTATTACCGATACGAACCAAAACAGGTACTCTCAGGTGGAAAAAAAACAATATACTGGGATCGTTCCATTATTACCGATCACATGATATTAAACAACAAGCCGGACATAGTGGTTATGGATCTAAATGTAAAATGCGGCTATGTCATCGATATTGCTGTCCCGAATGATGACAATATCGACAAAACTATTACTGAGAAAATACGAAAATATCAAGATTTGTGCCAGGAACTACGTCAAGTCTATAAGCTGGAACAAATCAAGGTGTATCCGATAATTATCTCATGCAACGGTCTCATTCCAGATGACACCATTTTAGTAACTAAAAACTTAAAACTGCCCGAAAGGTTCTGGAAGAAGGACAGAAAGCAGTTCTTCTCGGTACAGCCAGTATCATCAGAAAATTTTTAAATATAGTTTAGTATTTTTTGCCTAGCCCTTGACTTTGGTCCGGGTAGGTAAATATTCTGGTAAAACCAAGAAAATGTGCAATAAAAAATAATAATAATAAACCCGCAGGGGGTGACTGATGGGTGCAGTTGCCGGGGCTTTACGATCCCCCGGGTTCCTCAGTACAGTACACCACCCAAAGTACACACAGAACAGCCCACTAACACATCCACACTGACATGAAGCACACTCACAGTACACACCCTAGGGCTACCTTCCCTAGGAAGACCTGGCAGCAGGTATAAAATGCATTTACCCAAATTACAATGGTGCGAACTAGAATCCAAATAGCCTCGGACGAATCCAGAGTGAGGGCTGCTCTGGAGGGAATGGATTCACAGCCCTCGACATCGGCAGGCAGTGCGAGCGATGCCCCGATGCCGTATGGAACCGTAAGACCGGCTACCACAGGACTTGGAACTTTAAACTCTGATCCGGGCTTGGATACTATTGAGTCTCCCGCACGAGGAAGAGGAACCACCAACCAAAGAAATAGGCAACGAAGGATGAAGTGGGACCGCAATATGAATATTGCTGCGATCCGTGCTTATTTTTTGGCAACAAAATCAGAAAAAGAGAAAACAGGATATCGCAATAGGATTTGCCGCTACTGGAACGACCAATACCCTGAAATAACAATAACCTCCCAAAGACTCGCTGATCAGGTAAAGCAAATTCTGGACAGGAAATTCTTATCAGATTCAGAAATTACTGCAATTAAAGCTGAGGTAAGGAACTTGTTTGTACGAGACTCAGAAGGGGAGCTAGATCAAGTGGAGGATGGACATCCAGTTATTGTCAGCAGACAGTTAGACACGACGTCAACGAATAACCAAGAAACGCAATCCCTCACTGAATTACGTAGTAAAATGCAAAAAGAGCACATGCTATATTATGGAATACCTTTGAATAGTAGGCCAAAAATACCTAAGGTACCATACTCAAAAAGGACGCTTTCCGCCGTTAAAGATGTCAATGAAATATTGGCTGAACATATGTCAGAGGAAATAAGTTTAGAAGATATATGTCACTGGATATATGTGGGAGGTAGGACAGTAGCACTCGAGCTTGAACTGATAAAAGATGAGAAACGATGTGATAGAAGTAATGAGAGCAAAGATCCTCCCTGGAAAAGAAGAATCAAGAACAAGATTGAAAATCTGAGAAAGAAAATTGGAATCATTACCAATTATCTTCGAAATCCAGAAAATGCTTCATTAAAACTTAAGAAGAAAATTGACGAAATCATAGTTTTAAATATTGGAGGGGTAGCAAGCTGTGAGTTAAGGCAAACTTTGAGTGTTTACATAGACACTCTTAAGCAAAAATTAGCAGTGTATGCAAATAGGATCAGGAGGTATACTGAAGCCCATTCTAGAAGAAGGCAAAATCGTATATTCAACACATCGGAGAGAAACTTCTATAAGCAGTTAAAACCGAAAGCAAATGCTAATAAGACAGCCCTCCCAGACCCTAAGGAAGTATCTGAATACTGGAAAGATGTATGGGACCATAAACAAGGTTACAAAAGGAATGCTCAATGGTTAGAAAAAACCTGCAGTAATCTTGCTGACATTAAGCCCATGGAAGCAATCAGCATTAGCACTGAGGACATTACTATGGCACTTAAACAAATGAAAAATTGGGAAAGCTTCTGGACCAGATAAAATACAAAATTATTGGTTGAAGTATTTTAGTAGCGTTCACAGCTATCTTGCTTCATGGTATCAAAAATTACTATGTCAAGAAATAGAGATACCTCCTAACTTCTGTACTGGGGAGACGTATTTAATAAAAAAAGAAAATAAAGAAAAATTGGAACCGCAAGATTTAAGGCCCATAATTGTCTCAACAGTGTATATAAACTGCTGACAACAGTTATTAAAAATAAGCTAACTGACTACATTCAGGGAAAGGGCATCACGGTAGAACAGCTAGGGAATAAGGCAGGTTCGAGAGGATGCAAAGAACTTCTGATTATAGATTCTTTCATTGCTGCACAAGTAGCTAAAAAATCTCGTAACCTTACTGTAGCATGGATAGACTACCGTAAAGCGTTTGATTCTGTTCCTCATGATTGGCTTTTAGAAGTATTGAGGATTTATAAAGTGGATCAGGGTATAATTGACTTATTAGGACGTCTAATGAAGAATTGGAATGTGTCACTATGTATACCAGGACATACTGATAAATATATACCTATAAAAAGAGGTATATTTCAAGGTGACTCTCTTAGTCCTCTATGGTTCTGCCTTGCACTTAACCCTCTTAGCAGATTGCTAGAAGATACAGGCAAAGGATACCAACTCAACTTCGGAGCGAAGCTATCGCATTCATTTTATATGGACGACCTTAAACTTTACGCAAGAAGTGAAGAAGAAATGAGGATTCTTCTAAATGCAGTAAAGGGATTCAGCGATGATATAAACATGCAACTAGGTACAGAAAAATGTGGAGTGCTTACTGTGAAGAAAGGAAAAATTACAGCAGGTGACAATATGGAGCTATCTAATGAAATAATTATTAATCAACTCAGAGACACTGACTCATACAAATACCTAGGTATGCATCAACTGCTGAAGTTCAAAGCCGATTCAAAGAAACTCTTCGAAGACGAATTTAGATGCAGGATCAAGTTGATACTTAAATCTCATCTGAATGGAAGGAATTTAATAAAGGCCATAAACACGTGGGCGGTACCAGCTTTAGCCTATTCATTTGGATTACTGAAGTGGTCAAAGACGGGCTTAGAAAGATTGGATCGCATGGTTAGAGTGCAGATGGTGCTTAATAGGAAAAGACACCCAAAATCCTCAGTTGCAAGGTTGTACCTTCCCAGAAAATCTGGTGGGCGTGGTTTGACCAGTCTTCTCAAGTTATGCCGAGAAGAGGAAAATAATTTGCGAAGATATATGTTTAATAATGACTCTATGATTCTTTCGACTATAGCAGCATTGGATGCAAATTATACAGCTTTGAATCTAGTCAACAGAGCGACCCCGAATAATGATACTGGTTATGCTTCTCTAACAGAGACTTGGAAAAATAAGCCATTGCATGGGCGATTTTATCATTCATTGAACGAAACAGGAATAGATGTGCAGACATCGCTAACATGGTTAAAAAATGGTCATCTTTTTCCTGAAACAGAAGGGTTTCTGTTTGCTATCCAGGACCAAGCAATAGCCACGAAAGCATACAGAAGACATATCTGTGGAGAGGACATAAGTGACCTATGCCGTTTATGCAAAAAAAGTGTTGAGAGCATACAACATGTGACCTCGGGTTGTCCAATTCTTGCCGGTAAGGAGTATCTCCAAAGACACAACAATGCAGCGAAAATTGTTCATCAAGCCATTGCATTAAAGATGAATCTCCTAAGTAGCGAATCTCCCTATTACAAATATAACCCATTATCAATAACTACTGGTCACAAAACTAAAATTTACTGGGATCATCCAATCATTACGGACCACACAGTTTTAAATAATCGGCCAGACATTTAGTTATTGATAAAAATAGAAAATTGGCACAGATTGTTGAAATAGGCGTCCCATCGGATGACAATCTTCAAAAAACGGTTTCTGAAAAGAAAAGGAAATACCAGGAGCTGGCAGAGGAGCTAAAGCAACTCTATAGATTGGAAAGCTGTGGGATTTACCCAATTATACTATCTTGCAATGGCCTGATTCCAGAGAGTACGCTAGAATCAATCCAACAGCTAGAGCTACCTGTAAGGATTCTAGAGGAGGTTCAGCGAGCAGTCCTTCTAGGGACAGCAGCCACTGTTAGAAAATTTTTAAATATAACATAATTAGAGCCTAACCCTTTACTCATTGAGTCCGGGTAGGTGAAAATTTCCAGCGTATGTTGAGAAAGTGCGAAATACAAATAATAATAATAGGCTTAGCGAACCCGAAGTTTCGATGCCGATACCACCAAATTCCGCCTACACAGACTCGTCCAATGTTCACCATTCAAGCCCAAGCTCCCGAGATCAGCCTTAACGCAATCCTCCCATCTCCGCTTCGGCCTAACTTTCGGACGTCTACCAGTCGGATCAGCAAATACCAACTTTCTCGGAATCTGCTCGTCATCGAGCCCAACAACTTTACTCGCCCATTTGAGTCTCCACGATGCAATCAGCTCAATTATATTCACAGGATGCAAGTTCTGCAATTCCGCGTTGTGCAACCTTCTAAACTCCCCAGTGGCCTCATCTCTCTTCGGACCAAATATTTTACGCAATACCTTATTTTCGAAAACCTTAAGCCGTTGTTCATCCTTCAAAGTAAGCGGCCATATATAATATATATATATATATATATATATATATATATGAAATAGTAACGCCTAGTAGAATATATATATATTCTAGTGTTTTTGTATTAAACGTGGACCTCTACAACCCACTAAGGGTCTTGGGCTCAGTACGTAAGGAGATTCGTACTGTTTTTAGGCTAATGGCCATGCAATGTGGTGATTAGACTTAGATCACACGCAGCCGCCAGTTTTTTTCTCCAATCATTGGGTACCCAGTTTATAGATGCTGGATATCCCCCAGGAGATGCACTAGGGTTTGCAACCGCTGAAATAACAAACTGAATAATATTCTGACATGGCCGGGATTCTTAATGGCAAATGTTGGCCTGGTTATCAAATAATGTGTTATACTTTGAATGGACACATTTTAGAATCAATCGGTTTATTTCAATTAAACGAAACATTTCAAGCTCTTAACAACCGTTATAACATCAGATAATTTATGGCTTTTCCATTACTCCCAGCGCATAAAAATGTCAATCCCTCAAAGGAATATAGATGTCAAGTGTCAATAAAGTAGAATAGAGACGGTCGAGGCTGCGAAATAGATTCTCGATAAATCAATGCCATAAACCATTATCTACATCTCGGCTGGAATAAAACCCCTTTTCTGGCATTCCGATAATTCCGTCGGTCGTAATCAGACATGGAAAAGACAGCGAGAGAGCCAAAATGGCTAGCCATGAGATTTGATAATAACAGAGCTTGGAGAGAGGGAGGTGGATTACAAAAGTTGCATTGAGGTGAGCAGTTAATGAAGACATGCTGCCTCTATCCCTGCGTCGATATAGCCTTGTCTCTACTTCGTATTATATTGAGGTCTTATGATGAGCTTTATCATTCAATATTCGGTGACGTGTTTGCTCCCTCCTGACGTGGTGTGTGCAGTTGCTCTCTTAAAGGTGAAAGAGTCAATTTTTCCAACTTTCAACATAGAATTTTACAATACCTTACAAATTTTTGTTCAAGATGTTCTGTAACTTTTTCACAGACTTTATCAATGCCTGATGTTGAGCGGGTGAGTGGTCAGATGGTAAGGATATAATTATGGAGGAAAACAAAACAAATAAAATCACTGTCCTGCACATCCTTTGACATATGACACTGTTAACCCTATGTTTTGTTCGATTTAGACCTCCTCCTGGATTCGCCCAAAGCAAAATATGTTTCTATTGTTTAATTCTGCCTGGATGAGGGTATCTTGGTCTAAAATAGACAAGTTTCCTCGAGACGGTATACACCCCCTCCTGAGGAACCGATCTCGGAGCGAGGAGTCCCTAGAATCGCGCCATTGGCCCAGCAGCCAGCCACCTCCCCGGATCTCCCCCCAGAACCACTGCCACAGACAGCCCCGCTGTACTGCACCGCCTCACAGTTGTTCCTAACACACTTTTTCGGGACAACAGTCTACACCGATCGTTCTATTATCTACAAGATATATAAGCCATTTTAACATAATTTTTTTCCTTATTAAATTCACTTTCATTGGTATGATTGGCATATTTTAAGCTCATTTTTATATCATGAAAATATATAGGATTCGTCGATAATCTCAGAGAAATGTCTCTTTTAGTTTTATAATTATAATTTGTTGAGAATGTATAATTGGCTGTAGAAACTATTCTAGATAGAAATAATCGGAAGTCAGTATTTCGTTAAATATTTTAATTTTGCCGACGTTTCGGCTCAAGCTTGTGAGCCATCATCAGGGCATTACTGAGCCGTGTCCAAGCATAAACTGGAACTAAACTAGTTTATGCTTGCTAATATATATATATATATATATATATATATATATATATATATATATATATATATATTATATTGATAACGATAAGTCACAGAGAGCTTCCACCTATAGGCAGTGGGTGCTTTTATCAACTAAGGGCTTCCCCTGAGTTAGCAGGAGATCTTCAGCTATATCGCGTTGCTTTAGTATTTTCACCGGTCGTTACAATATCATATATCTATAATAAAGATATGTATAATATCACATGTCAGTATCTTATATGATATAATTTAAGTGTACTTTGTCTATAACTGGAATGTATATAATTCTTAATGCTTGAAAAACCTGAATCTTTGATACATCTATTAAAGTATTTTTTGTGGGCTCCTCCAGTTGGGAATGCCAAAATATAAAAAATAAATTATCACTATGTCGATTCCGACATAAATTAACTACTCCTCTACTTTATTAAAATATTTTACATGAAAATTCTCGAAAATACAATTAAATACGCGTCAATGTCGAATAATACGTATATGTAAGTCAACAATTTTTCACAAGGGACAAAAATATAAAGTTGAATTAAAAAATATTATTAAATTTTATATAACTACTTTCACATAAGGAAAAAATCTCATCAACAGGTTGTTTTAACAGGTCTCATAACCGAATTCTTGTTCACGATTCGATTTCGGTAGTGCTGGATAATGATATTTTTATTCATATAACTTTTAACGACGTAATACCAAAATTTAGTTGAGATAATAATGTAAAAAAGAATTTCAGGCGCATAGTGATCACCTTCGGCGTGGTGGCTGTAATGTCTTGTATACCGAATCGCGTTCGATCCCGGCACACAGCCTTTTAACATTTCTAAGGAAGTAAGAAATCCTTGGTTATGCAGCACTTCGAAGAGGACGTAACATATTGGTCGGGAGCCTATTCTATTTCAGGTACTCTGTTAAATATCCTGGTAGGCAGAATTTTGGACTCCCACTGCCGCACCGTCCGGTTAGCCACAGTAGCATCAAGTTTGTTTATTTATTTAGCGTCACTTTATGCATCTGTGCCTAATGGAGTTTGGTGATAAACATAGTGAAAAGCTCTACCGAAATCAAATGCAAAAAGCTAATATTCAATACCTGCATTCTCCCAACTTTGACATATGGAAGCCAGACATGGTCCCTCACTGAATCTCAGGAAAGGAAAATTTACGTTTGGCAAAGAAGAATGGAGAGGAGCATGACTAATGTTAATTTAAAGCATAAATTGAAAAATACGACTCTGAGAATGGCCACTTGGGTGAGGGATGCTGTGGTTTGTATAAGGAAGCTAAAATGGGAATGGGCTGGGCATTTAATTCGTATAAAGGACCCCAGGTGGAGCAAGGCAGTTACCTAATGGACACCTCTCGGGAAGAAACGCAAGCAAGAAGGACAACTCAAGAGATGGTCAGGCGAAATTAAACACAAGGAGCGAACACATCAACCAGAATGTACGGCTGGTCGTCGATCGAGGCTAAATCTCCTTCAGGAGGATACACGCCATTATAAAATCTTTTTTTTTTTTGTATTTACTTAAAAATAAAATTTTTATTTGTTTTTTTGCAATTTTATTTTTTTTAAATATTATTAAATTTTATTTACAAACTTGTATACAATATTTGGTCAAACATTGTTTCTTTTTATTTATATCAATTATAAAAGTGTTTTAAATAAGAAATTTGGAAAACCTTGAAGTAGTCATCAGAACTAGGAGACTAAGGTTTTATGGCCATGTGGTAAGAATGAACAATCAGAGGCTGAACAAAAAAGTTGTTGACAAAGTTCTAGACTAAAAGCATATGGGTGGTTATGCAAAACAAATAAAAGAGGAGCTCGAAAGGTTAAAAATCAAGAAAATAGACTGCTTAGATAGAGAGCTTTTCGGAAAGAAAATAAAAAAAGTTGGGGTTCTTCTTAGGATAAAAAAAGAAACAGGGGAGAAAATGGACAAAGGAAGAGGTGGGAGGAACAGTTCAGGAAAATGAAAGAATATTGGAGAAAAAGGAAGAAGAAAGGTGTGAAGAAAACAGAATGATATTCACGTGGTCATTGATGGCCAATTCGAGCAGAAAAAAAAAAAGAAGTGTTTTAAAATTAAAATAAATATTTATGTATCAAGAAAATTGTAAATAAGTGTAAATTAATGCTTTAATAAAGAGTCCTAAATTTAGCTTATCCAGGTTAAATTAGGATAGAGATCTTTAACGAGTACCTAAAATAACTAATGATTTTGTACTCTTATTAATCAATCCTAGATCACCTAGCGGGTCGGAACCCGTGACCTTGGGCATGAAAGACTATTATTCTGGCCGCTATGGTACAGGTAACCCCCGTACCATATAATGACGTTAAATGAATAAGGAAAACAGCGCTATAAGGCATGAGATCTGTTTATGATGAAGATGGGATTCTTGATAATATTAAGAGCTGGAAGGATTCAATTCGAGGAAGTGGTTCCCGAAGTCCGGGTCGGAGCTTAATAAAGCCGCGAGAAGTTGAGGAGAGGGGGGTTATTAATCTGACCTCCTGCGGGTTCGCCCCCTCTCCTCTCTCTCCAACGGGTTATTATTAGTTGTCCTTAATAAAGAGGATAACCCGTAGCGGGTTATGGGTTGGTGCTCCTTCAAGCTACCGGTAAGGGGTTAGGTTTCTCAGCCCGACCGCTTTACGGCGCAATGCTTGGCCCATCGATAATGGATGCTGGTCAAACTTAGTGGTAAGCAGCTGAAAATACATTCCGATACTCCTGTCAGTATTCTCTTGCTGGGGTATAAAGGGGTCGAATGAACAGAATGGATTATATTTAACACATTGTAGGTCTCTTGGCCGTGGCTGTGGCGCGCCAATCCAGAAGGTCTGAGTTGTAATTCCCGGTCTTGTTAGACTTCATCTCTTCTCTATATACATAAAATGATAACGCGATTTTGGTATCCGCCAACACATTTTAAACCACAAGACGGATTTTCATAAGGTTTTCACCATTATTTATCGCATTCTTTCCTAAAGGTTTATAAGTAATATACATAGCAATTAAGCTTATTTTTTTTAACGGGAAGAATATCTAGTAACATATGCGTATAATATACCGTTGGAAAGCGTATGATTTTAGAAAAGCTAATTTGTAACAAAAGAAATCGTGCAAGTTCATATAAAGTTGTTGTAAGCCCATAATTTAATGAACATTTAGTATTGATAATGAGGGAGGATATAATAGTTAAATGTTGCTAACTTCGATAGAATAGTGCAAGTTGTATTCTTCTATTTTATTTTTTTTTAATCTTCTTTATTCAAATCAAAATAAAGACATATTACAGTGCAAGTAGAAGGCGAGCCCGTGTGTGGGAAAGGAGTTCACCTCCGGCAATTCAATAAAAGTACAATAACAAACAGTAACAGTACACAGTATGATACAATACAATACTTAAATAATATAACACAATTTTATAAAGAAACAGTAACACACTACACAGCAAAAACAATATAATACATAAGAAATATAAAATACAATTATAAAGAAAAAGTAACACAGTACACAGTATGAAGCAGTAATTTACTAAGCTTATAAGCTATAAGGAATACATATACACATATACAAGATTTAAAATTAAAACATTGCAAATATAAAATTGAATTACATAATACCTCGTTAATACAAAAAACAATTATAAGAAACATTTAAACGTTACACAGGAATAAACAGTAATTGACTAAACCAAAAACAATAAATAATACAAATTCATATATGCAAGATATAAAATTAAGGAAGGAAATACAAGATTGAATTACATAATAAGCAATATAAAGAAACATAACATAGTACACAGTAAGAAATTGACAATTTCTTAAGCAAGATTTTAGAAAAATATCACTACCGAATTGTAACCAAGCTGTTAATATAAATGGTAATTTTTTGTAAATTTATAAACTAACATTGTTATTAATTATTTTAAATTTAATACTATTTCATGAAAACGGATGTTTCCCTGTAAATTGAATGGGATCCTTATAGAAACATAATTTAACTTTTAAAATGTAATCTAAATATTTCATTTGAAATATGAAGTAGTAATAAACCGAGTAAAATAGGAACTGTTCTTATTTCTGTAGTTTTTGAATACAAACATAGCAATCAAGTTTTCATTATATGGATAAATAAAATTTTCTGTTATCTATGTTTAACTTTAAAATAACAAACGAATAAACTTAACCAATTTTGATTTGTGTTTTTCATTTCTGCTGATGATTAAATATAATAATGAATAAACTTTATAAAATAAATATATTTTCTTGCTAATTGCATTTTTCGTTACGATAAACTAAAGCTCCCAAAGCGATTTACTATAAATCTGTCAGACAGAGATGTTTCAAGCATAAATGACACTTCATTCAAATCGCACCGCCTACTAGTCAAGCATATAATAAGAAGGATCTTCCCTGGCTACTGTGAGACCCACCAGCCAACTGGTGCCCACTCATAAAAGAGTGTAAGGTTGGATGACTCTACCCTATGTATCATGGAGAATATCTGTGTAAAAGCTCCAACCAACGACCAATGGCTAACATTTACAGTCGTAAAAAACAAAACAAAACAACTATTAGCTTTCACTAATCACTCTATCAATAACCTAAATTTATTTAATGCAATTCACTATACAGACGCCCTAATCTTCCACTTAACTACAAAAGGCTACATGACAATCGTAAGGCCTATATGGACCAACTGAATTAAGCTTTGAGGATCTACTAAATCATCAAATTATTTCTGTATCTCCAATCCTCACATTCCGAAATCCTTCGCTAAAGGATCGCTCCTTACTTTGTAACGAATAAATAAATAAATTCTTTATTATCCTGGGACAAGTCCCTTTAGGATAAAAAAATACAGAATTTAAAAAATGTGCTTTGCAGTCTTAGAGTAAGTTAAATACATATTAACAGTTAATAATGACTTACATAAAATTAGACATATTCAAATAAGAAGAAAACAAAAACAGTGACAAAAAAATAAATAATAATAATAATAATAAATTATTTACAATTTTATTGAGCCTGGGTATTGATTAAATGATTAAATATGCGGGATTTAAAGGTTGAAAGAGAGTTGGAGTGACGGATGGAAGGAGGGATAGAATTCCATAGGATTGAGGATCGAATGAGAAAGGATCTGTCGAAATGTGCAGTTCGGTGGGCCGTACTGTATAAATCTGAAGGCCTGGAGCGTGTACAACGAGGATGGACAGAGGATTTGAATTGAAGGAGGTCAAAAATGTATGATGGACGGCGGGATTGGATAACTTGGTAAAGGAATGACGCAAGGAAATACTTGCGACGATTGGAATGGTAAAGCCACTTCAACTCGCCATAAAATTGAGACACGGAGGCGTACCTGGAGACCCCGAAGATGAATCGGACAAAGCAATTAAATAAGCGTTTTATTTTTACTTCGAGATCCCCAGAAACACCATCGTATACCGTACAGCAATAGTCGAAGTGGGGAAATATTAGAGAGGTAACGAGGAGTTTTCGGGTTTCATACGGAAATAGGTGACGGAGGGAATATAGTCGCTTTATGGTTGAAAAGGTTCGACGGGAGATTTCGGAAATATGATTTTTGAAGGATAGAGTTTGGTCGAAGGTTACTCCCAGGTTTCTAACAGTCGGGTGGAACTTTATAGGATTACTATTTAGGAATAGGGTTGGGATATGTGGAACTGTTTTCAGGAGGTGATGGGATCCTATTACAATTGCTTTTGTGAATAAACTCATTCATAAAGACCTTAATGTTCCATATGTTGCTGATTTGGCCAGTACAAGGTATTAATCCATGACGAACTCCATCCCACTCTAATCTATTAGTTTCAATCCTTGCTTCCTCTTCAATTTCTGACAATTCTCCGAGGTGTAAAAAATTTTATATCCTTCTATTTTATATCATCTGCCAATGGGCAGTTTCTCTTAATGTGTTTTTCATGTATTTTATCTCATAGCTCATTTAATTGATGTATTAAACCAATACAATTGTAAATATCAATATATGATAAATTGAAAAAGTTAATGCAATTAAGAACCTAGGTGCAATTCTATACTTCATTTAGAAATACGCTGTTCATTACGCGATCAGTTTTCCGTTGGATAGATGTGCGGATCGAATGCCACTCTGCGTGCCAGTTCAATCTGTTAAAACCTATATTTAATAATGACTATATTTTATTAAGGAATCAGGAAGAGAGAAGTCATCTCCTAGCAGGATATTTTTTTTTTTTTTCTTTTGTCCACCCTTCCCCCGCCTTTGAAGGATATACGGGGACTTCTCGAACCAGGGAGTGAGGGCGGGGGGATTAATTCCGAGATAAAAGTCCCCTGTGGTTCCGAGAGTTGAACTCGTAAATTTTGGTTTCTAGGTATTGGTCACCTGGTAGCTAGACAACACGTGTTTAAAGCAACGCGCTCTAACCATTTCAGCAACCCGCCCCTGCAGCATCCTAGCAGGATCAAGAAGAGGAAGCTCCCCCCTCCACCAACCCTCCTCCCTTCCTGTTCCAATGACCTGAGATGGAAAGGAATAAATAGGTGGCGGCCCTTATTTCGAGGACTCCATATTACTATTAGGGGTAGCCTTTATTCTCAATATCTTTCTTTTTTTTTTTAATTCTACCCCTACCACGCCCTTGAAAGCTATACAGGGACTATTCGTGCCAGAAGGTAAGGTCGGGTGATGAATGCCGAGTTAAAAATCCCCAAGCTCCGAGAAGCGAACTCGTAATCATAGTAGTTTAACTTTCCGGTTATCTGGTTGCTGCACAACGGGCGTGAACCCACTCAGCCCCCGATTATTCTCAATACAACACAAAAACCCTTCCAGCTATTGTAATTATATAGGGTTTTTGCCTTTATCTGAGCCTGTACGTACGTCGATCCTTCTCCTTCTCCCTCCTTTCTCACCCTCCCGCGGCCGCCTTCACATCTTCTTTCCATCTCCTTCCCCCTGCCAATCCTTTCCATTCTAGCCTTCTTAATAGCATTTCAGGATGATGCGTCCCTTCTGCCATAGCCTAAATTGTTTTATTGTATACTTTCCGATAGCCCCCTTAGAGGCTACTTAGTTAGCTATTTCTAGGAGAGGTAGAAAGTGAAGGTTTTCCGAGGGAAGCGGATAAAAGTTGTTGGAAGTAGGGAGAGGTGGAAAGGACGTGGCTACGAAGACGTTGACTGAAATAGCTGGGACCCAACCGGGAAAAACCAAGGAGGAAGTTGTGACATAATAGCAAGTATATTCGAGGGTCGGTGGATACAGGAGAGGCTGCAAGACTTTTGTTTTGAAGAAATAACCAAAGTCGGAGATGACACGGGTCTAGAGAGAGAGGAAGGTAGAGGAGGAGGGAACACCTGCTTTTTCTTCACCTCGAACTTTTCTTATTTTCTTTTGCTTATTTCTTTATAATCCATCAGTAAACTTTTTTTTAATGTCATACACATTTTTTCCCAAGTATTCATTTAATAACTGATCATCTTTAGATCAGATTAAATAATGTAATGTCAACAAACTATTGCTGTCTTTATAACATAAACCAGAACAGGGAAAAATTTGGTACAGGAAAAACACTAATTTTACTTACCTTGGTTGTTAAAATTAATTTAACTACTAATACAAAGAGATAAAAAAAGTTTAAAGAATGATATTTAGTTTCGTTGGAAACATAATTTTTAGATTGAATAATATAAAATTATTATCTACAACAATCAGCTAATTCTATCCAATTTCATCACTCTTCATTATAATTTACAAATGTGTGTATAAGGTATTTGTTTTCCAAAAATCTTTAGCTTTACAAAGATATATTATACATCTATATTACATTCTTTATTTAAACAAATTTATTGATATTTACAACTGTATTATGATATACAACAAGGAAATGTGATGGACATAGTAAACTGACATGAGATACTTGAAGAGACGCCACCCATCGGCATCACTCTGAGAATATTTTAAACTAGAAGGTCTCGGGGCCATCTGCTTTTCAGACTCCTCGGAGGATTATAAGGAATCGAAGAGGATGATAGGATAGAAATAAGTGAATTAGAGCGGAAATTTAGTTTTTCATGGAAGGATTATTCTGTTCATCCTGGTTCGGACTAATTCTGTAACATATGGGATGTTAAGGTCTTTATGGATGAGCGTATTCGTGACAAAGTAAAGAGCATTAAGGATTTTACGAAGTATTCAGGATTGTAAGGATTGGATACGAGAAGAATTTGATGGTTTAGTAGAGCCCTAAAGCTCTATCCCGTAATATTACAGTTTTTATGTTCAAAAACCCGAAAATGGTATAAACAAATTCATTGTCTGTAACATCTCAAACTTATAATTTTCTTTAATAAAAATTTCAGTTTTTTAACGTCTTTTCGTTTTCGCGATAGACTAACCAAACACGGATACCCCACACAGTCAGACTTTTTTGTGGGACTTGATTATTTGGACTCAGGAGACCCTAAAACGAGTATTTCGGTTGAGAATTGAAATTCGAAACTTTTGACGATCCCAATACTTTCCATTACTTGGTATTTCATATTATTCATGTATATAATTTCATGAATTATTGATTTCGTGTGTTAATATATTATAATATATATATATATATATATATATAAATAAGTTTAATTTTTTATAGTAATGATTTGACCCAATTTAATATTATTGTTTTTTTATACATATTTATATCATAAGGTTAATGAAATAAAGAAATTTAAAAAAACACGATAATGATAATTTCGTTTGATTAGTGCTTTTAACTACTAACAGGATAAACTCTGTTATTATGTCGAATTTTAAGCTGCCCAAAAAAATGAACATTGTGAGCTTAAATGTAGTGAAAGAATCTTCACGGATAATATCAGTGGCACAAACCAACAGTGGTCATATTTTCGAAAATTAATATCATCATTCATTCTACGAGAGAAAATAATATTTTTTTTTTATTATGGTTTTTAAGTGTTTTTTTTTTAAATTATCAATATATAATTTTTTGTGTAATCAGCATTTTTTTAAAACAAGCGGGCATATTTAATTTTGAAGACATTTCTTTAAATTTATTGATGCAATTTCTATTACACGGCTGGCATACTGGCATACTGGCATGTTATATTATTATTATTATTATATACTGTGCATATACCTAGTATATATAGTGACATGTTACATAACGCTTGGATACTAAAGATGAGAAGGAAATTTACTTGATATGATCCCTTGCTGGAGGGATTCACTGAGTACAGAGCCGACAGCAAGTAGGCCAGTGAGTGGTGGGGAAGGTCGCTCCCTAAGTATAACTAAGTAGGCCAACTTCGGAAGTCGTCACCTCACCCGACCGATGCTACAGCACTGGCTGCTACAGCACTTGATGCTACAACACTGGCTGTTGTAGCACTAGCTGGGCTGTTACTACTTGCTATATCAGCCCAGCTAAGAGGCCCATTCAAAGTAATGACATGAAATCCCTGCCCTAATCCCAACACCAGGACATGCAGCTCTCTCGACACTTACAGCTCTTATCAAGTTCAACTTTCCTTACAGTGTTGTCATTATAATTCTCTCTATCGACAATTATACAGAAAGAAAAATATGTGAGTAAGAACCCATTTAAAGGGTTTCCAAAGTATATTTAAGGACACAGAGACTCATTCAAGCAATATTCATAATAAAAAAGTAAATCGATTACTAAAGTAAGGTCTCAGATAAACAGAAGAAGAAAATTAAAACGAAATACGATGGCGATTAGCGGCAGTTGACTTGAGGACAGTCTAATGAGTTCACACTATTCAATGAATGCACTATTCCTTGCTCAGATATCGACTCTAAATAGGGAAAATGGTGAAAGATGATACTAAGATAAGATGGATGTTAAATCCAAGCCGACAATCTGAGCCTACTAAATAATTTAATACGTCAAACCCAGATCAGCGGTATCCATGCTGGTCTCAGTATACATAAATTGCGCTCTTTCATTTTGGTTTATTAACTTTGTGATCGTCCAAAATTAAGCTCACGTTTCAAGAAGCGTAGAATCCAAATAACGAATAAAAAAAAATCCGTAGGTCCGGCGTCCACAGAAACTACTTGACCGAATTTTTTTGAAATTCGCCACAAAAATACTAGTCTATTCACCGATGATTCTAACACCTTGACGATGATATAACCAGCTGTTTTAAAATAGCGGTGGATTAAAAGTGATTTTATTCAATTACTTTGAAGATAGAAAAAAACATTTATTAGTGTTTTTAAACTAAAAAACCGCGAATATTTATATTAAAGTGAAAAAAGGAAAGAAAAAAATTGAAATTTTTCACATAAATATGCTCATAACTCAGTTGTTTTTGAAGATAGAGAAAAGTATGTATAGAGTTTTAGAATCAGTAAAGTGCGAAAAAAAAAAATAAAAAAAGGAAAATTGAAATCTCGCTTCTATATACGGTTGTAACTACGTTATGTTTGAAGATAGAGAAAAAGTTTATTTTCTTAACCAAAAAACCGCGATTAATTATATAATGTAAAAAAAGATAAGACATTTTTTTTTTTTAATTTTACACATAAATACGCTCATACACAGTTATTTTTGAAGATAGAGAAAAGTGTGTAGAGTATTTTAGAATCAGTAAAGCGCGATAAATTAAAAAAAAAATCATAATTATATTCAAATAACAAATTATAATATATGTAATTAAATCAAAAATCGGTCATTATCGTTGTTCGAGAAAAATCGAAAAGATTTTCAAGAGCAAGACAACGCGATGAACAAAGTGCAAAAAAAAAAAATAATAATAAAAAAATCATCTTATATGGTCAAGCCACAACTTATAAGAGACGTGATTCCCTGATAACTCGGTTATTATTGCTAATAAAGATAAAATGTAAGGTTTTCTGGAATCAAGAAATTTTATTTGAATGAAAATCGAAAGGAAACAGTAATGCATTCCTGTATAAATTCTTTTGGTTTATTATTTTCAATAATCAACCTTTGTAATCGAACAAAAACAAAATTTGAGAGCTTACGTTTCAAGAGGACATAGAATCCGAATAACGAAAAAAAAAAAATAAATAAATACCGTTTGTCCTAATAAATAAATACCAAAAAATACCTAATTTTCATATTACTTAATTGCCTATCAAGAGCCATTTAAACAGGTATATCCTAATATTGTTATTTGGAAATAATAAACTATTGTTTAATAATTTATACCGTTTTTATAATTTTTCTTGTACAACTTTTACAAATATAATATACCTACATATAGCCACAACAATATTTCTTGGCTGACAACAGATCGGCAAACTGTGACGGTCAACAACATTCACTGTGAGAGAGATATCGAGATATATAATTTATGCAAACTATTCTAATCTAGAAGCCACAGCGAGCCTTGGTTATGAATTGGTTATTCGGCTAAATTGCTGGCCGCGGGTAGTCCTGTCAATAACTACCCTCCTACCTCCTAGCTCCTCGCTTCCTCTTAGTTCCTAGCTGCTTGCTTTAATCCTTTTCTTCCCCAGCGATAAATACTCTGTGCCTTGAAATCAAAACCAGCCAGCCCAGACTCGATGCCAACCCAAATGCTACAGGGTTACCATATTACACTGTCCGGAGTAGAATGTTATACATCCAGACTTTTTTCGTTATTACTATTCAACATTGTTGGAACAAAGCAAGTGATATAGATGAAAAAAACTTTCAGTTTCGAGTTTGATCAAGCGCTGCAATAATTCCACAAACATCAACATCTGTCTGTATAATTAAAATCAAACTCCACTATGTGGAATCCACCAATATGGAAAGTCTATTAAATGGTTTTCGTAGAAGTGGAATGAGAACAGGAAAATAAATAGACTGAGGCTATTTCACCCGTTGCGCTGTTTCAAAACGTTCAAAAAAATAAAACAATTTTATTAAAACAAAAGTAGAAAGTTGGCATGCACAGAATAGCTACCTTTTTAAATGTTAATTATGCAATTTTAGGGCTACTAATCAATTTTGTGCTAGACCTACCACAATGGGAATATAACTACCAGCATGAAAGGGTAAACAGGTCTTACTTATCATGTAACCACACCTCCTAGCCTAGCTTTGTACCTTATTTTACTTTATCCTGTTTTATTTATTTTTCCAAATAACCTCAAGTGAAGCATGATGGAGGTGAGGGTAGGCTGCCGCCTGATCACCGCAAGCGAACCCAAAGACAGCATTCCGTTACACCTGACTTGGCCACAGAGAGCTATAGGGACTTTTCACACATAGACGGCTGCCGTCCAAACGGTTTATAATTCTAGGCTTATCAGCCGGCCAAACGGTCGTTAATATAGGGATATAGTTGGAGCTTTCACACATACACGGCTGCCGTTGGTACGGTTTATGATCATCTTTATAGCCGTGTAGCGACTGGAGAGAAAAAACAGCCGTGAAACTGCCGTGTACGGCACATTTCCCTATCTCGGCAACTATAAGTGGACGGCAGCCGTGTACGTGTGAAAAGGGAGGGGATTAACGAACGGCACGGCAGATAAGCCTTTTTAGGGCAGCCGTTTATGTGTGAAAAGGCCCTTAGAATCACGACTTCAGGATGCTACTTGTATGTAGAAACGAAGTGTTAAGTCAAAGTACGCCGACAGTAAAAATAAACGTGAGAGTAATTACCATGTTTTCTCAGTAACGGGACGACATTCGACGATAAGGGCGAAATTAGGTTTGTTAAGGAGGAAAAGGATGCGCTGTGAGAAGGATAGCCAACTTTACAAGAAAATCAACAGGACCTCGTTTTTTTCCCGGACATTATTCTTCTTTAAGGACGGCTATAAATTGTAAGGGAGAGACACAGTAGATGGGAGGGGTGTTAAGGGGGGGAGGGTGTCTGAGATGGAAATGAGAATGGAGGGGGGATAAGGAGGGGAAGGAGGAGGGGAAGAGGAGCCTCGGCGCTAGATATCAGGGCGCGTAGTGATGTTGCTGTAACTGCCTTCGAGACCTTATCTCCACGGTCCAGGAGAAGGGCCTCGTGGTCGTGCGAGGTCATGAAGCTCGGATCACTCAGTTGGGTATCAGCTTATAGAGGCTGGGTGTGCCACAGGAGGGTCTACCTGCCACCCGGAGTACAGTGGTCCACACCCCAAGATCGACGCAACGGTTCTTGTTGGCCTGTAATGTCTAACAACATTCAACACGAGTTGAAAATCGTCTAACAATAAAGTACTGGCATTGTTTTTCTACTAATTATGTAGCCGGCATTAAGATTTGGATTAATTTAACGGTGATCATGCACCAATACGAGGAATGTGTGAAAGATGAACAAAAGGATCCCCAAAAAGTCTAATGCGTGCAACACTCAACTTTTATTTACCTATGTCGTTAAAATCAGTTTAATATTTTGGTATACTATTTTCTATTACTAAAGTACTGTTGAAAATCTTAAGGACTATTGTTGGAAGTTTAATCAATTTATTTACAATATAAATAATTTAATGTTGGCGTATTTTACCAATGTTCTTTTGTGTCTGGCCTGTCTGCATTATTATTTCCCTTTTAATTATATAGCAAGGAAAAATCCAATCAAAAAATAATATTTTATACCAATATTATATGTAGGCTATGATATTTTAGCGGCATCATTTTTACTATTTTTTTCTTCATCTATCAATAGAAGTGTTTATTAGACTTATTGAATATTTAATAGATGACCGTGTGATAAATATGCAGAATGAGGTGATTGGGATAATATTGAAAGATAATTAGAAAATAGTGAAAGACTAATTATTAATGAACGTTTGAACCCTCCTTAGAAGTATATATTAAATAAACTTACATTTTATACATACAATTCCATTATAAACTGGGTTCCATCAGTAAATATTTCTCACAATTTATAGTTAAATTTATTCAAGCTGATATATTTCTACTCCTTTCTGTATGCTATTCTGAAATTTGGTTATAGAAATATATATATATATATATAATATATATAATGTATGTATGTTTATACTTTTGTAAAGTGAAATAATGCAAAGTAGTATTATCTGTTACGGAATTCCACATGGTGTTTTATCACCCATTATTTCATTATGTAAAATAATTTAATTACTAAAATATTTAAAATGAGCTAATTTTCTGAGCATGATGAAATATACATACAAAATCAACATATTAAAATTTTAAAAACATACAATAAGCTTTAACAAGCTAATTGACAGTTTGAGTATCCCATCCTGGCTTTGGTGGATTCTTAATTTCGCTAATATTGAAATATTTAAGTTATCTGGGATTGAATTTTAAATCGTGCATTTAGATGTTATATATCATAAGCAATTAAACATTTAGATGGTACAATTTTAATAAGAAAATGCGAGAAAAACTATTTAAAATAAATATACTAAAAGAAATTTATAATAAGGTTTAAGATGGAAGGTAATTAGTTGACTGCCCTGGCTTTGTTGGTTCTTAATTTCGCTCTTAGCAATGTTGCTAAGTAACTGCACGAAATATTAACTAAGCACTGTAAGATAAGGCTTTTTTATACATTCATATTTTAAAATAAAAGTAAACTGCATGAAATGTAAAATTAATAAACAATAATTAACACTGTAACAATTAAGTTATATAATAACACACAGAGAGTGGAGCTAACCGCACAGAGACCAGATGTCAACTAAATGATGCTAAGGTGAAAGAGAGACAGACAGACATCTATATTAGAAAAATGTAAACATTCTATAATTTAATTTGGAAGTGTTTGGCTCTGTGGATATTGGGTGAATCCTGCGTGGGTACATCATAATTAAATTTGTCTTCACTTTTAGAATCTACATTTTAACAGTTTGGATTCTTATTATTAACACAGTATCTTATTAAGTTTTTTTCTAAAAACCTGGTGCGTTTACACATGTTTTCCCTTCTTTCTTTCGCTTAAATCAAATTTTTATTAATTATTAAATAATATAATTTTCGCTTAATCTACCACCGATAGGCAACTGCTCTTAGATAGCCATTATTACTACACTCACTTGACAGACGCTAAAAATTCACTGTTTACTACAAAATACTCATTAACATAACCATTATCAGAACTATTTGGTTATGGAGGTCCACTAACCATCAAATCCCTCTCGCATCCTCTAGCTATTCTTTTCATCTCTGGGATGGTTATTCCTCTTGCTGCACCCAATTTCCCAATGTAGTCTACATACACCTGGTCTGCCACGAGAACGCCTTCCTTCCGGTCTGGCTTCAAAAAACCACCTGGCCTTTCGGGTATCATTCATTCGGCAGACATGCCCAAACCAATTCAATTGCCGCTTTTCCAGGATGTCACGCACTGATCTTACTTCCGAATGCGCACGAAGCCTGTCGTTGCTTACGGTCCCTTCTGGTCTTGCCAAGTCTTTTTCGGAGACATCTCATCTTAGCCGCTGTCATCCTGCTAGCATGCTGATCAAGTGTTGTCAAGCTTTCAAATACATATAAGAGTACTGGAAGAAAAATCGATTTAAAAATCCTAATTTTAGCATCTCTGCTAACTTCATGTTTTCTTCATGGATATCGAGTAATACAGTATATTGGCCTTCATCACCCGATTTAGAACCTCTTGGTCTATTTTACCATCATTGTTCATGACTGTCCCAAGATATGTGTAGGTATTCGTAGTTTCTAGTGCTTCCCCATCACATAATATTCTTGGCTGGATTTATGTTCAACCCTCTTAGCCGGAGTTCCTCGTACCATTCATTTAGTGATGTCTGGAGAGCTTCCTTGGGAGTCCGCAATCAGTACTAGGGTTAGGGTTAGGGTATTGGAGTAGGTGCTCAACCTCTTGGTTATTAGCACCGAATAAATTTGTAGTAACAGATTTGTTTTACTCTTTTTTCTTCTTTTTATTTATTTATTTTCCTTCTATTTTTTTATTTATTTATTTTTTTTGTTTATTTATTTTTTATTATTATTTTGTTGACACATTCTGAATTAGTGAATTTATTCCAATTTTTTCTTTCTTTATTTTTTTTTTTTTATTATTACTATTATTTTTTTTCTTTTTTATTTTTTTTTTTTTATATAGTTCCGGGAGCAGAGAACATTCTTTGACGAACCTAATCCGTGAACTCACTGTTTCACTAGAGGCTTCAAGTTCTCTATGTAGGTACGGAGTACCCCTGAGTCATGATTGTCATACAATCGAAAGAGAAATGACTAAACAACTACCCAATCAGTATTATGTCTCCTGCATAGATGAACTGGTGTTAGGTTCCAGTATGCCACCACAGCTCTTGGTGTTCTCCTTTTGCAAACCTTCCACACCTCATTAATGAGAAGGATGAAAAGCAAAGGACTAAGGCTGTTCCCCTTCTTTACTCCTTTATAAAAGTGAAAAAGTTTCGATGTTTGACCATTTAGCCTCACTATACCTTTCGGGTCCTAGCATATTGATTTTATGGCGCTCACCAGATTTGCTGACACCCTTCTTCTAATCAGCGCCTCCCAAATCTCTTGCCTCAGAACTGAATCGAAGGCTACCCTTTGATCCAGAAATGCCAGATACACTGTCTTGCCACGATCCCATGCTTTTTCTACGATTAATCTCTTCCATATCCTGAAAACCCGCTAAGGACATGAAGGAAGATGTCCAAGAGATCTTGTATCACAAAGTAAACATTGGAGCGCTACCAATAGGTAGTTTCATAAAAGGACTATCCATCCATTGTGTTTTAACCATACATTAATCTCATTGACCGGTTGTATTGAATCAATACAGTTGTAAATCACTATTTATAAATATAAAAGCTCTGGTTCGGGTAATACACGACTTTTACATACCTTGGTTCATACTCAATCAATTTAAACAAGTTAAAAAAAGAATAAATAAATAAACCTGTACCTCTACAACCCATGAAGGGTCTTGGGCTCAGTACAAATAGAGATTCGTACTGTTTCTAGGCCAACGGCAGTGGAATGAGGTGATTAGGCCGAGATCACGCTCAGCCGCCAGGTTTTTTCCCTATTTATGGGTACCCACTTTATAAAGGCTGGGTCTGCCCCAAGAGGGTCTCCATATCCCAGGATCGCCCCCCGGCCGAAATAACAGAATAAATAATATTCTGTCATAACCGGGATTCGAACCCAGGACCCGGAGCATAGTAGACTAGCGTTAAAAACAAGTTAACAACTATGAAATAAAACTAGCTCTAAGAAAAATATCTATGAATCGTATTTAGTTTCATTGCAATTTTTTTTTTAAATATTAAATATTATAATAATAAAATTTTTATGTGCAATAATCACTTAAATTTATGTTATATTTGTCACATTACTTTACCATCCACTACTTATTTATTTAAGATAACCATTTTCATATATTTCTTTTTTTTTCAGCTTTCCAACATCTTTGCATATCGATGTATACATCTTCATTACTTATCTTATGTTGAGGGGGGGGGGGGAATTACATACAAAAAAATCGTTAATTCTTTTCTGCTTTAGGTAGTTATAAAATTCAACTCGTATATTTAGCAGTTTTTGATCAATGCTAGTAACATGATATGGTTAATTTTTTTTATTATTTTTTTATTTTCGAGGTACTTTAGAGAACGAAAATTCGACTTTTAAGCTATGTCGGACTATTATATTAAAGTTTTCCTAATTTTATATCGACACAGTGAGTTTAATCAAAACCATTATATCCTTTTTTGGGAAAATCGTAAGAAGGTACAAAATACACAGTATAAAGTAGTTCTTCTGTTTTGGCGATTCTAATGAAAAAGTTACTGTAACATTTCAAGCATGCACGCTTCTTAAATATGATATTTCAGTTTTAAAAAGCTTACCGTTTTTTAGCTAGACTTACTACACCCACACACTCATACTCACACACACACACACACAAGCTGACCTTTTGACGATCGCAATACTTTCCCTTACTATATATTTCACACGTAAGGTAAGTGAAATAAATAATCTCTCGTTTTGCTACCTTGATACGGTTCCCATAGAAGAAGACATATTTTTAAAATATGTCGAAAAAAATAGAAGGAAGGACAAAGAGCAGAGGAGGAGATGAAGGGCCGCTAAGAGAAAGGACAAAGGACCTGGGTTCTGCCCAGCGAGTTACGTCCCAAAATAAAATTCTCCTTCCGCTGTCTGCCTTTGTCTCCAACAGCTAATTTTTTTTTTTATCATTCTTTCTCATCTCATGCAGGATTTATCGGAATGTTTCATTTTTTTATCAATGTAAAATATTTTAAAAAACAGAATTTTAATTATCATTTCAAGTAAATTATGTTATCGTGGGTGTTTTTAGCACTACTGTACAATTGTTAATAAGTCGATCATAAAGCAAACCAGCAAAATATTATACTTATTAATAATAATAGCCGAAGGTTCGATGCCGATACCATCAAATTCCGTCTTCACGGATTCGTCCAATGTTCACTGTTCAAGCCCAAGCCCCCGAGATCAGCCTTAACGCAATCCTCCCATCGACGCTTCGGCCTACCTTTCGGACGCCTACCAGTCGGATCAGCGAATACCACTTTTCTCGGAATCAGTTCCTCACCCAGCCCAAAGACTATACTCGCCCATTTGAGTCTCCGCCATGCTATCAACTCAATTATATTCACAGGATACAAGTTCCGTATTCCGGGTTGTGTAACCTTCTAAACTCCCCAGTGGCCTCATCTCTCTTCGGACCAAATATTTTCCAGTAACAGTACCTTTTTTTCGCAAACCTTAAGCTGTTGTTCATTCTACGTAAGCGGCCACGTTTCTCATCCGTAAAGAACCGTCGGAAGAAAATGGTTTTATGAATTCTAACCTTTAACTTGTTATATAGAAGTAGATTCTCAACGGTTAGGGAGAAATGAAACCGTGGATAACAGCGAAAATCTCCTAATTTGATTTCCTTCCTAACCCTCCTCCTCAATCCTATATATATATATATATTGAGAGAGAGAGAGAGAGAGAGAGAGAGTGATTTGTTTGTTTATTCGTTTAACGTCACTTTATGCTACTATGGCTAATCAGACGATGCTACAGTGGAAGTCCTAAATTTTGCCTATCCAGGATTTATTAGGATAGGGATCTTTAACGAGTACCTGACATCGCAAAGGCTCGGGACCACCTTTTAACGTCCCCTCCGAAGGACGGCATAACTAAGGATTTTTTACTCCCATTAAAAAATCCTAGGGCCACCCACGGGTGAGAGAGAGTGATGAAGCTCAGCAATAAGACCAAAAGTTAACTGCTTTATGATATTAATATAAATTCTGAACAAATTTAGTTGTAAAAACTAAAATTAAAGATACTTACGTCTTTTGACGATATAAATTACCACCGGCTTCCTATACTAGCTAACGTGAGAGGGCTAGGTTTTAGCAATAGGGAGTAAGCAGCACACAGTTCGTTTCTTGCAGATGTTACGAATTCATTATACTTACAAAAACTGATAAAAGAACAACATAATAATATAAGGAAAAGGAAATCCTACAACTCATTCCAATTATGTACAAGTAAAGTCTTCTAAGTACCTCGCCAAAAAAAACAAAAAAAAAAAAAAAACCGTCCATTTTGAGAATAAAAGGCAAGCGTATTGACCAGAGGGGAAGGAACAAAACACTGGAGGTAAATGTTAGGTTTCCTCCAAATCTCTTGTTATATTTATCCACTATAGCCAGTCTTGGTTACAGCCTTCAGGTGTTTTCACTAAATTTCGGGTACCTACTTTATCTTGCCGGTATGCATTATCGGTTATACCATTATAGGCTCAATGCTTAGTCTGAATTAGCCCCGGAGGACCTTCCTGCCTCAGTGCTGTTCTGAGAGAATAAATCAATATGTTTCCAAATCTTGACACGAAGCAGGAGAGCAGAAGCCCTACCCACTACACCGCTCCGCTCTCAGAAGTTATTTACTTTAACTTCCTTATTTTCAGACTCAATGATGAGCAGCGATAATGGGAAGTTGGTGACTGAGAGCCTATTACCGTAAATAGCCGGCAGATGCCGCTGGGATCAGAGGCAAAGCTAATAATCCTCCCGCCCACAGGAGGCTCGACCCTGCATCATCATTTAATATCCACCTCACTCGCAATCCTGGCGCGGTATCACTCAATTAGGACGACCCACACGCACATTCAATATATGAACCCTCTTCGGGATAAATGCACCGCCATACCGTTCTCAATATTAATTTAGTGGCGCATTCTTTTGGCGAGGGGAAGGATACAATTGCACGAACAATGCCTCAATCAATACATATAACAGTAAAATAAGGATAAAATTCAGGATTTGTGGGAATCAATTAAGAAAAAACTGGAAATCGTTTAAATACCTTTTAGTGGTCTCAAATAAAAGTAATCTGATTTTGCACCAGTGAAGGTGCAGCCAGCCGACTAACCTCGAATGTTTTTAATTTTTCTTCTAAAAAATAAAATTTCTATTAATCAAACATACACTTCTCCTATTATTTAAAAAATATGTCGTCCGTAATATACAGAATATTATGAGTAAAAGTAAGGAATATTAGAGAACATGTTGGTTGAAACATTTCTAAGAAGTACTTTCAGGCCTAACTTTAATATTCAGTCGACTTCTTAGGAGTGCTATTAAAAGTGACATTACTAACCCTTATACGAGTATAGGAAGCTTCCATTTGGTTCCATTATGTTGCAAATATCGTTTTTCCCGAGCAAAAATATTACATCAGTCACTGAAGAATGTTTTAAATCCGAGATATCAAGCAAATATTTTTTGTAAGTCCTGAGAAGTGTGTAGAGGAAAATCGGTAAAAGATATTTTTTGAAGGATCGTACCAACTTAATTTGGAATTTAGAGAAGCTTTTAAACTTGATATTTGATACTCTACAACTTTTATGCAACGATTTTTTTTGGATAATTGGTTTAAAACTACAGCTGTCTCTAAATGGCCGAATTGGGTTTTTCAAGGACAGAATAATTTGCCTATTGCTTATACTATATACTATACTGTTACTATATAGTATACTGTTACTATATATGTAAGTTGGTTTTAACAGATTTTATTATATCACAAAGAATAATTAAATTACAAGTAAATAACCATTACAACACAAACTCTTTAAACAAAACAATTGAACATATGTTCATAAATATGTTTTTACACAAACAAATAATTATTTACATCTCCCCCCCCCCCTACAACACAAACTCTTTTAACAAAACAATTGAACATATGTTCATAAATATGTTTTTACACAAACAAATAATTATTTACATATACTATACTGTTACTATACTGTCACCATCGATCAAACCCTTTCGTGGAAAACCCATATTTCACAAATCTCTCAGAATCTCGCAGAACAATTAGTAATCTTCAATTTTTCCACCGCTCCCGCCATCTTCTTCCACTATCCACTCGCACTATCCTCACTTGTTTTCCCCCACTTTGCTAAGGCTGTATCGTGTATGCTTGAGGACAAACTGAAGCGAATCATGAACATCCCTATAAGATTTGTCTTCAGTAGATCAATCATACCTTTACCAAACCATTAACTCCTATTACCCATCCTATATCCATAGTCTCCTTCAATCCTCAGTCCATTCTCTTGAAACAAGATCACGCAATTCTGACCTTTACGTACCTACCCACAAAACTAAAACTTTTTGTCCGTTCCTTTATTATCCGCTCTGCCTACCTACCCATATCCGCCATGCTGCTTCTCTATCCTCATTCAAATTCCTAACTTTTTCTGTGCCTCCTATCATCCCAAAAATCCGCTTTATAATTATGATATTGCAATTTTAATTATTGAATTATGAATGAAGAAAATAAGTAAAAAGCCTACTGTTATAATGTATATATGGTTTGTCAATTCATTTATTTTTCTTATAGGTGGAATAATCAGGAGTCAGTCATTTTTTGAAATTTCTTTAATTTTGCCAACTGCCCTGATGATGGCTCACAAGCTTGAGTCGAAACGTCGGCAAAATTAAAAATATTTAGAAAATGACTGGCTCCTGATTATTCCACTTATAATAGTTTCTACAGTCGACTATACATCCTCAATACATTTATTTTTCATTCTGTTCAACACAATCGTTTTCGGAAGATTTCACTTTTGTTGTATAATATTTCTTATTTTAAATAATAACTATGTTAATTTTATCTGTTGGCCAGGCATATTATGTTATTTCATATTTCAATGTACAATTTGTTATTTTTTTTCTATTCTATTCTATATCTTATTATTCTATCCTATATACCGGGATCACTTGTAGCTGGGTGGTTAGCATATCAGCCTCCTATGCCAAAGGCCACGGGTTCAAACCCGCTGGTGGTCCTTTAATGGGAGTAAAAAATCCTTAGTTATGAAGTTCTTCGGAGGGGACGTTAAAGGGTGGTCCCGAGCCTGTGCGATGTCAGGCACTCGTTAAAGATCCCTATCCTAATAAAACCTGGATAGGCAAAATTTAGGACTCCAACTGTAGCATCGTCCGATTTGCCATAGTAGCATAAAATAATGTTAAATAAATAAACAAAGTTATCGCTACATTTTCATAAATATGACGAACGGCACATTCAATATTACATATATTCCGGCTCTCCTTTTCACAATGTTTACATATTTATATCTAGATATTAAATTTACTCTGTATTATATTTTAAAGTTATTATGAAGAAGACAGATGTATAGAGATACGAAAAGAGTTTAGCAATAAGACAGAGGAGAGAGGTAAATAGAGAATTCATATCTCGCCAGGCGGTGGAGATCAAAGACCAGGACCTCCTCAGTACACCACCTTCGTCCTACGCTTGTTCTCCGCCAATATATTTTGTAGCAGGCGAGGTTAGGGCTCTGCCTCAGTCACGATCACAAGCGATCCCTCTGATAGCCTCCAAACATCTTGAAAATTATAGGAAACTGAACATGAGACCCTACTTGTTTTGTAGGTTCTACTGTTTTTTGTTATTGATACTCTCTAAACATAATACTGTTAGTTAACTTCTTATTCTAATTATTTGGACTATACTGTATCGCCGAATCTCCTTAAAAATTATTTATTTCATCTTTAGTAACAAGAAAAAATGAAATCCAGGAAGAAATAAAGTCCCGTTTAAAGGTGGGAAATGCGTGTTATTATTCAGTTACTAAGTTGCTTAGTTCGCGGCTTCTATCTAAAAATTTAAAGGTTAGAATTTATAAAACTATTATTCTTCCGACGGTTCTTTACGGATGTGAAACGTGGCCGCTTACTTTGAAGGATGAACAACGGCTTAAGGTTTTCGAAAATAAGGTACTGCGTAAAATATTTGGTCCAAAGAGAGATGAGTTCACTGGGGAGTTTAGAAGGTTGCACAACGCGGAATTGCGGAACTTGTATTCTGTGAATATAATTGAGTTGATAGCATTGCGGAAAAAGTTGTTATGCTCAATGAGGAACGGATTCCGAGAAAGTTGGTATTCGCTGATCCGACTGGTAGGCGTCCAAAAGGCAGGCCGAAGCGTCGATGGGAGGATTGCGTTAAGGCTGATCTCGGGGGCTTGGGTTTGAACGGTAAACATTGGACGAGTCTGTGTTGGCGGAATTTGGTGGTATCGGCATCGAACCCTCGGTTTCACCAAGCCTATTATTATTATTATTTTTAGTATGGATCTTGGCACCCAGGACTTCTCTACAGACTCCGCAAATTCCTCTCCCCGACATATTTTCTAATAATCCGTTCCTACCTTACAGATAGAACCTTTACAGTTAATCATAATCTCTCCTCCTCATCAGTATTCACCCAGTCAGCCGGTGTACCTCAAGGTAGTATCCTAGGTCCAATCCTCTACACGGTGAATACAGCTGACATCCCTATCCATCCAAGCACTGTCCTCTCTGATGACACTTGCGTGCTATCCGTGAATAATGATCCTATTGTTGCTTCCCAATTCCTACAGAACCAAGTATCCGCCATTGCAGAATGGTGTCACAATTGGAGAATCAAAATAAATCCTAATAAATCCCACCGAATCATATTCACACTAGACGTAAACCTATGACTTCCTGTCCAGTTGTTTCCTTTAATCATACCCCACTCATCACTGTAGAACAAATACGATACCTTGGACTTCATCTTGACAAACGTCTTACATGGAATCCTCATACAAGACTTAAACGAGAAAAAACTGCTCGTATATCGACTATTAAAACACTTACTTGACAAACGATCAAAACTCCCGCTTTCCTTAAAAAAACTCATTTACACAACCATTTTTAGACCTATCTGGACTTATGGCATAGAGCTATCCACTCCACTAAACCATCGAATTCCTCCCGCATCCAATCCTTGCAATCTAAAATCCTTCGACAAAGCCTAGACGCTCCGTACTTTGTTACCAACAAACTCATCCATAGAGACCTGAATTTCCCACTCGTTGCAGAAATTTCCCAAAAAAGATACTCCTCCTTTCATTTTAAATTATCCGCCCATACAAACCCGTTTGTATCCTCTCATCGGCATCTATTCCCGATAAACCTCCGAGGCGTCTGAAAAGACGGTGGCTTCGAGACCTGCTTACCAAATAAACTCTGAAGTGCTACCACTGGGTAGATTCTTCTCAAGACTTTTTCAAGCCAATGTTCTGTAAATAGCTCATTTACTTGTTGTACTGTGTACAGTTGTAAATATGAATAAAATAATTAAAGAAAAAGAAAAAAAAGTGTGGATCTGCCGAATTCCATCAATATCAATAAGCACAATAATTATTTCAGATTTTAAAACCATCTTAAGAGTGAATAATAGCATATCACAAGCTGCCACACTTGTCGGTTAGGTTCAACTACATATCGGCCTAGGTTATGGTTAAAGACCTCCAGAGCTGCCGAAGTATTGGCCATCGACTCCGATCTATCAGGAAAATTATGTCGACCGTGAAAAATAAGGAGCTGCCTTGGGTGGAACCATCCATCAGCTTCTGTGGCGGGGTTTATCGTTCGGAACAAATCCTAATAGGGGCGGAGGATATGGGGAAATCGAGTGCTGTAAGGAGGGACCAAGTGCTTATAACAGAACATGCAAGGTTTGCCCTATCATGGCAAGGCCTTCACTATCATGGCGAGGCCTTCACAATCATGGCAAGGCCTTGCGCTTTTCAATGTTATGTTTTACTTCTATATTATTACTCATATTTCAGGATAATTTTTTTGATAACATGGTTACACATAATTTATTTTGCCTGTTTAAGGAAAAGCTAAATTGCAATGTATTTTACTTTTAAACAATTCAGGAAATTATTGTAAAAACCGGATCAAAATCTGTCCAGTGGTTTACGAAGAATTCGTGGGAACCAAGAATCGTGGTATCATTAAAAATACATATATATATATATATATATATATATATATATATATATAGTAGAGAGAGAGAGAGAGAGAGAGAGAGAGATAGAGGGAGAGGGACAATAACGGCAGATTTTAAACTCGAATAATTTACTCATTATAAAATACAAAGAATCAGTGCACGCAACTTGCGATCTCCGTGTCCGGGTGGAATAGCATATTTATTCATCATCTTGTTTCATTATTCCAAATGTGTCTCACCGATTTGGTGACTTTTTTATGTAAAGCTAAACATTGAACCATTAGACTCTACACAATATTAATAGCCGACGCTTTCCAAAACTCACGTAATACAATCGGAAAGTTTACGCGCAAAAATCACTATTTAATAACTCTTGCTCTAGTGAAGGTAGACAAATACCTTTTGTGTCAAAATTACACTGTTATAAAGCTGAATAATTAAAAAAATAAGCCGTTAAAATATATCAGTTTTATGCTTAGTAATAACCCAAAAACTATAAATAATCCAAAACAGTTCTTTTAATAATTTTTACTTTCACTTACTATATATATTAAGGGAAAGTATTGCGATCGTGAAAATTTTCGAATTTCAGTTTTCAACGGAAATATACATTTTAGGGTCCCTTAAGTCCAAATAACCAAGTCCCCCAAAACGGTCTGTGTGTGGTAACTCCCGGGCTGAAAAGAAAAGTCCTATGAAACTGAAATTTCATATTTAAGACAAATATTACACAAAAAGTACCTTTAATTTTATTGATTCTATAAAAATAACTATGTTATCTTGTTACCACTGATGAAAAACAGGTAAATATATAAATTAAATGAATTCGATACCCGACTAAAAGAGAAAACAGAATAAAATATATTTTTTTCGCAATTTTTCGTTTTTGAACATAAGAACAGTAATATACATGTATGATATACCGTTTGAAAGCTAAAGATTTTAGAAAAAATATTATCTTCTACACAAGCTTTTAAAAGTTGATAGAGAGTGATGAAAAGCCGATAAAACTAACTGATTATTTTAGATAATAATATAATAGATTATTTATTAAAACACATGTTTCCATAGAAATTCCATTTAACTCATTTTTATCTCTTACTGTACTTGAAAATTCTTTAATCGATTTTAAAAACGGAGGTAAGTGAAAGTCGTGTGTTGCCCGCACCAGATTTTTTTTTTAAAGCGGTGCTTAGATTAAGATTATTTTTTAGGAGTGGGATATTTCAGGAAATCTTATTAAAACTACTGTTTCGGCGATTTATACTTTTAGGGTTATGCAAGCAAAAAACTTAAATAATTTAATGGCTTATTATTTTAATTATTTCGCTTTGAAATAGGATAATTTTGACATGAAACTTATTTTTCTACCTTCACTAGAACCAGAATATTAATTAGTGATTTTCGCTTCCAAACTTTACGATTTTTTTAATCTAATACTTGGGAGCGTTGGCCTCTAATATTTCCTACAGTATAATGATTTAATATCTAATGGTGAGCCCGTGGCTGAGTGGATAGGTGCGCTAGTCTCTCATGATGCAGGTTCTGAGTTCGAATCCCAGTTCCGGCGGGGCTTTTATAAGGATGTAAACAAAATGTGGATTTACTCACAACCACTTCCCCGGGTATGTGAGGCCGTCAGCCAAAGGGTGGCCACTCACAAAATTAGTCGTAGGGAGTGATGACCCTACACTAAAAATTGCATCGTGAAACGCGATTGTAAACCCGTAGGAGTTTACACCGCGAGGGCCTACACTGCCTGTCGCGCCACTGGAAGAATAAGAATGATTTAATATCTCGTTTTACCTAAAACTTTTTTAGCAAAATCGGTGAGACTAATTTGGGATCCTTTTATAAGTGATACATTAAAAACAAGCTACTATGTAAATTTTTGGTTCTAATTTAATAAAACTATAAACATTTCTTTTCCTGAGGTATCATGTTTATCGATTCATTATTAGGATCAGGTGGCATAAAGGGGAATAAAGTTATTAACTTTATTACTAAGGGTTGTGTGTCACATGAAATGTCCGTTTTCAAGGTAAAGGATTTTTATTAAAAATATGATATGAAAACAAGATAATTTTATTCGAAGTATTTACCTTCTTTTTCTACACATTTTTCCCAACGTGACACCAACTTTTTTATCCCCGAACTGAAAAACTCTCAGGTTTAAAGTGAAACAATATCTGAAAACGCACTTTTCACTTGATCATCATTTTCAAAAAGTTTTCCTTTGACGAAGTTGTCTAAATTCCTGAACATGTGGTAATCTGTTGGAGACAAGTCGGGAGAATATGTTGGGTGCGAATGAACTTCGTAGCCCAGTTCTTTCAATTTTTGCACGGTATGTTTTGAAACATGCCGCTCAGTGAGATCATGAGGTACCCATGTATCGAGCTTTATTACTTTCCCAATACACTTTAAATGTCTGGAAACGGTAGATGCACTTACATTTAGTTGTGCTGAGAGTCTTTTAACTGTTTGGTAGGGGTTTCCTTCTACTGTATGTTTGAGTATTAGTATCTAGCGGCCTCAGCTGCTGAATGGCCGAGTTTAAACTCTTACAAAATTATTACTCGAAAAGCGCGTGTTTCCATGTTCATATTTGGAAGTATACTAAAAAGTTGGTAATTGATTGGGAAGCTATTGTTTTAATACAAAGGAAGAGAATTAGTAACAGTTTACTTTAAATATTTAAACATTCGGAAGAAAACAGCAGAATCCAAAAGCAGCAAAATCCTTTATGTATTTCAGAAACTATAAAAACGGACATTTCATGTGAAACAACCCAATGACCCATTTCATTACATATCAAAATACACAGTGAGGCATTATCATTATCGAGAACACTGAGGTTCAGATTTACCACATGATATAACATGAAAATGGTACCTTCGGACATAACTGCATAATTGATCTCAGGCTTGACCCCCAGACTAGGGGTGGGCATAACCGAATGACGATTATCAGATCATTTGAATTAATCGATTATCGGATTAATCGGTTCGTAATCGAGGGATTATAAGGGGCTGGAATAACCGAATGACCATTTTATTTTTTTTTTATTTGGTCATCGCATAAATGATAGGCATATTTGCATTGTCTCTCGGAATGTATGTCAATCATTCGATCAATCGATTATAGAATCATACGATTATTTAAATCATCGAAGTCCGATCATTCGATTATGTCAACCCCTACTCCCGACCTTCCCCGTCTGTGAATGGACTTCCACTTCCTCTTCTGTCCGGGCTAGGACTGCCCGTAGAGGGCTATCTCTGCTCTAGGAGTGGAGGGGTGCATTTTTTTTATAACCCTTCTAAGAAACCTTTTTGTTGTACCCCGGATACTGTTCTATTTGAAATGATTCTAAATTATTTCTATTCCTCCCAGTATTCTCGATTCATATCAGAGCGAAAACCGGAAACTAAAGATATTTGATGGATGGCACAGGTTTCGCGGGACCGAGCGAAGCATTACTCCGAACGATAAGAAGGAACGACGAAGCAGCTGCAAAAAGGAAGATGATGCGACCTTGATGGCGGCCGATCGGGCAGAAAATGAAGCCGGCCTTGTAGCTTATCTCCCCCCAGCAAGAGCTATCCTCGTCATCGCCTGCCCTTTCACAGCCTGCTCCTGTAGTCTCCTCGACTCCTGATATCTAGGGACCCTCACTGGGTCTTGATGCAACAGTAACTGCTTATTTAATTCATAAAGGTTTTATTTATAATGTATGTATGTATACTACTAGACCCAGTTATTATACAGGCTATCGTTACTGCCCAGTCGTCGATAAGGCAGTCAAGGCAGAGTACACGGTGAGAAATAGGGTATATATAGGCAAGTCTTGGTGAAATCCAATAATATTATTAAATATTATTTTTAAAAAAAATATAAAAAAAAAACTGAACGATAAAGTTATATAAAAAAAAACAAGTGTAATTAATAAACGCATCGTGAAAACTATTATAGGTGGAATAATCAGAATTCAGTCTTATTTTCAATAATCAACCTTTGTAATCGACCAAAAAAAAAAAAATAACCCTGCTCAAAATTTGAGGGTTTACGTTTCAAGATGAGTAGAATCCTAATAACGAATAAAAAAAATCCGTTTGTCCGCCGTCTGAAGGCTATCTCCGAAACTACTGGACCAATGTTTTTGAAATTCGCCCCAAAGTATTCAACGGATACTAGTACATTCAACGATGTACCAAACGCCTAGGCGTTGATATCAGCTGGTTAGTTTTAAAATGGCGACCGATTAAAAGGATTTTTATCAATAACTCAGTTATTTTTGAAGATAGAAAAAAAAAAAAAAGTGTTTTTTAACAAACAAAACGCGAATAATTATATAAAAGTGAAAAAAGAAAAGAAGAGTAATTGATATTATACACATAAATACGCTCATAACTCAGTTATTTTAGACGATAGAGAAAAGTATGTATAGAGTTTTAGAATCAGTAAAGCGCGATAAACAAAAAAAAAAAAGGAAAAAAATTAAAATCTCGCTTATAAACACGCTTTTAACTACGTTATTTTCGAAGATAGAAAAAAAAATCATCGTTGTTTTTTAACCGAAAAACCGCGAATAATTATATAAAAAGAGAAAAAATAAAAGAAAAAAACTTGAAATCTCGCTTAAATATACTCTTGTAACTACGTTATTTTCGTAGATAGAAAAAAAAATCATTATTATTTTTTAATCATTATATAAAAGAGAAGTGCTTTTCATATTACTTAATTGCCTATAAACAGTTATACCCCAATATTGTTATTTGGAAATAATAAAACATTGTGTAATAATTTGCAGCGTTTTATTTTATCTCTTTCTGTATTTGAAAATTCTTTAATCGATTTTAAAAACGGAGTTGAGTGAAATTCGTGTGTTGACCGCACCAGATTTATTACTTTTTTCTCAGCAGCCGTAACTCGACGGGCGGTTTCAATTAGAACCCCTGCCGATGTCGAAACACGATGAATGAACTCCTGTATCCTCTCCCTGGTACCTGCACTGCCGCGTTAAACCCTACAGTCCCATGCCCATCAGCTGCCCCATAGCGTTGTCAACACACTGTGGTGCTCCAGTGACCTCCTGCCATCCTGGTGCCCAGACCTCTACGGTCCCGCAGTACGGCAATTAGCTCGGCCAAGTTTTAATGAGCACGCTATTGCGGAGGCATCCAACATCTGACCGCCTCTGTGGGCTAGAGATAGGTTCAGTCTCTCGGCGGGAGATAGCACGTAGGTCCTTAGCAAATAAACATAATACATCTAATATAACATAGTACTAAGTGACCCAAATGTTCCTTTATTTGATCTCTGCCGCCTTACCCCCGTACTGTTCCATCGTATAAGTAATCCCCAATCCCTAGAGCCAAGGCACTTCGGTCTAAGATGTAGTTAATGTAAACTTATAGTATATTATTTTAGTAAGAAAGTTATGTTTCTATTTACATCATGAATAAGTATACAACAGTTTATAAAAACTTGTTATTCGTTAAACAGAGAAATAAGAAAGAAGTACGTCCATATTCCTTACCATACCTTTTATATAATCATCTATGGCAGTGGCCGGCTCAGAGGGATGTCACTAGGGAATAATCTTAAAAATAATCCTGAAGCACCGACTTTTGATCACACATTCTCAACACAGACAAGTTCAATGAACCAAGTGGTAGCTAGTTACAATTGTTGGGTGGCTGTTTCTCACAATGACAACCTTAAAATAGGTCATTTTGTAACGCTTCGAAAAAATCATCTTAAAAGTAGATGTAACTCGTATTATTCAGCGATGAGTCAAGATTATGTTTCCGATCTCCAGATGGACGGGAAAAGGTATGGAGAAGGTGGGGAAAGAGATGTATGCTCCATGCACTTTGTCTCCAAGGGTTGCGTTTGGTGGTGGGTCAGTGATGGTGTGGGGGGGGCATAAATTTAAACTCCCCTATATATAAATAATATATAAATAAATAAATAATAACCCTATATAAACCGGTAAAGAAATAGGCCTCGAATTAAATACCGATAAGACGAAATATATGATTAGTTGCAGAAATGGTAGCGATCTTGATGATATTAATATTTCAGGTCATACTTTTGAACACGTAGAGAAATTCAAGTATTTAGGTTCAATGATAACAAGAAAAAATGAAATCAGGAAGAAATAAAGTCCCGGTTAAAGGTGGGAAATGCGTGTTATTATTCAGTTGCTAAATTACTTAGCTCGCGGCTTCTGTCTAAAAACTTAAAGGTTAGAATTTATAAAACTATTATTCTTCCAACGGTTCTTTACGGATGCGAAACGTGGCCGCTTACTTTGAAGGATGAACAACGGCTTAAGGTTTTCGAGAATAAGGTACTGCCTAAAATATTTGGTCCGAAGAGAGATGAGGCCACTGGGGAGTTTAGAAGGTTGCACAACGCGGAATTGCGGAGTTTGTACCCTGTGAATATAATTGAGTTGATAGCATCGCGGAGACTCAAATTGGGCGCGTAAAGTTGTTGGGCTTAGTGAGGAACGGATTCCGAGAAAGTTGGTATTCGCTGAACCGACTGGTAGGCGTCCGAAAGGTAGGGCCCAAGCGTCGATGGGAGGATTGCATTAAGGCTGATCTCGGGGGCTTGGGCTTGACCGGTGAACATTGGACGAGTCTGTGCAGGCGAAGTTTGGTGGTATCGGCATCGAACCTTCGGGTTCGGTAAGCATATTATTATTATTATTATTATATATAAATAAATATATACATATATTTTCATTATTTGATTAGATACCTGTCTTTTATTAGTTTTAAATTTTAGTGATTCAATGTTTCGCTGATTGAAGTAAACTCCTAGAGCCAGGTTCATTTTTCTATTTCCCCTTAGCATTTTTGTAATACAGTCTCGTTATCAGTTGAGTATTTTGCAAGAAATGGACTTGATATGGCGTAGCCTGCTCAATAATCTGAATTTACGTATGAGGGGCTTGATGTGTGTAATGGAGTTAGGTTAAAAACACAGCTGGTGGAAGCAAAGAGGTTATGTGAAATGAATTTGTCACTGCCTCAAACATGTTTTTATTTTTGTTTTATTTATATTTAATTGAAACTCATTTTTATTTCTTATTTTATTTTCTGTGTTTTATTATTATAGAAAAATTATTTTATTTTACGGTGACAAATCCATTGCAACCTCTCACCAGCTGTTGTCTTCTATCTCGATTATTATTGTGCGCTCCTCATTTATCTCTTTTCTGTGTTTAATTTTTCATTCATCATTTTATTTGACAATTGTACCTACAGAGCAATAAGAGAATATTTTAGTTAAAATTGTGCAGTACCCGGCTGTTATTCATTTTCCCCTCACCTCTTCTAAATATTACACAGGCATCTAATATTGAAATGATTTGATAAAGGGCTGAGAAAACATTTTGTGTTGGGGACCTCTGATATATAGAGTCATCCTTCATCTACAAGCTTATATCCTGTTTAAATTAAAACAAAAAATCTGGTGCGCGCAACACTCGTCTTAAATATTACCTCTGTTATTAATATCAATTTATGAATTTTGAAACAAATTTAGAAACGAAAATAAATTGTTAAGAATTATTTACATTTGATTTTTATAAAAAGATGTGCTTAATTAAATGATATGTTACAATATATTATCTACAAAATTCAATAAGTTCTTTTCGGTTTTACATCACTCCGTGTTAGAACTACTTGGAGCGTCCGGCAATGAAAGCGCCATCCAGTGGCCAAGCGGTGAAACAATTGCATTAAAAAATATTTTTTTCAGTTTTCTCCTTTAGTTGGATATCGAATTAGTTCAACTATATATATATATATACAAAATTAAAGGTACTTTAGAAAAAGAAAATTTAAAATATCTGCATTTAAGCCCCATTAGACTATTTCAATCGGGAAAAAATCCACATGATATTAAAGCACATTAAATTTTACATCGATATAGCGAGTTTAATCAAAATCGTTAGAGCCGTTTTTGAAAAATCATAATGTATAATGCAAAGTCCCTTTCACCTGTGTTATTTATTATAGCTTTAGAATATGTCATAGAAAAGGTGATGTGTACCGAGAAAGGCTTAAATATGGGTGACAAGATTCCGGTTTTGGGGTATGCCGATGATCTGGTACTGCTAAGTGAAGACACGGAAACCATACAACTAAATACATGTGTGTTAATAAAAACCGGTAAAGAAATAGGACTCGAATTAAATACCGATAAGACGAAGTATATGATTAGTAGCAGAAACGGTGTCGATCTTGGTAATATTGATGTATCAGGTCATACTTTTGAACACGTGGAGAAATTCAAGTATTTAGGTTCAATTATAACTAGAAAAAATTAAATCCAGGAAGAAATAAAGTTCCGGTTAAAGGTGGGAAATGCGTGTTATTATTCAGTTGCTAAGTTACTTAGTTCGCGGCTTCTATCTAAAAACTTAAAGATTAGAATTTATAAAACTATTATTCTTCCAACGGTTCTTTACGGATGTGAAACGTGGCCGCTTACTTTGAAGGATGAACAACGGCTTAAGGTTTTCGAAAATAAGGTATTGCGTAAAATATTTGGTCCAAAGAGAGATGAGGCCACTGGGGAGTTTAGAAGGTTGCATAACGCGGAATTGCGGAACTTGCATCCTGTGAATATAATTGAGCTGATTGCATCGCGGAGACTCAAATGGGCGAGTAAAGTTTATTATTATGATGCTAGGTAAAGACACGGAAACCATAGAACTAAATACAAGTGTGTTAATAAAAACGGTAAAGAAATAGGACTCGAATTAAATACCGATAAGACGAAATATATGGTTAGTAGCAGAAACGGTGGTGATCTTGGTGATATTGATATATCAGGGTATACTTTTGAACACGTAGAGAAATTCAAGTATTTAGGTTCAATGATGAGAAGACAAAATGAAATCCAGGAAGAAATAAAGTCCCGGTTAAAGGTGGGAAATGCGTGTTATTATTCAGTTTCTTAGCTCACGGCTTCTATCTAAAAACTTAAAGGTTAGAATTTATAAAACTATTATTCTTCCGACGGTTCTCTACGGATGTGAAACGTGGCCGGCCGCTTACTTTGAAGGATGAACAACGGCTCAAGCTTTTCGAAAATAAGGTACTGCGTGAGTTTAGAAGGTTGCACAACGCGGAATTGCGGAGTTTGTACCCTGTGAATATAATTGAGTACATAGCATCGCGGAGACTCAAATGGGCGCGTAAAGTTGTTGGGCTTAGTGAGGAACGGATCCCGAGAAAGTTGGTATTCGCTGAACCGACTGGTAGGCGTCCGAAAGGTAGGCCGAAGCGTCGATGGGAGGATTGCATTAAGGCTGATCTCGGGGGCTTGGGCTTGACCGGTGAACATTGGACGAGTCTGTGCAGGCGAAGTTTGGTGGTATCGGCATCGAACCTCGGGTTCGGTAAGCCTATTATATTATTATTATTATTATATATATATATATATATAAATTCACTTGTTTTAGTTACTAATTGAAATTCTCAATCTTGTACTAAATTTTGTATAAGTAATTAAATATATAAAATATAACTAACAGTTATTATTTACCACAATGAATAAAAAATTATAAATAAAATTTCTTAATTCTTCCAAAATTTACTTTGAGTCGATGTTTTGGGGTCTTCCCCGATTTTCACGACTCACAAAAATATATTAAAATAAATAACAATTATCATTTCATGAAAATTAACACTACGTTAAAACATTTAGCCATATATAACTATATAGCCATACATATAATTGGTTTATATTTTAATTTTTTTTTGTTGCATCAAAATAGTGAAAAACTTTGTTATATGTATGTATATTCTGTTATATTTATATTATAATAATTAAGAACCATTTTATTAATCATGATTATTAGTATTTTTACATAAATAATTTAAAGAAAAAATATCTCATTTAAAAAAAAAAATGTTTACCTAATTAGACATCAACAACAAATATATGAGGTGCTTATTATTCTCTAATTTAAAATATCCGTTGGAGGAATTTCGAGGAAATGATTCCAAAACAGAAAGGACACTTTTAATATAATTTAATATCCTCATTGTCGGAAATCGAATTAGTGACGTGTTTACATCTCTTCCAATATGGCAGCTATCCCTTCTCCCTTCCATTGCTAATTTAGTCAAATATTTTTATCTCTGCTGTTCGTGTCTCTCTTTAGTGACTTCATACTCAAAAACAGTGTTTGTAATTTGATTTTTATAATTTATTTATTAACATCCTTCAGATAATACTCGTATTCATGCGACTTGTGTTACAGTCTATGGAGAGAAGTTACATGTTACAATATATAGTTTTAATGACGTATAAAACTTAAAAAACATAACTTGTGTATGTGTATCGCAGTGTATGTCCGTCATTATTGAATTTTTGAAATATTAAATATTTCCAAAATAATCAATTATTATTATTTCAGCAGTAAACTTATTGAGGTGGTCAATTTAGAGCTTTAAACAAGTTTACATCCTTAAAAAATAGTTGAAAAATGCGAAATGTTGATTTATCATGCCAGATAATTTAAAACAATAATTTGTTATTAACGCAACATATTTAAACCGTTTTATTTCGCTCTAATTAACATTTCGAACATCAGTTAATTTCCTGTACAGTCTGTTCCTAAAAATTTTTGTCATATCTTCTGTTCTAAAGTAAAGTTTTACCGAAAATACCTTTGTTTTAATAATTTTATTCATAATCTAACTAATATTGAATTTATTACTTTTAATTAAGAACCTTTTAGGTAAGAAATATATAATTCAGATATCTATTTCATTGATTTTTTTTTTTTTTTTTTTTTTTATTCTACCTGAATAGAACTAATATTAAAGATTTGAAACTAAAATATAATGAAATTTGAAAATCTAGAATATTACGGGCTTTTAAACAATTATAAAATATTATTTTAACTATGTTCCACCTATGAAAAAACAGTATAAGTTTAAGTATTTAGACAAATTGTTAAAGTGAAGAAATTAACATTATAAATTTGTTAAATCATTAAAAATACTTCTGATGATAATATATCTTGTCTGATAGAAACAATGATAATATTTTAATATTGTAACAAATTAAAACCATTTTATGTCTCTTATTAGGTTTTCGGACACATTTGGGTACAGTCTGATCCCATCGATGTTAAACTTCTGAAACCGAAACACTTTTTTTTTTATAATTCATTTAATAATCGAACTAATATTTAATTAAACTTGATTCTTTAAAGCAAGTACCTTCTGAATCGAATTGCATACTATAAGCTTATAAGCAAACAAAATATAACTTTTTTAACTACCTGGTTATTATAAAAAATAATATAAGTTTAAGTGACAAGATACACAGTTAATGTATAGAATTTTATATTTTCCATAAGCATGTAGCTTTGAGAAATCTTTAAAAATGCATCCGACAATAATATATCTAGTCAGATAATAATAATGATATTTTGTTAATAAGGTAAGAGATTTAAGCCAGTTTAAGTAACTCAAAAAGGGTTTCGGCCTTCTTCGGGTACTTTCGGGTACGGTCTGTTCGCATCAATGTTGGTCTTACCTTCTGGTCATAACTAAATTGATACTTCTTTTATATTGAATTATCTCTACAATGGAATAAATATTCAATTTCATTATTTACTTTTAAGTAGGAATGTATCAAAAAAATATTTCTGACATATTTTTTATTATTTTTCATCAGTATAATTATAAAAACCAAATATTAAATGAATTTTAATCGTTTTAAGATTTTATTTTCAACATCTGAATCGTACATATATTAAAAAAAAATAATTAAAATCGTAGTATTTTAAAGGCGTTTAAACAATTAAAAATATTTACCTTTTAAACTTTACCCCAATTATAATGAATAATATTACTTTAAGGATAAAAGTAATGTTTTAATTTAATTTTCACGATGAATGGAAGCGATTACATTATTGATTGTATATTTTGGAAATTTATTTATATTAAATTCACAACAATAATCTATATTAAAATAAATATTATAAAAATCTAAATTTATTAGTCTTAAGAACATATATCAATTATTTATTTATAATAAGTATATATTTAAAATATATTTTCACCAATAAGTTCGACCTATTTTATTATAACTAATGTTTTTTTAAATTTTTATAAATAATATAATTAAATAAATAATTAATACATACCTGAGCGAAAAACTAAAATGCCCGCTGTTATGGAGAGTAATATTTGCATTTTTAAGGAGGTGACTGCTCTAGGCTTGGTGGTGGGGGTATCGCTCAGCCAATCAGGTGAGAGGTAACATCCAACAGTCAAATTAAGTTACATCTTTCTGATTCATTTGACTCCGCGAATCGGTTTAGTTTAGTTCAGTCGGTTTCGGGTGTTTTGTTTTTTATGAAATGTGCAATATTTGTGTGTAACGAAATGGATTTTAGTTTCAGCGTTGCTCTTTATTCGTATAATCGTGCATATTTCTGTGTTTTAGAATCTTAAGAAGATAAATTTAGTTTTTAAATAACCAAACGCATGATGAATTCAAGAATGTGGCCATCTTGGAATCTTCTGTTGTAAGTAATGTTATTTAAATATTACATAATGGATTTATTTTATATTTAAATTTGTTCTTTTGCTATTTAAATTTGGTTTTGGTGCTATAATTTACAGTAAATTATTATTTAATTACCTCGAATCACAATTATAATACTTTTTTGTATACATTTTTAATAAAAATATTAAGATATAAATACTATGGTACAGATGATCCATGTAAATGTTCTTATTTTTTTAAACTGGCGTTAATTCAGAATTACTTTACGAGTATAATATTAAAAAGAGATGACATGGCAACATGGATTAGAAGGAAGAGATTTAGTACTTCTTATACTGCTAGGTAATTAAAAAATTTATAAAAAACAAATCATCTATGGTATTGGAATTTATTTCTTTTTACTTTTTACTTTTTTGGTATTGCGATCGTGAAAATTTTCGAATTCCAGTTTTCAACGGAAATACACGTTTTAGGGTCCCCTGAATCCAAATAACCAAGTCCCGCAAAAAGGTCTATGTGTGTGTGTGTGTGTGTGTGTGTGTGTGTGTGTGTGTGTGTGTGTGTGTGTGTGTGTGTGTGGTAACTCCCGGGCGGAAACGGTAGGTCCTATGAAACTGAAATTTCATATTTAAGACAACTATACGCCCGAGACGTGACAAAACTTTTTTCATCAAAATGAGCTTACCAGAAGAGGCACTTTATACCATGCATTTTGCACCTTTTTTCGATTTTCTCGAAAACGGTTCCGACGATTTTAATTAAACTCGTTATATCGATGTAAAATTTAATGGACTTTAATATCAAGTAGGTTTTATTTGGATGAAAATGGTCTGGCAGGGCCTAAATGCCGATATTTTAAATTTTTCTTTCTCTAAAGTACCTTTAATTTTGTAGATTCAATAATAATAACTAGATTATCTTGTTAACGCTGATGAAAAACAGGTAAATATATAAATTGAATAAATTCGATACCCAACTAAAGGAGAAAACAGAAAAAATATTTTTTTAATACAATTTATCGTTTTTGAACATAAGAGCAGTAATATACATGAATGATATACAGTTACGGTTTTCCTCATTACAGTAACCCTGCAATGGGTGCATTTATTTCTACGCGTACCATCTTGCGATACAACGCGTATTTTTATTACATAATATAAATTATGTTACAGAACATTAAATTACATAAAAAATTAAATAAGTCAAATAAAACTAATAAATATAAACTTATAAATTAATCGTTTGTTGTAACAAATTAACAAAATAATACTAACTAATTGACTAAACAAAGAAGCCAGTAACAAATAATAAATAATTCATTTGTTATAAATACTTAACGAAATAATAAAAACTAACTAACCAATTGATTAGTGTTAGTAACAGTGAAATTAAATTAAATAAAATTAATAACGAGTTATTGCCTGTTTCTATTTCTCTAATTCTGCATAGTCCACCCGGTCCACAAATTCATAAAATTTTGAAAAATATTTTGTAAGGAGGTCACACTTCGAAGGCGGCCATTGGTCTCCGTTTAGTAGGACTGTTGAGATCAGTTTGTGTCTATGTTTGTCCAGTTTACTGCAATCGAATAAAAGATGGTCGTATGTCTGTTCGCTTTTACCGTCACATTTACAGATTTTGTCGTCAGTTAGTTTGAATCGAAATAAATAGCTTCTGGCTCCTCCATGTCCCGTCAGGAATTGTGTCAGTTTGTAGGAAATTTTTTTAAGTTTAGTTCGATCGTCAATTGTTTTTATGTAGTCATAGGTGTGTCTACCTTTTGTTGAGATGGCCCATTTCGTATTCCATTTCTGCCTTGTTTTCATTGACAGAAAGTGTTTGATGGCGCTGATCGGTGCCTTGTCGTATGCTATCGGGAGAGCGGTGTCTCTTGCCGCCGCTTTAGCCGCTTCATCCGCTAGTTCGTTCCCAACAACGCCAACATGGGCTTTAACCCACTTAAAGCTGATGTTCATACCTTCATTATGACAAACTATTAGTCCATGTCTGATTTCCTCTAAGAGCCCTTCGTGTATGTTCATGTTCCTTAATTTCGATAGTGTTGTTTGACTGTCTGTCTGGATACAGAAGTTAGAGGTATAATGAGAATTTTTTATGTAGAGTACAGCCTGTAATAGTGCATACATTTCTGCCTGATTGTTTGAGCAATAAGGGCCTAACCTAAATCGCGCTGAATGCACCAGCTGCTGTCCTTCAAAAGCAAGGAAGGCAGCTCCTACCTTGTCTTGATCCTTGCTACCGTCAGTGTAAATGTTGATGCCGCTATTCGGGCTGGTGTCTGTAATGTTAGGCTTCGAAATATCTTTTTGGTGAATCCAAAGTTTACACGGAATTTTGTGTTCAAATTCATGAATCGGAAAGCTTAATAGATTTTTGCCTAATGTTATAATTTCGAATTTATTTAGTATTTCATCGGAAAGTATGGAAATAGGGGTAATGTTAGCGAGAAGGCAAGATGCGTCATATGAAATAGTTTTGTATCCTTTAATAATTTTGATAGCTATCATTCTTTGAACTGATTCTAGTTTTTTTAAGTTCTTTTTGTGAGAAAGTCCTTTATGCCAAACTTCTATTGCGTATGTCATAGTTGGCTGAATAGCAGCTTTGTAAATTGTTGACAATACTTCGGAGTTCAAACCCCAAGTTAGTGCTGCGGAGTTTGATAAGCCATGGACTATTTTTAACAGCCTATTTTTTAGGTTATTAATATGTAGGTCCCAATTTAGCTTTCTCTCCAATGTCAATCCCAAATATTTTATTTGATTAACTTGAATGATGGGTTTATTGTTTAATACAATATGTAGATCTGGTACTCGATGTTTTCTACTAAATACAATAAATTTTGATTTTTCAGGTTGAAAAGTGAGTTTGTTATTATGTGCCCAAATAGTTAGTTTGCGTAGAACTTCATTGCATTGTACTTGTAGGTGAAAGAATAGATTTGATTTGAAGAGGAGAAGAATGTCATCGGCGAATACGATAATCTCAGCTTCCTCCGGAGAAACTACACTGAAAATTCCATCCATTATTAGATTCCAAAGCAACGGGGAACAACATGAGCCTTGTGGCGTGCCTCTACTTTGCCATTTACTAGAAACTGTGTGACCAACCTGAATCTGGCTTCTTCTATCGGATAAGTAATTTCTTATAATCAAATAAATGTTTCGAGGGCATGACTTCTCATGCAAAGCTTTAAGAATCGAAGGCCACCAGGCATGATCAAAAGCTCCTTTAATGTCTAGCGAGACGGCTAGGATTTTTGATTTCAATTGTAACGAAGTCTCAACGAAATTGACGAGTTTATATAACGCCCCTACTGTGTTTTTTTGAGGAATGAACCCAAATTGATTTTCATTGAGAGGAAAATTTCTTGTTAGATGTAATAATAATCGAGATCCAACGAGTTTTTCCATAATTTTACCTGCAACAGGAATGAGTGATATTGGCCTAAACTGGTTGCAACTAGAACCTTTAGGTATTAGAACTATTTTAGAGACTTTCCATGGTTTTGGAAAAGCACCTGTATCGAAACATTTTTTGAATAATTCTGAAATAAATTTAGGATAAATGTTGTATACTTTTTTGAAAATCAAGGGTGAAATTCCATCTATCCCTGATGCTTTGTTTTCGATTAATTGGTTAATGGCAGTTTCAATTTCCAATTTTGTTAATGGATCGTCTAATTCAGTTTCCGGGATTGAATTGGCTATTGTTCTTGCAGTTTCGTGGTAGTCTGTTTCTGTTTCTCGATCATCAGTTGGCAGGAATTTTTCGATTAAGTAATTTAGAGTATCTTGCAAATTTTCTGTAAAGGAACCGTCTGGTTTTTCAATCGTTTGTAGCATTGTGGGTAACCTTATTTTACCGGAAGCATATTTATAAGGAAAAGACCATGGTTTTTCTTTACCAATGCTGCTGCAGAACTCTTTCCAAGAACTTAATTTCTGTAACTTTATTGTTTTTTTATATAGGTTTCTTTGCTGTAGATAGGCGTCCCGCCTAGCGTTTCTTAAAGTATTGTCTTTCGTTTTTTGGTAGAGTTTCCTAAGATTCCTGGTTGTTTTCCGTAAGTGGCTCAGGTCCTCATTCCACCATGGAACTATTCTTTGAGACGTTTTATGTAAATTTTTGCAAAATAAAATATTACAAGTCTTACGGAGACATCTATTGAACATAATTACTGTCTTCTCTATGCCTAAGGTGTCGAGACACTTTATCAATATGTCTTCGTGTGGGATGTTCAAATTTTTTTCATTTTCGAAATGTAAGTCGACGTATTTTACCAATAATTCTCTGAATTTTTCCCAATCCGCGTTTTTAGTACAGTATTTTATTTCAGGCTTAAAAATCTTATGAGAATAAACATCTGCGTTAATATTGTAACAAATAGTTCTGTGATCCGATAGGTTTTCTTCATCCAGTATGAGCCAATCTTGGACTAACCGAAACATAGATTGGTTGCAAAGGGTCAGGTCAATGTTACTCTCACCAATGGTGGATGAGAAAGTGGACAGTTTCTGATTTTTATTTATTATGAAGAGTTTAGAGCTAGTGATTAGGGCCTCTAAAGTTTCACCTCGTTTATTAGTGATGTTATCATACCATAGTTTGGATCGCGAATTCGAATCAACAGCTATTAAAATGTATTTGTGTTTAAACCGTGTCAGAATGTTTTCTATCTTCTCGAACTCTTTATTGACTTCAATATTTATATCAAAGTATGCGCTGACAAAAATATATTCCGTGTTGTTCCATACCAGTTCTACCACAACCACGTCCTCAAATGACAAATCATTTATTAATACTCCCTGAATGTTGTTGTTGGTAATAATAATAGATGCTCGAGGATTTCCATAACCTCCATGAAATATCTGATACCTTATCGGAAAGCCATATGTTTTATTAAGTTTAGTGTATGGTTCTTGCACTAAAATAATATCTAGGTTACTACGATGTATAGTGTGTAACAAGTTCCAGGTAGCAGTGGTTGAGTGATGAAGGTTAATTTGTGCCAATTTTAAAATAACCTTATGTCTACACATGATTGATAAAAAATTAATCTAAATGATAACAGACTAACCTTGCACTTGATAGTGACGAACATGTTTTCTATGACAAAGTAAAAATTATTGAGTACCAAATAAAGTTTTTGTACATTGCCAAGACATCCTTTACATATCATTAAGTATGGGGTTAGGCTAGTTCTAATGTAGCTGTACAGTTTGTCAGTCATAATCAGTATTAGTAATAATTCTGTCGATGGCCGCCTTAAAAGAAGGACAATTTTTAGACATTGATGAGTGATTGATATCTACTTGCCTCTTATTATTGACTCTACTATTGAAACTTACACAGTTGATGCACTTGTGGACCTCGGACCTACATTCCTTGAGGGCGTGGGGTCCCGCACATAGCGGACAGGTCGGCTGCGCGGACTTGCAGAACTTTTTGACGTGGCCTATCCTAGAGCAGATGAAGCACCTCGGGGCAGAGTAGTAGTCCTCCACCGGGCAGGTAGCCATGTCCACGAACGCTCGTCCAGCCAACTTCCTTCTCGCTGAAGGGGTTATCTCCACAACTGCGTGTCTCCAAACTCTGATTGGTGGCCCTTTGTCGTTGATTTTATTCCTGTTCGAGATAACAGTTCTCAATTTTATATCTCCCTCTTGTAATCGATTTTGTTCGATAATAGTTGGGAGAATTTCTTCTTTCTTCAAATCTTCAGGAATATTTTTTATAATAACAGTAGGTCGGTTCTTCTTTAATTCTTTAATCTTCAAATTGGTCCCTTGTTTGTTATTAATTTCTGCTGTAATTAATTTAAGATCAGCCTCGGATTCCGAGCCTACAATTAATCCACCATTTTTTGTTTTTCTGAATGTTTTGATTCCGACTCTTAATTTCCTCGGATTAATTACATTTTTGAAAAGGTCTTTAGCATCATCAGTGGTAGTTGAGTTTACTTTTTCTATCATGACTATGTGTTCTTTAATTTTACCTGGTTTGTTGTTTGCAATATCAGCATACGATGGAACAGCTCGAGGCATTGAGGTTAGGTTTAATATTCCTTGCATCTCTTTTTCCAGACGTTGATTGTCGCTGCGAAGATGCTCAAATATTAATTTGAGAGAGTCTATCCTTCTATAGATGCCTTCTTTTATTGCGTCTTTAATCTTCAACTGTGCTAAACTACTAAAAAACTCCACAACTTCTAAAAAATTTGACTCGTCCGACGCCATGTTCCTAAGGGACTCTCTTGTTAAAGATAGTTTCTTTATGTGTAAAACTGAGGTCTCAAAGGGATCTTATTTTGGTAGTATAAATTTTGTTATAGTAGCAAATATGCACTTACGTGTAAATTCCTGTCACTTTTGAATAAATGTTCACTATTATAAAACTGTTCACTATTTATCACTGTTATTTTTGTCAAACTGTTTGTAAACAAAGTTATGCTTCACTGATTTGAAGGGTCACACACAAAAGGGCTCGCATACCTGTTTAAGTATGTCAAAGAAGCCGACGAAGCGGGGTTGTAAACATCAAAGGGCCGCCAAAAAGATCAAAGGGAGAGGCACCGCGATGTGAACTCTATGAAGGTTTAGACAAGACTCAATGATATACAGTTGGAAAGCTAAAGATTTTTGAAAAAATATCATCTCATACACAAGCTTTTAGAAGTTAATGGAGAGTGATGAAAAGAAGATAAAACTAACTGATTATTTAAGATAATAATATAATAGATTTTTTAATAAAACACATGTTTCTATATAAATTCTATTTAATTAATTGCTTAATAATTTCACGTATTTTTATCTCTAACTGTATTTTAAAATTCTTTCATTGATTTTAAAAATGGAGGTTAGTGAAAGTCGTGTGTTGCCCGCACCAGATTTTTTAATTTTTAAGCTTAACTCATTGGTGTATGACGGCAATGGATAATTATGTTTTTTAGTCATAATTGAATGAGAATTTAATCTATGTTAATTTTTATCTATCTTATCTACGATAAAAAGTGTGAAACAATCAAGTCTGGCATAAATTATCTATTTATTAATTTTTATTACAATTAAAAGTTGTTTGAATGAATAAATTTATTGTTAGGTTCTTTTAATTAAAATGATCCATTTTCATTCAACTTATTTAATTTCTTATATTCTTATCCCTTTCTTTTTTTTTTTTTCTACGTTTCGGGTTTTTGCCATTTTCAAGGGATCTATAAACATCATTTATTTTAAAAATAGAAGATAAGCAGCATTATTTTTTTACATCGTTATAAGGCAATTTACATACCTTTTTATATTTATATTTATATTTTATCACCTATAAAATTAAAGGTACTTCAGAAGCATTTAAAATGTCCAAATACCGGCATTCTTGCTGGGTTGTGCCATTTAGACTTAATGGGCCCTTAAACGCGTATTTCCGGGGAATACTCAAATTGTAAAATTTTCACTATCTCAATACTTTCCCTTACTATATATTTCAAATATAGGTAAGTTAAAGTAAAAACCACTTTACTTATGACCAGATGATAAGTCCAATATTGAGACAGAACGACTGTACCCGAAAGTACCCGAAGGTGTCCGATGCCCTTAGTAGAGGCCTAAATCTGTTGTATTATTAACAAATTATAAAATGTTTCCATATCCTTAACTACAAAGCATTCCTTACAAAAAAATCATCTACCTTCAATGGCGAATCTTCATCATAATTAATCATAATAGCAAATCAAATCTTATATTAGATATTTTACTTTCACTTACCTATGTATGTAATTTATATTGTAGGAATGTATTGAAATAGTGAATTTTTCTCCAAAAGCCAAGTCCCAACAAAATGTATGTCTGGGTGTGTGTGGTAAGTCTAGCTACAAAACGCTAAACTGTATTACAATGAAATTTCATATTTTTGGATGGTCTATGCTAAAAATATTACAGCAACTTTTTGCCAAAACCAACTAACCGGAAGAGCCACTTTGCACTATGCATTTTAAACCTCTTTACGATTTCCTCATAAATGGCTTTAAGGATTTTTATATTCATTAAACTCGCTATATCGATGTAAAATTTAATAGGCTTTAATATCATATAAATTTCATTATAATTGAAATAGTCTGAAAGGGCTTAAATGCCGACATTTTGTTTCCTTTGAAATACCTTTAATTTTGTAGATGTTGTTGGCATTGATGAAAAACGGGTGAATATATAAATTGAGCGAGTTCGGTATCTAACTAAAGTAGAAACAGTATAAATTTTTTATATGAAATATGTATATATATATATATATATATATATATATATATATGAATGTAAATTATAATCATTAGTTTATAATTTAGAAGTAGATAGTGTCACTATTTATCATAGTGACAGAGTAGATCTCATGTTTTTTTGGGTAGGTTCTCCTACTGTTAACTTCTGGATAGAGTAGAAAGGAACATTTTATTCACTTTGTAATTCTTGAAGAAAGTTGACTTTAGACGATTCTAAAATAATAGTTTATTATTGATAAAGTATACAGAAGATATACATGCCAATACAGTGAACAAACAAAGAACTTACCTAAAATAATAGAACTTAATAAAAAGCACGTTTCTACTCTATATAGAAGTTAACAGTAAGAGATCACATGAAACCTACCCAAAAACACATGTGATTTACTAGTGACACTATCTACTTCTAAATTATAAACTAATGATTATAATTTACATATATGTGTATGTATGATAACATTTTAGAAAAAAATTTAGAAGGAGGTAGTTTCAATATTTATCATAGTGAGAAAGTAGATTTCATGTGTTTTTGGGTAGGTTTCATGTGATCTTTTACTGTTAACTTCTAGATAGAGTAGAAAGGGACTTTTTATTCACTTTGTAATTCTTGAAGAAAGTAGACTTTAGACGATTCTAAAATAGTTTATTATTGATAAAATATACAGAAGAAATACATACCAATACAATGAACAAACAAAGAACTTACCTAAAATAATAGAACTTAATAAAAAGCACGTTTCTACTCTATATAGAAGTTAACAGTAAGAGATCACATGAAACCTACCCAAAAACACATGTGATTTACTAGTGACACTATCTACTTCTAAATTATAACTAATGATTATAATTTACATATATGTGTATGTATGATAACATTTTAGAAAAAAATTTAGAAGGAGGTAGTTTCAATATTTATCATAGTGAGAAAGTAGATTTCATGTGTTTTTGGGTAGGTTTTATGTGATCTTTTACTGTTAACTTCTAGATAGAGTAGAAAGGGACTTTTTATTCACTTTGTAATTCTTGAATAAATTAGACTTTAGACGATTCTAAAATAATAGTTTATTATTGATAAAATATACAGAAGAAATACATACCAATACAATGAACAAACAAAGAACTTAAGATAATAATATAATAGAATATTTAATAAAACACATGTTTCTATCGAAAATCAATTTAATTATTTTTTAAAAACTCATTTCTGATCTAAGTGAAAGTCGTGTGTTGCGCGCACCAGATTTTTTGTTCATCGTTCGATTTCATATTGTGTTCATTATCACACTTATTGAATTTTTGTAAGGCACAATTAACTTTAAAACAATTTAAATGGGGTTTGTGTGTGTCGTACGGTTTATTTTATTAAAAAAGAATAATAATGATTTTATTTAAAGAAATCATTTGGTGATAAAATGTAACTGGCAGCCTCAATGGAAAAAAGACCTAAACAAATAATTTGATTAAATCTAATTATTACTCAGACTTCTTACATGATAACAAAATCTGGTGCGGGCAACACACGACTTTCACATACCTCCATTTTTAAAATCAATTAAAGAATTTTCAGATACAGAGATAAAAATTAATAAATAAATAAAATTGAATTTCTATAAAAACATGTGTTTTATTAAAAAATCTATTCTATAATTATATAAAATAATCAGTTAGTTTTATCGCATTTTCATCACTCTTTATTAACTTTTACAAACTAGTTATTGAATAGTCTATTATATTATTATCTAAAACAATCAGTTAGTTTTATCTTTTTTTTTTTCTAAAATGTTATTATACATACATATATATGTAAATAATAATCATTAGTTTATAATTTAGAAGTAGATAGTGTCACTAGTAAATCACATGTGTTTTTGGGTAGGTTTCATGTGATCTCTTACTGTTAACTTCTAGATAGAGTAGAAAGAGGCTTTTTATTAAGTTCTATTATTTCAGGTAAGTTCTTTGTTTGTTCATTGTATTGGTATGTATTTCTTCTGTATATTTTATCAATAATAAACTATTATTTTAGAATCGTCTAAAGTCTACTTTCTTCAAGAATCACAAAGTGAATAAAATGTCCCTATCTATAAGTTAACAGTAAGAGAACCTACCCAAAAAAACATGTGATCTACTTTGTCACTATGATAGTGACACTATCTACTTCTAAATTGTAAACTAATGATTATAATTTACATATATATATTACTGTTTTTATGTTTAAAAACACACAAATTTCACATAAAACATTTTTACTGTTTCTCCTTTAGTTAGATACCGAACTCGCTCAATTTATATATTGACCCGTTTTCATCAATGCCAACAACATCTAAAAAATTAAAGGTATTTCAATGAAAACAAAATATCGGCATTTAAACCCTGTCAGACTATTTCAATTATAATGAAATTTATATGATATTAAAGCCCATTGAATTTTACATCCATATAGTGAGTTTAATGAATATAAAAATCCTTAAAGTCGTCTATGAGGTAATCGTAAAGAGGTTTAAAATGCATAGTTCAAAGTGGCTCTTTCGGTTAGTTGGTTTTGGCAAAATTTTTCTGTAATATTTTTAGCATAGACCATCCAAAAATATGAAATTTCATTATCATACAGTTTATCGTTTTGGACCTAGACTTACCACACACACCCAGACATACCTTTTGTTGGGACATGGCTTTATGAGAAAAACTCTAATTATAAAATGTTCACTATTTCAATACGTTCCTACACTATAAATTACATACATAGGTATGTGAAAGTAAAATATCTAATATAAGATTTAATTTGCTATTATAATTAATTATGATAATGAATCGTCATAGAAGGTAGATGATTTTTTTGTAAGGAATGCTTTGTAGTTAAGGATATGGAAACATGTTATAATTTGTTAATAATGCAACAGATTTAAGCCTCTACTAAGGGCATCGGACACCTTCGGGTACTTTCGGGTACAGTCGTTCCTAAGTAGACCAGTTATTCAATTTGGGTTCATACTTTAAAGAGGCTGTGCCTGCCCCAGGAGGGTCTACATACCCTAGGGTCGCCCCTCGACTGGATTAATAGAATATGTAATATTCTGTCATAGCCGGAATTCGAACCCAGGACGGAGACTAGTGCTCTATCCACTAAACCACGCCGCTCCAATATATATATTCTGAAGTATTTGTTCACTAAAATGAAAAACACGATACGTAATTATAGTAATGTAATAACGTTACATATTATATTATGTATATTGATAATAATAATAATAGGCTTACCGAACCCGAAGGTTCGATGCCGATCCCACCAAATTCCGCTTACATAGGTTCTTCTAATGACCACCGTTCAAGCCCATGTCCCCTAGATCAGCCTTAACGCAATTCTCCCATCGACGCTTTGGTCTACCTTTCGGGCGCCTACCAGTCGGTTCAACGTATACCAATTTTCTCGGAATCCGTTCCTCTCAATTCATAATTCACAGGGTATAAGCTCCGCAATTCCGCGTTGTGCAACCTTCTTAACTCCTCAGTGGCATCATCTCTCTTCGGACCAAATATTTTTCGAAAACCCTAAGCCGCTGTTCATCCTTCAAAGTATGCGGCCACGTTTCACATCCGTAAAGAACCGTCGGAAGAATAATAGTTTTATTAATTCTAACCTTTAAGTTTTTAGATAGAAGCCGCGAGCTAAGTAACTTAGCCGCTGAATAATAACACGCATTTCCCACCTTTAAACGGGACTTTATTTCTTCTTGGATTCTATTTTTTCTTGTAATCGTTGAACATAAATACTTGAATTTCTCTACGTGTTCAAAAGTATGCCCTCATATATCAATATCACCAAGATCTCATCATTACATATTATATTATTAATACAATATTAAAATAATAATAATGTGAGAGACTTTTCCTTTGTGTTGGAATCGCAAATATAAGAGACGATGTTTCTGTGTAAGTTGGAATCTTCGGTGGGGGTAGAAGAAGAAGCATTATATTAGCTGCTTTACATATGACATAGTTTCTCCTCGCGGTGGAGCAACAAACAGGGCTTGTGTCTTCAGGCACATCTCTGTCTTATGAAATAATAAAGGATTTAATATTTCAATTGGGAAATAGAAACTTTTTTTACAGATTTTTTTTTCTAATAACTTTAAATGCCCATAAATAAATATGTTTAAAATACACGTAGTTCATTAATTCTGGCATAACTAAGCAGTTAGTGCAAGAATGACGCTGACACCTAAAAAAGAACTTTTAGCACAAAAAAGTAAATAAACCAGTTATTCTCTATCCATTCGTGAATATAAAACCACAAATAAAAAAAAAAAAAATCGGGCCAATACTTTTAGTGTTGCAGCCGTTTTAAGACCAACACCAAGACCAAATTTGTATCACTTAAACAGATCGTATAGATAGGTAATTTGTATAAGTTTCATAGTCTTATACTCAGTCCCTTTTGAGATATTTCGAGTAAACATGGCTAAAAATCAATTTTTTCAATTTTGAAAATTCATATAAAAAAAATGTACTATGTTCTCAAGTCCGCAATTTTTAAGCTTTATAATACAAAATAATTAATAGTGAGTCTCTTTTCCTTCATCTACTTTTATCTTGTCAAAGGTCTCGTTTTGAATTCATTTTCGAGAATTTTTTAAATAACTTTCTTCACTATTTAGGCTATAAGTGTGTGGACAAAAAATACAAAGCATGTCCTTATATTATTGTTAATTTTTGTTTTGATTCGATATCTAAAAAATTAAAGGAATTAGAAAGGTTTTCCCATAACATTTTTTCGCCTGTGAAGCTGACTTAAAACGGCTGCTACGCTCAGAGTATTGGCCCGATTTTTTATTTTTTTATTTATGGTTTACTATACTCACGAAAAGATAGAGATTGACTTGTCAAAAAATCACGAAAATCAAAAATGTAGAGTGCCAAAATTAATGAAAATTGGGCGTATTCAAATGGATTGACCCATATATACAGTGATGGAAAAAGGTATTTGCACAACATGTTTTTATGAATAAATTAGCTCAAGGAAACAAAAAACTTCGCTTTTCTTTGCAAAAATGAAAACTACATTTATTAAAAACTGAGAAAAACCTTTTGTAAAAAAATGACAACACTTCATAATGTAATAAAAAAATTAAGACAATAAAAGTGCTTGGAAAAAAGTATTTGCACACTTCGTCATTTACAAGTTAAAACGCAATTTTAATAGTTGTAATATTTCTTAAATAGGCCATTTGCGTCAATAATTGAGACGTTGATTTCCAAAAGGTACTAAAGGACATTTTTCACGAAATTGATTTTTTGACATATTTATATTCTCCTCATTGAGTTTTAACTAAATCTTAAATTTGATTGTATTTATTGAACACTCATGTCCTTTAATAACGTGATTTAGAAATGCTATTAATTTCTTAAGATATTTATTACACATTTATTTTCATTCCAAATCATAACAGAACATTTCATTTCATAACTTTAATATGGTTTTATTAATATAGTAAAGAAATAGTTCTAAATTTTAATGCAAAAAGACCGAAATTAGCTAGTTTAATAATATAGTAATGAGAGATTTTCGCGCTTCCTGTAAAATTTCCTAGAATGGATATAGTACCTTTTGGAAATCAACGTCTCAATTGCTTGTAGACGTCTGGGCATTGAATGCACCAGGTTTTTTAATTAAATCTAGGTTTATTTGTTCCCATTCTTGAAGAAGAAGTTGTTTAAGGTGATGCACACTAGTAATGTGTTGTTTTCTTACATTTTGGTCAAGGGTGTGCCATAAATTTTCAATTATGTTCATATCTGGTGACTGAGGAGGAGTTGGAGCTGTCTTGGAACATTAAATATTAACCACTCCTTTGTTCTCCTCGCAGTATGTTTTGGATCGTTGTCCTGCTGGAAATTGTATTGATCCTAGATTCCTAATTTTTCGACACTAACACGCAAATTTCCCTACCGATCCCGATACCTTTCTGGCAACATTTGCTGATGATACCGCCATTTTGTCATCTAATTCCGATCCTGAAGCAGCATCGCTTAATTTACAAAATCACCTTTCCCTTGTCGAGGACTGGTGTGACGCTTGGCGTATTAAGGTGATTCGACGCAAATCCTGTCCAACGGTTTATTTCAATTCCCTACCACTTCCTTCCTCAGACACAGTCCGGTATCTTGGCTTTTTACTAGACAAAAGACTGACGTGGAACCCACACACAAGACTTGAAAGAAAAGAACTTAACCGCAGATTCGGCCAGTTATACAGACTACTAAACAGAAAATCTCATCTTACAGTTGACAACAAATTACTAATGTACAAGACAGTATTGAAACCAATATGGACCTACGGACTTGAACTGTGGGGGACAGCTAAACATTCTAACATCAAACGCATCCAATCCTTCCAATCCAAAGTTCTCCGAACAATAGTTAATGCTCCTTATTACGTTACCAACTCTACCCTACACCACGACCTTAAAATTCCGTTTATTTTAGACCTGGTACCATCCAAATTTTCCAAATTTCATCAGAACCTTAGTCATCATCCTAACCCTCTAGCATAATCCCTATCCAGTACCACCCATCCCTACAATCCTCCTCGAAGATTGAAACGGCAGTGGCCGCGAGACGTATTGTAAACGTTTAAATTGGAGTTCTGACACTGGTCAGATCCTCCACTCATGTACTGTATGTTTGTGGCTATCGCTCCCTAGTTCGGCCTTCACTGATTCACACCAGTGACGCGGCTAGGATCTTTTGTATTCCGCTTTTTCCTCCACAAGTGGAGGGAAAAGCCCAGTCTGGGGTCCCCTCTATAGCACTTGTATATTTTGTATATAGTTATGTTTGTTGAATGATGTTGTTTATTTGCAAATTTATTTATCCCAATTATAGGTTAATTTTTTTAGTTTTGTTTTTGTTTTTATATTTATTATTATTTAATTCTATATATATATATATATATATATATATTATATATATATATATATATATATATATATATATTATATCATTTATTTGTATTTATCTCAGTTATAGGTTGTTTGTTTTCTCATTTTGTATATATATTATATTTTATTTATTTGACTTTATCATTGTATATATTGTGTGAATGGGTTCATATATCACTATTTACTAATGTTCATATAGAAACAAATTGTAATATATCTCCAAAAAAAAAAACGCAAATTACAGCGCAAAATGTTCACATACCCTTCCGCTTTTAAAATGCCTCCAATTCTCATAAAATTTCCGACGCCATGTAAGGAAACACACCCCTGAACCATAACATGCCCTCCATCGTGCTTTACAATCGTTAAAACATTTTACTTCTTTAGGACTTCATTACGATGTCGCCATATCGTCCTTCGACCATCTGAACCGAACAAAATAATCTTCCTTTCGTCAAAAAAGACGACATTTCCCCAAATCTTAATTAATCTTAATTCTGTACGTACTCCCTAGGAAAAGCAAGGGGCTTTTTGCGATTCGTTTCCCTGATGTATGGCTTCTTTCTTGGAACTCTACTATGGAGCCCTTCGAAATTCAGGGCATATCTAATTTTTATGCTAGTAACCTGGACTCCAGGCGTTGATTGGACCATAGTAGCCAGCTCCTGAGAACTTATCACGGGATTTTTAAGAGCTTCTTTTCTTCTTTTCCTCTTTAGCACGGTAATTCACTTTTTTTGGACGCCCTTCACGCTCACTGTTTTCGGTTAAACCACGTTCCTAATACCTTTTTATGACGTATCTCACTGTAGAGAAATTCAACCCTAAGAAATCTGCAATTTGACGAAATGTTTTTTGCTGATTCTTCAGTAAAACAATTTTTTTGCGAGTCGCGGCACACAGCTCACTTATTTTTGGCAGGATAATTGTCCATTGACTGAAGGAAACTGATTGAAAGACTAGAGAATACTGGTAATAAACGATAAGAGATAAATTAGTAAACAAACCTATGGACACAGGATGATTAATGCAAAAGCAACAGAGCTTATGAGCCATAGTAGACCAAGTGTGCAAATACTTTTTTCCAAGCACTTTTATTGTTTTATTTTTATACTTTCACTTACTATATATAATAAGTAGAAGTATTGCGATCGTGAAAATTTTCAAATTGCTGTTTTCAACGGAAATACACGTTTTAGGGCATCTTGAGTCCAAATAACCAAGTTCCGCAATAAGGTCTGTGTGTATGTGTGTGTGTGGTAACTCCCGGGCGGAAACGGTAAGTCCTATGAAACTGAAATTTCATATTTAAGACAACTATACGCCCGAGACGTGAAAAACTTTTTTCATCAAAATGAGCTTACAAGAAGAGGCACTTTACACCATGCATTTTGCACCTTTTTCGATTTTCTCCAAAACGGTTCCGACAATTTTTATTACACTCGCTACATCGATGTAAAATGTAATGGGCTTTATTATCATGTAGGTTTTATTTAATTAAAATGGTCTGACAGGGCTTAAATGCCGATATTTTAAATTTTCTTCTCCTAAAGTACCTTTAATTTTGTAGATTCAATAAAAATAAATATATTATCTTTCTAACGCTGATGAATAACAGGTAAATATATAAATTGAATAAATTCGATACCCAACTAGAGGAGGAAACAGAAAAAATATTTTTTTAATGCAATTTTTCGTTTTTGAACATAAGAACAGTAATATACATGTATGATATACCGTTGGAAAGCTAAAGATTTTAGAAAAAATATTATCTCATACACAAGGTTTTAAAAGTTAATAGAGAGTGATGAAAAGAAGATAAAACTAACTGATTATTTTAGTTAATAATATAATACATTTTTTAATAAAACACATGTTTCTATATAAATTCGATTTAATTAATTCTTTATTAGTTTCTCTAATTTTTTTATCTATAACTGTATTTGAAAATTCTTTCATTGATTTTAAAAATGGAGGTAAGTAAAAGTCGTGTGTTGCCTGCACCAGATTTCTTATTTCATTCTGAAGTGTCATTTTTTAACAAAAGGTTTTTCTCAGTTTTTAATAAATTTACTTTTCATTTTTGATGAGGAAAGAGAAGTTTTTTTTTTCTTTGAACTAATTTTTTCATAAAAACATGTTGTGCAAATACTTTTTTCCATCACTGTACGTAAATATATGAGTAAAAATATAATGTTTGGCACAGGTAGAAATAATGAGGAGTATGTCGTGTATTAAAATATTTTAATCTTGTCGACAATTCGGCTCAAACAAGTAAGCCATTAGTGTTGTCATGCCAAGCATAAACTACATGTTTGACGTAAAGCGGAGGAATCAAAAGTGTAAAATTTACTTACAATAGAATATTAAACATTTACCTTCCCATATTTAAGTGAGAAGGTAAATCTCAAAGTTGGTGTGTTGTAATCTTTGTAATGGAGCTATTTGTAAAAGTTTAAGCTTGTTTTTTGAACCTCGGCCGGAGCTAAAACTCTCTCACGCTCAAGTTAGTTATGACGCGAAATTCATTAAAGGGAGCTAGCAAGTGACAAAAGCTCAAGTTTGCTAATTATTAAGTCCCTCAAAGTGCAGAGCTATGAATATTCCTTGGCTAGTTGTTCCCGCCTGCTCCGGTACTTAGGGCTTAGCTGCTTGAAAGGCTGCCCTCCTCAACTTCTAGGCTGTATTTCAATATCAATAGACCGAAAGAATGCGAGATAGTGAAAGTTAGCATTTCAATCTCTCAACGTAGTCAGCCACGATAGCCTAGCCTATAAAGTTGTTCCTACGCATTGGCCCATCCTAAGGGCTAGAGTCCACATCGCCTGCACCAGCCATCTGCCGGCTGCGCTAGAGCTGTAACACAGGAAATATTTGTACTCTCTAACTCATTTATGTGGTAATGTATAATCTGAAATGTACAAGTGGTTCGCAAAATATACATAAACTTTATTCTTTAACACGTTCACGAAAAACGAGTGAATATCTACGTTTTTCCGAATGAGGCGGGACTGTGTTAGCTGCTTGCTTTCGTGTACGTCGTTCTTTGCACTGTAGCAAGTTCCAACGTATTAAATGCGAGATCACAACAGTTCCAAGCTTCCAACGCGCTAAATGCGAGATAGTAACAATTTTGACATACACATATAACTTGAAGGGGTAATTATAAAAATATTAAAAAACAAAAAAGATTCTTATATTATTATTTATAATTATAAATTATTCCTATATTATTATTATTATATATTATATTATAATATCATATTATGGAAATAAAAATAACAAAAGAAATCACTAAATGAAATTCTATATTCAAGTGAAATTAACCGATAAGAGTCCTTTAAGGGGGAGAGGGGTGTTCAATGTTATAAAATATTTAATAAATAAACGCTTATGCTTGTTAATTCCTACAACAGTTAATGATAAGAAAAAAAAATTATATTCTAAAAACAAGTGACTCACCTGAGATGCACGTAGCCCCACGGGATAATTAAGCGTGACCCACCGGTGGGTCACACCAGCGTAAACATTTTAAGCTCTGTAAGCGACAGTAGTAGTCCTAAATTTCCCCTAATCAAGTTTAATTACGATAGGGATCTTTAACGAGCACCTGACATCGCACATGCTGACCATCATTTCACGTCCCCATCGATGGATGTCGTAAAAAAAAGTTTCTAAACGCTTTAGAAAACGCCTTAATTTATTTTTTTATTAGTTAAGGAATTTTACAATCTGCCACACCTAAGGGTAATATATATATAGGTCATATGAAACCTTTCGTTTCGTATGTAAAAAATAAATAGTAATAATTTAATAAATGTAATTAAGAGATATAGAAGTATATTAATAGAATTTATAACTTTGATCATCTTCCTAAATATATATATATATATATATATATATATATATATATATATATATTTATATATATATATATATAGTCAGCCTTTCAGCCTTGGGAACTGCTTGTGGATGCCAAGGTTTAGTTTGTCAACTAGTTTGTCAATAAGCAGACATTTTTTCACATGATTATTTCAAATTTCAATAAATATATTTTAACAGAAATTTATAAAAAAAAGTCTGAAAAAATTGCATTACTTATTAGAACATATTGGAAACGTTTAGAAAATATTTGAAGTCGATGACGGTATTTTGATTTCATCAATCAACATTTTACTTAGTTCGCTTTAATCAACTTTTAAGGTCTAAAATTAAAAATAGAAGAAAAAAAACTGTTTCTATCGTATTCAATATTTATTATTATTAGGTCTTGCGGCATTTTCCTTTTCGCATTGTATCGATCATTACAGTTTATTATAACTATTTTCAATACTTCTCATTTCGATTAAGTTATGTTGTATAAATAAACTGGTAAAATTGACGGCTTTTATGAAATTCTTGCGGAACCCCGCGTAATGGACCTGAAATCATTATTTATTTTTTTCAAAGAGAATCTTAAAATAAGATTTCAACATCATTCTTCTCAGAATGTTAATCACTCATCAAGGTTTTGAGACTTATTAGTATTTTGTAGGGATTAAGTATTTGCTATAGTACTATTATTATTACATTATTTATTGATATTCTTATATTTAATTTATGTTATTTATGTATATGTTGGATGAAAGTAATCATAAAAATAGCAGCATCTTTACGCTTATTGCTGTATATGTGTTTTGTTGTTTTTGTTTTAAATATTTATTCGATTTGTAATTAATAATGTATATTTGCTGATGATAAATTTATTATTTGTGCTGTGCCAGCCAGCTCTATTTGTATGGGGATTACCTTAAAGACAAATAAATAAGAAAAAAAAACTGGTAAATACTACTTAAAATAAATTAAAGCAGTCGATTTCCTCATTTATTGGAGAGATGTTTTGTGAATATGACAATAGAGAGCGGAGGTGGAAGAAAATAAGTATTTGCTCTTCAGAAGTTTTTCATTATCGGATGGAAAGGTGAGCACTTGCATCGATCGCTTCCTTTTGGCCAGTACTCTTCTGTTTCCGGTCTCCTGTATAAATGTTGTCCTGTATACATCTATAAGGCGCTAAGTGATTAGCTTGGGGAGTGGAGGGCAGCTTGGAGGGTCACTTGGCGGCCTCAGTCATAGATGTTTTTAGTGACCTCTCCGCTTCGAAGAGTTAATTAAAACGGACTCTTTGTACTCTTTTATCTTCAAAGTATCGACATTAATAATGTCTTATTTCGGTGCTTTATTTTAAGAATTCCATTGGGAACTCAACAGGCCTGCAAACAATAATTGTTGTTTGGAAATCAGATTTCGGAAACAGGCTAATTTCATTGCTAGGTAGAATATAATTATTGAGAGTTTAAAATTGAATGAAACTTTATACTAAGGCAATTAATCAAACAAGTTTTCTTCAAACCGTCTGCTTATTTACGCTTATAAAATAAATATATTTTTGTAAGATATTTTTTTGCCCGTTTTCGTATATTACAACGTTTTGGCGCCTACGGCCATTTTCAATCATCTGTAAACAATAATATTTTTATGATATCACTGTACATTTTACAACTCTTTTAACTTTAAAATAACTTATTTTATCTTATGATTATATCAATTGGAACATTCTCTTCTAATTTTGTTTATATGTATTTATTTATCAAAACATGTCAATAATAAATCTTATTACGTTTCGAGGTATCCCATGCCTCATCTTCAGATGTTCAATATTACCTAAAATATAATAATAATAATAATAGGCTTATCGAACCCGAAGGTTCGATGCCGATACCACCAAACTTCGCCTGCACAGACTCGTCCAATGTTCACCGGTCAAGCCCAAGCCCCCGAGATCAGCCTTAATGCAATCCTCCCATCGACGCTTCGGCCTACCTTTTGGACGCCTAACAGTCGGTTCAGCGAATACCAACTTTCTCGGAATCCGTTCCTCACTAAGCCCAACAACTTTACGCGCCCATTTGAGTCTCCGCGATGCTATCAACTCAATTATATTCACAGGGTACAAACTCCGCAATTCCGCGTTGTGCAACCTTCTAAATTCCCCAGTGGCCTCATCCCTCTTCGGACCAAATATTTTACGCAGTATCTTATTCTCGAAAACCTTAAGCCGTTTTTCATCCTTCAAAGTAAGCGGCCACGTTTCGCATCCGTAAAGAACCGTTGGAAGAATAATAGTTTTATATATTCTAACCTTTAAGTTTTTAGACAGAAGCCGCGAGCTAAGTTATTTAGCAAATGAATAATAACACGCATTTCTCACCTTTAACCGAGACTTTATTTCTTCCTGGATTTCATTTTTTCTTGTTATCATTGAACCTAAATACTTGAATTTCTCAACGTGTTCAAATCATCATCAAGATCGCCACCATTTCTGTAACTAATCATATATTTCGTCTTATCGGTATTTAATTCGAGACCTATTTGTTTACCGGTTTTTATTAACACACTTGTATTTAGTTGTATAGTTTCCGTGTCTTCACCTAGTAGTACCAAATCATCGGCATACCCCAAAACCGGAATCTTGTCACCCATATTTAAGCCTTTCTCGGTACACATCACCTTTTCTATAACATATTCTAAGGCTATATTAAACAAAACGGGTGAAAGGGAGTCACCCTGTTTCAAACCGATCGCACCTCAAATCTCTCGGAGTAAATCTTAAATATAATTGAATAAATATTATAACTAATTATATACACATTAAGAACATATTATCTATAAATTAGAAACAATTTATCATTTAAACTATTTACATTCTGTTTTATATTATATATATATATACTTACATTTATTTCCATATTGTATCTCAATATAGGTCATTTAATATTATAATTTATTCACATTAAGTTCATATATATATGAATAGTAATTCTATCAAATTTTAACTTAAAATGTTTTACCGCTGAATCCGAAACTAACAATTCCCTCCCATTTCTTGACCTCCTCATCATTAGAAACCCTAATAACACAATATCCACTGACTGGTACACAAAACCGACTTACTCTGGCAGACTATTAAACTTTTATTCCCAACATCCCCATCATCAAAAAATTAACGTTGCTAAAAATCTTATACACCGAAGCCTTTTCCTTTCCGATCCCCGTTTCCACGACATCAACATTAACCGCATAAAGACAATTCTCCTGGCCAATAACTTCCCTACCGTGATCATAAACAAACTTATAAATAACTACAGAAATCAGTCTCAACCTCAATTAACCTCTCTTTCTACTCCATCATCATCACCAACTCTCTTATATAGATCCGTACCTTACATTCCCTCTCTTTCAGAAAAAATTAAAAAATCATTAAAATCCTTCTATCCAAACCTCAGACTTGCTTTAAAATCCCACTACAAACTCTCCAATATTTACAGCCGACTTAAAGACAGTATACCAACAGACCACCGTTCAAAAATTGTTTATAGAGTCCCTTGCGGAACTCCTAATTGCAACTCTGCCTATATTGGTGAAACCAAAAACCTTCTCAAAGATCGCATCACCCGACACAAATATACAATTTCCTCTAAAAATTCTACCGCTTCAAAACTTTCAGAACATTCCTTAACCCTTAACCATTCCTTTGATTTTGATAAAACATCCATTCTTGCCACTGTTCCCAACCATGACAAACGACTCATTACAGAATGCATTTACATACAACTAGAACCCCTTCCTGTTAATCAAAAGACTGACAAACATAACTTGTCACTAGCTTATTCCCAAATATTAAATTTAATAAAGCATCCCTAGCTCATTTTTTAAACAACCACCTGATCATCTCTTCATAATTTTATTTTTATTTATTTATTATCATTTTTTTATTTATATATTTATTTAATTTTCGTACTCCCCTTTTTTATTTATTTATTTGTTTACCTACTAGATTACTGTTTATTTATCATTTCCTTCGACAGCTCCTTATCGTCATTCGTTATTACCTTATCATCATTCATCATTTATTATCGTCATCCGTTATTACTTAAAATCTTTTAATCTTTACCTCGTCACTATTTCTTACAATTTTATCAAATACCCATAAGTAATAACTCAAGTACTCTCAAGTAATGACTTTTGGCTATTTTTTAACAATCGAATCAGTAAACATAACTTAGCTTCTTGGAATTTTCCTAACGGACATTCTAGTTCTCATATTTTCCGTTCCACGCAATGAGCGTTTTTTAAACTGAGAAACATCACTTCGTAGGCAACGCTTGCACGTCATGTATGTATATTTTTTTCTTATTTATAAGGGTCTTTTTTCATCGCCCATTTCTTTCTCCCCCTTTCCATACTCATATATTTCTCCATTACATATCCTGACATATAATTATTAGTTTAATATTACATTATTTTAAAATTTAAATTATTATTTTTTATTCATACTGTTTCTCTTTTGTAATGACTATATTTTTTTATATATTACCTATACTCTTAACTATGTTTTTAATATATTACCGTCATATATCAACTCATAATTGTTAATATTTAAAATTTTAATTGTTCACATATTTTTCCTTTATCAATTTTTTTTTTTTTCATTTACTGAGTCTCTATTTATATATTCTCATTACAATATTATCATCTCAATTATGTCTACTTCCATACTTTATAACTATCATCTTAATTTTGTTTATTTCCATACTTTATAACTGTCACCTTATTTCCATACTTTATAATTGTCATCTTATTATCATTTTACATTTAATATTATTTATGTTCCCATAATTTATTACTGTCATATTATTATTATATACCTAACGCATTATTAAGTCTAATTACATTGGTTGTTATCTTGTTTCTTTTAGCCCTGATGAAGGCCCACATTGTAGGCCGAAACGTCGGCACATAATAAAAATAACTCTTATTTTTAATTGTGTGGTTTTAATTTATGACCGCACCCCAACCATCTTCCTCATCTTATTTTTATTTAGGTTAGGTATTAAAAATATATATACATTCATACTTATACATACCAACACACATACAATGCACACCCATATATACAAATTCAGATACATACATACATCATATACATAAACATATGCACCTATATATATATATATATATATATATATATATATATATATATATATATATATATATATATAATTTCATACATACACACATATACATACATACAAAACTCAAAAACACATGCACACCTATACACACACATACTCATAATTTTTATTTATCAATCAAAATCAAAAATTCAATTTATTAATTATATCTGCATAATTTTGACTTATTTGTTTTTAATATGTTTTGTAATTTATTGTATTTATTATGTTTTTAGTTATATAGATTGACTCTAGTATCTTTCTATTTTTGGTTTTTTGTTCTGTATTAAGTATTTGTATATTTTCAAAATTAAATTCATGTTTGTTAGTTATACTATAATTGGATAGAGCTCTAACATTTATATTTGTAATATTTTACTTTTACTTTGTTACTTATTTTATCATTATTTTTATAAAAAAATGCTTACCTATCATGCATATTTCTCCACATATAATCTTACCATTTCAAATTTCACTTACCATGTCAAAAATTTATTATTATTATTTTTTTTTAAATCATATTTTGACATATCATTATTTAAAAAAAAAAACTCTATTTATTATAACCACGCCCTTTTAGTTAACACCTTAGAGAAGTCTTGAATCTTTTCTCACTTATAAATTACTTTAATCTCGTGAGGATAAACGAAGAAATTAAGAAGAGGATAGTAAAAGAATTCTTCAAGAGGTTGACTGCCCTCCAAGCTGCCCTCTAGCTTCTTCCCTCCAAGCTGTTCTCTATCCTCTTCCCTCCAAGCTGCCCTCTAGCCACTTCAAGAGGTTGAAAGCTAACTCATACCCTCCAAGCCGCCCTCTATCCTCTTCCCTCCTAGCCCCCCTCTAGCCTCTTCCCTCCAAGCCGCTCTCTATCCTCTTCCCTCCAAGCCGCCCTCTATCCTCTTCCCTCCAAGCCGCCCTCTATCCTCTTCCCTCCAAGCCACCCTCTATCCTCTTCCCTCCAAGCTGTTTTCTAGCTTCTTCAAAATGTTGACAGCTAACACCAACCCTCCAAGCTACCCTCTAGGCGCTTCAAAATGTTGACAGCTGACTCCTACCCTTCCCGCGAATCGCTTTCGGTTAGCACAACCTCTAAATAAAAGTTTTCGGGAGCTCCCCCTCTCCTCTACCGCCGACAGTAAATGCTACTGCCATTCCCCCGACAGTAAAGGCCGTCGCAATCAACAGTAAAGTGAAGGTAGTAGAGCGCAGTATAGTAAAGTAAAGTATAGCAGAGGTCGGAGTCAATAAAAGTGGAACCCGCTCCCGCCTCCCAATTCCACCCAAGGACTCTTAAAAAGTTTCATTCCTTCGCAGGCGGAAGGTCGAAAGGCACTCACTTGGGTTACGAGGAGTAAAGTCAGCTGATGAAGATCGACGATCGAGGAAGCAGAAAGAGATTATTTGAAGGGATAAAGCTTTTAGCCAGCCAGTTCGGCTTCATCGGGTGATGGGGTCGTTTCAACCTATAAAGGGACGACCACAATAAGGGGGTGTCCACAGCTACAGCTTCCTATAAAAATGGGTTATAAATTTTAAAAGGATTAGAATATTATTGTGTAAAAAATTTTATTTTATTAGTAAATTCATTGTATTACTAATCGTATTGCGAAATCTAGGAGGTAATCGAGTGGCGGTTAAAGGCCGGAAACACATGTTATTATTCAATTGCGAAATTACTTAGTTCGAGGCTCTTGGCAAGAAACCTAAAGATCATAATTTATAAAACTATTATTCTTCAGGCGGTTCTGTATGCATGTGAAACGTGGCCGCTTACTTCGAACCATGAACAGCGCCTTAGGGTTTTCGAAAATAATGTGACATGGTTGATTGGGTTAGGTTCAGAGGTCCTGTAAAAATTCAAAATAAAAAAAAATAAAAAAAACGAAAATCCATAGGTACAAAATTTGAACTAATTAATTTTCTTTGAAACGTGTCATACGGAGACGTAATATGATCAGTCATAATACCAATGCTGAGTCCCAAAATCGATAGAAAATAACACAATATCGGACACTTCTTCGCAAGAAAAGAAAAATTTAACGAAATAAACCAGAGCGCTTAAGAGAATGACTTAAAATGGTGGGTTCCGATGCCTCATCAATTATCACTTTAGCTAGCTACACCGTAGATAGGTAATAGTTGGGAACCTGATTTTTCCGTTTATCGATTCCCACACGCTTCTCTTACTCTCCAAATTTATTTTATTTACCTATTATTATATAAATTATTTCTATTTTTTTAGAGATTTGAATTTTTCTTAAATTTGTATATATTTTGGCTAAAGATAGGTAGGAAGAGTTTAATAAAAAAAAAAAAATAATAATAGTTAGTCGAAAAAAATATATTCGCACTACGTTTCGGCTAACAATGCCATCTTCTGGTGCAGTGGAACAACTTAGATTTAGTGTGACTAAATTAAACAACTTAGCTGGGAAGCAGCTACCCACACTAAATCTAAGTTGTTCCACTGCACCAGAAGATGGCATTGTTAGCCGAAACGTAGTGCGAATATATTTTTTTCAATAAAATAGTGGTGAAGTGACATCAGCCTCCAATTTTATTTATAAAATATTTGACCTTCACCTAAAAGAATCTACACCTTAAATAGTTAGTCTCTTATTATTCATTTTAAAAATTTCAACATTGCGCAATAACACATTGATTTAAGTTGTTTCCATATATTTTCGATTTATTTTTATTATTACTTAACTGGATCAATAGTCATTGAAAAATATCACGCGATATTTGATTTATTGTAAGTATTAAAGTGTAATATTTACCATATAGTTCTGTTGTTAGGATGGAGTATGAATGAAATCTTCAATAGCTCTTGGATTGTTGCAAAAAAGGCTTCACAAAATCAGACTCGACTGTTAATGCTTACTCGATTTTTTTATTCAACAATGTAATTTATCTTTAATTAGAATTTATGTTAATTTATTTCTGGATTAAAAATCACGACGGTTAAAATCATACGTGCTAAACATGGTATATATTTTTTCTTTTTTTAAACTAAATGAATTTAAAAAAAATGAAAGCATTCCTTTTAATTTTTCTTTTGTTTTCTATAAAATATTATATGGCTCATCTTATTGTTTTGATCCGGAAGACTTACATAGAGGAACGATTCTCAGTTAATGGATAAAGAAGGTGATACCAGTCATTTATCTTACAAGAGGTTTAAAGTAGAAAAAAAAATTATATTTCTGTAAATATAGTAAAGAAACGATCTAATCTTTATTTCAATACACTAACACACAAACACACACACACGCATGTCAGCAGATATTATGAAGAAGCTGAAGACCGAAGAAAAGGAAAGGCGAGGCAGGAGGTAGCCTGCAACAGTGAGGCGGCACACAGCCACTCCCCTCCACGATGTAATGCCTAACGGCAGTCCCGTGGTGGGAGAGAAACAGGTGTAGGGAGGTTGGTTTTAGTGGGTAAGAATCCCACACACGGATAGGTACGGGCCTATCCGCGTCTTTTGAAGATTTCCACCTACCCTCGTAAAAAGAAAACAAAAAACACACAATATAAATATATAGGTAATAGTAATTGACCAGACCTGCACAAATCGCCGCTCTGCGCAAAAGGTCACAAATCCCTTCAGATCGCGACGCCAGACGAAAGAAATCACAGCTGAATTTTTTTTTTTTTTGCTATTGTACTAAATTATATACAATGTTCCGAAAATTCGAAGAAGATTAAAAAAAAAGAGATTATTTGGTGAAGAAAAGTGAAAGATAAAGCAATTATTCAGAACCACTCCTCATTGGAATCCTCCCATCTACGCTTCGAATCAGTTGTGCACTTCCTATGGCCTTGTTATTTATCTCTCCCACCAACTTTAATTTGTATAATTTTACTGTTTTGATCACATCCCATTAATTTACCTATACTTGTTGACAGAAATTTAAAGTGAAGCCATATTTGTTTTCTTATCAAGAATATTAAAACCATTCTGTAATATTTGAAAATTATTTTTCTTGGAACCATCGAATTATTATTCACTGAGTAACCTTGACCGCTAATAAATCCTTTCATTGGAATTTTCCGCTCCCATTAGTTAATATCACATTATACCGCCCTAGCATAAACCCTTTCACGTCCAATTACCATACTAATGGCTTAATCCAGAAACATAACCAAATAAAACTTAAAAAAAAAAGTTTTTTTTATTAGGATGTACTTTGAAGTTAATGATAAAAGATTTATGTTTAATCAAATTCATTGAATATGTAAACAAGTTATATGTAATTTTCTTACTCTCATAAATGTGCGGGTGTGGTGCCCTCACTCAGCCCCCATTGACGACTATAGCCGGGGGAGTAGCACTGTGATCTCCTCTAGTCCTAATTTGACACCCTAATGTGGTGAAGTTCACCAATGGTCTCAGGGTCATCTTGTTCTAGTTATTGCAGACAGCTTCCGCCCCTGCCTATTTACAACTGTATAATAAAATACATCTAGTAAATTTTATAGAAGATTATATTGTCATGATTCACATGTATACTACCCATCTTCTTTTCAGAAGCCTTGGAGGAGTATCAGGGATTGTAAAGGAAGCAAGGATTGAAACTAGTGGAATAGAGTGGGAACGTAGTTTGTCATGAGAGGAGTGGTACCTGGTTCGGGATAAGTCAGCAACATTTAGGTATTTATAGATGTGTTGATTCGTGACGAAATAAGGAGTATTTATGATTTTTCGAAGGATTTTGGATCGTAAGGATTGGAGACGGAAAGAATTTGAATGTTTAAGAGAGCCTCAAAGCTCTGTTCCGTTAGTCCATATCGGCCTTATGAGAGTCATATAGATGAGTCTTTTGTAGTTAAGCGGTTAGATTTAAGCGTTTGTTCTGTAAGTGTTGAAGTAGTCGAAAACATCGTGCAGTTTCTTGTAGTTTCAGTCTTGTGTGCGGATTCCATGTGAGACGCTTGTCAAGACCTAGTTATCGGTATTTAGGTTTTAAGATGCTAGTTTAGCGTTTAGCTCTCGCTTCTTTGGTTCTTAATTTCGCTATTAGCAATGTTGCCGGATCGACCACTTTTATTTAAAACAAGTTTAACCTACTTTTAATTCAATATATTAAAATATAAATCTATATATTTCTAAATATGTAAAATAATATAGAAGTATAATAGGGTTAGAGATGAAAATTAAATTGTAACAAGCTCGGTTTTTTTTTTTTTTTCGGTTTTTGTTTTTTTGTATTCCAAGTAAGACATTTGTCCAGATGGAGTCCTAGATATCGGATCTGTTGGACTGGGACATGCGTAGTGTTAATGAAGGATATTGTAGGGCAGAACGTCATAGATTTACGACGCAGGGTGAAGGATATTTGGTAGGATTTATTCAATTTTATTTTGATCCACCAATTCTGACACCATACACCAAGTTCTCTAATGTGGCTTTGAAGGGTTTGAGAGACAATAGTTATATCGTTATTGACTGATAACACGCAAGAGTCATCAGCATAAGTAGAAAGGAAGGTGGAAGGATTGGTCGGGATGTCAGCTGTAAAGACTGAGTAAAGAATGGGTCCAAGAATACTGCCCTGAGGAACATAGGCATACTGATTAAAAATTTAGTGCGCGCAACACACGACTTTCACTTACCTCCATTTTATTATCAATTAATATAGTTTTTATGCATTTTTAAATATATACTTAGAGATAAAAATAAATTGTTTAAGAATAAATTTACATTGAATTTCAATAAAGACATGTGTTTTAATAAATAATCATTTATATTATTATCTAATAAAATCAGTTAGTTTTATCGGCTTTTTGATTACTTTTACAATTTTGTATATAAGATAATAATTTTTCTAAAATCTTTAGCTTACTAACGGTATATTATACGTCTATATTACTGTTTTTATGTTCAAAAACTCAACAATTGCGTAAAAAAATATTTTTCGTCTTTTCTCGTTTAGTTAGATATCGTATTCGTTCAAATTATATATTTACCCGTTTTTATCAGTACTAAATAGATGATACTGTTGGAGCAAAATACAAAACAGCTACTGTAGCGGCCTATACCGATGACATAGCGATTTACAGTAGCTCGATGAACGCAGAGACAGCTCTACATCAGGCGGAGTTGGCTTGCAATGAGATAACAAAAAAGCTGGAAAGATTAAATATTACAGTTAATCCCAAGAAGACCGACTGTATTATTTTTTCTTTCCAGAAGAATAAGCGCCGTCTACCGAAGACCTACGAGGTAGCGGGAATCAAAAACAAGCCGGCCAATAGGATCGTTTACCTGGGCATCACCCTTGACAGGCACCTCACATTGTCTAATCACTGCTTCAAAAAGATTAGCTCGGCTAGGACCAAGTCCTATCGACTAAATCATTTATTAACCTCACCGAATCTATCCCTCCGCCTGAAAATATTGCTACGGTCAAGACAATGACGGGTGGACCACGCCTGGAGGGGCCTAGATGAGGCTAGAGACTTCTGGACCTGGACAGTCCTCGAAGTGCCTGGAAAGGCCCACCGCCCTACCTGCGCCCGGGTCTAGAAGATTCGGCGGTGGTACAAATAGCTGTCCCCTGAGCCTAGGTGGGTCAGTCTTGATCTTGCTCAAGTGAATGTATCAGTGAACAGTGACAGTGAACAACTCGTGACAGTGTGACAGTGTAGTGAAACTGTGTGTCAATATTGTGATAATCGGTCGTTGGGAAATTAGAAGACTGTAGTTTATATATAATTTATAGTTGTAAGTCTTAGAATAAGTCTAGCAGATTGTAAGTAGTTTATTCGTTAGGAATACCTCATTTTATATGTATACTGTTTAGTAGTTAAGCTAGTAATTCCATTATTATTGTTAATATAGTGGTTAGTAACCCCTTTGTATTTGTGTTTTCTGTATTTAATAAACATCTGTAATTTGTAAACTGGAGTAGTTCATTTCGCACACCCCGTAGCCCGTAACAATTTGGTGTCAGAAGTGGGATCATTGTAAATGGTTATAATTTTGGTTTTCTTGTTTTTGTAATTATTGGGCTACTGTGTGGAAAATGACTTCTCAGAGTGTTAGACTGAATGATTTAAAAGTTGCAGACTTAAGACGGGAGTTAGAAGAACGAGATCTGGATACTTCCGGAACGAAATTAGTACTGCAACAACGCTTGCGCCAATTTTTTGTTGATTCAGGGGAAAATCCAGACGAGATTACGTTTGAAAATGATTTCAGTAAGTTGTCTGCAACTTTTAAAACTGAATTAGGCACTGTTAAAAATGAGTTAGGTACTGTTAAAAATGAGTTAGGTAATGAATTAAGTACTGTTAAAAATACATTGGAGGCTAAGTTAGGCAATTTAGAAACTAAGTTAATGGAAAGTGTAGATAATAAGTTAGCTGATGTAGAATCTAGATTAGGAGAAAAAGTCGATTCTGTAGAAAATGAACTTAGGGTAAGAATAGAAGCTCTAGAAGAACGTATGAACAACCCAACGACAATCGACACCGACCAACCCTCTGAGAGAAGCCCTCACAACACCATTCCCTCCGCCAATGCTGGGATGCCACCAACACACAACACCATCCCTTTGTTCGACGGGAAGACGCCATGGGAGGACTACATGACTCTCTTCGAGACAGCGGCTTCGATCCACGGGTGGTCAAAGGAGACGCAAGCATCAGCGTTGTGCCTAGCCTTGCGTGGAGACGCCTTAGGAGTGCTACAGGGGATGCCCATGTCGGAGCGGTGCAACTACAGTGAGCTGATGAAAAGACTGGAGATGCGTTTCGGCCATCGCCACATGGACCAACTATACCGTTCCCAGTTAAAGAACAGGGTCCAGAAGACCAACGAGACGCTGCAGGAATTTGAAGCAGATATCGCCCGGCTAGTGAGGAATGCCTACCCAACGGTCACCGACGACGTCTACGAGAGCTTGGCTATCGACAAATTCCTGGATGGACTTCGAGACCCGGAAACCCAACAGGCAGTGAAACTCGCACGCCCTAAAACTTTGGGCGATGCATTGTCGCAGGCCATGGAATTCGAGGCTGTCAGGCAGTCAGTCCGTGGACATGCACGAGTTCGAGCGGCAGAAGCGGAGCCTAACGCGGCCCCCACCATCGAGGACATAGTAGCAAAGGTTTTAGAAGCCCTCAGGACCCGCAAAAAGGAGATACGCTGTTGGAGCTGCGGTCAACTCGGACACCCCAGAAGCAAGTGTCCTACCAGGAAGCCGGAAAAGCCACAGGAAAACTAAGGAGGGTTGATGGGAAGGGGCAACTGTCAACCCGTAGCATCAAAGGCCCCAGGGTCGCCGTGAGAATCGCGACAATAGGGAGCAAGACAAATAGTTTTTATGTGGATGGAATGGTGAACGGGCAGCTGCGGAGTTTTCTGCTGGATACCGGCGCAACCATGACAATACTGAACCCGAAGGCAGTTAACGCTAAGAAGATATTACCTACCACTTGGGCGTTACGGACAGCCACAGGACAGCCAGCCGAGGTCTACGGGGAGACAGTTGCCACTTTCTTCATCGGGGGCCAACGTCTAGAGCACCGCGTTCTCGTGGCGAAAATAGACGAGGAAGTCATCTTCGGCATGGACTTGATGATCAAATACGGGATCAAGCTGGACATGTCGAGAGGTGTGATGACGCTGGGAGACGAAGAGGTCATCCTTCGGCAGGGAAAGGACCTCTATGCACGAGTACTCCTACTAGAAGACACCACCTTACCTGCACGGAGTCAAATTCTGACGCATGGGACGATCAATGGACGACTACCGGAGGGTCAATGTCTTCTACTTGAACCTGGGAAGCACGAGGAGCAGGAAGTCGGACGCGGTGTTCTGGTTGCAAGGTCTCTCATCAAGGTCGGACATACCACCCCAATCCGACTGATGAATCTGAACACCTTCCCGGTGACACTAAAGAGAGGAACACCAGTCGGAGAATGTACGGCCGCTACCTCAGTAGTCCGACAGCTACAACGCAACCCCACCGAGCAACGAGGACTACCCGAAGAATTAAAAGGATTCGTGGAGGAATCATGCAGAGAACTTTCGCCTGAACAGAGCGAACTCGTGAAGAGATTGATTACCCGATGGCAGGACATTTTCGAGATCAGCTCAGGACCACGGGGTAGAACGAACATCGTCCAGCACAAAATTGACACCGGGGATACAAAGCCCATCCGACAGATCCCGAGGAGGCTGCCGCTAGCTAAACGAAAGGATGCCGAGGAGATTATTAAGGATATGGCGAATGATGGTGTCATCGAGCCCTCGAGTAGCCCATGGATGTCTCCTGTCGTACTGGTAAAAAAGAAGGATGGGACGACAAGATTCTGCGTAGATTACCGTCTTTTGAACAACGCCACGAAGAAGGACAGCTACCCACTCCCAAGGATTGACGACACGCTGGACACACTAGAGGGTTGCAAACTATTTTCTACCTTGGATCTCCGCAGTGGATATTGGCAGGTTGGATTGGCACCGGAAGATAAGGAGAAGACGGCATTTTCAATCGGCACTGGCCTCTGGCAATTTACGGTAATGCCATTCGGGCTTTGCAATGCACCTGCAACGTTCGAGAGGCTGATGGAAAGCGTCTTAAGAGGCCTTTCTTGGGAGATATGCCTGGTTTACTTGGACGACATCATTGTACTGGGAAAATCCTTCACTCACCATCTGGAGAATCTGGAGCGGGTCTTCGAACGGCTGCGTGCAGCTAATCTAAAACTGAACCCGAAGAAGTGCAATCTCTTCCGAAGGCAAGTCAACTACCTGGGGCATGTTGTATCAGACAACGGAGTTGCTGTTGACCCAGAGAAGATTACAGCGATCACCAATTGGCCAGCACCTCGAGATAAGCACCAAGTGAGAAGTTTCCTCGGGCTCTGCACCTACTACAGGAGGTACGTGAAAGGATTCGCCAACATCGCAAAACCTCTTACCAGGCTCACTGAGGAAAAAAAGGACTTTCCTTTGGGATCGCGAGTGTCAGGCTTCATTTGAGGAGTTAAAGAAGAAATTGAGTAGTGCGCCTATTCTAAGCTATCCACGTCCCGAGGGCAAGTTCATTCTTGACACAGATGCCAGCAACACTGCTATTGGAAGCGTCCTTTCTCAACTCCAAGACGGGGAAGAAAAGGTTATTGGGTACTTCAGCAAAGCACTGTCAGCTCCAGAACGCAACTACTGTGTCACAAGGAAAGAGCTTCTGGCAGTGGTTAAGTCCATAGAGCACTTTCATAAATACCTGTATGGAAGAAGATTTCTACTGAGAACGGACCACGCAGCTCTAATGTGGCTGCTGCGATTCAAGTCACCGGAGGGACAAGTTGCACGGTGGATCGAGCGCCTTCAGGAATATGACTTCGAATCTGCTCATCGTTCTGGAACGAGTCACCGGAATGCGGATGCGCTCTCAAGGAGACCCTGTGACGGAGAATGCAAGCATTGTTCTCGACAAGAAGAAAAGCAAGCAACAGTGTTGCGGACTACGGTCGTTACTGACGGTTGGCAGGACACACAACTGGCAAAGGAACAGGACGAGGACCCGGACTTGAAACAAATAAGGGAATGGAAGCTATCAGGCCAAAGGAGACCAAGCTGGCAGGATGTTGCTCCAATGTCGAAAAATATAAAAACCTATTGGGCTCAATGGGACTCCATTCTACTGGACAAAGGTCTGCTGAAACGAGCATTGGAGAACACAGAGGGAGATCAGCGGAGACTACAGCTCATCGTACCAAAGATTAAAGTGCCCGAAGTACTGAGGGAATTACATGATGGAGCATCTGGTGGCCACCTTGGAGTTCACCGGACATTAGAAAAGGTTCGTGAACGCTTTTACTGGGCAAACCTCAAGGACGATGTGTTAGATTGGTGCCGGCGGTGTGCAACTTGTGCCGCCTCTAATGGACCGATAAGGAAAAAGAAGGCACCTATGAAGAAATACAACGTAGGAGCACCATTCGAGAGAATAGCGGTAGACCTCGCTGGCCCTTTTCCTGTGACAGATAATGGCAACCGATATATTCTCGTGGCCATGGACTATTTTTCAAAGTGGGTGGAAGCTTACGCCCTTCCGAATCAGGAGGCCGCCACGGTTGCAGATGTTCTCGTGAAGCAGCTCGTCAGTCGGTTTGGGGTGCCCATGGAACTTCATGCTGACCAAGGAAGAAACTTTGAGTTGGCAGTCTTCACCAGGATGTGCGAGGCTCTAGGAATACGGAAGACCAGAACGACGCCTCTTCACCCTCAGTCCGATGGCATGGTAGAGCGCATGAACAGGACGATGGGTCGATATTTGGCCAAGGTAGTTTCTGACCATCAGCGAGACTGGGACCAATATCTTCATCTGTTCCTGCTAGCCTATCGTAGTTCAGTTAATGAAACGACAGGGCAGACCCCCGCCAATGTCGTGTTCGGCAGAGAACTACGCTTGCCTTGCGATCTGAAATTCGGTTTTAAGCCTGATGAGGAGGTCGCCGGAGAAGACTACGTCACGAACCTACGGAAGCGAATGAACACTATTCACGAGAAGGTTCGCACAAACATCCAGGGAGCAAGTGACAGGATGAAGGAGCGTTACGACATCAAGGCAGAGAAAGGTGGATTCCAACCTGGAGACTTGGTCTGGCTACACGATCCTCGAAGAAGGCAAGGCTACTCACCGAAACTTCAAAACTCCTGGGACGGACCGTATGAGGTCATCAAGAGGATCAATGATGTCATCTATAGGATCAGGAAGCAGCCCAAAGGAAAACCCAAGGTAGTCCATTTCAACCGATTGGCTCCATACAAGGGAAACCATGGCCCTACAGAGGAACAGCAAGTGAGGAACCTCACCGACAAGGACCTAACTCCCCATCCTAAGGCGCCAGACTCCCGTAGGGTAACGCAGACAGTTTACAGAGACATATTCTCGTTACCGGTAGACTATGCTCTAGCACACTGTGTCGCCGAACATCTGAGGAATTCCCGGGGGATTGCGACGGTCTTCAGGAAGAAGTTCGCTGGAATTGAAGAGCTGGAACGCCAGGGACCAAGAGTTGGGAAGACTCTCCATCAAGAGCATGAAGGCCGGCACCTGTTTTACTTGGTTACCAAGAGTTCATCAGAGCAGAAGCCGACATACGACACACTGCGCCGGAGTCTTGACGACCTGCGGAGAAAGCTTCTGGAACTGCGTGTCACCAAGCTCGCCATCCCGAAGTTGGGTTGTGGATACGATGGCCTGGAGTGGAGGATTGTCAGGAACATTGTAGAAGAGACGTTCGCCAACTCTGGAGTCATCATAATGGTATGCACGTTCAACCCCTGGAAAGACAAAACACCTACATCGGAGGAAGATCAGCATCGCTCAGCTTCTGCAATCTGTGCTCTGGGGCAGAGCACGTCTAAGGAGGGGGTAGTGCTACGGTCAAGACAATGACGGGTGGACCACGCCTGGAGGGGCCTAGATGAGGCTAGAGACTTCTGGACCTGGACAGTCCTCGAAGTGCCTGGAAAGGCCCACCGCCCTACCTGCGCCCGGGTCTAGAAGATTCGGCGGTGGTACAAATAGCTGTCCCCTGAGCCTAGGTGGGTCAGTCTTGATCTTGCTCAAGTGAATGTATCAGTGAACAGTGACAGTGAACAACTCGTGACAGTGTGACAGTGTAGTGAAACTGTGTGTCAATATTGTGATAATCGGTCGTTGGGAAATTAGAAGACTGTAGTTTATATATAATTTATAGTTGTAAGTCTTAGAATAAGTCTAGCAGATTGTAAGTAGTTTATTCGTTAGGAATACCTCATTTTATATGTATACTGTTTAGTAGTTAAGCTAGTAATTCCATTATTATTGTTAATATAGTGGTTAGTAACCCCTTTGTATTTGTGTTTTCTGTATTTAATAAACATCTGTAATTTGTAAACTGGAGTAGTTCATTTCGCACACCCCGTAGCCCGTAACAATATTAATAAATAAATCATTAATTAGACCGGCCCTGCTATACGGAACACCGATGCTAACTAATATATCATCAACCATAGCAAAAAAGCTCCAGCAGTTTCAAAATGGAGTGCTGAGACGAATAGTGAGGCATACTTCTCTACAGAGGACGAAGACAGACCAAATACACGACACCTTCGAACTTCCGACCGTGACAGAGTTCATCTCCCGGAGACATATCAAATTCTTTGATAGTCTCCGGTACTGCACGAACCCACTGTTAAACACACTGACTCCGACAGGACGGTCACAGCGCTGGCAAGACTATGTACGGACCCTCAGACTATACTGAGAAATCATAACTTGACTAACTGACCTCCTCTTATAATGCATGTAATGCAGAAAAAGAGATCCTATATTCCTTCCTCTATTTCCGATTTCCAACTCCCCAACTCCCATAGGGCTTAGAAAAAAAAAAAAAAAAAAAAAAAAAAAAAAGATGATATAGTCATTTTTATAAAATCTAAAAAATTAAAGGTAGTTTAGAGGATGAAAATTTAAAATATCGGAAAGCCCTTTCAGACTATTTCAATCAGAATTAAACTTATATGGTATTAAAGCCCATACAATTTTACATTGATATAGCGAGTTTAATCAAAATCGTTAGAGCCGTTTTTGAGAAAATCTTAAAATGGTGTAAAATACATGGTGTAAAGTGGCTCTTCTGGTAGGCCGATTTTGATGAAAAAGTTGCTGTTACATCTCGGGCGTATAGTTGTATTAAATATAAAATTTCAGTTCCGTACGACTTTTCGCTTTTGCGCTAGACTTACCATGCACACACACACATACGGACACACTGACCATTTTTCGGGACTCGGTTGTTTGGACTAAGGAGGCCCTAAAACGTGTATTTCTATTGAAAACTGGAATTCGAAAATTTTCACGATCGCAATACTTTCCCTTACTATATATTTCATAGTGAAAGTAAAAAGACCCGAGGTAAGTTCTAAGACATAGTTTATCTAACATATCATTACTTATTTCTTTCGCAACTGGAATTACGATATTATAAATGTCTATATATTTTTGGAAATACTACACCGGTATTGATAACGTTCACACAAATTTATATCCTATCTCTGGTGGACAGGTATACACAGACCGCTGCCCATGCGTCAGTCTAGGAGGAGTGACATCAGCATTTTGGTAACGCGAACGGCATTTGAAATCAACGATTTTACGCCTGCCGAAAATCGCATAATGCACCTAAGAAAGTTTTCACTTAAAAAAAAAACGGTCTTCGTGAAAGAACAAAAAAATAATTTACTGCACTGGGACATGTGTGATTTTTTCTATAATATATACATAGAGATGTCACTATAATCTTTTTTATTTTATTTTCTTCTCTTATTTATTTATTTCAGCTATAATTCTAATAATTTTTGGCCAGTTATAATTTGTATTTTGTTCATAAATGTAAGTCACTCAAGAGACATTGTCCTAGAATAATGCTTCATATTCCAGTCTGTAATAACAAATCCAATGATTATAAAGTTAAATATAAGTACTATTTGAAACTTTTGCTTAATTGATACTTTATAGAAATATATAAATGAATAATTATAATTGAGCGTGACCTGTTCTAGAGACACTTGTCCCAATTAGTTCTCCGCTACGAAGGACTCTGCCTTAGCCTATGAGCCTATTCTAATTGAAATGGACGGCGGCCAAATTAATTGCAGTTAGACCTCTCAGTTTAACATTTAGTTGTCTAAACTTGTCATTCAATTATTGATTACGATTAAATAAATAATAATGGACGTTAGGCTCGACTACCTTACCGAATCCTAAGCTCCCCGGTCGTGTGTATATGTATATATAGCAAAGCCACTCACCTGTAAAGGTAGACCTAATTACCTCGCAATTAACTGACCTGCAAATTGGAAGGAGATAATGTGGGGCCTCTTTAATATTGATGAGTCCGTCCAAATTATTTACATTAATTTCGGTTGTAATCGACTTTTTATGCGAGGTATTAATAGTAGCTTTATGAATATTAAATTTCATATTTATTTTTGCAAAACTAATTTTATACTCACACAATATAAAAGAAAACAGTATTTTTTTTTTGTTTAATTTCTATAAATTATATCTTGAATTAAGACCAGGTAACTGTCAATCAGGATATCGAAAAATTACCGCTAATTCTTAACCCAAGTTCAATGATTTTTTGTAGGAAATTTAATGATCTATAAAAATTTTATTCAGAATAACCTTTGGTTTAGTGGCTATAATATATCTATTAATAAATAATAATGGTCATAATATCACCCTAAAATTTAAAATGTTATTTTCAATAATGAACCTTTGTGATTGACAAACAATATTATCCTCCTTCCCATTAAAATTTGAGGCCTTACGTTTCAGCATAGTTAAAACCGAATAAAGAATATAAAAAAACCTTTTCTCCGAAACAACTATATATATTTTTTTTTTTTTAATTCGGCCCAAAAATTATGTTGAATTCAGCAATGATCCTAACACCAATCACGTGCTGCCTAAACGTTGATATCAGCCGATTAGTTTTAAAATGGCGGCCGATTAAAAGTTATTTAATTCACTAACTCAGTTATTTTTGAAGGTTAATATATATATATACACACTTTTTTTCTCCCTGGCGCGACAGGCCATTTAGGCCCTAGACCGCGTGGTGTAATCTCGATGATAATTTACAGGGTAGGGTCATCACTCCCTACGCCAATTTTTGTAAGTGGCCACCTGCTGCCTGGCGAGTGTCACATATCCGAGGGAGAGGCTGTTAGTGAATCCCCATTTGATTATATCCTTATAAAACCCCCGACGGGACTGGGATTCGAACTCACAACCTTTAGCAGGAGAGACTAGCAGGCTAGCCACTCGGCCACGGGCTCTCCCGTTAATAAATAAATACCAACAATTTAAGAGTCGCAGTGGTAATAGACCATTTTCCTTTAAATTATCAATTTCTTTTTATATTAGTAAATTGCCTATATAAACAGTTATATTCTAATATAGATATTTCGAAATTATAAACCATTGTTTAATGTTTTGCAGTTTTTTTTTAAATCTTTTAAGAATAGGTTCATGAAAATAATGTAGACAAATAGAACATATAATTTAATGTAAAGTGAACAGCTCCAGCGAGGCAAACTACCACTACCCGGCTGGAACTGGAATGATGGAGAATATTTTATTGGTCGGCTGCTGGAATGTTCCGCGAACCTGGAACTGGGAGTCGGAGTCGAATCCATTAGTTTTAAATTCCAGGGCACATATTTCCCTTTTTTTCGATTTTTTTTTTTTCTCGTTGCTAACGGCCAAAAAAAAGTCCTTTTATAAATAACAATGCTCTTGTGAAAAGTCCATTCCGATCGTTTTCCCATTTAGTTCTCAACTGTTAATATATATCTGTAAAAGAAAAGTAAAATAAAAACAGTCATGGAGGTAGTATAGCCAGCCAATACCGGTTGAAAAGAAGCCGGCAGAGAGACCTCCTATGCATTTAAATTTTAAAATTTATTTATTGTAATTCACTACTATATTAAACATTCTAAGGTAAGCGTCTGTTTTTACTTTCACTTACTATATATAGTAAGGGGAAGTATTGCGATCGGGAAAATGTTCGTTGAAATTCCAGTTTTCAACGGAAATACACGTTTTAGGGTCCCCTGAGTCCAAATAACCAAGTCCCGCAAAAAGGTCTGTGTGTGTGTGTGTGGTAACTCCCGGGCGGAAACGGGTAAGTCCTATGAAACTGAAATTTCATATTTAAGACAACTATACGCCCGAGACGTGACAAAACTTTTTTCATCAAAATGAGCTTACCAGAAGAGGCACTTTATACCATGCATTTTGCACCTTTTTTCGATTTTCTCAAAAACCGTTCGGACGATTTTGATTAAACTCGCTATATCGATGTAAAATTTAATGGGCTTTAATATCATGTAGGTTTTATTTGGATAAAAATGGTCTGACAGGGCTTAAATGCCGATATTTTAAATATTTTTAAATTTTCTTCCCCTAAAGTACCTTTAATTTTGTAGATTCAATAATAATAACTAGATTATATTGTTGACGCTGATCAAAAACAGGTAAATATATAAATTGAATAAATTCGATACCCAACTAAAGGAGAAAACAGAAAAAATATGTTTTTAACAAACATGTTTTTGCGTTTTTGAACAAAAGAGCAGTAATATACATGTATGATATACCGTTGGAAAGCTAAAGATTTTAGAAAAAATATCATCTCATACACAAGTTTTTAGAAGTTGATAGAGAGTGGTGAAATGAACATAAAACTAACTGATTATTTTAGATAATAATATAATAGATTTTTTAATAAAACACATGTTTCTATATAAATTGAATTTGATTAATTCCTTAATAGTTTCACGTATTTTTATCTCTAACTGTATTTGAAAATTCTTTCATTGATTTTAAAAATCGAGGTAAGTGAAAGTCGTGTGTTGCCCGCACCAGATTTTTTTGTAGATAGCAAGCGAGCAATAGCTTTGAAACCACTGCACTTTAGGAGTCATCCTTATTTGCAATGTTTCCTGATTGGGATTTTCTGACTAGTCACTTCCTAGTAAGATATATCTTAGTTTTAACTCGTTCATTCTTTGGGCGGGTCGTGAGTGACACCACTTTACTCAGTATGTTCCAAATTTCTATTGGGCATAAAGGTGAAATTCTTGAAGAATTAATTGAATCTTAAGACTATTTTAAAATGTTTTGATCTTATTTAAGGAGCGGCGTGGTCTAGTGGATAGAGCACTAGTCTACTGTTCTCCGAGTCCTGGATCCGAATCCCGGCTTTGGCAGAATATTCTTTGTGTTAGTCGACGGGAGACCTTTGGGTATGAAGACACTTCTGGGGTAAATCCAGCCTCTTTAAAGTGGTTACCCAATTACAATTGGGGAAAAAACCTGGCGGCTGAGCGTGTTCAAGGCCTAATCACCTTATTTCACGGCCGTTGGCCTATAAACAGTACGAATCACTATATGTACTGAGCCCAAAACTGTTCATGGGTTGTAGTGGTTCATGGTTTTTTTCATCTTATTTATTTAAACTACTTTGGAGGGAAAAACGTTCTTTTTTTTTAAGCTCCAGAAGAGGCTGTAGAAGAAATGCAATGTCATTTTATTTTATTTATTATTTGGTAGGTCATACATTACATTTTATACAAGTTAATATACCACAAACTATAAAACAATATATATGGTGCTACCTTCACCAGCTCAACATAGATGCAGAATCCAAGGCTCAATAAATACATACTATCTTGCTTAGCGGTATCCTATAACAGTGATAACTGCGTCACTATACTAATACATTTTCACACCCACAACAAACTACTAGTTTATAATAAAAAACTGAGCTCAAAACTGTTCATGGGTTGTAGTGGTTTAGGTTTTTTTTTTTCATATTATTTATTTGAACTACTTTGGAGAGAAAAAACGTTTTTTTCTTTTTAAGCTCCATAAGAGGCTGTAGAAGAAATGCAATGTCAGCGAAAGAAGACTCCGAGAATGAGGCTTTTCAGAAATTAATTTTTTACAAGTTTTTTTGTTAATTTACCTATATATTTTTCACAAGTTTGTTTGTTGATTCACCTTTTCGTATTACTATTCTAATGACTTTTGGTTTTTATATTACACTAAATAATTTTGTTTACACTTTATATTTGCTTTCTTTTTAAGCAGTTAGATAATTTATCAACAGTTAAATAAATCTAAATGTTTATTTGTCTATTATTAACTATTATTTTGGTCGATTGTATAAAATAATATGTGATACTATTAAAATTCAACCTTAAAAAAAATGTAAAGTTATTTCTGAAAGTAGCGGCTCAGACAAGACCTCACCATGTACGGGTCTGGAATTCACCTTACCACGTAGGGTTATAGAAATACAAGCAAAAATAAAGCATGGATACATGACACGACAATGGCTTATGAAAGAACTACCGGTTGATGTCGCTTCAATAACTATTCAAGTCGTAATAGAAGGACCCGAGGCCATCTTATTTTTCTCAAAGGATTATCGGGAATACAAAGAGAATATATGAAAGTGAATGGATAGTTCGTATCGGCTGGCAGATGACAATCAAAAGTGCTATATCAATTTGGGCATTAGTCTGTATCTTGTTTGTTTATTTAAAGTCCCTTTATGCTACTGTGGCTAATCGGAAGATGCTACAGTGGGTATACATTCGTTTTCGAATTTACGCTAACTCTTTGCTTCTCTGTGAGAGGAAACAATTTGTATTTTTTTTGGAATCAGATTTATTCTAAACTATATATTTGAAGTATAGTCGGTCGTTTATTTATTTAACGTATCTTTATGCTGCTATAGTGCTATGTTTTTGACTGGCTGCTTTTCTAAGGCAGCGGTACCTTCAAAATCTAGCTAACTCGATAGATTTAATCCATATATAAACTATATTTACTGAAACCATTGGATTTCCTTTCCATAGGTATCGTGTTTACTAATCATAATATGTAGCTTTCAGGAGAAGATTAAAGTTAACAAGTTTCAATAAATGCCATTATTATTTAACTTAACTAAAGTTATACATTTACAATTTATTTTAACTATGCCTAAGAATACTGAGGGATTTCTTATAGTTGAACATGCCAAACAATATTACAATAAAAGATTACCTTTTGACACTCTGTCGTTCTAGGCTCTCAGATCTCCAGCTGCTCTCTCTCTCTCTCTCTCTCTCTCTCTCTCTCTCTCTCTCTCTCTCTCTCTGACCCCAAGACGGACATCTCTTCTTCTAGATAAAAACCGACTCACATCTTCTTGAGTATCGAATAAGACTCACCTCCTGTAGAGGATAAAACTTGACTGCCCTTTTCGAATCTTCTCCTCATCGTCGTCACCTCGGGCAGGGCTGATCTGGGAAGTGAGCCGGGGGTCCTTTGTCCTAGTGTCTAGGAAGTTTCCCGAGGTACATATTGCTGGGGGGCTCCATGGCGGTAAACGCCATTTGAGGTTTTGCCGACGATGGTACGTTATCTTTAATTGTTTAATAATAAAATTATTTAATAATGAACTCCCCTCAGTATCCTCAATACATTACAATAGCTAATCGGACGATGCTACAGTGGGAGTCCTAAATTTTGCCTATCCAAGTTTTATTATGATAGAGATCTTTAACGAGTACCTGACAGGCTCGGGACCACCTTTTAACGTCCCCCCGAAGGAAGGCATTACTAAGGATTTTTTACTCCCATTCAAAAATCCTAGGACCACTAGCGGGTTTGAGCCCAGCCACCCAGCTACAAGTGATCCCCAGTCTGTAACGGACCTACAAACTTACATTTTCGTCGACTTGTTACTTCGACGATTCAAATAGTCATTTACGAAATTTAGAAATATATATATATATATATATATATATATATATATATATATATATATATATATATATGAGAGAGAGAGAGAGAGAGAGAGAGAGAGACAATCACAATCCTGAGCTCAATGGAAGGCCAGATTCCTCCGCTGAGGTTGAGTCGACAAGTTATCAGCGAATGTTAATCCTTACGACTCTTCTTAGTAAGACTTGTAATCAAAATCCATTGAAAAGAGAATATTATATTGTCAGAATCCAAGATCTTCCTCGGCTTTTCAGACATAAAGGAACAATGTATGTCTCCGGTCTGCCAGTCAGTAGTGAAAGTTATATCATAAACATAATATGTACAATAATCCGATCCGAACTTATTGGCGGATTATACAGGAAGGTTGATTGCTTGGTTTTGGTGCGAGTGTCAGTACCTAGGAAGTCCCTGCTTTCTTTAAACATAGTTAAACGGAAAACCATGTTGAAATTGCCTGATGTAGTTTTCGCAGACTACTATAGCAATGTTGAGGATTATTCTAAAATGGTTTAGTGCAGTATGTTATCATATTGTTTTCAACTTTAAAAAAGCTGGCATCTTTAAACCAAAAAACGTTTTTTCCGATGTGCCCGAAGTTGAAGGGAAATTTATCACTAAGGTTGAGTAGAAGTTTATCAATAAAAATTCAAATGAAGATTATTATCTGAACTCCCCTCCTGAAGTCAAGATAACATGCAATTCTCTTTAAATTCCAATAATAAAGATAATCTTATCTAGTAAAAATCACAGAGAAGGTAAACTTTATGGAAAACTCGATTCAATCAGGATAAATCAAACTACATAAGACTGAGCCTTGGGCTAAATGGCCGGCCTTAGATATACGGCTCACATAGATTACAGTCGAGGCCATTGACATTCCACCATCGTCCTATTTCACCCCCCAAAGTTCCTCAACGAATGACTTTATTAAGTAATAATAATAAAAAACTAAAAAGGCTTTCAAATGAACCATTTTTACTTTCACTTACCTATACGTCAAATATATAGTAAGGGAAAGTATTACGATCGTAAAATTTTTTTAATTCCAGTTTTCAACGGATAAATTATGACTAGGATATTCCACTTCAAAGTTGATTAAAAGGGCATCAGCTAGTTAGGCCAGTTACAGGTAGCTTCATCCACTTTTTGTGATAAATTAGGAAAAATAAAATTGGTACATACCCTGTCATGAAAACAAAAGGTAATAGCTAAGCTCAGACGAGAAGGGCTGGATTAGTTTGTTCTGGCATAGAATGCAACTATCAAAAGCAACTACTTCTAATATCATTTATTAACTATCCACAAAATAAAACAAAATGCAATTACTACCATGCAAAAACTATGTATGTACAATATTAAAATATTTACATTATATATATATATATATATATATATATATATATATATATATATATATATATATATATATAATATATATATATATATATATATATATATACAAAAGGGAATGAATTGGAGATAAAGAAATATAACATAAGACAGAGTAAAAGGAATTATTACATTAAGTTAAATTAAAAGAAAAGATAAGGAAATATAGGTAAGGTAACATGTGGTATTGGGCTGATGCGAAATTAATGCAGGTTTCCTCTATTGCAATATCTTAATTCCAATTGTGTAAACAAAGCTAATCCTAACATTGATCATTATTATACCAAAACAAACCTTATCTAATACCCCCTCTTTCACCATGAATTTGTTTAGTAAAATCGTTTTGTTCAGTGTGTTCAAAGGTCTTGAATCGAAAATGTCAAAGTGCGATTTTCGTCAAATTTATTTTTACGAATTTAAATTAGGGCGCAGCGCTGCGCAAACGGCTCGTAATATTAATGAAGTGTGGGGTCAGGGGGCTATTAATGAGTGCACGGTGCAGCGTTGGTTCCAGAAGTTTCGCAGAGGAGATTTTGACCTCGAAGACAAGGAAGGTCGGGGCCGTCATCTTGCTCTGGACAACGACCAGCTGAGGTCAAAAGTGGAAGAAGACCCAACCAAAACCACACGAGAAATGGCGGCGGAACTCGGTGTGAACCAATCCACAGTTGTACGCCACTTGGAAGCAATTGGTAAGGTAAAAAAGTTGGCCAAGTGGGTGCCAGTAGTAACGCCATACCACACGTTGCACAACCAACGCTTCGACGACTGCACGAGTTGGGCTACGAAGTTCTCCAACATCCGCCTTATTCACCTGACCTCTCTCCTACAGACTTCCACATTTTCAGGCATCTGGACAACTTTTTGAGGGAGAAAAATTTTCAAAACCAGGACGACATTGAAAATTCTTTTCGTGATTTCATTGAGTCCAGGGATTCGGATTTTTTTTCTGGTGGAATAAGAAGGCTTGTTGAACGTTGGCAAAAGTGCATTGATTCAGATGGAAATTATTTTGATTAAATATATATGGTTAAAGTAAAGATATGGCGTATTTACAATACCTACTAAAAACCTGCATTAATTTTGCATCAACACAATACAATAGAGCAGGTTCTGCCAACCGGTCCCGACATACATAGATTTTGTATATACGAAAACTTAGTATATGCTTGGACATGGCTCAGTAATGCCCTGATGATGGCTAACAAGCTTGAGCTGACTCCTGATTATTCCACATATAATTTTCCTAAGAATTGAATTAATAACAGAACGAATGAATAAATCATTTTGATTGAAATAGTTTGACAGGGCTTAAAAGCCGATATTTAAAAATTTTCTTTCGCCAATTTCCTTAAATAATTTTATTAGGATTGATAAAAAGCTGCTAAATACAAAAGTTGAACGAATTTAATAACCAGCTGAACGAGAAAAAAATTAATGTAATTATTATTTTTTTTTTTAACAAAAGTATGTCGATACAATAGATGTATAATATACCGTGGGAAATCTAAATATTTTAGAAAAAATATTATCATATACACAAAAGTAAAAATTTAATGTAAGTTGACAAATAGGGCGTACTGATATTTATATGTAAAAATTTGATATTTCTTTATTATTTAATCTAAATCATATGTTTCCAACGTAACTGAAGAATCTTTTAATTGAAATTTACTTTTATTAAAATTAAGTTTTAAATTGATTTTAACAGCCAGATAAGTGAAAGTTGTCCGCACGATTTTTTTTTTTTTTATTCTGTCCGTAATATTACGACCCATATCATAATCACATTTGCAGATTTTCATATCATTTTCGACAGTCCTAAATTAATATTTTATGAAAGAAAAGCTCAACTATGGGTCAATTCATTTGAACTCTACCAATTTTTATTAATTTTGCGGCTTGACATTTTTGATTTTTGTGATTTTTTGACCAGCAGATTTTTTTTTTGTATCTATGGTTTTATTTATATTCAAGAACGGATAGAGAATAACTGGTCAAAAAATCACAAAAATCAAAAATGTCGAGCGGCAAGGCCTGGACGATTTTGAATGGATTGACCCCTATCTATAAAAATATATACCCATTTGAGAGGCGAAAAAGGTTCAACATCAACACTATATTCCGTTTCGCCTAAGTTTTACCATAGGCAGGACTAACATTAATTAGACCACACATATAATAATCTACATGATGTTAAAGCATATTCAATTTCACATGGATATAGTGTGTTTAATCAGAATCGTTGAAGCAGTTTTCGAGGAAATTCTGAAAAGATGAAAAATTTCACACGATGAATTTTTGTTAGCCGATTTTGTTGAAAAAGTTGCAGTAACATCTGAAGCAAACGTGATTCAAAAACGAGAAATGTGAGTCTTATATTTAGGACGCAACACTTCTAGGACTCAGACCTTCAAAGGGAACTTGGTCGTTTGAATGCAACCCAGCACCAAACCCAGGGCGTTCTGGGTTCTGGCGTTCTCTTCCTCCACTTCAGTACAATGCGTCACTATCGTCGTGTCACTACCGTCACTGCTAACAATCATAGAAATGGCCAGAGTATAACTAATATTAACGCCGAAAAATTTATAACTGTGAAAAATCTAATGACAAATAAATTTTGTAAAAATTAGGATAAATAAAAGCTTAAAATATTACAGTGTTTAAACTACAAGTTTGGCCTTTGGTTGGAGGAAAGATACATTCAGACTGAAATCGGTCAAGTGTATATTTCATTTAAACTCTCATGTCAATTTAATAAAAATTTTTTTAAATCCAAGTAAAAAAAGTAAAAAACTGGAACATGAATATAAGGAGTTGGGGCAGGAGCTTGTTGAAAAGTTAGTCGGAGCAAAGCTTTGCCGGATTCAACACTTTTAGCCCTTCCTCCTTTAGGTTCCATACTGTACGCTGTAATGTATGCTCCCTCTCCCAAAAATATATATTAATAAAACTTTATAAAAGCCCCTGTAACATAAACCGCTCTAAAAAAAAAGGTAAAAAAAAAAGACACATTAAAAGTTTTCCCTGAAACTCGTGAGGGTTCTTTGTATAATTAATAAGAGAAATTATCCCTCTCACATTAAACAGTATTAGGTTACATTTAACTTTATTTTACCTTATTGTTATTGTTATTACTTGTCAACTACTTCATTCTCTAATAAATTTATAGTTTCTTAAAAAAGTTTAGGTACTTGATATAAATGAATAAAACATACACAATTATCCAGATAAAAAAAATAACACACGCGACTTTTACTTCTGTTGTTAAAATGAATTTAATGATTTTAGTTTATTATATAATTCAATAATCAACCTTTGTAATCGACCAAAAAAAAAAAAAAAAAAAAAGATGCGTAGAATCCGAATAACAAATAAAAAAGGGATCATCTATTGCAGGGTGGCTAGCATAACAATTTCCGTTGAAAACTCGTATTAGAAAATTCTCACGATCCCAATACTTTCCCTTACTATTTATTTCATATATATAGTAAGTGAAAGTAAAAATGACAATGTGCAGCGTGTTATAGAGAGATGGAATGCCAACAGGACTCAGGCCGGGAAGCCAGGAGATAGTAGCTTGGCCCTTCATTTGCTTACTGTTACTGTTGACTTAATGTTACTGTGACCTACTGTTACTGTTTACTGTTGGCTCAGCGCCTATCTTTCAGTCTTTCTAATTTAGTAGACCTGGCTATTTTTAGCCATGTCGCGTGTAGTCGTCTATCTTGTATGTCTGTTGGTATTTCCGTGTAAGTTATTACAAAATCGATGGAAAATGTTCTTTTAATTGTTCGTCGACTGTAAGAAACGGTTTTCCGTAACGGACTAGTGTACGTTTGTTCAGAGGTGTAATATTTTGGACAGGAAAATTCGAATACTATCGAGACTTTCATGTTATACGGTATATCTTTGAAAAGTGTGCGACAAGGATTTAAATTACTGTCGATTTAGTTTGGATGTGTTTTCGTTAAAGAACTATATCTTTATCTCATAAACTTATACATTATCAGTGAAACGATTAAATATCGTTTTAAAAATAAATGATTTTTAACAACTATGAGCGGGATCACTTGTAGCTGGGTGGCTAGCATAACAGCTTCCTATGCCAAAGGCTACGGGTTCAAACCCGCAGGTGGTCCTAGGATTTTATAATGGGAGTAAAAATCATTAGTTATGCCGTCCTTCGGAGGGGACGTTAAAAGGTGATCCCGAGCCTGTGCGATGTCAGGTACTCGTTAAAGATCCCTATCCTAATAAAACTTGGATAGACAACATTTAGGACTCCCACTGTAGCCTCGTCCGATTAGCCATAGTAGCATAAAGTGACGTTAAATAAATAAACAAACGAATAAAAGAAAAAAATCCCATTGTCCGTCGTCCACCTTTCGCAGCATTTCTCCGAAACTACTGGACCAATTTTTTTGAAATTCGCCACAAAAATACTAGTCCATTCAACGATGATTTTAACACCTAGACGTTGATATCAGCTGGTTAGTTTTAAAATGGCGACCGATTAAAGGATTTTATTCAATAACTCAGTTATTTTTTAAGATTTTATCAGAAAGTTTATGATGAAGGTTTATCGTTTTTTTTTTTTTTTTTTTTTTTTTTTTTTAAAACGCAAATAATTTTATAAAAGTAAAAAAAAATTGAAGTTTTACTCATAAATACCCTCAGTTATTTTTGACGATAGAGAAAAGTATGTAGAGAGTTTTAGAATCAGTAAAGCGCGATAAACAAAAAAAAAAATGAAAAAGGAAAAAAGAAAATGATTGAAATCTCGCTTATATATACGCTTGTAACTAAGTTATTTTCGAAGATAGAATACAAATGTATAGAGTTTTAGAATCAGTAAAGCACGATAAACAAAAAAAAAAATTAAAAAGGAAAAAAGAAAATGATTGAAATCTCTCTTATATATACGCTTGTAACTAAGTTATTTTCGAAGATAGAATACAAATGTATAGAGTTTTAGAATCAGTAAAGCACGATAAAAAAAAAAAAAAAATGAAAAAGGAAAAAAGAAAATGATTGAAATCTCGCTTATATATACGCTTGTAACTAAGTTATTTTCGAAGATAGAATACAAATGTATAGAGTTTTAGAATCAGTAAAGCACGATAAACAAAAAAAAAAAAAAGGAAAAAGGAAAAAAGAAAATGATTGAAATCTCGCTTATATATACGCTTGTAACTAAGTTATTTTCGAAGATAGAATACAAATGTATAGAGTTTTAGAATCAGTAAAGCACGATAAACAAAAAAAAAAAAAAGGAAAAAGGAAAAAAGAAAATGATTGAAATCTCGCTTATATATACGCTTGTAACTAAGTTATTTTCGAAGATAGAATACAAATGTATAGAGTTTTAGAATCAGTAATGCGCGATGAACAAAAATAAAAAGGAAAAAAGAAAATGATTGAAATATCGCTTATATATACGCTTGTAACTAAGTTATTTTCGAAGATAGAATACAAATGTATAGAGTTTTAGAATCAGTAAAGCACGATAAACAAAAAAATAAAAATGAAAAAGGAAAAAAGAAAATGATTGAAATCTCGCTTATATATACGCTTGTAACTAAGTTATTTTCGAAGATAGAATACAAATGTATAGAGTTTTAGAATCAGTAATGCGCGATGAACAAAAATAAAAAGGAAAAAAGAAAATGATTGAAATATCGCTTATATATACGCTTGTAACTAAGTTATTTTCGAAGATAGAATACAAATGTATAGAGTTTTAGAATCAGTAATGCGCGATGAACAAAAATAAAAATGAAAAAGGAAAAAAGAAAATGATTGAAATCTCGCTTATATATACGCTTGTAACTAAGTTATTTTCGAAGATAGAATACAAATGTATAGAGTTTTAGAATCAGTAAAGCACGATAAACAAAAAAATAAAAACAAAAAAAATGCTAATTTCGCTTATATATAACCTTGTCACGTTATTCTACTATTTTCGTTATTTCCGTAGATCACTATTGTTTTTTAACCAAAAAAAAAACGCGAATAATTATATGAAAGAAAAAAATTAAAATAAAAAAAAATGAAATTGTTCACATAAATACGCTTATAACTCAGTTATTTTTGAAGATAGATAAAAGTGTGTGTATTTAAGAAACGAATAAAAAAAAAATCCGTTTCTCCTAATAAATAAATGAATAAATACCAAAAATTTTATGGAAAATTAAATTTTGGACCGAATGAAAAAAGAATCATTGAATTTTGTTAACAACTAGCTTAGATGTTGCGTTTTGAAATCAGTGGTAGTGTTATCATATAGCTTTGAATTAGTGCTTTTCATATTACTTAATTGCCTATCAACAGCCTTATAAACAGTTATACCCTAATATTGTTATTTGGAAATAATAAACCATTGTGTAATAATTTGCAGCGTTTTTAAATAAGTTACTGTTTTCATATCAAATAGATATACTAGTAGATTGTCAAATATACAACTAGAAATCAGAAACTACATTAAAAATACCTTTGCTCTTTAATTACATGTCAGATTCAATTAACTTTAATATTTATCTGTTTTTTATCTAAGTTTAATAGATGATATGGTCATTTTTATAGCATCTAAAAAATAAAACGTACTTTAAAGAATAAAAATTTAGAATATCGTCATTTAAGCCATGCCAGGCTATTTCAGTCAGAACTAAACCTACATGGTATTAAAGCCAATTAAATTTTACTTTGATGAAGGGAGTTTTGTTTGGTTATCAAATTCGTTCAAGTTGTATATTTAGCTGTTTTTTTAGAAATGATAATCAGATTATACGGTTCATTTTATGACATCTACAAAATTAAAGGTAATTTAGAGGAATAAAATTTAAAATATCGGCATTTAAGCCATGTCAGACTATTTCATTCAAAATTAAACCTCTGCTGTAAAAATCAATTTCAGAACTATTACATAAACTTTTTTTCTTTTTTTTTAAATTCTTTTATTGGTATTAACAACTGTACAGAGTACAACAAGTAAATGAGCTATATACATAACATTGGCTTGGAAAAGTCTTGAGAAGAACCTACCCAGTGGTAGCACTTCAGAGTTTATTTGGTTAGCAGGTCTCGAGGCCACCGTCTTTTCAGACGCCTCGGAGGATTATCGGGAATAGATGCCGATGAGAGGATACGGACAAGCGGGTTTGTCTGGTCTTAGTTGGGCTGGTAATTTGGAATGAAAGGAGGAGTATCTTTTTTGGGCAATTTCTGCAACAAGTGGGATGTTCAGGTCTCTATGGATGAGTTTGTTGGTAACAAAGTATGGAACGTCTAGGATTTGTCGAAGGATTTTGGATTGCAAGGATTGGATGCGGGAGGAATTCGACGGTTTAGTGGAGCCCCATAGCTCTATGCCATAAGTCCAGATAGGTCTAATTATGGTTGTGTAAATCAGTTTTTTGAAGTATAGAGAGAGTTTTGATCGTTTGTCAAGTAAGTGTTTTAATAGTCGATATCTACGAGCAGTTTCTTGTCGTTTAAGTCTTGTATGAGGATTCCATGTAAGACGTTTGTCAAGATGAGGTCCAAGGTATCGTATTTGTTCTACAGTGATGAGTGGGGATTACATAAACTTAAATTTAAAAGATTTAAAGTTAATTTAAATAAAAAGATTATTCAGTTTCGTTGGAAACATATGATTTATATAAAATAATATAATAATAATAAAAAATAATAATAATAGACCTTACCGAACCCGAAGGTTACTTTCATATCACCAAACTCTGCCTACACAGACTCGTCCAATGTTCACCGTTCAAGACCAAGCCCCGAGATCAGCCTTAACGCAATCCTCCCATCGACGTTTCGGCCTACCTTACGGACTCCTACCAGTAGAATCACCGAATACCAACTTTCTCGGAATCCGATCCTCACCGAGCCCAACAACTTTACACTCCCATTTGAGTCTCCGCGATGCTATCAACTCAATTATATTCACAGGGTACGAGCTACGCAATTCCGCAATGTGCAACCTTCTAAACTTCCCAGTGGCCTCATCTCTCTTAGGACCAAATATTTTACGCAGTACCTTATTTTCGAAAACCTTAAGCCGAAGTTCATCCTTCAAACAAAGTAAGCAGCCACGTTTCACATCCGCAAAGAACCTAATAGAAAATAAGAAGATAATATAGCAATATCAAATTGTCACGCACAATTATCAGTAATAATGTTATGCCCTATTTGTCACATTACATTACATTTTACAAACTGTGCATAAGATATTACATTTTCTAAAATCTATCTCTTTCCAACGGTATATTATACATCTATGTAGCTTTTCATAGATTCAAAAAAAATAAATAAAAAGGATGTTTGCTCTTTCTCCTTTATTTGGTTATCAAATTCGTTCTAATTCTTATTTTGCCACTATTTATCAACTATAACCTCCCTATATCCACAAACTTCTGCAATTTAAATCGTCCGTCAGCTCGCTCCAAACAAGATCGCGCCATTCTGACCTTTATATTCCTGCCCACAGAACAACAAGTTTTGAACATTCCTTTCTTGTCCGCTCTACTGCTCTCTGGAATTCCCTACCTACTCAAATCCGCCATGCTCCTTCCCTACCATCATTCAAGTCCCAGCTGTTCGAGTACCTATTGTCATCTCAAACAGACGCTCCACAAGCCTGAGTTTTCAAATCAAATATCTATTCAAAAAGAAAATTTATTATTTATTGTTCATGATTCTGTATCGATCAATTATTATGAATCAGTTTCAATGTTAAGTTTTGTTCAACATATCAGAAGTTAGTCATTTATTTTACTCTTTTAGTTATTTTACTCTTTGGTTTTATTGTATCCTACTTTTCTTCTTAAAGCTTTGTAAATAAAAATTAATTATAATCCTTTGGTCTTGTGGCCAGACACATTGTATATATTAATTTTGCATATCATATTGTTCTTAAGGGACCCAGTCCCAGAATAAAAATTATTTTTCTATTCTATTCTATAATAAGATTATAGAGGTATTTTTTCTGAATCTATAAAATTAAAGCTATAATATGGCATTACTAAGATGTTTTTATTTTCATTGTAAATTGTATACATTTTTTAGTTTGTAATTATTATTAGTATTCAGATCTTTTCGTTTTTGTATATATATGTTGTACTTTTAGTAATTGAAGTGTTAGTAGGCCAACTCCCTCTGTATGTCAACTTGACTAAAATAGATGTATAATAAAAAAAAAAAAAAAAAAAAAAAAAAAAAAATTAAATGTATTTTAGAGGAAGAAATTTTGAAATATCGTCATTTAAGCGTTGTCAGACTAATTCAATTATAATGAAATCTATATCATAATTAATCCCATTACATTTTACATCCATAAAGTGAGTTTAATCAAAATTGAGACGTTGATTTCCGAAAGGTACTATATCCATTTTAGGAAATTTTACAGGAAGCGCGAAAATCTCTCATTACTATATTATTAAACCAGCTAATTTGGGTCTTTTTGCATTAAAATTTAGAATTATTTTTTTACTATAATAATAACATCATATTAAAGTTATAAAATTAATTTTTTTAGAATGATTTCGAACGAAAATAAATGCGTAATTAGTACATTAAGAAAATGACCGTATTTCTAAATCGCGTTTTTTAAGGACTTGAGAGTTCATTAGATAAGATCAAATAGAATTTTTAGATAAAACTAAATGATGAGAATACAAATATGTAAAAAAATCAGTTTCGTAAAAAATGTCCTTTAGTACCTTTTGGAAATCAACGTCTTAATTGTTGAAGCCGTTTTTGAGAAAATCGTATATAAGGTGCAAAATACATGGTATAAAGTGGCTCTTCCCTTTAGCTGATTTTGATGAAAAAGTTGCTGTAACATCTCAGGCGGATAGCTGTCCTAAATATAAAATTTCAGTTTCATACGACTTTTCGTTTTCGCGTTTGACTAACCACATACAGGCACATAGACACTCAGACCTTTTTTCGGGACTTGGTTATTTGAACTCAAGGGAACCTAAAACGTGTATTTCCGTTAAAAACTGGTATTCGAAAATTTTCACGATCGCAATACTTTCCCTTACTATATATAGTAAGTAAAAGTAAAAATGACAATGTGCAAGCGTGTTATAGAGAGATGGAATGCCAAGAGACACAGGCCGAGTAGCCAGGAGATAGTAGCTTGGCCCCTTCATGTGCTTTCTGTTTACTGTTGACTTAATGTTACTGTAACTTACTGTTTCTGTTACTGTTTACTGTTGGCTCAGCGCCCTATCTTTCAGTCTTTCTAATTTAGTAGTCCCTGGCTATTTTTAGCCATGTCGCGTGTAGTCGTCTATCTTGTATGTCTGTTGGTATTTCCGTGTAAGTTATTACAAAATCGATGGAGAATGTTCTTTTAAGTGTTCGTCGACTGGTGGTTAGTGTTCATTGACTGTGAGAAAGGGTTTTCTAGTAACGGACCTGTGTAAGTTTGTATAGAGGTGTTATAATTTGGACTGGAAAATTCGAATACTAGCGAGACTTTTATGTTATACGGTATATCTATGAAAAGTATGCGACAAGGGTTTAAATTACTGCCGATTTAATTTGGCTGTGTTTTCGTTAATGAATCATATCTTTATCTTTCCCATCATTGTCGTAAGTTTTCTTTGGGTTGAATATTTGTTCGATAAATATTAGGCCGTTCTACAAAAGAAGTCTTGGATATATTTAGAAAAAAAAAATTATTTAATTTCCAGGCATTGTAACGTTTCAGCCTCTAGGGCCATTTTCAAGCTTCTGTAATCAATTAAAGTTTTATTGCATTTATATATTTTTAACATCTAATATCAACACATAATAAATTATTTTAAATAAATATAAGTTATCTACCATGCATATCAATTCATTTCAATGCCTGGAAATTAAATAATTTTTTTTTTTAATATATCTAAGACTTCTTTTGTAGAACGGCCTAATATTTATCGAACAAATATTCAACCCAAAGAACACTTACGACAATGGTGAGAAAGATAAAGATATAGTTCATTAACGAAACGATCTTTATCTTCAGTTTGCGTCTCTTAAACTAATAGATAATCAGTGAAACGATTAAATATCGTTTTAAGTTTTTTTTTTATTCTGAAAATATTTATTTATTCGGGTATATTACAATCTGTCACAATTTTTAAAAATTGATTATTTTTAACAAATATGAACAACTGAATGTGCTTGAATATACATATAAATTGCATCATATAGGCTTTCATTTTTTATAGTAATGGATTTGATCCGATCGAATATTTATTTTTATGATACGTTTTTATCCACTTATTTATCATACGCATAATGAATTAAAGAAATACAAAAAAAAATTGTTAGTTCTTGATTATTAATTTTTAACTACTACCAGAATACAATTTTTAATTGTGACGAATTTACGGCATTTTGCAATCAGAAGCAATAAACATTGTGAGATTACGTTAAATGGAACCATTTTTACGGAAAACAGCGGTTAAACAAATCAGGAGTGGTCATAGTTTTGAAAATTAATATTATAATCAATTTTTACGGGATAACGATTTTTATTTTGCTTTTCTATAATTTACAGTATATAATAATATTTTTTTGTGTAATCATAATTTTTTTTAAACATGTAGTTATGTTTAATTTGGAAAAATTTATTTTATTGAGTGATTCAAATTCTATGACCTGGACTCTGCATGATAATAACAGATGATAATACTTAGTGAGGGATTTAACCATTGCAAGGTCAGTGTATTATATATGAGGTAGCAGATCCCGAGGACTGCTTCTTTTCAGCCGCATCGGAAACTTATTGGGAATAGATAGGGAATTATAGGTGACGGACAAATGGGTTTGTGTTTGTGTAATGGGGCTTTGTTAATTTAGAACGAAATAGAAGTATGTATGTATTTCGTGCTAGGCTTCGAGGTATTTAAAAGTTAGGGATATTTTTAATTTTGGGTTTGAATGTTTGCATCAAGTTGAAAATCTAATAATTATAATATCTACAAGGTTTTTTTTTTTTGTACTTTAAAAGTTTGTGTCGCCTGCCTAGTAATGAAAAAATGTTAACATGACCTTCCTGCGGAGCTACGATCGCGATGGCATCACCTCCTCCTCCCACCAACCTCTCTCCTCATTCTTCCTTTCTCTCATTCCAATCTCCCTCCTCCATACCCTCCCTTCTCTTCCTTTCTTTTCTTTCTCCTTCCTCCTCCCTCCACTGCCCCCCTCTCATGGACCCGCTCCCCTCCCCTTCCTTCCTCCTCACTCTCACTCTCTCTCTCTCTCTCTCTTCCCCCTCCCACAACTTCCCCTTCCACTCCCTCCCTCCACTACCCTTCCCCCTCCTCTCCTACCCTCAAACCCTCCCCTCTCCTTCCTTCTTCCTTTCTTTCCTTCCCCCCTCCACTACCCTCCCCTCCTCTCCCACTCTCCCACCCTCCCGCATCCCTACCTCCTCTATCTCTCCCTCCCTCCTCTGAACTACAACTCCCTCTCATACCCTCCCTCCCATACCCTCCAAATCGCAATGCCCCTGGCTCACGAAAGCTTACCCTCCCCAGGAGACTATTCAATCCCTTCGTAGCTGCCTTGGATGTAAGTGAGCTGAAGAGGACCTGGTCACGAGACCATTAAACTTAACATAGCAATGGAGATGCTGCTAAGGCTTAGTCCTTTTACAAGTTATTTTCCCCTTTTATTAAACTTCATTTTACATATAACAGGTGTGTTGTTTGGTTTTTCAATAATTTTTTTAAATTTTGTTTGATCTTTTAATATCAACATCAACATTAATATATTCATTATTGTTGTTTTAATAGCGTTTAACTGATTTCATAGCTAGGACCCGCATATAGTTTTCTGATTACGAATTTTATGGAGAATATATTTTGTTGTTCACCGTTTGTAGCGAAAACTTATATTTTAGGTGTAACATTGCTTTGAATAAAAAACAGTTAACTATGTCTAAATTTAAATATATTATATATATATGTCTTTGATTACAATTTACATTATCAAGATCTCTCTACACCCATTTTTTCATTGGAGGCCACACGGTAGAAATGGGAGGAGAGGAGATTAGGAAGGGAGGAGGCTGTGAGCAGCTAATCCCATCTTAATTATTGGCTTGAGAATGTGTAGGCGGGGTCGGGAGTCCGAGATAACGATTGGCTTCATAGTCCACCGTCCTGCCCACACAACCACTGGCTCAAAAATAATAATGTGATCTTTTGTTTATTTATGATAATAAATTAATATGAGAATAATGAATGTCCGGAATGTGACTTAAATTATTGTATATTTGATGACTGAATCATGAGAGCCTTGGAAAGGGAAATTATCAACAAATCAAACAGTTGCAGTGGGTTAAAAAAATTTTTTCACTCTTAGTCACTTTGAAATAAAAAAATATATTATTTTTCCTCTAACTATAACCTCTTATTGTAAGATTTGTTTTCCAACTATACCAACAAACTAAAAAATCATCTATAGATACGACTAGACTGATTCAAATAATTCTATACCATTCACAGCTAGAATCGTTAAGCATAAGCGATAATGGAGGGAAGGAATTAGATAGGTTTGCTAAGTCTGTTCCGGAGAACCACATCAGCGCTTCATGAGAGTCCTTCGCCGTAATGGGTCGAGGCAGAGGTGGAAATGTGTTAGAGGGAGAACCTAGCGCAGAGTAATTATCGCGGGCCGATATAGGTCAGTGGTTAGTGTGGTCTGTTCAACTGTTCTACTGCTATACTGTTCTAATGTACACCGTTCTCTGGATGTGTATTCATTCAGTCAGCTTGTCAGGAGAAGTTTCTTATGGAAGAAAAAAAAGAGGATTAAATTGTAAATGGATTAAATTACCGTGTAACTTTGTGAATTTCCAAAATTAGCCAGAAGTAAATGTATTAAAAATTATTATTAACTATTTCTATTCATTATATCTTTATATTTTATGTTCGTGTAAATAATTCGACATCCAGTATACTCCCTGTAACGGCCGGCCTTCCTCAAGGATCCTGCCTTTCGCCAACTTTATTTAATGTATATATATCCGATTTTCCAAAACTTTTCTTTACGCCGATATACAGCCCTATATACATCATCATATCGCATCGATACCACAGTTAACAGGTTACAGCTAAACTTAAAAAAAATCAATAAATATTGCAATATGTGGAAATTAAAAATAAATGCAAACAAGTCAGAAGCTATTATCTTTATTAAGCGCAGACCGAACATATACTATCACCTTTTTATTAAACTCAGTCCACATTAACTGGTCTAAATCAGTTAAATACTTAGGCATAACATTAGACAATCGTTAACTTATACCGAACATATAAATAGAAAATCCGAAAAAACAAAAAATGTTCCCATATTTTAATAAAAAATCCAGTTTAAGCACTCAGAACAAACTACTCCCATATAAAACAGTCATACGTGCCCAGATCTGTTATGCATCGCCCGTCTGGAGCTCGACTTGCAATACCAATTTAAAAAAAAAAATAGAACAATACAAAATACATGTATGCGAATCATCAACAACTACCCACGATATACTAAATTTTCAAAATGCTCTTTGAACTTTAAATCTTCCAACATTAAAACAGCATATCTACACAGTAACCAAAAACTATTTTGATAAAACCACAGCTTCTGAAAACCCATATAAACTAGGAATTGGTAATTACAACAAAACATCACTAAAGCCTACACGCACAAAAGAACCAAACATGTACTTTTAAATAATATTGTAATTTATTATTGTGTAGGTTTTTTTTTTTTCGTGTTACTTTTCCTACTGTCTTAAACAAAATATTGTATAATCATTAGTAACTTCAAAGGATGATTGAAACTATCTTATCATGAAAAAAGGTCCACTGAAATCATGAAACCAAACATGTTTGTATTGAGTGTACATTGTAAATATTATGTAAATTAATAAAGTTTCTTTCTTCTTATATCTTTATCTTTGTAGATTCAGATTCAGGGTCGAATCTTCTTCTATTGGCTCAGCAGACACATGAGACTGCCCTTGGCCCGCTCGGTAGTCACCAACCAATCTTCTCGATCCGAAACTTCTCTCAGAGACATCTCGAGTTCCCTAAGATCCTTCCATCCCTCCAGCGGCCTTTCGACCTACCTCGCTGGTCCTGGCCGTTCCGGAACATTCTTGTATACTCTACTTGCCCCTCTGTCACTGCTCATCCTCAACTCATGTCCAATCTATTTTAGCCTCTACTTTGATTTGAGAGGAACCAGTATGGAACCATGGAAGAGAATTCTCCGAGGTCAACATAGAAGAATGGAACCGTCGGTGGGTGACGACTCTAAAAGGTGCTAATTTAAGGAAGTATTTCCCCAGCGTCGGGTCAAGAGTGGACAATACATGGATCCTTCGGGTCTAATGGGTTACACAGTGCCTCACTGGGCATGGGGGCTTCCGAGCAAAACTTGCCAAGAATGGCAAAAACATCAGTCCCCTGTGCCCAGTTGTGGGGTTCTTGCCTGTACCACTTATGAGGCACTGAGAATGAAGCTTCTGAGGGACACAGGACTCTACGTCCTGACGGAGAGCGTTATCCCTTATCTTATATCTAAACAAAACTACCCGTACTACAAAGCCTTTGTATACGGGTGGAAGGAACAGATTGGTCCAAGCCACTTCAACGTGAGGTAGGAGAGAAGAATGACGAAGACCCACTAGCATGTTGAGTAATTAGTTTCATAGCAGTTATGAGTTGTATCTATAGTACTTCCCACAGCTGCAAGTACCCGTATTGAATCAAGGCAGGGGAAATAAATAAGGGTAATAAATAAATAAATGAGAGGAACCAATAACATGCTAGTAGAGCTAGAACAATTCGATATTTTCCTTCGCCACCAATGACGATCCTCAAACACGGTTCCCAGAATACTTCTCAGGTCTACTGGTCCTAACCTATCTAGTAGGTCGATATTGTTACTGTTGAGGGTCCACGTTTCTCCACCGTATGTAACCACTGGTCTTACAAGGGTCTTGAAAAGCGTAAACTTGGTGGAGGCTCACAAGCTTGCTCCTGAACAGCTGCGATACGGAGAAATAGGCTTTATACTATTCCCAGCCGCTATCCGCTTTCTGACCTCTTCTTCTTCTTTCAAGTTATTACCACTTCGAACTTTTAGGCCTACATTTCACATTAAATTTGCCTCTGATCCAGTCTTTTACCCAGCACTATAACGTTGGTCTTCTCGTAGACTTGTAGGCCAATCATTCCTGCTTCAGCATCCATTGCTTCAAAGGCCCCTCTTATGCTTATGTCGGGAACGTCCCGCATAATGATCTTCCTGAGTCATGTATATCATCCATTATTGCCAACGCCGCACTGTGGAAAATAAGACCGATTTAGGTGGACAAAATTCTGAAACTTGTCTATATTTAACTTTTGGGGCCCTAGATTACGAAAAAAATATTTTTAAAAATTACAAAAACTAATTAATTTTTTTACACGATTGGCGAGCGTACAGTTGTCAAAGATCAAAAATTAATTTGCTAAAATCTGAAACCTCCCTATATTTTACGTTTGAAGTCCCAGAATATGAGGAAAAAAATACAAAAAATCGAATTATGACTCGGAGTTGCTAAACCCTGGTAATAGATGTATTTTATATAATTTAGGAAATTCTTGAAATTATAGATAGTAAAACTATAGATTCGGAGTGTCTGAAAAAAATTATGTATCACGCAAAAATTCTTTGTAATATCTAAATACTAGAAGGATTGATGAAACAAATTCTACAAACAAATTCTTGGGGTAACTTGGGGGTTATATAGTTTTTCGTTATTGAATAGGGCCATACATTTACAAATTGCTAAATTAACTCTACAGATGCGATTGCAATGTATATTCAATAAAGAGTTTGGAAATATAATGTCTTACCTGTCTCAGCAATGTCCATTGTTAAATAAAAGCAAAAAGACTTTGCTCTAAATACACCTTGAACATAATATATGACCATCGAATAAAAATAATGCCACTGTCAGTTATTAGGCACTTGTGTGAACAGTAATGATTCACTCACTTACTGCCGGGAAATATTGGTATTAAGGGTCTTGCCAACTAATAATAAAAAATAAAGTACGGAAAATTCCAAACTTTTGACTTGACTTTTGTCTACCTAAATTGGTTATTTTGCCCACTGTGCGCCGGATACCGATATTCATGGTTAATACAAGACATCGCCTCTCGGGTCAGCTTGTGTGCATATTCGAATTTCATATGCCTCTTAGTACCCTCTGTCAACTGAGTCAGTATATTTGACAAGCACTGTTTCGTTTTGTTTTAAAATCTAAAGCATTTCTATTCTCTCCTTTTCATGCTGCTTAGTACACGTAGGTTCGGGGTTGACGTTTAAATAATCCGACAGTACTCATTAGTTTAAAAACGAGATTAAAATTCGCAACTGAGACTGAGACGGAGGTGCTTGAAGTGGAAAAGCTTTGATGTTAATTAGGAAGGAGGGGACTGGCGTGCGGCTAATTGGTCGGTGACTCCTGGCCACTAATTGGTCGCCTCGGACCTCCAGTGGCAGAGCAGGTTACACTAACTCACAGCATTCTCCTCCTAGTGATGGATCGAGGTGTTCACATGTTCCATGTCCAAAGGTTGTAGGGTATAGTGGAAAGTAATTATATAGTCGCCGATATTATATTCAAATTGCTCTGGATAAGTAGAGCATTAGTGGACGTTTTTCCTACTATTCCGTCCTTTATTCATGAAGTTAACTGTCGTGCTTGGTAATTTGCCTTGAATTTAAATCTACACTGTTATATTAACGTTCCTGGGCCCATTTTGTTAAGCTCTCTATTACTTGAAAGCTGTACATCTTCCTTATCATATGATCATTCAAGAGATGATTCGATTGCTTACATAGCTACTACCTATCATGATCAAAAAACTCTTAAGTGACATCATTTGTTGCGTTTACTTTTGGTTGAGTATTCACAATAATGAACCATTGTAATCTACAAAAAAAATTACTCCCGACTACTACCCCTCAAAAATTGAGGCTTTAACTTTGAAGATGCGTGGAACCCGAATAATGAATAAAATCCGTCCGTCTACGGCATTTCTTCGAAACTACTGGAACAATTTTTTATTGAATTTTTACGAAACTACCAGGGCATGCAACGAATATCCTAACACCTACACGTTAATATCAGCTAGATATTTTTAAAACAGCTGCCGATTTAATTCAATAACTTCGTTTTTTTTAAGATAGGAAAAAAATTTAGTTGGGGTTTTTTAATAAAAAAACCGCGAAAAGTTATTAAAAAAAAAAAATTGAAATTTTACCCACGAATACGGCTTTACACAGTTTTTTTTGAAAATAGAGAAAAATATGTATAGACTTTTAAATCTATAAATAAAGCAGGATAAACAAAAAAAAAAAAAAAAATGAAAGCTTGCCTATCTAAACGCTTGTAACTCAATAAAGAAAGAAAAAATGTCATAAATTATAATAGATGTAATTCCAACAAAACTTTGTTATTATTGAGGGAAGAGAAAATCGAAAAGATTTCGAGATCAAGACACCGCGATGAACAAAGAGAAAAATTAATATTAAATTAAAAAAAAACAATCTTATGTGGTGATGTTACAGCTTATAAGAGATGTGATTTCCCGATAATTAGGATATTATTGAGGGCAAAGAAAAAATGTAATCTGCTCTGGAATCAGGGAATTTCATTTGAATGAAAACAGAAAGGAAAGAAAAATAAATAGTACAGAAGTCTAGTATAACAGATTTTGGTCTATTATTTTTAATGATGAACCTTTGTAATCGACCAAACAAACAAAAAAATTATTTTCTCTTTAGTTTTATATCTGTCTATGATTGGTTCAGTTTTGGTTTCTTGACATTTATCTTTTATTTCATCTACATATATTTTATTATCTAACTTCAATTCCACACCAAAAATTCTCTAACGTGTTGTTTAATCTCTAAAACGTTATATATTGCTTATCTGTTATTTCTGTAACAGTTGACTGAAGAGAGATTGGTGTTTTATACGAAGGCGTCAAAATCCTTGTGAAATTAATCGTAAGATTGAGCGATATCTAACAAACAATACCGTAATGGTTGTACCGCCACTTCATAAATGTGAAACACGAAATTGGATTAAATAAAGAATAATATTATTAAATAAGAATAATCAACTACATTCTCGTATATTTTCAATAAAAAATAAAGTTTATCAGTTAATTATCAACAATTATTTAGTAAAAAATAATCCGGAAATTGCATATTAAGTCCCCACAAGGGATGCCACTATATAATTTATGGAAATGATTTATCGATTAAAGGTTATTCAAGTTCTAGCATGCTAAAATTATCTTTTTTAGGAATCACTGTGGATTTAAAATTACTATACTTTCCCTAGGGCTTTGTATTATCCAATATAGTGATTTACATGAACATATATGTTCATATTTTATTCAAAAACAACATAATAATTATTAGAAAAAATATATCGTTATCAATAATAATAATAATAGGCTTACCGAACCTGAAGGTTCGATGCTGATACCACCAAACTTCGCCTGCAGAGACTCGTCCAATGTTCACCGGTCAAGCCCAAGCCCCCGAGATCAGCCTTAATGCAATCCCTTTCGACGCTTCGGCCTACCTTTCGGACGCCTACCAGTCGGTTCAGCGAATACCAACCTTCTCGGAATCCGTTCCTCACTAAGCCCAACAACTTTACGTTACTACTCCGCGATGCTATCAACTCAATTATATTCACAGGGTACAAACTCCGCAATTCCGCGTTGTACAACCTTCTAAACTCCCCAGTGGCCTCATCTCTCTTCGGACCAAATATTTGACGCAGTACCTTATTCTCGAAAACTTTAAGCCGTTGTTCATCCTTTAAAGTAAGCGGCCACGTTTCGCATCCGTAAAGAACCGTTGGAAGAATAATAGTTTTATAAATTCTAACCTTTAAGTTTTTAGACAGAAGCGTTATCAATAACAACTGAAATTCATTTAATAGGTACACGGATGCTCTTGTGCTGTGTGTCAATTCCCTCTTTAGTATAATGTTAGTGCACCACTGCCGGCCTCTTAACTATCATGTCCTTAACAAACATTCAGAATTATTTAAAATTAATTTAAAGATTCACAGTTATTTTTAGAAATGACCAAGCACGCGTTTGATTTCACACCAAATCGAACTAAAACATTTTCTTTCATAACTTAAATATAGTGTTATTGATTTATTGTTGTTTTTCATGCAAAGATAATCAAGTAAATAACGTTGGAAAGTAATTAGTAAATGAATTTTACATTTAATTATATTTAATAATATACTCTTCGTATTAGTGAATTTAATATGAGTAATTAATTATATATTGTTACGTTCCCAGAAAGTAAAGTACCTATCGAAAACCATATCATTGGTTACCAATTAACCAATTGACTAAATATTGTTAGAGTTAAGTGCGGATAGTAATGATTTCTGAACATTTTTTACTGCCGAATTTTGTTGATTTAAATATTGTTAATTAAATCTTATTCTAAGAAATATTGCAAAAAATAAACAATAGTAGTTGATTCAGAAGATTGTTTCAATACACCTTGTTTATTCAATACATTTTATATTTTGTAAGTGATAACTTCTTTAGGAGCGTTATGCAATTTTTGGAAGGGGTAAAAGATTTGATTTTGTTACCATGGTTACCAACATGCTCAAGACTGGCGCATGCGCAGCGGTCTGTGTATATCTGTCCACTTTTCCACAATCTCCATGTTATCGATACTGGTGTTATATCGACACAAAAATATCGACTAGAGACATGGTAGGTAAACTATGTATTATAACTTACCTCTTACTGTATATAAAGTTAATATAATGAATAACTTGATTCTCTTGACTCTAAAATACCGATATTATTCAAACATTACTTTGCATGAAAATATTTTTAAAAAAAAATCTGGTGCGGGCAACACACGACTTTCACTTACCTCTGTTGATAGAATCAATGTACGAATTTTTAAATACAGTTAAAGATGAAAAAATACGTGAAACTATTAAAAATAAATTAAATTGAATTTCTATAGAAACATGTGTTTTATTAAAAAATCTATTATATTATTATCTAAAATAATCAGTTAGTTTTATCGGCTTTTCATCACTCTCTATTAACTTTTAAAAGCTTGTGTATGAGATAATATTTTTTTCTAAAATCTTTAGCTTTCCAACGGTATATCATACATGTATATTACTATTCTTATCTTCATAACCAAAATATTGCATAAAAAATATATTTTTTCAGTTTCCTCCTTTAGTTGGGTATCGAATTTATTCAATTTATATATTTACCTGTTTTTTATTAGCGTTAACAAGATAATCTAGTTATTATTATTGAATCTACAAAATTAAAAGTACTTTAGAAAAAGGAAATTTAAAATATCGGCATTTAAGCCCTGTCAGACCATTTTTATCCAAATAAAAACCTACATGATATTAAAGCCCATTAAATTTTACATCGATATAGCGAGTTTAATCAAAATCTTCAGAACCGTTTTCGAGAAAATCGAAAAAAGGTGCAAAATGCATGGTATAAAGTGCTTCTTCTGGTAAGCTCATTTTGATGAAAAAAGTTTTTTCACGTCTCGGGCGTATGCTTGTCTTAAATATGAAATTTCAGTTTCATAGGATTTACCGTTTCCGCCCGGGAGATACCACACACACACACACACAGACCTTTTTGCGGGACTTGGTTATTTGGACTCAGGGGACCCTAAACGTGTATTTCCGTTGAGAACTGGAATTTGAAAAGTTTCACGATCGCAATACTTCCCCTTACTATATATAGTAAGCGAAAGTAATATGAAGCAAAATCATCATGACCTTACTGTCAATATTTAAATCGTACTGAGAATAATTCGCATCACAGTGCCGAAATTCAAGATGAAAATAAAATTAAGGGTCGTGGATATCAACAGACTCAAATAGTCAACGACAAAGACAAAAAAAATGGCTTTGTGTGCTTTTCCTTCAATCCCGTAGACAATATTTCCTCGGAACATTCCTTTACCAAACCATCAATATCCAACACCCTCCCTATATATACGATCTCCTGCAGTTCAAACCATCAATCCATTCACAAGAAACTAGATCCCGACATTCCGACCTTTATATCCCTTTCAACAAAACTAAAACATATGAACATCCTTACTATCCCGCTCCACCAGTTTTTGGAATTCTCTCCCAACAAACATCCGTCGAGCAACCTCTCTCTCCACTTTCAAATACCTTTGGTTCCAGTATCTTCTCACTTCCCATAATAACGCTAGCTGGCAATAATAACTGTACTGTTAGATGATGGTCAATACTTTTAGTTTTTTCAAAGAGTTTAAGTAAGTTGAAATAAATGTACATTTGTAGTTTTTTGTGTGCATTTTGTTTTAGTTTTAGCAAAAGCGATAAATATTAGTTAATCATATTGTCACCAAATATATTTGTTTCTTATCATTATTTTTTTATTTAATTTTTACTTATGTTAAATCTATTTTTTTTTCCTCATTAATTTTGTATCTAGACCAGAGGTGAATATTTTACTTTGTTAAATTTAAATTTCATCAACTCCCAGCACCCTCCCTATATATACAATCTCCTGCAGTTCAAACCATTGACAAGAAACTAGATCCCGACATTCCGACCTTTATATCCCTTCCAACAGAACTAAAACATATGAACGTTCCTTTCTATCCCGCTCCACCAGTTTTTGGAATTCTCTCCCAACAAACATCCGTCGAGCAACCTCTCTTTCCACTTTCAGATACCTTCTGTTCCAGTATCTTCTCACCTCCCATAATGACGCTAGCTGACAATAATAATTGTACTGTTAGATGATAGTCAATACTTTTAGTTTTTAAACGAGTTTAAGTAAAAGTTGAAATAAATGTACATTTGTAGTTTTTTTTTGTGCATTTTGTTTTAGTTTTAGCAAAAGCGTTAAATATTAGTTAATTATATTGTCACCAAATGTATTTGTTTCTTATCATTATTTTTAATTTTTACTTATGTTAAATCTATTTTCGTTTTTTCCTCATTAATTCTGTATCTGGGCCAGATGTTAATATTTTACTTTGTTAAATTCCATGTTATTCTTAGAGGACTTAGTCCCAGAATAAAGTTTTTTTTTTCTTCTTCTCCTTATTGATTATATCATTTTTAATGAGGAAAGTAAAATTGTATTGAATTGTGCAATAATATTAGACAATTTTACGACATACACATAATAATTTCGGAGCAGTGCTATCAACTAATGAGCAACTAATTACCAAAGTAATAAAGTGATATCTGTTTTATTAGACTGCGAGGCCTGACCAACTCGTTAGTGGCTAACAACGAATCGACAAAGTTTATAATCAGCAAGGCGATAAACAGTCATCGTGACCCCTCCATCCTGTGTGCTGCTACGCTACAACATAATACTACTCCGCTCTAGTATAATCTCTCTAAAACCAGGAAAACCAGGTGGAGGATACCGAGGTAAATCCGACAAATTAATTACTAAAAGGTTTGGAAATGGTTACCTAATGCTAATGCCCAATCGGGGAAGAGATTTCCTCTCCAATAACCCTCCCCTTCCACAATATCCCATTTAATTAAATTTAAAACCTTTTTAATCCCAGTCCGATTCGATGATGTTAATAATAACATCCGAGGCCGGGTGTACATTAATTTTCGGATTTACGCTCTTTGCCTATCTATAAGAGGATACAATTTGTATTTTTTGGGGGAAACAGATTCATTTTAAACTATATATTTGACGACTTGGTACGTTGTTTATTTGTTTAACGTCATTTTATGCTCCTGAGGCTAATCGGACGATGCTATAGTGGGAGTCCGGAATTTTGCCTATCCAACTTTAATTAGGACAGGGATTTCTAACGAGTGCATGACATCACACAGGTTCGGGACCACCTTTTAACGTCCCCTCCGAAGGACGGCATAACTAAGGATTTTTTACTCCCATTAAAAAATCCTAGGGCCACCTACAGGTTTGAACCCGCGACCTTTGGCATAGAAAGCTGTTATGCTAGCAACTACGCTATGGGTGACCCCAGCTTTTTGTAGTGAATTGGAAGTTTTGAACGTTTGTCTAGTAAGTGTTGTAGTAATCGGAATCTACGGGCAGTTTCTTGTCGTTTTAGTCTCGTGTAAGGGTTCCATATAAGACTTGTGTCAAATTTAATAAATTTAAATAAATAAAAAATTAATTCTTTAACAATTTATTTATAACTTTAAACGTATTTAAAAATTCTTAAATTGATTTTAACAACGGAGGTTAGTGAAAGTTGCTAATCGGACGATGCTATAGTGGGAGTCCTGAATATTGCCTATCCAACTTTAATTAGGACAGGGATTTCTAACGAGTACCTGACATCACACAGGCTCGGGACCACCTTTTAACGTCCCCTCGGAAGGAGGGCGTAACTAAGGATTTTTTACACCCACTAAAGAATCCTAGGACCACCTGCGGGTTTAACCCGAAACCTTGAGCTAAGAGGCTGTTATACTATGGTTAGTACGGTGGTCCATGCTACAGGTAATCCCTTAACGACTTAGTTGTTTCCCGTCACTAAACATGTTTGCCACTTCTTTCGGAGGAGCCAGTCTCCCTCCCGAAGAACCTGGCAGCCATGCCGTCCTTCACATCCTGTAACCACCTCTTCCTGGCTCTTCCTATGGCCATCGCTCGTCTGTCTTTATTTGTGAATGTCCAAACGATTTAAACCTTTTTATTTCTATTTCTTTAAGAATATTTTTTTCTTGTTGGACATTCCGCCTAATAGAAACATCCTGGAGTCTAAATATAACACAAGAGCGCTTCCGAAAGTCCATCTCCATGTGATAGCAACCTTTTTTGGGAATCACCTACGTTTCTGCTATAGATAGCGTGACGCTTCCAAAAACGGAATGGTATAGACTTCCTTTGGTTTGGATATCACCTGTTCGTTCCTTTAACATGCTTCTTAAACTAGTGTACATGAATCTAAATAAAGTGTGCCCTTAATTAAGGCAAGCTATAAATTATAACAGAGGGTGGTTCTGTTTTTCGTTCTCAATTCAACAGCTGATCGTTTAGGTTAGGTAAAAATGTCTGGAAAGACAACGTATCTTCATTGTTGAACAATATGAAAAAGACAAAGGCTTTCGGCCACAGTTAGACATTTTTGTACAAGTTAGACATTTTTTTGTATGTTCGGAACTTCGTAGACTTTTTCTGAAATGAAGCAGGTGTAGCAACGAACGTGATATGACGTCATGATGAGGCATTTAAATTGGAAGATATTGAAGTAGGTCCCACGTGGTTCCAACAAAGCGATACCACATGCCATGCAGCGTCTCAAACGATTTAATAACTCCATGAGACATTTACTGGCTGTACTACCCCTCCTTTCGGTAATAATAATTCACCTTCGAAACCGTAGGATGATAGTACATAAGGTTTATTTTTATGGCCTTGTTTGAAGCCGTAGGTCTTATCCCACAACCCTAAAATAACGCATGTATTAAAAAAGAAAATAGAAAAGTGCATCAACGAAATTATTGCGAAATGCTCACGAAATTTCAACAAAAGATGAAGTGTGAGCAAAGTGGGGGTGGTCACTTCCCTTTTGTGTTATATACTGCATTACTAAATTGTGTCGATTTGAAAGGAGGATTTATAGAAAATGTATTGTGTTTTTAATTTAATTCAATTTTTCTATAATATTGGGCCACGCACTGACACTGAATGCATATATATATATATATATATATATATATATATATATATATTATGTGTATGGGGAGCGGCGTGGTCTACTGGGTAGAGCGCTATTCTGCTGTGCTCCGGGTCCTGGGTTCGTACCTCGGCTGTTGGCGGAATATTATTTAATCTGTTATTTCGGCTGGGGGGCGAACCTGGGGTATGGAGACCCTCCTGGGGCACACCCAGCCTCTATAAAGCGGGTACCCAAAAATGGGGAAAAACCCTGGCGACTGAGCTCTTCTATATATATTATATATATATATATATATATATAATATATATATATATATATATATTATATATATATATATATATATATAAAAATGGCTTTTGAATTAACTAGCTATTGATTGATGAATATCTCAAGTGAGTGGGCCCGAGGCCAGCTTGTTAGATAACATTAGGTAGTTGAGCGTGTTGTTGTGGGTAAGAATGAGATAGTGTGGTTGAGCCTGCAGTGAAGGAACGGTTACAGAAATAGTTGACCGCTGATATTTATTGCGGGTTTGAACCCGTGACCTTTGGCATAGGAGGCTGTTATGCTAACCACCCAGCTACAAGTGATCCCTTAGTTAGTTGTATGCGCCTATCATTATAATAATAATAATAATAATAGGCTTAGCGAACCCGAAGGTTCGATGCCGATACCACCGAATTCCGCTTACACAGACTCGTCCAATGTTCACCATTCAAGCCCAAGCTCCCGAGATCAGACTTAACGCAATCCTCCCATCTACGCTTCGGCCTACCTTTCGGACGCCTACCAGTCGGATCAGCAAATACCAACTTTACACGGAGCCCAACAACTTTACTCGCCCATTTGAGTCTCGGCGATGCAATCAGCTCAATTATATTCACAGGATACAAGTTCCGCAATTCCGCGTTGTGCAACCTTCTAAGCTCCCCAGTGGCCTCATCTCTCTTCGGAGCAAATATTTTACGTAATACCTTATTTTCGAAAACCTTAAGCCGTTGTTCATCCTTTAAAGTAAGCGGCCACGTTTCACATCCGTAAAGAACCGTTGGAAGAATAATAGTTTTATAAAGTCTAACCTTTAAGTTTTTAGATAGAAGCCGCGAACTAAGTAACTTAGCAACTGAATAATAACACGCATTTCCCACCTTTAACCGGGACTTTATTTCTTCCTGGATTTCATTTTTTCTAGTTGTAATTGAACCTAAATACTTGAATTTCTCTACGTGTTCAAAAGTATGCCCTGATACATCAATATCACCAAGATCGACACCGTTTCTGCTACTAATCATATATTTCGTCTTATCGGTATTTAATTCGAGTCCTATTTCTTTACCGGTTTTTATGAACACACTTGTGTTTAGTTGTATGGTTTCCGTGTCTTCACCTAGCAGTACCAGATCATCGGCATACCCCAAAACCGGAATCTTGTCACCCATATTTAGGCCTTTCTCGGTACACATCACCTTTTCTATGACATATTCTAAAGCTATATTAAATAACACAGGTGAAATGCGCCTATCATTACTCTCCATTAAATTTTATAATTGCATTTTAATGTTTTATTATGTATGATGTAATATTTTTGATAACATCTTTAGCTATCTAACAGTATATTATGCATCTATATAACTGTTCTTATCTTAAAAAAAAAAAAAAAATTATATTGACAATATTATCGCTATATTCTCCTTTACTTGGTTATCAAATTCGTTTAACTTGTATATTTAGAAGTTTTTTTATCAATGCTAATAAGATGATATTATGTTCTTTTTAGAAAAAAAATTTGAACTCTTGGCATTCAAGCCCTGCCAGACTATTTCAATCATAGTGGGACCTACAGGATATTAAAGTTGAGATCGATATAGCCAGATTAATCGTTAGAGACGTTTTTGAGAAAACCGTAAAAAGTGCAAAATACATGGTATAAAGTAACACTTCCGCCATTCGATTTTAAGAAAAATTGTCTGTAACATCTCGGGCGTATAGCTGTCCCAAATATGAAATTTTATTCTCGTACTTTTCGTTTTTTTTTTCTTTGAACTCAGGGGACCCTAAACGAGTATTTCCATTGTAAACTGGAATTAGAAAATTTTGACGATCGCAATACTTCCCCTTACTATTTTTTTTTTTTTTTTTTTTTAATTTTCATTTTACAACCATTCCCCCTGCTTTGAAGGTCTTCAAAGTTAGTTCAAATGTTCGGCAGCCTTCTTCATGCTTCTCCCCTAACCAGCGTGAAGTGACTTGGACCAACACATTCTTTCCACCCGTACACGAATGCTTTGTAATACGGGTAGTTTTCTTTGGTTACCAGGTGAGGAATGTCACTCTCCGTGAGGATGTAGAAGCCTGTGTTCTTCAGAAGATTCGTTCTTAGTGTCTCATAAGCGGCACAGGCAAGGAGGATATGCTCGGCGGTCTCCGGAACACCACAACTGGGACATAGGGGACTTCTGTTTTTCCCATGCTTAGCAAGTTTTGCTCGGAAGCCCCCATGCCCCGTGAGGAACTGTGAAACCCAGTAGTCCGGGAGGATCCATGTTTTTTCCAGCCTTGACCCGACGGTGGGGAAATACTTCCTTAGATCAGCACCTTTTGGCGTCGTCACCCACCGACGGTTCCATTCCTCTATCGTGATCTCCCGGAGAATCATCTTCCATTTGCTGGGTTCTAAGTTGATCCTCACTCTAAGGTTTTCTGGTAGATCCGCCATACCTTCTCTCTTGATTTTATGTACGTAATAGTCTTCTCTTAGGAGAAGGTCTATTGGTATCTCTCCTGCTAATATCTGCACCGCCTCATGAGACACTGTTCTAAACGCTCTGGTGACCCGGAGTAGAGCTGTCCGCTGGATCGTGGCCAACTTACTTTTTTGTCGGTGCAAGAGATTCTGACTCCATGCTGGGGACGCATACCTCAGGATACCCAAAACCACTCCTTTGTAAATAGCCAATGTCGCTGGGTACCTGAGGCCCCAAAAAGCGCCCCCTATACGGCTGAGGCCATTAAGAGTCAAGCCCACCCTACTTCTTAAGTGGTCCAAGTGAGGCGTGACGTTGAACTTTGAAGTAATCCTAATGCCAAGGTAGGTAACAACCTCACTTGGACGAATATTGGCTCCTTGAATATTTAAAGTTATAGGATGGGCCCTGTCAGTCGCACCTCGCAAGAGAATAGTTTGAGTCTTGGCTGTGGCCATCTTCAACTTTTTCCTCTCGCACCATCTGCTTACTAGGTTGGCACACCGTTCACCTGACTTTTTCAGACCAGCTCTACTATTCGAGGCCACCAATACGGCCAGATCGTCTACATACGCCGTTGCGGGGAACCGATTTTCTTCCAGTACTCCCAGCAACTCGTCAAACACCAATTTCCACAATGCAGGAGCAAGAACAGAGCCTTGTGGGCAACCTCTTTCCACAGTATCTTCTACTTCATAGAAGTTGCCTCTTATCCTTAAAGTGCTGTCCTGCAGGTAGCTCCTCATGAGATCGTACAAGTTGCTGGGAGCTTCATATTTGTGCAACTGCTGGAGTACGCTTGGCCACCACACGCTGTCGAAGGCGGAGGATATGTCGAACAAAATAAGTAAAACATATTTCTCAGCCCTTCCTTCGACGTCCCGGCGTATGTTCAGCAGAGCATCTACGGTTCCCCTTCCTTTGGTTGATCCATACTGCCGTGGATGGGCAGCTCGCAAAAATACCGGTCGTAGGCTTGAGGCCATCAGAGTTTCTAAAATTTTACTCATTACCGGTAGGAGGCATATCGGCCTGTAAGATTTTGATTTTTGCCTGTCTTTGTCTCCTCCTTTGTACAGGAGCCTTATGTCAGCAATCTTCCAGTTTTTTGGAAAGTATCCCCTATCCAAGCAATCATTGAATAATGATAGCAATCTATCTTCGATATAGGGGATACTGTTCTTTATAATTGCCGAGTCAATGAAGTCTAAACCTGGAGCACGACCAGTCTTTTGCCCATCCACAGCAACACGGAGGTCCCATATGTCCCATGGTGGGCATAAGTCCGTACCAGGTGGGCATACCGTAGTGCGTCTAATAAAACAATCGTCCTCGCCATCCTGAGAAGGATCATCTCTGGGGTAGGTCTCCGAAATAAATATCTTCGCCGCCTCTTCAAGGGTGGTTGCTTGGGCAGTATCGTGTTTCAACGCTGCAATTACTTGCAGTGGAGTCAGCTTACCCAAGGCCACTCTGTATGGGATACCCCAAGGATTCTTGGAGGACTCCTCGACGATGAAATCGTCCCAGGATTTCCGCTTTCTTAAACGCACTGCGTTTCGGTAAGCCCTGGCTTGTGACTTATACTCGTCTCGAAGTGTAGCGCGCGTAACGTCACATCTACACCTCTGGTACGATCGCCGGGCCTTGTAGAGCTCTCTCTTCATAATAGTTAAGGCCGGCGTCCACCACGGGACAGGTCGAGCTCTCACCTTCCGGTGCTGGAGGGTCTCCTCAGCGGCATCACGGATGATCTCAGTGATCCTGGATACCCTGTAATCCAAGTCATCGGTAAGATCAGTCTCGGCCGCATCCCATTCTTCATCCACTATTTTTCCCTCCAGCGTAGACCGAAAGGCATTCCAATTTCCTCTTCGGGTCATGAAACCCTTATCGATACCGTGGGAACTTTCCGTATTTTCCAAAAGTCTAAAGACTATCGCTTGGTGGTCGGAACTCGTCTCAGATCGTAGGGTCCAATCGACAATGCGGTTTGCCAGCACAGGTGTTGCCATTGTCACGTCAATCCAACTCTGCCCCCTTGCACTACTGAAGGTAGGATTTGCAGAGGGGTTGTTCATAATGACCAACTGGCACCGCGAAATAAACTCTCCGAGTTCTACGCCTCTTCGATTCGTTCGATTGGATCCCCAGACCGTGTTCCAGGAGTTGGTATCTGAGCAGATGATCAAGTTCCTTGTACTATTAGCGATCATCTCCATGGCGGATATGTCATCTTTGATATCACCTCCATCAGGTAGGTACGATGACACCAGCGTAAACGCTAGGTTGTCCCACCTGATGTCAGATGCAACAATATCCGCCGAAGTATACTGTCTCAGATCCATCACATCGAGGTTGGGGTTATTAACCACTATTGCAGCTCTGGGCCTCCTCTCTCTACTGCTCAGAGCTATAACTCTCGATGTGAGGCCAAACCCCGTGACCACGTTCCCACGGCAGCTCGGTTCCTGGATTGCCAAGACATCGTAGCGGTGGCAGAGAGCTCGAAGTTCGTCTGCTACTAAACGCCGGCGACCCATGTTGAGCTGGAGGATGGTGATTTTATTCATAAAAGGTTCTTTTTGCTACCTCATTGGCCCACTTTAAATGCACAGGACAGTCACGGCTGCCAGCCTTATGCGCTCTTTGGTCTTCAGGAGCATTCGCCCGCTCGCAGTTAATGCATGTAGGGCTTGCTTGTTCCCTTTTCTTTGGGCAGTCCTTAATGATGTGACCACTATCTGCGCACCAAATGCAAACAACAGCATTAGCTGTACATGTCGCTTTGGTGTGACCGTAGCCCTGACATTTACTGCATCGAGGAGCATCAAGGTAGTCATTAAAGGTTATATTCCACCATCCCCCATCTAATTTTCCTATGTCCAAGAGCAAGAATCGAACCATTGGGTGCACCTCCATCACCCAATTCCTTGTGAATCCATTTCTAGCAACTGAAGAAAATAGGGGTCGGAGATCGTCCATGACCAGTGGAGTGGGAGTCGACTGGTCGGGTATTTTTCCCCACAAAAATCTAACTAACTCCGATGAGTTCCAAGTATAGGGGACACCCCGAACTTCCAATCTAGGTTTTTTCCTCAGAGCCAGTTTGGCTTGGAGTCCTTGGTCCCGTAGACTCTGCCAACCTATCATCTTTGTGGCATCAGCACTATCTTCAACGCGAACCAAGACAGAGCCAGCTTTGGTCGGACGAACTATAGATGCTTTCACTCCAATGTCTGTAGGTGATGGCAGCCTATTAACTATATCTATCAGGCTTCTTCCGTTCCCACTGATGGTAATGTAAGTGGATTTCTGGTTTTGAGAGGGCTTCTTTGGTAGAGATTTAACCATTTCTGCCATGCTTTTTGGTTTTTCCTGGACTTGTTGCACCTGGTTGTGCCCCGCATTTTCTTTACCTACTATCGTATTTTTTATAGCACCTTTAGTTTTCCTTTTCTTTTTTTTACTTGTTACGACCTGAAATGTTTCCTTGGCAGTCGACGGTCCAGCTGTGTCCAGATCCCTGTTCGCCGGAGGTTGTGGGCTGCTAGGTGGAAACGCCTTAGGTTGAGGTCCAGCCTGTGGTTGAAAACTTTGGGATGGAGCTTCTTTCGCCAAGAGAGCCTCCATTACTTTTGGAACAGAGGTCTCCACTATAATGGCTGTGAGAAGGTCACGCATTTTCCCCGAAGAAAGTGCGTCGTTTATTGCCATCTCCACTTGAGTGGCAACGCTATTATTCTTTTCTTCATACATGCATTGCAATGTTTCTATAATTTCCATAAGGGATCGTATCTTATTGTTAATATAGTCACGAATCCCTGCTACGGTTTTCTTATCATTTTGACTAGATGTGACTTAACATTGTCTTGAATACGTTTTGCATTAATGAGAAAATTATCTGCTTTGTTCAAATCAGATTTGGTTAAGCTATCAGGGGAACCTTCCCTTGCCCTTTTAGCTGAACTTTTTAGGTCCTTTTTTTGCAAAACATTATCCATTTCATCTATTTTATCAATAACCATAACGGTATACTGAGAAGGTTAAGTTACTTTGATAACCAGTAAACTTTACAAATAATGACTGTCTGTTAATCAAAAGAGATTATAAAGTTGCAAAGGAAGCTTACTGTTAGTAAATTAAACTATCAAGCAATTAAGATAATTCTAAAACACTTCCTAAAAATGTTGAAACAAGAGTACACAGACGTTGATGCTGAAGTTTATGCTGATTACTACTTTATAAGTTATCTAACGTGCTCACCTTAAGTCCTCTGCACTTCTTACTACTTATATCTGAATAGTCCACTGCTTATAACCGCAAGAAGAAAAGAAATCTAACCTATGTGGTCCAAATATTAAATTAAAATTGTCAATAAAATAAATAAAAAATGAAACACAGAACTAGAAACACATATAGCAAACAAATTAAGATAAATAACACAAACATAAAGCAATCAATGAACAACAAACAATAATAATATAAAGCAACACAAGTATAGAGAATGATAAGCGACCACACACTTAACCTTACTATATATTTGATATAGAGGTAAGTGAATGTAATAATGTTTAGTGCTTGTTAAGCTTACCTTTGGTGTTATCGCTCATCATTATCGCTTCCCGCCACATTTATGATGTTCTTCTCTCCGTGAAAACAAAACTTTAATGTTGATAATTTAAGGTGAGGACCAAGATTTAATACAAACTTGGAAGCTGTAATGAAGCTTCATCACTTCGCGACTCCTCGGTGGGGTGATCTACACTACCTTGAGTTAGAAAATGATTTTTTTTTCACCTGAAAATGCGATAATAGCCTAAACGTTCAGTAAAAATTGGTGAAAAATACTATATTAATCCTATATTAAACGTAAACACCAAATGCGTACTCATTCAAACTAAAGAAGAGTATAACTTTTGAAAATAGTCGCATTTCGATAGCTGGATATTTTTGTTTATTTATTTATTTAATGTCATTTTATGCTGCTATGATTAATCAGAAGATGCTATACAGGTTTAATTAGGGTGTCTTTAATAAATACTTGATAGCGCTCAGGCTCGGTATCACCTTTTTCTGTCTCCTCGGAAGTACGGCATAACTAAGTATTTTTTACTCCCATTAAAAATTCCTATAGCCACCTGAAGGTTTCAACCTTGGGAGCGGTTCTTCAATTGACTTGAGAGTTTTTTAAACATAAAATCGGACGTAGGATCGAATTTAAAAAAATGTCCTTTAGTAGGATTTGAAAATTAATGTCCCGATTAATGGTGTATAACTTTGCCTAACGGCTTATTGTCTCGACTCAGTATTTAATACCTTCCCTACTAGGATGCGCTGGGATCGAGTTGTATACGGTTTCTTGGCGACAATAAAGATACAGATGAGAGGTGATAATTGAGTTGTAAAGTAGCTAAAGGACAGGAAAGTGGAGGCTCCGGGAACTTTGAATTAAGAAGTTGTTTAAGGAGCTTAGGGGCTTAGAGGTCGTCTCGATATTTCTCGCTTCGCCGCGTCCTACCCACTGCACCCACCGCGTCCCTTCTCAGGGTAGGGTATCCTTAACTTAAGGGTTGATCTAGCTACCTCTCAATAGTCCAATAGTATCTATCTTGGCAATAATACGCTTGTATAAATATTTATTTATTGAGAAATATTACAATTTGTTTCAGAATAAACAATAGTAATAGTGATATGAGACCACATTCATACAATATATACAGAAAATAATGATAAAGTCAAATTACATAAAATAGAAAAAAAAAATATATAATAGAAAAAAAATTCATATATAATAGGAAAAAAATTCATATATAATACGAAAAAAATTCATTTATAAATAGAAAAAAAACATATATAAATAGAAAAAATGGCATATATGGCAATAATAAAACCCTAGTTTGTTTGTTTATTTATTTAACGTCACTTTATGCTACTGTGGCTAATCGGACGATGCTACAGTGGGAGCCCTACATTTTGCAAACTCAGGATTAATTAGGATATGGATTTTTAACGAACATCTGACATCTCACAGGGTCGGAACCACCTTTTGTCCCCTCCGAAGGACGGCATAAATAAGGATCTATAACTCCCATTAACAAATCATAAGCCACCTACAGGTTTGAACCCGACGCATTGGGCATAAGAGGCTGTTATGCTAGCCACTACTCCATAGGTGACCCTAAATATAATTAGTTATTTTGAAAGATAATCTAATTCTTAAATATATACCAGCGAAATGTTTTCAACAAAATTCATAATTGTTTACAAGGACGAAATGACTAAGGATTTTTACTCCCTGAATACAAATATAGGGTCATCTGTTGGTTTTGAACTTGCGACATTAAGCATAAAAGGCTATTATGCTAGCCTATACTCTACATGTGACTCACGATGCATTCAACAAGGTGTTTGAATCGGCCGGGTTTGAACCCGTGACCTTGAGCATATAAATCCTTAACAACTAGTGGAATGCATCAAGGGCCACCGGTGGAGTAGTTGCTAGCATAACAGCCTTTTTTTTAAAGACGAAATAGCAAAGGATTTTTACTCTCTAAAAAACATATATAGGGCCATCTGCTGGTTTTGAACTTGTGACTTAAAGCATAGTACCATCGGATTAAGCTTAGTAACATAAAGTGACGTTAAATGGATAAACAACAAGATTTAATAAAAATGTTAAGTTCTTGATAGCAAAACCTCATTAAATTAACTGTATAAATTGGGTAAAAGAAATTATGAATTTGGTTGAAACAATTATGAATTTGATTGAAACAATTATGAATTTGATTGAAAAAATTATGAGTTTGATTGACAAAATCATGAATTTGACTAAAAAAGCTATACTTATAAGTATTCAAACAAATATTTCTAAGGAAATTGTAGTATGCTGTGTTGTGAGGAACCCAAGATAGTTGGGGCAGCATTCCTTTATAAATAAATAAAGTATTTTCTCTTGCAAAGGTTAAAGAATTCGTTGAGATGAGATTTGGAACGATATGCAGCACAGCCCCACCGCTCAGGCCGCATCTCAATACTAGGCTACCATTGAGTCCGTAATTCTTTTCTATTGTCTTTCTCTTCTACTTGTCTCCACGTCCGTGGCCAAAACTTTGAATTATATTTAAAAAAGACTATTTTATTTAAACAAATATAAGATAAAGATATACAAATACAAAAAAAATTATCGTGTTTTTTGTTTTCAATTTAACGACCATGAAAAACCTAATCAGGCCATAATATATAGCCTTAAAAATTATGTAATATAGATGTATAATATACCGTTGGAAAGCTAAATATTTTAGAAAAAAATAATATTATATAAATTGTAAGAAATAGTGACGAGGTAAAGATTAAAAGATTTTAAGTAATAACGGATGACGATGATAAATGATGAATGATGATAAGGTAATAACGAATGACGATAAGGAGCTGTCGAAGGAAATGATAAATAAACAGTAATCTAGTAGGTAAACAAATAAATAAATAAAAAGGGAGTACAAAAATTAAATAAATATATAAATAAAAATTGATAATAAATAAATAAAAATAAAATTATGAAGAGATGATCAGATGGTTGTTTAAAAAATGAAAGTAATGGTTGTTTCTCTTTTGTAATGACTATATTTTTTTATATATTACCTATACTCTTAACTATGTTTTTAATATATTACCGTCATATATCAACTCAAAATTGTTAATATTTAAATTTTAATTGTTCACATATTTTTCCTTTATCATTTTTTTCATTTACTTAGTCTCTCTTTATATATTCTCATTACAATATTATCATCTCAATTATGTTTACTTCCATACTTTATAACTAACATCTTAATTTTGTTTATTTCCATACTTTATAACTGTCACCTTATTTCCATACTTTATAATTGTCATCTTATTATCATTTTACATTTAATATTATTTATGTTCCCTTAATTTATTACTGTCATATTATTATTATATACCTAACGCATTATTAAGTCTATAATTACATAGGTTGTTATCTTGTTTCTTTTAGCCCTGATGAAGGCCCACATTGTAGGCCGAAACGTCGGCACATAATTAAAATAACATTTATTTTAAATGTGTGTTTTTAATTTATGACCGCACCCCCAACCATCTTCCTCATCTTATTTTATGTAACAAGTTTATATTGTTATAATATTTAATCTGAAACATATGTTTCCATATTCTCACATTTACTGATTGTACGTATTACATGATGTTAGGGATGGGCATAATCGAATGATCTTCATAATCGGATGATCGGACTTCGATGATTGAAATAATCGAATGATTTCATAATATGCCAAAATTCCCGTCTCTATGATGGCTGAGCTGGCTGAGTCTTGGTGCAAATGTGCATATAATTTATGTGTTGAGCAAAAAAAAAAAAAGGTCGTTCGATTATCCCAGTTCTTTGTAATCTCTCGATTAACGTTATACGATATATATGATTCAATCCGATAATCGATTATGCCTACCCCTACATGATGTATGTATACATACATACATAGTTGGTGCAATATAATATTAGTTGACATAATATATATTCTATCTGATCTGAAATACTCGTTTATCATTTAAATTGCACACATTACTATAGGTAAATTTAATATATTTAATTTAAGGTAAATAAATAACAAAAATACTTATAATTGTATCTCGATTCGGGGCAATGCTTCATTATGGTTTATCATTTGGAAAAATTAAGTTAGACATCAATATAATTTGATGCCATTTTTTTTTCCATCAAAGAGATTTCTGTAGCCAACGTTCTACTTAACCAAAAGCTTGGAAATCAATTAACGATTTTTAAATTTTGTCCGTAAAAACTAGAAACAAAAATAACATTTTAAAAAGTATTTGCACTTCGTTATGTTGGGCATATATTGTGATATTAATAATTTTAATTTTTTCAACATTTTTCGAAATTTCTTAAAAAATCACAAAGTCGTATAATGAAACCCAAAATATACTTGAAGTTATCTAATAACGATTCTAAACAAAGTTAAATGCAGGAAATATAGATATATAAAGATTATATAAGAATAATAATCGAAAAAACCTATATATTTCATGATATAAAAAAAAGCTAAAAATATGCCAATCACACCATTGAAAGTGAATATAATAAGGAACAAAATTATGTTAAAATGGCTGATATAACTTAAATAGTATAAGTGCAGACACTTTGTCCCGAAAAAGTGTGTTTGGAACCACTGTGTGACGCCTAGGAGAGAGTTTGTATCCGATCGGACAGAATCAGCCCACCTAACGGCTTGCCCACTCTTCGCTTGCCATGAAGTTCCTCGACCAATGTCTTCCTTGGAATCTCATCTTCTTTCATCATAAAATATAAATGAAATACATCATAAAATGATGCATGTATACAGTTGTAAAATTTGAAAAATGTATTTTTTAATAAACCAGAAATATATTAGAGCTCTAACCTGTTTCTGGGAAATGCAAAAGACATCAAGGTTTAAGACATAAGCGGGCCTTATTTTCAGAAGACTTGATCAAACGACTGGATATACTTTCAATTAAATGAACGATTATAAACTGATAGGAATCCGATAATTGAGTCGTTAGAGATTCTCCACACCTTAACTAGGCGAGGCAGAATATTGAGCTGACACGGGCCTGACAAAGGCGCTCAGACGGGGGCAAATTAAAAAGCATCTTTATAATATTGTAACGGGCTGCTTTTGATGTCTAAACTTCCTCGTAAAATAATTTAGGAGCCAGAGCTTGTTATCAGAAATAATTGAGTTGATTAATTCATCAAAAGAGGTGCCACGAAGGGAAGGGTCCCCTTCAACCTTTCTGTCTCTATATTTAGTAGAGGCTCTCAGCTATATTAAGAGCGAATCATTATAAAACTTACATAAACATATTTTACATTTCATAACAATAAATTTGACGTCCATTATTATACATATATATTACTTAAGAATATTTGAAAATTTACTAAGTGAAAAAAAAAGTTTATATGTATATACTCCGCATCCAGAAGTAAGTACTTGAGGACATTATGACCTCATAATAGAACATTTATTACAGATAGAAAATAAAAAGAAGTTTGATAATTTATTTATTTTGTTACAGAATGTTTAAAGCTAAGAAATTTGTATCAATCTATTCAAGAATAATTTAAATTTGAGCACATTACCAAAATAACAATAGTTGCATCTGTTATAGTATTTATGATTTTTGTTTTGTTTTAATATTTCTACAGTTGCATTTTGTTTTGCCTTTTATTATGTATTTATTTTAGTTAAGGAAGCTTATTTTGTTTAGTACAGTTCTAAAATATCTATTTGATATATCTATAACTATAATAATTTTGTAAAACTTAACTCCATTTGTATGGACTACCCCAAAAACAAATAAAAAGATATATTATTATAAGTTTGTGTTGTTCTTAGGTTGCAGTCAATGAATAAACAATTTTATCTATGCGACGTTTCGAGAATTTATTGTTCTCATAATCATGCCTTAACAGTGGAAAAAAACAGAACATTAATATTATTGTACAATAATTAATATATGATGTTATTGTTAGAGATATAAAAAAGAGTACATTGAACAATGAATATTAATACAGTAGGTACATAGATATTTTAAATTAGGATTTACATTAAAGATATTATTATAAAATTACTTACAATTTTGGACAAAATAGTGTCTTAATTAGACATGTGTAGCCTACAAGCTTTGAAAGAACACTGAAAAAATAAAAAAGGAATAGTTCAAGTATGGAAGATTTTTGTAGGAATTTATGATGACGTCAGGTGTCTGGGGTATTCTCCCTCCTATTGTTGAGTTGTTTTCGTTTTATTTCGTATTATTATTAAGACGTTTATTTTATTTTTTAAAATTTTAATATGTGTTTATCAAATTCGAGTAACATGCATTTAGGTTTTGGACATCCGATTTTTTATTTATGGCGCGATTTTTATATTATTATTTATTATTAAAAATTAAATTAAAAATTTATTATTAAAAATTTTATATTATTATTATTATATTATTATTTATTATTATATGTATGTATTATATACATACATAATATATATATATATATATATATATATATATATATATATATATATATATATATATATATATATATATATATATATATATAATAAGCCGTGAAGCCTCTATGGTTTGCCCATGAGATTTTTATCTTGACACTCAGGTCTTTCTTTCTTTCATCTGCCCACTTTGTACCAGTCCTTTTATTTGTTCTTGTCAATAACTCTGTAATATTATGTAAATTTATTTCAGCCCATGCAAGATCTTTCCGAACGTATTCAGCCTAAGTTATGCCTTTTAATTTTTCTCTAGCATATAGAAAGTATCTGGTGTGCAAGTCTGTGTTCAGGGAGTCCATGCAAGTGTCCATAAAATTTAAAAGTTTTTTTATCATGTTAATAGATATGTTTGACAGTTCTTCTGTTGATTTATTGCTTTGAAGCATGTTTCCACCATCTGTTTTTCGAGGTCCTAGAATTTTTCATTATATATATATTAGTTTATTGTTTTTAGAGGGTCATTAGTTAAATTATGAGAATATTTCATTTAAATAAAAGTATTGTAGTAATTTTTATTATTAAAGCAATTTGAAATTTTTTTACATACCTTATTAATATTTTCAGCACATTGGAATTTATAAAAAATTCAAATATCATGAAAACATATTAAGCTAATAGTCTGCTGGGAGATTATTTGTAAATCAAATTAAAATGTGTAATGTAGTCTTAAATTTTTAGTTTTATAATTAAAAAAAACCCGGTCATGTATTGAATCTCTCTACTACTGGTGTAAAACACCTTTAACGTTTGATTATTCAATAATTTAGATCAATGCTTTATATACACGTATTAATTTTATTATATGTTATTTTTATATATGTTATTTCTATATATTATATATATAAGTTTGTGTTGTTCTTAGGTTTCAGTTAATGAATAAACAATTTTATCTATGCGACGTTTCGAGAATTTATTGTTCTCATAATCGTGCCTTAACAGTGGAAAAAAAAACAGAACATTAATATTATTATACAATAATTAATATATGATGTTATTGTTAGAGATATAAAAAAGAGTACTTTGAACAATGAATAATCATACAGTAGGTACTCTTGTTCATTGTTCAATGTACTCTTTTTTATATCTCTAACAATAACATCATATATTAATTATTATATAATAATATTAATGTTCTGTTTGTTTTTTTCCACTGTTAAGGCATGATTATGAGAACAATAAATTCTCGAAACGTCGCATAGATAAAATTGTTTATTCATTGACTGAAACCTAAGAACACAAACTTAAATTATTAACAGTCGAGAACTGATCAAACAATATATATATATATATGTATATAAGTGAAGGATTTTATTTAAAAAAATTTTCAAAATAAGATAGTCAATAACATAAATTATATAATACATGATTAAATGTTGTTGTTTTTTTTTCAGTCCGTGTATATAAAATATTGATTTCAAACATTGATGTTCAAACGTTCTACTAACTATTGTTATAACATTAGTAGGAATACTGTATATTACATATATATTTTTTTTACATAAATAAATATTTTTTATGGGTTTCGATGATATGACTTTAATACCACATTACAAATTAGAATTTGATTCCTAAATAATACAACAACCTTTTTTCATTTTTATGTGCTGAATATATTTATAGTCCAATAGCCTAAATGACTAATATTAAAATAAACTGAAAAAATATAGTTTATGAATAATAGTTTTAAGGCTCAGAACTCATTATATCTAGCTATATTTATATACACGAATTTAAAAAATGATTACTTTCACATGAAACAATTGTTTAAAGGTCACATATAATTGGTAGAAGAAATAATAAGTAAAATAAAATAAGTAAAAAGAAAAAAAAAATATCTGTCAGAAGTGGGATTCGAACCCACGCCCACAGAGTGGACTGCGACCTGAACGCAGCGCCTTAGACCACTCGGCCATCCTGACCTGTACCTTCTGCGAGCTATTTGGTATCATAGCGTTGTTCTCGGTTATAGTCCCTCTGTAGTTATCCATGCCGACATCTTAAGTCTTTGCCCATACAATATCAGAACGACCTTTCTGTTTAGAATTCGAAGTCGATGGACTTCCAAGTTAAGGAGGAGAGGAGAAGGGGATATTATGTATTAAGATCAGAGGTGTTGTTAGCTATACTTCATACTGCGCACTTTTTTCTTATAATTTGTCTCAATTATAGGTTGTTTTGTTTTTTTTATTTTATTTTTTTTTATTGTACATATAAATGATTCTTTTTTTTCTATTTGATGTAATTTGACTTTATCGTTATTTTCTGTATATATTGTATAAATGTGGTCCTATATCTCTATTACTATTGTTCATTCTGAAACAGATTGTAATATTTCTCAATAAATAAATATTTAAAAAAAAAAAAAAAAATTATTATAATATGCATATAAACTATTTGCGGAAATAATATTTTATAGTATACTAGTGGAACCTCCCTTTCTTCGCACGAAACTATTTTAATGAGATGTCATTTATGTTAAAAAAATCTCTGTCCGACCGATTTTATTTATTGTAACGAAAAATTCAATTATGAAGATAATATGTTTATTTTATAACGTCTATTATTATGTTTACGTCTATTATTCTATTTAATCATAGGCAGAAATGAAAAACATAAATCAAAATTGGTCACGTTTATTTGTTTGCTACTTTAAAGTAGCACGCAGATAACGAAAAAAATCTGGTGCGCGCTTTCACTTACCTCCGTTAAGAATTTCTAAATACATTAAAAGATACAAATAATTTGTTAAAGAATGAATTATTTTGAATTTCAATAGAAACATTTATTTTATTACATATTTTTTTTTTAACTTGATAATAATTTTATTTATTCGTATAATTTCAATTTGTCATAATAGACGATAATAATATTGCTACAGGATAACATTCATACAATATTTACAATATAAACAAAAGGAAAGTCAAATTACATAAAATGAAATCAAAATACATAAACGTATACTGTTTTATAAAATAATCTATTATATTAGATACATAAATTTCCGATCTGAATTTATAAGACTCCAATCCATTAAGAACTATTCCTATAAGAACCGATACATCCCATATTGAATCCATTCCTGTATAACTTGTAATATTAAATTTTTATTTTCTTCATCATAAATTTGGTTAACATTACTCAATAAAATCCGTCAGCCTTTTGCTTATTAATTTAAAAAAAAAAAAAATAATAAATATGAATTATAAAATAATAAATACCGGTGCAAATGTCATGAATTTAGTTAAAATGGGGAAGTGGATGTTCAAACAAATAGAGAAAAATATTTTCTTATTAAATTCCGCTGCATTATTTTAAAATTACATACAAAATTCATTATTTGTATATCATATTTTAGTTACAAAAATAATTAATAAATATATCAAATCAATAATAAATGACCACCCCAACGAAAAAAAATCTAGTGCGGGCAACACACGACTTTAAATTAATAATAATAATAAACTAATAAATAGAGCTCAAAGGTACTTAAAGAATTATATTTAGTTTGGTTTCAAACACATGTTTTAAATTAAAAAATATTTTAATATACATTTTTTATCGACATCAGTTTTATCCGTTTATACTCTCCAATACTTTATACAACTTTGTGTATAATATAATATAATCTTAAGCTTTCCAACGTTATTTTATATATTTTTTCTTTATTACTGTTTTAGTCTACGAAAAACAAAAAATTACTTTTAAGAATATTTTTATTTCTTCTTCATTTCATGATCAAATTCATTCAACTTGTATATATAGCCGGTTTTTATTTACAATAATTACATTACGATATGATCATTTTTTCGAATCTATAAAATTAAAGATACTTTAGAGGAAGAAATTTTAAAATATCAGGAACTTAAGCCCTATTAGAGTATTTCAATCAGAATTTAACCTACATAATATTAAAGCCTATTAAATTTTACATCGATCTAGCGAGTTTAATCAAAATAGTTGGAGCCGTGTTAAGGACAATCGCCAAATGGTCCAAAATGCATGGTATAATGTGGCTCTTCTGGTTCGCAAATTTTGATGAATCGTTGCTGTAACATCTGGTGCGTATAGTTGTCTTAAATGTGTAGTTTCAGTTTCGTACAAATTTTGAAAACTGGAATTCTATAATTTTCACTAAGACAATACCATATATTTAATACTAGTTGACCCGACAGACTAACTATAACTTAGCGAAATCGGTTAGATGCGATGACCAAGGAAAATGGGGATTCACATTTATATATGTATATAAAAAGATACCTTAAACATAAAAAAAGACCTATCTACTAAGGTAACGTTTCTCTTTATTTCTTAAATAGGATCCCTCTCCTGCCTGTTATAAACACAACAACAAAATAATTAGAAAAATCGGTCAAGCCGTTCACGCGTGATGAGATCTCTAAGGAAAAGTACGATTAATTTATATATATATATATATATATATATATATATATATATATATAATATATATATATATATATATATATATATATATATTATGTAGATAGAGAGATTATTATTGCCTTAAAAAAATAAAAATATATATGTACCAAAGCAACTTTTCTCTTTCATAAGACCCTCTTCCTGACTACATATATATATATATATATATATATAGAGAGAGAGAGAGAGAGAGAGAGAGAAAGGGGAGAGACATTATTATTACATTGGAAAATTGAAAAAAAAAAAAAAACCATCTACCAAAGTATATTTCCTATTGTTTCCTTTCATAAGATCCTTCTCCTTCCTGTTATAAATACAACAAAAAAAGAATTAGGAAAATCGGTCAAGTCGTTCACGCGTGATGCGTTCACCAAAAGAAATGGCGATTTATCATTATACATATAGATATAGGTTAGTGAAAATTAAAAAAAAAAAATATGTCAATATTGAAATATGTATCAACATTAAATAATATTTGATTAATGATGATGTGAGAAGGCTATGAATAATTGATCTAGATAATTGTTTTAGCAATCTGTCAAGTGACAAAAAGGATGACTTAATAAAATAGATATTTGATGATGATGATGACGGAGAGAGAGAGGAGATCAATTAGCTAACATGGTGTGGATATAAGCTAATGATATTCCAACATGATACACTTTACGTGTTTACTTTATCCCTCCTCTTTCGGCTTCCATTAATCATCTCTAACATCCAACCCTTTTTGTTTTATTTTCCTTTGGCCCTCTATACTTTTTCCATCTCAAAGAAGCATTAATTTCTTCATTTTAAACGTTAAATAGTCAGCTATTAAATTAATCTATTTGAATTAATTTGACGAAGGACAATCTATTCAAAATCGTCCCAGTGCTATTCATTTTGTCACATGATTTTCTTATCAGTTATTTAAAACAATTTCATGAATTCCAAATCGTTGGTAAACTTTTTACTTTCACTTACCTATATATGAAATATATAGTAAGGAAAGTATTGCGATCGTGGAAATTTTATAATTCCAGTTTTCGATGGAAATATACGTTTCATGGTCCGAATCCGAAGTTCCGACAAAAGGTCTCTGTGTCTGTGTGTACGTGTGTTTGGTAAGTCTAGCGCAAATCGTACTAAACTGAAATTTTATAATTAAGAGAACTATACGCCCGAAATCTTACAGCAACTTTTTCATCAAAATCACCTAACAAGAAGAGCCACTTTTTACTAAGCATTTTGCACCTTTTTACGATTTTCTCAAAAACTGCGCTAAAGATTTTAATTAAACTCCCTATATCGATGTAAAATTTAATGGTCACTAATATCATGTAGGTTTCATTCTGATTGAAATAGTCTGACAGGGCTTAAATGCTGATATTTTAAATTTTCTTCTTCTAAACTACCTTTAATTTTGTACATTCCAACATATTAACCATATCATCTTAATGACATTGATGGAGGACGGCTAAATATACAAGTTGAACGAATTTGATGAACAACTAAAGGATAAAAGAGCAAAAATATTGTTTACGTTTTTTTTGGTTTACTGATGAAGGAACAGTAATATAGACGTATAATATTCCGTAGGAAAGATAAAGATTATTTCTAAAATATTATCTGATCCACTGTTTTGTAAAAGGTAATATAAAGTGACGGATGGGGAATAAAATTATTACTGATTAACTATTTTATATAGTTATAATATTAATCTAAATGGTGGCGATCTTGATAATATTAATATTTCAGGGCATACTTTTGAACACGTAGATAAATTCAAGTATTTAGGTTCAATGATTACAAGAAAAAATGAAATCCAGGAAGAAATAAAGTCCCGGTTAAAGGTGGGAAATGCGTGTTATTATTCAGTTGCTAAATTACTTAGCTCGCGGCTTCTGTCTAAAAACTTAAAGGTTAGAATTTATAAAACTATTATTCTTCCAACGGTTCATTTCGGATGTGAACAACGGCTTACTTTGAAGGATGAACAACGGCTCAAGGTTTTCAAAAATAAAGTACTGCGTAAAATATTTGGTCCGAAAGAGAGATGAGGCCACTGGGGAGTTTAGAAGGTTGCACAATGCGGAATCGCGGAGTTTGTTTCCTGTGAATATAATTGAGTTGATAACATCGCGGATACTCAAATAGGCCCGTAAAGTTGTTGGGCTCGGTGAGGAAAGGATTCCGAGAAAGTTGGCATTCGCTGATCCGACTGGTAGGCGTCCGAAAGGTTGGCCGAAGCGTCGATGGAGAGATTGCGTTAAGGTTGATCTCGGGGGCTTGGGCTTGACCGGCGAACATTGGACGAGTTATTATTATTATATTAATCTAAATCATATTTGTCCAACAAAAATGAATACAGGTTTAATTAAAATCAACTTATAATATTTTTCAAGTTGAAGCATATTTATTAGTTTTTAAATTGATTTTAAAAGTCGAGGTAAGGGAAAGTCGTGTGCTGTCCGCACCAGATTTTTTGTTTTTGGTTTTGTATTGCAGTTTGTCTCAGCATTTGAAGACATATTTGGATGGAATGTATTTAGCTCTCTAATATAATTTCAAAGAGGTCAAACAAAAATACTTATGACATGACTGTACAATACGTTACATCTTTTGCTCTCCATCACATGAGACGTTGATTTCCAAAAGGTACTATATCCATTCTGAGGAATTTTACAGGAAGCGCGAAAATCTCTCATTATTATATTATTAAGCCAGCTAATTTGATTCTTTTTACATTAAAATCTAGAACTATTTCTTTACCATATTAATAAAATCATATTAAAGATATGAAATGAAATTTTCTGGTATGATTTGGAATGAAACTAAATGTGTAATTAGAATTTTAAGAAATTAAAAGCATTTCTATATCACATTATTAAAGGACATGAGTGTTCATTAGATACAATCAAATTTAAGATTTAGATAAAAATAAATGAGGAGAATATAAATATTAAAAATATCAGTTTCGTTAAAAATGTCCTTTAGTACCTTTTGGAAATCAACGTCTCACATCACCTTCACTGCGTAATGGAGACGTTAAGGCAGGGATTTGGAGACTGAGATAGGTTTAGTTTTAAATTTCATTGCCTTAGATATTGCTGCCTTGCCCTCATCACATCATCCCACTAAAACCTAACGAAATGCCTAACACTAACCACATTGTGCTTCTAATGTACTCATCATACAGCCTGCATTAGTTTCATTAATTTATACCTGCCCATCGTTAATAATATTTAAATTTACAATAATCTATTTTCAAACTATTAAAATAAAAAAAAAGGACAATGTTCAAAGATCGAAATTTCTACAGCAGATAGTGCAGCGATGAGTATAATTGATTATACTTTTTTTCCAGCACTAAAGCTCTTGATATATTTAGATTGTAAGGATTTTCTTTTAATTCGTTCCTAATTACTAAGGCAATGTAAATGTACAGACAAGTTATATTGTACAATGTTAACGATGACCATGAAGGGTTTATAACACTCTTAGCCGCCAGCTTTTTTTACGAATTTCGGGTATCCACTTTATAGAGGCTATGTTTGACAAAAACGCATCCCCTTACCTTAAACAAAAAAAAAAAAACTATATTTTACCAACATATTGCCTTACCTATGAATTCAGAAGGGTACCTACTAAATTAAAGGTACTTTGGAGCAATTTTTTTTAATACTTTTTTATTGGAATTTTCGACTGCATAATGGAAAATAAAAATAATAATAGGCTTAGCGAACCCGAAGGTTCGATGCCGATACCACCAAATTCCGCCTACACAGACTCGTCCAATGCTCACCATTCAAGCCCAAGTTCCCGAGATCAGCCTTAACGCAATCCTCCCATCGACGCTTCGGCCTACCTTTCGGACGCCTATCAGTCGGTTCAGCGAATACCAACTTTCTCGGATCCGTTCCTCACTAAGCCCAACAACTTTACGCGCCCATTTGAGTCTCCGCGATGCAATCAGCTCAATTATATTCACAGGATGCAAGTTCCGCAATTCCGCGTTATGCAACCTTCTAAACTCCCCAGTGGCCTCATCTCTCTTGGACCAAATATTTTACGCAATACCTTATTTTCAAAAACCTTAAGCCGTTGTTCATCCTTTAAAGTAAGCGGCCACGTTTCACATCCGTAAAGAACCGTTGGAAGAATAATAGTTTTATAAATTCTAATCTTTAAGTTTTTAGATAGAAGCCGCAACTAAGTAACTTAGCAACTGAATAATAACACGTATTTCCCACCTTTAACCGGGACTTTATGCATAATGAATGAAATATAAAAAGGCATAAAACACATGTAGAGAAGCTTCCCAATGGAAGCACTCTAAAAATATTCTAAGCTAGAAGGTCTCGGGGCCATCTCCTTTCAGACGCCTCGGAGGATTTCCAGGAATTGAAGAGGAAGAAAGGATTGAAACGAGAAGATTAGGGTGGGAATGGAGTTTGTCATGAAATGAATGGTATCCAGATCGGGCTAAATCAGCAACATACGGATCATTAATGTCTTTATAAGTGACAAAGTAAGGAGCGTTGAAGATTTTACCAAGGATTTTGGATTGTAGGAATTGGATAAGAGAATAATACAATGGTTTAGTAGAGCCCCAGAGCTCTACTCCGAGAAAATTTAAAATATCGGCATTCAAGACCCGCCAGACTAATTCAATCAGATTGAAACCTATATAATATTTAAGCCAATTATATTTTGATATAGCGAGTTTTGATCAAAATAGGCTCTTCTGGTTAACTGATTTTAATAAAAAAGTTGCTGTAATATCTCGGGCATATAGTTGTTTTAAAAATTTCAGTTTCGTTTTTACGCAATAGTTACCACATACACACACTTATATATTTTTTTCGGGAATTGGTCATTTGGATCAGGAGACCCAAAAACGTATATTTCCGTTGAAATCTGGAATTATAAAATTTTAGTGATCGCAATACTTTCCCTTACTATATATTTCACATATAGGTAAGTGAAAGTAAAATTGTGGCATCGCCTGGTCGATTCAGAATTGATTGATACTCTTTGATAATTATAGACGGTGATAGCTGGACGATAGCTTAACCCCCCGACAGTAAGTGTCCCATTTGCAAGTTAATATCTCCCCTCCAAATTGCCCTCCTTCAACCCCTCCTCATTTCAATATCAATATTCACTGATTTCTTATTGAATCAGTTCCCTTTTTTTTCAGGACACTCGCGAATTGGAACGTATCAAGTTTGAATATTTCAAAATTACTAATTCATCGAATAATATTCGAATATAACTTCAATCCAACTTCATAACTGTTTAAATTAGTAATTTTCCTATTTCAAAATCCCCTACACCGAAATGATACCAAAACAAGTGAACACCGTTACCAATTTGCGTATGTACATGCGAGATGGATGTTCAGTTTTACAGTTAAGCAAAATACTCAACACTTCTACAAAACGAGTTTCTTTGAATAAAAAATAAATAAAAGTGTACAATGCATGAAGAATCTTGGGTTGAGTACATAATCAGATCCGCACAGTCCTTTAAGGTGATTAGGCTTAAATCACGCTCAGCAGCCAGGTTTTTCCTCCAATTTTAGGTGAACTGTTAGTTATCCGTACCCCACGATCGCTCCACAGCTGAAGTAACGGCATAAATAATATTCTGCCAAAGCCGGGATTCGAACCCATAAATCCCAAATTAGTACCTTAGCACTAAGAGATAGTTGACTGGGTTATTACCTTATTTTACATTGACTCGGTATTTCCCTTAAAATAGAAATAAAAAATATGGTGCGGGCAACTCATGACTTTCATATACCTTGGCTGTTAGAATCAATTTAAGAACTATTGTATAAATTTTTGTTTTGTTGTTTGCTTCTACCCTAAAGAGTCATTGGCAACTGAGGCTTATAAGATTTGGCTATAACTATATTCACGCCTGTCAGAATATATCTGACAATCAGCAAATGTTCTATACAAATTAAGATCAGGCATTGTAGGCATGAAGAAGGAAAAGTGCCAGCAGCACCCCTTCCATGGCTTTATTTTATCCTAGGAGGTCCCTCATCCAGCACCTCTTTAGCCTTCATCTGACTGGCATTTCAACTATTGACATGTCGTTAATCAGTCTATTGTCGTGTCCGTTAACTTTACTGTTGGTCAACTGTTGGTTGTTGTAAGTCCGTATGTAGGGTTCTGTTGTTTACGTATCAAGAAGCTGTCGTTATCAGTCTTGAAATGATTGCAGTTTTTGTACGTGAGTCTTTTTGCTGAACCAAAAATCTGTGAATCGTAAGTCCATGTTGGCATAAGAAGGTATGTGTATGTATTCAGTTTCTGTCTAATTTTTAATTTTGGAGATTTAGATAAAAGTGAGTATTGTACTTTCAGTCGGTGGTTAAGAGTCTGTCTTTTCATCTTGACATGTGGGCCCCAAGTCATCCTTCGATCGAGTGTCAGTCCTGGGTAATGTACAGAGTTGGTCTAAGGAATTTGGTAGTTGTCATTGGTGGGCAAGTGTTTTGTCGTAGTGTGAACGTTACGTGTTTTGATTTGTCGTGATTTAAACGAATTTTCCATAGCTTGTACCAATTTTGTAGTATCATCAGGTGATTTTGTAGAGTCAGTGAGGCGAGTATAGGATCGTCGTTTGATGTTAAAATTGCAGTATCGTCCGGTAAGTAGCAGTATATTTAGCTCTATCTTTTGAATTGCTAAATAGTTTTTTTACACAGTCTTTATCATCATTCAATACATCTTTCAAAGTATCAATCAGAATAGAACCAATATGATATTAAAGTGGATTAAATTTTACATCAATATAGCTAGTTTAGTCAAAATCGTTGGAGCCGTTTTTGAGACAATCATAAAAACGTGCTACATGCATGGTATAATGTAGCACTTTCGGGCACATCTCGGGCTTTACTTATAGTTGTCTTAAATATGAAATTTTAATTACGTAGATCGTTTTGTTTTCACGCTTCACTAACTACACACACACACACCCCAGACCTTTTTGCGGGACTTGGTCATTTTGACCCAGGGGACCCTAAAAGTGTATTTCCAGTGAAAATTGGAATTATAAAATTTTCACGATCGCAATACCTTCCTTACTATATATTTTATCAATAAGTTGGTGAAAGTAAAAAAAATAACAATTGAAATAGCTAATTTATTTGGGGCGAAAAGATTATTGTTAGCTAAGATGAAGCCTGAGCGGTAATTTGTAGATCCGACAGAGCACACAAAGGGAGAAGCCTGGAAGCCACTGGGCAGGAAAATGAGATCTCGGGGCCGCCTCCTTATAGTCGGCTCCAAATTGTTGTGAAGGGAAAGGGGATAATCCGTCGGGGCCCCGCCGATCTCATCCTCACTTTTATTTATCAATCCCTTCTTATAAACAGCGCCTGAAAATATATTAGAGTAATTTCTTCTTGAGTTTGATCCATTTGTAGCCTAAGGGAGGCTAAGTCGTGGTACATTGCATAAAAAAAGATATTTTTGAGAAGTATCACTGCCAACCCGCCTCCGTTGGTCTGTTACACTTTTGATCTTCGTTTCTATCTCTAACAACTTCCACTTTAAATAGTTTAAATGTTTTGTGCGATCTAAAGGCTCCGTGTTAAAAGTTAAGTTGGAAAATAGAGAGGTAAAAATTATTTAAATTCTTAGCGTTACAAAAAGTGGAAATAAAAACGAGATAAAATTAATGATGTAAAGGAACGAAATATTTGAGCCCAAGTGACCAAGATTCAGAATATTACAATAATTATATAATGATAGAAGAAATAAAATATTATATTAATATTTGTCACGACAATAGTATCCAGCCCGGAGGACCAATGTTTCATCCACTAATCAGTATCAATGTTAGGGACTTAGAATGGAAGGATCTAATTAAAAATTCTGCCGGATTCCATTGTGTGACATAAGATTGAAATAAAAATTAAATTATACAATCAGTAAATAAAAGGTAAACAATTGAACATTCAAACAAAATATTTGATCTATTTACAAAACAAAAAGAATAAAAATATGAATAAAAATGAATTACAAACAAAATAAAAATAAACTGTATAAAGGAAATTGTAATTAAAAATTAATAAAGCTGTAAAAACTAATTACCGAAAACTTAAAACTAACACAATTATACAAAGAAAAGTGTAATATAAGAGTTCACTGTGATTCTGTAAGAAACGCTGTATTCGTTCAGACCGTCTGATGATAGTGAGGCTTTTACTCGTATGGAACGAAAGAGAAACATATTCCCTAAGGAATATTAAAATATAGACCGTCGGGTTCACCTCTGGTTGTGAGCGTCCAAAAGGAACTGGCGAGAAAGATGAGCCGGCGTATCACTAATGCGGAAACAGACTAATACTATTAGGATATAAACATACCGCCGGCTTCTTTCCTTCAAAATAAAATATTTAAAGTTAAAATATGCGATATTTTAACGATAGAATTGATGATTAATAAAAAGTACAAAAAGTTCTAAAGGAAAGTGAATACATAACAAAAATATATTTAATTGTAATGAACAGAGTTATTACAATATAATGAAAATGTTAAATGTAGAACAAAAACTATTTGAATGTAGTGACTTTATACAAAATAAAAAATATGATATATGTACGTAAATTAATTAACATCATACTTAAGATTTTTTTATTCCCATTAAAAAATCCTAAGGGCCACCTGCGAGTATGAGCCCGTGACCTTGGGTATAGAAGACTGTTATGTTAGCCACTATGCTACAGAGAATGTAGAGCTTCAGGAAATAGAAGACAATGTCAATGGGTTCCGGGTTCAAACTTGATGATAAGGGTGACTCAATAATTTTTTATCCAGTTATTTCAGCCGAAGGACGGTCCTCCTGTGGTACACCCAGCCTCTATAAAGGATCAAGCAATATGGAGGTTACCTAGTGGCTGAGCCAGGCCTCCTGTTACTCCCAGCTACAGTACCAATCTGTTTATCTACTCTGTCCAATACATCTCATGGATAACATTGGTACACTGGAATCAACTGTAGCAGGGTGTTAGCATAACAGCCTCCTATGCCAAAGGTCACGGGTTCAAACCCGCTGGTCGTCCCAGGGTCTTTTAATGGGATTGAAAAATCCTTAGTTATGCCTTCCTTCGGAGGGGACGTTAAAAGATGGTTCCGAGCCTGTGCGATGTCAGGTACTCGTTAAAGATCTCTATCCTAATAAAACCTGGATAGGCAAAATTTAGGAATTCCACTGTAGCATGAAGTGAGTTAAATAAATAAACATTGGTAAAGGTTTTTTTTTTTTTTTTAATGTGAATCTTACCTGACTTCAGAATATTATGAATTGGGGTTTTATTTACTTTTGTAACATAATTTACTCGGGGGGACACTTGTCATATAGTGGCTAGCATAAGAGTCTTTAATGCCCTAGATTGCAGGTTCAAACCTCGCAGGTGGGTAGGACGCGGCGAAGCGAGAAATATCAAGACGACCTCTAAGCCCCTAAGCTCCTTAAACAACTTCTTAATTCAAAGTTCCCGGAGCCTCCACTTTCCTGTCCTTTAGCTACTTTACAACTCAATTATCACCACCTATCTGAATCTTTATTGTCGCCAAACTAACTCTCTAAATCGTTATTACTGATTGTACTTGTATAGAACTCGATCTCAACGCAGTCTAGTAGGGAAGGTGTGCACTATTGAGCACTAAGAATCTAGACAATAGGCCGATATATCACCGATCGGGGTACTCATTTTCGAAACCTACTAAAGGACATTTTTTAGTCCTTTAGTTTTAATGGAATCATTCGTACGATTTAATCTTAAACAACTCGGTCCTGAGGTCACCAAGGGCTCAAACCCACCCGCAGGTGGCCCTAGTATTTTTTAATGGGAATTTAATTTCCTTATTTATGCCGTCCGGTTTTCGAAAATAAGGTACTGCGTAAAATATTTGGTCCGAAGAGAGATGAGATCACTGGGGAGTTTAGAAGGTTGCACTTATTTATCAATGCTAACAAGATAATATAGTCATTTTTATAGAATCTACAAAATTAAAGGTACTTTAGATGAAGAAAATTTAAAAATCAGCATTTAAGCTCTGTGAGACTATTTCAAGCAGAATGAAACCTACTTAATGTTAAAGCCCATTAAATTTTACATCGATGTAGCGAGTTTAATCCAAATCGTTAGAGCCGTTTTCGAGAAAATCGTAAGAAGGTGCAAAATGAATGGTGTAAAGCGGCTCTTCTGTTAAGCTGGTTTTGATGAAAAACGTGTTATAACGTCTCAGGCGTTGTCTTAAATATGAAATTTCAGTTTCATATTTACACACATACACACATAGACCTTTTTGCGGTACTTGGTTATTTCGACTCAGGAGGCCCTAAAACGTGTATTTCCGTCAAAAACTGATATTCTAAAATGTTCACGATCGCAATACTTTCGCTTAGTATATATTTCATATATAATTAAGTGAAAGTAAAAATATTAAATGCAATATAAAGTAGTTTGTCCGATTTAACCTAGGCAGAGAAGTTTTAGTCTAAGTGAAGCTTAATGTTGTTAGGGATTTTGAGGCGTAAAACCCATGGGCCACAAACGCCTTTATTTCAGTTTATATTTAAAGCTGGAAGTCAGCCAGGCTCTTCTCAGCGTGAGAGGCAGATCTCTCGAGACCTGCTCCTAATAATTAATTCATCGAGACAATACTTTTTATGTAGCATTAAATAAGGAATATTTTTGTTTCTCTTTCTTATTTTCCTCTGACACATGTTTTCTGTATTAAATGGGAAAAAGCACCTCATGCTGCGGTTCTGACTGCTTTGAGGCCAAATTTGACAAGTATTTCACCCGACCTAAAAGAGACCCAGACTCGAAATCTCCTCCTGTACTCCTTAATCTCTACACATTAAGGATATCTGTAACTATTCGTATGTTTCTTATATACATAGTTGTTGTTTGTTTATTCATTTAGCATCACTTTTTCCATCATCCGTCTTCCAGTAGAGTTTCTAGGAATATACACAGCTTGTATCATAAACGTCTCGTCATATTGTGAGAGCAGATAGGGCAACTTAAAAGTTGATACGGCACATAGTCCGATTGTCAACAGTTAGGGTGGAAAATAAAATTTGGAGTGTTTTACTGTTATCCATGGTTTTCACCAGAAATACCCATATATATAATATATATATATATATATACTTGATCGCCAGTTTGGAGCTCAACCTGCTTGGATAATTACCAAAAACTACACTAAAATATCATGTATATCCAGGACTTGCAGCTTCCAACAGTTAACAATTTGTCCACCCTCAAACAGCTTCTTACTTCTGTAAAACACCAATCTCTAAAAATCCATTAATAAAAGAAATCGGTAATTATAATAAAACTTCTCTGAAACGCTACACACATAAAATAACTAAACATGTGCTGTTAACTTAAGTTAATGTACTTTAATATCTAATTTTATATTTTCAATTATTTTATCCGTTTTTATTTGTAGGTTTTATGTATAATTTTTCCTACAACCATGTATAATCTCAGTTTAATTTTACCACATATTTAGTACATTAAGGCTAATCGATTATAATTACCAAATGGCTTAAGGTTTTCTTCGTTCCTTTTGCGATACCTACTTCTTGCGACAATTTTCAACTATTTTCTGTGACTATTTCCTTCGATTACAACTATCGTGGGATCTCTCTTCTCCCAGTATGCTATAAAATATTCTCGTCAATACTAACTTGCCGAATCACGGAATACGCTGAGGAAATTATCGGAGACTACCAATGTGGTTTTAGGCGGAATCGCTCAACTATTGATCAAATATTTTCCTTACGTCAAATATTAGAGAAGAAGCTGGAATACAACGGTGTAGTCCATCAACTTTACATCGATTTTAAAAAGGCTTATGATTCCATAGACCGTCAGAAGCTATATAACATCATGATTGAACAGAGGATACCTAAAAAGTTAGTAAACCTAGCAGAGATGTGTTTGTCGGAAACATTTCATAAAGTTAGAATCGGTCATAATTACTCCGAGAGATTTGAGGTGCGATCAGGTTTGAAACAGGGTGACTCCCTTTCACCTGTTTTGTTTAATATAGCCTTAGAATATGTTATAGAAAAGGTGATGTGTACCGAGAAAGGCTTAAATATGGGTGACAAGATTCCGGTTTTGGGGTATGCCGATGATTTGGTTCTACTAGGTGAAGACAAGGAAACTAAATACAAGTGTGTTAATAAAAACCGGTAAACAAATAGGTCTCGAATTAAATACCGATAAGACGAAATATATGATTAGTTGCAGAAATAGTGGCGATCTTGATGATATTAATATTTCAGGTCATACTTTTGAACGAGTAGAGAAATTCAAGTATTTAGGTTCAATTATAACAAGAAAAAATGAAATCCAGGAAGAAATAAAGTCCCGGTTAAAGGTGGGAAATGCGTGTTATTATTCAGTTGCTAAATTACTTAGCTCACGGCTTCTGTCTAAAAACTTAAAGGTTAGAATTTATAAAACTATTATTCTTCCAACGGTTCTTTACGAATGCGAAACGTGGCCGCTTACTTTGAAGGATGAACAACGGCTTAAGGTTTTCGAGAATAAGGTACTGCGTAAAATATTTGGTCCAAAGAGAGATGAGGCCACTGGGGAGATTAGAAGGTTGCACAACGCGGAATTGCGGAGTTTGTACCCTGTGAATATAATTGAGTTGATAGCATCGCGGAGACTCAAATGGGCGCGTAAAGTTGTTGGGCTTAGTGAGGAACGGATTCCGAGAAAGTTGGTATTCCCTGAACCGACTGGTAGGCGTCCGAAAGGTAGGCCGAAACGTCAATGGGAGGATTGCATTAAGGCTGATTTTGGGGGCTTGGGCTTGACCGGTGAACATTGGACGAGTCTGTGCAGGCGAAGTTTGGTGGTATCGGCATCGAACCTTCGGGTTCGGTAAGCCTATTATTATTATTATTTCCTTCGATTACATGCGATATGACAACAATAAGACACATATGCGACTCCATTCACTCTGCCCAGCGGTCACTTAACAGTTGATTCAAATTTAATAAAATAATTGACCGTCGCGCTTGCACATATGCAATCACAAAATAAAATTACAAATTGAGAATATAAACACATGACTATTTTAATTCTTAACAATTTTCATTTTCGAACGATAACGATTTTAGGGTGGTGGTTGTGCAATAGTAGTCTATTGTCATTAATCACCAGCAAGTATATCTCTTAAAATGTTGGATCTGTTGGTGTATAGCATGTCTGATAGAAGCCATTACTTCAAAAATATTGTACGTGAAGACAATATAAATTTTTTACTCAATGACCTTTCGAAGTGACCTCTTGGGAACCACTCTCATAGACCAATCTTCTGTAACTCGTTACTTTTAGTCTATATAGAATAGAATAGAATAGAATAGAATAGAATAGAAAATAATTTTTATTCTGGGACTGGGTCCCCTAAGAATAACAGCTTTGTACAGTTTAAGTATTCAGCATGTCTGGCCAACAGACCGAAGGAACATAATTTCTACTAATTACATTTATGGGTTAATTTATGTGTGTATATTACTCACGCATATACACACATATATACAAGAAAAAAAATATATACAATGATAACATAAAATAAAAACAATTCCTAGAAAATATTGTGTTGAACAAACTTAAATATAAATGAATAGATAGCATCGTTTAAATATATACTATAAACAAATATCACTTTCAAAGTGTGATGTAAGTAATATAAATATCACAGTTTTTAAGCGTCTTTTTGGGATAATAAAAGGTATTGGAAAAGTTGGGATTTGAATGAGGAGAGAGAAGCAGCATGGCGGATAAGAGTAGGTAGAGAATTCCAGAAAGTAGAGGAGCGGACAAGGAAGGAACGATCAAATGTTTTAGTTCTATGGGTAGGAAAGTAAAGGTCGGAATGGCGGGATCTTGTTTCAAGTGAATGGACTGAAGATTTAAATTGGAGGAGACTGTAAATGTATGGAGGGTGTTGGGAGTTAATGATTTGGTAAGATATACTATCTTTTATTGTATGGCAGTCCTAAGTCCGGATGACATTGCCTTCTTCTTATAATATTTTTACTTTCACTTACCTATATATTGTAATGTATTGAGGATACTGAGGGGAGTTCATAATTAAATAATATTAATATTTTTTTTTTTTTTTTAACAATTCTTTATTGAGCGATATTACAATATGTCCAATTTAGGACATTTTTAATAGGGATAAAGTACAACATTCATACTGCATTTACATGATATATACAAAACAATAAATTTATATAATCATAATACAGTATGAATATATACAAAACAAAATCTATACAAAAGTCACTCATACCTATATACAATTCACAAGCATACAACACGTGAGTGGAGAATCTAGCGAATGCTAGAACTCCAATATACATTTTACAAGAGGTCTCGAGGCCACTGCCGTTTCAACCTTCTAGGAGGATGGTAAGGATGTATGGAGCTGGATATGGATTGAGCTAGGGGATTAGGGTGATGGATAAGGTTCTGATGGAATTTAGAGAATTTTAATGGTATAAGGTCTAAAATAAATGGAATATTTAGGTCGCGGTGTAAGGTATAGTTGGATACATAATAAGGAGCATTAACTATTGTTCGGAGGACTTTTGATTGGAAGGATTGAATGCGTTTGATGTTAGAAAATTTGGCTGTCCCCCACAGTTCATGTCCGTAAGTCCAGATAGGTTTCAGTACTGTCTTGTATATTAGCAGTTTGTTCTCGATAGATAATTTAGAATTTCTGTTCAGTAGTCTGTATAATTGTCCAAATCGTCGATTAAGTTCTTGTCGTTTAAGTCTAGTATGCGGGTTCCAAGTTAGCCTTTTGTCCAGAAGGAATCCAAGATACCGGACTGTGTCGGAGAAAGGAAGCGGAACGGAGTTAAAGAGAACTGGAGGGCAGGATTGTCTTCGAAGGGTAAAGGTGACATGTTTGCATTTGGATTGATTAAGATGATCCCACCTTCGCCAGTCAACAGTGTTGTAAAGGTATCTCGTTATTTGTAATATTGTATGGCAAAGGTAGTAGTGAAAATTTCTCTCAGTATTCTCAATCAGAGTGATAGGCAATGTATTAATATAATTTGTATGTGTAGGTTAATAATTATAGTAATGTATTAATTGAATCTTGTTTACTTTAATCTTACCCTGCATGCCACCTATTGGATTGGTAAACACGATACCTTTGGAAAGGAGATCCAATGGTATCATTAAATATATTTTATACATTGACTAAATATAGTAAGTAAGCTAGTTTTTGAAGCTACCGCTGCCTTAGAAAAGCAGCCGGTCAAAAACATAGCAATATGAAATATTGCGATCGTAAAAATTTTCGATTTCCAGTTTTAAACGAAAATACACGTTTTAGGATTTCCTGAATCCAAATAACCATGCCCCGAAAAAAGGTCTGTGTGTGTGTGTGTGTGTGAGTGGTGTGTCTAGCGCAAGAACGATAAGTTGTACGAAAATGAAATTTCATATTCAAGACAAATATCCGCCCGAGATGTTACAGCATTTTCATCAAAATCGGCTTACCTGAAGAGCCACTTTATACCATGCATTTTGCACCTTTTTACGATTTTCTTAAAATACGGCTTCAATGATTTTGATTAAAATCGCTATATAGATGTAAAATTTAATATAATGTAGGTTTCATTCTAATTAAAATAGTCTTACTGGGCATGAATGTCGATATTTTAAATTTTCTTCTTCTGAAGTACCTATCATTTTGTAGATTTAAAAATATTAAGTACATCATCTTATTAGCATGTTGAGAGAATTTGACAACTAAAGGAGAAAAGTGAATATTTTTTATGTAATTTTTTTTTTTTTTTTGAAAATAAGAACAGTAATATAGCCGTATAATATACCGTTGGGAAGGGAAAGATATTTGGAAAAAAATATTATCTGATACAGTAACTTGTAAAGGGTAATAGAAAGTGACGAATGAGAAATAAACTTATTAGTGATTAACAAATAATATTATTTAATCTAAATCATATGTTTCTAAAGAAAATGAATACACGTTTTCATTAAAATCAACATAAAATATTTTTCAAAATGAAGTATATTTATTGGGATGTTTCACATGAAATTTCCGTTTTTGTTGTTTTCTTCCGAATGTGTACATATTTAGCACAACTAAATGCAAGTGCATCTACTGTTTCCAGGATTTTAAGTGTATTGGGAAAGTAATAAAGCTCGATACATGGGTACCTCATGATCTCACTGAGCGGCAGCAAGACCCCATGTTTCAAAACATACCGTGCAAAAATTGAAAGAACTGGGCTACGAAGTTCTTCCGCACCCACCATATTCTCCCGACTTGTCTACAACAGATTACCACCAATTCAGGAATTTAGACAACTTCGTCAAAGGAAAACTTTTGGAAAATGATGATCAAGTGAAAAGTGCGTTTTCAGATTTTGTTTCACTTCAAAGCTCAGAGTTTTTCAGTTCGGGGATAAAAAAGTTGGTGTCACGTTGGGAAAAATATGTAGAAAAAGAAGGTAAATACTTCGAATAAAATTATCTTATTTTCATATCGTATTTTTAACAAAAATCCTTTACCTTGAAAACGGACATTTCATGTGACACAACCCAATAATAATTTTTAAATTGATATTAACAGTCGAGGGAAGTGAATGTCGTATTTGTCCGCATCAGATTTTTTTTTAAATATATACATTTAAAGTTGACGAAGTAAATTATAATATAAATAACATTGTTTACTTGCGAAGCGACGTGATATCAAAGACCCCACGGGAGATAAGCCACTCTTCCACACCCACCTCACCTCAGAGGATATAAATTAAACAAACTGGAGTAGAGACAAGAAGCCAACTCGGCTCAACATTAATTAACTAAGGGGGCGGAATGAGGAGATAACGCGATCCCATTGGCTGGGGAAAGGGTAGGGCAAAGAGATAGTTTCTAGTTTCGAGAATATTTTGCGGTCTAGAGATCACTAGATCTCGGCTAATGGCGCGTTTATGGAACATGCGTTTCGGAGGCTGTAGCGATAGCGGAGTATCCAATAATTATATAGAAGCCGCTACCCCTCCAGCCCACAAAACGCCTGCAGATAAACACGCCTTAAGACTTCTCGGGGACCAGAGCATACTGTTAACATCACATTACCTGTAACTTCAATCATGTGCATTAATATTAACATGAACTACTAGTGAAATATCTGCTCTATTGGCCAATCAGATACTATTTCAACTAATTTCATGAGAAATGAATAAAGTGTTATTATATAATTGCACAGTTTAATGTGAGTCTGTAAAATTTCAACGGAAATAGCAGTAGAAGTATGCATGCCCAAAGCACTAGTCACTAAATACGTTTTAAAATCTATGTTGACGCTGTAATCAAGTCCCCTAAGTATTGAAGGTATTTCGATTACGCCTCACAGATTTTGGCTCAGAAAAAAAGACTCACATATGAAAACTGCAATCATTTCAATCAAAAAATATTAAGACTTATAACGACATCTTCTTGCTACGTAAATAAGAAAACTCTACACACGGAGTTGCAACAGCCAACAGCTGACGAACTCCCTATTCGCGTTTTGATGAAATAGTGCAAGGATACGACAATAGACTTCTAAAGGACACGACAATAGACTTACAAATGACACATCAATAGCTAAAATGCCTGGTAGAAGAAGACTGAAGAGGAGCTGGATTAGAGACCTCCTCTGCTAAATTAAAACCTAGAGAGGGGTCCGGCAGGACACAGGGACAACAAATATCAAGATATATAAAAAAAGAAAGTAGACACAAGCATCACTACTCGCTTGCTACTTAAATGTATGTTTTATTTTAAAGTTTTTTTTTTTCAGTTTTGAAAAAGTGAGTTAAAAATATATACTTCTAGATTTTGAAATGTTTTTTAGCCGCTATAAATCTCGTTAAAATACAATAAAAATTGAACTTATTTCTAAAAAACCCTCTAATAATAATAATAGGCTTACCGAACCCGAAGGTTCGATGCCGATACCACCAAACTTCGCCTGCTCAGACTCGTCGAATGTTCACCGGTCAAGCCCAAGCCCCCGAGATCAGCCTTAATGCAATCCTCCCATCGACGCTTCGGTCTACCTTTCGGACGCCTACCAGTCGGTTCAGAGAATACCAACTTTCTCGGAATCCGTTCCTCACTAAGCCCAACAACTTTACGCGCCCATTTGAGTCTCCGCGATGATATCAACTCAATTATATTCACAGGGTACAAACTCCGCAATTCCGCGTTGTGCAACCTTCTAAACTCCCCAGTGGCCTCATCTCTCTTTGGACCAAATATTTTACGCAGTACCTTATTCTCGAAAACCTTAAGCCGTTGTTCATCCTTCAAAGTAAGCGGCCACGTTTCGCATCCGTAAAGAACCGTTGGAAGAATAATAGTTTTATAAAGTCTAACCTTTAAGTTTTTAGACAGAAGCCGCGAGCTAAGTAATTTAGCAACTGAATAATAACACGCATTACCCACCTTTAACCGGGACTTTATTTCTTCCTGGATTTCATACGTGTTCAAAAGTATGACCTGAAATATTAATATCATCAAGATTTCTGCAACTAATCATATATTTCGTCTTATCGGTATTTAATTCAATTTAATTTAATTGTTTACCGGTTTTTATTAACATAAAAAGCCTCTAAAAAAAAAAAAAAAAAAAAAAAAAAAAAAAATCATGAATATGAAGCTATTACATGTATGTTAATAATTTGGCATCTTTGCTAATTCAAGTCAAAATATTAGAGTGCTTCCATTGGGAAGCTTCTCTACATGTGTTTCATGCCTTTTTATATTTAATTAAAATTTACTTGTTGTATTACTTGTTATACAGTTGTAAATTCCAATAAATAAATATATTAAAAAAATACATATAAATATAAGTATAATAATAATATAATAAGATGATTTTGCTACTATGTGGTCAGAAATCTGATTATCTTTAAAATGATTACTTCCTCTTTAAATAAGTAGGTATATATATATATATATATATATATATATATATATATATATATTTTTTTTTTTTTTTTTTTTTTTTTTTATTGGATTTTGATGTAAAATTTGTTGTAACATCTCGGGCGTATAGTTTTATTAAATATGAAATTTCAGTTCCGTACGACTTTCCGGTTTTGCGCTAAACTTACCACACCCACACACACATACCTTTCTTCGGGACTTTTTTTTTTTTTTTTTTTGTCCATCCCTACCTCGCCTTTGAAGGCTATACGGAGGCTCTCTCGGGCCAGGGGGTGAGGGCGGGGGATATATGCCGAGATAAAATCCCCCAGCACGAGAGTCGAACTCGTAATTATTTGGTTTTAACTTTTTCGGCAACGCGCGCTAATACGTTCGGTCACCCCGCCCCCATCCTTTTTTCGGGACTTGGTTATTTGGACTCAGGAGACCTTAGAACGTGTATATCCATTGAAAACTAAAATTATAAAATTTTCACGATCGCATTACTTTCCCTTACTATATATTTTATATATAAGTAAGTGAAAGTAATAATCGTTAACTAAACCTATTTGAATCGGCCTATTTATTGTTGCATTGAGTAGGAGTGGAGCTTAATATAGAACGTCAACATACCTAACCCTCTTCGCTCTTAAATCGATGGAATAATTGAATTTACAAAGCTTCGGGAAAGAATTAATTAAATTTGTATTTGAAAAGAACATTGTTTGATTACTCTCTTGCTATTTAATTAAAAACACTTTACAACTTGTACCTACATTTGTATTTTTGTATTGGAACTTCCCAAAGGGGTTCAAGTGTGGGCGTTATCGTATTCTAAAATATAATCGAACTTCAAATACCGCTGCCATTGTTTCATTAATTCCCCATTCTCTGATACAACAGCCATGAATTTTAAAGGAAAACTCTATTGATATGGGGTCCGTCATGAATCGTGGCGACTGGATGTTATATATTTGAGGTTCTGACTGAACAAGTAGAAGTTTTTTTCTTTGACTATTCAATCAGGATTTAGTTCTCCCTCAAGCGAACACAGTTTGACGTATTGTAGTATATATTTGAAAAACATATCTTTATATTACATCCTGACATTCTGATTGAAATAAATTTTGGAAATTTTCCTCAACATTTTGAATCAAAGTTCACATTTTTACTCCTGACAATTTATCTCACAACTTCAACTGATCCTCCTTGATAATAACGCACACAACTGGGATATTAGGAAAAATATATCCAAGAAAAGCATTACGTTCCTTCTTCACCACTATCAAGGCGAGTAGGCTACATTCTCTGACGAGAACTGAGTGAGTATTACTAATTTTACTTTTACATACTATATATAGTAAGGGAAAGTATTGCGAACGTGAAAATTTTCGATTTCCAGTTTTCAATGGAAATACACATTTTAGGGTCCCTTGAGTCCAAATAACAAAAAAAAAGGTGTGTGTGTGAGAGGTAACTCCCGAGCGGAAACGGTATGTCTTATGAAACTGAAATTTCATATTTAAGACAAATATACGCCCGAGACGTTACAAAACCTTTTCCATCAAAATGAGCTTACCAGAAGAGCCACTTTATACCTTGCATTTTGCACTTTTTTTCGATTTTCTCGAAAACGCTTCCGACAATTTTGATTAAACTCGCTATATCGATGTAAAATTTAATGTACTTTAATATTATTTAGGTTTTATTCGGATTAAAATGGCCTGACAGGGCTTAAATGCCGATATTCTAAATTTTCTTTTTCTAAAGTACCTTTAATTTTGTTGATTCTATAAAAATATCTATATTATCTTCTTACCACTGATGAAAAACAGGTAAATATATAAATTGAATGAATTCGATACCCAACTAAAAGAGAAAACAGAAAAAATATTTTTTTAATGCTATTTTTCATTTTGAACATTAGAACAGTAATATACATGTATGACATACCGTTGGAAAGCTAAAGATTTTAGAAAAAATAATATCTTATACTCAAGCTTTTAAAAGTTAATAGAATGTCATGAAATGAAGATAAAACTAACTGATTATTTTAGATAATAATATAATAGATTTATTAATAAAACACATGTTTCTATAGAAATTCAATTTAATTAATTCTTTAATAGTTTCGCGTATTTTTATCTCTAACTGTATTTGAAAATTCTTTTATTGATTTTAAAAATGGAGGTTAGTGAATGTCGTGTGTTGCCCGCACCAGATTTTTTGTTTGTAAATTTGTTTAAAAATTCCTTAATTGATATAAATAACGGAGCTATGTGAAAGTCGAGTGTTGTTCACACCAGATTTTTTGTTTATAAATTTGTTTAAAAATTCTTAAATTGATATAAATAACGGAGGTATGTGAAAGTCGAGTGTTGTTCACACCAGATTTTTTGTTTATAAATTTGTTTAAAAATTCTTAAATTGATATAAATAACGGAGGTATGTGAAAGTCGAGTGTTGTTCACACCAGATTTTTTGTTTATAAATTTGTTTAAAAATTCTTAAATTGATATAAATAACGGAGGTATGTGAAAGTCGAGTGTTGTTCACACCAGATTTTTTGTTTATAAATTTGTTTAAACATTCTTAAATTGATATAAATAACGGAGGTATGTGAAAGTCGTGTGTTGCTCGCACTAGATTTTTTGTTTATAAATTTGTTTAAAATTCTTAAATTGATATAAATAACGGAGGTATGTGAAAGTCGTGTGTTGCTCGCACCAGATTTTTTTAAAACATGCGGTTATGATTGGTTTTTTTTTTAGTGATGCAATTGCTATGAGCAGGACTGTACATATCGATAATCGCCATAGCCTGGAGGAGCTACTAAATAAGGTTCAGCTTTCCAAATAACTACCTCCCCCCTCCCTCCGCCCCCCAGCTTCCTCCCGATAGATTTATAGTGAGGGGGGGGGGCTGATACCGCGGCCATGTATTATGTGTATTCGAGCGATAAATTTATTCTTGGAGCAAATTGATTTGATCCTGAGGATGGAAGGGCTATTACCGGAGGCTGCGAAAGAGGGAGATAGGGGCAATATATTGAAGGACTCGGGGTAATGATGTCCCCTAACTCCAGTCATTACATCCTCAACTGGTTCAACCTCCGGGGCCCTACCTCCGCTGAAAATACCCAAAGCCCTAGAGTCACTCTCAGGTAGCGTCGTCCGCCATCCAAGGGATATCGATGACAATATTAGTTCACTTACCTACTTACGTTACATTTATACGATATACAGGGTGAATTATATTGAGGATGTATAGTCGACTGTAGAAACTATTATGGGTGGAATAATCAGGAGTCAGTCATTTTTTTTTTAATTTTGCTAACGTTTCGGCCCAAGCTTGTGAGCCATCATCAGCGCATTACTGAGCCATGTCCAAGCATAAAACTGGGTTATAAACCATTTTCATGCTTGGGCATGGCTTAGTTTTTATAGCATTTCCAAGTCAATTGTAACCTTTTCCAAGTCAAATGTAACTTTTTCCAAGTCAAATGTAACCTTTTCCAAGTCAAATGTAACCCTTTCCATTTCAAATGTCACCTTTTCCATTTCAAATGTCACCTTTTCCAAGTCAAATGTCACCTTTTTCATTTCAAATGTTACCTTTTCCAAGTCAAATGTCACCTTTTTCTTCACTTCTAGCCTTAAATATTCCGTTTATTTATTTATTTATTGAAAAATAATTAGTTTAATTGACATTATGACTTTTTTAATAATTTTGGCATATAATAATTGATATTTTTTTTGGGTCTCTTAGATATTTGATATCAAGTTCTGTTTTTTACTAGCTAATATTAAAAAAAAAATAATTATCGTCTATTTAGTTTTAAGATAGTTGTTGATTTTGAGTTTTTTAGAGGGGAGGGGTAGTTTTTTTGAATAATTAATGTGTTTTCGAGTATTATAATTAAATTTTTCGAGCTGTATTTTTTATCGCTCGCGTGCATTTTAACTCGCATTAAATTTTAATGTTTTTTATTGATATAGGGATTAATTAATGTGCTTTCGGGTGGTTATGATTACGTTTTTTGAGCTGTATCTTTTATCGGTCATGCGTATTTCAACTCATATTTACTTTTAATGTTTTTTATTGATAAAGGGATTAATTATTTTGATTTCGGGTGGTTATCATAAGGTTTTTCGAGCTGTATTTTTTTCGCTCGCGCTTATTTTAACTAAAATTTACTTTTTATGTGTGTTTATTGATATAGGGATTAATTAATGTGCTTTCGGGTGGTTATGATTACGTTTTTCGAGCTGTATTTTTTATCGCTCGCGTGCATTTTAACTCGCATTAAATTTTAATGTTTTTTATTGATATAGGGATTAATTAATGTGCTTTCGGGTGGTTATCATAAGGTTTTTCGAGCTGTATTTTTTTCGCTCGCGCTTATTTTAACTAAAATTTACTTTTTATGTGTTTTATTGATATAGGGATTAATTAATGTGCTTTCGGGTGGTTATGATTACGTTTTTCGAGCTGTATTTTTTATCGCTCATGCGTATTTCAACTCGCATTTACTTTTAATGTTTTTTATTGATATAGGGATTAATTATTTTGCTTTCGGGTGGTTATGATTACGTTTTTCGAGCTGTATTTTTTTCGCTCGCGCTTATTTTAACTAAAATTTACTTTTTATGTGTTTTATTGATATAGAGATTAATTAATGTGCTTTCGGGTGGTTGTGATTACATTTTTTGAGCTGTATTTTTTATCGCTCATGCGTATTTCAACTTCTATTTACTTTTAATCTTTTTATTTTTATAGGGATCTATCCTTGTGTTTTCGCGGGGTTATGAAAATGTTTAAAAAAGCTTTTTTTTTATCACTCGTGCGGTTTTTTTTTTTTTTTTTTTTATTATTATTATTTTATTAAAGGATTAGTTATAGGTCCTTTTCTAGCGTCCTGAGTAATTTTTTCAACTAAATCTTTTGTAAAGGATCCGCTTCCTAACTTGGTCTTACAATTATTTGATAATTTAATTGAGGAATCGTTTATTCTATTTTCGGGTGTTCTGATAACATTATTTGAACCAAATTTGTTATCGCTTTTACTCATTTTAAGTTACTGTTTCTATCTCATAAATATTCGATAGAGGGATCGTTTATAGTGTTTTCGGGAATACTAATAGAGCTTATGACATTTATTTATAGCTAGTGCACATTTTAACTTAAATGAAAAGTGATCTAGAAGAATGCGCAATCGCGATGTAACGTCCAAATCAAAAATGTAATAAGATCCTGCAAAAAAACAATAAATAATTTTTACATCATATTATAACATAATACCTACGGTTTGTAGAAATTCCCAAGCGCATAAAAGAATAAAGTTCAAAACACGTTATGAGAATCCCCTAAAACAAAAACAAAGAAAGACTACTGCAAATGCAAGTTTAAATGAGAGCAAGCGACAATAAAAACGGCTTAAACAACGTAATCACAAGACCCGAAAAGATAATTACAAACGTCTATAACAATAAAAAATATCAAAAGTAAATCCGAATTGAAATACGCATAAGCGATAAAAGATACAGCTCAAAAACGTAATCATAACCACCCAAAAGCACATTAATTATCTCTATATAAATAATAAACATTAAAAGTAAATTCACGTTAAAATGCGCGGGAGCGATAAATAAATAAAACTAAAAAAACATAATTATAGGACCCGAAAACACAATTTTCAACACCTATATCAATAAAACACATAAAAAGTAAATTTTAGTTAAAATAAGCGCGAGCGAAAAAAATACAGCTCGAAAAACGTAATCATAACCACCCGAAAGCAAAATAATTAATCCCTATATCAATAAAAAACATTAAAAGTAAATGCGAGTTGAAATACGCATGAGCGATAAAAAATACAGCTCGAAAAACGTAATCATAACCACCCGAAAGCACATTAATTAATCCCTATATCAATAAAACACATAAAAAGTAAATTTTAGTTAAAATAAGCGCGAGCGAAAAAAATACAGCTCGAAAAACCTTATGATAACCACCCGAAAGCACATTAATTAATCCCTATATCAATAAAAAACATTAAAATTTAATGCGAGTTAAAATGCACGCGAGCGATAAAAAATACAGCTCGAAAAACGTAAAGTTAATGAATCACACACAGTGGAGATATTAAAATAATGCTTTTATTATCAGAACAAAATAGATATTCAGAATACAATAAACTGTGCTGAGGAGTTAGGGTGACTTCAAGTGTACATTCCGAGGTCTCCTTCTAAGAGTGTGACACAAGTAAATGTTACAACTAGAGTGATGAGTTTTTTTTTTTTTTTTTTTTTTTTTTTTTTTTTTTTTTTTTTTTTTTTCTAAGCCCCATGGGATTTGGGGTTGAAGTCAAGGAAGGATAAGGGAAGGAATCAAGGGTCCTCTTTTACTGCATCAGATGCATTCTAAGAGGGGTCTGAGGATAGGGAGATTTTCGGGGTCGGGAAGCAGTTTATGAGTCAGTTCTAGTGATGGGGCTCACTAGTCTTTTTGAGTCAGTGAAAGGAAGTTATGTTTTCTCAGTCTAGTCTGAGAGTTTGTACGTAGTCCTGCCAGCGCTGTGGCCGTCCTGTTGGAGTCAGTGTATTAAACAGTGGGTTCGTGCAGTACCGGAGGCTATCAAAGAATTTGATATGCCTGCGGGAGATGAACTCCGTCACTGTCGGGAGGTCTAGGGTGTCATATAACTGGTCTGTCTTTGTCCTATGTAGTGAGGTATGCCTTACCATTCGTCGTAATACTCCGTTTTGAAACTGCTGAAGTCTCTTTGCCGTCGGTGCTGTTATGTTGTTTAGCAACGGTGCTCCGTAGAGGAGGGCTGGTCTGAGAACGGCTTTGTAAATTAATATTTTCAGGCGAAGTGATAGGTTTGGAGACATCAGTAAGTGATTCAATCGGTAGGACTTGGTCCTAACCGATTTAATCTTTTTTAGGCAGTGATTGGCTAGTGTTAGATGCCTGTCGAGGGTGATGCCCAGGTACACTATGCTATTGGCTGGCTGATTTTCGACTCCTGCTACCTTGTAGGTCTTCGGTAGAGGGCGCTTGTTCTTTTGGAAAGAAAAGATAATACAGTCGGTCTTCTTGGGATTAACTGTAATATTTAGTCTTTCCAGCTTTGTAGTTATTTCATTGCATGCCAACTCCGCCTGTCGTAGAGCTGTCTCTGCGTTCATCGAGCTACTGTAGATCGCTATGTCATCGGCATAGGCCGCTACAGTAGCTTTTGTGTATCTTGCTCCAACAGTTTCTGCCGTGTATATTGAAAATAGGACTGGTGATAGCACGGACCCCTGGGGGACTCCGCAGGTGAGGTCGAATTCCTTGGAGAAGGCTCTGCCAACCAGCACTTCTATTTTACGCCCCTGTAGGAAGGACCGCAAGGTGGTGTAGAGCTGCTCAGGAAATTCGTTATCTAGCAGTGTCTTACATAGTAGACTATGGGACACTGAGTCAAACGCTTCCGTACAGTCTATTGAGATCATTGCGGTGGCGTCGTTTTTGTTTGTGCTTCGGCTTACTTCCGCTTGTAGTTTCGCCAGGTGGTGATCCGTGCAGAGTCCGGCCTGAAAGCCAGTCTGTTCCGGTGGGATTAGGGCTACCTCTGAGCAATAAGTCTTGAGATAATTAAGAATAATTTTCTCAAAAATCTTGCCCAGGTGCGGAAGCAAGCTGATTGGCCTATAGTCGGCTGGCTGGGATCTATTCTTCGCGGGTTTCAATAGCGGGAAGAGGATAGCTCTTTTCCATGCCTCAGGGAAGTATCTCAGCCTGAGACAGGAGTTGTAGAGGTTAGTCAGGTGAGCTATCCCCTTTCTAGGGAGCATCTTCAACAATACAGTCTGTATCCCGTCATGGCCTGGGGCTTTATTCCCCCTCGAACGACGGAGAATTGCCTTCAGCTGTTTCGGGGATACATACATGTAGTTGTTTCCGATCTCTTCAGTGGGAAGTTCTGCGGGGGCTCCTGTGCGTTGTGTTATTTTTCCACTGTAGTAGTCCGCAAACTTCTTGGCCTGTTCTTCGTCTGTCAACAGTCTTTCTCCGTCATGAAGGACTGTAGAGCTTCGTTTTCTGGTGCTTGATTTTATTAGCTTCCAAAATTTTTTGTGGTCGCCGTGCGTAGCCCGTAGTTTCTCATGCCACTGTGCAGTCCGCCATTGTTTCATGAGGTTTCGGATCTGAGTGGTAAGTGAATTTACCACCGTCTTCACCTCATGATCCCTGGTCCTGTACCATTTATTCTTCCACTTATTGCGCAGGGCAATAAGTTTCAGAATATGGTCTGGCGGAGGACGCAGAGCTGGCGGAAGTGGTGAGAACTTCGGGATAGCAGCGTCGGCGGCACTTTTAATGATCTCGGTGAAGGAAATAAGATAATCATCTATTTCCTTCTTTGTCCTCAGAGGGGAGACTGTCGGCAGTTTGTGATAGACCTGTGCTTTGTAGGTCTCCCAGTCTGCGTCAGTATACTTGTATTTCGATGGGGGTGGGGGTGGTATTTCGCCGTCTACCAGGTAAAGCACAGGCCTATGGTCTGAGATTTCGTCCTCCAGCGCTATGCAGTCCAGAAAGCGGTGTGGTTGTCTCGTGAGCAGGAGATCAACTGTGGATTTCTTCGTCCTGTCAGCTTTGTGTATTAAAGTGTGGGTGGGTGGATGCACTACTGTAACAGGGGTTTTCAGTATTATTTTCCCAGCTTTATTATTGGACATGTTATTCCAAACGGTGTGCCGAGCGTTGAGGTCTCCGATAACCCAATGGTTTGATTTCTTGGCACACTCGTTCAGTAGCTGGGAGAAGTCTTCTGTTGAGGTACAGGGTCTCCTGTATAAACCAGTGATGATAGTTGGTTTATCCAGGAGAACCTGCACAGTTTTGTGGTGAATTTTGGGGTCCCTGATATCCACTGGTGGGGGGTGTTCCCTCCATCTGGTTCCCTGACGAATGGCTATCAGGACCCCTCCTACTTTTTCTATTGGTTGATCTCCTGTCAGATCGTAACCTGGCAGGCGTATGCGCTGGGGGCTCACTCTGGTGTCGGTGAGGATTACTACAGTGGGCTGGGTCCGTGCTATCAAAGCATAAACCTCCGTAATTTTTGGCATCAGTCCGTCTGTATTGAAGTTAAGTACAGTCAGTTGTCCGTTCATGGCTGCAATAGAGATTTAAACAAGCTAGTCAGCTTGTCTGTGTTCTCAGCCAGTTGGTTCAAAGTTTTCATCATTAGCTCCGCCCATGGAGGGGGAGTGTCATGATTGGCTCTGTCCGCGTAAGTCCGGTTGGTCTGGCGGGAACTGGGTGGGGGTTGAGCCTGGTCTCCCATTGGCCCGCTAGCCACAGGCTGAGCGGGCTCGGTGTGCCGAGGTGGGGGGTTGGGCTGGCTCTTATTCTTACTTGTGGTCGGTGACTTCTTAAGGCCTGCCCTCTCCTTGAATCTCTTAATTCTCTCAAGGAGCGCCTGACGCGCCTTACATCCGGAGAAGGATGCTACATGGGTTTCCCCACAGTTTGCACACTTCACCGGATTGACTGCTCTCGGGCACTCCGATATGGCGTGAGGGCCGGCACATCTGACACAGGCCACTGCCTTACCGCAGTGGTTTTTGGTATGGCCAAAACCTTGGCACCGATAGCACTGTACGATGCCTTTTTTGCCACGGTACGGTTTCACGTTAAATCGAACTCGATTTATGTGACGGAGGTTGATGACGTCCTCCAATTTGGTATCTTTTGTGGTTGTGAGCAGAATGAGGGGCAGGTCGGTCCTCTTCCCGTCTTTATCACTTCTCTGCATTCTCCTCACATCCGTCACCCCTTTCAGGCGTTGGGTTAACTCGTTTCTAACGTCTTGGATGTCGTGATCTATATCCAGGTCGTAGATAACGAATTTATTAAATTTAGGGCCACCCCCTGTGGAATATGTGTGAAATGGGATATTTCTGTTTTTGAGGAGGGTAAGGATGCCATTATGTATCTCTAGAGTGCCAGGGTAGACCCTTACACCCTCGGTGGTTTTTCGGATGGTGAAGTCCTCGAAACCGGAAGCTCTGAGGTCGCTCACTACACCGTTTGTATTCGACGCACTCATCACAATGGGAGGGGCTTTTTTCGGCGCGGCACTATTCACTGTGGCTCCCGCACTGCCAGTGTCACTGTCACTTAAAATACTAAAATTGTTTATTGTACTCACGGTAAAGTTCGTCGCCGTATTCGCGGTTTTGCAGAACCGCTTGGGTAGTAACCATTCCCCTTCTTCCTCCTGACGGGGCTTCTCCTTTCTCCCACTCGTCGATGACTGTGGTGCTGCTGCTGTCATTCCGAGGGCCTGCCTGCTGGTGGAGGCCGCCTTCGTCTTTTCACCTTTGTTCTTACTCATCGTGGTGGACTTGCTAGAGCCACGCTACCCTTACCCTAACAGGGTGGCTGTCAAGATATGCTCCACGGGATACGTGTGGATCCTGACAGCTCGAGGGCGCTAATCTTAGCAAGTCAAGAAAGCTAAACACGGGGCCAGAGGTCTTCTGTCTTCAAAAAGTAGAACCTTCTTCCTCGGCTGCTAGCTGGTGACTCGTGTACCTTGAGTAGTGATGAGTTTTGAGGATCAAAAGGTATATATAGCAAGGTTTTGTAGAGGGGATGAGGAAGCAGCAGGAAGCGGCACAACAAAGGAAGTACTTCCAGATGTTGGGTTCTGTGTCCTAAGTACAGGTATGTGTTCTTTGTCGGTACTTGGCCTGTCCTTTCTAGGTTTATGGGTGACACCCTCAGGTATAGAAAAGGAAGTTGTTAATAATTACTGTATATTATTTATAAGTTAAGTCTCATTCTATAACTGTAATCATAACCACCCGAAAGCACATTAATTAATCCCTATATCAATAAACACACATAAAAAGTAAATTTTAGTTAAAATAAGCGCGAGCGAAAAAAATACAGCTCGAAAAACCTTATGATAACCACCCGAAATCAAAATAATTAATCCCTTTATCAATAAAAAACATTATAAGTAAATATGAGTTGAAATACGCATGACCGATAAAAGATACAGCTCAAAAAACGTAATCATAACCACCCGAAAGCACATTAATCAATCCCTATATCAATAAAAAACATTAAAATTTAATGCGAGTTAAAATGCACGCGAGCGATAAAAAATACAGCTCGAAAAATTTAATTATAATACTCGAAAACACATTAATTATTCAAAAAAACTACCTCTCCCCTCTAAAAAACTCAAAATCAACAACTATCTTAAAACTAAATAGACGATAATTATTTTTTTTTAAATATTAGCTAGTAAAAAACAGAACTTGATATCAAATATCTAAGAGACCCAAAAAAAATATCAATTATTATATGCCAAAATTATTAAAAAAGTCATAATGTCAATTAAACTAATTATTTTTCAATAAATAAATAAATAAAACGGAATATTTAAGGCTAGAAGTGAAGAAAAAGGTGACATTTGACTTGGAAAAGGTAACATTTGAAATGAAAAAGGTGACATTTGACTTGGAAAAGGTGACATTTGAAATGGAAAGGGTTACATTTGACTTGGAAAAGGTTACATTTGACTTGGAAAAAGTTACATTTGACTTGGAAAAGGTTACAATTGACTTGGAAATGCTATATCTAAATGTTCTATTTGATTTTATCTAATGAGCTCTCAAGTCCTTAAAAAACACGATTTACTATTGCAATGATTTTCTAAAGGTACTAATTACACAGTTAGTATCGTTCCAAAGCATACTAAAATTAAGTCCCGGTTAAAGGTGGGAAATGCGTGTTATTTATTATTCAGTTGCTAAGTTACTTAGTTCGCTGCATCTATCTAAAAACTTAAAGGTTAGAAATTATAAAACTATTATACTTTCGACGGTTCTTTACGGATGTGAAACGTGGCCCCTTACTTTGAAGGATGAAAAAAGGTTTAAGGTTTTCGAAAATAATATACTGCGTAAAATATTTGGTCCGAAGAGAGATGAGGCCACTGGGGAGTTAGAAGGTTGCACTACGCGTAATTGCGGAGCTTGTACCCTGTGAATATAATTGATTTGAAAGCATCTCGAGGCCTCAAATGGACGAGTAAAGTTGTTGGGCTCGGTGAGGAACGGATTCCGAGAAAGTTGGTATTCGCTGATCCGACTGGTAGGCGTCCGAAACGTAGACCGAAGCGTCGATGGGAAGATTGCGTTAAGGCTGATCTCGGAGGCTTGGGCTTGAACGGTGAACATTGGACGAGTCTGTGTAGGTAGAATTTGGTGGTATCGGCATCGAACCTTCGGGTTCGCTAAGCCTATTATTTTTTTATTTTCTTCCTCTCAGATAACTGGAACACCATCTACATCCCGGATAAAAATCAAGGGAAATTAGAATTTTTACTTATTTATAACTTTTCTCACAATTCCGCAGGTATCCAGGAGAACTGCTTTCTGCGCTAATTTTAGATTCTTTAGGTCTAGGCCAAGCTCTTCTGTGCCCTCTATGGTGCCTTTTAGGATTAGGCTATTCCAAGAGAGAACTATTGTAGTTGTTGTTACTTTTTCTAGACGGTAAAGTGATTTTATTTCAAGAGCGAGCTCTTGGTATTGTCGGATTTTTTCAGCTCTTGTGCATAACAGATTAGAGTCACTTGAAACAAAAATATCGATTATTCTGGCCATTTTGTTGGTTTTATCTAACACCAAAATATCCGGACGATTATGCAGCACTCTGTGGTCGGTGATAATTTGCTCATCCCAATAAACTTTTACATCTTTATTTTCCATAAGTTTCTCAGGGGTATACCGATAATAGGGTTTCTCTTCATCACCTAACAATCCCAGAACTTTTGGTGATATATTTTAGTAACATTATTATGTCTTGTCAAATAGTCTGTCCCAGCCAAAGCCTCACAATTATTTGTCACATGTTGAATAGACTCATGGGTCTTGGAGCAAAGGCGACATTTATCTATTACCGTATTTTCCTTCATTATGTGCCTCCTGTATGCTCTTGTTGCAACAACTTGGTCTTGTATAGCAATAATAAATCCGTCTGTCTCCGAAGGACGGCATAACTAAGGATTTTTTATTTCCATTAAAAAATCCTAGGGCAACCCGCAGGTTTGAACCCGCTCACCTTTGGCGTTGAAAGCGGTTATGCTAGCCAATACGCTATGGGTTACCCTAGTTACAACACTTTATATAAATGTGTGATTTATTAAGTATTCAATGTATATGTATGTAAAAGTTTCGAAAATCGCTCAACAAACAGAAAGTCAAAAGGTAAAATGCTCTTTCATATTTTAATATAAAGGAATATTATACGAAATTGAAAAAAACAAACAAACACAATGAGTTTGGTTGTAATATCATTAAAACTGTTCTGTATGGTTTTGAGTTTGAAAAGAGGAGCGTTAGATTGTTGCAGGTGGTGTTTTGGGGAGGGGCGAAAAGAGGGGGGAGGGTATTTCAGGTGGTGGTTGTGTGGGTATTACAGGTCCTTATCACAAAAAACATTTCCGCAAAAGAGACACAGAAAATTAAACCGGGTTTAATTCAATATAAAGACAAAGAGCTCCCGGGACAACCATTTCGCAAATTGGGGCTTTGCCGGATTATATACTGGGTATTGTATCTTGTATATTCTATCTCCTGTATATTGTATATTTTCAGGAATTACAGCTGTCTCCGGAGTATCTTGTATATATTTAATTTCCGTCCCAGGCACAACTTTTTATTTTTTATCTGTATGAATATTATTAACTCGCATAGAGAAAAACTAGGATTCTAGTAAGCTATGAGTACACCAAAGTAATTAAAAGCATATTTTTAAAAATTATTTATCTAATAATAAGGAAAAGTGTTTAGAGATTAATTTTATTTTACCCAAATTCGTTACAAACAACTTACAAGCTATTTATCGTAGCATTTAATTATAACAAAATAATTTTATAACAAAAACAACCAATAATCGCTAATATGTTTCGAAGAAGGATACAAATTATTACACAGTGGTTCATTATTTCCTGATATTTATCTTATAGCATGTCTCTTATAGTATTTATTAATTATATTTTATCATATTATATAGCTGATTAAGCAGATAACTTGTACGTAGAGTTTTGAAATCAACTATAGAACCAGCAAAAAAATTCTTTTTACATTGAAGGAAAAGTAGTAATTCCAAGATAGGTTGAACTGAAACCATTTCAATGATTCTTTTTTAATAATAATTTAATAAAAATAATAATAATAATAATAGGCTTACCGAACCCGAAGGTTCGATGCCGATACCACCAAATTCCGCCTACACAGACTCGTCCAATGTTCACCGTTTAAGCCCAAGCCCCGGAGATCAGCCTTAACGCAATCCTCCCATCGACGCTTCGGTCTACGTTTCGGACGCCTACCAGTCGGATCAGCGAATACCAACTTTCTCGGAATCCGCTCCTCATCGAGCCCAACAACTTTACTCGCCCATTTGAATCTCCGCGATGCTATCACCAGTTGTGCAACCTTCTAAACTGCCCAGTGGTCTCATCTCTCTTCGGACTAAATATTTTACGCAGTACCTTATTTTCGAAAACCTTAAGCCGTTGTTCAGCCTTCGTAGTAAGCAGCCACGTTTCACATCCGTAAAGAACCGTCGGAAGAATAATAGTCTTATAAATTCTAACTTTTGAGTTTTTATATAGATTCTTTCTTACTTTGAAGAAAATCCTTATCTTGAGGAGGAGAGGGCTACTAATGCAAATAGAATAAACTCTGGTGCGCGCAACGCACAAATTTCACTCACCTCCGTTGTAAAAATAAATTTAAGAATTTTTAAATACATATAGAGATAAAACTAAATAGTTAAAGAATTAATATAATTTCAATAGAGACATGTGTTTTATTAAGTAATCCATTATATTTTTATTTTCAACAATCAGTTAATTTTATTAACTTAATAAAATAACCTTATAATTAATATAAACTTTTACAGTTTCGCGTGTTATATAGTATTCTTTCTAAAATCCTTACCTATCCAACGATATATTATACATCTATATTACTGTTCTTGTGTTCTAAAAGAAAAAAATTGCATAAAGGAATATGTTTGCACTTTTCTCCATTAGTTGTTTATGAAATTCGCTCAACCCAACGCTGTTATCAATCATCGCTAACAAGATGGCGTCCCTCATTTTTATAATCTAAGAAATTAAAAACACTTAAAAAGAACATAATCGGCATTTAAACTGTGAGACTGTTTCAATCAGAATTATATCATTATTATAATATTATAATTAATCAATAAATATTACGATCCATTAGATTCTACATCGATATAGCAATTTTAATAAAAATTGCTACACTCGTTTTTGAGAATTTTAATTTAAGTTAAGTTGATTTTAATTAAGAAGTAGCTGTAAAATCTCGGACGTTTAGTATTCTTAAATTTGAAATTTCAGTTTCGCTCGATTTTTAGTTTTTGCGTTAGACTTACCAAATACGGACACACACACACACACACACACACAAAAAAAAAAACCTTTTTAGCGGGACTTAGTCATTTATACTCTGAGGACCCTAAAACGTGTACTTTCGGTGAAAACTTGAATCCGAAAGTTTACACGATAACATACTTTCCCTTACTATATATTTCATATATAAGTAGGTGAAAGTAAAAAAAGTATAATATTCGATGATTTTTTTTATAGTTAATAAATATTAATGTAAATTATTAACGTTAATTAAATACAGCAATATATAAAAAACGAGTGAAATAAATATTTTTTTCTAAATTTAGAAATATTATTGGGTTGTTTCAAATGAAATGTACGTTTTTATAGTTTCTGAAATGCATAAAGGATTATGCAGGTCTCTGTTGTTTTTTTCCGAATGTTTACATATTTAAAGTAAATAGTTACTAATCCTCTACCTTTGTATTATAAACATTAGCTTCACAATCAATTACCCACTTTTTATACTCATTATTTTTATTAATTATTTTTTATACCTCCAAATACGAACATGGAAACACGCGATTTTCGAGTAATATTTTTGCACGAGTCTAAACTCTGCCTTTCAGCAGGTTGAAATATTTGCAAGGCGTTTGGGGAAGAGTGTTAATGAACGGATCATTCGCCGTTGGTTTGCTAAGTTTAAGAAGAACTTCTTAAGAAGACCTCCGTCCATAATAGACAACTAAATGCAAGTGCATCTACCGTTTCCAGACATTTAAAGTGTATTGGGAAAGTAAAAAAGCTCGATACATGGGTACCTCATGATCTCACTGAGCGGCAGCAAGACCCCATGTTTCAAATTATACCGTGCAATAATTGAAAAGAACTGGGCTACGAAGTTCTTCCGCACCCACCATATTCTCCCGACTTGTCTCCAACAGATAACCACCTGTTCAGGAATTTAGACAACTTCGTCAAAGGAAAACTTTTTGGAAATGATGATCAAGTGAAAAGTGCGTTTTCAGATTTTGTTTTCAAAGCTCTGAGTTTTTCAGTTTGGGGATAAAAAAGTTGGTGTCACGTTGGGAAAAATGTTTAGAAAAAGAAGGTAAATACTTCGAATAACATTATCTTGTTTTCATATCGTATTTTTAATAAAAATCCTTTACCTTGAAAACGAGCATTTCATGTGACACAACCCAATAGAAGAATTAAAAATGATTTAATAGTAGTAACTGTAACTGCATGGAAATAAAAATTGGTTTCTATATATGATTTCGAAATGGACATACCTTCACTATCTAAAACTCAGTAATTGAGCATATTTAACACTTAAATAGAATGTTTTGGAACTGGAGAGTGGTGGAAGCAGGAGTTGTTGTTGAGATTTAGATGGGAGTAGAACCACAAGATTGGAAGGATAAGAAAGTTTTGGAGTTTGGTTGCTGCAGGAGTTGGACTCCTCGGGGCTTCACCACACCGCCCCGTCTCGCGGCTTGAATCTTCCTTTAATAATAATAATCTGCCTCTTACTTTCACTTACCTATATATGAAATATATAGCAAGGGAACGTATTGCGATCATGAAATTTTTCGAATTCTTATTTTAGAGTCCCCTGAGTAAAATTACCAAGTTCCACATAAAGGTCTAGTCTAGCTCGAAAAAAATTGTTTACATCTGAAATTTCAAATTTTAAGACAGTACCTGAGATGTTACAGCAACTTTCCCATCAATATTGGCCAACCAGAAGAGCCACTTTATACCATGAATTTTCCACCCTTTTACGTTTTTCTCAAAAACTGCTCTAATATCGCTATATCGATGTAAAATGCAATGGACCTTCATATCATAAAGGTTTCAATCTGATTGAAATAGTCTGACACGACTTAAGTGCCGATGAATTAAATTTTCTTCCTTTTAAAGTATCTTCAATTTTGTAGATTCGAAAAAAATGACCATTTCATGTTGTTATAATTGACCAAAATCGGCTAAATATATAAGTTTGATGAATTTGATAATCTACTGAAAGAGAAAAGATCGTAAATGTATGAGATTTTTGTGTTTTTGAACTTAAAAAAATTAATTTTTATGTACAATATACCGTTGGAAAGCAGAAAATTTATAGAAATAATCTGGTGCGGGCAACACACAACTTTAACTTACCTCCATTTTTTAAAATCAATGGAAGAATTTTCAAAAACAGTTAGAGATAAAAATACGTGAAACTATTTAAGAATTAATTAAATCGAATTTATATAGAAACATGTATTCTATTAAAAAATCTATTATATTATTATCTAAAATAATCTGTTAGTTTTATCTTCTTTTCATCACTCTCTATTAACTTTTAAAATCTTGAGTATAAGATAATATTTTTTCTATAATCTTTAGCTTTTCAACGGTAAATCATACATGTATATTACTGCTCTTATGTTCAAAAACAAAAAATTGCATTAAAAAAATATTTTTTCTGTTTTCAACATTAGTTGGGTATCGAATTCATTCAATTTATATATTTACCTGTTTTTCATCAGTGGTAACAAGATAATATAGTTATTTTCATAGAATCAACAAAATTAAAGGTACTTTAGAGAAATTAAATTTAAAATATCGGCATTTAAGCCCCGACAATTTTAATCCGAATGAAACGTAAATTATATTTAAGCCCATTAAATTTTACATCGATATAGCGAGTTTAATCAAAATGGTCGGAACCGTTTTTGAGAAAATCGAGAAAAGGTGCAAAATGCATGGTATAAAGTGGCTCTTCGGGTAAGCTCATTTTTATGAAAAAGGTTTTGTAACGTCTCGGGCGTATATTTGTCTTAAATATGAAATTTCAGTTTCATAGGACTGCGACCGTTTCCGCTCGGGAGTTACCACACACACACAGACCGTTTTGCAGGACTTGGTTATTTGGAATCAGGGGACCCTAAAATGTGTATTTCCGTTGAAAACTGGAATTCGAAAATTTTCACGATCGCAATACTTTCCCTTATTATATATGGTAAGTGATAGTAAAAATACATTCCGATACACAGAATTGTCAAAGTTAACAGATAGTGATATAAAGCCGAAAGAAGATAAACCTAACTGGTTGTCGTAGATAATAATGTAATAGATTATTTAATAAAACATGTTTCTATCGAAACTCAATGTAATTAATTCTTTAACTTTTTTTCATCAGTGACAGTAATTAGAAATCCTAAATTGATAATATTAAAGAAGGTAAGTGAACGTCTTACCTTGTGCTCAATAGATTTTACTTTCACTTACTATATATAGTAAGGGAATGTATTGCGATCGTGAAAATTTTCGAATTCCAGTTTTCAACGGAAATATACGTTCTAGGGTCCCCTGAGTCCAAATAACCAAGTCCCGCAAAAAGGTATGTGTGTGTGTGTGGTAACTCCCGGGCCTGTAAGTCCTATGAAACTGAAATTTCATATTTAAGACAAATATACGCCCGAGACGTTACCAAACTTTTTTGATCAAAATGAGCTTACCAGAAGAGCCATTTTATACCATGCATTTTGCACCTTTTTTCGATTTTCTTGAAAACGGTTCCTCTCCATATATCGATGTAAAATTTTATGGCCTTTAATATCATGTAGGTTTCATTCTGATTGAAATAGTCTGACAGGGCTTATATTCCGATATTTCAATATTTCTTTCTCTAAAGTACCATTAATTTTGTTGATTCTATAAAAATATCTATATTATCTTCTTACCGCTGATGAAAAACAGGTAAATATATAAATTGAATGAATTCGATACCCAACTAAAAGAGAAAACAGAAAAAATATTTTTTTAATGCAATTTTTTGTTTTTGAACATATGAGCAGTAATATACATGTATGATATACCGTTGGAAAGCTAAAGATTTTAGAAAAAAATATAATCTTATACTCAAGCTTTTAAAAGTTAATAGAGAGTGATGAAAAGAAGATAAGACTAACTGATTTTTTTAAATAATAATATAATAGATTTTTTACATTCACTTACTATATATAGTAAGGGGAAGTATTGCGATTGTGAAAATTTTCGAATTCCAGTTTTCAACGGAAATACACATTTTAGGGTCCCCTGAGTTCAAATAATCAAGTCCCGCAAAAAGGTCTGTGTGTGTGTGTGTGTGTGTGTGTGTGCGTATGTGGTAACTCCCTGGTGGAAACGGTAAGTCCTATGAATCGATACCCAACTATATACCCAACTAAAGGAGAAAACAGAAAAATATTTTATTAATGCAATTTTTTGTTTTTGAACATAAAAGCAGTAATATATATGTATGTTATACCGTTGGGAAGCTAAAGATTTTAGAAAACATATTATCTTATACTCAAGCTTTTAAAAGTTAATAGAGAGTGATGAAAATAAAATAAAACTAACTGATGATTTTAGATAATAATATAATAGATTTTTTTTTATAAAACACATGTTTCTATATAAATTCGATTTAATTAATTCTTTTATAGTTTCACGTATCTTCATCTCTAACTGTATTTGAAAATTCCAATTGATTTTAAAAATTGAGGTAAGTGAAAGTCGTGTGTTGCCCGCACCAGATTTTTTTATTTACTTTTGAAAAATTAATTCTACTCGCCACTTTTTACAAAAAAAAAGAAGTTGTTATATAGAAGTCACCTCGACGGTAAAGCCTTAAAAAGGGATCAAGTCTATAGTAGGTGGCACAATTAATCAATTTAGTGAACCGATGTTACGTATCCAACGCAGTTTGACCTTATTTATATTTTTAAATAAAATATATTTATATAAAGATATGGGAATTTTTATCGTATCACTCGTCAGTAGCCAATCACGTTAGTATCTATCAGCGCTATCCTACCAGCGTACATTGACGGTAGCAGGTGATAGGCCCCGAGCCGCCCATTGGCCTCCAAGCTGCTCTCCCATTGGTCCGCCATCCTCAATGGAATGGCTCTTTCAGTAATGAACTTCCGTTTTCCCTATTAGCCATCTCAATGTCTGTGATGAATAAAGGAATATAACAAGCATGGAACTTATCACCTAACGACTGCATCACAGACTAATGCATGTCTATTGGTAATTAAATTAATTGAAAACAGTCCTAGAGCTAATATCATGGAGTTTACTCATTCTATAAAAGTTAACATAATATACAGAAAAATCATCCACATTTAGTTTTATACTAGCTGACACGAAAGACGATGTCCTGTAATAATTATGGCATAGCGAAATCGGTCAAACCGTTCATGCATGACGCAAAAAAAAAGTGTAAAGGGGATTCATTTTTATACATATAAATAGAGAGATTGTTATTGCCTTAGGAGGAGGAAAAAAAAAAAAGTTTCATATATACGACGCAGACACGGCAAAATCACCAATTTAGGTGGATAAAAGTCAAGTCAAAGTCTGTGTATTTCCGTTGAATAGCAATATACACATTTTAGGATCCCCCGAGTCCAAATAACCAAGTTCCACAAAAGTGTCTGTGTGTGTGTGTGAGGTAACTCCCGGGCGGAAACGGCAAGTCCTAGGAAACTGAAATTTCATATTTAAGACAAATATACGCCCGAGACGTTACAAAATCTTTTTCATCAAAATGAGCTTACCAGAAGAGGCACTTTATACCATGCATTTTGCACTTTTTTTCGATTTTCTCGAAAACGGTTCCGACGATTTTCTGGCTCAAACTCGCTATGTCGATGTAGAATTTAATATCATGTAGTTTTCATTCTGATTAAAATGGTGAGACAGGGCTTAAGTGCCGATATTTTAAATTTTGTTACTCTAAAGTACCTTTAATTTTGTAAGATTCTAAAAATAACCAAATTATCTTGTCAGCATTGATAAATAACAGCTAAGTATGTAAGTTGTGCGAAATCAAAAAACAACTAAAGGAAAAAACTGAAAAAAAAAATTTAATGCAATTTTTTGTTTTTGAGCATAAAAGCAGTAATATATATGTACGATATACCTTTGGAATGCTAAAGATTTTAGAAAAAATATTATCTCATACACAAGCTTTTAAAAGTTAATAGAGAGTGATGAAAAGCCGATAGAAATAAGTGATTATTTTAGATAATAATATCTTCTTCTTCTTCTTCCAGTGGCGCGACAGGCCGTACGTTTCACGATGCAATTTTTTTGTTAGTGTAGAGTCATCACTCCCTACGACCATTTTTGGGAGTGGCCACTCTTTGGCTGATGGGTCTCACATACCCGGGGGAGAGGTTGTGAGTGAATCCACATTTTTTTTTAAAATCCTTATAAAAGCCCCTCTGGGACTTGGATTCGAACTCAGAACCTGTAGCATGAGAGACTAGCGCGCTAGCCACTCAGCCACGGGCTCCCCAGGTAATATCACAGATCTTTTAATAAAACACACGTTTCTATAGAAATTCCATTTAATTAAATCTTTAATGGTTTCACTTATTTTTATCTCTTACTGTGTTTGAAAACTCTTTAATAGATTCTAAAAACGGAGGTAAGTGGAAGTCGTTTGTTGCCCGCGCCAGATTTTTTTTATACTAGCTGACACGACAGGCCCTGTCATAACTATGGCATAGCGAAATCGGTCAAACCGTTCATGCGTGAAGCAGTGACCAAGTGAAAAGGGGATTCATTTTTATACATATAAATAGAGAGATTATTATTACCTTAGGAGTGGTAAAAAAAAATAAAATCAAATAAAAAAGTTACATTGTTTCATCAATGCTTTCAGTCTTTAAATGTTGCAGAGTTTATGAAATTTTTTGCGTTTTGTGTGATTTTTTTTCAGACACAACACTCCGAATCAAAAGTTTTACAATCTATCATTTTAAGAGTTTCCCAAATGAGTTAAAATACATCTGTTAGCAGGTTTACGTCACTCCGAGCCGATAATTAGATTTGTTGTATTATTTTTCGTTAATTATAGGAAAGTTTTAGAATTTAGCAAATAAATTTGATTTTTAACCACTGTGCACTCACCAATCGTGTCAAAAAATTAATTAAATTTTTTTAAAAATAATTTTTTCCGTAATGTGGAACCCCATAGGTTAAATCTTAACAAGTTTCCGAATTTTCATTCTACTGTGGAAACGTACAAAATGTGAATATTCTTATAAAAATGGAAACATTATAATTTATTAATAAAATTCTGAATGAGTGAATAACTTTATTAGCTTTCGGACTAACCACCATACAAATAGAGCCGGCATAACGAATATATAATACAAAACAGATTTCAATAAACGAGTTAACAAGATACAAATTCACTACGTTATCAGCTCTAGGTACATTGAATAGTAATGAATTACAATGAAACTTATAACAAAATAATGCAAAGACAATATATGAACGATATAATAGTTTCCAATATATATAATATTATTTTACATTATACGGCGAAACTCGATAAATAATATAATAAAGTTAACAAATAGGTTTATTCATTTATTATAAATGATCTAATTTGGTAACATTGCCTAGCATAACAAAAAATGTTTTTAATTCCTCAATATCTTCGGTGGTAAACAGGGCGATAAAATTTGTACTGTTCATATTTAAGGCTCAAGGGATGTAATGGGTTCGGAACGATGGGCATATGGGACGTCGAATGGAAATGTGAAATAAGTCCTATCTTTCGTTGAGGTTACATAGAGTGCAGTTTTTCTTGGGTTTGAAATGGTAATATATATTGTTAAATGTTAATTTAATATTGTGGTTTCCAGAAAGTCTTAATTCTGCAAATATTTTTATGACAGGAAACGGTGCGTTTAATAATAGGTAAGCTTGAGGTTTATGTCCGTTGTTATAAATGGATAAAGTGGTTTGTAGATATATATATATATATATACATTTGTGTATTTATTTATTTAACGTTACTTTATGCTACTATGGCTAATCGGACGATGCTACAGTGGGAGTCCTAAATTTTGCCTATCCAGGTTTTATTAGGATAGGGATCGTTAACGAGTACCTGACATCGCACAGGCTCGGGACCACCTTTTAACGTCCCCTCCGAAGGACGGCGTAACTAAGGATTTTTTACTCCCATTAAAAAATCCTAGGACCACCTGCGGGTTTGAACCCGTGACCTTTAGCATGGGAGGCTGTTACGCTAGCCACCCAGCTACAAGTGATCCCTGCTATATATATATTTTATTCATATTTTATTGAATTTTACAACTGTATTAACATAAATACAATAAGTAAAACTGTTGAATTAGAATAAAGGGGGTGAATGGCTTGTGAAGAAACTACCCAGCGGTAGAACTTCGATGTTTATTTAAGTAAGTAGATCCCGAGGCCATCTTCTGGGTTGTATATTAAGTTATATAAATAAAATTACAATAATTTGCCTAATTAATTATGTGTTTTTTTGTCTGGACCCAGAATCAACTTCTCCTGTATAAATACAGAGAGACAACCATTCTCATGACTCTATATTGAAATACCTTAATTATTTGTGGATTTAAATTACGATTTATCAATGGCCATCCATAATGATGTACCTCGACTAACAGTACTGTTAATTAATTTTTTGACACGATTGGTGAGTGCACTGTGGATAAAAATCAAATTTATTTGTAAAATCTAAAACTTTCATATATTTAACGAAAAATAATACAACAAATCCAATTATCGGCTCGGAGAGACGCAAACCTGCTAACAGATGTATTTTAACTCATTTAGGAAACTCTTCAAATGATAGATTGTAAAACTTTTGATTCGGAGTGTTGCGTCTGAAAAAAAAATTATGTATCACCCAAAACGCAAAAAAGCTCAAAAACTCTTTGCAACATTTAAGGACTAAAATGATTCAAGAAACAAATCCTTGGGGTATTTGGGAGGAAGCTTATAGTTTTTCGTTATTTAATAAGGGTATTCATTTACAAACTGCTAAATTAACTCTACAGGTGGGATTGCAATGTATATTCAATAAGGAGTGTGGAAATATAATGTCTTACCTGTCTCAGCAATGTCCATTGTTAAATAAAAGCAAAAGGACTTGGTTCTAAATACTCCTTGAACATTTTAAATGACCATCAAATAAAGATAATCCCACTGCCGGTTATTAGGCACTTGTGCAAATAGGACCGATTCACTTATTTACTATTGTATTTATCTAAAGATACGATATGGCGGGAAATATTAGTATTAAGGGTCCTAACAGCTGATAATAAAAAGGTCAAGCACTCAGAAATTGCAAACTTATGGCTAAATTTTGGTCTGCCTAAATTGGTGGTTTTGCCGTATGCGCTTCGTAAATATGTAAATAAGTTAAGTTTCCTACTTAAGTGTTTCGTTGACTGCACCCGGAATAAACTTCTCTGCGATGCCTTTTACTGTTATTTGATTTCGTACAATAAAAATATTGAAACATAATTCATCTATTATTTGCCAAATGAGAAATTGATTTTCAAAAAGTACTAAATCAATTTTCTAAACATTTAGAAGAAAGATAAGAAACCCCTCGCGGATGTGAGAGGTGACAGCCGTGTATAGGTCCCCACCACTGCCTACCCTAAACTGTAAAATATATAATTAAAAGAATTTATTAGTCACAGATATTTCAATTGTATTATCGCGACAATTCTCCAATAAAATAGTGCTATTGATATATTGGATAATATGTTGGCGCGGCAGACACGGTGGGATCTCGGCAGTGCGATGAAATGTATTATGCATTCAATCCATAATTTATAATTACATTTCACTGATAGAGTAGTAAAAGATAAGTAGATTATTCAAGAACTAATCTGAATACCTGCCATAGGAAAGGTAAATATTTTAGCAGGAGAGGCGAGTACTACAGACTAAGGCCGACATTAAATATTTGACGTGGCAACAATAGGTCTTAATTAGGAGATCAAAGCTAGTTCCCATCTCAAAGCCCTCTATTCGCTAAGCAGCCTCTTATCTCGATATAATAGTCAAGGGAAATAATTAGCCGAGGTGGAGCAACGGGAAGTGGTTAGTGGTGCAGTAGTGGCTATCAATGTGGTGTACGGCACAGAGATCTCCTGTGTCTTGCTTTTCTACCCGCTAGTAAGTCATGTCTGGTTCGGTGTTACCCCTACCTCGCCTTTGTAGGTTATACAGGGGTTTCCCGAGCCAGAGGGGTGAGAGCGGAGGATCGATGCCAAGATAAAAGCACAACGGCCGTTTTTACACGTACATACAATAAATTGTAATAGATACACGCGCATGTAAATGCTAATAAATAGTGATGAAAAGCCGATAAAACAAACTGATGATAGATAATCTATTTATATTAAAATCTCGTGTCACGATGTATGTTCGCGATAAACTCTGAAATTACTGAACCGAATTTGATCAAAGTTCGTATCTGTTATTAGGTCCAACTTCAAAGATAAGATAGTTTTTATCTATTATCATTACTAATGGTTGAAAATATATTTTTCTAAAACGTAAAACAATTTTTTTTTAACTGTGGCAATACTAGTTTCCAGTAACCTTCCCATATATTTAAATATGTGATTATTAATTCAAATATAAGTGTGTTAGTTTCTATGCGTTCTTATTTATGAAACATACTCCGTAGTTTCCAGTTATAATAAAATATATTTCTGGTATGTTATTGTAACATACAGTATATAAAATTGATATCTGACATAAAATAATAATATTTTGTTTATCATAAACAGAGTAGCTCATTGCAGTTCATCTGCATTTCTTTTGTATAACCCCATCCTACATAATCACTATCAACATCTTTAGTAATTTGTAGCAATTTTAATTTAATTATTGTATTTATCAAAATAAATTTGCCAAACCACAACAACGATAATGAAGTGTAGTTTCGTTCTATTTTTTCAATGTGTCTCGATATTAGAAAAAAATATATTTATAGTTATTTTAGATTAATGATATTAATAGGTTAGGTTGTTTTAAAATCACTTTCGTCATAAGTCATAATTCTGACTTTAGTCTAAGTTGCCATTTTATTCTGTTAAATATACAATAGCGATCCAGTAGAAGTAGGCATACCAGAAATTACTGAATACAAATGTGATTGATATACATTGATCCAACGAATGGGAATATTTTCACTTGGAAACATCTTTGAAAAATGTAATTTCTAAAAATATAATAATTATATTTCTTGAAAATTTATACGTCTTATAATAATGGAGTAGTTGTTAACCGTTTTGACTATATGGTAAAGAAGTTGGTTTATGGTGCAGCCAACTAGAAAACACACCTGTAAGAAAAAAATCTGGTGCGGGCAACACACGACTTTCACTTACCTCGATTTTAAAAATCAATGAAAGATTTTTCAAATACAGTTAGAGATAAAAATACGTGAAACTATTAAGGAATTAATCAAATTAAATTTCTATAGAAACATGTGTTTCATTAAAAAATCTATTATATTATTATCTAAAATAAACAGTTAGTTTTATGTTCATTTCATCACTCTCTATTAACTTTTAATAGCTTGTGTATGAGATGACATTTTTTCTAAAATCTTTAGCTTTCCAGCGGTATATCATACATGTATATTACTGCTCTTATGTTCAAAAACAAAAAATTGCATTAAAAAAAATTTCTCCTTTAGTTGGGTATCGAATTTATTCAATTTAGATATTTACCTGTTTTCATCAGCGTTAACAAGATAATCTAGTTATTATTATTGAATCTACAAAATTAAAGGTACTTTAGGGGAAGACAATTTAAAATATCGGCATTTAAGCCCTGTCAGACCATTTTTATCCAACAAAAACTACATGATATTAAAGCCCATTAAATTTTACATCGATATAGCGAGTTAAATCAAAATCGTCGGAACCGTTTTCGAGAAAATCGAAAAAAGGTGAAAAATTCATGGTATAAAGTGCCTCTTCTGGTAAGCTCATTTTGATGAAAAAAGTTTTGTCACGTCTCGGGCGTATAGTTGTCTTAAATATGAAATTTCTGTTTCATAGGACTTACCGTTTCCGCCAGAAAGTTACCACACACACACACACACACACAGACCTTTTTGCGGGACTTGGTTATTTGGACTCAGGGGACCCTAAAACGTGTATTTCCGTTGAAAACTGGAATTCGAAAATTTTCACGATCGCAATACTTCCCCTTACTATATATAGTAAGTGGAAGTAAAAATAAAATACATATGTTTTATCGGTAGTTTCTTGTCACCACATCCTAAAACAACTGCTCCATCATATGCGTTTTGTAGTTACCACTCATAAACGCATTTATGCAAATTTAAATAAACACAAAATAAAATATTCGCGAGCTAGTAATATGATATATTTTTTAATAAAACACATGTTTCTATAGAAATTAAATTTAATTAATTCTCTAATATTTTCAATAATTTTAATCTCTAACTGTATTTAAAAATTCTTTAATCGATTTTTAAAACGGAGGTAAGTGAAATACAAGTGTTGCACGCACCAGATTTTTTATTTTGTATTTTCATATAAAGAAAAACTTATTAATATCATTTTACATGTATTCATTGTATAGGATAATCTAAGCAAATATAAAAGAATGATGGAATCGGAAAGATGAGCCTGGCCCACAAAAAGTATTATCCTGGTAAGAATAAAAACAAAACCGTAGCATACAGCCTGCGGAGGTAATTTGTTCTCTCTCCTTCTTGGCCTCATGCGAGGAGCTCATTAGACTGCTATCACGCTCTGAGCCCAGTTTTTCCTTAGTTCTTCGGTACTGATATTGCGGTGTGGTCTGCGCCATGAGGATCTAAAAAAGATAGTATAAAAACATAAAATACCATAAATAGGTTATGTAGAGGTCCTGGCAGAATCGTCCACGGGCAGGAAATAACCAGATAGGTTCGCTAGTAAAAAGAATAAATATAATTTTTAAAAAGTGTCTACTTTATAAAAGTTTTCTACTGGTCTTAGGGTTCAGTCAATAAATAAGCTATATTATATATGCAACATTTCGAGAATTTATTGTTCTCTTATTTAACAGCCTTAACAGTAGAAAAAAAATACAGAACATTAAAATTTGTATACAATAATTAATAGATGATGTTATTGTCAGAGAGACAGAAAAGAATACATTAGGGGTACTCACTACGTTTGCTATAGCATGTTATTTGTGTTATTTTGCTAAACCCGTCGAGTTTCTACAGTTATTTCTTATATAAAATTGATGGGTTTAGCACAATAGCACAAATAGCATGCTATAGCAAACGTAGTGAGTACCCCTATTGAACAATGAATAGATATACAGTAGTTAAATAGATATTTCAATTAGAATTTACATTAAAGATATTATTACAAATTTTCTTACAATTCGAGCTAAAATAGTGTCTTACATAGACATATTTGTATACTATAAGTTTTGAAAGAACACTGAAGCAATGTTGCTAGGAATAGTTGAAGTAAGGAATACTTGAAGTAGAGAAGGTTTTCCAAATTAATGATGTCAGAGAATCAGGGGTTTTCTTTTTTTTAATGAATTTATTATTAAATTGTTAATATGTGTTTTTTAAAATTTAAGTAACATGAATTAAGATTTTGGACATCAGACCTTTCTAAATTCCTGTGGAAACTACGTTAAACCTTTACAATGTATTTTAAATAGTTTATTTGAAACATTAAATAGTTTCAAACCTAAGGATCGGAACCTATGTGTTAGTTTCTCATACCTGTATATGAAATATATAGTAAGGTAAAGTATTGCGATCGTGAAAATTGTCGAATTCTAGTTTTCAACGGAAGTACACGTTTTAGAGTCCCTTGAGTCCAAATAACGCAAGTCCCGAAAAAAGGTCAGTGTGTGTGTGTGTGTGTGAGTGTGGTAACTGCCGGGAGAAAACGAAAAGTCCTGTGATACTGAAATTTCATATTTAAGGCAACTATATGCCCAAGATGATACAGAATCTTTTTCATAAAACTCAGCTGACTGGAAGATCTACTTTATACCATGCATTATGCATCTTTTTACGATTAATCTCCCTATATCGATGTAAAATTTAATGAGCTTTAATTTCATGTAGGTTTCATTCTGAAAGAAATCATATGTCGGGGCTTCAATGCTTTTTTTCCTCAAAAGTACCTTTAATGCTGTAGATTCTATAAAAATAACTTTATCATGATGTTAACATTGATAAAAAAAAAAACAGGTAAATATATAAGTTAAACGGATTCGATTTATAAAAAACGAAGAAAACTCCAAAAATATTTTTATTTTTTTTGCAATTTTCTGTTTTTGATAATAAGAATAGTTATAGAGCTGTATTATATACCGTTAGGAAGCTAAACATTTTATAAAATATATTGTCTTATACACAAGGTTGTAAAAGTAAGTAAAGTGTGATAAAAAACCGATAAAACTAACTTATTTTTTTAATAATAATAATAATTATAAATTCTTTATTTATTCTGGGACACGTCCCTTCAGAATAATGTTACAGGCAAATCAAATTGGAATTTCAGTATCTTAGAGTAATAAAAAAATAAATAAATAAAAAAAACAAAAAACAGCAGAAATAACAAAGAAAATGAATAATAGTAATAATATAACAGAATAGGTTCTAATAATAATAATTTAGAAAAACAAACTAGACAAAAAATAAAATATTAACATATTCATATATACAGGGCTAATTAAAATAAATTTACAATGCTTGTGAAAAGTCTAAAATAAAATACATAAATGTTTGAATACAATGCACAATAAGATATAGTAAATAATTGTTTTTCTCTGCTCTATTTACTGATTTTTATTGAAATTTGCTGATTAATTGGGGTTATTTGAGAATTGGATAGACAAAAAGTGTTTGAACAAACGGGATTTGAAGTCCGGAAGAGTATTGGAGTGACGGATATGAGAAGGAATAGAATGCCATAAGGACGAGGATTGGATAAGGAAAGATCTGTCGAAAGCTGCGGTTCGATGAGGTTTTACATAATATATTTCTATATTATATTTATCTATATTTAATATATTTCTATTGAAATTAGATTTAATTAATTTTATATTAGTTTAACTCATTTTGATATATAACTGTACTTCAAAATGATTTTATTCGATTTTAACAACTGAGGTAAGTGATATTACCCACACCAGATTATTTTATAGGAATTTTCAAACATAGCAAAAATTAATTTTTCACTATTATATTATATATTATATACACGGAAGATAATATCTCAAAAAGCTATATGCGTAAAATGATGAAGTTCACACAATCTATATAGCGAGTTAATAAAGGAACATAAATTTGGTCTCTGTGGCTGAACTGGTTCTCGAGTTAAAAAATTCTTTTAGGTATTAGAAAAAAAAAAAAACTCTTTTAATTTTATAGAGTTCAGAATAAAATTTTAAAGCTAGATTGACGATGGAAGTTGTATATACATATTCGGATCTTAAAATATTTCAATATCTCGGGTGGAATCCATTTGTACTGCTGATACTGCAATTCATCTTAGCACTGCCCTCACTACTCAGACCGATGGCACACGAGAGTTATCAAGTAAATAATGACCCAACTGTTGCTTCCCAAACCCTCCAGTCACACATTGTTGTCATTGAAGAATGGTCTCAAAAGTGGAAAATTAATATAAATCCCATCGAATTAGCTTTACCCCTCACCGCAAACCTACGCCTGCCACTATATACATATATATTGTAGCAGCATTCCACTTACCCCAGACGAAGAGGTCCGGTACCTAGGCCTCCTCCTTGACAAACGCCTCACTTGGAATCTTCATTCTCGACTGTAACGAAAAGAAACAGCTCTTAGATAGCGATTTCTACAATATTTACTTCAGAAAAAACCAGAACATGGATTTAGTTTAAATATCTACTACTCTAATTTATAATATACTACGAACAATTTGGTGCGCTCAACACACTACTTTCACTTACCTTCGTTTTTAAAATCAATTTAAAAGGTTTCTTATAATATTTAAATACAATTAGAGATAAATTTTTTTATTTATTTATTTACAATCGTTTTTGTTTGACTTTAATGTTATTTGCTATCTGCAAAAAAAAAAAAATTTGCAATAAGCAAATATGATGACTTCCGAAAGTCGGTTAAAGCAAGGCATCTCTAGGCCACCGCCTCAAAAGTCGTCGGGGTGGGTTGTACGGGTTCGTGTAGGATTTAAGTGTTTGGGCCGATGGGTTCATGTTGTAAGTCAGTCTGTCATGAAATATTTTATAATATTCTGTGGCTGTGTCTGAAACTGTGAGTAGGTCCAAGTCTTTGTGAAGTAATTCGTTGGTTACATAAAACGGTGCATCCACGATTTTTCGCAATATTTTCGATTGAAGGGTTTGAATTATTTGGATGTTAGAATATTTGGCAGATCCCCATAGCTCTATCCCGTATGTCCATAATGGTTTGATCAGTACATTGTAAATAGTAAGTTTGGTGTTCACGTTCATGACTTATCCAGTTTGGCTAATAAATGGAAAGTGAAAATGAACCAATCAGAGATAAAAAAAATCTGGTGCGGGTAACACACGACTTTCACTTACCTCCATTTTTAAAATCAATGAAAGAATTTTCAAATACAGTTAGAGATAAAAATACGTGAAATTATTAAGGAATTAATCAAATTGAATTTATATAGAAACATGTGTTTGATTAAAAAATCTATTATATTATTATCTTAAATAATCGCTGGGTGGCTAGCGTAACAGCCTCCCATGCTAAAGGTCACGGGTTCAAACCCGCAGGTGGTCCTAGGATTTTTTAATGGGAGTAAAAAATCCTTAGTTACGCCGTCCTTCGGAGGGGACGTTAAAAGGTGGTCCCGAGCCTGTGCGATGTCAGGTACTCGTTAACGATCCCTATCCTAATAAAACCTGGATAGGCAAAATTTAGGACTCCCGCTGTAGCATCGTCCGATTAGCCATAGTAGCATAAAGTGACGTTAAATAAATAAACAAACAAATCTTAAATAATCAGTAAGTTTTATCTTCGTTTCATCGCTCTCTATTAACTTTTAAAAGCTTGTGTATGAGATGATATTTTTTCTAAAATCTTTAGCTTTCCAACGGTATACCATACTTGTATATTACTGCTCTTATGTTCAAAAACGAAAAATTGCATTAAAAAAATATTTTTTCTGTTCTCTCCTTTAGTTGGGTATCGAATTTATTTAATTTATATATTTAACTGTTTTTCATCAGCGTTAACAAGATAATCTAGTTATTATTATTGAATCTACAAAATTAAAGGTACTTTAGGGGAAGAAAATTTAAAATATCGGCATTTAAGCCCTGTCAGACCATTTTCATCTAAATAAAACCTACATGGTATTAAAGCCCATTAAATTTTACATCGATATAGCGAGTTTAATCAAAATCGTCGGAACCGTTTTTGAGAAAATCGAAAAAAGGTGCAAAATGCATAGTATAAAGTGCCTCTTCTGGTAAGCTCATTTTGATGAAAAAAGTTTCGTCACGTCTCGGGCGAATAGTTGTCTTAAATATGATATTTCAGTTTCATAGGACTTACCGTTTCCGCCCGGGAGTTACCACACACACAGACACACACACACACACACAGACACAGACCTTTTTGCGGGACTTGGTTATTTGGACTCAGGGGACCCTAAAACGTGTATTTCCGTTGATAACTGGAATTCGAAAATTTTCACGATCGCAATACTTCCCCTTACTATATATAGTAAGTGAAAGTAATAAATTGTTAAAGAATTAATTGCATTGAATTTCAAAGGAAACATGTGTTTTATTAAATAATATATACAATAAATTTTCTCTAAAACGCTACCCTCATAAAAGAACGTAACAACTGTTATTAAATTAATTTATAATGATGGAGTTTTTGTTGAGCGTTGAGAAATTAGATGAGGAAGATGGTTGGGGGTGCGGCCATAAATTAGAAACACACATTTAAAACAAGTGCTATTTTCAGTATTGTACAACTTTTGGTTTTTTTTTTTTTTTTTTGGAGGGGGGACTTGATGATTTGGACTCAGGGGATCCCAAAACGTGTATTTCCGATGAAAACTGGAATTTGAAAATTTTCATGATCAGAATACCTTCCCTTATTATAGATTATAAGTGAAAATATGAACCGCATGATGGTGATAATTCCAAAGGATATGAATTTCCGGAAGGACAATAAGCGGCCTGGGAGCGGTGACAGCCCCCTATACCCGGAGCCGGTACGGTTAGGAGATATTCCCCGATGGATGGAATGTAATCCTGACAACAAAGCAAACAGGTCCGAGGTGCGGAGTACAACGAGGTTGAGGAGGAAAAGAGGCCTTTGTAACCCCGGCCTAACCCGATTGGGAAGCTGTTAGCAGCGCGCAATGTAATTGGACCGTATTAGAGTCCGGATTGGGCGGGATCCAATTTACATGGCGATGTCTGTCTCCCCAGGTGTTCGAGGGCCAGCTCTTAATTTTACCTTTCATTACGACATCGGTCTGCATCTTATCGTCGGGTCCTCTGCTTCTCAACGGCAATATGCTTTAACTAGTATTATAGAATTTTTTACTTACTACATTCACTTGCATATATATAGTAATGGAAAGTATTATATGGTATATGGAAAGCGATCGTGAAAATTATCTAATTCCAGTTTTCAACTTAAATATTTCCAATTATAAATGTATGGAAAGTTGAAGGTAAAAAGTAAAACAGTGCTTAGCTAACAGGGCAGGGCCCCAATATTTCTGTACGCCAAGACCAACTAGATCTATTAAGGGACATAATTTTCCCCTCCAAAATTCAAATTTGAGAGCAAGCTATAGATTGAACAATTTTTAATGAAATGGCTAAGTAACTAATGACAAAATGATAATTATCAATAATTTTGTGATTTTTTTTTTTTTTTATAAGAAAAGAAAATTTTACTTATTGAAAAGGTTAAAAGAAAATTGAGACGTTGATTTCCAAAAGGTACTAAAGGACATTTTTTAAGAAATTGATATTTTTACATATTTATAATCTCCTCATTTAGTTTTATCTAAATCATAAATTTGATTGTATCTAATGAACACTCATGTTCTTTAATAACGTGATTTAGAAATGCTATTACTTTCTTAAGATACTAATTACACATTTAGTTTCATTCCAAATCATACGAGAACAATTCATTTCATAAATTTAATATGATTTTATTAATATGGTAATGAAATAATTCTAGATTTTAATGCGAAAAGAATCAAATTAACTGGTTTAATAATGTAATAATGTGAGATTTTCGCGCTTCCTGTAAAATTCCTCAGAATGGATATAGTACCTTTTGGAAATCAACGTCTCAATTGCTGATGAATATAGTGCTTTTGACTCAGAAGGCTTCAGTAATACTTCAATAAATATGCATAAAGTATGAAGAGCCTTTTGTGTAATTTACCAGAAATAAAGTGTTAAATAGGAGTTAAATTTCAGTATTGTACAGCTTGTTAAATACACGTTTTAGGGTCCCTTGAGTCCAGATAACCGAATCCCGCAAAAAAGTCTGTGTGTGCGTGTGTGTGTAACTCCCGAGCGGAAATGATAAGTGCTGTGAAACTGAAATTTCATATTTGAGACACCTATACCCCCGAGATGTTACAGCAACTTTTTCATCAAAATCGGCTTACCAGAAGGGCCACTTTATACCATGCATTTTGCACTTTTTTCGAATTTTCACAAAAACTGCTCTAACGATTTTGATTAAACTTACTATATCGATGTAAAATTTATTGGGCTTTAATATTGTGTAGATTTAATTCTGATTGAAATAGTTTGGCAGGCCTTAAATGCCGATATTTTAAAATTTCTTTCTCTAAAGTATCTTTGACTTTGTAGATTTTATGAAATTGACCATATTATCTGATTAGCGTTGCTAAAAAACAGGTACATATAGAAGTTGAACGAATTCGATATCCATGTAAAGGATAAAACTGAAAAAATATTTTTTAAATGCAATTTTGATTTTTTGAACTTAAGAACAGTAATAAAATATTAAATAATATTCAACAACCAAAACAACGTTTTATTCTCTCATTGAGGTTATCCATTACTAACTAACAAAAACATATGTTTTTTACGATAAATATATACAGTGCTTAGTGTTATCACGTTATCGAGTTATCTTGACGGGTGAAAAGGAGGTGTTAATATATGTGAAATAACATTACTTTTACAAAATTCGTCAAATTCTTTTGAGCAGAACTGTGCACCAGAACTTATCTGTCACCAGAACTTTAGGTATGCCGTTATCTTGCGAAGGTTTCACGAAGCTTTCTAGTAGTGACGTCTGTAGTTTTAGAAGATACTTCTAAAACCTCGGGCCACTTACTATAAGCATCGGTAACAACTAAAAAACTCTTTCCTTTGAAAGGTCCGGCAAAATCCGATTCGATGCTTGGACGGTAGTTTTTCCTTTTATTTGTCATGGGTGCGCTAAAACTCGTCGCCAATATGTAAGAAACTCATTAAATAATATTCAACAACAAAAACAACGTTTTATTCCCTCATTGAGGTTATCCATTACTAACTAGCAAAAACATATGTTTTTTACGATAAATATATACAGTGCTTAGTGTTATCACATAATATACCGTCGGAATGCTATAGATTTTATAAAAAAATATTATCTGATACACCAAGTTGTAAAAGGTATTATAAAGTGACGAATAGGGGATAAACTTATCACTGGTTAACAATTTAATATAGTTATATTATTTAATCTAAATCATATGTTTCTTATCATCTTACACATAATATTGTAAAAGTTAACGGAGAGTAATGAAATGCCGATAATACAAACTGATTGTCGTAAATAATAATATAATAGATTATTCAATAAAACAACTGTTTCTATTAAAATCCAATATAAATAATTCTTAACAATTAATTTGGTTTCTGAATTGTTAAATTGAAATAAATAACGGAGGTAAGTGAAATACTTGTGTTGCGCGCACCAGATTTTTTACTTACTACTTTCACTTACCTATGTATAAATTTATTTTAAGGGAAAATATTGCGATCGTGAAAATTTTGTAGTTCTAGTTTTTAACAGAAATACACGTTTTGGATCCCCTGAGGCCAAATCACCAAGTCCCGCAAAATAGTGTATCTGTGTGGTGAGCCTAGCACGAATCCGAGTAGTCATACGGAACTGAAATTTCATATTCTCCGTACAATTATAAATTTAATAACTATTGGGTTGTTTCACATGAAATATCCGTTTTTATAGTTTCTGAAATACATGAAGAATTTTTCAGGTCTCTGTTGTTTTCAACCGAATGTTTACATATTGAAAGTTAACAGTTACTAATCCTCTACCTTTGTATTATAAACATTAGATTCCCAATTCATTGCCCACTTTTTAGTATACCTCCAAATATGAACATGGAAATAAGCGATTTTCGAGTAATATTTTTGTACGAGTTTTAACTCGACCATTTAGCAGCTGAGGCCGCTAGAAATATTTGTAAGGCGTTTGGGGAAGGGAGTGTTAATGAACGGACCATTCGCCGTTGGTTTGCTAAGTTTTCAGCTGGGACTACCGACTTGGAAATCTTGCCCCGAGGAAGACCTCCGTGCATAATAGACAACGATGTCCTCTAACATATAGTAGAAGGAAACCCCTACCAAACAGTTAAAGGACTCTCAGCACAACTAAATGCAAGTGCATCTACCGTTTCCAGTCATTTAAAGTGTATTGGAATAGTAAAAAAGCTCGATACATGGGTACCTCATGATCTCACTGAGCGGCAGCAAGACCCCATGTTTAAAAACATACCGTGCAAAAATTGAAAGAACTGGGCTACGAAGTTTTTCCGCACCCACCATATTCTCCCGACTTGTCTCCAACAGATTACCACCTGTTAGGAATTTAGACAACTTCGTCAAAGGAAAACTTTTTGAAAATGATGATCCAGTGAAAAGTGCCTTTTCAGATTTTGTTTCACTTCAAAGCTCGAAAAAGAAGGTAAATACTTCGAATAAAATTATCTTGTTTTCATATCGTGGTTTTAATAAAAATCCTTTACCTTGAAAGCAGACGTTTCATGTGACACAACCAAATATATAGGGACCCCAGACTGGGCTTTTCCCTTCACTTGTGGACCCCCAAGAGATCCCAGCGCCCCTGGTATGAGCCTGAGGGGAGGCTGAGTTAGGGCGCAATATCCACAAACATACAGTACATCCTTTTAACATAAAAGTAAAGTTTTAGAAATGTATTTAAAGTAGAGAAGTGACTTTATGTTTGAATACCCCTCATGATATGGCTCTGGTTGCAGGTGTCCTTCTTCTCGACCAGCCCCGAGCTGAGCAACAAGCAGCGGTTCGAGTACTTCACCCGCACCATCCCCTCGGACCACCATCAGGTCAAGGCGATGGTTGAAATAGTCAAGCTCTTGGGCTGGTCCTACGTCTCCATCATATACGAAGAGTCCAACTACGGGATAAAGGTATCTTATTTTTTATTTCATTATCATATTTTATTCTTATTTTATTAAGTAACATTTACTACCATTCTAAACTTAAAAGTCAAGATTTTTGGTTTATGTATATTGGAGTACTGCCAATACGTAATTTATTCTACATATTACTATGTATCGAGAATAATAGGAGGAATAGAAATAATTTAGAATCATTTCAAATAGAACAATTTCCGGGTTTCAAGCAAAAACGTTTCTTAGAAGGGCTATACAAAAAATAAACCCCTCCACTGCTAGTGCCGGGATAGAGGAGTACCTGGGGAGTCTTAGCCCGGATAGTGAAGGTATCGGAAGTCCAGCCACGGAAGGAGGAAGTTGGGGGTCAAGCAAGGGAACAATTATGCAGATATGTCCAAGGGTACCTTTATGTTATATTATCTGGTAAATCGGAACCTCAGTATTCTAGATAATGAACAATGCCTCACTGTACCATGTTTTTATGTGTAATAATAAATGCTATTTTATAAATAAATGTATTTTTTAAGATAATTACTTTATTCCCCTTTATGCCACCTGATCCCAATAATGTATTGATTAACATGATACTTTTGGAAAAGAAATCAAATAGTTTTACATAATAATAAGCGAAAATTTACATATTTATTAGAACAGTTTCGGAGTCACCGCTGCCTTAGAAAAGTAGCCACCATAACATAGTAGCATATTAGTTTAAAATGGCGCCGATTAGTTTGAAAAAGTGATTTAATTCAATAACTCAGTTATTTTTGAAGGTAAAGTAAAAAAAAAAATTAGTGTAGTTTTTTAACCAAGAAAGCACAAATAATTAATTAATTTTATATGGTCAAGGCACAACTTATAAGAGATGTGCTTCCATGATATATCGGTTATTATTCATATTACAGTAATAATGTTCTTTATATGGATATTTTATTTGATTGAAAATAAAAAAAAGTGGAAGAGTAAACAGTAAAAAATTCTTGTTAGTATAAATGCTTTTGGTTTATTATTTTCAATAATAAACCTTTGTTAACGACCAAAAAAAAAAATAAATAAATAAGAAGACCCCCTCAATATGTGAAAGCTTACGTTTCAAGACACTTACAATAATAAAAAATCCATTGGGCCACATTCGATAGAAAATTAAATATCCTTCAAAATGAAAAAATAATTATTGAAATCGGTTCAGTTTTAAAGTCAGCATTGATGATAGACCATTTTCCTTTGGATTATTTATGACTTTTCAGATTGGTTAACTGTCTATAATTATCTTTATAAACAGTAATGTCCCAATATAGTTATTTAGAAATAATAAACCATTGTGTAATCATTTGCAGCGTTTTTCTTTAAAGCCCGGACAAAGACCCTTCTAAATTCCGGTTTAACAAAAATTCCAGGTGCAAAGGAACAAATATATCTAGAGTGTTTTATTTATTTTATTTAAATAGGTTTTATTTAGACATGAGGCTTCTGGTTGTAAGCATCCACTCACTCAATCAAATCAAATAGTTTTACATAATAATAAGCGAAAATTTACATATTTATTAGAACAGTTTCGGAGTCACCGCTGCCTTAGAAAAGTAGCCACCGGAACATAGTAATATTTATATATAATGTATATTATGTAATAAAAAAAAAAAATCTGTAGCTCTACATGAAAGATCTTAGACTGAGTATATATATATATATATATATAATATATATATGATTCGTACTGTTTATAGGAGTAAAGTCCTCTGCAAGGAGGTAATTAGGCCGAGATCACGCTCAGCCGCAGGGTTTTTCCACATTTATTGGGTACACACTTTATAGCGGTGTGCCACGTGAGGGTCTCCATACCTTAGAGTCAGCTCCTGGCTGAATTAACGGAATGAACAATATTCGAATCCAGGACTCGGAGAACGTAGACTTGTGCTCTATCCACTAGGGGGCGCCGCTCGCTCCCTTTGTATTGTGTAATACATTGTTAAATTTCAATATAATTTTTTTTTTCAATAATTACTTTGCTTATTCAGAAATAATACAATCTGCCACATTCAGAGGCAATAGGTGTTATAGGCTAGAAGAAACCACCCATCTCAAATGTGGAATATATAATTAAAGTAAATTATATATATATATATATATATATATATATATATATATATATATATATATATATATAATATATATATATATATATATGCTTTATATACATATTTACATTTACATTTATTCAATAAACATTATCTCAATAACTCATGTGGTCAGGTTGGTCTTGCGATGAACTTATCCTATAATAACTAAAATAATGACAAATTCAGAAAATATCTCCAAAATAGAAAATGCTCTCGCAAAAATAGAATTAGTCAAAGATATCACTTACCTAGGACAGATCATTTCATTCGACGACCGCCTTTCCAAAGAAATTCAAAAACGGATTGCCTCTTGCTGGAAAAAATTTTGGGTCTTTAAAAACTTAATGAAAAGCTCCACCGAAATTAAATGGAAAAGGTTAGTATTCAATACCTGCATTCTCCCAACTTTGACTTATGGAAGCCAGACATGGTCCCTCACTAAATCTCAGGAAAGAAGAATTAACGTTTGGCAAAGAAGAATGGAGAGGAGTATGACAAATGTGAATTTAAAGCATAGAGTAAAAAATACGACTCTGAGAGAGACCACTTTGGTGAGGGATGCTGTGGGTTGTATAAGGAAGCTGAAATGGGAATAAGCTGGGCATTTAATGTGAATGAAGGACCCCAGGTGGAGCAAGGCAATTACCGAATGGACACCTCTCGGAAAGCAACTCAAAAGATGGTCGGACGAAATTAAGAAACAAGAAGGAATATCTTGGCATAGGAAAACAGAAGACCGAAAATATTGGGAATTAAAATGCCAAGATATTGAAAAACCAGCGGCGAACTCATAACCCAGAAGGTACGGCTGGTCGTCGATCAAGACTATCCTCCTTCAGGAGAGGCCTACACATTAGTAGAAAACCATTTTATTTTTATTTATCTAAAGATAAAAATTTTTATTTAATCAAGTTTTTTTTGTTGCAATTTTAATAAAAAAGATGTTAGTAAATTTTATTTAAAAGTAGTATACAATATTTGGTCACATTGTTTTCTTTTTACTTACATCAATTATTAAAAGTGTTTTTAAAATAAAAATAAATATATATATAAACTTTATGTACTAACAAAAATTGTAAATATGTGTAAATAAAGGCTTATCTTATCTTATCTTATCTTATCTCAATAACTCATAACCAAAATTTATTTATGCATACTTTTGGTTATGTGTTATTATTATTGAGAGTCTCCTTAATTTAGGAATAGATGACAAAACGTTGTGATTAATTTGGTCTTCGCGGTCATAGAAATTGCCTATTAAATCACCTATGATTTGATTGTTTATGATAATGAATTTTATCCAATATTTTTGTTTTCATCTACTTATTTATATCATACGCTTCATTAAATAAAGAAATATTGAAAAAAAAATTCTTAATTCTTTGTCAGTAGTTTAAACTAATACCTGAAAATAAAATCTGTAATTATGTCGAGTTTTAAGCATTTTGGTACCCGAAAGAATTAACATTGTGATATTACATAAAGTGTAAGTGTGCAAGTTATAGTCTTTAAAATTAATATTATAATTCACTTAACAAAAGAATTTAAACTTTTTTACTATTTTCTTTTATTTTTATGTTCTTTTTCGTAATTTTCAATACATATTTTTTGTGTAATCAGCATTTTTTAAAAACATGCGGTTATATTTAAATTTAGAAACTTTATTTTTTTAGTGATGCGATTTCTATGACCAAGAAGTTAGGTATTTTTACAAATGACCTCAAAACATATACACATTGATAAACACAAGATAAAATTCTATAAGAAGACCCTAAAATCTTCTCATAGCTCCTACTCCATACAAGTCGGCAGAGATGTGAATCAAATATGTTCCTCCTAGTCCCCATTCTGTCTTGTTTGGCCGAAGCCCAATGAGATTTCCAACCTCCGGTTGTGAACCCAAGCGGTCACCACTACGAATTTTTTGGGATGATCACCACATAATGTTTATATCCCATAACCTCAAATTTCTTAAGTCCTTTGCTGGCCTTCCAGAAATCTGAATAAATTGTGGTTCCGATGGTGACTCGTTGAAGGAGGTCAACAAACAAGGAGTTATGCAAGGAAGCCGCACAGGAAATACTCCTTTGTCCGAATACCCATTGCTTTGGCTCTATCCTTCACATTCCCTCTTAAAACCGTAAAACTCGTCTATTTAATCACTTGAACGCAAACACTTTGCCGCTGAAATTTGTGCCTAGCTACGATCCTTTTGGTCTGTAGAAAGCTAAGAGCATTGCCTTCAGGCCTGATATGGTTGATCACTAAACTGAAACATATTCATTACGTAAGGGGCAAGATCACAAATGAAACTATGACCAGATTAGGAAATGTAGTTAGCACGGTTACTGCAACCAATTTATACCTATTTTTATAAAGTTAAACTTATTTTATTTAATAACAATAATCAGGGGGAGAGGGGACGCTCCTGGGGTATGGAGACCCTCCTGGGGCACACCCAGCCTCAATCAAGTGGGTACCTGAAAATGGAGAAAAAACCTGGCGGCCGAGAGTCTCGGCCGAAACACCTCATTGCACGACCGTTGGCCTAGAAACAGTACCAATCTCTACATGTACTGAACCCAAAATGCTTCATGGGTTGTAGTGCTACAGGTTTTTTTTTTTTTTTTTTTTTTTTTTTTTTTTTTTTTTTTTTTGTGTTTATATACATCTTTACATACATAATGTGAGATACATCTTTTTTCTTAGAATATTCTTTTCACATGTATGTTTTAAATAATTTAAATTAAGAGACTAGTCTATTTGGGAACAGCATTTCAAGTACATTTTATGGTATTACAAACTCGAATGAAGTAAAGATGTTGAGGATGTCTGTTGTTTTATTAAGCATTTGTTCATTTGAGTTAGGGTGGGTTAAGTTTTGTAATAGCGCTTACAAAAAATTTTAATTAGATCTTTGTTTGTTTTTTGTTGCCTTTTACTCTTTCAAGAGCGTGTTAATTAATTAGTAAGGTTGTTTAAACATGATTTTTTTCCCTAATAGAAAATTAAAAAATACATTAAGTCAAATAAAATGACTAAATACACAAAATAATACAATTTTAACTATAGCAGAATTATATTAAACGTTCATCAAAACAGTAAAAGGCTAATAACAAAACTGAAATATAACAACACTTTTTACCAAACCATAATTCATATGAATAAATAATGGTTGGAGAGTATTAATAAATGTCCTGAAGAAATAATCTGCCTATTAAGGGATAATAAAACTATTCTCTCGTTTTGAATATGAAATTTTTGATGAATGTATGTGATTGATAAGATAGTGCTGGTAGTGATCAACTAATAGTTTTAGGAAACATATTATGCTCTAAACATGAAGTAGTAAGAAAGAGATGGACATAAAATTATTTTTCCCGAGTAATATCATTATTCTTTATCCATAGGCTTAAGTCGGTATGATTTCCTTTTATCCTATATAAATACCCCTAAATATTAATATATTTTTTTTACAATTAAAATTTTAATATATTTGGCTAAATTATCATAACAGTAAAACTTTCTTTTCCTGATAATGTTATTTCGTTATAATTATTTTTTATTTTTTTTATTAAAACCAAACGGAACAGACAGCACGACCCATCGGTGGGTCACCCCGACGTCAACGTGTTAAATATGAAATTTCAATTTCATACGACTTTTCGTTTTTGCTCTAAAACGTGTTTTTCCGTTTAAAACTGGAATTCGAAAAATTTCACGATTGCAATACTTTCCTTTAATATATGTCCTTTTCGTGCGTAAGGAATTAAATAAAGAAATATTTAAAAATAAATAACATTTCTTAGTATTTGCTCAGTAGTTTTAACTAATATTAGAATAAAATCTGTAATTATTTCGAATTTTAACTATTTTTCTATCTGAAAGAATTAACATTTTGAAAATACATGATGTGGAACAATTTTCACGGAAAACAGTGGAGACACAAATCAATAATGGTCATAGTTTTGAAAATTATTATTATAATTCATTTTATGAGATAACTTAAACTTCGATATTTTTTCATTATTTTTCTTTAATTTTCTATATATATGATATTATTCTGTTGTGTAATCAGCATTTATTTTTAAACATGCGGTTATGTTTAATTTTGGAAAACAATTTTTTATTAATTAATGCTGATCACGACTGTAGTTTAAACTGTTTTGTGTGAAACCGGGATTCGGAAGGGTCTTTGTACGTGCTACAAAGAAAAACGATGCAAAATATTACACAATGGTTTATTATATAAAAGTTATATATAATTCAAAGTAAAATGGTCTATCATCAATGCTGACTTCAAAACTGAACCGATTTCAATAATTCTTTTTTCATTTTGAAGGATATTTAATTTTCTATCGAATGTGGCCAAATGGATTTTTTATTATTTTAAGTGTCTTGAAACGTAAGCCCTCACATATTGAGGGGGCCTTCTTATTTATTTTTTTTTTTTTTGGTCGTTAACAAAGGTTTATTATTGAAAATAATAAACCAAAAGCATTTATACTAACTAGAATTTTTTACTGTTTACTCTTCCACTTTTTTTATTTTCAATCAAATAAAATATCCATATAAAGAACATTATTACTGTAATATGAATAATAACTGACATATCAGGGAAACACATCTCTTATACGTTGTGGCTTGACCATATAAAATTAATTAATTAATTTTTGTTTAAATTATTAGCGCTTTCTTTGATAAAAAACTTTAATATTTTTTTCCTCTACCTTAAAAAATAACTGACTTACTGAATTAAATTACTTTTTCAAACTAATCGGCGCCCTTTTTAAACTAATAGGCCAATATCAACGTCTAGGTGTTAGGATCATCGTTGGATGCCCTAGTATTTTTTTGGCTAATATAAGGAAAAATTGGTCTATCGTTATTCTGGGTCTACGTATCTTGAAACAGAAGTCCACAAATTTTTAATAGGAGTACTTTTTTTTTTTTTGAGTCGATTAGGGTACATTATTGAAAATAATCAACAAAAATTGGAAAAGTGTAATTAGCAAACAGTTGAGCAAGAACTGAATTTTAGCGTTTATCTCGTAATGAAAGAACTAACACTTAAGATGGTTGGCATGATTCGGCCAAACGTTGGCAAAATCGGAAAAAAAAAAATAAAAGGAATAATAACAAGGTTGATTTCTTGCTATTGACTCTGTTACCTCAATGTTCATTGTAGAATTTCGAGTTTACTTTGGATGTTTGCCGAATGGAGATTGGAGACTATATCGGATACTTTTTGACAGGCCTTCGAGGAGCTGGAGGTGCTTCTGGGTAAACACAACATCTGCATCGCCGTCAAGGAGAAGCTGGTCAAGGACTCTGGAGTCGCCGAGGAGATTGCCTACGACAACATCGTCCACAAGCTCCTCACCAAGCCTAGGGCAAGAGGTCAGTGTATATAATATATATATATATAATATATATATATATATATATTATATTAATTTTATTTCATATACCTCTGGCATTCAAAATTGTCTTCTCTTCTGTTTAATTATAGATAGTTTATATTTCATTAGGGAGCGCCGTGGTCTAGTGTATAGAGCGCTAGTCTGCTGTGCTCAGGGTTCTGGGTTCGAATCCCGGCTGTGGCGGAATATTATTTATTCTGTTAATTCAGTCGGGGGACGACCCTAGGGTATGGAGACCCTCCTGGGGCAGACCCAGCCTCTATAAGTGGGTACCCAAATTAATTGGGAAAAACCTGGCGGCTGAGCGCGATTAAGGCCTAATCACCTCATTGCACTGCCGTTGGCCTAGAAACAGTACGAATCTCTATATGTACTGAGCCCAAGACCCTTCATGGGTTGTAGTGGTACAGGTTTTTTTTTTTTTTTTTTTTTTTTTTTTTATATATTTCATTAATAAGTGTAAGAGTGCATAAAATAAGTAGGTTAACGTTGTCCTAGATGGTTTTTGTATATAACCAAAGGACATTATTTATCTTCATGCTGAGCCCCTGGCCCGCGCCTTTGACCCTGTTGCCCTTAAGACTGCAAATAGTGTACATCTTTTACCACTCCCCCGCCGAATACCCGCAATATTGCGAATAAATAGCCATACTGTGGCTAACAGCTCAGCCTATCTTTTGTTTCTGACCGCTATTGAGCACTTGAGGCCCCAATCATTTTATTCATTTACAATAGTTAAGGTATGGTTTATCTTTAGTGTGATTAGTTAAGTTATTAATCTCATATCAACATAGGAGAGTCACTTTATGGTTTGTTTATTTAATTTAATTTTAATTTGATTTTATTAATATATTGTAAAATTATTCGAAGAGAGATGATGCCACCGGGGAGTTAGGAAGGAATTGCGGAACTTGTGCCCTGTGAATATATGCAGTTGATGGCATAGCGGAGACTCAAATGGGCGAATTATGTTGTTGGGCTCGGTGAGGAACGGTTTCTGAGAAAGCAGAACCAACTGGTCGGCGTCCGAAAGGTAGGCCGAGGTTTCGATGGGAGGATTGCTTTAAGGCTGATCTTGGGGACTTGGGCTTGAACGGTGAACATTCAACAGGTCTGTGTAGGCGGAATTTGGTGGTATCGGCATCGAACCTTCGGACTCGCTAAGTCTATTATTATTGTAAAATTATTCCATTTGAATTTTATAATATATTGTAGAATTTTTTTTTTATTCGTTACCTAACTATCCTAAATTCATTTTCGTTAACTGCCCGAGACTGAATTCTAGCAACCAACTTACCACTTCCCCGCCATAACGCCTGAACTATAAACGCCTCTTAATGGTTGAGCGCTAGGGAGAGTATGCACGGCGAAAAAATAAAAATGTTCTTAAAAACTGCAAGATTTAAAGTTTTTCATTTTAACTACAAGTGTATGAAGAAACATTGCCTTTTGTCCTTAACTCTCTATATTAAAATCCCACTATACCTATAAGTTTCGAAACCTCATCTTATATTTTTTGTAATGGCTCCAAATGTAGTAAATCGCCGCATGTTGAGGTTCAGTTGACTTCCTGAATAAAATATTTGAAGATGAACGACAGAGAAAAAAGTATTGACCAAGACTATAGCAATCAAAGGTGTGTGATGGTATCTTACCAACTAACAAAGGCTGCACTCTATAAGCCAGTAGCCCGCTATTTACTGCCCACTACTCGCTACCCTCTTAGAAAATCAAAGGACGACCTCAGAGGCCAGGCCGAAACCATTTCCCCTCTCCGTCCAGGACGATCCTAACAGCATAAGATACCTGAGAGTTGATAAAGAAGGATTAAAATGATATTACCTTCACCTCTCACCTTTGCAACTTCATTAAATCGACCATCTCTTAGCAAAGTTCTCAGCAAATATTTGCCTACCCCTTTCGGCTTCTCATAATCCTCATTTTAAATATTAGCTTTTCAAAAATATTTATTCGGAGCTTGAAATTTCTTTTATACACTCACTTTTGAAATTTTTTTACACAATAAAAATTCAATAAAACATATTTAATTATCCTGGAAGAATGAAATCGTAAACTTCAGACACTTCAAACAAAAATATTTAAAAAACACACAAAAACAATTTAGTTTAAAATTAGATTTGAACTATTACTGATATTCAACTTTAGTACAATATTACGTGCCTTTTTTAAGACACTAATATATGCTATATTAGTTTTATACATTACAATATCGGTGATTATGATCTTTTTAACTTTCACTTACCTATATATGAAATATGCTGTTTTCAACGGAGCATCCCTAAGTCCCTAAGTCCAAAAATAACCAAGTCTCGAAAAATGGAAAAATGTGTGTGTGGTAAGTCTAGCGCAAAAGCGAAAAGTGACACGGAACTGAAATATCATACTTCAAGTGCGCCTAAGCCTGAGATGTTACAGCAACTTTTTCATCAAAATCGGCCAACAAGGAAAGGCATGCATTCTGCACCTTTTTACGATTTTCTCGAAAAACGGCTTTATCCATTTTAATTAAACTCGCTATATCGATGTAATATTTAATGGGCTTTAATATCATATAAGTTTAATTCTGATGAAATAGTCTGACAGGGCTTAAATGCTGATATATTAAATTTTCTTTTACTAAACTACCTTTTATTTTGTACATTCTTGAAGATTAACTATATTATTTAATGGTGCTGATCAAAGACGGCTAAATAATGGCTAAATAGTTGGGAGAATTTTATAAACAACTAAAGGAGAAATGCGCAAACATATTTTTTTATGCAATTCTTGTGTTTTTGAACACAAGAATAGTAATATAGATGTATAATATTCCGTTAGATAGCTAAAGATTTTAGAAAAAAATATTATCTGATGAAAGGAATTGTAAAGGGTAACGGAGAGTGATGAAAATGCGATAAAACTAACTGTTTCTGGTTCCTGAAAAGGGAAATTAATGTTGACCGTTCTGCCACCTGCCACCTTCTTAACCTGTTAAAGAAGCAGAGCGCCCCTGGTGTGATCATCTTGATATTGAGTTGGAGGTGATTACCCACACCAACTGATTCTTGTCGATAAAAATATAGTAGATTATTTAATAAAACATATTTCTATTGAAATTCAATTTAATTAATTCTTTTACAGTTTATTACTTTCACTTACTATATATATAGTAAGGGAAAGTATTGCGATCGTGAAAATTTTCGAATTCCAGTTTTCAACGGAAATACACGTTTTAGGGTCTCCTGAGTCCAAATAACCAATTCCCGCAAAAAGATCGTGTGGTTGTGTGTGGTAACTCCCGGGCGGAAACGAAAAGTCCTATGAAACTGAAATTTCATATTTAAGACAAATATACGCCCGAGACGTCTCCAAAACCTTTTTTAATGCAGTTTTTTGTTTTTGAACATAAGAACAGTAATATACATGTATGATATATCGTTGCTAAAGATTTATAAAAGCTAAAGATTTTATAAAAAATATTATCTCATACACAAGCTTTTACAAGTTAGTAGAAAGTGATGAAAAGAAGATAAAACTAACTGATTATTTTAAATAATAATATAATAGATTTTTTAATCAAACACATGTTTCTATATAAATTCAATTTGATTAATTCCTTAATAATTTCACGTAATTTTATCTCTAACTGTATATGAAAATTCTTTCATTGATTTTAAAAATGGAGGTAAGTGAAAGTCGTGTGTTGTCCGCACCAGATTTTTATCATTGTTTTCTGGTGTCTTCATTGCTGTTTGTTTTCATATTTTATTACTGCCTGTCATTATCCCTTATTATTGCAATTTTGTTATCTTTTGTACCGTTCGTTATCTTGTTATATTCTTGTTACCCTCTTTTATCACCGTTCGTTATCATTCTCTCCTTCACTTTATTAGGCACTTGTTTTTGTTTGATGAAGGCTACTCCCAGGTCGAAATATCGGAACATAAACTTCATACACGTAAAATTATTATTATAATTATCATTTTAATTCGCAACTGTGTTTCTGCGCATCCAGCTAATGTTAAGTAGTATTTTTTTCTTGAACTGTATTCTGAATTATTATCAATTGTTATCAGTTAAGTCTTGGCCATCGTCTTTCGAGTCTTATTGGTGTTGGCCTGGCAACAGGGGGGAAGGGAGACAGAAGAATGTGTTTATTTTCACATTTAAACTTTAGAATTTCAAGCCACATGATTTTACTGGTGCAATCAAATTCAAAGTTGCTGTTTTGCAAGCTGAGTTTTCAATATTTTATATATTTTTTTTTATTTATTTAACGTCACTTTATGCTACTATGGCTAAACGGACGATGCAACAGTGGGAGTTATTAATTTTGCCTATCTAGGTTTTATTAGCATAGGGATCTTTAACGAGTACCTGACATCGCACAGGCTCGGGACCACCTTTTAACGTCCCCAACGAAGGACGGCATAACTCCCATTAATAAATCCTAGGACCACCTGCGGGTTTAATCCGTGACCTTTGGCATGGGAGGCTGTTATGCTAGTCACCCAGCTACAAGTGATCCCTTAATATATTTTTATTAATAACGTAATTTCAAAAATATATTTTTATGTATATATTCAGAATTAAACCTTAATTCTTATTTAGATTTTCTTCAGTTACTTGAGCTTCCAATTCGACCTGAACCTCCAGAAATTCGTCATTTATTTCCTTTAGCCTATCATAATAGTTAGTTGTTAGCTCAATAGATATTGGTTATTCTTGTAATAACTTCTCCAGTCTTGTAAGCTGACTTTTACAGAGTGCACGGTTTGATTTAAATTTATCTATCGCTGCCAATATTATATCTTCCTATTAAATAATCCCACACTTATAAACCATTTATTATCACTCATTATTATTCCCACAATTATAACAGCTGTTTTTATTTAAACACCTGTTGTACTAAATATATAATAGTCCCGATACAGACCCGGAACCCCTGTTCGATTATAGACTAGACCAACCACCCTTCTCCTCCCTCTCTCTTCCTCCTCCCCCCCCCAGAAGTGCAAACACGGAAGATAAACACATCCCGAACCGATTCCCTTAGTACACTCCACTTTATCCAATTACTAACCAGGTCTAAGCCTGCCTCGCGGTTATATTCCACGGTAGAGGTAGATGATAATTTTACTGAACTAAAATGTGTATCGCTCCACGCTTCGCTATCTCCACGCTATTTTAAACTCTAATATAGCGATAAATTTTAATTATGATGGCGCTCCGAAACTTCCAAGATATTTTCTTTTTATTTAAAAGAAATTTACAACTGTATTATACAATAAAATACATAAGTAAATGTGCTAATAGATCAAGTGATACAGACATGTGAAGAAACTACCCAGTGGTAGCACTTCAAAGTTTTTTCAGCTAAGTAGGTCTCGAGGCCATCGTCTTTTCAGCCGCCTAGGAAGATGATCAGGAATAGATGAGAGTTTGCGGACGAGTGGGTTGGAGTGGACGGGTAATTTGGAATAAAAGGAGGAATATCTAGTTCGGGCTAGATCTGCGACAAATGAGATATTAAGATCATTATAGATTATTTTATTGGTGACAAAGTAAGGGGCATTTAGGATCTTCCGGAGGATTTTGGATTGCAAGGATTGAATGTGGGAACTTAATCCCATATGTCCAAATAGGCCTGATGAATGTTATATAAATTAATTGTTTGTAGTATGTGGAAAGTTTTGATCGTTTGTCCAGTAAGTGTTGTAGTAAGCGGTATCTACGAGCTGTTTCTTGTTGTTTCAGTCTAGTGTGAGGATTCCAATAAACACTTATAAACATTTAAAATTGAATTTCGTTTATTTATTTTTTTCAAATATTTATTTATTGAGAATTATTACAATCTGTTTTAGAATGAACAATAGTAATACTGATATTTATTTATTAAAATTGAAAAAGATTGAATTTGATGCAGAAATTGTTAAATTAGGAATGGAAACGGTTGTATTTGACTTGTATATGGTATATATATATATATATATATATATATATATATATATAATATGAATAGATTAAAATAGGGGATATACGAGGGTGCGATCTTAAAATCGATAGTACTATGTGATCATGTGATGATTAGAAAAACATAATGATAAACCCCTATATCAATTATATCTTAAGATTTGAAAAAAAAATCGATATAAAGAAAAAAACGGCCTAAAAAAATTATTTATATACCTCAAAATAGACGTAGGCAGATTGGTGAAAAGTGTACCCTGTACTTAACTGGTTGATAACTTGAGTACATTACGAGTACTTTCGCCATCTCTACTAGAAATGTGGTTGGTGCCCTCCCTGATAGCAGACGAAGTGCTGGGCTCGAGGGAAATATAACCTTACACTACACCTCTTACACTCGGTTTGAAGCATGTCAACTGTTTGGGAATCGGGTCCTCACTCAGCCCTAAGCACCATGATCCTATCTCCTTAATTATATTTACCTCACCTACGCTCTTATATTCTAAACATCGTGAACTAAACATGATGGAGATAAAACAGAAAGTGGATATTAAGTTATCGGAAGGGTTGATGTATGAGATGTCGGACGAGAGTTGAGAGCCTTCATCCAGAGCCCGCTGCATCTCCTCCACTCCTCAGGCCTGTCCTCTCTCTTGTAATATAAAAACTGTTACAGGAACCTGCGTGTCTCAATTATTATCATTCCTTTAAGTAGCATTAAGAAAAAAATATCAAATTTTTACAATATAACTGATGCATACAATATAATAATATCAGTACTTCATACAACAGGTAATTAGTTTAGCATGTAATCAATTAATAAAAATCTGGTCCGCGCAACGCACGACTTTCACTTATTTCCAATTTAAAACGAAAATAAATTGTTAAAGAATTATTTAAATTGGATTTTATTAGAACTAATATATTAAATAAGTTTTATTAAGTAATATATTATATTATTACCTACGACTATTAGTTTGCTTTATCGGCTTCTCACCACTCATCGTTAACTTTTACAATAGTATTTTTTTTTTAAATCTATTGAATTCCAACGGTATATATTACATGTATATTACTGTTCTAAAGTTCAAAATGGAAGGATAGTGCATAAAGTAAATAGCCGTATTAGAAAGGCCAACCTCGCATACTACCAAATCAGTCACATAATTGGAACAAAAGAAATAACTAATGCCACCGAATTAGTCCTTTATAAAACAATTTTCCTTTCTATCCTGCTTTATGGAGCAGAGCACTGGACAGGCCCAAAGCAAGTTATAAATAGAATGACGGCCTCAGAAATGAGATTCCTGCGAAGGATCGAGAGAAAAACAAGAAGGGACTGCGTTAGAAACGAAGTCATCAGGGAAGCATTGAAAGTGGCACTGAAGGAGACAATAGAAGAACGCCAACTGCGCTGGTTTGGGCACGTGTGCAGACTCCCAGAAGACAGAAGAGTGAAATGGTTCATGGAAGCCAAACCAATAGGAAAGAGAATGGTTGCAGAACTACGTATATGCAGTACCTGGAGGGACTCGGAAGAAAGAGAGGCAAATCAGTTACCCAAATGAAAAATATGGCAATTCAAAGGGATGAGTGGAAGTGATGGACTGAGTGTGGTGCTCCACGCTGAAAGGCACTAAGGAGCTTGTGAAAGAAGAAGAAGTTCAACAACAACAAATTGAATTAAAAACACATTTTTGCAGTTTTGTTTGATATGAAATTCGTTCAACTTATATATTTACCTGTTCTTTTTTAGCAATGCTAATAAGACGATATAGTTAATTTTTTCGAAATTACAAAATTAAAGGTACTTTAGAGGAAGAAATTTTGAAATATCGGCATTAAAGCCATGTCAAACTATTTCAATCAGAATGAAATCTACGTGATATTGAAGCCCGCTCAATTTTACGTTGACAGCGAGCTTAATCAAAATCGTTAGAACCGTTTTTAAGAAAGTCGTAAAAAGGTACAAAATGCATGGTATAAAGTGGCTCTTCTGGTAAGCTCATTTTGATGAAGGAGTTTTTGTAACTTCTCGGGCGTATTGTTTTCTTGAATATGAAATTTCAGTTTCATAGGACTTTTCATTTACCCTCGGGAGTTACCATACAGACCTTTTTGTGGGACTTGGTCATTTGGACTCCGGAGACCCTAAAACGGGTATTTCCGTTGAAAACTGGAATTCGAAAATTTTAACGATCGCAATACTTTCACTTAATGTATATTTCATATATTGGTAATTGAAAGTAAAAATTAACAAAACAAATCCTAGTTACACATTAAAAGACAGATCGTAACATGGGCATTCAAATATACACGTATTATAGAAATTTTCATTTATTATCCATTCCTAAACATGATTGATATTATTGACTTTTACAACTCTTATTTCCCTTCGAAGTCTTCTTAATAGATTTTGTTTTTTGTTCATCCTCTCCTCCGAAAAATTATGGTATTACGAGTGGCATTAGAGGCATGTCACTTGTATTTGGTTAAGTTACTAAACTGCACCAAAGAAGGGGGGGAGCTCCTAGGTGGAAGGTGGGGGACTGAGAGGTCTCTGGTTTGACTAAACGTCACATGATTATAAACCTAGCTCAAAGTATAAAGAAAAAAGAGGAAATATTAATGATTATGGTAACTTGTAGCCGATAATTAAGGTTCAAAATAAGTTACTTATACATTCTGTTGTTTAATGTTCATCTGTAAATCAGTGAACTGATGTCAATCTTGGAAAAAAATTCAATGGTAAATCATCTAATAAATAATTATATCAAATAGTTTTGGGTACATATCCCAAATAATTACCAATGGCAGTTTTCGATCACACAATTATTTTAATTAATCAAAACATATGGGATTGCCGCTGTACTTATCACATTATAATTAGAACCAATATTATATATATGAATATATATATTTACCATTATAAATACATATAAAAAAAATTATTACAAATTAATTACAATTTGAGTCAAATAGTGTCTAACATAGACATGTGCGTATACCCCAAACTTTGAAAGAACGCTGAAGTAAAGTTGCAAGAAATAGTTTAGAGAGAGAGGGGGGAGGATTATCCAAATTACTGCCGCCCGATTTTCTCCAATTCTGATGTTCCGAGTTTGCGAAAATTGGGGGTTTTCTTCCACTTATAAATTAAATTATATACAAATTAAAAAAAAAAAAGAAATCAGATCATATCAATCAATCATCATATCTATAAGATAAGATAATATTTTATCTAAATTCTTTTGCTTTCTAACGAAATATTATACATCTATATTACGGTTCTTAAGAACAAACGGCTCTATAATGGATCACTTGTAGCTGGGTGGTTAGCAGCCTTGGTGGTATAACAGCCTCCTATGCCAAAGGTCAGGGGTTCGAACCCGCAGGTGATCATAGGATTTTTCAATGGGTGTGAAAAATCCTTATTTATGCCGTCCTTCGGAAGGGACGTTAAAAGGTGGTCCCGAGCCTGTGCGATGCCAGGTACTCGTCAAAGATCCCTACCCTAATAAAACCTGGATAGGCAAAATTTATGACTCCCACTGTAGTATCGTCCGATTAGCCATATTAGCATAAAGTGTCGTTAAATAAATAAACAACAAACTTGTTTCCTCTTCTTTCATTTAAGTATATATTGAATTTCTTCAAACTGTATATTTAATCGTTGCTTATCAATGTTCAAAATATGATATAGTTCATTTTTTTGAATCTACATTGTTAAATATCGGCATTTAAGCCCTGTCGGGCTATTTAAATCAGAATGAAACAAAAGATAAATCTCTTTATAAATATTAGATCAAATATTTTTGGGTACTTATCACAAATAATTACCAATAGCAGTTTTCGATCACACGGTAGTGGCTTCTACTATCACGATAGCCCTAAAGAGAATACCTTGAGATTTGTAAACGTTCCGACAGGATCAATATGTTCCCTACAGCCCTAACCATTCCAACTATCGGGTCTTCTATCTAATTTCCAGCAACAGGCGTTTTCATGAAAGTCTAATAGCCTTTCCGTGCGATTGGAAATTAAGATTATCCTGTTTAAGAGAGTCATGCTGGCTCGAAATTGAAAATAAAAATCAGATTGTAATTTGCTTGTAATTTTTCATAATGACTAGGGTAACATATTTTTCCATTAAATATAATAACAGTACGACATTTATCGATTCAATTATTTCAGTTATAGGAATAGAATAGAATAAGATTTTTATTCTGGGACTAGGTCCCATAAAAACAATTAAGATATATACAATGTGTCTGGCTACAAGACCAAAGGATTATAATTAATTCTTATTCACAATGATATAAAAAGAAAAGAAAGGATACAATAAAACAAAAGAGTAAAATAAATAAATAATAACTTCTGATAGAATAATGTGTTGAACAAAACTAAACATTTAAACTGATTCATAATAATTGATTCATATAAAAATATGAACAATAAATAATAAATTTTCTTTTTAAATTGATATTTGATTTGAAATATCTTATTGAGCGTCTGTTTGAGAAGACAGCAGGTACTTGAATAGCTGGGAGTTGAATGATGGTAGGGAAGAAGCATGGCGGATATGAGTAGGTAGGGAATTCCAGAGAGTAGTAGAGCGGATAATAAAGGAATGATCAAAAGTTGTTGTTCTATGGGTAGGAATATAAAGGTCGGAATGACGGAAGTTTGGAGGAAATGGACTGACGATTTAAATTGTAGAAGTCTGTGGATGTAGGGAAGTAGCTGGTAGTTAATGGTTTGGTAAATATATGGTCCAAGGAAATATTGCCTGCGGATACGGAGAAGGAGACACTTTAACTCTTTGTATAAGGTGTACAAAAGACAAATCTTAAAAATATAACAAAAACATATTGTAACAATAATTACATATTTCACTAACTAACAAACTATTTTTCATCGCCCTCTATTGCCTACGTATGGCTTTATATGTATTTTATTTATAAGTTTTTAGTTCATAGTTTTTACTGTTTTTATTTTCGAAAATTATATTTAATTTCGGTAATTCATTTTTTTTTTCACTGTACAAATATAAAATTTTTAATTTAAAAAGAATTGAGACGTTGATTTCCAAAAGGTACTAAAGGACATTTTTTAAGAAATTGATTTTTTTACATATTTGTATTCTCATCATTTAGTTTTATCTAAATATTCTATTTGATGTTTTCTAATGAACTCTCAAGTCCTTAAAAAACGCAATTTAGAAATACGGTAATTTTCTTAATGTACTAATTACGCATTTATTTTCGTTCGAAATCATTCTAAAAAAATCCATTTTATAACTTTAATATGATGTTATTATTATAGTAAAAAAATAATTTATAAATTTTAATGCGAAAAGACCCAAATTAGCTGATTTAATAAAATAGTAATAAGAGATTTTCGCGCTTCCTGTAAAATTTCCTAAAATGGATATAGTACCTTTTGGAAATCAACGTCTCAATTGTTGATCGTCAATGAAAAGTGGTTAATTTATGTTAATGTATCAGAGTTATCAGTCAAAACTTCGATTTTAAAATCCACGCTATCCCAATATTTGACCTTATTTAATATTTTAAACTTAATAAAACGATATAAAATATTTTGTTGAAACATGTTTTTTGAAATATACCTTTTGGCATATTCTCTACCCCATTGGCTAAAAATACATTTAAAGAAAAATTAACAGACGTATGTAGCAACATGAGCTGCAATGTCTCATGCCATTTTAAAAATAAAAACAATACATCTAATTCTCTTTTTTAAATAAGGAATATCTTAAATTATTCAAAAAACCTGTTTTGGAGTTTTGGGACTTTAAAAATCCCGAGAAAATTATTTTTAACAATAAATTTCGCATAAAAACCAAAAGAAAAATTAATATTTTTATGATTCCATTATTTCTTCATTGTTCATAGCGATATTATGGCTTAGCCTGTGTTTTAAATTTATTCGTCAAAGTTTTACCAGAAATACAGGTGGCTTCAATAAGGTGGTAATTAAAAATTCTCATTAACCCAGAAGAAATCGGAAATGCATTGTATAGATAACAGTTATAACGGAATCCTTAAGGAATATCCATCATTATAAATAGATATTCTTCTTTATCCAGTAATTTAAATAAAAAAGAAACATTTCTATATTGAAATTCATTAAAATATTGTATAATGCCAAGATTGCAACAAAGTTAAACGTAAAATATGTAAGTTTTAGCAAGTATTTGTTTAAAGAAGACTCCTCGTGGATAGCCCAATCAGCTCTAGAAGGTTAGGACGGCCTCCTGCTACAGGAGCGATAGGAAGAATCGATACAGGCAGAGATGGATATATCGATATTGCTCCCGCAAGAGACGCCTTCGATAACCGGCCGCTTGGAGCTTATGCTTCATAAACTTTCTCCTCAGCCAAGGCCTCTCTTATCTCAGCCCAAGGAGATTAACTTCCAAAGCCATTCTCACAGTCTTCCAAATCGACAAATTTCTCCAACTTCATTCTTTAAAAATAAACCGAACAAAATTAAACATGAATTAAGAATAAACTTTGACCATATGCAAATCCCTCTCACAACTCACTCAAATGGTTCTGTTTTTGAAGAAAGATAAGAGTATGACTCCATTTTAAATAGCGAAATTACAAGTTGAATAATTGTCACAAACGGAAGTGTAACGAGTTTTTGGCGGCGCGATCTTTGGAGGATTGTGACCTTTCGCGCAGAGCGGCTCTTTGTGCAGGTTTGGTCGATTTAAAATTCATCCTATTACCTATCTACGGTGTCGCTATCTAATGTGATAATCGACGAGGTATCAGAACCCACCAATTTCAGTAATTTTCTAAAGTAGTCCCGAACCAAATAGACGTACAGTACTACCGAGGGTGTTCTAAGTACTTAAGCAGTTAGAGGTGATTTCCTTTAATTCGTCTAATGAAGATGCCGTTATTTTATTTTTTATACCAATTTTGACATTCAGCGGTAAGCATCTTAAGTTGAATTATTGAGTATTATTCGATATTATTTTATATTTGTTTTAAAACTAATTTTAACTGTTTTACCCTTTCACCTGTTTTATTTAATATAGCTTTAGAATATGTCATAGAAAAGGTGATGTGTACCGAAAAAGGCTTAAATGTGGGTGACACGATTCCGGTTTTGGGGTATGCTGATGACTTGGTACTGCTAGGTGAAGACCCGGAAACCATACAACTAAATACAAGTGTGTTAATAAAAAAACCGGTAAAGAACTAGGACTCGAATTAAATACCGATAAGGCGAAATATATGATTAGTAGCAGAAACTGTGGTGATCTTGGTGATATTGATATATCAGGGCATAATTTTGAACACGTAGAGAAATTCAAGTGTTTAGGTTCAATGATAACAAGAAAAAATGAAATCCAGGAAGAAATAAAGTCCCGGTTAAAGGTGGGTAATGCGTGTCATTATTCAGTTGCTAAATTACTTAGCTCACGGCTTCTGTCTAAAAACTTAAAGGTTAGAATTTATAAAACCATTATTCTTCCGACGGTTCTTTACGGATGTGAAACGTGGCCGCTTACCTTAAAGGATGAACAAAGGCTTAAGGTTTTCATAAATAAGGTTCTGCGTAAAATATTTGGCACGAAGAGAGATGAGGCCACTGGGGAGTTTAGAAATTTGCACAACGCGGAATTGCGGAACTTGTATCCTGTGAATATAATTGAGTTGATAGCATCGCGGGGACTAAAATGGGTGAGTAAAGTTGTTGGGCTCGGTGAGGAACGGATTCCGAGAAAGTTTGTATTCGCTGATCCGACTGCTAGACGTCCGAAAGGTAGGCCGAAGGGTCTGTGTAGGCGGAGTTTTGTGGTATCGGCATCGAACCTTCGGGTTCGGTAAGCCTATTAATATTATTTAATTTTAAAGGATCAAGGACCTTTTGACTAAAACCAATCAACTTTGACACAAAAGCGAAAAAATATCAGTTTTTTAATTTCACAGGATGGAAATATCTGCCTGAAACGTCTGCTCTGAGGAATAAGGAATAAATGAGGATATCAACTACCTTCTTTACTACAATACTCATTAACTGATCCTATTCGAAAGACTTTAAAATTGAAATTATTATATTTAAAGTAACGTTGTGAGTTGCATTAAGAAATGATTTAAGTGATGAAGCTTAATACTTTTAAAATGTTTATATATATTTTTATTCATTTTTGAGAAAATCCTCCAAGCGAATGCAGTCGGTCTCGGCTGAAAACAAAAGATTTTTTTTTATATATACCGTCAAAAAAATAAATAAAAAATATGAAATTCTAAAAAAAAAAGTATTAAAAACAAACACAATTTCCTAGTGCTTAGCTATGACGTTGAAATAAAGATAAAAATAGCTAAATCTGCGGGAGGGAAAAGAAGGGGGAGGGGGCGACACACCCATTCCCATTACCCTTCTCTGTTCCAATCCATTTAAACTTTAGAAAAAGAAATTTTAAAAATTCATAAACATTCGACTGAAACATTTATTTTAGATTTAACATGGAAATAATTATCTGAAACACAGAATCAGAATTATGTATATATCATCACTTTACTTGAAATACTGTCATATGTTAAGTATTTGTTTTGCTAAAATGATAGATAATCCGACTCTATACAATTACTTTATTTTATCAATTTATTTGCGAAAAAAGTTCGTGATATATTTTTCTTCGGTTGGTTGTCTAAGTCTATAGTATTTACTGTTACTGTTGCAATATTATTCAAATATTCAATATATATATATATATATATATATATATATATATATATATATATATATTGAATATTTATATATATATATATAAAATGTTAATTTGATTATTGTTTGGAATAGTTTTGAGATGATTGCATTATAAATGTGGATAAAGAAAAATATTGGTTTTAATATCAAGTGTTAACAGTGAGGGAATACATTTCTTTAATGCTGTGGGTGATAACAACCAATACAAGGCTGGTCAGCCTATAATACAATAGTTTTATTTATTTATTTTTTTTTAAATGTGACAAAATATATATTTATATAAGTGCATAATGATGGAATATTAAAAGGTATGTACATTGCCTTATAACAATGTAAAAAAGTAATGTTGTTTATCTTTTAGTTTTAAAATAAATGATGTTTGTAGATCCATTGAAATTTATTTATTCAAACAACTTTTAACTGTAATAAAAATTAATTTAAATATTCAAGATTCAAATATTATGGTATTCTGGCCGCACCTGACATACATACGAGTAGTTAATTAGTGTTGGGGATGAGAAGTTGCATGCGCCTCTCACATGTGGATAAGAGAGAGGTGCTCACCGAGTCGCAGTGACGGAACACCTCAGTGACAAATGTTATTTCTTTATTATGCTAATTTTATCTTTGTGTTATATTTGTAAAGGTATAGTTGATTATTTTACTTCAAAAGGTCTAGCTTTATTTAGATTCAATGTTTTTGTTATTAACATTAAAAAGAAAAAAATCGCGGCGCCCAGAATAATAGACAAAGATACATTTAAAACTTGACCCTTCTCCACTGAGTGTGGACAATCTCTGAAAGTAGTCTTACATTACTTTTTTTTTTTATTTTAACCAACAAAAACAGGTAATAATTAGTAATCGACAATGTTGTAAAGGTACTTTACAAAAGGAATTTTAATAAAGTATCTGTATGTTTTTCATAATGATCTACTAAAAGCGTATACTATCTTAGGAGAACCAGGATCTAGGGATTAGGGTCCAACTCTCCCTAGGAGTCACGTCAAAATTGAAAAGTTAGCAATAGTGAAAAAAGCACTATTTATTTAATTGAAGGTTATAGTGAAGGTAGAAAAAAAAGTTTTTGTGTCAAATTTACTTTATTTAAAAGTATAATAATGTAAAAAAAATAATTATTAAAATATTTATTTTTTATGCTTTGTTATATAAATCATAAAATGAAATTTTCATAGACAATTGTAATTAACTTTTTTTAGAAATGAGGAATCTTGATCTATGCATAGTTTTTAACAGAACTTATTGAAAGCACTGTTTTGAAGAGATTATTTATATTTTTTTTTGGTTTGTTAACAAGCATTAAAATTAAATATTTTAATGGCTCATTTTTTAAAATTATTTCGTTTTAAAATAGGTCAATTTTAACACTATATTTATTTTCCTACCTTCACTAGAACCAGACATATTGAATAAAATGTGTTTTTCGCGCGAAAACCTTCTTACTTTCACTCACTATATATAGTAAGGGAAAGTATTGCGATCGTGAAAATTTTCGAATTCTAGTTTCCAACGGAAATAAACATTTTAGGGTCCTCTGAATCCAAATAACCAAGTCCCGCAAAAAGGTGTGTGTGTGTGTGTGGTAACTCCCGGGCGAAAACGGTAAGTCCTATGAAACTGAAATTTCATATTTAAGAAAACTATACGCTATATATAACCGAGACGTGACTAAACTTTTTTCATCAAAATGAGCTTACCAGAAGAGGCACTTTATACCATGCATTTTGCCTCTTTTTTCGATTTTCTCGAAAACGGTTCCGACGATTTTGATTAAACTTGCTATATCGATGTAAAATTTAATGGCTTTAATATCATGTAGGTTTTATTCTGATTAAAATGGTCTGACAGGGCTTAAATGCCGATATTCTTCTCCTAAAGTACCTTTAATTTTGTAGATTCAATAAAAATAACTATATTATGTTGTTAACGCTGATGAAAAACACGTAAATATATAAATTGAATAAATTCGATACCCAACTAAAGGAGAAAACAGAAAAAATATTTTTTTAATGCAATTTTTCGTTTTTGAACATTAGAGCAGTAATATACATGTATGATATACCGTTGGAAAGCTAAAGACTTTAGAAACAATATTATCTCATACACAAGATTTTAAAAGTTAATAGAGAATGATGAAATAAACATAAAACTAACTGATTATTTTAGATAATAATATTGTTTGAGCCTGGAAATTATAATTTTTTTTTTTTTTTTTTTTTTTTTTTTTTTTTTTTTTTTTTTTTTTTTTTTTTTTTTTTTTTTTTTTTTTTTTTTTTTTTTTACCTGTATATATATTTTGTTTATAATTAAAAAATCAAATCAAATTAAAAATAGTTTTAATGAGGAAAATATTTTTTTTGTTGTTAGTTTATATATTATTCAAGTGCAGTTAGGGATTAGACTGATAAGAGTGTCCCCCTTGCCCTCAAGCCAGTACCGTTGGAACCAGCTAGCTTAGAGTACCTGTTTATCGATTGGCGCCTTCACCAATTTACCGAAGTTCAGGACTTCATTTCGTTGACTTCTGAAGATCACCATCCTTCCAAGGAGAAGATCACCATCCTTCCAAGGAGAATCGCCTACCCGTCGTACGGAAGCTAAGTTTTAATAGAAGAACCTTTTTTTTTATTTGTTTATAAACCAAATTGTTTTCACATTTTATTTATTGTAAATTTTCCTCATTTTTTTTATTAAACTTTTATTTATTTTCATTACGTTCAATTTTATCTTTTTATTTAATATTACTTTTTTTTTATTTTTTTTAAATCATTAAGTACTCAAGACCAGCTCATTTCGAAGCGGGATTGAGATTACATTTTCTCATTGAGTTTTATTGTCACTCATCCCAACATAAGTTTGGTCCTCCGGGCCGGATTTTGAGTACTTAATTGTTAGTTTGATCGTATATTAACCAAATAAATTTAACCATTTATTTAATTATTATTTATTGAAATATTAGATTTTCTTTAAATATTTCTTTAAATTTTTGTTGTGTAATTTTCAGGCTTAAATATTTTATTATTCGTTCCAATATCATTTTTTATTAACAGCTCTATAATGCCACCTAAAACACCATCTTCTAAGGGGGATTTTGATTTAGAACTTTTAGTTGAGGAATTTAAAGATCTCGCCGATGATATATTAGAAACAAATTTTATGAGGCATTATCGTTTGATATTTCGCCCGAGTCTAATAAGGAATCCGCCATTACTGATGCATCTCTACGTGATACGCATGCGCGAGATTCTAATTTTCATCTGCGACTTCCTATAATTAATATCCCTTCGTTTTCAGGAAATATATCGGAATGGCCTGCATTTAAAGACACTTTTGTCTCTCTAATTCATGAAAATGAGGATCTTAGTGAAGTCCAAAAATTTCATTACCTAAAATCGAATTTGAAAGGCGCTGCAGCACAAACAATATCGGCTATTCAAATATCACAACAAGGATATACCACAGCTTGGGAGGCCCTTACTAAGCGTTTTGACAGTCTAAGAATTCAGGCAACCCATCATTTAGTAAATATTTTTAATTTTCCAACGCTGGCCAAACATTCGTTGTCTTCTTTAGAAAATTTGTCATCGACTGTTTTAGAGAGCGCAACGGCATTTCTTAAATTGAAGCTCCCAGATCCATCTGGTTTTATATTGTACACTTACATTCTTCGATTGTTGGATCATAAAACTAGAGAGCGTTTCGAGATGAAATTTAGTTCGAAACCCGAATTACCCACTTTTCAAGAATTTTCTGAATTTATTACTCAACAAATAGTGGAGCTGCAATCGACAGCTTTAACCTCGACCTCCAGATGTTCTCCGTCGTACACTGATGACAGGAAAATTCCAAAACGAGTCCTCATGTCCAATATAAATTGCAATATTGTTTGTCCAATGTGTAATAGCTCTCATCGCATTGTTGATTGTTCTTCGTTTCGAAAAATGAATCCTAAACAAAGATTCGATCAGATGAAAATTTTAAATCGTTGCTTGAATTGCTTCGGATTAGGTCATTCTCTTGCTAAGTGTCCATCAAAACATTCGTGTAAGTATTGTAGCCGCCGGCATCATAGCTTACTCCATTTTTCGACCTTCGAAACACCTACTCATAATAATCAAAATAGTAGGAAAACCAATTACCCTGGACCAAGCAACGAGATTACCAATCAATCTTCAGTTACACGTATTTCCCACCAGCTGCCTCAGCTTCAGACAAACTCCAATGAACCTTCAATATCAAATAATACCACTATTCTTTCATCATCAACTTCTGGAAATCTTAATGTTCTACTTGGTACAGCTCAAGCAAGAATAAAGGACAATTTTGGACAATATCATCGTTTGAGGATACTAATAGATAGTGGGTCCCAAAGGTCATTTATCACCTCACAACTTGTGAAGAAATTGGGGCTATCAAAATTTAGAAATCCTCATCAAATAGTAGGTTTTGGGAACCAACCAATTTCGGGGGAAAATACCGAGTTTCATGTTCACTCATACCTGAAACAGAAGATGGTCCTGAGATGGAAACTTGCGCTATTGTAATTGACCAAATTAGTTCAAACATGCCCTCTAATCCAATTCCCAGCCAGGTGATGGATAAATTTAGAGATTTAAAACTGGCCGATCCAATATGCCATTTACCAGGTCCTATCGATTTTTTATTGGGTGCCGATTTATTTGGTGATGTACTAACGGGTAAAATACAAAAGACCTCAGAAGGGTTCCCTAATGCTCTTAATACGGTATTTGGTTGGATATTAGTTGGACCAATTCCTAATGGGCCGCCAAACTCATTCTCTACAGCGATGTTTACTGTAGCCGAAACAGATATTGAAGAGGAAACATTACCGTGTATTATGAATAAATTTTGGGAGATCGAGGAAGTCTCTACAGTTCCACAGTCGAATCCTGAAGATATTAAGGCTGAAGAACATTTAAAAGGTCTCACACGAGGGATGATCATGGCAGATATATAGTTAGTCTACCATTCAGAAGCAAATCGTTTAATTTACAAGTTTCGAGACTAATTGCCATCCATCGTTTCTTGAAGTTAGAGGAGAAGTTGACCAAGAACCCTAACCTGAGACTTGAATATGATAATGTATTTCAAGAGTACCTCAGCAAACAATACCTTTCGCCTACATCTCGACCAGGAAAATTCTTCCTTCCGCATCATGGAATTTACAAGGATAGCTCTTCCACACATCTGCGTATTGTCTTTGATGCTTCTGCAACTACTGCATCGGGTCATTAAACAGTCATCTTCTAACAGGGCCTAAATTACAGCACGATATAAAGGATATCTTGTTAAAATTCCGTTTACCTCAATATGTAATATCCGCCGATATATGCCAAATGTTTCTACAAATTTTGATTCACCCCGAAGATCGATTGTTCCAACACCTATTTTTTCGTTTCAACCATGCTGATGCCATTCAGGAATATGAATTTAATCGCTTGCCCTTTGGATTATCGTGTTCTCCTTTCCTAGCCATAAGGGTAATCCACCAACTTGTCGTAGATGAAGGACATAAATATCCACTTGCTTCACAAGCTTTATTAGGAAATATGTATATCGACGATCTGTTGACTGGTGCTGAAACACTAGAAGAGGCCTTGAAACTACAAAAAGAGCTTATTGACCTGCTAAATAAAGGTGGTTTCACACTGAAGAAGTGGTTTAGCAACGACCATCAGCTTACAAGAAATGTATCTGAAGGGATTGATTCCACTGTATCATTTAGTAACATGGAAGACAAAGCAATTAAAATCTTGGGTATGCAGTGGGAACCAAACCATGATCGGTTATCGTACCGTGTCACACCAAGAGACATCGTTTATACAAAAAGAGGTCTCATGTCTACTATAGCCCGTGTGTATGATCCATTGGGATATTTGGCACCTGTTGTTTTTAGAGCGAAGACACTTTTACAACAACTTTGGAGGCTCAAGATTGGTTGGGACGATCCGATTCCTATGAACATTCAGAAACGATGGCTCACGTTTTTCACGGAATTACCTAAGTTGGCCGAAATAAGCATTCCCAGGAGAATAATTTCAAATAGAAAATTACGGAACTGCCTAGTTGGGTTTTCGGATGCTTCGTCGTTTGGATATGCAGCAGTCATTTATTTTAGAAGTGAGAGTGAAACAGGCCATGTCACAACAAATCTTGTTTTTGCTAAAACGAAATTGGCTCCCTTGAAACCAGTCACCATTCCGAGGCTGGAACTCTGCGCCGCAGTACTATTAGTGAAAACCTTAAAGGCTCTTCAAGAATTTTTATCACAATTCCAGGACATGCCAGTAATTTTACTGTCTGATTCAGCGACTGTGTTAGCTTGGCTTCAAATGCCATTCCATCAAATGAAGACATTCGTAGCTAATAGGGTTGGGAAAATTCTGGATTTATCCAAGTCAGCTTCCTGGCACCATATTCGCTCCCAATATAATGCAGCTGATGTCGCCTCTCGTGGTGTCGATTCTACAGACCTAATTCATGATACATCTTGGTGGATAGGACCTGATTGGCTGCGACTTCCTAAGGCAGAATGGCCTTTAGATCAAATAGATATTTGTAATACTCCACCACTACCAGAAATTAAATCAGAAGTAATGGTTATGTTAACACATAGTAAAAATACTCTGGAAGTCATAGAAGAAATTAACAAGTTTTCTTCATTTACCAAACTCATTAGAGTTTTCAGCTATATTCGCAGATTCTGTAATAACGTCAGACCCCACAAGAATGAAAGAAAAATTGGTTCATTAAAGTTGAATGAAGTTAGAGACACCACTACTATGCTGATAAAAATTATTCAAACTTACCATTTCCCTAATGCCATACCTACTGAAAAATCCGACAGAATAAGTCTACAATCGTTGTCTCCATTTGTTGATTCGGTGGGTATCCTTAGGGTGGGCGGTAGATTGCGAAATGCACCAATATCTGAAGATTCTAAATATCCAATACTGCTCCCTCGTAAATCACACTTTGTCAATTTGCTTGTAGACTATTACCATTCGACATATCTACATTCAGGTCCTCAAATTTTGCAGTCACTACTCAGAAGAAAATTTTGGATATTATCAAGTCGGCGTTTAGTCCGACAACGAGTTCACCAGTGTTTAAGATGTCACGAGTTGTCGGCGAAGAATTACACCTATCGCATGGCTGACTTACCGCCGTCTCGTTTCCAGCAAGGAAGACCATTCATCGTAGTAGGAGTAGATTTCGCAGGCCCCTTTCTGTTAAGAGACTCGCTCAAGCGCAAAGCTGCAGTTCAGAAAGCATATGTAGCTCTCTTTGTGTGTCTCAGTACCAAGGCAATACATGTGGAGATTATTTCTCAATTGACAACAGAAGCCTTCTTAGCGGGTTTAGATCGCTTCATTGCTCGACGCGGTCTACCGCAGAAAATCATGTCCGATCATGGGACCAATTTCATCGGGGCTCATCGACGCTTAAAAGAATTATATGTGTGGTGGAATCTTCAGCCAGCCAAGCAGAAAATTGAAGACCATCTTACAACACGTGGCATTCAATGGTGTTTTATCCCTCCTTCAGCGCCGCATTTTGGTGGTATTTGGGAAGCAGGAGTAAAATCGCTAAAGTTTCACCTTACCCGGGTTGTAAAAGATCAAAGTCTAACTTACGAGGAAATGTCAACTATAACAGCGCGTATCGAAGCTATTCTTAATTCCAGACCTCTACATCCCATGTCTTCCTCTCCTGAGGACTTTGACGTATTGACACCAGGACATTTTCTTATTGGTGCACCATTGCTGGCATTACCAGACCAAGACCTTCATGACATTTCATCTAATCGTCTCACTCGATGGCAACTCTTAAAGCGTAGCATCAAAGATTTCTGGAATCGATGGAGACACGACTACTTGAACTGCCTACAACAACGTGGAAAATGGACTACAGATACACCTAATGTAACAACTGGCACCATGGTATTGTTGAAGGATGCAAACATGCAATTAAATCGATGGCCAAAGGGTCGTATCGTTGGTGTGTTTCCTGGAGACGATGGGGTAATTAGAGTAGCAAAAGTCAGAACAGCTACTGGAGAATACCTAAGACCGGTTTCAAAATTAGCTCCCTTATTCCCTCATGTGGATTAACCACAATTTTGAAAATTTAATATGATAAATTTTGGTGGGCGGTGTGTTTGAGCCTGGAAATTATAATTTTTTTTTTTTTTTTTTTTTTTTTTTTTTTTTTTTTTTTTTTTTTTTTTTTTTTTTTTTTTTTTTTTTTTTTTTTTTTTTTACCTGTATATATATTTTGTTTATAATTAAAAAATCAAATCAAATTAAAAATAGTTTTAATGAGGAAAATATTTTTTTTGTTGTTAGTTTATATATTATTCAAGTGCAGTTAGGGATTAGACTGATAAGAGTGTCCCCCTTGCCCTCAAGCCAGTACCGTTGGAACCAGCTAGCTTAGAGTACCTGTTTATCGATTGGCGCCTTCACCAATTTACCGAAGTTCAGGACTTCATTTCGTTGACTTCTGAAGATCACCATCCTTCCAAGGAGAAGATCACCATCCTTCCAAGGAGAATCGCCTACCCGTCGTACGGAAGCTAAGTTTTAATAGAAGAACCTTTTTTTTTTATTTGTTTATAAACCAAATTGTTTTCACATTTTATTTATTGTAAATTTTCCTCATTTTTTTATTAAACTTTTATTTATTTTCATTACGTTCAATTTTATCTTTTTATTTAATATTACTTTTTTTTATTTTTTTTAAATCATTAAGTACTCAAGACCAGCTCATTTCGAAGCGGGATTGAGATTACATTTTCTCATTGAGTTTTATTGTCACTCATCCCAACAAATATAATAGATTTTTTAATAAAGCACATGTTTCTATATAAGTTCAATTTAATTAATTCCTTAATAGGTTCACGTATTTTTATCTCTAACTGTTTTTGAAAATTCTTTTATTGATTTTAAAAATGGAGGTAAGTGAATGTCGTGTGTTGCCCGCACCAGATTTTTAATAAAACACGTTTCTCTATAAATTCGATTAGATTAATTCTTTAATAGTTTCACGAATTTTTATTTGTAACTCTTTTTGAAAATCTTTCATTGATTTTAAAAATGGAGATTAGTGAAAGTCGTGTGTTGCCCGCACCAGATTTTTTTTTTTTTACGCGACTACTGTGTCGTGCTGGCTCCTAATATTTGCATAGTTTAAAAATAGTTTCACCTAAAAGAATTTCATCAAAATCGGTAAGACACATTTGGAATTCTCCTTTTGTCAGTTTTGGTCTAATTTTATTTTGAAGAAAGGAAGTAGATCGCTCTGCTAAGGGCCCACCTGTTCATCGTGAGGGGTGGCTCCGAGTTAATAGAACTGGATTGAGGTTAGGGTATGAGGGAGCACATCACACTGAGAAGTCCCTTTTAGGCGATAGGACCTGAGGCAGTTGTTTTATGTAGAGTGATACCCTTTGCGGGAGCCTTCATTAGAAATTCAAATCGAGTTGAACAAAAAAATAAAACAAACAGAGGAATGTTTGTGCTGATATGAGTCCGCTAACATATAGTCTTCTCTCCTGTTAGCAGAACTGGTAGTAAAGTCTTTAGCACCCGTTGGCATCAATTCTTCTCTTACATAGAAGAAATTATTACAAAGTTACTAACAATTTGAGACAAAATAGTTCCTTACATAGACATGTGTGTAAACTGTAAACTTTGAAAGACCACTGAAACAAAGATGTTAGAAATAGTTGAGAGAAAGGGGAAGGATTTTCCGAATTACTGTCGTCCGAGAATCGGGACTTTTCCTTCGAATCATTTCAACAAAATGATAAATTATTTCACACCAATCAATAATCATATCTATAATATAATATAGTATTTTTCTAAATTATTGTGCTTTACAATGAAATATTATACATTTATATTACTGTTGTTAAGCTTATAAACCCGGAGGAGCCCGTGGCTGAGTGGCTAGACTAGCGCGCTCTCATGCTACAGTTGTGAGTTCGAATCCCAGTTACGGCGGAGCTTTTATAAGGATTAAATTAAATGAGGATTCACTTACAGCTTCTACCCCGGGTATGTGAGACCCGCCAGCCAAATGGTGGCCACTTACAAAATCAGGCGTATGGAGTGATGACCCTACCCTATAAATTGCATCGATAAATGCGAGTGTAATCTCCCAGGAGATTACACCGACAGGTCCAGGGCCTGCACGGTCTGTCGCGCCACTGAATAAGAAAAAGAAGAAGCCTAAAAACAGAAACATTACATTAAAAAATCAATTAAATAATTTTCAAATATTTGGAGACGACAGTAAATGAAACTAATAAAGAATTAATTAAATTAAATTTATATAGAAACAAGTGTTTTTTTTTTTAAATATTATTATATTATTATTAAGTAATTCAGTTTAAAACTTGAATTCAAAAATTTTCAGGATGGCAATACATTTCCTTACAATATATTTCCTATGTAAGTGAAAGTTAAACGCTGAAAAGTATTACACAACGGTTTATTACTTCCTAATAACTATATTAGGCTACAACTGTTTATAGTTTTTTTTTTTTTCCATCTTCAATAGTTTGTGACTTGTATGAATATATCAACTTTTTAAATTATCCTATTTTGAAGAGTTTTTAATATAAAATAAGTAATTTTGAAACGATGTCTTCTTTTGATAAACATTCATTTATTTCTCATGCATAATTTAATTGACGTTTCGGGGCTAACAATGCTCCATTTTCAGAATTTTATAGTCAAAACTATTAACAATTCGAAATTAAATTAATTTAAAACATAAAAAAAACACTAAAATCACATTTAATCAATTCATTATAACAATATAACAATTTAAACAGTATTACATGCATACTTACATAAAAATATCTTCCAATATTGTCAAAAAAAAATTAAAAATCCTTATTTGCTTTTACAATGGTCAGGTTTTTAAATATCTATTGGTTGTTATGATTAATGATTTCTGTTATATTGTGATAATAAATTGATTAAATGTGATATTTGTGTTTTGTTTTTTTTATGTTATATTAATTTAATTTTGAATTGTTAATAGTTTTGACTATAAAATTCTGAAGTTAGCCTCGAAACGTCAATTAAATTATGTATGAGGAATAAATTAATATTTATCAAAAAGAAGAGATCGCTCTAAAATTACCTATTGTATTGTATATATGTACTTTTTCTTCCTTTTTTGTGCATGTTTCTTTCTTGATTCTAAAACTCTTTAAATCTTTGTCTATATCTTCAAAAATAACTGAGTTATGGGCGTATTTATTGGTAAAATTTCAATTTTAATCTTTTCTTTCTTCTGTTTTTTATAATTTTTCACGTTTTTTTTGTTTGTGTTAAGAAACACTAATTTTTATTTTTACTCTCTCTTGGAAAATAACGGAAGTAATTATTGAATTAAATCACTTTTAATCGGCCGCCATTAAAAAAACAGCTGATATCAACGTCTCGTTGTTAAAATATTCCTTAGATTCTCTGTTATTTTTGTGGCGAATTTCCAAAAATTTGGTCCAGTAATTTTGAATAACGGATTTTTCTTTTATTAGTTTATTTTTACGGAATATCGCAAATCGCGGAAAAGGAAATTTAGTTTGTACGTGACTTCAAACGTTAGGCCTTGGTTCAGACCTTGGAAAGGATGTCAATTTTTTTTTTTTTTTTTGGTCGAAATAATTTGTTCATATAATTTGATCGATAGGCCAAAAAAAAATAAGAATTATATAAAAATAATAAAGGAAATAAATTACAATTTTTTTAAGTTAATCTCTCATCAATATTAATGATAAAAAGCGAATATATCAATAATAAATAAATAAGGACGCGGATGTGGTGGCTGGAGCGTACATAATATAGCATAGCCCCCAGCTTTGGGGACGGGCGAACCTACACAAAGCGTCAGCGGCAGTCAGCATTTCTTTTGAAGTGGATCACTCGTATACCTTCAGTACAGAGCCAAAGCAAACCTATCTTCAATTCAATACTAATATATATATATATTATCCTTCTCAGCATTTATATTATTGATTAAGGGGTAAATAGAATTGGAAATACAGTAGAGATGTTAATAATAAAAAAAAAACATTTCCCATCAATGACTGGTTACAAAAAGCAAGGGTGTCTGTCCATCTGTGGTATAGTGGCTAACATAACATCCTCTATGACCATTGTCGCGAGTTCGAAGCAGGTAGCCCTAGTGTTTTTTTTTAATTGGAGAAAAAAAATCTGTGCTTCGAAGCAGATAATAGATTAGAGTAGAATAGAATAATGTTTATTACAAAATATATATATACATCATTACTTTACATTTACCGGAGTCGGCCTTTATCCATTTCATAATTCCTAAACATAAATAAGTTAACATAATAACTACTCTTACACCCATATGTATATAATATATCAAATCTATGACATAAATAAAAAAAGTTATTTCAATACACATTAAAGAACAGGAAGAAAACATCCATCAAAAACAGGAAAAATTCAAGCAGTGTCCTATCGTGTCTAAGCAGATAGTAAAGCTGACGTAAAAAGATAGTCCCGAGCCTGTGATGGATAGGTAAAATTTACTATCCACTGTAACAACGTCCGAATAGCCACAGCAAAGTGACTTTCTCGCCGATTTAGGCTACTTCAACACTTACTAGACCAACGATCAAACCTTCCTCTTAACTACAAAGGGCTCATCTACATGGCTATTATAAGACCAATCTGGACTTACGGAGTAGAGCTTTGGGGCTCTACTAAACCATCAAATTCTTCCCGCATCCAATCCTTACAATCCAAAATCCTTCGTAAAATCCTCAACGCTCCTTACTTTGTCACGAATAAACTTATCCATAAAGACCTTAATGTTCCCTATGTTACTGATTTGGCCCGGACCAGGTATCAATCCTTTCCGGATAATCCTCCGAGGCGCCTGAAAAGAAAATGGCCGCGGGAACTTCTAGTTAAAAATATTTTTAGAGTGCTGCCACTGGGTAGTGTCTCTACATGTGTTTCATGGCAGTTTTGTATATTACCATCACATTTACTTGATGTATTTTTATTTAATACAGTTGTAAATATCAATAAATATGCTTAAAAAAAAAAAGTGACTTTAACACGTTTACGCCAGGGCAAATATCTACGTTTTTTCCCGTGGGGCGGGACTGTGTTAGCTGCTTACCTTCGTGAGGCGGGACCTCATACTTATATTATAATTTATTATTAAATATAATTATTATATTATATATTATATTCGTATATCATATTATGGAGATAAAACTATGACAAGAAATCACGCAAGAAAATTCTTTAAGAAGAGTAATCAAATGAAATTAACCTATAAGAGTCCTTTGAGGGAGCATGTTGAAAGGTATAAAATATTTAATAAATAAACTCTTTTGCTTGTCAATTCCTACAACATAAGAAAAATAAATAAAATAAACGTATTTTCTAAATACAAGTGACTCACCTGTGATGCACATCGCCCCACAATATAGTTAAGTGTGACCCACCGGTTGGACACCACGCCCCACGGAACAGTCAAGCGTGACCCACCTGTGGGTCGCCCCGGCGTGTACGTGTTAAATCTATAAACAAACAAACAATAAATACCTGTAGCTCTACAACCCATGAAGGGTATGGGTCCAATACATAAAGAGATTGGTACAGTACCTCGTCCAGCGGTGCGCGGTATGGAGGTTATAAGTTCAATATCATGGTCAGCCGACTGGATTGTTTCATGATTTTCGGCTACCTACTTTAAAGAGGATGAGTGAAGGTCTCTCTAGCCCATGATCGATAATAATAATAATAATAATAATAGGCTTACCGAACCTGAAGGTTCGATTCTGATACCACCAAACTCTGCCTGCACAGACTCGTCCAATGTTCACCGTTCAAGCTTAAGTCCCCGAGTTCAGACCTATCGAACGCCTACCAGTCGGATCAGCAAAGACCATTTTTTTGCGGAATCCATTCTTCACCGAACAACTTTAATCGCCCATTTGAGTCTTCGCGATGCTATCAACTCAATTGTATTCACAGAGTACAATTCCGCGTTGTGCAACCTTCGAAACTATCTCTTCGGACATATTTTACGCAGTGCCTTGTTTTCGAAAACTTTAAGCCATTGTTCATCCCCCAGGATCGATAAAATAATTAATTATCCTTCCACAGATGAGTTAGAAACCTGAATCGTCCAGTGATAGCTTTATACTTTCTGAAATTTAAAGTAAATTCATGTTGAAAGTAATATAATTATCTATAGCTTAATTATTAAAGCTAACCCTTTACTGGGTGATAAGAAAGTTTATAGTTTGTATAATACACTTTAATTATAGGTAAAATATAGGATATTGCTAAGCTTATAATTTATGTTAAATGACGAGGCAATTATTACATATAATACTGCAATATTTGAAAAACAATCTATACATGAAATGTACAATATAAAGGTTTAAAAAGAAAAAAGTTTCATTTCAGGTTTATAAAATGCGATGAAACCCACCCCACTTCGTATTAGACTGATTAAACAGCATTCAGAGAAAACAGTTTGAAATTGAACAAGTTATGAGTTAGTATGAATAATATATATTGAAAACCTTTTCATGGAATCCTCAAAAAGTTTTCCTGGAAAGAGGTCAGAGGTTGTGCTCTTTGGAATAAATAATTATAGAAATATATTGTACGTTACAAGAATAGCCGAGTTACATGTGAAACTGGAATGGAGTCAAATCAATAAGATTTCATATTTTTTTTTTTTTTTTTTTTTTCTTATCCTCCAACTTTATTTACAAAATAAATACAAAAAACATTGTGTGTATATACAGCAGCAATGGTATATACAGTCCATGGCTCAGGCCTCGTATTGCCCGTTGGCATTCTAAGGTTCCTTTCGCACTAGGCGCGGTATGCGCTTGAGGAGTGGGGTGGCTTTGTGCCTTTGTTGAAGTAAAATGGGGAGGAACCATTTTGCTGGTGGTTAAATGTATGCGGGTCAGACTGCAGAGTCCAGACCCCTTCCCAGGGCGACCACGTCGACCAGGGGGAGAGAGCCTTGCCACCTTCCAGGCGCAGGTGGTGGAACTACGTCCCTGAAGAGAGGGTTCGCACAAGCCTTTAACCCGTCAAAGAACTTGACGTGTCTCCTGCTGATGAACTCTGGCACCGAGGGAAGATGGAGTTCCTCGTGGATAGTGGCATTTCTCGCCCGCTGGAGTGTGGTTCCTCTGACTATCCTCCTTAGGACGGAGTTCTGATAACTCTGCAGCCTTTTGAGCGTGGTCTGATAGAGGTGGCGGAGCAGGGGCGCACCATGGAGTAGAGTCGGTCTGATAACGGCCTTGTAGATTTGCAACTTGAGTCGCAGTGAGAGCTGCGGCGAGATGAGTAGGTGGTAGAGTCTATGGGACTTCCTGCGGGCCAGCTTGATTCTTTCCCGTACATGGCTGGAGAATGTCAGGTGTCGGTCCAAGGTCACACCTAGGTAAAGAATTGAGTTGGAGAGAGGAAGTTTTACGCTGTCTATCTCAAACTCGGTGGGTAACTTCTTCTTCCCCTTCTGGAAGGACAAGATGATGGCGTCCGTTTTGGCTGGGTTGACCTTGATTCCGATATTCTTCAATTCCCCAACTATGACGTTGGCTGCTTTCTGAGCCTGGTCACGTGCCTTGGTGGCGCTCATGCTGGTGGAGTAAATGGCGATGTCGTCCGCATAGGCTGCTACTGTTGCTCCCGGATGCTTTAATGAGACCACCGGTGCCGTGAAAACGACAAATAGTAGTGGCCCCAGCACAGACCCTTGAGGTACCCCGCAGATGGTATCGTGTGGATTCGACAGGCTCCCGCCGACCCTTACAACGAAAGATCTTCGACTAAGATAGTTTCGGATCAATCGGCATAGGGAGGCAGGGAACTTGAACTCCTCCAGACGGCGGAGTAATAGAGTGTGAGACACACAGTCGAAGGCCTGTGTGCAGTCCAAGGAGATTAGTGCTGTGGCATCGTTGTTCTTCCTCATCCGCTCCATGGTATGGGCCTGCAACTTCGCCAGATGGTGTTCACAGGCTACCCCTCGTTGGAATCCTGTCTGTTCAGGTGGGATGATGTTCTCCTCCGTACAGTGGTTCATCAGATGGTGGTGAACTAGCCTTTCTAAGATCTTACTCATGTGCGAGAGAAGACTGATCGGGCGATAGTGTTCCGTTGAATCTCCACTCTTCCCCGGTTTGAGTAGCGGCACTACGATCGCTTCTTTCCAAGCCTTAGGAAAATACGATAACCGGATGCACGTGTTAAAAATGTTCAATAAGAAGGCTTTACCCCTCCTAGGGAGCATCTTCAACAGGACATAAGGAGATAAGATTTCATAAAGCACTACTTAGGTACATATTTATTACGAAAATAAAGGTTTCGGGAAGGAAAAAAAATAAAATATAGTAATTTAAAGATATTCGGTCTTTTCACAGAGATCACTTCCCTTTGGTGCTAAACCCAATATGAAAACTTTTTGTAATTTTTCTATTAATATTACTAATAAAATTACATCTTTTTACTTTCACTTACTATGTATAGTATGGGAAAGTATTGCGATCGTAAAACTTTTCGAATTCCAGTTTTCAACGTAAATACACGTTTTAGGGTCACCTGAGTCCACCAAAAAGGACTGTGTGTGTGGTAACTCCCGGGCGGAAACGGTAAGTCCTTTGAAAATGAAATTTCATATTTAATACCACTATACGCCCGAGATGTTATAAAACCTTTTTCATCAAAATGAGCTTACCAAAAGAGCCACTTCATGTCATGCATTTTGCACTTTTTTTCGATTTTCTCGAAAACTGTTAGGACGATTTTGATTAAACTCCCTATATCGATGTAAAATTAAATAGCCTTTAATGTCATGTAGCTTTCTGTCTGATTAAAATAGTCTGATACGGCTCAAATGCCGATATTTTAAATTTTCTTTCTCTAAAGTACCTTTAATTTTATAGTTATTGGCCATATTATATTCTTAGCATTGTTATTAAACAGGTAAATGTGTATGTTATACGAATTTGGAAAAAAAAAACTATAGGAGAAAACTGAAAAAATATTTTTCAAATGCAATTTTTTTTTTTTTTTTTTTTTTAACATAACAACAGTAATATACATGTATGATGATATACTGTTAGAAAGCTAAAAAATTTAGAAAAAAATATTATCTAATACACAAGAGCTTGTAAAAGTTAATATTGAGTGATGAAAAGCCGATAAAACTAACTGATTATTTTAGATAATAATATAATAGATTTTTAATAAAACACATGTTTCTATAGAAATTCATTTAATTAATTCTCTAATGGTTTCACTTAACTTGAAAATTTTCTAATCGATTGCAAAAACGGAGGTATATGAAAGTCGTGTGTTGCCCGCACCAGATTTTTTGTTTTACAGGTATGTTTATAAAAATCTTGCAAAAACAATTATTTAGTTCCTCTTGGGGACCTTGCATTTCATTAATATAGCTTTACTCGAAAAAACAAACAAATAATAACGTTTTCTTTATATTATATTATACTTTTTCCTGCTGAGCAGGTGGAAGTATTGGGTTGAGTAAAAAAAAAAAAAAAAGAACCGCTGTTTTAATATTCAGGATGTTTATTGACATTTCTTTCTCTTTCAGTTTCCGATGTTATTGGAATTCACTTATTGGCATAATTTCAATCTTAATAATATATTAAAAAAATTGTAAACATAATGCCTCCCTGTGTTTCTGTTGGTGTTTGTTAGGCATTCCTTCGACCAAAATACAGAACTAAGTAAAGAAATTCAGGTCTCATTGCAGAACTATTGTAAACGAAAATTCATATCCACTGAAACCACGCGTCCGGTCGGTACAGAGAGGAAATTTAATAGGAACCTCACCTAAATGAACGGTCCGTGAAGAGAAGGTATGCTAAATTTAAGGGTGCCGATACAAGCTTGCAGTGGCAGGGAGGCCCAGGGACCATCGGTTATGGACAGAGAGGATCTACTAGATGGAGTTGAAGTTAATCCGACAATAGCACTTGGATGCTTTCCGCCAAACTTGGAGTCCCTCAGCTGCTTACACCTACTGGGGAAAGTAAAAAAATCATAAAATGTTAATTCTATGTTTTTTACTCACTCCAATAATATCCATCGAATGTCTAAAACTTAAATTGTTAGTTATTAAATGAACCCCCAAACAAAGAATTGTTATTTGTTTTAGTTTTTTACTATATGCAGATAAATATACTAGTTAAAATTGTGTTTTCTTGATAATTTTATAGGATAAAGATATCCATTTGATAGGACCAAGATGATGTGCCAGTACTAGTATCCTATTCGTTACCCCTCTGCACTGGAAGAAGATGGCAAATACAGGCCATAGTCGAGACTTTGCCTTAAGAGTATATTTAGAATATAAAGAAAATATTTAAAGAATGGCTTCAATTCAAATCTGAATGCAAAATGTTAAAATATTTCGTAAAAAGTTTAAAGTTTTATATTGTGTCTGAAATAACTTTAAGCTAACTGTAAAAACTATGGAGAAAATACTGAATCGGTATAGAACAAGAGATACCAAACTTAAGGCAACAAAAGACACAATATTTTCTTAGAAATTATCAGTCTAGTAAGAGAGGATGTCTTCATTGAGAACATTGAGGACTAACCCACCAGCATTTACTACCAACATTACTGAACACTGTGACATAGCTATCATTACACAATACTGACTGACTGCAGGCAACTGGAAGGTGTCAACCTCCCATATCATTTAAATACCTTAATAAATGACAATAGTACATACTGTTAAGAATTGAAACAGCTATTTTTCTCTCTTCTACTATTGTATTTGTATTTTGTTTATTTGTTACAATTTGTATTCATTATGTACAAGCGCGACAGCCATTATTTGTTTTATTAATTTTCGATGAGTTGTTGAAGTGAACGCTGGGGCAATGTGCAAGGTTGAGAGACGTAAAAGGCTAGCTCGCGAGTGGCACTGGTTTTGGAATTGGTTGTCGCGAACATTTTAAATGATCTTCAAGTTCCCGAATCGCGCTTCGTCAAAAAAGATTATTACTGAATTGTCGCAAGGAAGATTTCATCAACTCATATTTAACGACCGGGTTGACCGGCTTTCAGCAAATGCGCCCTTCTTCTCCAACACATACGTCAAATTTATCAAATCATTTGAAACAAATTAAGTTATATAAATCAATCTAAAGCTACATTTTATTATGATAAATTTATTGTTATTACTACAGCGGATTGAGGGAAATGCTACGGAGGCCCCTCTCACGGTAAAGAAAGTGAGACAGTTCTTAAGGGATAAGTCTTTTGAGGAGTGGAGCCAGTGCAAGTGGCAGGGCGTAGGTGTGGTCCATTTTAAAGCCACCACGAGCGTCAAGAGGTTTATGTTCGATCGAAAGATTTTAACAGGATGAGAGTGGACCAACGCACTCAAATCGAACATAAGCTACGCACCACTTCGTGGAGTCCCTAGATCAAGATTTTAGAAACCCCTGCACATGTGTTGGGAAAATGTCCACATAACCTGCTTCTCGTTACCCGCCGGCACAACCGCATACAGAAAGAAATAGCAGAACTTTTGGAAGTGAAAAAGTATAAACGTTTTCAGGAGGTTTTTGCCTTGATACAGATGAGTCGACAAGATTTGTGGATATCTTGGCATTTAGTGCCACAAAAATTGAAGCACTGATCCCACTATCAGATATGAAACAAATGACCAGGAACCAGTTGGCAAGAGGAGAAAAAGAACACTTATACAAAATGTATTGCATACCTGAGGGAAAAATTTCGTGAGGAGTTCGGCGAAAGGGAATTTAAAGTCGTGGGACTTTGGTTCGAAAGCAGGGGGGCCATCCCAGTAGCCACTGGATTATTTTTGGAGAACTATGGAAAAAAATCAGTTGCAAAACATGGCGGAGACTATAATCTTGGACTCACTGGGAATCCTGCATCACCATATATATTGAGGCTGGACTGGATTTTTATATGTCCATGATCGATTTCGAAATTAGTAAACTATATGTATTTCCTATTTGGCGGAATCTCTCTCTATCTTTTTTCCTTAAGATTGCCTTCGGGATTGATGCGGTATGCTGTGAACTGATAGCAACTCAGCGAAGCTGAGAAGCAGATCCAAATTGGAATTTCTTTCTAATATATTTTTTCTATATCAAAATAAATTTGTTTTTCTCTCCATTCTCTATACATGAACTATGAAATGTTATTAGTTTTATTTTTGAAATGGAAATATAGTACGTATTCAAACATGCTCTTTGTTTTTTTCATAGCCCCCCTTTTTAGCTCTTCTTAAAACTTAGTTTTTGACTATTCTCCTTTTTATGCATTTTAAGGATGTCAGGTTATCTCTATATCTTTTGGTTCATATAGAACCTTAATCTAATACAAAAAGCTAAAACTCATTATTCTGCTATCGTTGAGGTAGTCCACTAGGTGTCAGCTTACTATATATCGGATTGTTTATAAGTTTGCCGTTTCATAGAACTTTTTATTCCTCGTAGTAATGAATTCGGAAAGTTTGTCAATTATTGATTCCTCGTGAATTTTAGAGGTTTTAGATCTTTACAATGACGTTCCTTTCAAAAATTTTCGTATTACGCCATTTTGGAACGATGTAATCGTTTTTCGGTCGACTTAGCAACATGCGAAAAGAGTGGAGCACCATATAATAGAGTTGGACGTATAATGGCCTTATATATTTATATCTTCAGTCGAAGAGACATACTTGAAGAATTAATTAAGTAATTAAGTTGCTTTAATTTTTCCCTCACAGTCTTATTTTTTTTTTTTTTAGTAAAGTGGACCGAAAACATTAAATGTCTATCAAAGGTGACTCCGAGATATAAGATTGACGGGATTGTAATTGATGGTAAATGTGTATTGCTTGTATTAATAAAATAAATAGCTGAATTAGAAAGAATCATAACGCCTCTGTAGTTGCTTGTTCCCAAAGAGTTATTACTAAATATTATTGCAATAACCTTAGACATCTCTGTTTCGACAAAATTCATATGAGGCTCGAACGCGGACACATTGTATTGTGTACTCACCCGACTGACTCAGGCATCACTCCATTCTCTACTACAGACCCGGTGTGCTGCTTTACAATAATCCTCATGTTTACAACTTTCATATCATTCAGTGAAAGGCGAATTATGGAAGGCAAAAACGAGAGGATGAGAACTGGTAATATAGCCGGCAGATCGGTAGAACTCATGATGTCGAATTGTGGCTGTTAATAATGAACGGATCATTACATCTCTAATTAGGGTGTAACCACTTCTCTCCCTCTCCCTGCTAGCGATCTGGTTCAGGGGAAGGTATTTCATCTTTGAATCTCTTTTAATTTTTTTTCTGCTTCCTAACTGTTTTTTATTTTCGAATATAACATAGTTGACCGTTTGGTAAATATGAAGGATGTGATTAATTGGATGGCGGTAAAAAATTATTAGAAAATATTGAAAAGCAGTTTATTAACCAAGATTTCGTCCAATCTAGCTACTTACAAAGTTAAATCGCTTTTTTTAGGGTTTTTTTTTTTTTTTTACTGTAAGCTCTGATGAAAACTCGTAACGTGGTTTAATAAATAATTTTCAATATTCTTCAACTTCATTTTGTATTATTTCCGAAAACGCACCGGATCTGCGAGTGTTAAAACAAAGGTTTTTAGAGTGGGATCCATACAAACAATCATGCATGAAATTAAAATTACTCCACCTTTTTCCAGACAACCCACTTTTTAGAGCTAACTCAACTGGGCTAGAGGTGCTGGGATCTCCTGGCATTCCTCTTCATATACTTATCAGTGTCGGAGTTTTTTGCTGAGTTCTCAGAGGCAGTATGTTGACATTTTATATAGGTATAAATGCGGTCAAGGTTGTTTATTCGTTCATTAATTTTTTTTCTTCTTTATTTGTAATTAATTATTTTATTACTGTTTAATTTGTACATACGATATAGATGGCTTCTTGTAATTCTAATACTTACTGCTCAATAGTGTGGGAGATTGCATTATTTTTGTTTCCATAAAGGATTAAAAATAATTAACTATTAACAGTAATTAACAGTCTGGCTTGAGCCTTCGTTCAGTCAACATCGATAATACCCTCGTCATTTGAGCTTCTCAGATTTATTCATTTAATTTGTTTACTGAGATACAGCGGCTAGCTTGTCCAATAATCCCTAACCTCTAAGGTATTAAGGACACCTGTTACTGTTTACCTTATTATCTCTGCTGTGAGTACTGTTTGTTTTTTTATAACTTTATTTTCTCAACTTAATTTAAAAAATGGTTCAGTGTTCATTGTGCGAATGTGCCATCACTCGTGACGACAAAAGCAATTTAAATTGCAGTAAATGCCGTGTTGTTTATCACGGCAAATGCTGTAATTTGAATGAAAAATACATTGAAACTCTAGAGTCAATAAAAAATCATGGCTGTGCCCTAAATGTGACCCAGAAAAAAAAAACAATTGATAAACCCTCATCTCCTTCCAAGATCAGTGAGCAGAAATCAGGTATGCCGATGTAATGTCAGCAGTGACCAGTCAAGGATCCCAGGTCAACGAGGAAATTAAAAACATGCGCGGTTCTCTAGAAAAATATGGAGAACTAAGTTTTGAATTAAATGAGAGGCTTCTCCAAAATAGAAAGCCATCTAGAAAGCCAGGCAAAATATATCGAAGAGCTCACTCTAGAGAATAAGACTTTAAAAAATAAAGTAGGTGAGCTCGAGGTTCGTCTCAATAAGGTCGAGAAGGGCCTACTTCGTAGGTCTCTAGAAATTCGGGGTATCCCGGTCCGTCCCGGTGAAACCCCTGCGGCTCTGGTGACCAGTGTGGCGGCCGGCCTAGGTATGAAGATTTCTCCTGAGGATCTGGACACGGTGGTACGACGTAGATCGAAGCCGGGTGACGAAAGAACACCTCCCGTCGTTGTCCGTTTCGTCAGGCAAATCACGAGGGACGAACTGGTGAAGCAAAGAAAGGTCAAAAGGGATTTCACCACGCTGGATATCGGGTGGGAATCCAATGATTGCCACCGTATATACCTGAGCGAGGAAATGTCTCCAGGAAACAGACACCTTTACTGGCTCGCCCGACAGAAGAGATCGCCAGGAAAACTAAAATATGTTTGGTTTTCAGCCGGCCGAGTTCGCTGTCGTAAGGACGACGGACATCCGGTGGTCTTCAGCACAGGACCTAGAGGTCTTCGGCTGACGTCCTGACTATCGTCTACTCTCTGGCTACAAACGGATTTACTCCACGGACTTTATTTGTAATTTACTGAGTTTAATGTTTAGTGTCACGGTATATTTTTATTTTTATACAATTTTTATTTTCTTCATTAGTCATTATTTATTTAATTTTTCAAGTATTCTTCACTCAACACTTTTGATTGTTCTATTTTGTATTTTTTCTTCTAATATTCAAATTTAACCAAAATTTAGCTACGTCGTTTACCTACCATCAGTGTTTTTCCCCATCCCGTTCCTATGACTAGTATCCTAAATATTTGTCACGTCAACTCCCAATCCTTGCCCGCTCATTATGATGAATTCCTTCAATACTTTACCCAGAACTTTTACCATATAATTGCAGTATCAGAAACTTGGCTTAAACCCAACATTCCCTCCTCTTCTATTTCCTTACCCGACCACTCCTTCTTACGTCATGACCGATTAGGCCGCACTGGCGGAGGAGTCGGTCTCTATGTACATAATAGCCTAAAATCGCGTATCCTGGATGTCTCAACCCCATCCGATCATCCTCATATTGAATTTATTATCCTTGAAATTATTTGTAATAATCATCCTCTCTTATTTGCAGTGGTGTATCGCCCTCCTTTAGTTCCGTTTGATGCTCCTTTTGAAACTACCCTCTACAGCTACGTTCCTCTCTATAACAATATTATAATATCCGGCGACTTCAACACCAATTTCCTTTCCAACTCCAATGACAAACTGTACCTCGAAAATCTCTTCTTTTCCCTTAATCTTTTTATTGTACCTTTTTCTTCCACCCATCATACTCATTGCTCAGATACCTGGCTCGACCTTCATGTAATTGATTCATCACATAGCCTCCTCTCTTCATCTCAATTACCAGTCCCATTCTTATCCTGTCATGACCTAATACAAATTTCATACAATATCCAAACTCCAACAATTCTTCCTAAAACAACAACTTTCCGTAATATCAACTCCCTTACCCGCGAAATCATCCAATCCGATCTTGAAGTCCTAAAGTGGGACGATATATATTCATGTACCTCTATAGATTCAATGGTCGATATCCTCACCTCTAACCTTATCAGTATCCTTGACAAACATGCTCCCCTCAAAACCTGTACCTTCCGCCACCGCCCTGCTCCTTGGATGAGTCCAGAAATATAAGACTTACAAAAGAGGCGTGAGGCAGCCCGTAGACGCTTTAGACGTACTAGACTAACGGAAGACTATCAAGCATTCAGGGCACTCCGCAATCTGACTCAGGCAACAATCAGACAAGCAAAATCTAATTACTTTTACGAAACTCTCTCCTCTGCTCCCGATTCAAAGTCAAAATGGCAACTCCTTCGCCAACTATCTCTTTGCAAATCCTCTTCCTCACCATCCTATCAAACCTCTCCAGATGAATTAAATGTATACTTTTCATCTTCCTCCTCTGATAATCATTCTCCACATTCTTCCGATTTTTCTTCAGTTACATCATTTAATCCAGATAATTTTTATTTTTCCGATATCACACCAACCGACCTTATCTCCTCTGTAATGAAATCCCATACCAACTCAATAGGATTTGACGGAATACCCGTCAAATTATTAAAATTATGCCTTCCCGAAATGCTACCAGTTCTATTCATATATAATTTTTCCCTCCAAAATTCTATATTTCCATCTACTTGGAAAAAAGCAATAGTCCATCCTATCAATAAAACCTCTAATCCTACATCTCCTAAAGACTATCGCCCTATTTCCATTCTATCTAACCTTTCCAAGCCTTTAGAAAGAATAGTTCAATCTCAATTATCTAATTTCCTTGAAAAGTCTAAACTTCTTGATCCTCTCCAATCCGGTTTCCGACCTGGTTTTTCCACACAATCCGCTCTCCTCAAAATCACCAGCGACTTACATACTGCTATGGATGAAAAGAAACTGACCGTACTAATACTTCTAGACTTTTCAAAAGCTTTTGACTCCATGGACCACTCCATCCTTTTCTCCAAACTACAATCCCTATCCTTTTCTAACAGCACTATTCGTTGGTTTCACTCATTTCTCTCTGGTAGAACCCAAGCTGTCACCATTCCTAATCATCCTCTATCTTCCTTTCTTGCCCTTTCGGCAGGTGTGGCCCAGGGTTCAAGTATATCTCCTCTCCTTTTTAATTCCTACATCAATGACCATACCAAATCTATTCATCATTGCTCCCACCATTTGTACGCTGATGATTTCCAGATCTACCTATCCTTCTCCCCATCCGAGACATTACTAGCATTTTCCAAGATTCAGGAGGACCTGGATAGAATCAGCGCCTGGGGAATTCAGAATAAACTTAAGCTAAATGCCATGAAGACACAAGCAATAGTAATAGGTTCCAATTCCCTTCTCAAATCTAATTCCAATTTTCCAAATCTAATCCTTAATAATTACCCAATTACGTTCAGTTCCACTGTCAAAAACCTAGGTATCACCATCGACCAATCCCTCTCCTGGAAACCCCATATTGCCCAAATCTCCCGAAAAACAATAAGTACTCTTAAATTTTTCCATCGCTCCCGTCATCTCCTTCCCCTATCCACTCGTAAGCTCCTCGTTTCTTCACTTATTTTCCCCCACTTTGACTATTGTTGTGCGGTGTATGACGGCCTCCCGGCTGTGCTTGAAGGCAGACTAAAGCGCATTATGAACATTTCCTTAAGATTTGTCTTCGTTACTTCAAGGAGGTCTCATGTTACCCACTTATACGGTGAATTAAAGTGGCTCCTCCCCTCAACCCGCAGACAATATTTCCTTGGATCATACCTCTACCAAACTATTAACTCCCAGCATCCTTCCTATATCCACAGTCTCCTTCAATTTAAATCCTCAGTCCACTCCCTTGAAACTAGATCGCGACAGTCTGACCTTTATCTTCCTACCCACAGAACCAAAACTTTTGATCGTTCCTTTATTGTTCGCTCTACCACACTCTGGAATTCTCTACCTATCCACATCCGCCATGCTGCCTCTTTATCCTCATTCAAATCCCAACTTTTCCTATACCTTCTGTCATCCCAAATAGACGATCAGCAAATGTGATATGATATATGATAGAAATCTACATTGAGTGAATGAAGATTACTGTTTACCGCCCAAAATTTAATTTGCTTTTGTTTGAATAAATTTTTAGTTTTTCAGAAGATAAAATTAGAAGATATTATATTTTGATTAATTTCTTTGTTATTTCTTATGTATGGTATTTTTCTCATTGTAAATAATTGTAATTTTTTGTAAATAATAATTAATCATGCTTCTTGTCTGTTGGCCAGACATATTACATATTTCTATTGTACATAACTGTTATTCTTAGGGAACCTAGTCCCAGAATAAAATTTTTTTTCTATTCTATTCTATTCTATTGCTACTGAGTTTTTATTTATTTTTTAGTAAATATATATATAATAATAATAATAATAATAATATAATAATAATAATATAATATATAAAAATAAATATAGTACAACTGCCTAAAAAAATAAAATGGAATACTTGAATATTCACGAATAAAATCCAGTGCTCCGAATCTGTAACACAACTTTCCTTTTTGATACCTGAATAATCCTTTCTTTTTCGGGTGGCGCGACATGTCGTGAAGAACCTTAGCCACCCAGTGTAATCTGCTGGGACAATTCATTCTCGATTCTAGATGATATTTTATAGTGTAAGGTCATCACTCCTACGCCAAGTCGTCAGTTGGCTAATAGGTCTTAAAAACTCGGGGAAGGCTGCGAGTGAATCATATTGGAATTGTATGCTTCAAAAAGGCCCGCCTGAGATCCTAACTCGCAAACTCTGGCCTAGTAGACTAGCATGCTAGCTAGCAACAGAGCTATCGGCTCCCTTGATTTTCATATTTTAATTTCCCATGTCTATTAAATGAATTTACAGGTAGAGATAATCAGGAGTCAGTGGTATGAAAAAATATTTTAATTTTTCGGACGTTTCGGTTTAAGCGAGCGAGCTATTATCAGGGCTCAGTTCTAGGGTTATTTTATGACGACTTACCAGAAGAGCCATTTTCTCGAAAATGGTTCCGACGATTTGTTTCAACTCGTTTATATCGATGTAAAATTTAATGGCCTTTAATATCATTTAGGTTTCATGCGGATAAAAATGGTCTGACAGGGCTTAAATGCCGACATTTTAAATTTTCTTTTTCTAAAGTACCTTTAATTTTGTTTATTTTATAAAAATAACTATATTATCTTGTTACCACTAATGAAAAACAGGTAAATATATAAATTGAATGAATTCGATACCCAACTAAAGGTTAAAACTGAAAAAATATATTTTTAATGAAATTTTTTGTTTTTGAACATAAGAGCAGTAATATACATGTACCATATACCGTTGGAAAGCTAAAGATTTTAGAACAAAATTTTATCTTATACTCAAGCTTTTAAAAGTTAATAGAGAATGATGAAAAGAAGATAAAACTAACTAATTATTTTAGATAACAATATAATAGATTTTTTAATAAAACACATGTTTCTATATAAATTAAATTTAATTAATTCTTTAATAGTTTCACGTATTTTTATCTCTAACTGTATCTGAAAATTCTTTCATTAATTTAAAAAAAAAAGATGTAAGTGAAAGTCGTGTGTTGCCCGCACCAGATTTTTTTCATTAGAAATGATAGAGTCCTAATCTCATACGACTTATACGAAAAATCCTTTTATTTTATTTATATTTATGACAAAACACTAATTAAATTATTGTTCTGAACGGATCATTGTTGTGATCGATAAGCAATTAATTCCCTTAAAAATTAGATTCCTTCAAAAAGTATAATAATTAATTAGTATTGGTAGAATAATCAGGAGTCAGTATTTTTCTAAATATTTTAATTTTGCCGGCGTTTCGGCTCAAGTTTGTGAGCCATCATCAAGGCTCAGTTCTAGGGCTATTTTATGATGTCGCTTTGATTATTGTTGGAGATGAAGAGACAGAAAGTGATGAATCGGCGTCTGGATGTTGTGAAGGCGGATTTGAAAATGATTATAAGCTTGTGGTTTTGGTGCGAGGAGATGTGGTAGGTTTGTGAAGTGAACAGTACATACTCCTCATGTGATGGTTTCCAAAGTTTGCGAGGATGAAGTTGAGGTCCCAAGTTGAGTGAGCTATATTGGGGATGTATAGTCGACTCTTAGGTAGGAATAATCGGGAGTCAGTCGTTTAAAAATATTTTAATTTTTCCGATGTTTTAGTTTAAAACGCATTTTAAGTTTAAATAAAGTTTTATTCTGAGAGATTTACTTCTCTGAAGTGAAGAGAATTAATTTACCAATTTTAAGTCATTAGATAACTAATTATAGGAGAAAATATATTATGATAAAATATATAAGCTGTGACGTGAAGTAGAAGATTCTGAAGATAGTTGATAACTATGAAATTGTATTTTATTACTGTTTAATTTGTAAATATAAACATTCCGACTACTGTCGAGTTGGTGCGGGAGTTCCGCAAGGCAGAATTTTGGGTCCAGTTCTGTATACTATATACACTTCTGACATGCCACAAACACCCGACACATTACTTGCAACATACGCAGACGACACCGTGATACTCTCAACAAGTACTGATCCGACCATAGCCTCACACAATGTTCAAACTTACTTAAATTTACTTCAAGATTGGCTTGATAAATGGCGTATTAAAATAAACATACAGAAATCAAGTCAAGTAACATTCACGCTTAGGCATTCTGATTGTCCTCCACTAACACTTTATAATGCTCAGTTACCCAAACGAACAGAAACAAAATACTTAGGACTCACAATGGATAGACGCCTGACATGGAAATCACACGTAACTACCTTAAAAAAAAAGACTGAATCATCGACTATCAATACTTAGACGACTTCTTCACCATAAAAACAAACTATCACTAAGCAACAAAATCATTATATACAACATGTTACTTAAACCTATATGGACGTACGGTACTCAGTTGTGGGGCTCATGCAAAAAATCACACTTGCAGACAATTCAAATCTTTCAGTCTAAATTCCTCCGCTTCATCACTAACTGTCCCTTTTACGTAACCAACAAATCATTACACAAAGACCTCAACATACCAATCGTAACGGATATCATTAATAAATATTACAAACATTTTCACGACTCACTCGCTGGACATCCAAACCTACTGGTACAAACATTACTGACTGATACACTACCACAAAACCCACTAAGGAGACTGAAACGCCTCTGGAGCAGAGACCTACTTCTTTAGCAGATCTTCCACGCCAAGGAGTGCCTTCACTGGGAGGTTTCTTCGCTCACGAATTCATAAGAATCCTGAAGGATGTTTTTCGTAATGGTCATCAGTGTTACAATATATGCCTAAAGGCATTTGTATATTACTTGTTGTCAAATAAATAAAAAAAAAAAAATAAATAATTTGTAAATATGATATGGAGGGCTTCTTATAATTTTAATACATACTGCTCAAGATTGTGGGATATTGCATTATTTCTGTTTCAATAAAGGATTAAAAAGAAATATCTATTGCCACCGAGTTTTTTTTTTTGTTTTTTTTAGTGAAACTGTGTACAAATATAAAAAATAAAGCTTGAATATTATGGAATAAAATCCAGTGCTCTGAAGCTGTAACCATTATCACCGAAGCAGATAGAAGCAATTAGAGGAGACAGGAGCTGTATCATGTCGGCCGCTGCTCTACATCGGGTTGGGATTGTAATGCCCTAGACCTCTTCTATATATCTATATGTATAAACTGCTCCGGAATATATAATGTCCCACATGTCCCGTCTGGATTAGATAAATCTTTTTATATTTTAACATCAACATTTGGAATGATACATCACTTCCTTCCAGCGCATCCCAATCCTTATTGCCTCCTCCCAGCCTCTCATATTTCTCTCAACGCAGAAAACTTCAAACCCGAAAGAGGAGATTTTATTCCTGATTCAGCTGTTGATGTTTTAATTCCAACGCCAAGAATGCAATCCACCTCCCTCAAATTTTAAGTTTATACTTTTCATTAGAAAGAAGAAGAAAATAAACTTTATTTACAAACTGACAAAAAATTTATAAATGATTTCGAATAAAACATCCTTGCAATCAGCAAAATGTTTTGTCCATTTGGTAATTAAAAGCTATTAGCCTTAATGACTAATATGTGGTTAAATTAAATTGAGATTATATATCGTTGTAGGAAAAATTATACAAAAACCTACAAATAAAAACAGGTAACATAATTGAGAAAACTAAGATAATGGTAATAGGCACACGAATGGACCAGAGGCAGAGTCATTATGAAATGGGACCCTATAAAATAGAACTGGTAAGAAGTTTTCAATATCTAGGCTCTATTATAAATGATGACCTGAAGGAAGAAGAAGAGGTAAGGAAGCGTATAGCGGCTGGTAATAGAGCCTATTTTTCCTTATCAAAGCTATTTAGAAGCAAGCTTTTGAGCCGCTCCACCAAGTTGATGCTATACAAAACCCTAGTAAGACCAGTGGTTACGTACGGTGGAGAAACGTGGATCCTCAACAACAGAAATGTGGACCTGCTTGATAGGTTTGAACGGGTAATCCTAAGGAGAATCCTGGGAGCCGTATTTGAGGATGGTCAGTGGCGGCGGAGGAAAAATAAGGAATTGTTTCAGCTCTATCAGGATATCAGTATCTCCTCTCATATTAAGATACAGAGGTTAAAATGGATTGGGCACGTGATGAGGATGAACTGTGACAGGGTTGCAAGTAGAGTGTTCAGGAATGTTCCGGATGGCCGGCGCCGCCGTGGCAGACCGAAGGGTCGATGGAAAGATGGTGTAGGGAAGGATCTTAGACAGCTCGGGATCTCTCTGAGAGGAGCTGAGGATCGAGAAGGATGGTTGGCGACTGTTGAGCAAGCCAAGGGCGGCCTCATGCGCCTGTTGAGCAAGTAGAAGAAGAAGAAGAAGAACATAATTGATAATATAAAATTAGAAATTAACACAAACTAGCTTAAGTTAGCAACACATGTTTAGTTATTTTATGAGTGTAGCGTTTCAGAGATGTTTTATTATAGTTACCGATCTCCTTTATTAATTGATTTTTGGAGACTGGTGTTTTACTGAAGTAAGAAGCTGTTTGAGTATGGACAAAATGTTTAATTGTTGGAAGCTGCAAGTGCTGGAGCATAGATGATATTTTAGTGTAGCGGGGGTAATTATTAGTTATCCGCATTGATAGGTTTTGAATTCTTTCAAGTTTTTGGTAGTTAGTCAAGCAGGTTGAGCTCCAGACTGGCGAGGCGTATGTAATTAACGGGCGAATAACTGATTTGTATATTATTAAGTTGTTATGAGAGCTCAAATGGGATTTTTTATGTTGAAGTATGGGAATATTTTAAATATTAATTTTTTGGCTTTATCGATTTTTCTATTGATGTGTTCTGTGAATGTAAGAGATTTGTCTAACGTTAGGCCTAGGTACTGTTCGGATTTTGACCATGGGACGAATAAAAATAAATCCGTTTCTTCTAATTAATAAATAAATAAATACCAAAAAATTTATTAAATTTTCGACCAAATGAAAAAACAATCATTGAAATTGGTTAAAGACTAGCTTAGATATTGCGTTTTGAAATCAGCGGTAGTGATATGATATGATTCATTGTATTGTTGCTTTTCGTATTACTTATTTGCCTATCAATAGCCATATAAACAGCTAATATTGTTATTTGGAAGTAATAAACCCTTGTGTAATAATTTGCAGCGTTTTTGATCTAGTATTGTTCAAACCAGATTCGCTATCTAGGACTCCTACTGGACAAACGACTAACTTGGAATCCGCACACAAGACTGAAACGACAAGAAACTGCCCAACGCTTTCGCTTACTTCAACACTTACTGGACAGACGCTCTAACCTCCCACTTAACTACAAAAGGCTCATCTATATTACCATCATAAGGCCTATCTGGACGTACGGAGTTAAGCTTTGGGGCTCTACTAAACCATCAAATTCTTCCCGTATTCAATCCCTACAATCCAAAATCCTTCGAAAAATCCTCAATGCTCCTTACTTTGTCACCAACAAACTCATCCATAAAGACCTTAATGTCCCATATGTTGCTGATTTGGCCCGTACGAGGTATCATTTCTACCATGACAAACTCCACTCCCACATTAACCCACTGGTTTCAATCCCTGCTTCCTCTACCATTCCTGACAATCCTCCGAGGCGTCTGAAAAGAAGATGGCCTCGAGGCCTTCTAGTGTAGATTATCTAGTGGAGTGTTCCAATGGGCATTTACTCTTCATGTCTTTTCATGAATATTATCTATATTATGAGCCAATTTTCTTGATGTATTCACTAATACAGTTTTAAATTTCAATAAATTAAAAAAAAAAAGTATTGTTCAAACGTATGTGATGTCTTGTAATATTTTGAGTAAACCTGAGCTGGATGAAGAAAGCGATCTAAATGGAACACGCTATTTAACTTATCGAGCAACCCACACGCTCTCAAGAAAATTAACAAAACTAATCAAATGAGGTGTCACTAACGACAAATTGGAAATGTGTCGGAGGGAAAGGTTAGAGCTGGAAATATTAATTCACTAAGAGCCGACAGCTGTTGATTCAATAAAGAACTTCCACTTGCAAACTCAAACTTCGCACAAGACACAAGATATTTAAACTTGTGCGCCGGTTGATCGAGCTCCTAACTTCTCAGGTCAATATTGAACGAGTGAGGAAAATAGTTGCAAGTTTAGTTGGAAATGTGTCGATAATAATGTGATATTGAAGGAGTTGTGTGAGCTTGGCCTTCATGCGATTCCTAGTTTGGAACCTGTCGTGTATAGCCTTCTCAACTTCTGTCCGAACTCTTCCTGCTCCTTCTGTATTTTTGAGGAGGACCGGATTCAGGTCGGCTCTCATCATTCTACATCCTCTGCATTTATACATAACCGTAACCACAGAAACTTTAACAGCTAGTCAATAGCCTCATTATGATAATTTATTATTACACAATGCTTTAAATTGGATCTCACAAATATAAAAATAAAATAGCAAACGATAATTGCATTAAAAACAGAGAAGATGGCGACATTTCGAGGAGCTATAACCAAGTTATATACTCACTAATAAAGATTCTTTATTTGTTTATATAACGTCACTTTTTGCCAATGTGGCTAATCGAACGATGCCACAGTGGGAGTCCTAAATTTGCCTATCTTGGTATAATTATGATAGGGATCTTTAACGAGTATCTGACATCACACAGGCACGGGACGACCTTTTTACGTCCCTTCTGTAGGACAGCATAACTAAGGATTTTTTACTCCCATTAAACAATTCTAGGACCACATGGAGGTTTGAACCCGTGACCTTTGGCATAGAAGGGCGTTACTATGCTAGCCACTCTGCTACAGGTGATCCCACTAATAAAGATTTAATTATCGAAAAAGTAAAAAATCATATCTACTCTGTAGACATTGATAGAGCTCTGAACCCTAACAACACGCTTAACCAAATTATTTGTAGCTTTAACCTTTTTAATCGAGAGCCATTTTGAAATTAATGAGCTCATATCAACGGTAGATTATTAGGATCATCCTCAGATACCCTGTAATTTTTGTGACAAATTTTGAAATAGCCGCGGACGACAGAGTTGTTTTATTTTTAATTCTTTACTTGGTTCCTACTTAACTGTAAAGTCTTCTTATTTACTTAAACGCTAGGCTTCAAATTTTTTTTTATGAACAAAAGTTCGTTTTAAAAAATTATTAACCGAAAATCTAGGAAGTTATAAACTATGAAAATCGTCACGAATATAAGTGAATTCTATGAACTGCATCAGAAAGTTTTAAAATATTGTAAGATCGTAAACAATGTCGAGGACGCTGGAACTAGCATTTGATGAGTCCACGGAAGAAAGGGAGGATGTCATTGGAGTGCTTGCCGAGAAAATCCTATATATATATATATATATATATATTATATATATATATAGCTACAATTCGAAAAAAACATTGACTCTCCCCCTTTCTTCCGTGGACTCTTGGACTATTGCAAGATACTGGTATTTTTTACTCAACTTTGTACTTTTTCATAAAGTTTTTTGGTTAAAATAAAACGTTAAAATAATTTTTTTTTTTTTAGATAATATATTTATTTATTCGGATATATTACAGTCTGTCACAATGGACAATAATAATATTCCTAACATTCATACAATATTTACAATATAAACAAAAGAAAAGTCTAATTACATAAAATGAAACTAAAATTAATAAAGGTATATAATAACAAAATTTATAAATTAAATAAATACTCCTCACATAAGACTGAAACGACAAGAAACTGCTCGAAGATATCGATTACTACAACACTTACTAGACAAACGTTCAAAAGACTCATTTACATCACTATTATTAGACCTATTTGGACATATGGAATCGAGTTTTGGGGCTCTACAAAACCATCTAATTCCTACCGCATCCAGTCCTTACAATCCAAAATTCTTCGCAAAATCCTGAATGCTCCTTATTTTGTTACAACTCATTCATAATAACCTTAACATCCCATTTGTTGCGGACATAGCCCGTGATAGATACTCCTCTTTTCATTCTAAACTCCCTGCCCATACAAATCCACTTGTCTGTAATTTATCTTCCCTAGATATCCCTGATAACCCTCCAAGGCGACTGAAAAGAAGGTGACCTCGGGACCTACTGAGTTAAAATAGTTAGTGAAGTGCTACCACTGGGTAGTTCTTTCTCAAGACATTTTCATGACTTTTTTTTTCATTCCTCAATATTTACTTATTCTGTTCTTTAATGCAGTTGTAAATTACTATTAATAAATAATAAATTGTCAAAAAAAAAAATACTACGTTAACAAATAAATAAACAAACCATGAACACACTCATACCTATATACAATATTTACAATTTGCTGGGGGACCTTTCCCCTATAGGACAAGCAGAATCAGGGGGATCCCCGCGCCTCCCTCTCAGCCGCATCACTGGTCAGAGCCAGCGTAATAAAAATTAGCTGGAAGTACTGAAGCTATAATTTTAGTCTGATATTAAATTCAATGATAAAATACTAGCATCACGGAATCGTAAAATATATTCTTACGTACTACGATGTACTTAGATATTCACAAAACTCGGAATCAGAAAACTACCTTGTAAATATAGTTCATCGATATTAATGCTTACTTTATTTATATTCATTTAACTAAAATTTGAAGCTCTTTTATTAAGAGCAGGCACATCGTTCATCAAAATAAGCCAACGGCTTGATTAAAAGACAACACCATTCTGAGACCTGCATTATCTTTCCAAAAGATTATCGGAGGATCTTCGAAGAGATATCTCAATATTTTCCATAGTGATTAAGAATAAAGGATATTGGGTAACAAAAAAATAGGGCGCTTTTACAAAATATAATGGGAGAGGAGCTATTAGATATTAGATATTAGGCCATGAGGAGGGAACGAGATGAGCTCCAAAGATTGGATTGGACGAGCTCATGAATACGATAATATCGGTGGCAACACCTCACCTCGTCCCAGCATCTCATACCTTCCAGGATCGCATCCGCTATAAAACTAAGGCGATTGTACAAATATTATATGCGGATTGGGTAGAGGACATTAAAAAATGAACGGATTCATTGAAATTTCAATCTTCCATAAATTATTCATTGTAATTTGCATATAGGGCATTTAATAAGTAATAATAATAATACTAGACCCTACCGAACCCGAAGGTTCGATGCCGATACCACCAAACTCCGTCTTAACAGACTCCCCCAATGATCCCCGTTCAAACCCAAACCCCCGAGATCAGCCTTAACGCAATCCTCCCATCGACGCTTCGGACGCCTACCAGTCGGTTTAGCGAACATCAACTTTCTCGGAATCCGTTCATCACCGTGTCAACAAATCCTTCTTCTTCTTCGTTCTTCCCTATATGGCTATAAGTTCTGTTGGTTGGGGCCATACTTGCCTCCGTATGTCCTCCACCAATTGGCAGCTTAGCAGAATGTGCTCTGTGGTTTCTTTATTTTGACCACAACCGCAGAGGGGGCTGGATCCTATCTTAAATGTTTTAAAAAGGTGTGACTTTATGCGGTTATGTCCAGTTCTGAGGCGAAATATTTTAACCTGTTCACTTCTCTTTAGTTTATAATATTCGTCATGGGGACGATGATCCGGGTGATTTGTTTCCCACCTCTGGCTTAAGCCCCTTTTATTAATTGTTTCGCACTCCTCCATCCTAGGTATGCTGCTATTTTGGGGGAATGATGTTCCTTCTTTAGCCAGTTGGTCTGCAATTTCATTCCCCGCAAGTCCGCAGTGCCCTGGAATCCATTGTAGGACCACCTCTAGATATTGCTCCGCTAGGTCTTCCAGCTCCTCAGCTAATGTGCATACTATCATAGATTTCCATTTCTTTTTGAGGCATTCCAGGATGAATGCTGCATCTGTTAGGAGCACCACGCGGGAGAGCGAGGGGTCAAGATGATGAGGAGAGGTAAGCACCTTTAGCTAGGGAAGACCTAGAGACTGGTCCTCACTCAAAACCAGGGGAGTAGCCGAGAGGCCTGAGAAGCAGCAAGCGGAGACCTCAAAGACGCTGCCAAGACCGTCCGTCCGCGGCCAAAACCGCATCCTGCCCGAGGCGACCCTGCATCTGACTGAACACAGCGGATCTAGACTGGGAGGTCGATAAATATCCCTGGTGGTAGGCAGCAGTGCCACCAGTACTGGGACCTACAGTGGGAGACAGTAGTGGTCAGCTGGGTCCTAGCCAGATATCCAACTGCGAGGGAACAAACCCTACAAATGACGCAGAAGTCGGAGATGTTGGCCGAAAAGCGCAAATAGTACCTAGACATCTTGTATGATGGTCTAGGGAAAAAAAAATCACACATCACTCCCACAAAAAACCTCCTTATATTCTTGATATGCTTACCACTTGTTCCTCTGTCCATTCAGTATACACTAGATCCCAACCAATAAACTTGTATATACCTTCTCACAGATCTGCTTCCTTCAAAAAATCCTTTATTATTCGTGCTACCCTATTTTGGAATTTCTTGCCTGTATCCATTCGTAAGTCCTTATCATTATCCACTTTTAAACACCAACTATTTCTCCATCTCCTAAAGCATCAATCTTCCCAACATATGTAATATTTAAAAGCTATAGATGATAACTATTCATTGTCACAAAATCCATCTTTTATTGTTAAACTGAAGTCTTAAACGGCCAGACAATTATCATGTATATTGTACTTTTCTTGTTATTCTTAGGGGACTATTCGTCCCAGAATAAAATTGCTTTTCATTTCATTTCATTTCATTTTCATTTCATTTTCATTTTCATTTTCACAATGGCTGCAGACGGAGCCAACAACTTTACTCGCCCATTTAAGTCTCCGCGATTATATCAACTCAATTATATTCACAGGATACAAGCTCCGCGATTCCGCGTTGTACAACCTTCTATACTCCCCAGTGGCTTCATCCCTCTTTAAAAATAATTTATAAGCATTTCTCATTTTTAAAATGAGAATTAGATGATTTTTTTTTTCTAATGGCATGAGGCATTGTAGCTCATCTTACTAGATAATAATAATAATAATAGGCTTATCGAACCCGAAGGCTCGATGCCGATACCACCAAACTTCGCCTGCACATGCTCGTCCAATGTTCACCGGTCAAGCCCAAGCCCCCGAGATCAGCCTTAATGCAATCCTCCCATCGACGCTTCGGCCTACCTTTCGGACGCCTGCCAGTCGGTTCAGCGAATACCAACTTTCTCGGAATCCGTTCCTCACCGAGCCCAACAACTTTACGCGCCTATTTGAGTCTCCGCGATGCTATCAACTCAATTATATTCACAGGGTACAAACTCCGCAACTCCGCGTTGTGCAACCTTCTAAACTGCCCAGTGGCCACATCTCTCTTCGGACCAAATATTTTACGCAGTACCTTATTTTCGAAATAATAAGGTAAAAGTTATAAAAGTTCACTCTTCAAAGTAGGCGGCCACGTTTCACATCCGTAAAGAACCGTCGGATGAATAACAGTTTTATAAATTCTTATTTTTAAGTATTTCGACAGAAGCTGTGACCTTAATAATTTAGCAACTGAATAATAACACACATTCCCCGCCTTTAACCGGGACTTTAATTTTTTCTTGTTATCATTGAACCTAAATACTTGAATTTCTCTACGTGTTCAAAAGTATGCCCTGATATATCAATATCACCAATTTCGTCCCAGTTTCTGCTACTTATATATTTTTTCTTATCGGTATTTATTTCGAGTCCTATTTCTTGTAGTTAGTATTGACTAGAATATTTTATAGCATACTGGGAGAAGAGAGATCCCACGATAGTTGTTGCAATTCGTCCATGGTCCTTTTTTGTTAATCGGAATGAGTATCGATTATTTGGAAATGTAACCCGCGGCATTAATCCACAATATTTTAGTAGTAGTTAATTGATACAGGTCTACAGATTAAATGAAATGCATATCACTTCGATTGCTCTGAATCGGTTCCTCTTTCCAGTAATTATCGAATGAAGCCATTACTCAGAACCAGAGCTCAATTTCATTCTGTAGAAATTTACAACATACCGATATAATCAGACAAAACCATAACTGTTGAATAACTTTAAGCATTCTATTACAGCAAAATTGCTGTATATCGCCACAACACTTTTGCAATATATATGAAAATTGATTCCATTAGTCGGTGAAGTTATCCATTTTTTTCCACCACGAAAAAAATTCGCATTTTTTAGGTTTTAGTAATAATGTTATATATTTTAATAGCGAAAGGTGGGGTCCCACGCCTAGGCGATGATAGATACTCGTTAAAGACCCCTATCTTAATTATACTAAGATAGGCAAATTTCGAACCCTCGCTTTAGCATTGTCTTATTAGCCAAAGTCTGTGATGGGGCAAAAAAAAAAAAATAAATAAAAAAAATATCCAATGTTTTAACAGATTATTTTCTTTAACAGTTTATTTTCGTTTCTATATTTCTTTATAAATTCTTACATAAATATAAATAACGGAGGTAAGTGAATGTCGTGTGTTGCGCGCATTATTTCTGATTTTTTTTCTATTATTGATTTTACAATTGAGACGTTGATTTCCAAAAGGTACTAAAGGACATTTTTTACGAAATTGATTTTTTGTCATATTTGTATTCCCATCATTTAGTTTTATCTAAATATTCTATTTGATGTTATCTAATGAATTCTCAAGCCCTTAAAAAACGTGATTTAGAAATGCGGTCATTTTCTAAAAGTACTAATTACGCATTTATTTTCGTTCCAAATCATTTCATTGGTTTAATATGATGTTATTATTATAATAAAAAAATAATTCTAAATTTTAATGCAAAAAGACCCAAATTATCTGTTTTTATAATATAGTAATGAGAGATTTTCGCGCTTCCTGTAAAATTTCCTAGAATGGATATAGTACCTTTTGGAAATCAACGTCTCAATTGTTAGATTTTATCTCCTAGGATTAATTCGATATATGAATTTAGTATTATGTGTTTTAACTCATGGAATCACAGGATACTATCGAATTCAAAACCGTGAGTTTGCGCATGATTTTTTATTTTATGCCCAAAGGCGCGGGCTGAAACCCGGCAGATGGTTTTATCATATTTTGTTAATTTTTTCAACCAAAATTATGAAACCAATTTACTTCCCTTTCGAAGGACGAAATAACTGAGGATTTTTCACTCCCTTCAAAAAATTGTTAAGCTATTTGACGGAGTTGATATGGCGAACATTGGGATATAATATAAATCTTTAATTAGTTATTAATCCTTTTAAGAGTCACAGGTGGTTATACCGAAGGTCAGGGGTACCAACCCGGAAGACCCTATAATATTTTTTTAACCAAATTAATTTATTTTTATTGGGTTGTTTCACATGAAATGTCCGTTTTTATAGTTTCGGAAATACATAAAGGATTTTGCAGGTCTCTGTTCTTTTCTTCCGAATGTTGGCATATTTAAAATAACAGTTACTAATCCTCTACATTTGTATTATAAACATTAGTTTCCCAATCAATTACCCACTTTTTAGTATACCTCCAAATATGAACATGGAAACACGCGATTTTCGAGTAATATTTGTATACGAGTTTAAACACGGCCATTCAGCAGCTGAGGCCGCTAGAAATATTTTCAAGGCGTTTGGGGAAGGGAGTGTTAATGAACGGACCATTCGCCGTTGGTTTGCTAAGTTTTCAGCTTGGGGTACCGACCTGGAAAACTTGCCCCGAGGAAGACCTCCGTCCGTAATATACAACGATGTCCTCAAACATACAGTAGAAGGAAACCCCTACCAAACAAATTAACAAATTACAACAGATTACCACCTGTCCAGGAATTTAGACAACTTCGTCAAAGGAAAACTTTTTGAAAATGATGATCAAGTAAAAAGTGCGTTTTCAGATTTTGTTTATCTTAAGCTCAGAGTTTTTCAGTTCGGGGATAAAAAAGTTAGTGTCACGTTGGGAAAAATGTGTAGAAAAAGAAGGTAAATACTTCGAATAAAATTATCTTGTTTTCATATCGTATTTTTAATAAAAATCGTTTACCTTGAAAACGGACATTTCATGTGACACAACCCAATACATTCCTTCCACCTAACATCTATCCTGCTCCGTAGTAGTCTTATCCCGCTATAAGTTTCAGTTCATTCAATTAATAGAATCAATTCAATCAGTTATTCTGCTTTGTTTTGAGAAAACTTACGTCATTCAATGTCTGATTTGATTTTCTACATTTCAATCTTTTAAAAAGATACAATAAATTTATCACCTTTTCTTTCTTTCTTTTTTTTTAAGATGTTTTTCTTTATATTTGCTATTTAAAATATCATTTCAAAGTCATAAGGTTTAAATGCCTAACTGTCACACTAACATAATGAAGTTAATGCTATCAAAAAAATGCCTGGACTACAGCAGCTATCTATACAAGGTTTACTACTCTAGAAAAGCAGTCTCGTAGACTGGTTTACTATCCTAGAGCAGTATAGTAGAGCAGTTTAGTATCCTAGAGTAACCTACTATCTGAGAAGAAGATCTTGCTGACACAGAATGGACCACAACCCCACCCTACTGTAGAGAAGACCCCCCTCCATTCTAGTTAAGATAACTTATCTTCAGCCTTCGTCTGGATTCCCAACTCTGTATCTAGCTAATTGGCGCGCAACATCCTCGGGGTTACACGAAAACTTAATATTTTACTTATAATTAAAAAATATATATTCTATTGATATTTACAACTGTAGGGATCACTTGTAGCAGGGTGGCTAGCATAACAGACTCCTATGCCAAAGGTCACGGGTTCAAACCCGCAGGTGATCCTAGATTTTTTTAATGGGAGTAAAAAATCCTTAGTTATGCCGTCCTTCGGAGGGGACGTTAAATGGTGGTCCGGAGCCTATGCGATGTCAAGTACTCGTTAAAGATCCCTATCCTAATAAAACCTAGATAGGCAAAATTTAGGACTCCCACTGTAGCATCGTCCGATTAGCCAAAGTAGCATAAAGTTATGTTAAATAAATAAAGAATATTTACAACTGAATTGATGATAAATAAATGGGTAATTTACATGTAAGGGCATTAAAATATCTTGTGAAAAAACTACCCAGCAGTAGCACTTCAATGTCAATTTAAGCAGGTATTGAGGCAATCGCCTCGGAGAGTTGTCAGGAATAGATGGCAATGATAAGTTGCTTACCAGAGGATTCGTGTGGGTCGGGAGTTTGGAAATTAAAAGAGGCATATCTGTTTCGGGATAGTTCTGCGACAGATGGGATATTTAGGTTATTATGGAAGATTTTTTTCGTAAATAAGTAAGCCCACCTTCTTTTCAATGGCCCCGGAGGGTTATCAGGTAAATCTAAGGAAAATAAATTACGGACAAGTGGGTTTGTGTGGTTAGGGAGTTTGGAATGAAAAGAGGTGTATCTATCACGAGCTATGTCTGCAACAAATGGGATGTTTAGGTCATTATGGAGGAGTTGATTTGTGACAAAATAAGGGGCGTTCAGGATTTTGAGGAGGATTTTGGATTGTAAGGACTAGATGCGAGAGGAATTAGATGGTTTAGTAGAGCCCTAAAGCTCGATTCTATAAGATCAGATGAGTCTGATGGTAACGTAAATGAGCTTTTTGTAATAAATTGGATGTTTTGAACGTTTGTCAAGTAAGTGTTGTAATAATTGGTATCTAGGGGTAATATGGTGTAAATATGTTGTCTTAGGTATTGGATTTGTTCTAGAGGTATGAGTGGGGTATTATTAAATTTACTATGTGGCAGGAAGTCATCGTTTTTTTTTGTTTTTTTTTTATAATTTAAAAGAACAGCACGTATTTTCTCAAAAACGGCTCTAATGTGGTTGATTAAACTCGCTATATAAAAATAAATTAAATGTGCTTTATTGTCATGTAGGTTTCGTTATAAAATTTTCTAGATAGGGCTTGAATGCCTATATTTTAAGTTTGTTTCTTTAAAGTACTTTTGTTTCAATGGAATTAATAACCAACCAGAAGCGAAAAGAACAAAAATACTTTTATAGGTAAATTTATGTTTTGCGAACAGAGGGATATTAATATTAATATTAAACGCCCAAAACTCAGGGTCAGGTCAATGAACACAAATTAACAAGACTAAAATTATAAACACTTCTCGTAAAAATCTCTGTTTCTTCAACGTATATTTTGCCGTCAATATTTATTTCTTTTACAAATATCCATTATTTTTTCAAAGTCATTTGGACTCAGGGGACCCTAAAACATGTATTTCCGGTGAAAAATCAAATTAGAAAATTTTCAGGATTGCTTTTACTCCCTTACTATATACCTGTGGCGGTCGTGAAAAACTAGATAACTCGAGTTATACAAAAAATGAGTTAACCCCACGTATCGCTCCCTCAGACCGTCTTCCACGTCGTGTTAAATTGGTTAAAGAAATTTTTCGGTGGAAGAAATTTCGGGAGGAAAGAATTACGTTAATTACTCTAATTTGAGTATTACTTAAAACTTTAAGTCGATCCCCTGTAAAATGGAAGATTTTAACATAACCACTTATTCACGACCGCCATATATAAGTGAAAGTCAAATGAACAAGCTTTACTGCCCGTCATTTTCTTTTTATTTCTTCTTTATCGACATGAAAATAAATAGAAACTTTATGGTTTAATATAATCCCGGTTTATTGTGCATTCCTTGGTTTCATTAAGAGTAAAGTAAACTCCAATTTGTGAATTGTGCACAAACAATAAATGAAAAGTTAAAGAATCAATTTAGAAGAGAGTAGAAGGAATGGGAAGCAGCTTATTGCTCGGGGCTAATTCACATAACGGGGATCAATTTGCTCGGTGGGGAGGGGGGGGGAGCACTGCTTTAAGGGCGGAGGGGCGACTTTGATGATAAGAAACCGCAGGTCTAGGGGGGTTATATGGAGGGCTTGAGGTCGGAGTGTATGTTAGGCGTGTCTCTCCTTCTGGAGTCTGTTGTACTAATTTAAAGTTTTTACTTTAATAGCCAGCTTTATAGCCAGGTAGCGGCAGTGGTGGTAGCTCTAATATCTCCTTACACGACCGTTGGCTGCCGAGATTAATACCGCACTGCCCTGTTGTACCGTGGAGCTCTTTGGTTGATAGACAGAAGTGTCGCTGTAGAGCTCTCTTATCATGATATCTGTTTCGATCCTGTCTTCGAATATCGTCTGTCGTGTCAGCGGTACAGATGACTAGTCGGTAATAGTCCAGAGGTCCAGGAAATTTGTCTTGATCTAGTCTTACACCAGGGACTGATTTACTAACTCCTTCATTTCCTCACTACTGCACATTTACCATTAATTATTTTCTATCGTATTGGCAGAACCTTTGAGGTAAACCATAATTTCTCCTACTCATCCATATTTTGTCAATCTGCTGGAGTACCTCAAGGTAGTATCATAGGTCATATCCTCTACTGTCTTTATACAGCTGACATTCCACTCCATTCTCAATACTTCCGATGACATCCTTCCAGTGGGACAGAATACAGTGGTATCCTTTAATGACATCCCACGTACTCCTGTAGAACAAATCCGCTAACTAGGTCTCCATCTTGACAAGCTCCTTACTTAAAATCCTCGCACATGACTGAAAGACAAGAAACTGTTCTAAAAAACTGCCGATAACTACAACACTTACTTGACAAACATATTGAGGATGTATAGTCGACTGTAGAAACTATTATAGGTGGAATAGTCAGGAATCAGTCGTTTTTTGAAAAGTTTTTAATTTTGCTAACGTTTCGGCCCAAGCTTGTGAGCCATCATCAGGGCATTACTGAGCCATGTCCAAGAATAAACTGATCAGTTAATAGATAGTTAATGCTCCTTATTACGTTACCAACTGTACCCTACACCACGACCTTAAAATTCCGTTTATTTTAGACCTGGTACCATCCAAAGTTTCCAAATTTCATCAGAACCTTAGTCATCATCCTAACCCTCTAGCACAATCCCTATCCAGCACCATCCATTCCTACAATCCTCCTCGAAGATTGAAACGGCAGTGACCGCGAGACGTATTGTAAACGTTTAAATTGGACTTCTGACACTGGTCAGATCCTCCACTCATGTAATGTATGTTTGTGGCTATTGCGCCCTAGTTCGGCCTCCACTGAGTTACACCAGTGACGCGGCTGAGAGCGAGGGTCTAGGATCTCTTGGATTCCACTTTTTCCTCCACAAGTGGAGGGAAAACCCCAGTCCGGGGTTCCTATAGCAGTTGTATATATTGTATATAGTTATGTTTGTTTCTATAATGTTTATTTATTTTCCAACTTTTTATTTATCTCAATTATAGGTTGTTATTTGTTTTTTTATATTGTATATATATATTATATTTTATTTAATTTGACTTTATCATTGTATACTGTATATATTGTGTGAATGGGATCTTATATCACTATTACTAATGTTCATATAAAAACAAATTGTAATATATCTCATCAAATAAGAAAAAAACAGAAATAGCCCTGTAGATGACCTACAATTTAGGCGAAATTTAAGCGCAAACAATTAATTAAAGTGTTTATATGAGTGCACTCCTGACAAACTTCTCCTCGATTCATGCAAGCATTCTTCTACCATTAAAAACAATTTATTTTTTCAAATATATCCACCAATGGACTCGCCTTCCCGCAGGATTAATGACCAAGGGAAAAAAACAACAAGATAAATTTATTCGAGGCAGAAAGTGGATAAAGACAAGGATAGGAAGCTAAATTGAAGAGAGAAGAAAAACAGCGGGTCTAATTGGACATGCCAAAGACCCGTCCGCTTCTCGTTTTCCTAGAGGATTCGCCGCGAAACAAAAACAGAAAAAAAATACAAACGTCAGCTCTAGAAGCAAATCAATTACCGCTGAGTTTTTTATATTTCTCAAAGCCTATATCATTAAAGTAAGGATGTTGGAATAGGATAAATAAAGAATAGAGACATTATCATGGATCTTCATGGTTAAAACCTTTCAACCTCACTAATAATAAGTCCACCTTCATACAAGATTTGACGTCAAAAAGCGATAATTGAAAATTACTGAATTTTGTTAATAATGGGTGGTTTTGGACTCATTCATTGGAATTATCGTTGAAAACAATATTAAACCCTGTAAACGCTCAAAGCTTCCTCTAGACTACAAAAATCTCATATACGTGACTATAATAAGGCCGATATGGACTTACAAAGTAGAACTGTTTAGCTTATCACATTCTTCCCATATCACTTCTTACAATCCAGAATACTTCGTATATTCCTTACTTCCTCACGACTAAACTCAACTATATTAGCCAAGATGTTCCGAATGGTCTTGTTTTTGCCCAAACCAGGTACCATTTCCTTTCCCTCTCTTCGATTCATGATAATCCTTGTAGTCATATGAAAATAAGATGGCCTCCAGATCCTCTGGTTTAGGCTAAATATAGAAGTGCTACCCATGGGTAGATTTTTTTTTTTTTTTATGTCGTATCGTATCGTATTTATAGTATCTATGTATAGTAAGTGAAAGTATTGCGATCGTGAAAATTTTCGAATTCCAGTTTTCAACGGAAATATACATTTTAGGATCCCCTGAGTCCAAATAACCAAGTCCCACAAAAAGGCCTGTGTGTGTGTGTGTGGTAACTCCCGGGCGGAAACGGCAAGTCCTATGAAACTGAAATTTCATATTTAAGACAAATCTAAGCCCGAGACGTTACAAAACCTTTTTCATCAAAATGAGCTTCCTAGAAGAGCCACTTTATACCACGCATTTTGCACCTTTCTTCGATTTTCTCGAAAACGGTTCAGACGACTTTGATTGAACTGTCTATATCGATGTAAAATAAAATGGGCTTTAATATCATGTAGGTTTCATTCTGATTAAAATAGTTTGACAGGGCTTAAATGCCGATCTATTAAATTTTATTTCTCTAAAGTACCTTTATTTTTGTTGATTCTATAAAAATAACTATATTATCTTGTTACCATTGATGAAAAACATGTAAATATATAAATTGAATGAATTCGATACCCTACTAAAGGAGAAAACAGAAACAATATTTTTTGTAATGCAATTTTTCGTTTTTGAACATATGAGCAGTAATATATATGTATGATATACCGTTGGAAAGCTAAAGATTTTAGAAAACATATTATCTCATAAACAAGCTTTTAAAAGCTAATAAAGAGTGATGAAATAATGATAAAACTAACTGATTATTTTAGATAATAATATAATAAATTTTTTAATAAAACACATGTTTCTATATAAATTCAATTTAATTAATTCTTTAATAGTTTCGCGTATTTTTATCTCTAACTGTATTTGAAATTTCTTTCATTGATCTGGAGTGGCCAACCAATCTTTTCCATTAATCAACTCTATAATGGCCACCTACAAACCTTTAGAAAGCGATAAATAGTTAAAGAATATTTCATTGTTTCTTATTTCAGCACTTTAGCTATTTGTCTCCGGTATTTTGATAGAGCTTCCTCCTCGAGTAGTATTGAGTGAGGAGCTGTCAACGATTAATCCATATTTATAATGGAAGTCAGGTATATATATATATATATATATATATATATATATATATATATAAAGTCTTTTGTAATCAAGTGGAAGGTTGAAGCGTTTTTCCATAAGTGTTGAAGTAGTCGAAAACGTCGAGCAGTTCCTTGTCGTTTCAGTCTTGTATGGGGATTCCAATTCAGACGTTTGTCAAGGTGGAGTCCTAGTTATCGAATCTGTTCAACAGGGGCTATTGGAGTGTCATTAAAGGATACTGTAGGGCAGGAAGTCATTGGTTTACGACAAAGGGTAAAGGTTATTTGGTGGGATTTGTTAGAATTTATTTTAATTCTAGATTTTTAAAATTGCAATCTTTGTTTGTTTACATTTATCTATTGTTGCTAACAAGGGAAACAAATCTGCCTTCCCAGACCAGTATCACTGTTGCTGAGGTTATTTCGTGCTAGGAAACCACCTAGTTTGAGATAGCTTCTACTACAACCAATCATATAGTTCTTATGATGCTCATGTAGATGAGCCTTTTGTAGTTGAGAGGAAGCTTTGACCGTTTATCTAGTAAGTGTTGAAGTAGTCGAAAACGGCGAGCTGTTATTATTATAAATAATAATAACAAGTAATTAGGCTGTCTCAAATGGTCTCAGCAGAGGGCGCAGAAATCCCTACCCCGAATACAGGTTACCCTTACTTCTTAAAAAAAAAAATCTGAACAAGATTAACATTAGCAAAGATGTGGAGAAAAATATGAAACGTGAAAAAAAAAAATATATAGGTTTAGTAAATTAATAAGAAATAATTTGGAAGAAGGTACCGTAAAAGAGGAAGGAGGTTTCAATCGAAATTTCGGTGTTTACTGTTTGCTTCGCTTCCAGTTTTTTTTTTCTCCCTTACTACATCCTTGGTGAGATTTTGCGCAGCCCGACAACCCCTCTGAATCGAGTTAGGGCTGAAATTTGTATGTAAATTGCATTGGTGATAGGAAAGTGCCTCTTGGGATATCAACTGTTTTTCCCCCGGGCCCGATGACAAAGAACCCCGAATATATCTTTCAAACCGATCTAAGGAGTTCCAATAAACGCCCCACGTATAAAACAATCCAACAAGTCCTTAAATAGAATGAAATTGTGTGGTAATGAATTGATTAACTGTGGGTTTGTATTGAAAGATATTTTATTTTATCGTCAAGTAGCCTTTTTGTGATTTTAATTTATTATTTTTTTCTGAGGACGCTTCGAAGATTGTAATAATAATAATAGAACAATGTACACTAGATACAAATACATAGATACATCAATAAAAATATAGAAAACACTGTGAATTTCAAAACTGACTCAATACAGTTAAGTTACCATTACTCTGATTTAATTAACAAAATAATATAAATAATTTAATAATAAAATGTATTTAAGAACTTCACAATATTTAATAATAATAACCATATATAAGTTATAAATTGGTCTAATTCTTAATCCGGTTGAAGACAAAGATCTGAGCAATACCCAGCACAGATCTGATGTTTTTACCTAATGACTTCTTTTTACTGATTTTTCTTTTTAATTTGTGCATCAGTGAAAATGCTGGTAGGAACAATTGAAGTTCAAAATATAAAACCAGGTAATTTTAAAATATTTATTTATTGCATTAACTTATTACTATGTAACATTGTTAGTTATTGTTTTAATACCTCCTATTAAATTTAAAATTTGTTGTATAATAATTTTTAAATATTGTTAATAATAATTTTCTACAAAACGTTTTTAACTATTCACTTCACTAATCTGCTTTGTTTTTTTTAATGGAATGGAAATTGGTATTTTTACTTTGTTCAGTTCTGAAGATAGATGAAGATCCGGAAACGTCATGTTGATTTAATAAAAATTTAAGTTTTTATGGAAGAAATCATTCAGCACGAATATCTATCTACCTTTAATATTATGCGAAATCTTCCTGTGTTTTAGAATATATTAATATAATAGATACAAATATGTTTTTTATCATGGTTTCAGTTCTCCTTTTTTTTTTCTGATAGCAGAGTTTAAGCATCCTTCGAATACAATTTAGAGAATACAATATTTTGCTTCAGACATTAGAAAAAATCTAGTGCACGAAACACACGACTTTCACTTAACCTCCTTTATTTATATCAATTCAATAATTTTTAAACAAATTCATAAACGAAAATAAATTGTGAAAGAATTATTTAAATTAAAAATTAATAGAAACATGTGTGTTATTAAAAATAGATTATATTATTATCTAAAATAATCAGTTAGTTTTATCGGCTTTTCATCACTATTTATAAACTTTTACAAGGTTGTGTATAAGATAATATTTTTTCTAAAATCTTTAGCTTTCCAACGCTATATTACTGTTCTTATGTTCAACAACAAAAAATTCATTAAAAAATATTTTTTTAAGGTATACCCTTTAGTTGTTTATTAAATTCGCTCAACTTGCATATTTATCTGTTAATTTTTAATGCTAACAAGAGATTAAAATACGTGAAACCATTAAAGAAATAATTTAATTGAATTTCTATAGAAACATGTGTTTTATTAAAATATCTATTATATTATCTAAAATAATCAGATCTAAAAATCGGAAACATATATATATTGTTTGATTACTTCTCGACTGTTTATAATTTAATTTTTCTACTGTTCTTAGGTTTCAGTCAATGAATAAACAATCTTATATAAGCAATATTTCGAGAATTTATCGTTCTCATATTTATGCTTTAACAGTGGAAAAACAGAACATTAATATTTTCATACAATAATTAATAGATGATGTTATTGTCAGAGAGACAGAAAAGAATACATTGTACAATGAATAGATTCACAGTAGTTAAATAGATATCTATATTAGAATTTACATTAATGATATTATTAGAAATTTACTTACAATTTGAGGTATGATAGTGTCTTACATATACGTAAATATGTATATACTACTAACTTTTATAGAAATTGAAGTAAAGATGCTAAGGAATAGTTATAGAGGATTTTCCTAATTTATTACATCAAGAGTCTGGGGCTTTCACCTTTTGTTTATTTGTTTTTATTTATTTTATATTTATTATTACTATTATTTAGACGTTTTGTTGATATGTGTTTATTAAATTTGAGTAATATTCATTAAGGTTTAGGACATCAGATGTAATATTGATATGATTACTATAGAATATTATACGAATCATAAATAAGCCATAAATTAAAAATCTGATGTCATAAACCGTATGCATGTTTACTCCAATTTTAATTAAATAATACATAATGATTTCCATATGAAAATCGGGCCATAAATAAAAAATCTGATGTCCAAACATTAATTCTACAAATTAAACACTTACGAGACAAACGCTTCTAAATGTACACAGTACTCAAAAATCACGAAACACTATCATAAGACCGCCCTGGACATTAGGATATAAGATTTTAAAGTAAACGACCGAATTATTCCCGTACCCTGAAGAACCGAAATCCCCACTTTCTCACGAAAAAAGTGATCCGTAATGACCTTAACGTTCCATATGTAGTCGATGCGGTATGAAATAGGTACCAATCGGGCGGGCTGAAGCCTCTGACTGTCTTCCATGAGTTTCTGTCCTTCATCGCACAAAATAGTTGTAAGAATAGGTACCAATCGGGCGGGCTGAAGCCTCTGACTGTCTTCCATGAGTTTCTGTCCTTCATCGCACAAAATAGTTGTAAGAATAGGTACCAATCGGGCGGGCTGAAGCCTCTGACTGTCTTCCATGAGTTTCTGTCCTTCATCGCACAAAATAGTTGTAAGAATAGGTACCAATCGGGCGGGCTGAAGCCTCTGACTGTCTTCCATGAGTTTCTGTCCTTCATCGCACAAAATAGTTGTAAGAATAGGTACTAATCGGGCGGGCTGAAGCCTCTGACTGTCTTCCATGAGTTTCTGTCCTTCATCGCACAAAATAGTTGTAAGAATAGGTACCAATCGGGCGGGCTGAAGCCTCTGACTGTCTTCCATGAGTTTCTGTCCTTCATCGCACAAAATAGTTGTAAGAATAGGTACCAATCTGTCCTTGTGCAACTCCATTCCCCATTTATTTCACTATTACCGATCCATTCTTCCTCTTTGATTCTCTTGACATCAAAATAAAAAATGGCCACGAGATCATCTGATTCAGAATAATTATTGGAGTGTCGCCAAGGTATAATTTCCCTGCCAAGGGATGTGTATTATGCCTTTGTTTAATATTAAACTTCAAATTTATTTAATTTATTAATTAATACAGTGATTTCAATAAATCTCTCTCTCTATATATAAAATGATATCATGATTGATTTTGCGAACTGTTTGTAAACCATTGAACGGATTTTGATAAGGTTTTTACTATTATTTACAGCAGTCTTTGCTGAAGGTTTAAAAAAAAAAAAAAGATTGCAATTTAGCTTTTCTTTAAACGGAAAAATTAAATATAAAAAAGACGTAGACGTAGCACAAGAGTTCAGAATAGTTAATATGCAATAAAATAAATCGTACACGTTAATATAGAGTTGTTGTAAGCTTGTTGGTAATGAACATATGTTATTGGTAAAGCGAAAGGTTATAATAGTTGAATGTTTCCATTATTGTACAAAATCGCACAAGTTATACTCTTCAATTTAGTACGCAAAATTTTATATAAATATTACGTACCGAATTGTAATTAATAAATCTATAAACTAACATTGTTGTTTCAAATTTAATACTTTTTTTATGAAAACAGATGTTTCACTTTAAACTAAATAAGATTCCTATGGAAACTTAATTCAACTTTTAAAATATAACTTAAATAGTTCATTTGCAATATAAAATAGTAATAAACCAAAGAAAATAGGAAAAATTATTATTTGTGTAGTTTTTTATTTCATATATAGCAATCAAGTGCTTCTCATTGAAATAACAAATAAGTAAACTTAACTATGAATAAAATTGGAGGCTGATTGCCACTTCATCACTCTTTAATTTCAAAAAATGCACTAAGTTTCGGCTAAAATGCCATCTTCAGGTGCAATGGAACTGATTTAAACCTAAAGCTTCATGTCTAAGGCTTTTGGTACAAAGCATCTACTCAGATTAGATAAATTAGTTCCATTGTACCTGAAGATGGCATTTTAGCCGAAACGTAGTGCAATTATTTTTAATAAAAGAGTGGTGAAGTGGAAATCAGCCTCAAATTTTATTCACAGAAATTGACCTTCACCAAAAAGAATCTACACCTTATATAAACTTAACTAATTTTGATTTATGTTTTTTATTTCTGCAGTTGATTGAATATAATAAAGAATAGGCGTTATAAAACAAAGATAATTTCTTGTTAATTTCATTTTTCGTTACGATGATCTAAAGCTTCCAAAGCGATAAATACTACATCGGTCAGATAGAGAAGGTAGGGATGGCGTTTTAGGGCGATAAACGACGAGATTATAAAGCCCATCGCTCAGGTAGAGATTGACATATCATATAAATTGCACCCGTGCGTAAGAGGAGCGGGTACACTGGTATAAATATGTGTATATATATATATATATATATATATATATATATATATATATATATATATATATATATATATACGTTTAGTTGAAGAAAATTTATGATTTATAAAATCTTAACGTCTGGACTGAAAGGCCTATTCACAATGGAAGCAAAAGCTAGGAGACAATTCTCTCGTTTATTGAAGAGCTCTGATTGATGAAAACGATCTCGAGCCTATTCGGCTGCGATAAGGATCTCTGGGCCTTAGCTGTGGAGTCATCTAGAGTCGGGCCTAGCTGTCCGCTCTTTATCGGGCTCAATGGCAGTCGCTTAGTTACAGCCTCCTCAGGCCATCCATCTACCGGAGGCCCATCGCTACTATCGGATCGGGCTGGGTGAAGGAAAAGGGTGAGTCTTTAAGGGAGGAACTCAATCATTGGAAGAGCAGCCGTCGGAATAGGATATTCGAGAAGGAGTCAACCCTTGATCCTCAATGGGTTGAGTCGGATGGGGGGGAAGGGGGACCTCGGGTACCTAGCAATACCGGCGCTATCTATTGGGTTGATGCAAAATTAATGCAGGTTTCCTCTATTGCAATATCTTAATTCAAATTGTGTAAACAAAGCTAATCCTAACATTGATCATTATTATACCAAAACAAACCTTATCTAATACCCTCTCTTTCACCATGAATTTGTTTAGTAAAATCGTTTTGTTCAGTGTGTTCAAAGGTCTTGAATCGAAAATGTCAAAGTGCGATTTTCGTCAAATTTATTTTTACGAATTTAAATTAGGGCGCAGCGCTGCGCAAACGGCTCGTAATATTAATGAAGTGTGGGGTCAGGGGGCTATTAATGAGTGCACGGTGCAGCGTTGGTTCCAGAAGTTTCGCAGAGGAGATTTCGACCTCGAAGACAAGGAAGGTCGGGGCCGTCATCTTGCTCTGGACAACGACCAGCTGAGGTCAAAAGTGGAAGAAGACCCAACCAAAACCACACGAGAAATGGCGGCGGAACTCGGAACTCAAAAATTGCAACGTCTTTGCCCAGCATTGATGAATCGGAAGGGGCCGATCCTGCTCCACGATAACGCCAGACCACACGTTGCACAACCAACGCTTCGACGACTGCACGAGTTGGGCTACGAAGTTCTCCAACATCCGCCTTATTCACCTGACCTCTCTCCTACAGACTTCCACTTTTTCAGGCATCTGTACAACTTTTTGAGGGAGAAAAATTTTCAAAACCAGGACAACATTGAAAATTCTTTTCGTGATTTCATTGAGTCCAGGGATTCGGATTTTTATTCTGGTGGAATAAGAAAGCTTGTTGAACGTTGGCAAAAGTGCATTGATTCAGATGGAAATTATTTTGATTAAATATATATGGTTAAAGTAAAGATATGGCGTATTTACAATACCTACTAAAAACCTGCATTAATTTTGCATCAACCCAATATAAAGTTCATTATATTGAGAGCAATATCTTGGGGTATGCGTCCCTTGTTTGAAGTCAGGATCTCTCGCGTCCGAAATCCGGTTGCCGAGGATCAAGTAAATATCGGTGCGGGACTTAGGCAGGGGAATAACCATTGACCGTCCTCTAAGAGAAGGCTATCACGTGTACCAGATGAAGAGAGAACAGTGAAGATTTTAGAAAATAGAGAATTAGACGGAGAGAGTGACTATACCAAAAGGGATTACTTCCACATCGGATCGAAATCGGTTATCGAAATAGTCATCCCAGACTACTGGGTTTTACACTGTTCCGGATCACGTGGGCTTCCGAGCAAAGCTGGTTAAACTTCAGTTCACTATGCCGCAATTGTAAGGTTTCGGAAAGGCATTACAATCCGACATCATTTTTAATCGGGTCCGGATCCGTTCGGAACAACATAATTAGGATGTTCTTCGATTTTTAGTCCAAGCTGAATTGTGAGTTATTCAACTATATTTGTACTCATTATAGGAAGTTTATGAAAGACACACATATTTAATCAAGTTTATTTTCAATCTTGAGGATTGGACATGTAGCAAAGAAAATAAAAATCTAGTAGTTCAGGTGAGTCACACCAGTGACGCGGCTGAGAGCGAGGCGCTAGGATCTCTTGGATTCCGCTTTTTCCTCCACAAGTGGGGGAAAAGCCCAGTCTGGGGTCCCTATAGCATTTGTATATTTTGTATATAGTTATGTTTATTTGTATTTATTATTTCATGTATTTGTATTTATCTCAATTATAGGTTGTTTGTTTTTTTTACAGTATATGTATTATATTTTATTTAATTTGACTTTATCATTGTATACTGTATATATTGTGTGAATGGGATCTTATATCACTATTACTAATGGTCATATAGAAACAAATTGTAATATTGTATTTTAATAAATAAATAAAAAAAAAAAAGTAGTTCAGGTTAAAAATTTAAGCGACAGTTAAAACAGTCTGCTTTTGATGATTATTTGCCGACAATAAAACCGACAATTGCAAAAGCTGGAAGGGCCCTTTCAGCCGCAGGATACGTTTATAGTGCTATTACAAGTCGACTGGCAGGTGACGCGAATAACACTATTTTTTTTAAAACGTTCTTTTTTTCAAAATCAAAATTGATTTTAGATAGTGTATACTAAAGAAATCAGTATAAAACTACTATTTAAAAAACAAATATTGTAAGAAGAAGAATTTAAAGAGTTATATCTATAATACGAACTAATTATTGTGATAATAGTTCCGTTTACTAGACAGGTTTATCAAATGACCGACAAAACAAAACAAAAGTTGTTTTGTGAACGAATGCACTGAACTGAACCGATAGTGTAATGCAATTTTGCGTCGAACGACTCACGACCACACATGTACACTAAATTTAACGCATTTAAGTAAGTACCTACTCATTAAACTGCGCTATTTATTTTTTGCCGAAAATTGCTATAATTGGATGCGGTATATTAGTACCAGATCCGGTACTTAGACAATGCCGGATTCCCGAGTCTGTTTTTCCGGATTACAATCCCTTGTTTCGAAGACCTAATATGACAATGAGAATGAACCTGCTGTGATAGGCAGGGCTCTACGACACTTCTCCCTCATTTCCACCAGAACTTCCCACATTACAGACCCATTGTGTACGGCTAGAAGGAATGAGTCGGTCCAAGCCACTTCTGTTGAGGTTAGAGAGGAGATTCTGTTCCTAGGAGACTATGACGGACAATGATACATCAGTAGATGCTACTGGCTGAAGGTCGCAAGGGCTTGCTATTTTCTTACTGTTAATTACTTCACTTTTTTAATAATAATAATAATAATAAAAGGCTTACCTAACCCGAAGGTTCGATGCCGATGACACCAAACTCTATCTACATAGACTCGTTCAATGTTCACCATTCAAGCCCAAGCTCTCGAGATCAGCCTTCACGCAATCCTCCCATCGACGCTTCGGTCTACCTTTCGGACGTCTACCAGTAATTTCAGCGAAAATTAACTTTCTCGGAATCCGTTCCTCATCGAGCCTAACAACTTTACTCGCCCATTTGATTCTCCGCGATGCTATAAACTCAATTATATTCACAGGATACAAGTTCCGCAATTCCGCGTTGTCTCTAATTTTCATCTTGCGCCATGATTCCTCTGAAGCAGTCCCCACCCGGAGACCCGAACGGAGGAGCGTTTTACTTTAGAGGAACCCATGACTTTTGTGGTATTTTGTGAACTAAAATATGTGAGTAGGGCGTTCGAACTTACGTCAGCAAGCCTGGAGGGCCGCTCTCATGGTTGGTCAGCGAGTCCCCACATCCCCCACCCATGGGACGCTTCACTTATTTACTTACTATAAATAAATTTATTAGGTTTCGTAGCGGATGTGGTTGTTGTCACAGGTATCCCATTGATATCCCATCCATTCCTAACACTTTCCTTCCTACCAACGCTGATGACACTTGTGTTTTATAAGTCAATAACAATTCCACTATTACCTCTCAAAGTCTCAAATCCCACATCAGAGACCTTGTGATATGCTGTCAAAATCTGGGAATCAAAATAAATTCCAACAAAACTCACCAGATAGCCTTTCAGATAGGTTTACTCTTCGTCGTAAGCCTATGACATCCTACTCTATAGTATTCTCTAATGACACTACACTCGTTCCTGTTGAACAGATTCGATACCTAGGACTCCACCTTAACAAAGGTCTCGCTTGGAATACCCATACAAGACTGAAACGACAAGAAACTTCCACTTAATTACAAAAGTCTCATTTACATGACTATCGTAAGGCCTATTTGGACTTACGGAGCTGAGCTATGGGGCTCTAGTAAACCATCAAATTCTTCCCGTATTCAATCCTTACAATCCGAAATCCTTTCTAAAAACCATTAACACGCCTTACTTCGTCACGAATAAGCTGATCCGTAAAGACCTAAATATTCCTTATGTAGCTGATTTGGCCCGAACCAGGTATCAATCCTTCCATGACAAACTCCACTCCCACTCAAACCCACAATAAATAAATATCCTTTTGACTTTTAACTTCTATGTTGAAGTTCTACCGTCACCTTTCCGAATAAAAATGATTTTTCAACAAGACAAATTTTTCGCTCTTTTCTGCTTTAGTTAGTTACCAAAATCGTTCAACTGTTACATTTAGCCACTTTTTATCAATCGTAATAAGACGATATGGGTAATTCTTCTGAATTTATAAAACTAAAGGTTCTTTAGAGGAAGTAAATTAAAAAATCGGCAATCCTATCTGAATTATAAACTATTTTTATTTTAAATCGATATGGCGAGTTTCATCCAAATCGTTTGATCCGTTTTTGAGAAAATCGTAAACAAGTGCCAAACACATAATAACTTTTGGTCAGCGCATTTTGATGACAAAGTTTCTGTAATATCTCAAGCGTATAGTTATCTTAAATACAAAAGTATAGTTTCGTAAATCTGTTTTTTCGAGACTTCATTATTTGGAGTCAGGGGCCCTAAAATGTGTATTTCCGTTGAAAACTGGAATTAGAAAATACTTTTCACTACTATATATTTCATATATAGATAGGTGAAGTTAAAAAAGAGATATATAGGTTTCTATTGATTTATATAATTAATAATGTTTGTCCTAGACCTCTTTGCTCAACATCAGTTTTTATAAATATTGAAATGAATATGAAAAGGTTGGTGTAAAATGTTAAATTAAATGCCTAGAATGTTTCAAAACGTTATACCCGAACCAAACATTGTTATAATTAAACTGAGGGAGGTAGACATGGTGTGGAAGAGCAGAGCTTGAACTTGCAAAGTTGCAACGCGAAGCCCGACGTGTTGACTTAGCCGTCGACTGTCATGTGTCACTTTTACAGCCAACTTTAAGCAGCCGACTCAGCAACTTCTAGCAAGTTCTCTTAATCATTAACTCCTCAGCCGCCGCCAGCTACACATCTACCTCTGCCTCTACAGCCCCCAGGTGTGTATACCTTACTGTATATGCACGAGTCCTCTCAAAAAGAGGAAAAAAGAAAATATTAAAACATCATAAGATTTCCCTCATTCTGAAATAGTTCCATGAAAAGATAAAGACCATTACAGCTGTAAGGACTTGGTTTTACAAGAAGCTGTCTCAAAACCACCTAGCACGAACTAACCTCAGCAACAGTGAGTGATACTGGTCTGAGAAGGCAGATTTTTTTCCCTTGTAAGAAACACTAGATAAATATAAAGAAACAATGATTGCAATTTCAAAAATCTAGAATTAAAATAAATTCTAACAAATCCCACCAAATAACCTTTACCCTTTGTCGTAAACCAATGACTTCCTGCCCAGCAGTATCCTTTAATGACACTCAACTAGCCCCTGTTGAACAGATTCGATAACTAGGACTCCACCTTGACAAACGTCCAACTTGGAATCCCCATACAAGACTGAAACGCCAAAAAACTGCTCGACGTTTTTGACTACTTCAACACTTGGACAAACGCTTCAACCTTCCACTTAATTACAAAAGACTTATATATATATATATAATATATATATATATATATATATATATATATATATATATATATATATATATGACCATCATAAGACTGATAAAGACTTACGGAATAGAGCTATGGGGCTCGAATTCTTCTCGTATCCAATCCCTACAATCCAAAACCCTTCGTAAAATCCTTAACGCTCCTTACTTTGTCACGAATAAGGTCATCCATAAAGACCATAATGTCCCATATGTTTCTGAATTAGCCCCAACCAGGTATCAATCATTCCATAAAAACTCCATTTACACTCTAATCCACTAGTTTCTAGCCTGTCATCCTCTTTGATTCCTGATAATCCTCCGAGGAGTCTGAAATGAAGATGGCCAAGAGACTTTCTAGTTCAGAATACTTTTAGAGTGCTGCCAATGGGTAGCGTCTCTACGTGTATTTTATGTCAGCTTACTATGTCCATCACATTTACTTGATGTATATAATACAATGGTAAATATCAATAAATAAATTTTTTTTTTAAATGTAGAGCGCGCATCACACGACTATCACATACCTCCGTTATTTAAATCAATTTAAGATTTTACGAATATGGTCAGAGACAAAATAAGTTAAAAGGAATAATTAAATTTATTTTCGATAGAAACGTGTGTTTTTATAAAATAATCACTAATATTATTATCTAAAACAATCAGTTAGTTTTTCGGCTTTCATCACTCTCCATTAACTTTTACAAAACTTGTGTATAAGATAATATTTTTTCAAAAATCGTTAGTTTTCTAACGGTATATTATACATATATATTCGGTTTTTTCTTAAAAAGAAATTACATTAAAAATACTTTTGGCCTTTTCTCTTTCATTTGATAATAAAATTCATCCAACTTAGATATTTAGCCTTTCTTTATCAATGCTAACGATATGTTAGTTTAATTTTTCCGAATCTACTATGTTAAAGGTACTTTAGAGGAACAAAATTTAAACTATTGGCATTTAAGCCCTGTCGGACTATTTCAATCAGAATGGAACCTAACTCGTATTAAAACCCCTTGAATTTTACATCGGTATGACGAGTTTAATCAAAATCGTTAAAACCATTTTTGAGAATATCGTAAAAAGGGGCGGAATGCATTGTATAAAGTGGCACTTTCGGTCAGCCGTTTTTGATGGAAAAGTTGCTGTTAACATCTATGTCGTATTGTTGTCTCAAATATGAAATTTCAGTTGTATTAATTCTCATCGTTTTCGACTAGACTTACCACCCAGACACACAGACCATTTTGTGGGAGTTGGTTATTTGTACTCAAGAAACCGTGGATTTCCGTTGAAAATGGGAATAGGAAAATTTTCTCGACTGCAACACTTTCCCCTACTATAGGTTTATTTCATATAGGTTAGTGAAAGTAAAAATTACTGAAGATTCCTGAGAAGTGGCTTCTCTGACTTTACAAAATCACTTAGTGCTCTTGCGGATTTGGTTTATCTTTAGAGGATTCGTTTGAACAATGACAAGACAAAACATATATCCTTCACACATTGACGAAAACGATTACCATTTTTTATCGGCGACCCGACTCCTCAGATCAACACAGTGCATTACCTAGGGCTAACATTTATTTAGGAACTTACTTTATTTTCAAAATATCACAGAAGTAGCTCTTATCCATCCCTAGAACAGAGAGGCAATGGCATCAATCACTCGAGTCCTGGGACCAAGGTTCATCACCGAAAGCAATTCCTACCTCAAGGCTGCCGTAGCACAAAATATATTGATTCCTGTTAACAATGTTTCAATAATAGAATTAAAGCGTTTCAAAAACAAGTCCAGAAGGTGACTTTCCCCCGACACGCGACACAAATTGCCTCGATGAAGATGTAAAAGCTGAAAGCTAAATGCTCGAGAGAATCCTTTTGATAATGAGGGAGGTGAAGTGATGTGGCGCGACAGGCAGCGCTGAGTCAGTAATGAGCTATTAGTGTCTTCAAAGCCTCAATTAATCAGCTGCCTCGACTCAGCAATCTCAGCGGGGGGGGGGGCAGTTAGTTAGTCTTATCGCCAGCTCTTTCCTCTTCTCGAATACCTAATTGAGAAAAATATGATTCTTATTTATTCAGGTATCTTTAGATAATATTCTAGGATTTAATCGAAGGCTTTGAAGTCAAAGAAAATAATTAATTATTTTTAACAAGAACTAATTATTTATAATTTGTATAAGATATTTATTCATACTTTACAACTTGTTAATTAATTAACTCTCTCTCTCTCTCTCTCTCTCTCTCTCTCCCTCTCTCTGTACACACACACACACACACACACAATATATAATATATATATATTAGCCTGATAGTGCAAGGATAAATGTAAAAACAATAGTTGCTCAGATTTTAATCAAAATTAAAATTAATAAATACAAACAAAAATGATATGAAAATTAACAAAAAGGATTTTACAAATTTAGGATTAATTAAAGGCTAACTGATAGATAAAACTAAACATAATACTCATTATTGAGTTACAATTAGGAGCTCATACACAAAACAATGTCAATTAAGCAGGCCTGCGATCTAACACCGTTTCGGACTCACTCTGTGTGTGTAACCTTCCTTAATAATAAAACATATGGTGTTTTGTAGGTAATACTCACGTTGTTATTTTTCAATTAATCAGCTGTCGAGCGTGTCGCTACAGGGCTTCCTCCAAATAACAGTGTGAGTAAACCTTAATGGAGGTTTGCTTGTCCTGGCAGAGGAAGTTTTGATTCCGGCTGTAGTTTTCGTTTTGTCTCCTTGAAGTTTTTCAACAGGTAATCCTTCTCCGTTTGACAAAGCAAAGGTGGGTTTAACCCTATCCAAAGATACAGTCAAAATCTCTTCCTTCCTCCCATCGGCGCTTCGCCCTACCTTTTAGACGTCTACCAGTCGGATCAGCGAATACCAACTTTCTCGGAATCCGCTCCTCATGGAGCCCAACAACTTTACTCGCCCATTTGAGTCTCCGTGATGCTATCAGCTCAATTATATTCACAGGTTACAAGTTCCGCAATTCCGCGTTGTGCAACCTTCTAAACTCCCCAGTGGCCTCATCTCTCAACTGACCTCAACTTTTTCAGAATTCGTTCTTCTCTGACCCCAACAACTTTACACGCCTTTATGAGTTCCCACGATGCTATCTACTTAATTATACTAACAGTTTACATGCTCCGAAACTCCGCGGTATATATGTATATATATATATATATATATATATATATATATATATATATATATAATATATATAGGCACATCAGAGATGGGTTATTTCTACTCAAAACCTATTTCTGAGAGTGTCCACCAGTTGGCCGACGGGCCACACAGTAGCCCTATACTAACTCACATCTGTTGGCTCTGTGGGCAACCTTGCTAACTATACAGTCCGAAATCATCAAGTAATTATCAATTATTTAAGCTAATTAGTCGATGCATGGAAACGTTGTTTTCAAAACAAAAAGGAAATTCCGAATTGTATAGATAGATATTGCGCGATATTGATTTTGAGAATGTGAAATACAGACTTTATTCAGTTCATTTCTTCTATGCAGAAAGTGTATTACACGCAGTGGATTTATTGCATACAATTCCCAAGGAAAGAAGGTTATTGATTTAGCATTCGTTACTACGTTCCCTCCGATCTCTGTATCTCCTCCATACCACTGCCTGTTTTATAGACATTGCTGAGACAGAAACCAGAAAGAAATACTATTTTCCACAAAAATCGCTTTAAAAATCTACAAGGCTACAAGAAAAAAAATTGGTGCGGGCAACACACGGTTAAAATGAAGTTAAGAACTATTAAATAACTATATTAGAGATCACTTGTAGGTGGGTGGCTAGCATAACAGCCTCCTATGCCAAAGGTCACGGGTTCAAACCCGCAGGTGGTCCTAGGATTTTTTAATAGGAGAAAAAAAAATTCTTAGTTATGCCGTCCAGGTCCCGAGCCTGTGTGATGTCAGGTACTCGTTAATATCCCTATCCTAATAAAACCTGGATGGGCGAAATTTAGGACTTCCCCTGTACCATCGTCCGATTAACCACAGTAGCATAACGTGACGTTAAATAAATAAACAAGCAATTTTTTTTTCTTGTTATTTTAAACAACTGATTGTTTTTTATGTTAAACAAACAAACAACTATTAAATATACTTTTTATCTTAAAATCTTGATTTGAACCTGTCCAAACGGCAGAGACAATCAGCAAATATACTTAAAAGTCAAAAATTTTATAATATAAATAAAAATTTAATTTAGATTAAATAATATAACAATGTAAAATTGTTTGGTATAATAATCAATAATAAGTTTATACCTATTCGTCATTTTACTTTTTATAGTTTTGTATATAACTTTATATTTTTATAAAATCTTTTGCTTTCCAACGGCATATTATATATATATATATATATATATATATATATATATATATATATATATATATATATATATATATATATATAAATATATGTTACTGTTCCTAATATTTAAAATATGTTTGCTCTTTCTTCCTTCAGTTTGTTATAGATTTCGTTCAACTTTTATATTTAGCCGCTTATTTTCAACCCAGATAAGATGATTTGGTTAATATTTTTGAAACTACAAAATTAAAAGTATTTTAGAGGAATAAAATAACGGCATTTAAGCCTATCTGTCAGATAATTTCAATCAGAATCAAACCTATCCGATATTGCATTAAAGCCTATTATATTATACATCGATATAGTGAATTTAATTAAAATAGATGGAGCCGTTATTGAGAAAATCTTAAAAATGTGGAAAATACATAGTATAAATCAGAACTTTCCCTGAAATATGAAATTCAAGAAGCTATTAGAGTTATGGAAAAGTAATGACATTTTTTTTTCACGGAAGTCATAGGATTTTCAAAAATGTAGCTATCGAAATTCAAATAAAGTTTTTCCGCACACAAGACTGAAACGACAAGAAACTGCCCAACGCTTTCGCTTACTTCAACACTTACTGGACAGACGCTCTAACCTCCCACTTAACTACAAAAGGCTCATCTATATTACCATCATAAGGCCTATCCGGACGTACGGAGTTGAGCTTTGGGGCTCTACTAAACCATCGAATTCTTCCCGTATCCAATCCTTACAGTCCAAAATCCTTCGAAAAATCCTCAATGCTCCTTACTTTGTCACCAACAAACTCATCCATAAAGACCTTAATGTTCCATATGTTGTTGATTTGGTCCGTACGAGGTATCAATCCTTCCATGACAAATTCTACTTCCACTAGTTTCCATTCTTGCTTCCTCTTCCATTCCTTACAATCCTCTGAGGCGCCTGAAAAGAAGATGGCCCCAAGACCTTCTAGTTTAGATTACCTAGTGCAGTGATGGAAATGAGTATTTTCTCTTCATGTATATTATCTGACAGTTAATATACTTGATGTATCTTGATTACCTAATACAGTTGTAAATCTCAATAAATGAAAAAAAAAAATTCTATTTGTTATACAATACCTACAATAAGTTACGAAACTCGGATATATCCATGTAAATAGAATTTGTATCAATATATCAAGGGATTTTTTTTTTTTTTATCTTGATATATTTCTATTTACTCCTGCCAGTTTAAAATCAGCGAATGTGATGACAATAAAGTTGATGTGGCGTGATGGCAATGATGTACAGTGAGGATGTACTTTTTAATTTATGCACAATTATTATTTTTATATTTGCAAATTACTTTAAACGTTAATCCAACTTATTAATCAACGTATAATTAATTTTCTTTTGATTTATTTAACGTCTATTTTATATTCTACATTTCCTTCAAGGAAAAAAACACTTTAAAAGTATACTCTCTTTATAATTCAATAAAGTTACAGTGAGCTTATTGAATTGTCTTTATTTAAGATTAGTTTTATTAAAAAAAAAAAATAACTGGAGTATTATTTTATACTGTAATAGGAATTTATTAAAACTTGGAAGGAAGTTCTAAGAAGTTGGGTAACGGAAAAATATCCATTTCATTCAAGTTTATACTTAACTTAAAGTTGCAGGAAAATCATGACATAACAGCCTCGTAACTTTCTTCGTAAAGTAATTAGTTTGATATAACAAAGTGAGATATAACAAGGCGAGATATAAGAATGATTCATCGCTCGGGTTTGACCCTCAATGAGATTCAAGATAAAACTGAAAATATCCATTATTATCTCAAAGTTACCTTCCTCAACTTTAAATCCATCATTTCCCTTAATTATGTCGACCTCAACTTTTGTTTTCTGTCTTGGAACCTTTTCCTTGTGACTTGGAAATTATATTTATATTATAAATAAATTAAAATCAATGGCAGTGCTTTGAATCGGCAGTCACCCTTAATTGCTAATTATCTGCGATTCAAAGATAACTGGCACAAAGTTTAGAATCACAAAGAAATACCAGGTTTCGTAGATCTTCCTTGTGCCAGCCTTAAATATTAATTAATAATAATACTAGACCTTACCGAACCAGAAGGTTCGATGCCGACACCACCAAACTCCGCCTACACAGACTAGTCCAATATTCACCGTTCAAGCCCTAGCCCCTGTGATCAGCCTAACGCAATCCCCCCATCGACGCTTCGGCCTACCTTTCGGACGCCTTCCAAACGGATCAGTTAATACCAACTTTTTCGGAATCCGTTCCTCACCGAGCCCAACAACTTTACTCGCCAATTTTTAGTCTTCGCGATGCTATTAACTCAATTATATTCACAGGATACAAGTTTCGCGATTCCGCGTTTTGCAACCTTCTAAACTCCCCAGTGAAACTTGAAAATATCGTTTATTATTTACAATATACTGGATAACAATTTAAATTTAACTGTTAATCAAATTATGATTAATAATAAAGACCACGAATCGACCATTTTATTCCATGAAGTATTCTATATTATATTATAACATCGGAAGCGACGTGGTGTAGTGGATTGAGCACTAGTCTAATGTTCTTCGGTCCTGGGTTCGAATCCTGGCTGTGGCAGAATATTATTTATCCTGTCGATTCAGCTGGGGGTCACTCATGGGGTGTTGAAAAAATGGCTGTTAATTGAATGAATGAATGAATAACTTTATTTGCTTTCGGGGTAATCCCCATACAAATAGAGCTGGCTACATAAAAAATATATTATACAAAATATACTTCAATAAAGAGTTAGCAAGATACTAATTCATTACATTATAAGCTCTAGGTACAATAAACAATGATAAATTACAATAAAACCTATTATAAAATAACTCAAAGACAATATATGAATGATATAACATTTTCCAATACAATAAATACATAAATATATTATTTTACATAATACGGCGAGACACGATAAATAATCTAATAAAGTTAACAAATACGATTATTCATTAATTATAAATGAACTGATTTGGCAACATTGCCTGCATAATAATAAATATTTTTTAATTCATCAATATCATCAGTGGTAAAAAGGGTGATAAAATTTGTACTGTTCATATTTATGGCCCAAGGGATTTAATTGTGATCTCGGCCTAATTACCTCCTTGCAGACCACTGTTACTCCTAGAAACAGTACGAATTACTCTATATAGGTACTTATTCTAAGACCCTTCATGGATTTTTTTGTTTATTTTTTATTATAAGATCATTATATTACAATTAATTTCCATTATTACTTTCACTTACCTATGTATGAAATATATAGTATGGGAATGTATTGCGATCGTGAAAATTTTCGAGTTCCAGTTTTCAACGGAAATACACGTTTTAGGATCACCTGAGTCCAAATGACCAAGTCTAGCAAAAAGTGTGTGTGGTAAATCTGGTGCAAAAACGAAAAGTCGTACGGAAATGAAATTTCATATTTAAAACTATACGCCCGAGATGTTACGGCAACTTTTTCACTAAAATCGGCTGACCTATAAAGTCCTACTTTATCCCAGGCATTTAGCACCTTTTTACGATTTTCTCAAATGCGACTCTAACGATTTTTATTAAACTCTAAGTAAAAGCTATATAGATGTAAAATTTAATGGGCTTTAATATCATGTTTTGTTGTGATTGAAATATTCCTCTAAAGTACCTTTAATTTTGTATATCCTATAAAAATAACTATATCATCTTATATATATGATATATATATATAATATATAACTTGATCGAATTCGATATTCAACTAAAGGAGAAATCTGAAAAAATATATTTTTAAAGCAATAGTTTTTACCGCTTGGCCACTGGATGGCGCTGTCATCGCCGGACGCTCCAAGTAGTTCTAACTCGGAGTGATGAAAAATCAAATATAAATAATTCTTTAACAATTTATTTTCGTTCCTAAATTTGTTTAAAATTTCTTGAATATATATTAATAATAAAGGTAAGTGAAGGTCGTGTGTTGCTCTCACCAGTTTTTTTTATTTACGTTGAGCCCTGAATGAATTTCAGTTTTCAAATTAGACAAATTAATACTAATATATGTCCTATACATAAAAGATATGCGATATCCGAAAATGGAATTAAAAGGAACACGTCTTTCCGAGGGGTTCAAATCTTTACATTCAAGATTTAGCGTTTTAAACTTAACAATCCTGATTTCAAATTTTTTTAGATATACATTGACAGTGCAAATGGTTAGTCTTTTTTTTGTTGGTCAAAAATGAAACAAAAGTTGATTTCCTCCCCAGCAAGATAATATGGTCAAATATATTATTGTAATATTGTGTAATTAGTAAGAAATAATAAACCATCGTATAACCATTTAATGTTTTTTAATAATGACAACATAATTACACCGACGAGTTATTATATATTAATTATATCACTGTAAAGTGTATTCGATTCAGCTTTAGCTTACACACAGTTGAAGTATGTTTATGTTCATAAATGCTTAGACGTGCTGCTGTTTGATTAAATCGGTTTTAGTGGAAGTTAATTGGGGCCGCGGTCAATAGAGGAAACTAACTCCTAAGCCTTCGTCTTCACCAAGGATAAAAAATAAATAAAAAAAAACACTGCAAATCCTCATCTCTTTTTATCAATTTAAGACCAGATTTCCTAAATCTAATCTGATTTTTTAAAATTAAATTTTGAACATTTATTTATTTAATAATACTGTAGTTTGAAGCGTGTTAGGGTGCGTTTATTACCGAAATCCCTAAACACTGAGATTCGCACCGGAAAAATAAGACGGACTATGTCAAACCTATTCTCCAGACAAGGGACTCTATTATAGAACCTGGGCAGGTAAAATTATAATACAAAATAAAATGTGCTTTAAATAAAACATAATGAATTATCATGAAATATATAAAACAAATTGAGGATAATAATATATATATATATATATATATATATATATATATATATATATATATATATATATATATATATACAATATATAAAACTAAATACAAAATTTATTGAAGTTAAAATATATATATATATATATATATATATATAACTTTCTCATGTTTACAAGAGGTGGTTTGGAATTAAGGCTGATAGTCAGCCTTATCAGTCCTTAACTCCCCCCCACCAGTTTACGAACAATCCTCGTAAACTACATCAACAAAACAAAACAAAAACAGCGGAATACAAATTGCATAAGGTGATACAAAAGCAAAAGAAACTAAGTTTACATAATCGAAATAGATACAAAAAAAAGAAACTCCTGAAACACAACACAAATGAAAAAAAATAAAAAAATAAACACTGTGAATAAACTGAACAGAAACACTTTCAAAGAACAACACTGTGCCAAAGCTGAGGACACTCCAAGGCTAGGACGCGTCCATGGACGGGGGTTTTAATTGTTCCAAATGAACCGTTCGCCGCTTCCGGGGTTCCCGCAAGCTCTCAATAGTGACCAAGTTATGCTCACGAATGACAACCACGCGGAATGGGCCTTCATAACGCCGGAGTTCTTTCCCCCTATTAGTCCCCACACGCCTGTACACCACTGTTCCAATTTTTACGAGCTCCGTCAGATCTGGACACCGAGATTATGACGCGCCACTCTGCGACACTTTTCCCGCTCAATCCGACCACGGACTGTGACCCATAACTTCTTAAGCGCAAGGCAATTGCTCACGACGGGACCATCACCAGCCCCCGCACCGCGAGAATCCCGCCGGCGGCCTTGCAAACCAAAAAGGACTTCGAAAGGGGTAAATTCCGTCACAGAGTGAACGGAGTGGTTATAGGCGACGACCGCTCGTTCCATAGCCACGTCCGGCTCCAATCCCTTATCTAATTGAAACACCCGCAGGTGATCACTCAGGGTAATGTGGAGGCGCTCGATACCACCGCGACTTTTCGGATGACCCGGGGTGTTAAGATGCCACGTGAAATCCAAAATCTTTATTTCCTCCCGGACACGAGCGTTATCGAATTCGCGGTCACTGTCCGATGAGATCCGGTCGGGGACACCATAAAAATGGAACCAGATCCAAAGGGCCCGTAAAACCGCCTCCGCTGTACGCTCCTACGAACGGGATACGCCACCGCTACCTTGCTAAACAGATCCAAAATCGTGACCCATTTATAACCCTTCCAGGTAAAGAATCGATTTGGAGATCGACGAGGGGCGCATCAGCAGTAGGGGTTTCCTCCTGTACCGCGCGGGGCGGATGGCGATCATATTTAGTGCGAAGACACACGTCACATTTCCCGATGGTTTCCTGGATTTAGCGCTTCATCCCCTGCCAATGATAACGTCACCGCAATGCATGTAAAGTTTCGGTCAGACCCCAGTGGTTCGTTTTGCCCTGATGATACGCGAGCGTCACCTCCCACTGCCGTTCCGCGTCACGGATAGTCTCAACTAACAGGGTACAACGGACAAACGACCGGTCAACTACGATTCGCTTCGCCCGCCACAACCGTTGGATACGCTCCCATACCACGGCGTTACCGACATATAAGTGGTGGGTCCTACTAGGTTTTGACGCGTCCGCCAACGCCCGACAGATCTGGTCCTCCCCGACGGTGGGCTGCGACCAGACAGTGACCACCGAACAACCCTCAAAACGCTGGAAATCGATCTTAAGGAGCCCAGACGTCCTTGTCTTCCATATAATTTGGTGACGCTTGTCGTTCACAATCTCATCAAGTCCACTCCCTCAGAAATTAGCGCACATCCCGAGAAGACTCGCCACGCTCCTCCACTGCACTCACCATGACCGCTCGCGAAAGCCAATCCGCGACAACATTGTTCTTGCCGGGTTTGTATACAATGTCCATGTTGTACTGCCCAAGGAGCTCTTTCCACCGCGTAACCCTTTCGGACGACTCTTTTAGCTTCCCTACCCATTGTAGAGGACGATGGTCGGTATGGACTCGGAACCGCCTCCCGAAGACGTACGGCCGGAAATGGTCGACGACCCAAACAATTCCCAGGAGTTCCCGCTCCAGGGCGCTATAACGGGACTCCGCATCTGTAAGGCGCCTATTGGCGTATGCAACCGGACGCTCCCCCTGTTCACTGTCCTGAGATAGCACGGCCCCGAGAGCGTATTCACTGGCATCCGTCGTAATAGTAAACGGCCGATCGAAGTCAGGAAACGCCAGCACCGGATCCCGCTGTAAATGGTCAATGCACCTGCGGACCTTGTCCGCGATATCCGGGGTCATCACGATTTTACAACCTTTGCGGAGCAAATTATTAAGGGGCACAAGATATTCAGCCATTGCTGGTACAAACCGGCGATAATAATTTAAAGCACCCATCAACCGCCGTATCCCCTTAACTTCGGTTCGGATGGCCATACGCTGTAAGGCCGCCACTTTCAGGGCATCTGGCTTCACGCCCTCCGCAGAAATCGTATGGCCCAAAAAGCTAATTTCCCGATGACCCAGGGTTGACTTCTCAGGAGAAAGGCGGAGACCAAATTCCCGCATGCGATGAAATGCCCAACGTGGTCCCGTTCCGTCCTACTAAAGACCAGGAGATCATCCATATAAATCTGGCACACAGATTCGTCCAGACCCCGAAGGAATTCATCCATCAACCGTTGGAATGTGATGGGAGCATTTTTCAAGCCAAATGGCATCCGGGTAAATTCATAATGGCCCCTCTCGAAGGTAAACGCGGTCTTGTGACGGTCCCGAGGATGCATCCCGATCTGATGATATCCCGCCTTTAAATCCAACGTGCTAAAAATTCTCGCACCACCTAACCTGTCCAAAATATCATCGAATCGCGGTAGGGGGTATTTCTCATCGACGGTATTCTCGTTTAACTTACGGTAATCGATTACGACTCGATATTTTTCCTTCGTGTCTCCGGGTGCACTCTTCTTCTTGACGGCCCACAACGGACTATTATAGGGAGACGTACTGTCCACGATAATGCCCTGTCGACGTAAATCGTCCTGCTCCTCCCGGATATGTCTCCGAAGAGCCTGAGGGTACCGTCTTTCCTTCACGTAAACGACCCTATCCTGCTTCAGCGGAATTTCGTGCATTATCTTCTCCGTAGTCCCAAGGACATTGCCCTCTTTAAAGAATATATCACTGAATTCCTCGAGAATAGACGCTTTCCAATCCTCGACCTGATTCAGGGCCCCGATCCGCGTTGAACCGTCCCCATCCAAGCGAATACACGCATATCGTCTCCCTCTAATTCTGATGTCCCATTGGCCATCCTTATTCCTGATCCGCGCTCCGATCTTCCCTAATAGATCATTCCCTATGATCACGCTATACTCCCTTGGCATTCTACTTACAATGTGAAAGGATAAATTGCCACCCTTCTCTCCCCAAGTACTTAAACTCATCTCGGATTCTCCCTCCACGCTGCAGGGTCCCCTTAGGGTAATTAGATGACATTTGCATACCTGCACCTGGAGTGCCCTCTCTCCGCCGTTCCATCTCTCTAGCGCCTCTATGCATGCGATGGTGCTCGAGCTCCCGGTGTCCACCAGGCATGCGACTCCCTCCACGCTGATGATAGGCAGACCGCCGCTCTCTCCTCTCGCATGGTAGCTCACCAACGTGCGGTTGCCACTCTGCTGATACCCACCTCAGATTTCCTCACGCGATGACTGAGCTGCCGCTTCCGGTCGCCTCCATACACTCCTCCTGCTCCTATGTCCACCTCCTCGAGCGGGAACGTCCGCCTCAGTCTCCGTTTCTGCGGACTCAGACCCTCCGGATGATTCGGTTGCTGATGTCATATGCCTCCTCTGGAACCTTTCTGGTCGTACTCTCTGAGCATTTACTTCCATGGGTTCCGGCTGGTTCACATCACGCCGCCGGTACATATAGGGGCAATTCCTTGCCATATGTCCTTCTACTCCGCACTCAAAGCACCTAGTGCGTGAACATTGAGCTACCAGATGCCCAAGCTTGCCACAACCATGGCACTTGCGGTCTTCCCGCCGCCCACTGCTTCTTGGCTTTGCTAGCCGTCGATCACCTTGCGGAGGCCTCTCTCTTCTATTCTCCCGAAAATCTCTTCTTTTCCAAGCAGGAAGGGTCCTGGGCTGATTGTACGAGACCCGTGTCCAACCGTGTTCCTCCGTCTCCATTCGAGATTCTTCCTCTCGGCCACTGGCGTCCATCATTTCTTGAGCGCATTCGATGAACGAGCGCTCCCTCTGAAACCCTTCTGTTTTCCCGGTTTCCTTCGCCAGCTGCACCTTTAGAATTATTGCCAAGAAATCCATTCTAAAGTGGACCTCATCAACACTCGGGGTCTCTCTCATTTTCTCCGTTATTCGGTTAAACTTCGTAAGAAGTTCTCCCGCATACTGACCATTAGACTGCCGCGACATCTTAGTTTCCCTTATCATGTGAAACACATCTTCTTCAGGGGCCCATCTTCCCCCTCCGTAGGCCTTCTTTAGTCGCTCCTTCACGACGCTCCAGGGTGTCTCCTCATCTGCTTGGATATGGTTCAGGATGCTCCTCCTCATCCTGCAAACCACTGCAGCCCTTAACGCTTCGGCATCCTCCCCGTCTAACAGGTTTTCGGACAACTTTGAATGTATTCTCACCATCAAGCGATCGCCCCCTTTTAGAAAGTGATTGAGCTCACCAATCTCCCCAGTGAATCTATCAAGGTCGGATGTAGCCTTTCTCAACTCCTGAGCTGTCGCCGTTTGGATCTTCACCCACTCCAGCGTCGTTCTATACGCCTGCACCAGTGAAACTTCCGGTAGTGGCGGTAACTCAAATGCCGCCGCTGCCGCCTGCTGTGGCGCAGCCGGTGGGACATTCAGAACGGCTGGCCTCAAAACCACGTTTTCTGCCATGTTATCGGTTTTTACTGGCAAGAGATTAAATAATAAAAATAAAAAAAATAAACTCGCGTACGCTGAGAAGTAGGCAAGTACCCAAAAAAAAAATTACGTAGTTTGAACTTAACTAAAGGTCCCGGGTTTCGGCACCACTTATGCGTTGTCCGAAATATAAACTAAAAAAAAGAAATAAAGGGGCATAAACAACACGCTTGATGGCTATTCAAACACTGCCTTTATTGGTCTTTTAATCCTCTATATATACATTTCTCATGTTTACAAGAGGTGGTTTGGAATTAAGACTGATATACTACCTTATCAGTCCTTAACTGTAGCTTCTTTATAAAGAAAAACTAAGCGATGCGCCCTTCTAGGAGTCGTGAGACCAAGAGGATTAAAGACGAGAGGCCGAGACTCAACATTTAAGATAAGCAAAGTGCTTAATCTCCGCTCTCGTCAATAACAAAACAATCTAACCGTTTACTTATTATATTTTATATATATATATATATATATATATATATATATATATATATATATATATATATATATATTTATAGTTGAGATAACTGAATTTAGCGAAGTATGAGCGTTCGGATTAAAATAAATCTGGTTTTCCTATCAGAAAATGAGACGTAGCGGTTAGGACGAATTTCGTGTTGGGGGAGGAGATGGTGGAGCGCTGCTGTAGGGTGCTTAGGGCTTGGCAATCAAGTAGGATATATATATATACATACATACATACATATATATATATATATATATATATATATATATATATATATATATATATATATATATTTTTTTTTTTTTTTTTTACATCATTTATTGAAATTTACAAGTGTACTTCAAAGTACAACAAGTAAATGTGATAAAAGATAAATGGCGTGAAACAGACTTGAAGAAGAACTACCCAATGGCAGCACTCCTCTAACTTTTCTAAACTAGAAGGTCTCGAGGCCATCTTCTTTTCAGACGCCTCGGAGAATTTTCAGGAATGGAAGAGGAGGCAAGGATTGAAACTAGTGGGTTAGAGTGGGAGAGGAGTTTGTTATGGAAGGAGTGATATCTGGTTCGGGCTAGATCAGCAACAAATGGAATATTCAGGTCTTTATGGATGAGTTTATTTGTGACAAAGTACGGAGCGTTGAGGATTTTACAAAGGATTGAAGTTAAAATATGAAAATGAAAGTAACTATAGCTATATATCACATATAACATAACACAAAACCTTTTCAATAGTTTAATAGAATCAAAATAAAACAGAACGGTAGCTTCTTTATAAAGAAAAACTAAGCGATGCGCCCTTCTAGGAGTCGTGAGACCAAGAGGATTAAAGACGAGAGGCCGAGACTCAACATTTAAGATAAGCAAAGTGCTTAGTCTCCGCTCTCGTCAATAACAAAACAATCTAACCGTTTACTTATTATATTTTATATATATATATATATATATATATATATATATATATTTATAGTTGAGATAACTGAATTTAGCGAAGTATGAGCGTTCGGATTAAAATAAATCTGGTTTTCCTATCAGAAAATGAGACGTAGCGGTTAGGACGAATTTCGTGTTGGGGGAGGAGATGGTGGAGCGCTGCTGTAGGGTGCTTAGGGCTTGGCAATCAAGTAGGATATATATATATACATACATACATATATATATTTATATATATATATATATATATATATATATATATATATATATAAATATATATATATATATATATATATATATATATATATATATATATATATATATATATCTATATACATATATAAATATATATGTATATACATATATAAATATATATGTATATACATATATAAATATATATATGTATATACATATATAGGGAATGTAAGTAGGTAATACAGACAACTGAATCCGAAGGACGGGTTTTGGAAGGAGGAGAAGTTTTGGGGCGGGCGATACGGGGTTGCTTATCTGCGGCCCTCCTCTCCTACTGCTGTCCTAATTGTAGGGTCCAAGTGGGCTCGCTTCCTGCGGAGGGAGGTTATCGGGGTCCTAGGTCCAGTCTCTGGTCTCCTCTAGACTGGAAGCGATTCCTTAGGAGGGTGGAGGGTAGCTTAGCGGGGTCACTGGGAACACCTTGTCGCGACCATAACCGACCTCTAATTCAAGATCGACTACCCTCCATGTGTAACTATTGTTCCCTCTTGCCTTTGATAATAATAATAATAACAATAACCTTTATTTTTACATAAAATATAATAAAAAATATACAAACTTTATATTTTTTTAAATTCATATATGTATATATATATATATATATATATATATATATATATATATATATATATATATATATGTGTGTGTGTACAACATCAACATTTAGTTGAGGTTTTGAGTTCCATTAGTTGAACTCTCACTAGATTCATTTTTGCAAGCAGACTAAGTAATGTAGCTGCCCCATCCTTTTCCATTCTTTCCTATCCGAGAGTGGCACTACTCTCTTCCAGATTGCACCTCCGCAGATCCTCTCATCTCCTTGTCCCAGTCGGCCACGCTTCCTTGTGAGCTCCCTTGGGTACCACTCCATAAGTTGCCTGGTCCATGATGTAATGTTTCTCCAGATAACATGTCCAGTCCAGGTCCACTTTATTAGATGGACTTTTTCCACAATATCTGGAAGATCGGTTCTAGATCTTACCTCCATATTTGTTAGCCGATCGCGTATCGATATTCCCAGGAGGTATCGCTCTTCATTATTTTATTTATTTTTGTCCGCATCACATAAAAAATTTGTTTATTGCCTTTTGTCGGAAAAAAATATTGTATAGAACATTTCAATCAAAATATTTTAAATAAGTTAATCTTAGTATTATATAATAAAATACAAAGTACTTTCACTAATCACAGCATCTGTTCATCAATAAATCTATACTAATATTATAAAGCTGAACAGTTCGTTTGTTTTTGTTTGAACGCGCTAATCTCAGAAACTACAGGTTCGAATTGAAAAATCTTTTTTAATTGGATAATCCATTTACGAGGAAGGCTTTAGGCTATATAACATCACGCTGCGACCAATAGGAGCGAAGAATCAGTGGAACATCTAAAAAAAACGTGGAAAATTAACCTAGCGTCACAATGGTGCAAAATGATTTACTTTTTTTTTTAAATAACTCTATTTCCCGTTTAGTTATTTTTGCAGTAACAATTAATAAATCACAGGGGCAAACATTTAAACACGCAACCCTGAAGAATGGTCCCTCCCATTTTGCAATAGATAAATAAAGGCATAGAAGCCCTTGAAAGATTACTAGTACATGCAGCGCATATAGCAATCCTCTTTAGAATACCTCCGGGTAATAGAAGGACAAAATGTGACATCTATACATATTACATTTGTATTTGTATTTTGTTTGAAAATAAAACCAGAGGGTATGAAAAAAAAAAAAAAAAAATTAAACACGTATGAAATCATTTACGTCGAGACTGCTTTTCTCAAGGAAACTATATGTCGCATAGTCAAAATCGCGTTGTGGAGATAATCAGTATGTTCTTCTGCCATAAGAAATTAAAACTAAAAAATATCATTAGCGGGAGTAATTTAAAATATAGTCTTTTAAAAACTATTTAATAGCGATCATAAGAAGAGAAATTGACGCAGACTAAGTCGCGGTCAACAGCTGGTCAATTATGAATGTTCATAAATATTTTATTATTTGTATCTCTTGTTTTTGACACTTACTTTTTTATCACTTTGCGGCATCTTATTAAAATTATTGGGTTGTGTGACATGAAATGTCCGTTTTCAAAGTAATGAATTTTTATTAAAAATACGATATTAAAACAAGATAATTTTTTTCGAAGTATTTACCTTCTTTTTCTACACATTTTTCCTAACGTGTCACCAACTTTATTATCCCCGAACTGAAAAACTCTGAGCTTTGAAGTGAAACAAAATCTGAAAACGGACTTTTCACTTGATCATCATTTTCAAAAAGTTTTCCTTTGACGAAGTTGTCTAAATTTCTGAACAGGTAGTCTGTTGGAGACAAGGCGGGAGAATATGGTGGGTGCAGAAGAACTTCGTAGCCCAGTTCTTTCAATTTTTGCTCGGTATGTTTTGAAACATGGGGTCTTGCTGCCGCTCAGTGAGATCATGAGGTACCCATGTATCGAGCTTTTTTACTTTCCCAATACACTTTAAATGTCTGGAAACGGTAGATGCACTTGCATTTAGTTGTGCTGAGAGACGTTTAACTGTTTGGTAGGGGGTTTTCTTCTACTGTATGTTTGAGGACATCGTTGTCTATTACGGACGGAGGTCTTCCTCGGGGCAAGTTTTCCAAGTCGGTATCCCCAGCTGAAAACTTAGCAAACCAACGGCGAATGGTCCGTTCATTAACACTCCCTTCCCCAAAGGCCTTGCAAATATTTCTAGCGGCCTTAGCTATTGAATGGCCGAGTTTAAACTCGAACAGCAATATTACTCGAAAATCGCGTGTTTCCATGTTCATATTTGGAGGTATACCAAAAAGTGGGTACTTGATTGGGAAGCTTATGTTTAGAATACAAAGATAGAGGATTAGTAACTGTTTACTTTAAATATGTAAAAATTCAGAAGAAAACAACAGATACCTGCAAAATCCTTTATGTATTTCAGAAACTATAAAAACGGACATTTCATGGGAAACAATCCAATAATTGGAAATAAATTAATACTGGAATTAAACTGATGAAATTACCATAAGGATATAAATGTAGGAGACTAACGCCATGACTACTTGATGGCCAACTTTAAAGTGCAATAAGATAAATACAAGTTGGGACCGACGTGATTCGAATACAGAACCCCTATTAGGAAAACTAACTTCTCTATAGAGGTCCTTTATGCGGTGGCTGCGCTGGAACCGCAATCCTCAAAAGGGAAAATCCTCGCCATGAGCGGGTTCACTCTGCAACTGTGTGTGTGTGTGTGGAGGTTTTCAGTGGAAGGGCAAATATTTCCTTTAATAAAAGGTCCGGGAGAGAGAAGGTAGGTTGTGGTAGCTAGAGGGCTTTCTAACTGGCCAATCATTCACCTTTACTCCCTCTATTAACTTTTATTTACTGTTCAACTTTATTTGAATTTTTTTAATTTTTGTTTAACGATTCTCTAGTCTCACTTGGTCATATGATTTTACTTTCACTTACCTATATGTGAAATATATAGTAAGAGAAAGTACTACGATTATGCAACGAAAATACACGTTTTAGGGTCCCTTGAGTTGAAAAAAACAAATCCCGAAATGTTTGTGGTAAGTTTAGCACAAAAACAAAAAATAGTAATTTCTTTCTTTCTTTTTTTTTTTTTTTTTTTTTTTTTTTACCAGAAACAATTCTTTATTGAGTAATATTACAATCAGTCCAATTTAGGACAGTGTACGAAATTAAATTTCATGTTTAAGACAACTATACGCCAGAGATGTTACAGCAACTTTTGTGCTATTTTATTCCATTTATTCCAAACACGTAAAATTTATTGGGCTTTGATATCATGTAGATTTCATTTTGATTTAAATACGGTAAACCCTCTTTTTAACGAACACCCGTTTATAACGAATTATCGTTGCGACCCCTTGAAAAATGAATAGAAAACCATGCTTTCTCCTCGTTTATAACGATATATTCTCTTATAGCGAACTAACGAACTACTTTTGTGGACTTCAGAATTGAATTTGCTCGGTTATTACTAAAAATGAAGAAGAAAAAAATTACGATACGTCTTAATTCCCGGTAAAGAGCGGCGCCTTTCTGTCCAAATCCTCACCTCTCTCCTCTATTTAGCTCAATTCTGTGATTTAGAATTGGATAAAATATTAATTCAATATTGAAAATTGCGGGAAAATTTGGGATATCAAATCTACTCTATCAACGATTATCGCTAATAAAGATAAAATCGATGCCTCCATTGCGTCTTCAGATGTGCAAAAAAAAAAAAAAAAAAAAAGTAGAGGAGCAACACATGACATTCTTCATCGCCATGTTCTTCAGTGGTTCCGAGAAATGAGGGCCTCTGGAATACCTATTTCTGGACCTATCGTCTTGGAGAAATCACGTCGAATAACTAATGAATTGGTCTTGTCAATCTTTCAGTGCTCATCCGGCTGGCTTGGGCGCTTTCAGAAATGTCGTGGGATCACATTGATAGTTAGCGGCTCGGCGAAGGAATATCAATGTCGTGGGATCACATTGATAGTTAGCGGCTCGGCGAAGGAATATCAATGTCGTGGGATCACATTGATAGCGGCTCGGCGAAGAAAATAAAGTAAATGAAAGCAACGTCGATAGTTGGCTGCACGAGTACGAAAAATATGATGAAATAAATGTTTTATAAATAAATATGGATAAAGCTGGTGCATAGTTTTAAATGCTTTTGTAGTTTATAAATAAACATGTGCCTGAAAGCGAATGCTGTATTGAAAATACCTCTTTCTTACCACTTGAATTTACACCAAGACATATTACATACAATATATTTTTCGGATATAACGAATTCTTTTATAACGAACAGAAAATTTTGTAGTCCCTTGGAGTTCGTTATAATGAGGGTTTACTGTAGTCTGACGGGGCTTACACAGTCATACAGGCCCATATTTTATTATTTTTCATCAAAAGCACTTTTGATTTTGTAGATTTGAATAAATTAACCTTATCACCTTAATACGATTCATATAAAAAAAAAAAAAAGCTAAATATAAAAGTTGGATTAATTTGGTAACCAACAAAAGGTGAAAAAAGAAAAAATATTTTTTAATGTAGTTTTGTGGGTTTTTGAACACAAGAACAGCAACATCTACCAAATATATTGTAGATAGTAATATTGATGTATACTATAACATTGGAAAGCTAAAGATTTTAGAAAAACATATTATCTTATATACCAAGTTGTAAAAGGTCATGTAAAGTGACAAATAGTACATACAATTATTTCCATCAATTATACGTAGTTTGGGAGCGGCGTGGGGTAGTAGATAGAGCACTAGTCTACTGTTCTCCGTTTCCTGGGTTCGAGTCCCGGCAGTGGTAGAATATTATTTATTCTTATTCTTCTTCTTCTTATTATTATTATTATTTATTAAAGCCCATTAAATTTTACATCGATATAGTTTTTAAATCGCAAGAGCCGTTTTTGAAAAAATCGTAAAAAGGTGCTAAATGCATGGTATAAAGTGGCACTTCTGGCTAGCTGATTTTGATGAAAAAGTTGCTGTAACATCTCAAGCGTATAGCTGTTTTAATTATGAAATTTCAGTTCTGTACGATTTTTCGTTTTTGCGCTAAAGTTACCACACACACGGGCACACAGACCTTTTTGTGGGACTTGGTTATTTGGACTCAGGAGATCCTAAAAGGTGCATTTCCGTTGAAAACTGGGATTCGAAAAATTTCACGATGGAAATTCTTTCCCTTACTATATATTTCATATATAGGTAGGTTGAAGTAAAACATCATTACACGACCAGTTTTTTAAGTAATGATGAGTAATTTTTTTTTTATGCGTCCTATTATAGCGGTACAAAGACACTCAGCTAATTGTGTACTTTAGATATACAGCCCTTTGGCTGCACAGCTATTTCCTGAACAGGGCGGACTTGAAGACTGTCAGTGACAGGAGCTTCAGCGTAGCGTTGTGTTCACAGTTCACATCAGTCTCACTAGAATTAAGGTCCAGGCCGCCTGTGCCCGGTCCAAAAATATTTTTATTTTCCAATAAAAGCTATATAAAAAGCTTCCTGGCATTCTCTCGTTTTACTTATTAGTTGTATTACTGTTAATATTCCCTGCTGTGTGTTCAGCAACTCAGGAAATTGAAGCAGCCACTTCACTTCCTGATTCCTCTACTTCTGAATTAGGAAATATGATTATAAATGAAATTATTAAACTGGAAGGAATTAGTCCAAGTGGCGAGTGATTAATGAAACAGTTGAATTTTTTTAACTATTTATTTTCTGCTGTTTCTGTGGGATTTGGGTATTTCCCTTGAAAACTGGAATTCTAAATTTTATAATACTATTCCATACTACATATTTCATATATAGGTAAGAGAACGTAAAATAACTATTAGTCACTATGTTGAACTTAATAATATAATAATTTATCCTATATCCCGGATGTGCTTTGAAATGGGAACGCCTTTGAAGCTCTACCAACCTGGATACTTTCCTCAACGCAGCCCTTTTAGCCACTTCACCATTTACCATCTCTCTCCACCAGCCCCACATCCCAGCCTTCCTGCGACCACACAAAGGGCGAACCACCAGGAACCATTGTCCGTCCGTCGGCTGAAAGGAGAGAACAAAGCAAGTTGAGCTAATAGGGGAGGGATCATGAGAAAGGATAAACTGCCTTAGTCTTTGTGACTCTTCTCTCATTGTCCCCTCAAGTGAGTGGGTTCGAATCCCGCCCCGGATTCCGGAGCTCATTATTCATTTTATATTTTAACAGCCTAGAACCGACACAAAGGTTCAGAGTCCCTCCTGGGCCTAATACTTGCCTTTGACAAGTAATGAAGCCCAACTAGACTATTATAGCATTTAAATGTAATTAATTTAATTTTTACATTCACTCACCTTATTTATTTATTTATTTAAATCCTTCCCTGCCTTGAAGGCAATAAGGGTGCTTGCGGATGTAGGAAGTACCAGGATACAACCCACAGCTGCTTTGTGTCTTCAAAGTTAGTTCAGATGTTCGGCAGCTTTCTTCATTCTTCTCCCCTACCCAGCGTGAAGTGACTTGAACACATTCTTTCCACCCGTACACGAATGCTTTGTAGTACGGATAGTTTTCTTTGGTTACTAGGTGAGTAATGTCACTCTCCGTCAGGAAGTAGAGTCCTGTGTCCCTCAGAAGCTTCATTCTTAGTGCCTCCTAAGGAAAGCAGGCAAGGAGAATATGCTCGGCGGTCTCCGGAACACCACAATTGGGACATAGTGGACTAATGTTTTTGCCATCCTTGGCAAGTTTTGCTCCGAAGCCCCCATGCCCAGTGAGGAACTGTGAAACCCAGTAGTCCGGGAGGATCCATGTTTTTTCCAGTCTTGACCCGACGGTGGGGAAATACTTCCTTAGATCAGCACCTTGTGTAGTCGTCACCCACCGATGGTTCCATTCCTCTATCGTGATCTCCCGGAGAATTATCTTCCATTTGCTGGATTCTAAGTTGATCCTCACTCTAAGGTTGTCTGGTAGATCCGCCATTCCTTCTCTCTTGATTTTATGTACGTAATAGTCTTCCCTTAGGAGAAGGTCTATTGGTATCTCTCCTGCTAACACCTGCACCGCCTCATGACACTGTTCTCTGGTAAGCCGGAGTAGAGCTATTCCCTGGATCTTGGCCAACCTACATTTTTGTCGGAGATTCTGACTCCATGCTGGGAACGCATACCTCAGGATACCCAAAACCACTCCTTTGTAAATAGCCAATGTAGCATATTCACTTACCTATATAACAAATTAAATATAAGGAAAAGTATTGCGATCTCGAGATTTTTCGAATTTACGTTTTCAACGGAAATACACGTTTTAGTGTCCCCTGAGTGCTAATGACCAAGTCCCGCAAAAAGGTCTCTGTGGTAAATCTAGCACAAAAATGAAAAGTCGTACGAAACTTAAATTTCATATTTAGGACAAAAATACGTCCGAAACTGTACAGCAACTTTTTTATTAATCAAAATCAAGCAACCAGAGGAGCCACTTCATACCGTGCATTTTGCACCTTTTTACAATTTTCTCAAAAACAGCTCTTTCTATTTTATCATATAAACTCGCTATATCGAAGTGGAATTAAGAGCGCTTTAATATCAAATAGGTTTCATTCTGACTGAAATATTCGGACAGGGCTTAAATACCGATATATTAAAATTACTTGTTCTACACTAATGTACATTTTTTAGATTTGAAAAATTAACCAGATCAGCTAATTAGCCTTGATTAAAAATCTAGTGCAGGCAATACACGACTTTCACTTACCTCCGTTTTTAGAATCTATTAAAAATATTTCGAATACAGTAAAGGATAAAAATGAGGGAAACCATTAAAGAATTAGTTAAATGGAATTTCTATAGAAACATGTGTTTTATTAAAATATCTATTATATCATTATCTAAAATGATCACTTAGTTTTATCGGCTTTTCTTCACTCTCTATTAACTTTTCAGAGCTTGTGTAAGAGATAATACTTTTCCTCTAAAATCATTAGCTTTCCAACGATATATCATACATATATATTACTTCTCTTATGTTAAAAAACAAAAAAAATTGCTTAAAAAATATTGTTTAGTTTTTTCCTTTGGTTGGGAATCGAATACATTCAATTTATATATTTACCTGTTTTTCAGCAGTGGGTACAAGATAATATAGTTATTTTTATAGAATCAACAAAATTAAAAGTACTCTAGTGGAGTACAAATATCGGCATTTAAGCCCTGTCACACTATTTATCCAGAAAGAAACCTATGTGATATTAAAGCACATTAACTGTAACATCGATATAGCGAGTTTAATCAAAATCGTCGGAGCCCTTTTTGAGAAAATTATAAAAAGGTGCAAAATGCATGGTATAAAGTATCTATTCTGGTAAGCTCATTTTGATGAAAATGTTTTTGTATCATCCCGGGCGTATAGTTGTCTTAAATATGAAATTTCAGTTTCATAGGACTTACCGTTTCCGCCCGGGAGTTACCACACACACACACACACACACAGACCTTTTTGCGGGACTTGATTATTTGGACTCAGGAGACCCTAAAACGTGTATTTCCGCTGAAAACTCAAATTCGGAAATTTTCAGGATCGCAATACTTTCCCTTACTATATATAGTAAGTGAAATTAGAAACGAGTAAATATATAAGATGAACGAATTTAATATCTGAATAAAGGAGAAATGAACGAAAATATTTTTGAATGCACTTCTAGTAATTTTTAACATGATAATAGTAATGCAGACGTATAATTTATGGTTGGAAAGTTAAAAATTTTAGAAAAAATGTTATCTAATACACAAAGTGATGTAAAGTGGGTAATAGGGCATAAACGTATTACTGATTATTATACGTAACAATTTAATATAGCTGTGTTCTTTAATCTGAATCATATCTCCTCGTAGGTTGAAGCTGTAGTGGCCCAGAGACCTCTTATAAGTAAGCAATGCTGAGTGTTGGCAATGGCCAGCTTCTCCACTGAGAGTCTGTGGCTCTAGCCATATCTCAGTCCAACTTGCTTAGTAGACCGGTGACGCGACTGACTGAGAGCCTCTGGAATAGGGGTGGGCATAATCGAATGATCGGACTTCGATGATTTAAATAATCGAATGATTAGTATGCATGTAAAAAAAAAAAAAAAAAAAAAAAAAAAAAAAAAAAAAAAAAAAGTTCGTTCGATTATTTCAGCTCCTTATAATCATTATCATTAAAGAGTTCAATTCGAATGAGCATTTGCTTATCCAAACCGGTAAATCCGATCGATTAATTCGAATGGTTGAAATAATCGAATGATCCGATAATCGTCATTCGATTATGCCCATCCCTACTCTGGGAGCTCCTGGCGTCGGGGTTTGATTCGGAGTTCCCAGGAGCAGTATGTAAATATTGTATATATGTATGAATGTGACCAAGATTATTATTATTTGTTTATTTTATTTTTATATTTATTTATTCTTCTTTGTAATTTTATTTTTTTTATTTACTGTACATATTTATTTAGGAATAAATGACTTCTTATAGCATTAATACTTATTACTCAAGATTGTGGCAGATTGTATTATTTCTAAAAAAAAAAAAAAAAACATATATTCTAACAAAACTAAATACACTTTTAGTGTTGTCAAATTGATTTTAACAGCCTAGGTAGAGAAAGACCTGTGTACCAGATTTTTTTATGAATTAATTTATTCTTTATCAGAAACAAAGGTAGTATATATTCCATGGAATCCATTTCATTCCTCCGGCTTTGCCCCATAAATCATCCGGGATTCCTCGGAGCTCTAGACGGGATGCACCCCCTCCCACCTCAAGATAAGAACATTCTTCCAGATGGAGGGATAAGCTGGAATTCGGCATAAAAATATCCCGTGGAGTGCTCTCGACTTAGCGAAGATATGGTGGGTGTGGATGGTGGATGGTGGATGTGGATATGGTGAAATATGGCCCCCTTCACCGCTGGCTCCTCTTGAAAGAGAAACAAAAAATAGAGAAAGAAGAGCCTGTTTTTTATTTCCCGTGGAAAATGCTTTGACGACCCCTCCCAGCCCCTCAGCAATTTGTTCTCATCGTGTCAACCCTCCTTTGTCCCGCGCCCCTGACAATTTGCACGGAAATGTATTATTTCATCAGCACTTTAAAATATCATTCTCCGCTTTTTCGGATGAAATTACGGAAGCCGTCAACTGGAGTAAGGATTTGTCGCAACATCACATTTTAATAATTCGCTCTGTAAATATGCATTAAGGTAAACATGAAAACGCTGCAAATTATTGCACAACAGTTTATTATTTCCAAATAACTACTATGTACCATTTTATAGAAAATTAAATAATATGAAAAGCCATAAATAATTCAAAGGAAAATGGTATCTGACCACTGCTAAATTGTTGTTATTTATTTATAGAGATATATTACAATTTGTTACAAAATGAACAATAGTTCATAGCTAAATTAAAAACACTATATCTGTGCTAGTTCTGAACTAATTTCAATTATTATTTCATTTTGTAGAAAATTTAATTATCAATGGCATAGTACGAAGAAATTGCTCTTTTTTTTTTTTAAATATTCGGGATTTTTTGGTTAAAATACAATAAAAAAATGTGTTTATATCTTCAGAAACCACGGAGTGACATCCTTTTATGTAGGCAAAATTACAAATTTTTCCTTTATTTTTTATTTATTTTTTTTTTTTTGCTTTACTGAGTATCTTCAAAAATAACAGAGATACAGGCGTATGTGTGGATTTTTTTAATTATTCGCCATAATTATGTTTTTCTCTATATACTGAAATAGATGAGTTATGGTCGTTTTTATGTGTGAAATTACAATTTTTCTTTTCTTTTTCTAATTATTTTAAAACTCAAATATTTTTTTTCCAATGTTTAAAAATAATATTGAATTAAATAACTTTTAATCGGCCTATATTTTAAAAATAACGATCTGATATCAACGTCTAGGCGTTAGAATCATGGCATTTTTGTGGCGAATTTCCAAAATATTGGTCCAGTTGTTTCCAGTTGGAGAAATTCTGAAGACGGCGTACGGCTGACGGTGGACAAACGCATAATTTTTATTCGTTATTCGGGTTCTACGCATCCTGAAACGTAAGCCTTCAAATTTCGAGGGAGGGTAATTTTTTTTTTGGTCGATTACAAAGGTTCATTGTTGAAAATAATATACCAAGATGAAGCAAAGTTCAGTGTTCTTTTTATTATTAAATTATTTAAGGATCATTTTGGGACATGTATACATTTAAGTGTAAAATATGAAATTAATGAAATATTCTGGTATTTATAGACAATTTTAATAGTGAAGAGAGGGGGACATTGAGAAATACTTGTAGGTTTTTGGATTACAAGGATTATATCCGATTACGATCATTTATAAGTTTGTTTTTTTGTTTTTGTTTTTTGCAAAATCTGAGTTTAGAGCGATCACCTGAATTAATTATCAAGTTAATATATCTTTGAAGTGGGCGAACCTTTAATTATAATTTAAATTAGGAGAAACTATTAATGTTAAAGTAGATGTGTTAGCTGCGGGGAACTGTATTTCATCACCGGCTCAGGTAGGACACCCCATACCAATTTATTTTAATGAAAAAATAAAAAGGTTCTTCTCTAGAGAAATTGGCTTTAAAAATTAAATTCGCATAATGGTTCAAGGGTTTGATAAAGCCTCCCGGTCGAGGGCTTCTCTACAAACTCATTCTCTTCGTCCTTTGAGAAAAAAAAAATAGAAAGACATGCATTAAAAACTGTCGTGCAATCTGGGCTCCTTCCGACAATAATTAAAAAATGTTTGTAGAAAATATAAACAAACAGTAACTAGCTTTGTAGCATAGCTTACTTTGCTAATAAGAGAACGTTTTCAAATGTTCATTCCATGTTATACGTTACTATCAGCTTCCTGGAGGTGCATTGTACATTTAGGGCTACTCTTCTTGTGATTCGATTCAAGCCGAATTCTTTCAGAGCTAAGAGATAGATTGCAAAGCGAAGTAGTCATTTGACCCTATGAGAGGGTTATAATTGGAATAGAACTAAGATGTCCCCTTAACACTCTCGAACTCACTTAGTACCCTATCCAAATACCGCGCTTAAGTAAACAATAATACGAACCTTATAATGTAGGTTTGCAAAATAACTTTTTAGAGTTTTTCGATATTTTAATTTAATCCTCTCTGAGTTCATAAAATCATGTTTACCAGCTCAATAATGTTCACATATTCTAAAAAAACAGTTACCTCGGTTGATAATATTAATTTTAGAACAATGAAATAATGTTGAAAATCTGCGCACAACACACGAAGTTTAGTTACCTCCGGTGTTAAAATCAATTTAAGAATTTTTAAATACATTTAAAGATTCAAATAAATTGTTAAAGAATTAATTATTTTGAATTTCAATAGAAATATGTGTTTTATTAAATAATCTATATCTATAATCTATTATATATCTATTATTTAGTTTTATCGGCTTTTCATCACTTTCCAATAATCTTTACAATTAAGTGTATTAGATAATATTTTTTCTAAAATCTTTAGCTATCCAACGGTATATTATGCATCTATATTACTATTATTATGTTAAAAAACGAAAAGTTGCCTTAAAAACATATTGTTTTCATTTTTTTTCTATTAATTGAATATCGAATTCGTCTAATTTACATATATATACCTCTTTTTTTATCAATAGTAACAAGATGACATGGTTGTTTTCATAAAATCTGAAAAAATAAAGGTACCTTAGAGGAAGAAAATTTCGGCATTTAAGCTCTGTCAGACTATTTCGGTCAGAATGAAACCTGCATGGTATTAAAGCCTATTAAATTTACATCGATATAGCGAGTTTAATCAGAATCGTCGGAACCGTTTTTGAGAAAACTATAAAAAGTTGCAATACGCATAGTATAAAGTGGCTCTTCTAATCAGCCGATTTTAATGAAAAGGTTTATGTAAGATCTCGGGCGTATAGTTGTCTTAAATATGAAATTTCAATTTCATAGGACTTTTCGTTTTCTCTTGGAAGTTACCACACCCGGACACACACACACACAAAGACCTTTTTGGGGGCTTGGTCATTTGGACTCAGAGACCTCAAAACGTGTATTTCCGTTCAAAGCCGGAATTCTAAAATTTTCACGATATATATGCTGACGATTTCCAAATATACCTCTCCTTCCCACCTTCCGACCTATTACTAGCTACAAAAAGATTACAAGAGGACATGAATCGAATAAGTCACTGGGCTGAAGTGAATAAGTTAAAATTAAATGTTGAAAAAACAAAAGCAATTGTAATAGGATTCCCTCACCTTCTGAAAACTGTTCCTCATATTCCAACCTTGTTCCTCAATAGTAATCCTATAAAGTTCCACCCTACTGTCCGAAATCTGGGAGTAACCTTCGATCAAAGTCTATCCTTCAAAAATCATATTTCAGAAATCTCTCGACGTACCCTTTCAACCTTAAAGCGACTGTATTCCCTCCGTCACCTATTTCCGCTTGAAACCCGAATACTCCTCCTCACCTCCCTAATATTCCCCCACTTCGACTATTGCTGTACGGTATATGGTGGTGTGTCTGGAGATCTCGAGGTAAAAATAAAACGCTTAATCAATTCCTTTGTTCGCTTCATCTTCGGGGTCTCTAGATACACCTCTGTATCCCAATTTTATGGCGAGTTGAAGGGTTAAGTCCAATCGTCGCAAGTATTTCCTTGCGTCATTCCTTTACCAAATTATCCAATCCCGCCGTCCATCATATATTTTTGACCTCCTACAGTTCAAATCCTCTGTCCATTCCCGTTCTACACGCTCCAGGCCTTCGGATTTATACAGTACGGCCCACAGAACTGCACATTTCGACAGATCCTTTCTCATTCGATCCTCCATTCTATGGAATTCTATCCCTTCTTCCATCCGTCACTCCAATTCTTTTTCTACCTTCAAATCACTTATTACTCAAATATTTGATCACTTATTGCACATCCAGGCTCAATAGAATTCTAAATAAGCTTTTTATTTATTTATATTTTTATATATTTTTTTTCTTCATCTCATTTAAATATGTATATTTTATACCATTAATTATTAACTTGTTTATATTTAATTAATTTACTCTAAGACTCTAAAGCCCTTTTTTTGTACATTTTGTATATTTTGTTCTAAAGGGACATGTCCCAGAATAATAAAGAACTTATTTATTATTATTATTATTATTATATATAGTACTATAATAGTAAGTGAAAGTAAAGATATTTTAAACAATTATATTCAGTTTCGTTGTAAACATATGTTTTACATTAAATATTATAACAATATAAAATTTATATGAAAAATAATCACATAAGCTTACGTCTTATTCCTTACTTAACATAACCTTTAACAACTTTGTAAAAAAAATAAAAATATTTTTTCTAAAATATTTAGGTTTTCAACAGTACCTACAATATACTCGTATTATCACATCACTATTCTCAAGTTTTGAAAAACAATTACCTAAAAATATATTTTTCCTCTTTTGCTATATATTCTTCTCCTTTAGTTTTTTTTTTTTTTTTTTTAACAATGTTATTCAAATTGTATATTTGTCCATTATTGATCAACGCAAACAGGAGATATGCCTATTTTTTTTTTTTTTTTTATATCTACAAACTTAAAAGTACTTTAGAGGAAGAAAATTTAAAATATCGTAATTTAAGCCCTGTCGGACTATTTCAATCAGAAAGAATCTACATAAAATTAAAATCCATTAATTTTGACATCCATATAGCGAGTTTAATCAAAATCGTTAGAGCCATTTATGAAAAATTCGTTAAAATGTCCAAAATGCATAGTAAAAAGGGGCACTACTGGTAAGCCGATTTTAGTGAAAAAGTTGCTGTACATCTTGTACGTATACTTGTTTTAAATGTGTGGTTCAGTATCTTACGTCTTTTCGTTTTCGTGGTGGACTTACCGCACACACACTCACACATATATACTTTTTGGGTCTTAGTTATTTGGACTCAGGAGACCCTAAAACGTGTATTTCCGTTAAAAACTAGAATTCGAAAATTTTCACGTTCACAATACGTACCTTACTATTTTTAGATTCCGAAATGTAAATTGTTATAATGAAGAATAAAAATAAATGATGGTTAAAAGAAGAGACTGTTCCTAAATAATCTAATTAAAGTTCCTTACTATATATTTCATATACATCTAAGTGAAAATTAAAAATGATTAGTTAAAGTGCTTTTATTTTCAGTTAGTTTCAATGACAACCGTGGTTCTATGCAGAAAAAAGTGCTCGGGAGCCAAGTTTTTAAACCGTGAGGATCTTCCATGATAACATTAAAAATAATAGCATTTATTTGTGAATATTTACTTTACTAAGGTTTATGTAATCATTATTATTATTGAGTCGCGCAAAGCGATTTGCGTCTTCCAAGTAAAAAGTTCCGATTTCGGAGCGAGAAAACGGACTTACTTCTTAGTTCTTTCTCTCAAGGCACCATCACCATACACACTGCAAATTTTATTAATCGTCAGTGCACCAGATTTTCCTTTTCGGAAATCATTAAATGAAAAAAATGATTTTTTTCCTCTTCAATTTATAGCAAGCAAAATACAACTTAAAGATAAGGAATCTCGCTTAAAGCTGATGAATAAAACCACCAACTAATCCTCTCAATCAAGGATTTGTTACAGTGCTTTTGTGCATCGGTCAACCGATATTCCTTATCATTAACTAGTATTTTGCTTGCTTAAAATGGAAGACTCCGTCGTAAACCTATGACATCCTGCCCTACAGTATCCTTTAATAACATTCCGCTCGTTCCATTTGAACAGATCCGCTACCTAGGGCTTCTACTTGACAAACGTTTAACATGGAATCCGCACACTAGACTAAAACGACAAGAACTGCTCGTCGCTTTCGATTACTTCAACACTTACTTGACAAACGCTCAAAACTTCCACTTAACTACAAAAGACTCCTCTACATGACTATCATTAGGCCTATATGGACTTACGGAGTTGAGCTTTGGGGCTCTACTAAACCTTCAAATTCGGCCCGGATCCAATCCTTACAATCCAAAATCCTTCGTAAAATCCTCAATGCTCCTTACTTTGTCACAAATAAGCTCATCCATAAAGACCTAAATATTCCATTTGTTGCTGATCTAGCCCGAACCAGATATCGTTCCTTCCATAACAAACTCTTCTCCCACTCTAACCCACTAGTTTCAATCCTTGCTTCCTCTTCCATTCCTGACAATCCTCCGAGGCGTCTGAAAAGAAGATGGCCCCGAGACCTTCTAGTTTAGAAAAGTTACAGGAGTGCTGCCATTGGGTAGTTCTTCTTCAAGTCTGTATCACGCTATTTATCTTTTGTCATCTACACATTTACTTGTTGTATTTTGAAATACAGTTGTAAATTTCAATAAATGATGTTATAAAAAAAAAAAAAAAAATGGAAGAGAGAAAAAAAAAATTTTGTCATTTAATAAGTTTCTATTTTCTAAAAAGAAAATCCACTGCACAGTTGGTTAACAAAAAATGTAATGTGTATTGCGATGATGCCTTTAGAGAAAACACCATTCCCAAGTGGTTATCTCGGTTCAGAACCGGAAATTTTTACTCGGAAGACGCGAAGCGATCTTCAACTGTTTATGAAGACCAATTCCCAAAAATGACCCGGAAGATGGCAATATGTTATACATCAAAATGGCTCATATATGTGTGGTAATAAATGTTTACAGAAATTCGAAGTTTTTATTAAAAACGGTACGAACTAATTTTACAATCCAATAAATAGAAATTCTCTGTTTTAACAATCTATTGCTAAAACGTATTGAATTGTCAACCGTATGATAATATAGAAGAATGCGATAGTTGGGATTGGGGTCAATAAATGTATACGAAAGTAGTGAAACCTATATCCAGACTTGCTGGTTTACATCGCGGGCCTTCATCAGGGCTAGAGAGTAATAAGTTACAGTGTAAGGGTTTGTATGGAGATAATTTACATTTTATCTTCTACGTCTTGATTTTCTTTTACCTGATGAACGTTAATAGAACAATAATAATAATAGACATACCGAACCCGAAGTTTCGATGCCGATACCACCAAATTCCGCCTACACAAGACCAAGCTCCCAAAATCAGCCTTAACGCAATCCTCCCATCGACGCTTCGGTATTTCGGGACGCCTACCAGTTGGATGAGCGAATAACAAGCGAAATTTGTTCTTCACGGAGCCTAACAACTTTACTTGCCCATTTGAGTCTCCGCGATGCTATCAACTCAATTATATTCACAGGGTACAAGCTCCGCTATTCCGCGTTGTGCAACCTTCCTAAACTCCCCAGTGGCCTCATCTCTCTTCGGACCAAATTTTCTACGCTGTACTTTTTTTTTGGAAACCTTGATCCGTTGTTCATCCTTTAAAGTAAGCGGCCAAAATAATTTCTACACCACCATTGAGACACCACTGTATACCTCACATCCAGAATCAAATTGAGGGAAAATGTTTATATTAAATATTTTTAATAAATTAATATTGTACCTCGTCCACTTGTGCTTGGGTCTGTTGAAGTATTTTCTGAGCAGCGATTTGCTGAGGCGTTCGGGGACCTCCAACGATTCCATCGTCCGGAGCAAGACCAGATGTTTCAGTCGACCTAAAACAATTTTTGTAATTATAATTTCACTGAAATACTATATTTATTAAATTCTATAAAATAAGACTGATATGTATATATAAAACAACAGAAAAATGTATTAGGCCTATTATGAAAGAAAGAACAAGTGGAATCTATAGCCTGTAAAAATTTAAATTTATATGAATATCTGGAAACTGTCTTCAGTCAGGGTGGGAAGATGGACCAGGAAGTTCATCCATCGAGCGTGTAGAGCTAACATGGTCTTCCAAATCTCCTGAGCACTAGTGGGCAAGCAAGAGATGAGCTTTTTCTCTTTAGATCTGTCTTCCTCCCAGTCTTGTTACATGGAGGAAAGAGCTGGAAACTCATGGACAAGAGTCTTCACATCTGTAAAGAACCGTAAGAAGAATAATAGTTTTATAAATTCTAACCTTTTAGTTTTTGAATAGAAGCTGCGAGCTAAGTAATTTAGCTACTGAATAATAACACGCATTTCCCAACTTTAACCGGGACTTAAATTTTGCGAAAGTAGTGAAAACTATTTATTGTGAAACCAACGTTTGTATGTCACCATCTCGGCTCTTCAGCAGCGCTAAAGAACAAGTTACAATGTAAGGGTTTGTATAGCAATAACTTACACTATCTTCTACGTTTTGATTTTCTTTAACTTGGTTTACATTAGCAAAGTTGATCTATGAACCTGAATAGAACAATAAATAGTTTTACTATTTTTAAAGTAATTTATTGACCGCCTTTGATAATAATTAAATGTACATAATCTATTTTATTTATATGTGTTAAAAACTGTCATCATAACCATTTCATCTAACTAATTATGGAAACTTTGACATTACAAATTGTGTTAATTATAGTTTTCTTCTTTTGCAGGTAAGCAAGTTATTCACGTCTAGAAATTTGAAAAGTAGAGGTAAGGTTGTTTATTATCCTAAACTTTCAAATTAATTCATATTCCAAACTTAATATATTTTACCTTCTCGTGTAATTAATTATTGGGTTGATGCAAAATTAATGCAGGTTTCCTCTATTGCAATATCTTAATTCCAATTGTGTAAACAAAGCTAATCCTAACATTGATCATTATTATACCAAAACAAACCTTATCTAATACCCTCTCTTTCACCATGAATTTGTTTAGTAAAATCGTTTTGTTCAGTGTGTTCAAAGGTCTTGAATCGAAAATGTCAAAGTGCGATTTTCGTCAAATTTATTTTTACGAATTTAAATTAGGGCGCAGCGCTGCGCAAACGGCTCGTAATATTAATGAAGTGTGGGGTCAGGGGGCTATTAATGAGTGCACGGTGCAGCGTTGGTTCCAGAAGTTTCGCAGAGGAGATTTCGACCTCGAAGACAAGGAAGGTCGGGGCCGTCATCTTGCTCTGGACAACGACCAGCTGAGGTCAAAAGTGGAAGAAGACCCAACCAAAACCACACGAGAAATGGCGGCGGAACTCGGAACTCAAAAATTGCAACGTCTTTGCCCAGCATTGATGAATCGGAAGGGGCCGATCCTGCTCCACGATAACGCCAGACCACACGTTGCACAACCAACGCTTCGACGACTGCAAGAGTTGGGCTACGAAGTTCTCCAACATCCGCCTTATTCACCTGACCTCTCTCCTACAGACTTCCACTTTTTCAGGCATCTGGACAACTTTTTGAGGGAGAAAAATTTTCAAAACCAGGACGACATTGAAAATTCTTTTCGTGATTTCATTGAGTCCAGGGATTCGGATTTTTTTTTCTGGTGGAATAAGAAAGCTTGTTGAACGTTGGCAAAAGTGCATTGATTCAGATGGAAATTATTTTGATTAAATATATATGGTTAAAGTAAAGATATGGCGTATTTACAATACCTACTAAAAACCTGCATTAATTTTGCATCAACCCAATATATCTTACTGTTCATTGGGCCCACTTTTGCTCTTTTAATAGCTCTACATTTCATTTTTGCTAAAAAAGATTTTTTCGTCTTAATCTTCTACTTCCTTTTATGATCAAAGAATCCACCATATGTTTAATCCTTCATGTACATCACTTAGATATTCCAATATTTAGAACAATACTTATCTTCAAAAACACGTACATTTAATTTAATACTGTTCTGTTTTTTTTTAAATTTAATAGTAAATCTTAACAAACTTTACCGGTATATCCTAAAAATTTCAGTTCCTTAATCACTTAATGTTATTAACCTTTAGAATGTTAAGTACATTTATTTATAATCCTTATGGTGAACATAAATAATGGATCTATTGTCGTTTAAAAGTGGAGTAAATGAGTTGGAGTATATTTTGGTAATTTAAATAGTTTTTTTTTTTTTTTTTTAAAAACGTTCTTTAGTAGAGACCTTGAATTAAAATAGATTAAAAGTCAACAAGAGACTTTCAAAACCAACAAGCAAATAATTGACATAAAAGTTTGGACGTTATAACCAAGGAGTCGGTTATTAAAGTTTGAAGGCTTTGTTTGCTCATTAAACGTTACTTTATACTTATGTGGCTAAGTGGACGATGCTACAGTAGGTGTTTATTTTATCCAAGCAGGGTTAATAATTAGGAATGGGTTCTTTAACTGACATCGCACAGAATCAGGACTACTATTTTATGAGTTTAAAAGGTTGCACAACGCGGAATAGCGGACCTTGTACCCTGTGAATATAATTAAGTTGATAGGTATTCGCTGAACCGACCAGTAGACGTCCAAAAGGTAGACCGATGCGTCGATGGGAGGATTACGTCAAGGCTGATCTAGGGGGGCTTAGGTTTAAACGGTGAACATTGGACGAGTCTGTGAAGGCGGAGTTTGGTGGTATCGGCATCAATACTTCGGGTTCGGTAAGCTTATTTTATTTATTTTATTTTTTTGTCTACCCCTACCTAGCCTTTGAAGGCTATAATTAGGAAAGGGATTTTTAACTGACATCGCACAGAATCAGGACTTCTATTTTATGCCTCCTCCGAAGAACGACATAACTAAGCATTTTTTACCCCAACTACAAAATCCCATTACAAAAACTTGGTGGTATTGATATATCAGGGCATACTTTTGAACACGTAGAGAAATTCAAGTATTTAGGTTCAATGATAACAAGAAAAAATGAAATCCAGGAAGGAATAAAGTCCCGGTTAAAGGTGGGAAATGCCTGTTATTATTCAGTTGCCTAATTACTTGGAGCTAAATTATCAAAAACTTAAAGGTTAGAATTTATAAAACTATTATTCTTCCGACAGTCCTTTAAAGATGTGAAAGGTGTCCACCACAAGCGGCCGCTTACTTTGAAGGATGAACAACGGTTTAACGTTTTCGAAAATAAGGTACTACGTAAAATATTTGATTCGAAGAGGTATGAGGCCACTGGGGAGCTTAGAAGGTTGCACAACGCGGAATTGCGGAACTTGTATCCTGTGAATATAATTGAGTTGATAGCATCGCGGAGACTCAAATGGGCGAGTAAAATTGTTGGGCTCGGTGAGGAGCGGATTCCGAGAAAGTTGGTATTCGCTATACTTGCTAGGCAACGCGTGCTCACCGCAATGCGTGCTAACCCACTCGGCCATCCCGCCCCCAATTGGGTAAGGTAACCCTATTATTATTAATATTATTACAAAATCCTTGGGCTACCAGCTACCATCTTGTTCGAAAAAACAGAGAGGTTTGGGGAACTCGACTCTCCCTCTCGAACTATAAACATCCCTTTTAAGTATCCCCGTTGTCGCTAACTAAGACGCTAGCCTGAAGAATAACAATAACAATAATAATAGCTCTTGTAAATATAGAAGGCCTGGGCCGTGAATTGACGCTATCAGAGCCTTCTGCGGCTGAAGGCGGACCCGATTCGATTTCACCTCAGCAGGTTCGGCTTACTCTATTCCAGGCCAGCTCTGAGTTATGCGATTTATTTCCGTTTTATAATGCACCATATCTTCACTTTCCTACTCAAAACCGTAATAGATATTTACAATAAAATCATGAATACCCAATAACAAGAATTTTTTATAGACTATTATTACAATCTGTCCTAATTTGGACATTAATAATAGTGGTGAATGATAACATTCATACAATATTTACTCAGCAATAAAATTAATATTAAAAAAATATATATATATATATATATATATATATATATATATATATATATATACAATAATATATACTGAATTAATAAAAGGTTCAATAAAAACAAAATTATTACACGTAAAACTTAGAATGTATTAGAGGGGTATGGAGGGGGGAATGGGAGGAAGGGGGAACCGCCGCATTTTTAAATATGCTGTCCCTATATCTGTGTTTAAATCTCTATGAATATAAAATACCACAATCCTTGGTTTTTGCAAACTTCTTCTAAACCACTGGACGGATTCGGTACGTTTTTTTCCCATCATTGAGGACATTTTGAAGGTTTATAAGTAAAATATATTAAAAAAAGTTTTTCTTTAGATGGATAAATTAAAGTTTCTGAACTTAAGCCATCAAAAATTACTAACCCATCAACATATGAACATGTGTTATTTTCAATGTTGTAATATAGGTTATGGTGATTCAGTGTCACCACCGTACAATATCCTATAAGTTATATCGATCCATACAATTTATAAGGATTTTATAAAAAATGTTAAGCACCTAATCGTACGTAAGTTGCTAAAATAAATGGAATGTTGTTATAAATCCATAAAATAAAATTGTTATTAATTTTTTCAACTATTAAATTATTTCATGGAAACAGATTTCTGTAAAGTAAATTGGATTCCCTTGGAAACTAAAATGTATTTTATATAGTTCTTCTGAAATATAAAATAGTAATAAACCGAACAGGATAGGAACCTTTGATATTTCTATAGTTTTTGAAAACATGGAATCAATTTTTCTTTAGATGGTGAAAATTATATTTTCTGTAATACATCTTTATCTATCTATCCATCGGCGCTATGGTCCTTGTAGGACCCTGGTCTCCCCAGCGATCCTCCTCCACTCTGACCTGTCTTCGGCTGCCCTTCTCCATCCGCTGACACCCAACGACCGAAGGTCCTCCTCTACGTCCTGCAGCTAACGAAGTCTAGGTCTGCCCCAGCTTCTTCTTCCACCAGGGTGTCCCTCCATCATCATTTTTGGCAGCCTCCCACTTTCCATTCTCTGTACATGCCCCAGCCATCTTATTCTGGCACTCTTGATCTTGGCAACTACATCAGGTGTCTGATACAGATTTATAATTTCATCATTCGTCTTCATACACCAACGATCTCCTTCTTTTGTAGGACCAAAGATTTTTCTGAGATTTTTTCTTTCCCACATGTTTAGTAGTCTTTCATCATTGCGTGTTAATGTCCAGGACTCGCTTCCGTACATGACCACTGGCTGAAAGACAGTACAATATAGTCTTATCTTCAGTTCTCTGGATATATTCCTGTTCTGAAATATTTTCATAAGAGACCAATAGCATCTATTGCCAGCTGTTATCCTTGCTTTAATTTCGTCTCTAATCTTATTATTCTCAGTGATAACAGTGCCAGTTACTTAAACTGTGGTACTCTCTCGAAGCTATATCCAGCCCCCCTCGATATACCTGTTTCCTCCTTCTTCCCTGCTGGTCCTCATATATTTAGTGTTTTCCGTATTTATGATCAGTCCTGTTCTTCTCGCGGCCACTTCGCGTTCCTCGAAAGCTCCAAGTAAAGCACTGGTATATATCTTTACTTTTAAATAAAAAACAAATAAATTGGTCAACAAATAGAAATTGATTCATTTATTGACCATTTGTTTCATTAATGGGTACAAAACGTCTGGAGCCTTTAGTGCCCTTTTCTATCTACATACAAATTTCACTAGATTTTTTCAAACAAATTAAATGTTTTCAGAAACTCCATTGTTTTTCTAATCGTTGTAAAGTTGTCACCTAGTGTCCTCTTGAGGTTTCTTTGAATATTTTTTGTCTGAAAATAGTTGTGGTAGAGTGGGCAGTCCTCAAAGATGTGGCAGATGGTCAGTCGCTGTCTGCAGTTCTCACAGCTCGGAGGTGTGCTTTTCTCTATGACCATTTTTTTTTCTATAAACACTTAAAAAAGCACACATTGACAAGACTTATTTTTTTCATTATAAAATTGCTTTTTCATATATAACCCATCATTTTATTTCATAGCACACTGCTATTTGTCCTTATGGGTGTTCATTGGCTATTGGCCCATAAGGACAAATAGCAGTGTGCTATGAAATAAAATGATGGGTTATATATAAAAAAGCAATTATAAAATGAAAAAAATAAGTCTTGAAAATGGGAAAACAGCTCCGAAACGTCGAAAGATATGAAAGGCTTATGAAATAAAGAGATTAAGTGACAAATGGAAGTCAATGTGTGCTTTTTTAAGTGTTTATATTAAGAAAAACTTCTAAAAAAATTTAAAAAAGAAAAGAAACATTTATTTTTCTAATGTTTGTCAATGATTAAATATAATAATGAATAGCGTTATTGAATAAACATAGTTTCTTGCTAATTTCATATTATGTTTGTGACTATTGCGCCCTAGTTCGGCCTCCACTTTTTCTTCCACAAGTGGAGGGAATAGCCCAGCCTGGGGTCCCTATAGCACTTGTATATATTGTATATAGTTATGTTTGTTTGTATGATATTTATTTATTTGCCAACTTTTTTATTTATCTCAATTATAGGTTGATGTTTTGATTTGTTTTGTTTTTATATTTATTATTATTTAATTCTATATATATCATTTATTTGTATTTATCTCAATTATAGGTTGTTGTTTGTTTTTTTATTTTGTATATATATTATATTTTATTTAATTTGACTTTATCATTGTATACTGTATATATTGTATGAATGGGATCTTATATCACTATTACTAATGTTCATATAGAAACAAATTTTAATATATCTCAATAAATAAAAAAATTCATATTATGTTACGATCAACTATAATTGTTATGTCTAATGTTACGATCAACTAAAATTCCGAAAGCGATAAACTCTAAGTCGGTGAAACAGAACTTAAACATGAATGACACCTTGTTCGAATTGGACCTGTGCGAAGCAGGGACGGGTCCAATACTAAATATATTACAGTAGTTTTTTTTTTCTTTTTAATACCTTTAGCTTTATAAGCCACACAGTGTCTTCCTTAAAGTACACACAGATAAACAGTAGCTAGTCCAAGACTATAGCACGGAGGTCGTTATACCGCCATCGCTCTCATAGGAGCTGTGTGTGGTGAACTTTAGTTTATGGGATTTCTTAAATTTGACCAATTCACAAACCCCCTCCCCCCCTCCAAAAAAAAAACGGTTTTTTAATACTAAGCAATTTTCAAGAAAGTAATTAACGTCTTATAACTTATAAAGATTTTTTTTGGAAAAATTGACAGCGAATACAATCATCGAAACACGTTGATTAAGCAAACTTAATTTATTGTGCCATCGTTTCGGCCTAAATTTTTTGCCATTTTTAGGGCTATGAAAATACAAAAGAGAACAACCAGCTGTTTAAAACACGATATTAAGAACAATTAATTGTTTGTTTATTTATTTAACATCACTTTCTGCTACTGTGGCAAATCGGACGATGCTGTAGCGTGAATCATAAATTGTGCCTGTCCAGGTTTAATTAGGATAGGAATCTTTAACGAGTACCTGACATCGAACAGGCTCGAGACCAAGTTTTAACGTCCCCTCCGAAGGACGGCATAGCAAAGTTTTTTTTTACTCCCTCTAAAAAATCCTAGGACCACCTACGGGTTTGAACCTGCGACCTTGGCTATAAAAGGCTGCTATGCTAGCCACTATGCTCAGATGAGATTCTAATTAATTTCTAATAAATCCCATTAAATTTTCTTCAAATTACATAGTAAATATATGGGTTAATTTATAACTACCAGCAAAACTCATGATTGCGTCGAACATGATATAGATATAGGTAATATAGTTGGTTGGTTTAATAAGTGAGGTGGACCGTGATGAAATGGAAACGGCAGGTCCTATTGATTAAGTAAATACACCGAGTCTATTGGCCAGCGTGATATAATATTGTTTGTTATTGAATTTAATCTGTAATTTGAACTGTTGATACAGCTACAAATCTGTTCTGTTGCTGGTTGCTGGGGACGGTTGTTCATTACTCCTCATCACTCCCATGTTGTCGGGCGATTTCTGCTTCAAGAAAATGGATTTTTCACCAATACAGGGTCACATGAGCTTATTCTTACTTGAATTAACTTATCCTGTCTCAGCTGCTCGCTAGGTGGCAGCACTCAATCCTGATAGCTGTTAATTATATTTCCCTCAACACTATGGCCTCCTGCCCACCGTATCCTTTAACAATATCTCACTCTGTTGAACATACCCGTTACTTATGATTCCATCTTGACCAACATTTTTTACGGAATCCTCTTAATAGACTGAACCGATAGGAAAATACTCGTGAATACCGATTACTACGACACTGAATCAATAAACAACCTTTGATTGAATTATTTAGAACGAAAAACATATTTATATAAGCATTATAATACCTGGTACTAATTGTACCAGTTAAAAAATCTCTGGTTGTAGACTAACAAAAAATAATTGTAAAACTTAAAATTTAGATTGTGCCCAGGATAAAGGATCTTCAAGTAGTTTTACAAAATGAAATTTATGATAGATAGCAGCTTACCTAGTCGCCTCCTTCCTGACTTCTTGAACGGACGCGCTCTGGTTCGGCCGTTTCTTCCAGCTGCTCCTAGATTTAATCTCGTAAAACATAGGAGAACCTAAATTCTTAAAATGAGTCTCTCTATCGTGACCAGAAACCGTATATCACCACAAATATTGACACGGACTACAAAAATACAACCAAAACAAAATTACAAAATTCAAATTGACGCTTGATAAAACAAAAGACAGTCTAATTAAACAGCACCACGCCTCAACCTAATTTAAAATTTAAATTAAAATAAATCCAAAAAAATATTATTGTTTTTAATTCGCATACGCGCGAACAATACCTTTTTGGACCTATGCCGTTGATCTATGTCGTTTGACTTCATCTTTGCGTTCCTCGCTCATCTAATCCTTGCAACTTAGACTCCTCCAGAAAATCTTCCATGCTTCTCACTTTGTCACTAATAAAATCATCTATGAAGACCTAAATTATTTCATCTAAAGTTTTTCCAACGGTTCTATACGGATGTGAAACGTAGAAGCTTACTTTTAAGGTTTTCGAGAATTAGGTTCAACGTAAAATGTTTTGTCCATAGGAGGATGAAGACACGGAGGAGTTTAGAAGTTATTGCGGAATTATGTAGCTTGTATCCGGTCATTATAATTCATTTGATAGTGTCAGAGTGACTTAAATGGGCGTGTAAAGTTGTTGGGCTCAGTGAAGAACGGATTCCGAAAACGTAGCTGACCTGCCTGGTAGGCCGAGGAATCATCCCATTAGATGAAGATTTAGCACGAAATAGATATACTTTTTTAATAAACTCACTGCCTATATAAGCCTTCTTATCCGTGTATATATATTTCTCACAATCTACCAAGGCAACTTAAAAGACGATAGGTAAGATATCTGCTACCATAAGTCAGTGCAATTTGAACGCTGCCAATCGGTAGTGTCTTCAGAAGACTATCATGTGTTTTAATTTGCGTATTTATCTTATTTACTTAATTTATTGGATGAATACAGTTGTAGATATTATTGAATAATGAAATTTAAAAAAAATAACATTCTAAGCTATTATCAGAAGTACTGATTAACATGATAAGGTTAGCTAATAGCAAATCCCCTGAAGGTGCTACCGGCAAGGTGTTAGTGAGGACAGACAGAGCGAGCTAGGCAATTGCAATCAAAGCACCTTCCTTTATTTGGTTAATGGAATTGGACGGGTCGAGTTGCGAGGCCTATCCGTCACCTCGACTCCCACTCACCACCCCTTCCTATCCACCCTTCACTTCCTCCCTTCAACTCCCTCGGCCCTAATCAAACCTCCTTCTTCTCAGGTCGGATGTCCTCAAGGAACGTTTCATTGTCCGCGCTACTAGTTTGCTCATCTCATTTTTACTTTCACTTACTATATATATTAAGGGAAAGTATTGGGATCGTGAAAACTTTCGAATTCCAGTTTTCGACGGAAGTATACGTTTTAGGGTCTTCTGAGTCCAAATGACCTAGTTCCGAAAAAAGTTTTTTTTTTTTTTTTTTTAAACATATTTATTGATATTTACAACTGTATTATTATATACAACAAGTAAATGTGATGGACATAGTAAACTGACATGAGTTACATGAAGAGACGCTACCCATTGGCAGCACTCTAAAAGTATTTTAAACTAGAAGGTCTCGAGGCCATCTTCTTTTCAGACGCCTCGGGGGATTGTCAGGAATGGAAGAGGATGACAGAATAGAAACTAGTGGATTAGAGTGGAAATGGAGTTTTTCATGGAATGATTGATACCTGGTTCGTGCTAATTCAGAAACATATGGGACATTAAGGTCTTTATGGATGAGCTTATTCGTGACAAAGTAAGGAGCGTTAAGGATTTTACGAAGGATTTTGGATTGTAAGGATAGGATACGAGAAGAATTCGATGGTTTAGTAGAGACCCATAGCTTTATTCCGTAAGTCCATATCGGTCTTATGATGGTCATATAAATAAGTCTTTTGTAATTAAGTGGTAGGTTGGAACGTTTATCCAGTAAGTGTTGAAGTAGTCGAAAACGTCGGGTCAGTTTCTTGTCGTTTCAGTCTTGTATGGGGATTCCAAGTTAGACGTTTGTCAAGGTGGAGTCCTAGATATCGAATCTGTTCAACAGGGGCTAGTGGAGTGTCATTAAAGGATACTGTAGGGCAGGAAGTCATGGGTTTACGACGAAGGGTAAATGTTATCTGGTGGGATTTGTTAGAATTATTTTTAATCCTCCAATTCTGACACCATACTTCAAGGTCTCGGATGTGGGATTGAAGAGTGTGGGAGGCTGTAACAGGATCATTATCTACTGATAGCACACACGTGTCATCAGCATAGGTCGAAAGGAAAGTGTTTGGATGGGTTGGGATATCAGCTGTATAGACTGTATAAAGAACGGGTCCTAGGATGCTGCCTTGAGGAACACCAGCAGATTGAGAAAACAGAGAGGAATAGGAACTATTGTGATTTATTTTAAAAGATCTATCAGCGAGGTAGGATTGGATAATTAGAAAATAGGTAGGAGGGAGGAATAGACGGAGCTTGTAAAGCAATCCCGGGTGCCAGACTCGGTCAAAGGCTGAAAAAAGGTATGTGTGTGGTAACTCGTAACTCGCGCGTAAACTAAAATTCGAATGAAACTTAAATTTTATATTTCCCAAGATGTCATAACGACTTTTCCACTAAAATCGGCTGACCGGAAGTCCTACTTTATCCTTGCATTTAGCACCTTTTTACGATTTTCTCAAAAACATCTCTAACGATTTTGATTAAACTCGCCATATCGATGTAAAATTTAATAGGCATTATTATCATGTAAGTTTAATTCTGATTGAAATAGTCTGACAGGGCTTAAATGCCGATATTTTAAATTTTCTTCCTCTAAAGTACCGTTAATTTTGTATATTTAAAACAAATTGGTACATCTTATTATCATTGGTAAATAATGGGTAAATGAATGCAAGCATTTAATTAACAAATATAGGTGCAAACATATTTTTGAAGCAATTTTTGTGTTTTTGAACACGAGAACAGTAATATAGATGTATAGTATACCTTTGGATAGCTAAAGATTTTAGAAAAAATATTATCTCATTCACGGAATTTTAAAGGTTAATGGAGAGCGATGAAAAGCCGATAAAACTAACTGATTGTTGTAGATAGAAATATAATAGATTATTTAATAAAACACATGTTTCTATTAAAATTCAATGTAATAATACAATACTTCAACAATTATTTTTCGTTTATAATTTTTTTAAAGATTACACATTCCAAAAGATTACCCATATCACCTTAATAGCACTAATGAAGGACGGCTAAATATCAAAGTTGAGGGAATTTGATGAACAACTAAAGCAGAAAAGTGCAAACATATTTTTGTATGCATTTTTTTTGTTTTTGAACGCAAGAATAGTAATATAGATGTTTAATATACTGTTTACTGAAATAGCATCCTTAATCCTGCAAAGACACCTTTGTCTTATCGAGAACTGGTGTAATGCTTGGCGTATTAAGGTTAATGAAAGCAAATGCACCCACGTCACCTTCACCCTTCGACGCAAATCCTGTCCAATGGTTCATTTCAATTCCATACCGCTTCCTTCCTCAGACACAGTCCGGTATCTTGGCTTACTACTAGACAAAAGATTGACCTGGAACCCACATACAAGACTTAAACGAAAAGAACTCAACAGACGATTCGGACAGTTATACAGACTACTAAACAGAAAATCTAAGCTTACAGTTGACAACAAATTATTACTTTACAAGACAATACTGAAACCAATGTGGACCTACGGACTTGAACTATGGGGGACAGCCAAACGTTCTAACATCAAACGCATTCAATCCTTTCAATCCAAAGTCCTCCGAACAATAGTAAATGCTCCTTATTATGTCTCCAACTATACCTTACACCACGACCTTAATGTTCCATTTATTTCAGACCTGATTCCATCTAAATTTTCCAAATTCCACCAGAACCTCATTCTCATCATCCTAATCCTCTAGCACAATCCCTATCCAGCTCCACTCATCCATACAACCCTCCTAGAAGGTTGAAACGGCAGTGGCCCCGAGACATATTGTAAACATCTATTCTGGAGTTCTGAAACTGGTCAGATTCTCCTCTCATGTGCGGTGTGATTGTGGCTATGGCGCCCTCACTTGGCTTCCGCTGGCTCTCACCAGTGATGCGGCTGAGAGGGAGGCGCTGGGATCCTTTTGACTCTGCTTGTCCTTCCACAAGTGGGGGAACAAGCCCCGTCTGGGGTTCCCGAGCTGATTGTAAATATTGTACATAGGTATGAATGTGACATGTTTTGTTTATTTATTTGTTAACTTCATTTATTTGTATTTATTTTGTCTATAAATTTTGTTATTGTATACGTTTATTTATTTTGATTTTATTTTATGTAATTTGACTTTCCTTTTGTTTATATTGTATGAATGAGATCCTGTAGCACTATTATTATTGTCTATTATGACAAATTGTAATATATACGAATAAAAAAAAAAAAAAAAAAAAAAAATATACTGTTGGATAGCCAAAGATTTTAGAAAAAATATTATCTGATACAAGGAATTGTAAAGGGTAATGGAGAGTGGTAAAAAGCCAATAAAACTAACAGTTTCTGGTTCTTAAAAAGATAAATTTATGTTGACCGTGTTGCTACCTGACGGCATGTCAAGGAAGCAGACATCCTAATTGTGATCAGCTTGACATTTGAGTTGGAAGTGATTACCCCAAACACTAACTGATTGTTGTTGATAAAAATATAATAGATTATTTAATAAAACATGTTTCTATTGTAATTCAATTTAATTAATTCTTTAACAATTTATTTTTATCTCTACATGTATTTAAAAATTCTTAAATTTATTTTAACGACGGAGATAAGTGAATGTCGTGTGTTCTCGCACCACATTTTTAATTTCACTTAGCTGTATATGAACTATATAGTAAGGGAAAGTATTGCCATCGTGAAAATTTTAAAATTCAACTTTTCACCGGAAATACACGTTTTAGAATCTCCTGAGGTCAAATGACCAAGTCTCGGTAAGAGTTCTGTGTGTGTGTGCGTGATTCCTATGTGTGTGCGGTAAGTCTAGCGCAAAAACGATAAGTCGAAACTGAAATTATAAGTCCGAGCCTACTTCTTCTTCTTCCAGTGTAGGCTCTGGGCCTCGCGGTATAATCTCCTGGGAGATTAACTCATGTTTGTCGATGTATTTTGTAGGGTAGGGTAATCACTCCCTACGCCTAATTTTATGAGTGGCCACCATTTGGCTGACGGGTCTCAGATACCCTGGGAGGGAAGGCTGTGAGTGAATCCCCATTTATTACATCTTTAAAAAAGCCTCGCCGGGACTGGGAGTCGAACTCACAACCTGTAGCATGAGAGACTAGACCGCTAGCCACTCAACCACGGACTCCCACGTATGTATTCAAAAACTACTAAAATAATAACGGTTCCTAATATGTATTTCAAATGAACTATTTAAATTTAATTTTAAAAGTTAAATTAAGTTTTCAAAGAAATCTAGTTAACAGTAAACATTTTTTTTTTCATGAAATAGTTTCAAGTTTGAAATAATTAATAACAATGTTAGTTTATAGATTTATAACAACTTAGTTATAAATCTATAACTAACATTCATGTCAACAACTTAGTTACCATTCGGTACGTAATATTGTTTCTAAAATCTAGCCTATTGAATAAAAGAATAACCTGCCTCATCACATTTTTACTTTCACTTACTATATATAGTAAGGGGAAGTATTGCGATCGTGAAAATTTTCGAATTCCAGTTTTAAACGGAAATACACGTTTTAGGGTCCCCTGAGTCCAAATAACCAGGTCCCGCAAAAAGGTCTGTGTGTGTGTGTGTGTATGTCTGTGTGAGTGTGCGTGTGTGTGTGTGTGTGGTAACTCCCGGGCGGGAACGGTAAGTCCTATGAAACTGAAATTTCATATTTAAGACAACTATACGCCCGAGACGTGACAAAACTTTTTTCATCAAAATGAGCTTACCAGAAGATGCACTTTATGACATGCATTTTGCACCTTTTTTCGATTTTCTCGAAAACGGTTCCGACGATTTTGATTAAACTCGCTATATCGATGTAAAATTTAATGGGCTTTAATATCATGTAGGTTTTATTTGGATAAAAATGGTCTGACAGGTCTTAAATGCCGAAATATATAAATTGAATAAATTCGATACCCAACTAAAGGAGAAAACAGAAAAAATATTTTTTTAATGCAATTTTTCGTTTTTGAACATAAGAGCAGTAATATACATGTATGACATACCGTTGGAAAGCTAATGATTTTAGAAAAAATATCATCTCATAAACAAGCTTTTAGAAGTTAATAGAGAGTGATGAGAAGAAGATAAAACTAACTGATTATTTTAGATAATAATATAATAGATTTTTTAATAAAACACATGTTTCTATAGAAATTCAATTTTTTTTTTTTTTTTTTTTTAAGTTAATATATTTCTCTTTATTTCTTTATTTCCTGATCGGCTACGTGAGCCATACATGGGTTTATATAAAAAACAAAGAGAAATTCAATTTGATTAATTCCTTAATAGTTTCACGTATTTTTATCTCTAACTGTATTTGAAAATTCTTTCATTGATTTTAAAAATCAAGGTAAGTGACAGTCGTGTGTTGCCCGCACCAGATTTTTTCATATGTTTATAGGCTTACACCTTTATATTAACTTGTACGATTTCTTTTATAGCATGTTAACTTTTATAAAATCTTTGCGTTTTCCAATAGTATATTATACATCTATAGCGGCTTAAGGTTTTCAAAAATAAGGTACTGCGTAAAATATTTTGTCAGAATTGAGATGAGGCCATGGAGAGTTTAGAAGATTGCACAGCGCGGAATTGCGGAGCTTATACCCTGTGAATATAATTCAGTTGAAAGCATCGCTGAGACACAAATGGGCGAGTGAAGTTGTCGGGCTCGGTGAGGAACGGATCCCGAGAAAATTGGTATATGCTGAACCGACTGGTATGCGTCCGAAAGGTAGACCGAAGCGTCGATGGGAGGATTGCGTTAAGGCTGATCTTGGGGACATGGGCTGGAACGGTGATCACTGGACGAGTCTGTGTAAGCGGAATTGGGTGGTATCGGCATCGAACCTTCGGGTTCGGTAATCCTATTATCATTATTATTATTATTATATTATACATCTATGTAACTGCTTATATTTCGGGAATAATTTGTTGATGACTCGGTTACAGAAAATTTAATTTTAAAGAAAAGTTAAATTTCGATGTATGTCACTTCCAAAACTTCAGGAAAGAATGTCCTAAACGTTGGTGAAAACCGTATCAAAACCTTGGAGTTGAGAAAGAGTTTGTGGATACCAAAATCGAGTTAACATGTTATATATAGAGAGAAAATGAAGATAAATAATCCCGTGCGCTCTAAACATGAGGTAGATGGATATTAAAACAGAACTCAATATTTGTCTAAGACTTCCATTAGCAGAGGAAGATAAGGATCCTTAGAGTTAAGCCCCATCTCCCTCCCCTTCTCCCCCTCCCCCAGCGATATAAGAGCATTTTCTTCGCTAAGTCCTCCCTCCCTTCTTCCACTCCCCTCTCCCCCCCTCGATATAAGGACCTTTGTATCTCATCAAGGCCCACCTTAAGGATATCATTGGGAACAATCTTTGCGAAGGGGGAAGGTTCTCGGGAGTGGATGTAGAAGGTGCTCGGCGAAATCCAGGCGCTAATGACTCGATATTACACAACATTTACCAAACTAGAATCTTCTTTGAGATCTCGCGTCTCGGAGCGGATTAATTTACCCCTCTTCATTTTCAACAGTAAAATAACTTTGGCTCTCAAGGGTTTAGCGATACAAAAGGAGGATAGAGGATCACTTAGAAGATTTAAGCGGTTTAAATGGTTTGTCACTATTTCTCTGTTTACCGAATATTCGACGAAAAACATTGCTAGATAATTATTAATATTTACAACTTTATTGTTTAATGCACCAAGTAAATAAGCTATGAGATTAAATACACGAAGAGAAACTGCCCTTTAGCAGCACTCCAGTTGGTAATCTAAACTAGAAGGTCTTGAGGCCATCTTCTTTTCGGCTTTGGAGGATTTTCAGAAATGAAAGAGGAAGCAAGGATTGAAACTAGTGGGTTTGAGTGGGAATGGAGTTTATCATGGAAGGATTGATACCTGGTTCGTGCTAAATCAGCAACATATAAAACATTAAGGTCTTCATAAGCATGAGTTTATTCGTGACGAAGTCGAGAGTGTTGAGGATTTTGTATTGTATTGATTACAGCCCCAAAGCACAACTCTGTAGGTCCAAATAGGCCTTATGATGGTCATGTAGATGAGTCTTTTGTAGTTAAGTGGAAGATTATAGCGTCTGTCTAGTAAGTGTTGGAGTAACCGAAAGCGGCGAGCAGTTTCTTGTTGTTTCAGACTTGTGCGATGATACCATCTTGGACGTTTGTCAAGTAGGAGCTCTAGCTAGCGAATCTGTACAACTGCGACAAGCGGAATATTATTAAAGGGCACTGTAAGGCACGTTGTCATAGGTTTAAGATAAAGGGTAGAGGTTATTTAGTGAGATTTTCTGGAATTCTCCAATTCTGATACGTATCTCAAGGTTATGACGTAGGATTGGAGAGTTTGTGAGGCAATAGATAGATCATTGTTGAATGATATAACACAAGTGCAATCAGTCAATGATTGTTAAATTACCATTCAAGACATGTTTTAGATGATAGCTAAATAATAATAATAATAATAATAGGCTCAGCGAACCCGAAGGTTCGATGCCGATACCACCAAATTCCGCCTACACAGACTCGTCCAATGTTCACCGTTCAAGCCCAAGCCCCCGAGATCAGCCTTAACGCAATCCTCCCATCGACGCTTCGGCCTGCATTTCGAACGCCTACCGGTGGGTTCAGCGAAAACCAAATTTCTCGGAATCCGCTCTTCATCGAGCCTAACAACTTTACTGGCCCATTTGAGTCTCCGAGATGCTATCAAATCAATTATATTCACAGGATACAAGTCCCTCAATTCCGCGTTGTGCAACCTTCTAAACTCCCCAGTGGCCTCATCTCTCTTTGGACCAAATATTTTACGCAGTACCTTATTTTCGAAAACTTAAGCCGTTGTTCATCCTTCAAAGTAAGCGGCCACGTTTCACTTCCGAAAAGAACCGCCGGAAGAATAATAGTTTTATAAATTCTAACGTTTAAGTTTTTAGATAGAAACCGCGAACTAAGTTACTTAGCAACTGAATAATAACACGCATTTCTCGCCTTTGACGGGGACTTTATTTCTTCCTGTATTTCATTTTTTCTTGTTATCATTTAACCTAAATACTTGAATTTCTCAACGTGTTCATAAGTATGCCCTGATACATCAATATCACCAAGATCGTCACCGTTTCTGCTACTAATCATATATTTCGTCTTATCGGTATTTAATTCGAGTCCTATTTCTTTACCGGTTTCTATTCACACATTTGTATTTAGCTGTATGGTTTCCGTGTCTTCACCTAGTAGTACCAGATCATCGGCATACCTATATACTATAGTATTGTATATATACCTATATACCTACATATATGACAGATGATAGCTAAAAGAAAAAAAAAATTCTCACCATACATCAATGAAAACATAAATTAACATTTGCATTTGAAACAATTGTATTCCGTCTTTGCTTTTGCCGTTTACACGTATTGTCTCGGATGTTTCATTTTGTGTTAATGTACCTATATCGTTGAAACGTATACCCTAATATATCAAAATGATCACCATTTATATTACCTACTTGTATTACCGCATTAATCAAAATAAGATACAATAAAGCTAAGGATCCGACACCAACGCTACGCTCCGGACCCCATGCAGATCGCAGTAGGACGACCTCCCCCTCCCCCCTTCCTCTCCAGACAGAACCCTTTATCGTAAGGACCCCATCAGATATCGGACCCCCTTCCCCCCCCTTGGCATCTCGTCAAGTGGCCCTATCGAAGGGATTTGGATAAGGGACCTGGAATAACATACTTTCCCTTCTTAGAGCAAACTGATATCTAAAAATATCAAAAAGCATTTTATGATTTTGTTATATCTATATCATTGATTTATAACATAATATTAAGATATTTTATTAGTTTGAATAGATCATTAAAATTATACAAGAAAAATTGTTTATTTAATTAAATTACATTATTTACCGCTGAGGAAATTATCGGAGACTACCAAAGGGGTTTTAGGCGGAATCGCTCGACTATTGATCAAATATTTCCTTACGTTAAATATTAGAGCAAAAAATCGAATACAACGGTGTATTCCATCAACTTTATATTGATTTTAAAAGGCTTATGATTCAATAGACCGTCAGAAGCTATATAACATCATGATTGAACAGGAAATACCTAGAAAGTTAGTAAACCTAGTAGAGATGTGTTTGTCGGAAACATACCATAAAGTCAGAATCGGTCATAATTACTCCGAAATATTTGAGGTGCGATCGGATTTGAAACAGGGTGACTCCTTTTAAATGTTCTATGTAATATAGCTCTACAATATTTCATAGAAAAGGTGATGTGTACAAGATAAATATGGGTGACAAGATTCGGTTTTGGGGTATGCCGATGATTTGGTACTGCTAGGTGAAGACACGGAAACCATACAACTAAGTGTGTTAATAAAAACCGGTAATATAATAGAACTCGAATTAAATACCGATAAGACGAAATATATGATTAGTAGCAGAAACGGTGGCGGTCTTGGTAATATTGATATATCAGGGAATACTTTTGAACACGTAGAGAAATTCAAGTATTTAGGGTTAATGATAACAAGAAAAAATGAAATCCAGGAGGAAATAAAGTCTCGGTTAAAGGTGGGAAATGCGTGTTATTATTCATTTGCTAAGTTACTTAGTTCGCGGCTTCTATCTACAAACTTAAAGGTTAGAATTTATAAAACTGTTATTTTTTAGAAGTTTCATACGAATGTGAAATGTGGCTGCTTACTTCGAAGGATGAACTACCAATTATATTTACTTTGATGAAAAAATATTTGTTCCGAAGAGAGATGAGGCAACTGGGGAGTGTAGAAGGTTGTGGAATACAACGGATATTGTGGAACTTGTATCCAGTGAATATAATTGATTTGATAGCATTGCGGAGACTCAAATGGGCGAGTAAAGTTGTTGGGGCTGGGTGAGGAACGGATTGTGAGAAAGTTGGTATTCGCTGATCCGAATGGTAGGCTGAAGCGTCGAAAGGAGGATTGCGTAAAGGCTGATCTCGGGGGCTTGGGCTTGAAGGGTGAACATTGGACGAGTCTGTGTAGGCGGAATTTGGTGGTATCGGCATCGAACCTTCGGGTTCGGTAAGCTTATTATTATTATTACATTATGTCCCATAAGGGACATGGTAATAAAGATAAAATAGTTCATTTACACAATGAAATTTATATATATATATATATATATATATATATATATATATATATATATATATATATATATACATATACATATATATAATAAATATACATGCATATATATAAAATATATATGTGTGTGTGTTTTGTATGTGTTCATTAAAGGTTGGGAATGTAATAATAGAAGAGGAGCTAGAAAGGCTAGAAGACAGAATATACTGTTGGACTATTAGCACACTTGCATTTACAGCCATGACTGTTATTAATAGCATAAGCTCTAGTGGACTGAGATTACTATAGGTAGCTGATCTGGAGGTGATTCTTCAAGAGGGTCCTCTGTGGTGTAGTTCCGGAGGAGATTCATTACCTTCGGCCATTAGCTAATTAAAGGAAGAGAAATCTCGAGGTTGGCCATATCTCAACTCTGCTCTTGCTTACATATCTTCCTCTCCAGCCTACGTAAATATTTAGGGGCCAATCATTATAACAATGGGCTAGGCCCAAGGGTTCCAAGCCGTTACCATAGCAACACGATCCTCCCACCTACTTCTCGGCCTACTTGTAACATCACACTTATTAAACTGTGTGTCGTCCACTGTTTATTCGATAATAGGAAGAATAATCAGGAGTAATTTTTTTATAAATTTACCAACGTTTCGGGCAAATGCGAGCCATCATCAGTTCTAGTGTTGAGAGCTTAAACATAAACACACAGGCCCACAAGATTGCTGGCATTAACCAATGTCTAAATATACATAGATGATTTAAAATGAATTTAGTAAGTCGATTATTTCATTTTTTCTTTACTTTCTCCACTTTATACTTCCAGATATTCCATTTCTCCCTGGGTGGGAAGAGCAGTCAATTATAGGTCATGTACAATACTTTATCTATTGCTTTTGCAAGTCAGAGAGAAATACTAAAAAATATTAATTAAGAATAATAAAAACCCAAGTTTAAGTTATTTAAAATTCTTACCATGTTTAACCAGATGTTATTAATATTATTATTTTCCTTTGTAAATAGTTTGGTGTTTATTTATTTACAGTCACTTTATGCCTCTGTGGCTAATCAGACGATGCAACAGTGGGAGTCCTAAACTTTGCCTATCCAGGTTTGATTAGGATAGGGATCTTGAACAAATACCTGACATCGCACAGGCTCGGGACCACATTTTTACGTCCCCTCTTAAGTACTGCATAACTAAGGAGTTTTTATTTCCATTGAAAATCCTTTGGCCACTAGCGAGATTTTAACCTGCAATCTTGGGCATAGAAAGTAGAATCAAACGTGTAATACTAACTCTTAACTGTGTTATTATACATTCACATTTTAAATACTAAGTTTGTTTTTTTTATGGAAACATATTAGTTTCCATAATTTAATTTAAAAACGTTTATGAATAAATATGGCTAAAAATTCATGGGTTTTTTTAAAATGCCTAAAAATGTTTTTACCATTTTAACTCAATTATAAAGTGCCTTAGATATTTGCAAAACATAATAACAGCTAAAAACCACAAGACTAATGTAAAATGGAGAAACACGACAAGCGTTCATCGACTACCGATTCAATTCATACACGAATTCCAACACTCTTTATCAATCTGAAAAATTTCAGGTAAAGTTATTCAGATACCTTCCAATTATTATAGTTAAGGGCTGTTTAGAAAACAACCCAGCAGATGGAGATATTATAACAAAAATATTTTCCACTTGCTTATATATGAAATATATATTAAGGGAAGGTATTGCGATCGTCAAAATTTTAGAATTCCAGTATTCATTCGAAATATACGTTTAAGGGTCCAATTAACCTAGCAAAAGGTCGGTGTAGGTAGGCGTGTGTGTGTGGTTATTCAAGCACGAAAACGAAAAGCCGTACCGCTATGTTTTGACCGGCTGCTTTTGTAAGGCAGCGGTGGCTTAAAACATAATTAATTATTGTGGATGTAATTAGTTGACCGTTGAGAATTACTAGAAGGAATTAGTCCGGGTGGCGGTCATTATATGAAACAACTAAATAGTTTCAACTATTTTATTGTTTGCCAACGTTTCGACCCCCTTTGTGGGTCATCATCAGGGCGCATGGTGGTATGATAGTTCCCATTCACCCACCATGCGTCCTGATGATGACCCACAAAGGGGGTCGAAACGTTGGCAAACAATAAATAGTTGAAACTATTTATTTGTTTCATATAATGACCGCCACCCGGACTAATTCCTTCCAATAATTAATTATTATATTTCAGGATGCTCGCCGCTTTAGGCTGCTTCAACACTTACTAGACAAACGGTCAAACGTTCCTCTGAACTACAAAAGGCTCATCTACATGACTATTATAAGACCAATCTGGACTTATGGAGTAGAGCTTTAGGGCCATCTAATTCTTCCCAGTCCAACCCTTACAATCCAAAATCCTTCGTAAAATTCTCAACGCTCCTTACTGATTTGTCCCGGACCAGGTATCAATCCTTTCATGACAAACTCCATTCTCACTCTAACCCACTAGTTTCAATCCTTTTTTCCTCTTCAATTCCGGATAATCCTCCGAGGCGCCTCAAAAGGAAATGGCCCTAAACTAAAATTTATTTTAACCACAGAGGTAAGTGAAAGTGAAAGTCATGTGTTGTCAGCACCAGATTTTTTAATTCTTAATTAGAAAGTATTTTTTGGGGACAATATCCTCTCTATTAGAGAATTTATGAAGATATAGAAAAACATAAATTTAACTATAAAGGAATTTTCTCAATCAATTTTTTTTTCTTTTATGTTGTGTTACATAATACAACGAGTTAATACGTTAAAAGACAAGGAACAGACTGTAGGAAAACGTCCCATTGATAGAACTCATGTACGTATTCTAAACCAGAAGGTTTCGAATATTTTTAGAAGAAACTATGAAAAACAACAAATAGTGGTTAACTATTTAATGTTTTTTTTAAGATTTTCGGTTCACATTATATATCATCACCAGAAAATTACTAAAAGGTCTGTGATTACATTTTTTAGGAAAGAACCCTGAAAGATAAAAATTAAAATAAGGTATAGAAAAATAAAATTCCTCTTGTTTATCTCTATTAATTTAAAGTATAAATAATAATAATAATAATATTAATAATAGGCTTACCAAACCCTAAGGTTCGATGCCGATAGTACCAAACTCTGCCTGCACAAACTCGTCCAATGTTCACAGTTCAAGTTCAAGTCCAATGTTTCCCCCGAGATCAGCTTTAACGCAATCCTCCCATCGACGCTTCGGCCAGCCTTTCGGACGCCTACCAGTCGGTTCAGCGAGTACCAACTTTCTCGGAATCCGTTCCTCACTAAGCCCAACCCCTTTACGCGCCCAATTGAGTCTCCGCGACGCTATCAACTCAATTATATTCACAGGATACAAGTTCCGCAATTCTGCTTTGTGCAACCTTCTAAACTCACCAGTGGCCTCATATCTCTTGGGACCAAATATTTTACGCAGTACCTTATTTTCGAAAACCTTAAGCCGTTGTTCATCCTCCGAAGTAAGCGGCCACGTTTCACAAACGTAAACAACCGTCGGAAGAATAATAGTTTTATATATTCTAACCTTTACGTTTTTAAATAGAAGCCCCGAACTATATAACTTAGCAACTGAATAATAACACGCATTTCCCACCTTTAACCGGGACATTATTTCTTCCTGGATTAATTTAAAGTATAAATATATTTATGTAAACTAATAACAAAAAAATATCTAGCAGTAAAGCTCTAAAAAGAACCTAACTGATGGGCATTAGTTTTTATTTACCGCTACAACCAAAATAATTATTAAATATCCATAATTTATTGGTAAAATGTTAAAATTTATAGCGAAAGTGAGATGAAAAGAAGATGATGAATTAGCGATTTTTTTCCTTTTAAAAATGAAAAGCAATGATTGGGAAAAGATGAGAAAAATAATGAAAGAAGGGGAAATAATTAAAAAAAACTAATTAATATTGAAAGGCTGCCCTGGACTCCGTCGGCCCTTCAATGGCTGATATTAATTGTTATCCTCAGATCCCAAATAATAACATCATCATCAAAATATTTAATTTTATAATGAATCTCTGCCTCATTATTTGAGAAGCTCGTTCAAGCCAAAAACTACTAAAGCACAATTTTTTCGTAGTTTCTATTTTATCATAGATGAATTTTAATCATTTAGTTTTATCGATACTCTTCATTCAAAGTAAACTAAAATCCTTTTAAAACAAGACTCTGTTTTATTTTATTTGTACTTTCACTTACCTATATATGAAATATATAGTAAGAGAAATTATTGCAATCTTAAAAATGTTCGAATTCCAGTTTTAAACGGATATACACGTTTCAGGATCCCTTAAGTCTAAATAACCAAGTTCCGCAAAAAGGTTTATGTGTGTGTCCTGTGAAACTGAAATTTCATATTTAAGGCATTCCACTTGTCCCTGTTGAACAGATCCTCTAGAACTCTTCCTTGACAAACGTCTCACATGGAATCCGCACACGAGACTGAAACGATAAGAAACTGCTAGCCGCTTCGATTACTTCAACACTTACTAGACAGACGCTCAAACCTTCCACTTAATTACAAAAGGCTCATCTACATGACCATCATAAGGCCTATATGGACTTACGGAGATGAGCTTTGGGGTTCTACTAAACCATCGAATTCTTCCAGTATCTAATCCTTACAATCTAAAATCCTTCGTAAAATCCTCAACGCTCCTTACTTTGTCACAAATAAAATCATCCATAAAGACCTAAATGTTCCATATGTTGCTGATTTAGCCCGAACTAGATATCAATCCTTCTATGACAAACTCCATTCCCACCCCAACCCACTGGTTTCAACCCATGCTTCCTCTTCGATTTCTGATAATCCTCCGAGGCGTCTGAAAAGAAGATGTTCTCGAGACCTTCGTGTTTAAAATAGTTACTGGAGTGCTTCCATTGGGTTGCTCCTCTACAAGTCTGTCTCATGTGATTTTTCTTTTAGCATATTTACATGTTGTAAGATAAATTACAGTTGTAAATTTCAATAAATAAATATTTAAAAAAAAAAATATATATATTTTATATATATATATATATATATATATATATATATATATATATATATATATATATATATATTTAAGGCAACCATACGCCCGAAATGTTACAAAATCAGCTTACCGGAAAAGCTACTTTAAACCATGAATTTAGCACCTATTTACGATTTTCTCTAAAATCGTAAAAAAAGGCTCTAACGATTTTGATTTAACTCGCTATATCGATGTAAAATATTATATGCATTAAGATGATATAGGTTTCTTTCTGTTTGAAATAGTCTGACGGCTTAAATGCCGATATTTTAAATTTTCTTCCTCTAAAGTATGTTCAATTAAGTACATTCGAAAAATTAACCATTTCATGTTGTTAGCATTGATTAAAAACCGCTAAATATATAAGACTTTGATAATAAACTGAACGAGAAAAGCACGAAAGTATTTGTTAATGTTTTTTTTTTTTTTAAAAGATAAGTAGCGTATTGTTTCGCACACCAGATTTCTTTCTTTCAAATGATACTGATTACAACCTGAATTTCGTTCCAAATCGTATTAAAATATTTTATTCCATAATGCTATTAGCATAGTAGGAAAAACGATTATTTGAAACCTAACCCCGTCGAAGCTTCAAAATCACAAGATGAAGATAAATATCCCTGAAATTCCTTGACAGGGTCAAAGGAAATCCTCAATCCTTTCTAATTTTTTTTTCGATTGGCGCGACAGGCCTTGAAGGCCCTTGGCCGCGCGGTGTAGTTTATAGTTTCCCGATGCGATACTCGATAATATTTTATAGGGTAGGGTCATCACTCCCTGCACCTATTTTTCTGACTACCCATCCATTGGCTGACGGGTCCCACATACCCGGGAGAGGTGGTGAGTGAATCTCTATTTAATTGTATGCTTTAAAAAGTCTCGCCGAGACTGGGATTCGAACTCAAACTTTTGGCGTGGTAGGCTAGCCCCACTTTTTACTTACTGTTATAAAATTAATTTTGAGCAGTTATACTGATTTTTTTTCTAGGTTAGCCAAAATCCTTAAAAATGCATTTTATAGGTGGGGTTCACCTGTTGTGAAGTGGCTGGCTTTACAGCCCAATTTCCAGAGTTCAAACCTAGGAGATAGTCGTAAGATTTTTTCAAGGGAGTAACAAAACCATGTTTATGCCGTTCTCGTTAATTAACCCTATCCTCATTAAACCTGGATACACAAAATTTAAGACTCCCACTGTGGACAATACGGTTAGCTACATTGGCATTAAGTGACCTTTCATAAATAAACAAGAAACACACATTCTTTAGGTAATGTCTGGAATTTTATTTACGTTATACTATGAGCGGGGACATATTGAATTTGTTCAAGAAAAAATCTGGTGCGCGCAACACACGACTTTCACCTACCTCCGTTATTTAGAAACGAAATAAATTATTAAAGATTTATTTACATCGAATTTTAATAGAAACATGTGTTTTATTAAATATTCTATTATAGTATTATCTACGACAATCAGTTTCTTTTATAGGCTTTTCATCACTCTCCTGTTACATTTAAGATAGTATACTTTTCTAAAATCTTTAACATTCCAACGGTATATTATTTATGTATATTACTGTTCTTAATTATAATAAAAAATTGAATTAAAAAAATATTTTTGAGGTCTCCTTTAGTTGGATATTGAATTTGTTTAGCATGCATATTTAGCTGTTTTTAAGCAATGCTAATCAGACGATATGGTTAATTTTTTCGAATCTACAAAATTAAAAGTACTTGAGAGAAATTTTAGAGAGACTTTCACTTACCTCCATTTTTAAAATCAATGAAAGAATTTTCGAATACAGTTAGAGATAAAAATACGTGAAGCTATTAAAGAATTAATTAAATTGAATTTCCATAGAAACATGTGTTTTATTAAAAAACTATTATATTATTATTTAAAATATTCAGTTAGTTTTATCTTTTTTTCCTTACTCTCTATTAACTTTTAAAAGCTGGAGTATAAGATAATATTTTTTCTAAAATCTTTAGCTTTCCAACGGTATATAATACATGTATATTACTGCTCTTATGTTCAAAAACAAAAAATTGCATTAATTTTTTTTTTTTTCAGTTTCTCCCTTTAGTTGTTTTTTTCAATTCGCACAACCTACATATTTACCTGTTTTTCATCAGTGGTAACAAGATAATATAGTTATTTTTATGGAATCAACAAAATTAAATGTACTTTAAGGAAAGAAAGTTTAAACTATCGGCATTTAAGCCCTGCTAGAATATTTCAATCAGAATGAAGCATACATGATATTAAAGCCCGTCCAATTTTACATCGATTTAGCGAATTTAATCAAAATCGTTAGAGCCGTTTTTGAGAAAATCGTAAATAGATGCAAAACGCATTGTATAAAGTGCCTCTTCTGGTCAGCCGATTTTGATGAAAAACTTTTTGTAACATCTCGGTTCGCATAGTTGTCTTAAATATGAAATTTCAGTTTCATAGTGTGACATTGTTTCATGGATTAAGATCCAGCTCCGTTATAGAAAATAAAATTAATTAAGATGCTATACTTTATTTTCTTTGTCAGCGGCATACAAGCATACGGCATACATCTAATATGGTAGATATATCTACCGTAGATATATCGGTACATACATCTAAAATTAATAAATAATAACCAGGTTTAAAATTAAAAATCTGGTGCGGGCAACACACGACTTTCACTTAACTCCATTTTTAAAATCAATGAAAGAATTTTCAAATACAGTTAGAGATAAAAATACGTGAAACTATTAAGGAATTAATCAAATTGAATTTATATAGAAACATGTGTTTTATTAAAAAATCTATATATTATTATCTTAATTAATCAGTTAGTTTTATCTTCTTTTCATCACTCTCCATTAACTTCTAAAAGCTTGTGTATGAGATGATATTTTTTCTAAAATCTTTAGCTTTCCAACGATATATCATACATGTATCAGTCTGGTATACAGTATCATCAGTCTGGCCATAGACGGCAAACCGTTAACATCGTTCCTGTGTCTCTCTCTACATCAGTCGCTTTTGTTATCGTAATTCTCCTTCTTCTTTCAGAGTTGTGGTAATTATAGTCATATATATCTGTATCTCTCATAATTACATTATTTAAATCACCACTTCAAAGAAAGAATCAGTGAAAAAGTTCGGTGTTTTATTCTGAATAGGCTGGCTGTACTCAAGTTAATCCCTAAGCCTTAGAGTATTAAAGGACGTTGACTCAGGCCTTTATTGATAAACACCTTTCTCTCGTGAGTACAATTAATATAATTTTTTATTCAAAATCAAAATGGCTCAGTGCTCTATTTGTGACGCCGTGATTGCCAGGGACGAGAAGAGCAGCGTGAGTTGCAGTAAATGTCGCGTAATTTTTCACGGTAAATGCTGCAATTTATCCGATAAAGAAATTGAGGCTATCAAATCGGCTAAAAAATCGTGGTTATGTTCAAAATGTGACCTAGGAAAAAAGTCTGGGGCAACCGCTGAAAAACCGTCATCACCTACAGTTAGTAGCTTAAAGCACGTCAAGGAACCAACCCCTTCCGACATACTCTTAGCGGTGAATAAACACGGCGACCTCGTCAATGAAGAGATAAAAGATCTTAAATCGTCTCTTGAAAAATATGGGGAGCTGAGCTTTGAGCTAAATGAAAGGCTCACCAAAATTGAAAATCATTTAGAGGGCCAAGCCAAGTATTTAGAAGAATTATCTTCTGAAAACAAAACATTAAAATCGAAAGTAGGCGAATTAGAGGTTCGCTTAAATAAGGCTGAACAGGGCCTACTGCGCAGGTCACTGGAAATCAGAGGCGTGCCGGTCCGTGCGGGCGAAACCTCTGCGGCTCTGGTAACCAATGTAGCGGCGGCCCTCGGAAATAAAATTAAAATGGAAGACCTGGACACGATTGAACGACGAAGGCAGAGAAAGGATGACCCGCGACCGCCTCCCGTCATCGCTCGGTTCGTCAGACAGACCATAAGGGATGAGCTGATTAACAGTAGGAAGATGAAGAGAGACTTCTCTACGAGAGATATAGGTTGGCAGGAGAATGACTGCCACCGGATATACCTCAGCGAGGAGATGACCCCTACCAACAGGCACCTCTATTGGCTCGCTCGTCAGAAGAAGTCAGCTGGTAAGCTGAAGTATGTGTGGTTCGCGGGCGGTAGGGTGCGCTGCCGTAAGGGCGACGGCCAACCTGTCATCTATATTGACCATTCTCAAGACCTCGATGTTTTTGGCTGACACCTGTGCTCTCGTCTACTGACTAGCTCCATTCCTAATTTTGCCTACGATTCTTCTCTTCAATGTTTTATCGCGATATCATTATCTTATTATTTCTTAATTTTCATTTTAATCACAAAGTCAAAAGTTTATTTAATTTTTATTAAGGATATTTATGCTTTTATCAAAGTTATTTTTAATTTTAACGAAGTTATTTCCGTTTTCATCAAAGTCATTTTTATTCTATTAGTACTAAAGTTATTTTTATTTCTATTTAAGGTGCTTTATTTTTTGTCGAAGTATATTTTATTTCTATCAAAGGCTATTTTATTTTCATCAAAGATTCTTTGTTTTGTTTTCTCTTTCAAAGTCTATTTTACATTTATCAAAACTTATCTTATTTTTATCACAGATAGTTATTCAGCTACTATATTTTTTATCAAAGTTTTTCTCATTCTATTCTTACGAAACTTAATGTTATTTTTGTATAAGATGTTTGTATATTTTGTCATATTTCATTTTTACTTTTATCAAAAACTATTTTGTTTTATTTATATCAAAGTTTATTTCATTTCCATAAAAAATTATATTATTTTTATCAAAGTTTATTCTTTTGTTATCACAGATATTTATAATGTCATCAAAGTTATTTTCATTCTTATGAACATTGTTTCTTATACAATTTTAATTATAGTTATCTTCATTTTTATTATATATATTTGTATTCTTTATGGAAATTTACATTGTATATGTCAGGTTCACTATATTTTATTTAAATACTATTATTTAGGTGTATGTGTACGAGTATATGTGTATGTGTATATTTATGTGTGTATGTATGTATATATAGTTTCGTTGGCATTTATCTTTCAGATATTTTTAAATTCATTATTGTTCATCAATATCATCATTCATTATCTTAGCTACATCGTTTTCCTATTGTCTGTATTCTTTCTCCTCCATCCCTATGTCTAGTATCCTAAACGTCTTTCATGTGAATTCCCAATCCTTGCCGGCTTATTATGACGAATTCCTCCATTATTTTACCCGCAATTTTTATCATATCATCGCAGTCTCCGAAACCTGGTTGAAACCCTATATCCCCTCCACCGCTGTCTCTCTACCTGAATATTCCTTTATACGTCATGACCGAATAGGCCGTACAGGCGGAGGCGTCGGTCTTTACATCCATAATAGCCTAAAATCTCGCATATTAGAAGTCTCAACCCCATCCGACCAACCACATATTGAATTCCTTTTTTTGGAAATTACATGCAACACCCATCCTATCCTAATCGCAGTTGTGTACCGCCCTCCTCTCATTCCTTTTGACGCTCCATTCGAAACAACCCTCTACAATTATATTCCTCTCTACAATAATATCATAATTTCCGGCGACCTTAATACCAATATCCTTTCCGATTCCAATGACAAACAGTACCTAGAAAATCTTCTCTTTTCTCTCAACCTTTATCTTGTTCCTTTTTCCCCGACACATCATACACGATGTTCTGACACTTGGTTAGATGTTCATATTATTAATTCTACGCAGAACCTTCTCTCCCAATCTCAATTGCCAGTCCCATTTCTATCCTCCCATGACTTAATCCAGATATCATATAATATCCCTACACCAGAAATCCTTCCAAAAATCATAACTTTCCGTAACATTAATTCCCTCACTCGTGAAGACATCCTACCCGACCTTGAAAGCATGAAATGGGACGATATATATTCATGTTCCTCCATTGACGCCATGGTCGACATCCTCACTTTCAACCTGACCACCCTCCTTGACAAATATGCTCCCCTAAAAACCCGTACCTTCCGTCGCAGACCTGCTCCATGGATGTGTCAAGAAATAAGAGAACGTACAAGGCAAGCAGAGGACTATGAAGCGTTCAAGGCCCTCCGAAACTTGACACAAACAACAGTAAGGCGAGCGAAGTCCAACTATTTTCAAGAAGCCCTGTCCTCCGCTCCTTATCCTAAATCCAGATGGCAACTTCTTCGTAAACTCTCTCTCTGTAAATCCTTTACCTGTTCAGTCTTCCCGGTATCACCCAATGAACTAAATTCATACTTCTTACCCGGCTCCTCCAACATTTCACCAGCCTTCTCTCCTAACTTATCCCTTTCATCATCATTCGATTCCGACAACTTTATTTCTCCTACATTTCACCAACAGACCTCATATCTTCCATAATGAAATCCCGTGCTAATTCCTTAGGTTTCGATGGAATTCCGGTAAAATTGCTAAAATTATGCCTTCCAGAAATCCTGCCAGTCCTTCTTTTCATCTACAATTTTTCCCTCCAAAATTCAGTTTTCCCTGCTTCCTGGAAACAAGCTTTGGTCCATCCTATAAACAAAATCTCTAACCCATCTTCCCCTAAAGACTACCGACCTATATCCATCCTATCGAACCTTTCTAAACCTCTTAAACGGATTGTACAATCCCAGGTATCCAGTTTTCTTGAAAAAACCAACAAACTTAATCCTTACCAATCCGGCTTCCGACCTGGCTACTCCACGCAATCCGCTCTGACCAAAATCACAAACGATATTTATACCGCTATAGATGAAAAAAGATTAACTGTCCTTATACTTTTAGATTTTACCAAAGCCTTTGATTCCCTCAACCATTCGATCCTTTTCTCTAAATTAAAATCATTATCCTTTTCCAACAGTTCAGTTCGATGGTTTCAATCCTTTCTTTCCAACCGCACTCAAGCGGTTGTCATTCCTAATCAACCCCTATCTGATTTCCTTGACCTAACCTCAGGCGTTGCCCAAGGCTCGAGTATTTCACCCCTTCTGTTCAATACTTACATCAATGACCTTCCCAATTCAATCCCCCGCTGTTCCTACCACCTATATGCTGACGACCTCCAAATCTATTTATCCTTCCCACCCTCCGAGTTATCTGTAGCATTTGCCAGTATTCAGGAGGACCTAGATGGAATCAGTGCCTGGGCAAACCTGAATAACTTGAGGCTTAATCCTACAAAAACTCAGGCCATCCTTATTGGTTCCAAATCCCTCCTCCGATCTATCACCACCCTTCCTCCGCTTTTGCTTAATGATCATCCTATTGTTTTTAGTTCCTCTGTTAAAAACCTTGGCATCATCATCGACCAAAACCTATCCTGGAAACCCCAAATTGCCCAAATTTCCCGTCGATCAATTAGTACCTTGAAATTATTCCACCGATCCCGACATCTCCTACCACAATCTACCCGTAAACTCCTAGTTTCATCACTCATTTTTCCCCACTTTGACTATGGTTGTGTGGCATGTGGCGACCTCTCGAAGGTGCTCGAGGGCAGGTTGAGAACGATTATGAATTGCTTCTTAAGATTTGTGTTCGGTACCTCGAGACGGTCCCATGTATCCCACCTCTACAACGAGTTAAAGTGGTTAACCCCAATCTTTCGAAGACAATATTTCCTTGGATCATTCCTTTATCAAATCATAAACTCCCACCATCCATTTTATGTCTACAGCCTTCTGGTATTTAAATCCTCAACCCATCACCAGGAAACAAGATCGCGTCTGTCTGACCTCCACACTCCTTTCCATAGAACCAAAAAATATGACTGCTCAGTTTTAGCCCGTTCCACTGCCTTATGGAATACTCTCCCTTCAAACATCCGTCATGCTCCTTCCCTATCATCTTTTAAACCCCTCCTCTTTCAATACTTCCTTTCTCTTCAGACAGATGTTAGCTATTTTTTTTTATGCCAACTTATGTAAGGTAAATTTGATTTTAATGCACTTACTTTAATGAGATGTAAAAGTTACATTTTATGTTTATTCTTATTTATTTATTTCTTTAAACTGTAAATAGAGATGGTACTCTGACCCTTTTTTCATTTTTTCATTATTGTATTATTTAATTGTAGTTGTACATTGTTTTTGGCCAGTTATAATTTATTATTTTGTTCATAATTGTTATTCTCAAGGGACCTTGTCCCAGAATAAAGTTTTTTTTTTCTATTCTATTCTATTCTATATTACTGCTCTTATGTTCAAAAACGAAAAATTGCATAAAAAAAAATATGTTTTCTCCTTTAGTTGGTTATCGAATTTATTCAATTTATATATTTATCTGTTTTTCATCAGCGTTAACAAGATAATCTAGTTATTATTATTGAATCTACAAAATTAAAGGTACTTTGGGGAAGACAATATAAAATATCGGCATTTATGCCCTGTCAGACCATTTTTATCCAAATAAAACCTACATGATATTAAAGCCCATTAAATTTTACATCGATATAGCGAGTTTAATCAAAATCTTCTTAAATATAAAATTTCAGTTTCATAGGACATACCGTTTCCGCCCGGGAGTTACCACACACACACGCACAGACCTTTTTGCGGGACTTGGTCATTTGGCCTCTGAAGACCCTAAAACGTGTTTTTCCGTCGAAGACTATAATTCGAAAATTTTCACGATCGCAATACTTTCCCTTACTAAATATTCCATAGATAGGAAAGTGAAAGTATAAAGTGTTTGGAAGTGAATGAGAAGGAGTGAAGTAGCAGTAGCGTTAGTGAAGATGATGAAGGGGCGTGTCGAGTCGAGTAGGAGTGAGTGTAGAGTGTAGAGTAGAGTAGGGGAGTGTGTTGGGAGTCGCTCGTGCGGAAAGTACCAACTCCCTTTCTTTTATTTTCCTACCCTGCCTGAATTCAGAAACCAACAATACAGCATCTCACAGTCCTCTCACGTAGCCTATGTTTTCCTTAAAAAAATAAAATAAATAAAAATGAGGTTGCTTCCGTAAGGAAAATCTAAAAATAGAGGTGTGACATCTCACGCTTCAAAGGCGACTTCCAAATAGAGAAACCATATCGAGATTTTCATGAAAACTAATATACATATATTTCTTATTACTATAGTTGAGTAAAATAATTTTATTTTGGATTTGAATTTTATACCGGTAAACAAATAGGTCTGGAATGCCGATAAGACGAAATATATGATTAGTTGCAGAAATGGTGGCGATCTTGATGATATTAATATTTCAGGTCATACTTTTGAACACGTAGAGAAATACAAGTATTTAGGTTCAATGATAACAAGAAAAAATGAAATCCAGGAAGAAATAAAGTTCCGGTTAAAGGTGGAAAATGCGTGTTATTATTCAGTTGCTAAACTACTTAGCTCGCGGCTTCTGTCTAATAACTTAAAGGTTAGAATTTATAAAACTATTATTCTTCCGACGGTTCTTTACGGATGTGAAACGTGGCCACTTACTTTGAAGGATGAACAACGGCTTAAGGTTTTCGAAAATAAGGTACTGCGTATAATATTTGGTCCGAAGAGAGATGAGGCCACTGAGGAGTTTAGAAGGTTGCCCAATGCGGAATTGCGGAGTTTGTATCCTGTGAATATAATTGAGTTAATAGCATCGCGGAGACTCAAATGGGCGCGTAAAGTTGTTGGGCTCGGTGAGGAACGGATTCCGAGAAAGTTGGTATTCGCTGAACCGACTGGTAGGCGTCCGAAAGGTAGGCCGAAGCGTCGATGGGAGAATTGCATTAAGGCTGATCTCGGGGGCTTGGGCTTGACCGGTGAACATTGGACGAGTCTGTGCAGGCGAAGTTTGGTGGTATCGGCATCGAACCTTCGGGTACGGTAAGCCTATTATTAAACTTCAAGTTGAGAATAAAGACGATAAAGTATATTTTAAATAGTATAAAATAGAAAAGTTGCGGGGCTACTAATTATCACACACTGTCACATTAAAAAAAATAGCATAATAACACATCCTCTAACACTCTGCCATATCCTTTATTAGAGACCATAAGGAATTTCATCTTCCCACCTGACAAAGGTTTATATTGAAGAAGACAAGACAGCGATGGGAAAGGCCAGCCCAATTTGTTCCGGAAGTACCCGGGGGAGGTCCTCATGCTAATCCCGAGCAGTGAAAGTACATGACAGTGGTTGACAGTACGTGACAGCGGGCGACAGCTCGTTAGTCCTCCCGGCCAGAGGGCCACAGCTGTCAGCGCCTCTCAGGATGTAGGGATTGCTTGGGGCATTGGGGCGATGTAAGGAAGAAAATGTTGTGAAGCACCAAGACAATGGAAAATCCTTGGAGTCACTAGCTTTGTTTCATCTAATTAACTTTATTTTTCTTCTTAAATTAAATATCTGAATTTCTGTCAATAGACTCTACAAGTTTGATCATGTATTTTGTCTTCTAGTATATTTACTAGTTGTTCTAAGTAATACGGCTGTAAATTTCAATAAATAATAAAATAAAACACTTTTAATCTCATAAATGATTTGTATAATCATGCAGAATTATTTAAATCATTAAATAAAATTTAAAGTTATGTTAGAAATGTTTTATAGAATTGACCATTTAGGATTTGGTTTCAAATCTTGAAGGTCACATATGTAATTAATAAATACATAAGTTAGCAATAAAAAAGGAAAAACTGTTGCCATTAAGTTAGATTAATAATTACATAATTAACTATTATCATCATAAACAATCACAATTAGCTATACAAATGCAATTAATTTATAAAAAATATATTTATAATTTGAAGGTTGTTTTCTCTTTGTTATTATCGAACGATAAAGCTGATTATTTTGAAAATTTTCATTTATTAATGATCATTGTGGTTCTCTTCGTCTGAATAAAAATACACTCTGGGTTGGACTGTGTATAGGATCACTTGAAAAAAGGGACGGGATTGTAGAGAGAAAATAATTAGACGAAATCTAAACCAAATAAATTTGGCTTACCAAAGTCGAGATTGTGAAGTTGTGCGTAAAGCCTTGTGAGTCCAGAGAAAGCTTTAGGAGACTTTGGAGATTTCGAACGAATCGGTTGAGAAATCTTCTGCCTGAATTCACTCTTATTTGGAAGTAAAAGGAAAAAGCAAAAAAAGGTCCTTTGAAATAAACGTCATAAGGAGGAAAAAAAAAACGGCTTGAATGAAAAATAAAAAACTGAAAGACAATTCAGCCGTGAACCGTATAAGGAAGGCATAAGGGCCTTTAACATGGAAAAAAATAAGTTATCTCTTCCAAGATGCAAATCAAACATAAAGAATTATTTGGAAAACAGGGGGAGGGGTGTTAACGAATAGAGCGCACTCTATCTATTTTAAAATGGACGCCTAATGGCGTAAATAATTATCTTATACATCCTATGTAATTTAGGATTCGTAAATCGTTGTATCTCTTTTGTAGAAATTTGACTACTTTCACTTACCTATATATAAAATATATAGTAAGGGAAAGTATTGCGATCGTGAAAATTTTAGAATTCTCGTGTTCAACGGAAATATTCGTTTTAGGGTCTCCTGAGTCTAAATAATCAAGGCCCGCAAAAAAGGTCTGTGTGTGTGTGTTTCCATGTGTGGTAACTCCCGCGACTAAACGAAAAATCTTGTGAAACTTTAATTTCATTTTTAAGACAACTATACGCCCGAGATGTGACAAAAACTTTTTTTATCAAAATCAGCTAACCATATGAGCCACTTAATACCAAGCATTTTGCACCTTTTTACGATTTTCTCAAAAACAGCTCTAACGATTTTGATTAAATTCGCTATATGAATGTAAAACGTAATGGGCTTTTATATGATGTAGATTTGTTCTGATTGAAATAGTCTGACAGGGCTCAAATGCCGATATTTTAAAAATATAAATATATCTATGATTTTATATTATTAATATTGTAATCCATACTTCATTATAAAATATATTTTAATTCCTATATAAATGACCTTCCCAACTCCATCATTGCTCCCACCATTTGTACGCTGATGATTTCCAGATCTACCTATCCTTCTCTCCCTCCGAGACATTATTAGCATTTTCGAAGATTCAGGAGGACCTGGATAGAATCAGCGCCTGGGGATATCTGAATAAACTCAAGCTAAATGCCACGAAGACGCAAGCAATAGTAATAGGTTCCAATTCCCTTATCAAATGTCATACCTACTTTCCAAGTCTAATCCTTAATAATTACGTTCAGTTCCACTGTCAAAAACCTAGGTATCACCATCGACCAATCCCTCTCCTGGAAACCACATATTGCCCAAATTTCCCGAAGAACATTAAGTACTCTTAAATTTTTCCATCGCTCCCGTCATCTCCTCCCCCAATCCACTCGTAAGCTCCTCGTATCCTCACTCATTTTCCCCCACTTTGACTATTGTTGTGCGGTGTATGACGGCCTCCCTGCTGTGCTTGAGGACAGACTAAAGCGCATTATGAACATTTCCTTAAGATTTGTCTTTGGTACTTCAGGGAGGTCTCATGTTACCCACTTATACGGTGAATTAAAGTGGCTCCTCCCCTCAAACCGCAGACAATATTTCCTTGGATCATACCTCTACCAAACTATTAACTCCCAGCATCCTTCCTACATCTACAGTCTCCTTCAATTTAAATCCTCAATCCACTCACTTGAAACTCGATCGCGACATTCTGACCTTTACCTTCCTACCACAGAACCAAAACTTTTAATCGTTCCTTTATTGTTCGCTCTACCACACTCTGGAATTCTCTACCAACCCATATCCACCGTGCTGCCTCTTTATCCTCATTCAAATCCCAACTTTACCTATACCTTCTGTCATCCCAAATAGACGATTAGCAAATGTGATGTCAATTTTATCTAGAAATCTACATTGAATAAATGAAGATTACCGTTTGCGCCCAAATTTTAATTTGATTTTGTTTAAATAAAATTTTCATTTTCTCATAAGATAAAATTTAGAAGATATATATTTTTATTAATTTCCTTGTTATTTTTTATGTATATAACTCCTCATTGTAAATAATTGTAATTTTAATAATCATTGTAAATAATAATTAATCATGTTTTTATTGTCTGTTGGCCAGACATATTATATATTCAGATTGTACATAACTGTTATTCTTAGGGGACCTAATCCCAGAATAAAATTTTTTTTCTATTCTATTCTATTCTATTCTATATTGGAGCCATGTTTTTATAGGTCTTTAAATTTAAAGACTTTTAATATTTTTTTGCTCTATATCATACTATTATTATATATATTATTTGTTAAATATATACATCTTGTACAAATTTAGTTGAATATTCTTAATATCACTTCACACACATTGATTCTGAATTTTATTTTATTTTAAAAAATAGACGGATATGAATATCCATTTATGAAATATTCAATCAGGTGAGCATACAAAGTAAAATATAATGACATGTTTTCATCACAAAACAATATGGTGGTGACTAAAATAAAATTATAAAAATTAACAAATTACATAAAATATAAATAATAATTATATATATATATAATAATAATATATATATATATATATATATATAATATATATATAGAGAGGAGAGAGAGAGAGAGAGAGATTTTTAGAATACATATATGGGGAAAAACGTATATAAATAGTTACCAAAGTTTACAATAATACAAGTGGTCTCTTATATTATATTAGGCAACAATTATCCAGAAAATAATTTCTTTACATCACTTTTCTTACAAGTAAAAATATCAATTTTATCAGAGTAATTATTGCATATAAGAAGCAGCTCAGGCAATCCCTGATGCAATAAATAATTTCTAGACTGGTATTGCACTCTAAAAGGAAGAGGTGACCTAATATTGTGATGAGGAACGTTGATAGGTATCATTCCAAGTAATTCCGAACAAATGTGCTATTGTTTAGAAGTTTGACAATGAACATAATATTTAATTGCATTCTTCTCAATTCTAATGATGGTAATCTTACATTATTTCTAATATTACCATAATCAATTGCTTCCAAGCTGCAACCCATTTTATGTGCTATCAGTCTTAAAAATTTATTTTGAACACTTTCAATTTTCTTATTGTAAACATCATAGTAGGGCGACCATACAATACTACAGTACTCCATAATAGGTCTAACCGTGGTTACGTATAGTATTTTCAAACTATGAAAGTTTTTGAATTTTTTGGTTGTTCTGTATATAAAGCCAAGTAATTTATAAGATTTGCTACAAATATTTTCTGCATGAATTTTATATCATAGTAGCCAAATAACAAATAATAAGAAAAACAACAAATAATATCTAAAAAAATCAATAAAAGAAAAACAAAAAAAATTAACTGAACTATATTATAACACTTAATTGGCGTGAGGATCACCATTATTCCAGACATAGACTACAATCGGGTTCCTCACGTCAGAGCAATAGCTGAGCTTATACATTAATATTAAATAATATGGTATGAAAATAATATACATTAGCCTATCTGTGGATGTTAAGAAAGTAGCCAAAACTTGAGATGAAAACCCACTACCACTGCTGGAAAGATGCAATCTCGACTTTATCAACTCCTCCAAGGTCGATGACCTAAAACCAAAGAAACATGCAATATTGGCCATAGAAGGCTGTTATACTGGCCACTACCCCACAGGTGACCCCCGCAACAACTATCTGTTAAATGCATAAACTGATATGTACAGAATAAGAAACTCTTTACGGACTGCAAAGGTACATTTTTTTCTTCCGATAACTAAACTCTGACAGTGCCCTCGGACACCTGGAAGATAAGATAGAACCGGACTGGCCGGACGCCAGAGCATCCATCAGCGGGCGGCTATTACGGCCCAATATCTCTCTCGTTCCAGTTCTTGGAGTGCCTTCCAGAAGATCCTGCCCCGGGGGTGGACCGATATCGGTGGAGGTCATCGGATCTGCCCCAGTGAGCGCTATCTTTATCAATCTAGCTCTGATTTCGATAGCGGTGGGAGGGGGGGGCAGGATAGAATCGATACTACGCGAGCCGAATGGAACGTCGATAGTGAAAAGTATCAGTCAAAAAGAGAGGGATCATGCTCTGAAATGCACCTCTCCCCCCTACATGTGTTTTGGGATTTATTGAAATGATGACATTTAAAAAAAATGCACTTATTGGCCTAGCTGTCGTAATGAATGTTCTCAATTTATGTATAATTTAGAATAACTAAATTAAATTCAAGCCAAGAATTTAATTAATAATTTAATACTTATAATTATTTTATTTCATACCCATAGCTGAATAAAATAACAAAATCCTTGATATTTTACATTAAAAACAATAACAATCTTAACAAAATCGTATAATTCCGCAATTAAATTGCACAATATTATTAATATTAACTCAATCTAGTCTTATTTGAAGTCAATTTTCACTGAAATAGTCAGACGAAGGGCCATCTCCACGTGGTTTTGCTGGACTTTTGCTCTTCTGCAAGTCATTAATAAGTCTTTCTAATCCCAACAAATGAACTTTCGTAATTTTTGGGACATAACAGATTAGCTAAAACAGAAACAATCCTGCTCTTGGGATTGACCACAACAGCGCTGTTTCTTCGTTTTCAAGAGTCTCCGAGTCTTTTGTGAGCTCTCTCCCATCTTTTTAATATATCACTTCGAGCGAGAGTTATTATTGTTTGGAGGTCTTTGCCTCAACAAGAAGCGCGTTACAATGGCCACTCAGATGATAGAGCAAGTTAAGACGAAGGCATAGATGTAGAAGATAGAAGGCTACAGAAGATAGATATACTCAATGGAAGCCAAGTAATGAGTCGCATCTCGGCAGGGAACTGATTAAAAGTTGCCGGGGTTAATCTAGAGCCGTTGTGGAATTGAACCTGGTCCTCGGAGGAGCTCCTGCCCTTTGAATACCCCCAGGAGGTGGCGGCTCCACTCACATAAAAGAACTTGAGGCAGCGTCAACCGACTTAAGTAATTAACGAACTTTCGTAATTTTTGGGACATTACAGATTAGTTAAAACAGAAACTAATTGTATGTTCGATGGGATGAAAAATCGGATGTAGTTGATCACTTCATTAAAATAATAAGCTGCTTAGTAAGAGTTTTAGGACCGCAAGAAGTTCATTTTTGTAATAAGGATGTTAGAAACAAATTTTAGAAATATTTCTTGATGTACGCTGGATGATGTAGTCAGCCTTGAAACTGGTTACAGGACTGAGCTGATGGCAGAGAGATATAGCTCCACATGTCCGTAAATGACTGTGTCCAGATCTCAAGGCTTACCTAATAAACGTTAATAAATAGAAAAAAAATAAACTAAATAAAAAAATACTCCTCAAAATTTGGGAGCTTACGTTTCAAGATATGTAGAACCTGAATAATGAACATTAAAAAAAATCCGCGTGTCCGCCGTCCGCTTTTCATCGAAATTGCAGAAACATTCTTTTTGTTTGGCTCATACAACGATAATTCTGACTCTTAGACGTTGATATCGGCCGATTAATTTCAAAACGGCGGCCCATCAAAAATTATTTAATTCACTAACTGAGTTATTATTGAAGATAGACAAAAAATTAATCATGTTCTTTTTAAACAAAGACACCGCGAATAGTTATGGAAACGATGTAAAAAATAAAATGAAATTTTACTAATAAATACGCCTACGACTGTTCGCCCATCATGCCTGTATACTGGGTTGTGTCACATGAAATGTCCGTTTTCAAGGTAAAGGATTTTTATTAAAAATGTGATATGAAAACAAGAGATTTTTTATTCGAAGTATTTACTGTGAGTCCTTTAACTGTTTGGTAGGGGTTTTCTTCTACTGTATGTTTGAGGACATCGTTGTCTATTACGGACGGAGGTCTTCCTCGGGGCAAGTTTTTTAAGTCGGTACCCCAAGCTGAAAACTTAGCAAACCAACGGCGAATGGTCCGTTCATTAACACTCCCTTCCCTAAAGGCCTTGCAAATATTTCTAGCGGCTTCAGCTGCTGAATGGCCGAGTTTAAACTCGTACAAAAATATTACTCTAAAATCGCGTGTTTCCATGTTCATATTTGGAGGTATACTAAAAAGTGGGCAATTGATTGGGAAGCTAATGTTTATAATACAAAGGTAGAGAATTAGTAACTGTTTACTTTAAATATGTAAACATTCGGAAGAAAACAACAGAGACCTGCAAAATCATTTTTTTGTATTTCAAAAACTATTAAAACGTATAATTCATATACGCGCTGTAACTCCGTTTTGTTTCGAAGATAGAGAAAAAAATAATGGTGTTTTGAAATCAGGATATTTTATTTGAATGGAACTCGGGAAAAAAATTGAAAGTGTAAATAATTTTAATATAAATGCTTTTGGTTTATTATATTCAATAATTAACCTTTGGAATTGACCACAACAAAGTTACCCTTTTTCTCCCTTACAATTTAAGGCCATACATTTCAAGATACGTAAAACCCGAATAACGATTTTTAAAAAAAATCTCGTTTGTCTAAATAAGTACTGTGATATTCAATAGAAAATTAAAATTCTACAAAACGGAAAAAAAAAATCATTGAAATAGGTTCAGAAATAGCAGAGATATAGCGTTTTGAAATTAGCACTAATTAGACAGACCAATTTAATCTAGTTTCCTCTGAATTATTTACTGTTATTCCTGTCAGTCATTTGCCTTTAAGCAGCAATAGCCTAATTTAGCATTACAGCTGAATATTTTATATCTATTGTACTAACCTTACTTCTGGTAATATATCTCAATAAATCGAATATTAAATTGAATTATTTTATAGTTCACACATCGGATTATACACGACATATATTACTTTCACTTACCTATATCTGAAATACATAGTAAGGGAAAGTATTGCGATCGTGAAAATTTTCGAATTCCAGTTATCAACGTAAATACACGTTTTAGGGTCCCCTGAGTCCAAATGACCAAGCCCCGCCAAAAGTTCTGTGTGTGTGTGTGGTAACTCCTAGGCGAAAACGAAAAATCCTATGAAACTGAAATTTTATATTTAAGACAAATATACGCCCGAGACGTTACAAAACCTTTTTCATCAAAATCAGTTTACCAGAAGAGGCACTTTATACTATGTATTTTGCACCTTTTTAAGATTTTCTCGAAATCGGCTATATCGATGTAAAATTGGACAGGCTTCAATACCATAAGGGTTTAATTCTGATTGAAATAGTCTGATGGGGCTTAAATGCCGATACTTAAAATTTTTTTCCTATAAAGTATTTTTAATTTTGAAGATTATTTAAAAATTACCATATTAGCTGATGAAAAATAGGTAAATATATAAGTTAAACGAATTCGTTATCAAACTAAAGGAGAAAACTGAAAAAAATATGTTTTTAATGCATTTTATTGTTTTTGAACATAAGAACAGTAATATACATGTATGATATACTGTTGGAAAGCTAAAGATTTTAGAAAAAATATTACCTTATACACAAACTTGTAAAGGTTGATTAAGAGTGATGAAAAGTCGATTAAACCAACTGATTAATTTAGATAACAATATAATAGATTTTTTAATAAAAAACATTTTACTATAAAAATAATATTTAATTAATTCTAAAATTTATTCAATCATTTTTAACAGTATTTAAAAATTCTTTAATCGGTTTTTAATACAGAGGTAAGTGAAAGTCGTGCGTTTTCTGCACCAGATTTTTTTATATTATTTAACTGCATACTGCACAGTTATTTATTATTATAATTGTTTCATGTAGAGATTAAGCAAACTGAAGCTAATCATTTTAAATGGGATCAGTATTAGCAAAGTTAGAGCGTATTGGTTTTTGCAGGTCCAAGTTAAATTGTTTGTTTGTTTTATTCGTTTAACGTCACTTTATGCTACTATGGCTAATCGGAAGATGCTACAGTGGGAGTCCTAAAATTTGCCTATCCAGGTTTTATTAGGATAAGGATCTTTAACGAGTACCTGACATCGCACATGCTCGGGACCACCTTTTAACGTCCCCTCCGAAGGGCGGCATAACTAAGGATTTTTTAATAAAATATATGAGGATTATTTAAAATAGCTCTTTATATAACAAGCTGTTTGCCTTTGCTGTATTATAAATACGAATTACTATACCATAAATACGAATTACTGTCAGTACTTATTGATCTTCTTAAAAACGGTAATGTTTCATTACCTCTGTAGCATTTCACTGATTAGAAATAACTGAGTCTCTATTGAGATGTCAACGGGAGAAATAAGTGAGATAACCAGAAGGAAACTTCACCTCAGGAAATGGACCGCGGGTGACCACTCCGATCAAGAGGATAGGGAAGGTTAATAAGCTTAAAACTTGGAACCCAGACAGAAGAAACCACCGCCAAAAAACCCAGCCTAATGAAGTTTGTGCTCCACTTCGTTTGCAGAAGTAAAAACGACCCTTTTCTGTCGAGCGGTTATAGTAACTTTTCCACCAACCATTCGACCAAGTTAGGCCTGGTGGGGTGGGGTCTACAGGACCCCAGGCCAAAGTTTTGTGATTCCCATTGTCCCGATCCTATCGGCTTGTGAAAACCTGTCATTTCCATGCCTAGTTTTTATCCGGCGTTGCTTTAGGACAGTGCTATTGCCTGCACCTCACCATTACTGTTCATTCGGATTGTTTGAAAGTGTGTTTTTCAATTTTTTGAAAGAAATGTTTTGCTATCGTGATATGTTACGCAATTTTTTTAAATTATATTAAGAAGCTAGAATCATTCTTGATAAAGTATCACATGACCAGACTGTCAGAAAATCCCAGACTTCCTCGAGAGCTTCGGTTTAAAGCTCAATTATTATTATTTCTTTAGCAATATTGATGGTTTTTGTTGTTTTATTTTTATCAATTATTGTTTTTTTTTTGACGTTTCTATAGAATAAACTTCTGGTGGGTGAGCGGATCACACCACTCTTACTTACTTCCGATGTTAACATGAATTTGGTCCAATCCCTTATACCATATATACAGCTGATATTCCAATCCATCCTGGTACTGTCCTCACAACTTACGCAGATGACACTTGTGTGTTATCCGTAAATAATGACCAATCTGTTGCTTCTAAAACCCTTCAGTCTCACATTTCTTCCATTGAAGAATGGTGTCAAAAGTGGAGAATTAAAATCAACCCTACTAAATCACACCAAATTACCTTCACCCTTCGTCGAAAACCTATGTCCGCCTGTCCCACTATATCCTTTAGCAATATTCCACTCACTTCAGTTGAACAGATCCGATACCTTGGACTCCATCTAGACAAACGTCTTACTTGGAATCCTCACACTAGACTGAAACGACAAGAAAAAGCTCGTAGATACCGCTTACTACAACACTTACTGGACAAACGATCAAAACTTTCCACATGCCACAAACAATTAATTTATATTACCATCATTAGGCCTATTCGGACATATGGGATTGAGTTATGGGGATCCACCAAACCATCCAATTCTTCCCGCATTCAATCCTTGCAATCCGAAATCCTCCGAAAGATCCTAAACTCCCCTTACATTGTCACCAATAAAATAATTCATAAAGACCTAAATATCCCATTAGTCGCAGATCTAGCCCGAACTAGATATTCCTCCTTTTACTCCAAATTACCCGTCCACTCCAACCCACGTCCGCAAACTCTCATCTCCTATTCCTGATCATCTTCCTAGGAGGCTGAAAAGACGTTGGTCTCGAGACCTACTTAGCTGAATAAACTTTGAAGTGCTACCACTGGGTAGATTCTTCACATGCCGGTTTCACGCCCACTTGATCTATTAGCACATTTACTTAATGTATTTTATGTTATAATATAGTTGTAAATTTCTTTTAAACAAAGAAAAAAAAACATCAATTTAAGATTTTTCAAATGGTAAAATATGAAGATAAGTGAAAGTGAATTGGTTACAGAATTAACTAAATTGTGTTTCGATAGAAACATGTGTTTCATTAAATAATCTAATACCCTTATTACCAACAAAAATCTGGTGCGCGAACAAACGACTTTCACTTACCTCCGTTGTTAAAATCAATTTAAGTATTCTAAATATATTTAAAGACACAAATAAATTGTTAAATAATTAATTATATTGAATTTTAATAGAAACATGTGTTTTATAAAATAATCTATTATATTTTTATCTACTGCGATCAGTTAGTTTTATCGGTTTTTCCTCACTCTCCATTAACCTTTAAAATTCCGTGTATTAGATAATATTTTTTCTAAAATCTTTAGCTATCCAACGGTATATTATATGTACCTCTATATTACTATTCTTGTGTTTATATAAAAAATATGTTTGCACTTTTCTCCTTTAGTTATTTATCAAATTCGCTCAAGTTGCATATTTACACGTTATTTATGAATACTAATAACATGATGTTCCAATTGTTTTGTTTTTTTAAATCTACAAAATTAAGGTAGTTAAGAAGAAAACAATTTTAAATACCTGTATTTAAGCTCTGTCAGACTATATCAATCAGAATGAAAACTCCATGATATTAAAACCCTTTAAATTTTACATTCATATAGCGAGTATCGATTTTTTGAGAAAATCGAGAGGTTCAAAATGCGTGGTATAAAGTTCCTCTTCTGGTTCTCCGATTTTGGTGACTAGGTTATTTAGTCTCAGGGCACCCTAAATCGTATCTTTCCATTAAAAACTAGAATTAAAAAACTTTTAACTATCGCTATATTTTCTCTTGCTATATATTTTATAAGTGGGTATATAAAAGTAAAAATAGAATTTCTATGAAGACCTTAATTGTTGCTTTTGCTAGTGAAGGAAAAAATATAACATTTTGCTTTTATTTCGATAAGTTCGTGAAATGTGCCTAATACACACTCCTGAATTTGTTTCTTGCTTCCCAGTAGGTAGAACGAAATAAATGCAGAGTAGCGACAAGGGTATTATTTCCAGCTAATTTGTTTTGAAACAGTCCAGAGGAGGAGGAAGGTAGCAAGTGCTTGAATTTAATTTAGGAAAGGAAAACCTTCAATGGCAAGTCTCTTCTAGGAATGAGTGCTAGAGGTCGGATCGTGTGTTATTGTTGTTGTTATAAAACTCTGATACAATTTCTAAATGAGCTCTTCCCAGAATGTCTAATACCTTATGAAATTAACATATTTCTTCTACTTATAGCTAAATATTTTTCAAACTTTTCAAAATTTATTTTTTTTTAGCTCCTCGGAATTGATGACTTTCATTATAATGTTACTTTTAGTTGTTCTCTATTCTTCCGTGAATTTAAAACCGCTCCTAAAATATTATTCTGACCAATAATTTTTTTTTTTGCAGAAATGTTGAATCGCGGCTTTAAAAATTTGTTGAGAAAATTTCTCTACCTCTATTAATTTAGGATATTTTGAATCAAACTAACAGAAAAGGACTTGCTTTACATTTTTCGTTATCACAACACATTACTAAGTAGTAAAATAATTTAAAAAACGAGACTTTTAGGGAGTAAAAATTTAAAAAGAGAAAAGACACCTTTGGTTATTATTTTTTTCTAATTTGGCTTAGCTTTTTATCCTACTTTCTTTTAAAGTTATGATCTTGAACTCGTAGTTTTTTTTTTTGTATGATTTTCAAAAATATTAAAAATTTAGAGGGAAATATTGAAAAGGGACTGATTGTTAGTGAAAACTAATGAAACTAAGACACGGTAATCTTCTACACAACGAGTAAAAGTAGCATACGTTTAGCGACTGATACTCAGATATTTCTCTGGTTACAAAACTATTTCTGCGGATAAAAAAGACAAAGTCATTAAAATATATATTTTTTTGTAATTTTGCTCATTCTGGAAAAAAAATCAAGAATTCTGAAGAAAGTATTATCAACGTTTTTGGTCCTTACAACAAATTAGCCAAGTAGAAAAAATGCGCTTTAACACTTTAACGACCAGCGTAAGCACCTTCTCTTGTGGAGTTCGCTGCAGCGGTGCCAATCGGGCCGACCAAAACATGACTATTTTGGTTAAATGGCCCAAAACATTATTATCAGCGATTTGTGTTTTATTTCACCCAAAAAACACATAGTATTAAAAAAATTGTGGAAAAAGTTACTTTTAGTTGATAAAATAAATTAATAAATGAAGCGGACGACTGCGCCCGCTGCGATCCCACGAGGAAGTTACTAGAGGGCGTGTATGTGCTCTGAAGGATAAATAGTCTAAGATTCGAACTTGAAACGATCGGCACGAGCTGATAATAGAATGAAACATATTTTTTAACAAATTTAGTATATTAGAAAATGTGTTAAGAATGGGCTGCTTACAAAAATCCTAGACAGACTATTTTTAATTAAATGTTGCAACATCATGATAATAAGAAAACTTTTACCCTGACTTAAAGTATCAAAGGTATAGAATGTGCTGCCGTTGGGTTGCCTAATCTTTTCCTGGACAAACTATCGGAGCTGGAAAGGGATTGAGCTGGAGGATTGGGGTGGTGGATAAGATTCTGATGGAATTTGGAGAATTTTGATGGAATATGATCTAAAATGAATTGAATATTTAGGTAGTGGTATAAGGTATAGTTGGTGATGGAATATCAATTAATATAATATAAAGCTTCTTTCATTGGCGCGACAGGCCGTGCAGGCCCTGGGCCTCGCGGTGTAATCTCCTAGGAGTTTACACTCGCGTTTCACGATGTAATTTATAGTGTAGGGTCATCACTCCCTACGCCTAATTTTGTGAGTGGCCACCATTTGGCTGAAGGGTCTCACATACCCGGGGGAGAGGCTGCGAATGAATCCCCATTATATTACATCATTATAAAAGCCCCGCCGGGACTGGGATTCGAACTCGCAACCTGTAGCATGAGATACTAGCACACAAGCCACTCAGCCACGGGCTCCCCATAATATAAAGCAATTATACTAAATAACAAAATCGAAATAGCTTTTAATTTTTTTCATTATTTTATGTTACAATAAAATGCATATCCATATCTTAGACTCTATAAAAATAAACCTTAAAGTTAGTTGTTGGTAGTTTTATTTGTGACAAAGCAGTAATTGTATACTGCTCGCTTGGAGGCCTGGCATCCACACCCCAATTAACTCTGCCTCATCTAAAGTTGTATTTTTCTTTTTTATCTCTCATTTTTGCCCGGGGCGAGGTGAGATTTCAAACTCATATTTTTTTTTTTAGTTTTAACTAGTAATTGATTCGGGGATAGGTTTTTGATATGGATTTTTCTTTTGGCTGGAGTTCTATATTTTTTTTTTAGCCAAGTTTTTGTCAGCCTCAAAAAGGTAACAGGTTTTACAAGCTGTAGCTCCTGATTGCGTAAATCGAACCTTTGACAACAGGCTTCATGTCGGAAATTTAATGTTAAATATTTTTTGTAGTATAACATCTGTCGCTAGGACCTACAGTTAAAGAACTTTATTGTGTTCTATGAAAAAAAGTCACAAAAAATTTATCATTTATTTCTTCACCTTCTACCTTCATCAATCATTGACCGTCTACAAATTGAATTATTTCCTGACTGGAAGAAGATGGAGGGAAGTCAGCCCAGTAGTTTGTTCTATAAATAGAGGGACAAAAAATTAAATACTAATCAATAAGATCATAATGACTTTTTGTTTGTATGTTTAAATATTTTCATACATAGTAATGTTTTAATTATAATTACAAATATTCATATTTTAGTGCCATGGGAAATTAAGATATTCATTATATTAAATTCATTTACAGCAAGAGTTAAGCTCTAACGCATGGTTTATCTAGCATGTCTCTATATTTTACATTTCATTTGCGACTAATTTTAATTTAATTAAAAACTGAAATACCGGTATTATAAATAACGATATTTTTATGCAGATATTACACTAGTATCGATAACGTTCACATAAATTGATATCGATATCCTATCCCTAGTGGACAGGTATACACAGACCACTGCGCTTGCGTCATTCCAGGGTATGTAACGTTAGCATGTTGGTAACGATGCTACGTCACCTAAAATCAAAACATTTTTTTCTACGAAAAATCGCATAAAAAAATGAAATAAATACATGTACATGCTAAACATTACACGTGAATAGTAATTCGCCCTTCAACCTAATAGCTAATTATATTAAAGCGCTTCGGTGCCGTAGGGATTTTAACTCTGTCATAATCTCTCACCCTCACTTTCTGGCTCAAGAAATCATGTATAGTCTGGAAAGGTAAGTTATGGAAGAATAGAAAAAGTTTTAAGATGCACAAATATTTTATTTCTCCTGATTGTAAGATTTAAATCTATGATCAGATTTTGTCTCCAGTCCCTGGGATTGACCACACCAGCGCTTTTTCTTCGTGTTCAAGAGCCCAGTCTTCCGTGAGCTCTCTCTCTCATCTTTTTAATATATCATTAAAAAGATGAGAGAATCATTAATCATTAATAATCACTTCGAGCAAGAGTTATTATTGTTTTTTGAGGTCTTTACCTCAACAAGAAGCGCGTTACAATGGCCGCTCAGATGATAGAGCGAGTTAAGACGAAGGCCTAGATGCAGAAGATAGAAGGCTACAGAAGATAGATATACTCAATGGAAGCCTAGTAATGAGTCGCATCTCGGCCGCGGCAGGGGACTGATTAAAAGTTGCCGGGGTTAATCTGGAGCCGTTGTGGAATTGAACCTGGTCCTCGGAGGAGCTCCTGGCCTTTGAATACCCCCAGGAGGTGGCGGCTCCACTCACACAAAAGAACTTGAGGCAGCGTCGACCGACTTAAGTAATTAACGGAACGCTCTCAAGGGAACAGCATTTTAGCGACAGTTTGCAATTAAACTTCACTATAACCCCCATCTCGACTTGCCAACCAATTATTTACATAGTATCGAAATTACTCTATTGTTATAGTAGGCCATTGTTGAAACAATAGGCAACTGTTATTATGTATTGAGGTGTAATCATGTATTTCATCAGATATTCCTTTTTTATATGTATGTTCTGATTTCAAAAGCTAAATTAAAATTATATGTATTGATTTGGTTTGTTTGTTTATTTATTTAACGTCACTTTATGCTACTATGGCTAATCGGACGATGCTAAAGTGGGAGTCCTAAATTTTGCCTATCCAGGTTTTATTAGGACAGGGATCTTTAACGAGTACCTGACATCGCACAGGCTCGGGACCACCTTTTAACGTCCCCTCCGAAGGACGGCGTAACTAAGGATTTTTTACTCCCATTAAAAAATCCTAGGACCACCTGCGGGTTTGAACCCGTGACCTTTAGCGTGGGAGGCTGTTACGCTAGCCACCCAGCTACAAGTGATCCCATATTGCTTTGGTTCCCAGTCCCAGGTGTAATTTTCCAAGTCTAAAATCAAATAGGATTCACTCACAGCTTCCCTCCCGAGTATGTGAGGTACTTCAGCCAACAGGTGCCCACTTACGAAAATACGCATGGGAATTAATAACCCTACTATATAAGCGTTTTGTGGGATCCTAGGACACTACATCGCTCAGCAAAGGGCCCACTCGGGTTGTCGCGCCATCAGAAAAACAAAACAAAAAACTATTCATTCCCTTATACGGTCATATAAAATTTAGTAGATTTTAATTGTAATAATAATTCCATTTTGATTAAAATAGTGTGACAGGACTTAAATATAGATTTTAAATTAACAATATAATCTTGCTAGCACTAAGCAAACATATATAAATATAAAAGTTGAACGAATTCTTAAAACTGATTTTCATAGATAATAGTGCAATAGATCAATTAATAAAAAACAAGTTTCCATCGATGCTCAAAGTAATTAAAACTTTAACAATTTATTTCCATCTCTAACTGCATTTAAAGTTCTGAAATCGGTTGTAACAACAGGGTTAAGTGAACTTCTGTGTTGCGAGCACCAGATATTTTGTCCTTCCACTATTTCTCCCATTAAGATATCCTCTAAGATTGAGCCAGTAATATTATGCCCTGTGTATTAGTGTACAGTAGCAGTTCAGCCAACTTAGTGTGGTCCACTGCAATGTGGGATCTCTCTAGTTATTATTTACATATATTTTTGTCTTGCAAAATAATTAATTAGTTTTTACTATTACATTAATGTTTATTCCTTATTTATTTAACATTGCATATGCTGCTGTAGCTAAACGGACGTTGCTATTACAGTAATAATCATAAATTTTACATAACCAGGTTTCATAACGTTTTGGATCTTCAATGAGTAATTTGAGCATCTTTTAACGTCCCCTCAACGAAGGACCGCATAACTAAGGATTTTTTACTCTCATTAAAAAATCTTAGGGTCACCTGCCGGTTTAAATAGGCATAGAATGCCCAATGCTAGCTGCTATGCTACAGGTGACCCCACTATTCCTTTAATCGTTTATTGACGGTCGCCATCACATACTTGATCAAAATGCTATTTCGCAGCCGATAACAAAGCCTCATCATTGAATATAATAATAATAATATAATAACGATAATAGCCCCCAAAGTGATACTTATCGGATGATTCCAATATCATTAAGTGCTAACGACTTGTTGAATCCCAACTTATCGAACATTGGAGGCTAATGGCTTTAGGATTAGTTGAAATAATTAACAATATCTTTCCTCTTCGAGACCATTACAGTGATTAGGGATGGTCGAATTGATAATGCCTTCCGTTATAATTTATATTGTTACGTATCCCTCAGGAAGTTATTATCGTGGTTGTGAAAAAATATTCCGGTCAATTGAGGTTGAAAAGGCGGGTTCGTTCACCTTACAAAAGGTGCGTCATTATATTTTACTTTCACTTACCTCTATAGTAAGGGGAAGTATTTTGATCGAGAAAAGTTTCGAATTCCAGTTTTCAACGGAAATACACGTTTTATGGTCCCCTGAGTCCAAATGACCAAGTCCCGCAAAAAGGTCTGTGTGTCCGAGTGTGTGGTAAGTCCAGCGCGAAAACGAAAAGTCCTATGAAATTGAAATTTAATATTTAAGATAAATATACGCCCGAGACATTACAGCAACTTTTTCATTAAAACCAGCTTACCAGAAGAGGTTACTTTATACTATGCATTTTGCACCTTTTTACGATTTTCTCGAAAACAGCTCTAACGATTTTGATTAAACTTGCTATAGCAATGCGAAATTGGACACGCTTAATATCATGTTGGTTTCATTGTGATCGAAATAGTCTGACAGGTTATAAATGCAGATTTTCAAAATTCTTCCTCTAAAGTACCTTTAATTTTGTAGTTTTTGTGAAATTGACCATATCATCTGATTAACATTTCTAAAAAAACAGGTAAATATGTAAGTTGAACGAATTCGATATCAAAATAAAGGAGATAAGTACGAAAATATTTTTTTGTTATTGAACTTAAGAAGAGTAATATACATGTATAATAGGGGTACTCACTACGTTTGCTAGAGCATGCTATTTGTGTTGTTTTGCTAAACCCGTCGAGTTTCTACAGTTATTTCCTGTTTATAATTGATGGATTTAGCACAAATAGCTTACTATAGCAAACGTAGTGAGTACCCCTATTATACCGTTGGAATGCTAAAGATATTAGAAAAAATATTATCTCAGATCATACAAAATATTGTAAAAGTTAACGGAGAGTGATGAATAGCCGATGTAACAAACTGATAGTCGTAGATAATAGTATAATAGAAAATCTGAAAAAATCAAACAATGCATTAACAAAATGTACCCATATTTCAATAAAAAATCCATTTTAAGCAATCAGAACAAACTACTACTATATAAAACAGTCATACGTGCCCAGATTTGTTATGCCTCGCCTGTCTGGTGCTCGACGTGCAATACCACTTACAAAAAATTAGAAACAATACAAAATACATGTATGCGAATCATCAGTAACTGCCCACAATATACTAAAATGCTCTTTGAACTAAAACTTCCCACATTGCAACAGTTCATCCCTTCGAACTTCGAACTTGAAAACCCTTCGAAATTCGAAATTGGTAATTACAATAAAACTTCACTAAAGAGATACACGCACAAAAGAACAAACCATGTACTTTTAAATGAATATTGTAATTTATATTGTGTAGGTTTTTTTTTTCTTCTGTCTTAAGCAAAACATTGCATTATTATCATTATGTAAATCGAACGATGATTAAAACTATATTATCATAATAAAAGGATAACTGAAATCATGTGAGAAACTTATTTTGTAGCTATATGTACTTGTAAATATTGTATATAAATAAATATTATTATTATTATTATTATATAGTATAATAGATTATTTAATAAAACACGCGTTTCTATTAAAATCCAATGTAAATAATTCTTTAACCATTTAAATTTCCTTTCTAAATTTTTAAAAACATTCTTGAATTGGTATAAATGACGGAGGTAATTGAAAGTGATCTGTTGCGTGCACCAGATTTTTTTTATATTGTTTAGGACTATCAGGTAGTACTCTACCCAAGTTTTCTTCATTCCCACCCTTTTGCTGCATCCTCGAACTCTGATAAACACTTAAATTAAAAACTAGGAAAATGCAATCGAACTGACCTCATGTATGTGCACATATAAAATTCAATTTTTTTTTTGTAGACATGCTGCGGTACAGCCTGCAACGCTCTTGCATGAGACTGTCTTGAGTGGGGTGAGAGGAGCAGCATCTCTTGTGGATTTCTTCAAGCTAGGGGTGGGCATAATCGAATGAGGATTACCAGATCATTCGATTATATCAATCATTCGAATTAATCGATTATCCGATTAATCGGTTCGGAGAAACGAATGATCATTCGAACTGAATTTTATAATGATAATCTAGGGGTGCCATATTATCTTTCAGAATGCATTTCGATCATTCGATTATGCCCATCCCTACTTCTAGCCTCTGCTTCCTTTTGCCCGGCCAAGAATGATCAGGACTTTCTTGAAGCCCATCCACGCCATCACTGATTAGTGTGTCCTCAAAGAGTAGTATGGCGCTCCATCAGCAATTGAGGTAGCTTTGCAAGATGAAATTTTGTCGTGGTGGAGGTTAGTGAGTGATGGGTAAATTTTCCATTTACCAACGACCAATATTCCATCTCCTACACTTCCCAATAGGTTTGGTCACCGGGGAAGTTAGACCATCACCTCCGTAAGGAGAGACCTGTAGGGATAACATATTGTAAATATCTAAGCAACTAAGGAACATTAATTATATAGTTGTTTTTTGTTTTTTTTTCATTTAACAAGTATATGCATTATTATTATTTTTCACATTATTACAAAAAAAAAAAAAATTGACATAAAATTTAATTTGCCACCTGCATTTCCTTTTCAATAAGCAAATTTGTGGACTGCTGAAGCAGCGGCTCATCACAGCAGAGTTCGTAAAGTGATTAGCATATCTCTTGGCCACCGCCTGCGTAGTCGTCGGGGTGGGCTGTAAGGATTCGTAGAGCATTTTAATGCTTCTGTAAGAGGGTTGGTGTTGTATGTTAGTCTTTGGTGGAAGTTATTGTATTGTTCTGTAGCAGTGGCTGAAATAGTCGGAATGTTTAAGTCGTTATGTATAATGTCATTTGTCACGTAGAACGGTGCGTCCACTATTTTGCGCAGCACATTCGACTGAAAAGACTGTATTCATTGGATACTTGTTGGTTTAGCAGAGCCCCACAGTTCTATCCTTTATGTCCAGATTGGTTTTAGCAAAACTTTGTAAAGAGTTATTCAGAGCGTCTGTCAAGTAATCTAGATAAAAGACCGAGATAGGAGATAAGTACGTACGTACATTTTTCACATAGCATTATATTATTTATCAATTATATGAGAACTTTTTATTAGATTATATTAGAAATTATATTAGATTATATTAGAAATTATTTTAGAACTAAAAGTAAATATTATAATTTTTAAATGTTATCCTTGCCATAAAGGCTTTATTCATTCATTCATTCATTCCATCTCCTACTTTGGAGATATCCTCTTGGCTGGCTATTGGATCCATGAAGACGTCACTTACGTCTAACAATAATGGATTCATCTGAAAAAGGGAAAACTTTTTTTTTTTTTTTTTTTTCAAACCCATAAATGTTTTGGTAATGTTGCACATCTGGTCATGGCGCATAATTGTGGGTGGTCATATATATATATATGAGGCATTTGTATAATATACATTCCTTTTTGTTATTAAAAAAATGCTTGGAATATCATTAGTTTCACCAAATGGCACACAGTGGAAAATCGGTAATTTAGGTGGTCAAAATTTTGAAACTTTTCTATATTTAACCTTTGGGGTCCCAGATTAAGGGAAAAAAAATATAAAAAATCTAGTTATGGCTCAGAGTTGCTAAAATCTACTTATAGAAGTATTGTATATTATTTAAGAAATTCTTGAAATTATATGTTGTAAAACCTTTGATATGGAGTGTTGTGTTAGAAAAAAATTATGTATCACCCAAAACGCAAAAATTCTTTGTAATGTCTAAAGAGAAGAAGGATTGATGAAACAAATCCTTGGGGTAACTTGGGGGTTATATAGTTTTTCGTTATTGCATAAGGGCTTACATTTACAAAATGCTAAATTAACTCTACAGGTAGATTGCAATGTATTTTCAATAACGAGTGTATAAATTCAATGCCTTACTTGTCTCAGCAATGCCCATTGTTAAATAGAAGCAAAAATACTTGTCTCTAAATACACCCTTAACAAAATAAATGGTCATCGAATAAAGATAATCCCACTGCCGGTTATTAAGCACTTGTGTTAACAGGAATGGTTCTCTCATTTACCTTTTATTAGTGAACACGGTATGGCGCGAAATATTAGTATTAAGGGTCTTACCAAATAACAATAAAAACGGGAAGCACTGGAAGATTCCAAACTTTTGACTTGACTTTAGTTTTTTTAAGACAAGGATTTTAAGGTAATTTAATTCTGTACAACTTTTATTGAGTAAAACTCGATCAACTCTTTTCCACGTTTTTTGCGGTGGGAACAGGAAAGAAAGTGAAAAGTTTGGCAAATGAGCTAAATTCCTCCAGCGAATCCATTCCAGCATAAACAAGTTTCCAGCCGAACAGCCTGTAAGTAATGTCGATTCTCGAGAATAGTAAATTTAGAACTTGCGTTATCTTATGAAATAGTAATTTAAGCCCGCGACACGTCTAATTATAAAATGCAAAATATGAGGAACAATAAATGCTAATTCTCAAATCGCGGTTCTGCTTTGGGGTCCCCGGGGGTACAATCTAAATATTTTACATTGCAATACATCTCTTCTACAATAGTTATTTTATTTTAATCCAAATATATTTTATTTATATTCCTTGTTATCTCGTCTCTCAGCTGCTCTATTTTATTCACGTATTTATTTAAAATTTATTTCCTCAATAAAAACCAACAGAAAAAAACCTGGTGCGCGCAACACAAGACTCTCACTTATCTCCGTTGTTAAAATCAAGTAAACATTTTTTTAAATACACTTAGAGATGAAATATTACAGAATCAATTAAGTAAAGTTTCGATAGAAACATGTGTTTTATTAAATAATTTATTATATTATTATCAACGACAATCAGTTTGTTTTATCGGCTTTAAATCACTCTCCGATAACTTTTGCAATTGTGTGTATAAGATTATATTATTTATAAAATCTTTAGCTTTCCAACGGTATATTATACATCTATATTACTGTTCTTACTATAAAACAAAACATTATCTAAATAAAAATTTTTGCTCTTTTCTCCTTTAGTTGGATATCGGATTCGTCCAACTTATATATTTATCAGTTTCTTATAAATGGTAAAAATATGATATAGAATCTAAAAAATTACAGGTACTTTAGAGAAATGAAATAAAAACAAAAATCGGCATTTAAAGCCCTGCTAGACTATTTCTTAATATATATAATGTTAATCCATTTTTTATCAACTTTATGAAACCTACAAAATTAAAGGTACTTTACAGAAAGAAAATTTAAATTATTGGCATTTAAGACTGAAACCGACATGATATTAAAGCCCATCAAATTTTGCATCGATATAGCGAATTTAATGAAAATCGTTAGAGCCGTTTTTGAGAAAATCTTAAAAAGGTGCAAAATGCATATTATAAAGCAGTTCTTCCGGTCAGCCCATATAAAATAAAAAAAGTTGCTGTAATATATGGAGCATATATTTGTCTTGAATATGAAATTGCAGTTTCATATGAATATTCGTTTTCACGCTAGACATACACACACAGACCTTTTTTCGGGACTGGGTTATTTCAATTTAAGGGATCCTAAAAAGTGTATTTCCGTTACAAATACGGCGTTGTCTTAAATGTCAAATTTCACAACTTTTGGTTTATTTTCCTTCCATAATGACCCTTTTTAATTGACCAAAAAAAAAAAAAAAAAACCTTTCCCTCCTCAAAGTTTGAGCACATACGTTTCAAAATACTTAGAATCCGAATAAAGAAGTTTAAACAATCCGTTTTTCCTTATTAATAAAAAATACTAAGAATTTTATTTAATTTCAGTCCTTAGTAGTATGTCACAGAAAATTAAATTTCCTACAAAATGGAAAAAGAATCATTGAAACTGGTTCAGAACTACATATAACGTTCTGCATAACTGCAGAGACACATATAACGTTCTGAAATGAGCAGTGGTCTGATACCATTTTCCTTTGAATTATTTATTTCTTATCATAATAGTTAATGCCTATTAACAGTACGAGTATATAAACAGTTTTCCTAATATAGTTATTTTTTGTTGTTGTTTTTTTTCGTGCTAGATCTTAACACAAACACAGACCTTTATGTGGGACTTGGGGACTTGAAACGTGAATTTCTGCTGAAAACTGGAATTAAAAAAAAATTCACGATCGCAATGCTTTCCCTTACTATATATTTCATATATAGGTAAGTGAAAGTATAATAAAATAAATTAACTCTTTTCGGTTTATATTTTTTATTTCTGTCGCTGATTAAATATAGTATAATGAATAGAATTTATAAAATAAACATATTTTCTTGCTAATATTGCACATTTCGTTACGATAACTCCCAAATCGATAAACTCTAAATCTGGCTGATAAAGATTTTTCAAACATAAATTACACCTCATTCAAATATCATCCGTACGAAACAGGAGCGGGTTTTCTAGTAATATTATTCTTAGTGCGATATCTCCCTAAAAGGAAGGCGCTAAACACTTATGACTCGATTTTGTTCTTTTTGTCTTGCCAGTATTGTCTCATTCTTTGGGTGAACTTCTCTTTTCTTTCTGCAGGCCATTTGTGTCTGTATGATTTCTGATTGTTTTGCTCTAGGGTTACTTTCCATTTGTTTACTTTGTCTCCAAATATGTTTCTGTCTTGGATTTCCTCTTGTCTTATGTCTGCTCTTCGTAAGTCTTCTCGTGTCTGTTTGACCCAGTTCATATTGCTTTTGAGTGTTGCTGTTGCTTCGTGTATTTGTCGTGTCAGTCTTGTTTCAGGTAGTCTTTGTATGTGCCCATACAATTTCAGTCTTCTTTTCCTAATGTTTCTATCGATGTTGGCGTGTTTTTCTTGCTTTGCAGTCTGTATCCATCTTCTGTTTTCTTGGTCCTAGTATTTTTCCTTTGCAGTTTAGTGCCAGTGTTTCACTTGCGTACAGTGCCATCGGTTCTATTAGTTCTGTAGTGACTTATATTTGTGTTGGTTGAAATTGATTTTTGTTGTATATGTTCTGTCTCATTGATAGTGCTCTATTTACTTTCTGTAGTCTTGTCTATTGTGCCTGTTTTTTCTAGTTATATATAATTTGACTTTTTTTTTTTAATATTGTACGAATATCGCCTAGAAGCATCATGACTATTTTGCACATTGGGGCAGACAGTGATAACTCTGAATAATGAATACACAATCTCCAATATAAAGCCTTGATTTCAATTGTGCACATTTTAATTTCTTTTTCCTAAATGTAAACCCTCTTTTCAACGAACACGGTTATAACGAACACCCGTTTATAACGAACTATCGTTGTGGTCCCTTGAAAAATGAATAGAAAACTATGCTTTCTCCTCGTTTATAACGAAATATTCTCTTATAACGAATTAACGAACTACTTTTGTGGACCTCAGATTTGAATTATTTCGGTTATTACAAAAAATAAAGAAGAAAAACAATTATGAAACGTCTTTATTCCCAGTAAAGAGCGGCACCTTTCTGTCCAATCCTTACATCTTCCCTTTATTAAGCTCAATTCACAGTCTGTGACAACTTCTGGTTCCGAGTGTTTCAGCTAGTTGTTCTGTTTTTATTGCTTTTAAATACAAGGTTGGCGATTCTCCTAGAGGAGGATAAAAAAATTAAGTCGAAATCGAAAATTTCGGAAAAATACGGGATATCAAAATCTCCCCTATCAACGATTATCGCTAATAAAGATAAAATCGATGCCTCCGTTGCGTCTTCATCGAGATGTGCAAAAAAATATAATATATTTTTTTGTTTTATCATTTCAACTTTATATGAATTGCTGTGATTTTGACATTGTATGTTCCTTTTTAAGTTTTTTATTTTGAATGATGGTTTATGTTAATCTTAAAGTATTATGTAAAATGTAAATTAACAGATATACGTACATCGTGCATATTTTTAACTGCTTTTGTAGTTTCTAAATAAACATGTGCCTGAAAGCGAATGCTGTATTGAAAATATTTCTTTTTAACCACCTGAATTTATACCAAGACATATAATATACATACAATATATTTTTCGGATTTAACGAATTCTTTTATAACGAACAGAGAATGTTTTGGTCCCTTGGAGTTAGTTGAAACGAGGGTTTACTGTATTCATATACACAATTTACAAACATGTTTTTTGCTATAAACTTCAATGTAACGCAATAAAAGAATAATAACAATAGAAATATATTTGAAAGAGCAAAGTCAACAGGAGAACTGGAAATGTTTTCAATATGTATCTTGTTTTTTTATAGTCGTGAAGTAACAGAGGACAGGGATGTTTTCCTCTCATTTCTGTGCCGAAGATAAATCCCCTGTTTACTTTTCCTCTTGACATTGGCGAGAAACAGCCCACCTGTTCAGGGCGGATAACCTTCCTCCTTGGGGGAGAGGGGGCAAAGGAACTGAGAGAGCGAGCCAATGGAGCGGAAGGGAGTGGTTTAGCCTTGATGGATTGCTGGGCTTCGTGGAGGTTCGTGGAGGTTTGTCGAGGTTTGTGGGGGCTCGGCAAATAGCCCTCATCGATCCCCTTCAGCCAGCCCAATCTCCAATCCAATTCTTAGCTTTAGCCTTGTACAATACTTCCAGCCTTCTACACTCACTCCTTCCTAACAGGGCTATTATCACTACAAATGGGATAAAACACTTCACCCCTCTTTTATCAAATATACTGTTTGTTTTTTTATAAAAGAAATAATCAAACGAATATAAAAAATTTTATACTAGGAATGTCAATATAATTAATTATAATATTATATATTAACTAACTAACTATCGCGGCGCTACAACTCGGTGACTCCTCTTGGCCTCCTCCAGCAACTTCCTCCAGTCATCTCTGTTCTGTGCAGCCATCATCCAGTTCCCGACTCCCAGGACATCTCTGGAATCCTTCACAACACCGTTTGACCATCTCGGTTTTGGTCTCCCTCTTTTTCTCGTGCCGTAGAGAGGATCTTCTTAGGTATTGTGCTTCATCCTCCATCCTTGCCACGTGGTCAGCCCATTAAAGTCTTCCGAGCTTCGTCTTCAGGATGACATCTTGATCATCAAGCATTGAATAAATTTCAGCATTTGTCCGCCTTCTCCAGTTTCCACCGATCTGTACTCCTCCAAATATTCTTCGAAGAATTTTCCTCTCAAAGATTAGGAGGTCTTGTTAAATTCTTTTTGTTGTCGTCCATGTTTCCGACATATATAATTATAATATAAATATAACATGAAAAAACGCTGCAAATTATTACACAATTTCAAAATATCTGTATTACGCTATAACCGTTTATAGCTGCTAATCATATCGCCTTTTCTCTTTCTTCAATAATAATAATAATAGGCTTACCGAACCCGAAGGTTCGATGCCGATACCACCAAACTTCGCCTACACAGACTAGTCCAATGTTCGCCGGTCAAGCCCAAGCCCCCGAGATCAGCCTTAATGCAATCCTCCAATCGACGCTTCGGCCTACCTTTCGGACGCCTACCAGTCATTCTTTCTTCAATAATAACCGAGTTTCAATGGAATTACATTATAATCTGTAACGTAAATAAATAGATAAACTTTTTCAATTTGTTTTTTCTGTTTATCGCACTTTACTGATTTTAATACTCAATACATAATTTTCTCTATCTTCAAAAATAACTGAGTTATGGTAGTATTTATGGATATATTTTTTCTTTTTTTTTATAATTATTCACGGTATGTGGTTAAAAAACACTAATAAATTGTTCTCTGTCTTAAAAAAAAAAAAAATAATAATGGAGTTATAGCGTATTTACATCTCAAATTTCAATTTTTCTTTTTTATAATTAAACAGTTTTTAAGTTAAAAACATTCATAATTTGTTTCTCTATATTCGAAAATGACTATTTTATTGAATTGAATCCCTTTTAGTCGGCCGCCATTATAAAAATAACTGGTTGATATCTTAACGTTTCGGACCATCGTTGCATTGACTGGTATTTTAGCCTCGAATTTTAGAAGATTGGTCCAGTTGTTTCAGAGATATGCGCGGACGGCGGACAACTTTTTTTATTACGCGTTATTTCAGGAAAAAAAAAAAAAAAAACACTTGTCCTAACATTTATCTGAATATTATTATTCGTTATTTCAGAAAGGGACACATTGAACACAATGGACTATATCCCCAATGGTAAAAGACCCCCCGCTTCCGACCAAGAATGTCGTACCTGGAGTACGTCGACCGTTTATGTAAGAAACAAAATAAAAATATTCGCCAAGCCAAAACAGGAACATTAGCAATCCTGGCTAAAGGCTCCCCTACGCTGAAAGGCACTACAGGGTGATGCAAAAGTTATTTCAGGAAAGGTTTTTTGATGCCTCAATTAAAGAAACTTAAATTTTCCCACATAAAGAAAAACATTATCGCAACGCATTGCACTTATGAACCTTTAGGAAAGACTGCTCTGAATAATAGTGAAATAATAATAATAATAGGCTTACCGAACTCGAAGGTTCGATGCCGATACCACCAAATTCTGTCTACACAGACTCGTCCAATGTTCGCGGGTAAAGCCCAATCTCCCGAGATCAGCCTTAACGCAATCCTCCCATCGACGCTTCGGCCTACCTTTCGGACGTCTACCAGTCGGATCAGCGAATACCGACCTTCTTGAAATCCGCACCTCATCGAGTCCAACAATTTTACTCGCCCATTTGAGTCTCCGCGACGCTATCAACTAAATTATACTCACAGGATACAAGTTCCGCAATTCCACGTTGTACAACCTTCTAAACTCGCCAGTGGCCTCATCTCTTTTCGGACCAAATATTTTACGCAGTACCTTATTTTCGAAAACCTTAAGCCGTTCAAAGTAAGCGGCCACGTTTCACATCCGTAAAGAACGAATAATAGTGAAAACCGTAGTAAAATCCGATATGTCGTTTACCGGAAACCGACAATCGAGAAATATTTTTTTAGATTGATAGATGAGAAAGAAATTGAATCTTTATAATAATAATAATAATAGGCTTACCGAACCCGAAGGTTCGATGCCGATACCACCAAACTTCGCCTGCATAGACTCGTCCAATGTTCACCGGTCAAGCCCAAACCCCCGATATCAGCCTTAATGCAAACCTCCCATCGACGCTTCGGCCTACCCTTCGGACGCCTACCAGTCGGTTCAGCGAATACAACTTTCTCGGAATCAGTTCCTCACTAAGCCCAACAACTTTACGCGCCCATTTGAGTCTCCGCGATGTTATCAACTCAATTACAATATATTCACAGGGTACAAACTCAGCAATTCCGCGTTGTGCAACCTTCTAAACTCCCCAGTGGCCTCATCTCTCTTCGGACCAAATATTTTACGCAGTACCTTATTCTCGAAAACCTTAAGCCGTTGTTCATCCTTCAAAGTATTTTAGTTCACAAAATACCACAAACAGTCATGGAAACGCCCATTATCCGGAATTGAATCTTTAGGATTTCTAAATACTGTAATGCAGGAAATGTTAATACAATCCTTCCCTTGAATTCATATTGCTTCTTTTAATGGAATTGCAAACAGTATAATGGTTTGGATAGGAAGGAAAATAAAGGATTGAAAAGAGAATAATGTGTTTGATTTTATTTGGTCTGTTCCTGGACTGGATTATAGATGATTAAACATTTCCTGTTTCGGATCCTCCTACCGCCCGTTGGTTCCTTCACTATTTATTTGTTTACACTTTCCCTAATTAGGTTTGTATTATCAAATGTTAAAATTAATTATAATTTACGTCAGCTATTTTTCTCGTATACATTTCAGTTTCTACAACCATACACTCTTGTATTAATCTAATCATCCTTCAGCCGAATTTTAAATTATTTTTATCTTTCCAAAGAGTGTATACAATAATAATCTACAATTTATTGGGTTTTGAATTGAATTGCTGGAATATTTTACTTGTGATTTGATTGATTATTCGTTTAACGTCACTTTATGCTACTATGGCTAATCGGACGATGCTACAGTGGGAGTCCTAAATTTTGCCTATCCAGGTTTTTATTAGGATAGGGATCTTTAACGAGTACCTGACATCGCACAGGCTCGGAACCACCTTTTAACGCCCCCTCTGAAGGACGGCATAACTAAGAATTTTTTACTCACAATAAAAAATCCTAGGGCCACCCGCAGGTTTGAACCCACAACCTTTGGCATAGAAAGCTGTTATGCTAGCAACTACGCTATGGGTGACCCCCTACTTGTGATTTAGATTAAAACTTTAGATCCTTGGAACCATTTTTATTGAATTATATCCCGCGATACCCCGTGCCATAGAGTGAGATTGCCAACGCTTAGATTTGGCCATCTTCAACTGAAATTTTGGAGGTTCGGGGAAAAGGCCGGATGATAGTTTTTGAGGAGCTCTTAGCTCCGAGATCGGGTTCTACTGAAGGGGAGGGAGTTAATTACGTCAGGAGAAAACTTGTCCATTTTCAAATTCGACGATGAGACGCTAACCCAGGTAAAATTATACTATTAATAATAATAATAGGCTTACCTAACCCGAAGGTTCGAAGCCGATAACACCAAACTCCGCCTACATGGACTTGTCCAATGTTCACCGTTCAAGCCAAAGTCCCCGAGATCAGCCTTAACGCAATCCTCCTATCGACGCTTCGGCCTACCTTTCGGACCCTTATCAGTCGGTTCAGCGAATACCAACTTTCTCGGATTACGTTCCTCACCGAGTTCAACAACTTTACACGCACATTCGAGTCTCCCCAATGCTATCAACTCAATTATATTCACTGGGTATAAGCTCCGCAATTCCGCGTTGTGCAACCTTCTGAACTCCCCAGTGGCCTCATCTATCTTCGGATCTAGTACCTTATTTTCGAAACTGTTAAGCCGTTGTTCATTCTTCAAAGTAAGAGGGTACTTTCCCTAGAAGTACCCGTCATCTCTTAGTGTCTTCCCTCATACTCCTCCGCTTTGAATATGGATGCCTGGTATATGGAGGACCCTCTGGAGAAAATGAGATAAGGTTGAAAAGGTTAATGAATAGATTTATTTACGGCCTCCACAGGCGATCACATATTTCTCACCGCTATTCTGGTCAAGATACTATGCCGGTATGGTAGTCTACTGTGCTCCGGGTCCTGGGTTTGAATCCCGGCTGTGGCAAAATATTATTTATTCTGTTATTTCAGCCTTGGCCCATCTTGGAGTATGGAGAACCCCGGGGCACACCCAGCCTCTATAAAGTGAGTACCCAAAAATGGGGAAAAACCTGATGGCTGAGCGTGATCTCAGCCGAATCACCTTATTTACGGCCGTTGCCTTGAAACAGTACGAATCTCTATATGTACTGAGCCCATGAAATTTCATGGGTTGTAGTGGTACAGGTTTTTTTTTTTCTTATTGTGGTCAAGGGTTGCTTTATCCTGATTCCTGAAGAAAATACCTACTAGGCATCTTCTTATTCCAATCTTCGCGAGCCAGAAAACCTTCCTATATATTTAACCTCCTCACTCCTCGCTCTTCTGCACATACCCTAAATACAAGATTACAACCTAGCGATATGTACCATCTCACAGAAGAGTATCCTTCATTATCCGCGCTACTATACTTAGGAACTCTCTTCGTAAAGTACCACCCTTAACTACTTCCAAGCTCCAGTTATTTCTTCTCCTCTTAAAAGATCAAACTTCCGCACACTTGTAATAATAATCTTGTAATCCTGATTATGCTTTACTAAATTCACAAAGTATTCTTCTGTTTTATTTATATATTTTACCTATTTTAATTGTATATGTCTCGTAGCTGTTAAATATGGAATTATCACTAAAAACTTTTTATCTTTTATGTTCAAAGTTCTTCATTCTTAGGGTACAATATTAATAGAATAATATTTTTATTTTATTTCCCGTACAAGTAGAGCCGAGCTTAGCAATAAACGACAATATTATGGTTTTAACAATTTGTGTAACCTCCCAGAAGATTACACCGCGAGGCCCAGGGCCTACACGGCGTGTCGCGCCACTGGAAAAAAAAAAAAAAAAAAAATATATATATATATATATATATATATATATATACTGCTTTCAAAACATAAATAACTGATTAAAGAATAAACAATTACTAGTGATATAAAAGAAACAATAAAAAATAAATTAACAAAATATCACACAAACACTTTATATAAGATGGTTCTGAATAAAACAATTTAGCACTTTTTGAACTGCCGTTATGTTATAGGAAACTTTATGTCGAATTTCAGTATAGCACGGATAACTTGTATTGAGGATGTATAGTCGGCTGAAGAAACTATTATAGGTGGAATAATCAGCAATCAGTCATTTTTTGAATTTTGTTAATCTTGCCAACGTTTCGGCTCAAGCTTGTGAGCAATCATCAGGGCTGCAAACATCAGAACAAAAAAGATACATATTAATATGATAATGAATTTTTTTTTTAATGTTGTGACAATGATAACATTTGAAAAAAAAAAAAAAAAAACCTGTACCACTACAACCCATGAAGGGTCTTGGGCTCAGTACATATAGAGATTCATACTGTTTCTAGGCCAACGGTAGTACAATGAGGTGATTAGGCCTTAATCACGCTCAGCCGCCAGGTTTTTCCCCAATTAATTTGGGTACCCACTTTATAGAGGCTGGGTCTGCCCCAGGAGGGTCTCCATACCCTAGGGTTGCCCCCCGACTGGATTAACAGAATAAATAATATTCTGCCACAGCCGGGATTCGAACCCAGGACCCGGAGCACAGCAGACTAGTGCTCTATCCACTAGACCACCCCGCTCCCTCCTATTTTTTAACATTTGAAATAAAACAGAAAATTTACCAACATACTTGAATATTACAGATACAAATAATGGTAATATGATACACAATCTAATGACGATAAGCATAAAAACAAAACTTTAGACTTTAATATAGAAGTAAAAAAATATAATATATAAACGTACCAGTACTGAGCCATGTCCAAGGATAAACTGAGGAAAACCATAAACATAGGTAGTATGGGGAGGGGTTCATGTAAAAACCCTGAAGGTTTTCCCCTCTAAATATAAATACTACAGCTTATCTTTGTTTTTAAAAGTTTTACAAAATTATACAATGGAATTATCATGGATAACTTGGTTATCAATAGATTCTATGATGAAGTGTTGAAGAAATTGTTGTCAATCTTTATTATAAAGAGAAATTATCGTCATTGACCGTAGTCTCGATTAGCTATTGCCTTATAGTATCACATTCATTAACTTAGGGGACAAAATTTTCCAATAATAAAAATAATTTTCATTTCATTTCATTAGCATTGCTATCAGCATAGAATATATACGAATCCCTATCTGTAATGAGCTTCCATTATGGGTTTTAGAGCTACAGGTAAAAAAATATCAGGGAAAATTAAAACAGAGAAGTAAAAAACAATAAGGCCCTGAAAAATAAAAGGAAAACCCTAACTTATGTAAATGCAAGAGGACTTGAACTTTCGCAAACTAAAACTGTAGAGTGCTAGAGCTTGGAGCTGGTGGGAACTGGAAGTAGAGTTAGCTAAAGCGGCTGTAAATTGCTCTAGCTTTGCGCTACGAGTCTAAATTAAAAGACAGCCTTACAACTAGTGCACTACATCATCCAGTCTCTCTCACTTCCACTTCCAATACAAACATTTGTAATTCTCAATCCTTATAGCAGTTTAAATTGATTACATTATTTAATCTGTTGTATTATTAAATCATACAAAATGATACACTTTAAATAAGCCTTATGAATGGTGAACCCACTGAAAAAGAAAAACAACTGCAAATTTTTACACAATAATTTCCAATTAGGGTATAGAACTGTATAATTGTTTTAGCTATATCACGCCCGAAAATGACTAATTTTACTATTCCAAAGGATATACCCGATTTCAATATTTTAAGGACTGTTTTAATTCGATTTTTTATTTTAAGTTAAAGTCGCCATTCTCGTTGAAAGCATTATTAACAATTGACATTTATTGTAATTAGGATACGGTTCAAAATGGAAAAGAACCTCCATTTTTGACTCGATTCTCCTTTTAAAAGGATACGATAATCTATTTTCATATATATGAGAATTTTAAAGGCAATAAACCAGAATGAAAAGCAATAAATAATTAAAAGGAAAATGGTATATCACCTCTAATTATAATTTTAAAACGATACATCTCAGCTATACCTGAACTGATTTCAATGACTACTTTTTACTTTTACGTACCTATACGTGAAAAATATAAGAAGGGAAAGTATTGCGATCGTGAAAATGTTCGACTTCCAGTTTTCAACGGGAATACACGTTTTAGGGTCCCCTGAGTCCAAATAACCAAGTCCCGAAAAAAGGTCTGTGTGTGTGTGTGTGGTAACTCCCGGGCGGAAACGGTAAGTCCTATGAAACTGAAATTTCATATTTAAGACATCTATACGCCCGAGACGTGACAAAACTTTTTTCATCAAAATGAGCCTACCAGAAGAGGCACTTTATACAATGCATTTTGCACCTTTTTTCGATTTTCTCGAAAACGGTTCCGACGATTTTGATTAAACTCGCTATATCGATGTAAAATTTAATGGGCTTTAATATCATGTAGGTTTCATTTAGATAAAAATGGTCTGACAGGGCTTAAATGCCGATATTTTAAATTTGCTTCCCCTAAAGTACCTTTAATTTTGTAGATTCAATAATAATAACTAGATTATCTTGTTAACGCTGATGAAAAACTGGTAAATATATAAATTGAATAAATTCGATACCCAACTAAAGGAGAAAACAGAAAAAATATTTTTTTAATGCAATTTTTCGTTTTTGAACATAAGAGCAGTAATATACATGTATGATATACCGTTGGAAAGCTAAAGATTTTAGAAATATTATCATCTCATACACAAGCTTTTAAAAGTTATTAGAGAGTGATGAAATGAACATAACACTAACTGATTATTTTAGATAATAATATAATAGATTTTTGAATCAAACACATGTTTCTATAGAAATTTAATTTAATTTATTACTTTCACTTACTATATATAGTAAGGGGAAGTATTGCGATCGTGAAAATTTTCGAATTCCAGTTTTCAACGGAAATACACGTTTTAGGGTCCCCTGAGTCCAAATAACCAAGTCCCGCAAAAAGGTCTGTGTGTGTGGTAACTCCCGGGCGGAAACGGTAAGTCCTATGAAACTGAAAATTCATATTTAAGACAACTATACGCCCGAGACGTGACAAAACTTTTTTCATCAAAATGAGCTTATCAAATGAGGCACTTTATACCATGCATTTTGCACCTTTTTTCGATTTTCTCGAAAACGGTTCCGACGATTTTGATTAAACTCGCCATATCCATGTAAAATATGATGGGCTTTAATATGATGTAGGTTTTATTTAGATAAAAATGGTCTGACAGGGCTTAAATGCCGATATTTTAAATTTTCTTCCCCTAAAGTACCTTTAATTTTGTAGATTCAATAATAATAACTAGATTATCTTGTTAACGCTGATGAAAAACTGGTAAATATATAAATTGAATAAATTCGATACCAAATTAAAGCAGAAAACAGAAAAAATATTTTTTTAATGCAATTTTTCGTTTTTGAACATAAGAGCAGTAATATACATGTATGATATACCGTTGGAAAGCTAAAGATTTTAGAAAAAATATCTCATACACAAGCTTTTAAAAGTTATTGGAGAGTGATGAAAAGAAGATAAAACACTGATTATTTTAGATAATAATATAATTGATTTTTTAATAAAACACATGTTTCTATATAAATTCAATTTGATTAATTCCTTAATAATTTCATGTATTTTTATCTCTAACTGTATTTGAAAATTCTTTGATTGATTTTAAAAATGGAGGTAAGTGAAAGTTGTGTGTTGCCCGCACCAGATTTTTTACTAAGTAATGAATGCAATAGGTAGGCGATGGTTTGGTAGATCATTGAAGATTTGCTAGAACTCCATGTAGATCTAATGAAGTTAATATAAATTATGTTGATATAAATAGTATTTTGTAGTAGGTTGGAAGTATTATTATTTTGTTTAAGCACATACTTAAACGTGAAATCGTTTGTAAGTCGATCGAATGTGGTTTGTTGTAGTTGGAATACGTAAATCAGTATGAAGGGTATCGTTTAAAACATATGGTGGTGAGTTCGTTGCCAGTATTAAAAATTGCGATTGAAAGGTTTCTATTTTGCATACGTGTGTCTTTTTAGCAGGTCGGTATATTTGGCAAGCGTAAGTCCATATTGGTTTTAATAAATAAGTGTATACGTTAAGTTTCTGTCTGATGGGTAATTTAGAATGTCTATGAAGTATCGAATAGAATAATCTCAGTCCAAAATTTAGAGTTTTACGTTTAGTCTTGACGTGTGGCCCCCATGTCAACCTTTTGTCAAAAATATGTCCTAAGTACGTTACTGTTTTTGATTGTGGTATCTGGTGATTGTCTACGTAAACTGGAGGGAAAATCCCATGTCTAAGTGTAAATGTAACATGTAGTGATTTGTCTTGGTTAATTTTTAATTTCCATTTCCTACACCAGTTGTGTACATTCTCTAAGTGGTGTAAAGTCATACTGGCCAGTGTAGGGTCTGTGTTTTAGTAATAATTCCAGTGTCGTCTTTTTTTAAATACTTAACATTTTGTTTTGGCACATTACTTAACTTTTACACATACTTAACTTTGTATATTTTTGTACATTGACAATATTTAAAGCAAAAAACAAAAACAAAAAAAAAACGGAGGTCAACCTATTTGCTCCCCTCTTCCTCTCTAAACGTAAATCCTCCGTACTGCTGTGTATACATATATACAGTTGCGGTAATAAAAATAGGATCACCTAGGATTTGGTTTATAATGTTAATGAATTTAATGAATTGAATATTTTTGTTTTTGTCTATTTATTATTATCATATACGTAATGAAAAAAATAAATAACGTTTCTTAGTTCCAGGTTAGTAGATTTTAACTACTAAGTAAAATTTTTAATTTTGTCAAATTTTCAGCATTTAGCTATCAGAAACAATTAATATTGAAATTACATAAACTGGAGCAATTTTTACGGGAAAACAGTGTTGACATAGATCAACAGTGGTCATAGTTTTGAAAACTAATATTTATAATTCATTATACGAGAGAACTTAAACTTCTATATTTTTTTCATTGATTCTTAAGTGCTTTTCGTTAATATAGACCATTATTTGTTTGTGTAATCAGCATTTTTTAAAACATGGGGTCATGTTTAATTTTGAAAACTTTTATTTTATTAAGTGATGTAATTTCTGTGACCACGGCTGTGGAAATAATTCAATCCGAAGTCATCAGATAGCGAATTTAGTAAATGAGAGTACAAGATGACATCCTAAAAGCTCTAATGTATTAAGTAAGAAGGAATATAGTGCAATCCGGGATGATATAGAGGGCTTAATTAACTTTGAGAGTAGAGGAGATTCCAGTGGAGCCCTGTGCCGAGACAATTATCCACACGTGGAGGTAGTGAAGTGGATGCGCCGTACAGCGTCCCCAGCACAGGCCAAGGGAGAGCATGAAGCAGTTTCTCCAGAGGCACATCAGCATAACCCGTGAAGAATGGCCTAACGACACTCAGCGAACTCGAGGCAACTCATACAAACTGCCATTTTGTTATACCAAGTTGGCGCATTTATAAAGGGACCCGCTAAGAGGGCTTCATCAAGAAGGCCATTTGTCGCCACGGCTTCCTAAATCACGCGACTCCGTTTCGCCTCCGACCTCCCTCCTTCCATCATCCCGGAGCGACGGATCTCAGCTAGTAATCTTACTTCGCGTCCTTCTTTCCAGGCAGAGATATTTCCGAAGTTTGCTCAACCCTTCAGCCCAAGGTGTCGCTTCAGAATTTTCAGCCATCTCCCTCAACTTCTAGTTCCATTCCTCCTAACTACCTCGCTATTTCATAAACCAGGTCATGTCCCTCCTATCATTATTATTGAAATGTTTAATAACTGTCAAGTTGAGTTTTGTTTGAATTTCTAGTAGTAGGGGAAATATGAAAACATAGATTAAATTAACTGGTGCGGTCATCCGTGGTGTAGTGGCAGGCAAAACAGTCTACTATGCCCACAGTCGCTGTAGAAATGTTTCAACGTTAGTTAAAAATCTTTGGTTTTGTCATCCTCCAGTGGTTCTGGGCCTGCACGATGTCAAGTAACTGGTGTGTTCTATCCCTATCCTAATTAAACCTGGATAGGCAAAGTTTAGGACTCCCAATGTAGCATCGTACGAATAGCCAGAGTTAGATTAATAAACAGTAAACAATGTCAGCCAATGTTGTTCAATGAACCAGTAAATATCCGTTATAAATTTCCTATCACCCTCACTGTCCTAAATATCCTTACCCTAACTCTTTTCTTTTCTCCTCAGTTTACCTTTTAGGACATTTATATTGTTTTTTTATCCATTCCATTCTATTTCTTTATTATTCAAGTTTTTATTTTAAGTTTATTCCAACAGTTAATTCTTATATTCACGACAAATATAACACGATTCACTCTTCAACACATCACCACCCGAATCAACTTGTTTCTTCCCTTTTCTCCTCCCTGTTACCAGGGCAGACCCAAAGAAGACTTAAAAGACCATGGCCGAGAGACCTCTTAAACTGGCAAGGTTTTTCTCTTTGAGGAACCTCATCAATTCATTCTTTACTCGGTTGTGGCAGCGCACAGTGGGCTAAATCATCAATTTAGGTGGACAAAAGTCAAGTCAAAAGTTTAGAATTTTCTAGTGCTTCCCCTTTTTATTGTTAGTTGGCAAGATCCTTAATACTTCCCACTATCCTTAATATTTCCCACCATACCGTGTTTACAAATAAATAATAAATGAGTGAATCATTCCTGTTCCCACAAGTGAATAATAACCGGCAGTGGGATTACCTTTGTTCGATGGTCATTTATTGTTTTCAAGGATTGTTTAGAGCAAAGTCTTTTTGTTTTTATTTAACAATGGACATTGCTGAGACAAGTAAGACATAATATTTCTACACTCGTTATTGAATACACATTGCAATCTACCTGTACAGTAAATTTAGCATTTTGTAAATGTAAGCCTTTATGCAATAACGAAAAACTATATAACCTCCAAGTTGCCCAAAGGATTTGTTTGTAGGATTTGTGTCATCAAACCTTCTAGTCTTTAAATATTTCAAAGAATTTTGGCGATTTTTTGCGTTTTGTGTGATATATGATTTTTTTCAGACACAACACTCCGAATCTAAAGTATTACAATCGATATTTTGAAAAGTTTCCTAAATGACATAAAATATATCTACTAGCAGGTTTCAGCAACTCTGAGCCATCAAATCTTATTTTTTTATTATTTTTTCAGGGAAGTTTTAGATTTTAGACTCTTCAATCGTATCAAATTAATTAGTTTTTAAAATTTGTTCTTATATTTTTTTTTTATATTCTTTTCCGTAATCTGGGACCCCAAAGGTTGTATATGGATAAGATAAGAATTTGGTCTACTTAAATCGGTCATGATTTCCACTGTTTGGCGTGTTACGAGGAGGGAGTTGTGGGGACAATTTCCCAGCGCGTGTGCTGGAGTTTCTAGCTCTCTGTTGGATTTGCGACAAAGGTATAATCTAAGTCAAAACATCACTTTTAATACAGTTTCTTAAACACTGTGCTTGAATTAATATTCCTTTTTAGGAGTAAAGAATACAACTTTCTGTTAAGAATCAAAAATTAAGAAAGTACCGTTTTCAGGAGATTATTTATATTTTTAAAGTAATTTCCAAGCATAAAACATATATAATTTCATAGCTTATTTTACTTTCAATTACTATAGTAAGGGAAAGTATTGCGATCGTGAAATTTTAGAATTCCAGTTTTCAACGGAAGTACACATTTTAGGGTCCCCTGGGTCCAAATAACCAAGTCCCGCAAAAAGGTCTGTGTGTGTGTGGTAACTCTCGGGCGGAAACGGTAAGTCAAATGAAACTGAAATTTCATATTTAAGATTAATATACGCCCGAGACATTACAAAACCTTTTTCATCAAAATGAGCTTGCCAGAAGAGCCACTTTATACCATGCATTTAGCATCTATTTTCGATTTTCTCGAAAACGGTACCGACGATTTTGATTAAACTAGCTATATCGATGTAAAATTTAATGGGCTTTAATATCATGTAGGTTTCATTTTGATTAAATTGGTCTGACAGAGCTTAAATGCTGATATTTTAAATTTTCTTTCTCTAAAGTACCTTTAATTTTGTTGATTCTATAAAAATAACTATATTATCTTGTTACCACTGATGAAAAACAGGTAAATATATAAATTAAATGAATTCGATACCAAAATAAAGGAGAAAACAGAAAAAATATTTTTTAATGCGATTTTTCGTTTTTGAACATAAGAACAGTAACATACATGTATTATATACCGTTTGAAAGCTAAAGATGTTAGAAAAGATATTATCTCATACACAAGCTTTTAATAAAATTAAGTGATTGTTTCAGTTAATAATATAATAGATTTTTTAATAAAACACATGTTTCTATAGCAATTCAATTTAATTAATTATTTAATAGTTTCACTAATTTTTATCTCTAACTGTACTTGAAAATTCTTTAATTGATTTTAACAACGGGGGTGAGTGAAAGTCGTGTGTTGCCAGCACCAGATTTTTTTCTTAAATTATTCTACTTTAAAAAAGAGTAATTTTGACACTAAACCCGTATTTCTTCGTTCATTAGAACCAGAGATATTAAATAAAATGTATTTTTCGCTCGAAAACTTTCCAATTTTTTACGCGTTTCCTGTTGAACGTTGGTCCACGATATTTTGCGGACTCTGATGGTTTAATGTCTAGTTTTACTTATAAAAAAATCATCGTCATCAAAAAATCGAAAACGTCGGAACAAAATTCGGATCCTCTCCTTGTTAGTCCATATAGATATATTTAAAAAAATATATTTTTATTATAGATAGTACGAACCGTTGAATTGCGTTAACATATTAGTACGTTAATTATTTTCATATGCTTTTTTATTTATGATTATGTCACTCTCCATTCTTTAATTGTAAAGGAAATTTTTGAATGCTTTGTTTCTAATTCTGATAATTAGCTCCCAGTTGGCCATCCTTTGACCTCTGAAAATTAATTTAATTCAAACCGTATCAAATTAAACTATAGCAAGCCTCCCATCTCCCAACTGAAAAGGTCACTTGAGATTTATTTATCTTTTGAGCGAGTGGAAATGAAAAGCTTTAATATAATTAATGTATAGATAGTTTACTAACCCGCCCGGCACTGAAAAGCGCCCGTAGGGGGTTGATTTTTTCTCAAAGGAGTGTAAATAGCAGCTGTGGATCTAATTAGTAGTAATCATTAAAACCATTTTCTGCTCAATATAAAATAGTTAGCGATGCGAGATTAATTGACCCAAAGTGTGTGTGTGTCTATATATATATATATAGCCCGTGGCTGAGTGGCTAGCGCCCTAGTCTCTCATGCTAAAGGTTGTGAGTTCGAATCCCAGTCCCTGCGGGACTTTTATAAGGATGTAATTTAATGTGGATTCGCTCACAGCCTCTCCCCCGGGTAAGGGAGACCGGTCAGCCAAATGGTGACCACTCACAAAATTAGGCGTAGGGAGTGATAACTCCTACCCTATAAGAAACGTGAGTGTGATCTCCCAAGTTATTGCACTACGAGGCCCAGGGCCTAAACGGCCTATCACGCCACAGGAAAAAAAAATTATATATACACACAAACACTCACATTTTAGGGTTTTAGGAAAGTACTGAAATTGTGCACGCCATATATATGCAACTCTTTTTGTATAATAGTTGAAGATCCGAACTTGAAACGATCTGCACCAAGCTGATAATAGAATGAAACATATTTTATAACATATTTAGTATATTAGAAAATATGTTAAGAAAGGGTTGCCTAAAAAAATCCTGGACAAACAATTTTCAATTATTAAAATAAATGATTTTTAATCTAATGTTGCACCGGCTTGATAATATAAAAAAAAAATATCAAACACTATGAGAGATCCGAGTTGAGTATAGGGTGTAATAATAAAGGACCCAACATTGCAGCCGCACGTAATCGGACATTGAATATAATTTTTTTTTTGTTTTGTATTATTGACAGTAAATATTTGTTTTCTCAATAATCAGCCAAGAAGTGTACCAAAGCTTTTTTGAAACGATAATTATTTTGGCTTCGCCCAAAATTTTGGGTTCTGATTTGTTGAGGTCCTGCAATTTTATATGGGATATCAAACTTCTTTATATTCAATGTCCGATTACGTGCGGCTGCAATGTTGGGTCCTTTATTATTACACGCTATACTCAACTCGGCTCTCTCTGTCACGCATTTCCACTCGCGTTAAATTTTTTTTTTTTTTTTTAGATAGATTTATTGCTATTTACAACTGTATAATGATATACATCTAGTAAATGGGATACAAGATAAAAATGGCATGGATTCACATGTGGGGATACTACCCATTGGCAGCTCCCCAAAGACTATGTTAAACTAGAAGGTCTCGTGGCCATCTTCTTTTCAGACGCCTCGGAGGATTATCGGGGATTGTAGAGGAAGCAAGGATTGTAACAAGTGGATTAGAGTGAGAATTGAGTTTGCCATGAAAGGAGTGGTACCTGGTTCGCGCCAAGTCAGCAACATAGGGAACGTTAAGGTCTTTATGGATGAGTTTATTTGTGACAAAATAAGGAGCGTTGAGGATTTTTCGAAGGATTTTTGATTGCAAGGATTGGAGACGGGAAGAATTTGATGGTTTAGTAGAGCCCCAAATCTCTACTCCGTAAGTCCATATCGGTCTGATGATAGTCATATAGATGAGCCTTTTGTACTTAAGTGGAAGGTTAGAGCGTTTGTCTAGTAAGTGTTGAAGGAGTCGAAAACGTCGGGCAGTTTCTTGTCTTTTCAGTCTTGTATGAGGGTTCCAAGTAAGACGTTTGTCCAGGTGCAGTCCTAGGTATCGGATCTGTTCAACCGGGACAAGAGGAGTGTTATTAAAGGATACTGTTGGGCAGGATGTCATAGGTTTACGACGAAGGGTAAAGGTGATTTGGTGGGATTTATTGGAATTTATTTTTATTCTCCAGTTCTGACACCATACTTCAAGGTCTTTGATGTGTGATTGAAGAGTTTGGGAGGCAATAGTTGGATCGTTGTTGACTGATAACACACATGTGTCATCAGCATAGGTAGAAAGGAAAGTGCTAGGATGGGATGGGATATCAGCTGTATAAACTGTGTAAAGGATGGGTCCTAGAATACTGCCTTGAGGAACACCTGCATACTGATTAAAAAGGGATGAACAGGAACGGTTATGATTTACTTTGAAGGACCTGTCTGTGAGATAGGATTGGATAATAAGGAAGTATGTAGGTGGGAGGAATTTACGGAGTTTGTAAAGCAGTCCCGGGTGCCACACTCGGTCAAAGGCCTGTTCTACATCGAGGAAGGCTCCCGTGCAGTACAATCCGCGCTCCAATGAAGACGAGACAACGTCCACCACACGATGGCATTGTTGGATAGTGGAGTGAGATGTTCGGAAACCAAACTGATTATCTGGGATAATGTGATTGGAATCAAGGATGGGATATATGCGTTTAAGCAGAAGTTTTTCAAGGATTTTACCCATGATGCATATGAGAGAGATGGGGCGGTAGGAGGAAGGGTATTCTGGAGGCTTTTTGGGTTTGGGGATCATTTTAATGATGGATAATTTCCAGGAAGCGGGAAAATATGTGGAGCGGAGAACGGCATTACAGATGTAAGTAAGATATAGGATGGCTTTTCGAGGAAGTAGTTTTAGGATACGGGAAGTTATGAGGTCATGTCCAGGGGCTTTGCGGGATGGTAAACTCTGGATGATGTTCGATATTTCGGATGGATGGAACGCTTTAGGGGGAAGATTCATTTGGAGAGGAATATCCAGTTCTGCTGCAATACATTCGAGGTGATGAGGATTAAGGATATCAGGATGAGGGTTATATATTTTAGAGAGATGTTCTGCGAACGTCCGGGATTTTTCGTCGTCTGATCTTGTCCAGGATTGTGATTCATTTAGGAGGGGATGATTAAAATCTTTGAACTTTAGGAGTTTTTTAGTGGTCGTCCACAGTGAATTATCAGTGGTAGTGAGGTTTTCAGTCATGTTAAGTAATGTTTGAGTTTTGAATTTACTGAGTTCTGATTTTAGTTTGTTGGTCAATTTTGTATAATTAGTTTTATCTGAAGGATATCTTGTCCTATGCCACTTCGATCTTGCTCTGCGTTTTTCTCTTAATAAGATACGAATGTGCTGTGGCAGTACAGTCTGTTGAGTAGTATTGATGTTGAATGTGGATGAAGTGTTATCTTTTATACTGTTAGTTATTGAGTCTGTCAGTATTCCTACAGCTTTATCAATGTCATGTCTAGTCTTGAGGGGAATTTTTAGATCCAATGTATTCTCCAAGTCGCATCGGAATCCGTCCCAGTCCACACGTCCTGTAATTAATGAGTTGATTGGGGGTTTAGGAACATAGCTCGAATGCAAGGATAGCAGAACTGGACTGTGATCTGATGAAAGGTCATTCAGGGCTTCGATCATAGTTTGGGAGAAGGATATCTGAGAAGAGACAAATATATCGAGGATGTCAGAACGTTTTCGGAGAGATGTAGGCCAGTAAGTGGGGTTCATGGGTGAGAGGATAGTATAACAGTTGGATATTGAGACGCTTGAGAGGATATTGCCACGGGGATTGGATGTACGACAACCCCATCGCTGGTGTTTGGCGTTATAGTCTCCTCCAGCAATGAAGCGCGGTCCTAGTGATCGAAATAGGGTATCGAGTAGCTTATAGGAAAGAGGTTTATTGGGAGGACAGTATACAGCTGAAAGGGTTACATGGAAAGGACGAGTTGAAATGATTATAGAGGTTGATTGTATGGTGTCAGTTGGAGTAGATGGAATAAGGGAATGGGATAGGGATTTATGGATTAGGATGCATGATCCGGCATGGGCAGTGTTGTCAGGGTGGTTTGATCTATAAGTGATGTAGTCACGAATGTAAAACTTTGATAGTTTAGTGAATTGGGTTTCAGTCAGTAATGCTACGTCTATCTGTTTGTCATGTAGAAATACGTCGAGTTCGTCACGGTGGTTATGTAGGCCATTAGCATTCCACAATACTATAGTTAAGGGCTTTACATTCATCGTGGGAGATTTAATGGTATTTCGGAAAGGAGTCTAGTGAGAAGGGTGACAAGAGGTTTGATGGTTTCTGCAAGATCTGAGAGAAAGGAGTTCAGGATGGTATATATGCTAGATAGATCTTGGTTGGGAAAAGGGTGCGGATAAGGAATATGAGAAGAATAAGTTATGTGGTCAGGGGTATTGACAGGAGACTGGATTAGGCGCGGGGTACGAGGATGTTCAGTCCTCTGTGAAACTTCAGGTAAGGGTTTCGGCTGGCTTGGCTGAACAATAGGACGGGGTGTGATTTTCTGAGGGTGTTCAGGAGGTAGTTTTACCCGCAGGGATTGGTGGTGGGAAGGAGTTGGCCGAAGTGGAGTTTGTGGATGTGGATGGGATGCAGGAGGCTTGGTGTGGAAGGTTGGAGGCGCCTGACGTCTAGGTTGCTGCTTCTTAAAGGTGGCGGTCTCAGAGAATGATTTCCTGAAGTCATCTTTAACATCGCTGACGGTAGAGGTAGAAGGTAGAGGTAGAGGCTGCGGTTGCGCGATGATAAGTGGCGGTTGCTTAAATCTTGGGAAGTCAGTCAAATTATCTAGTGCAGGTACCTGGGAGCAAGTCTTCTGTTCTATTCTTAATCCCGGTGTATTTTGAGATCGTTGCCGAAGTAGATTTTTGTAAACAGTGCAGCCCCTGTAGCTCGCCGGATGGGCTTCGCCACAAAGAGCACACGTTGCTGTCTCAGTTCGAGGCTTCGGGCAGGTTTCAGAGGCATGGGGACCAGCGCATTAACGCACCTTGCCGGGTGAAAGCAGTATGTCTTTGTGTGTCCCAATTTTTGACACTTTGTGCATTGAACAATGCTGGTTTGCTTCCTTGGTTCTTCGAAACGGACTGTTGAGTAGACTAATCTAGTGATATTAAAAATTTCCGAGTTGTTTTTGGCCGGTTCTAGATCTACGAAAAATAGTGGAAGCGTATATTTTTCTTTTGGATGTACGACGGGTGAAATCTTTCTAACAACATGTCCAATTTCTTCCAGGTCGCGTTTGATGGCATCTGTAGGTGTGGTTGAGTGGAGTCCTCGTAAAACCACTCGATATGATTTTTCTTCTTTTAATTGGTAGCAATGGAAGTCATAATTGTTTGTAGTTAAATAACTGATGAGCTTTTTATAACTTTCTTTGCTGGTGGTGTTGATTTTTATGTCACTCTGTCTTGAAAAGCAACGAAAATTAGACTGTCCGATCAACTTTGCCATTTCTCGACCGAAGGACATAAAATCGCTGATTTTAGAGACAAATATAGGAGGTGGTTCTGGATTTGTAAACCCTTGGCTCGGAACTTCGTTGACACTTTCGGCTGTAGACTGAGCGGCGGATGTTGATGGGGCGGCAGTCGTTAATGTAGCGGCTGACGGTATAATTGTTTCATTTTTGTTGGCTGCAGTCGTACTGCGAGTTTTAGGAGGAGATATAATTTCTTTAGGTGATTGTTTTATCTTGGCCTGTTTATTTTTCTGTTTGGTTGGCGAATTCTCCAGGGATCCAGGGTTTGAGTGGCGGTTTCTTTTCTGAAGTGACCGGCGCTTTAAATATTGCGAATCAGATTCACTGATTTCTGAAAATGGTGTCTCTTCGTCCGAGTCATCACACGATGTAATCATATCTGGGTCCATAATCACTAATATAAGAGAAGAGAAGAGAAAAAAAAAAAAAAAAAAAAAAAAATATATATATATATATATATATATATATATATATATATATATATATATATTGTATACGCTGGGCTATCCGTGAATGAATAGTACTTTCAAGTGACAACTCAAAATTGAGGGTGGTTCTATTGAAATAAATAAGTGGACTGTATAGATTTAAAATAAATAAAAATAATGAAAGCAAACGACGAATCACAATACATTTAATACACTGAAATACATATAAAGATGATAAGAAACAAATTAACCTAATTATAATTAAACAGCTGTAAGAAAATGTAGGAAACAAAATAAACCTATTAAAATATTGTAAAAATAGAAGAAACAAACTTAACTTAATTAATGCTTAAAGATGTAAAAAAAAATAGTTATCAAATTAAACAGTTTCTTGAATAAGAATTAAGAAATTAAATGTTCCATTAACGGATAAAGATAGGTTATATTCACGTAAAGATGTCCAGTTGAGTGTTGAAGAAAACGACCGCAGGGCGGCTTGAACGAAGTCGTCTTGAGTATTGAAGAAAATTACCGCAGGGCGGCTTGGACGAAGTTCTCTTGGGTGTTGAAAATGACCGCAAGGCGGCTCTTCCAAGTTCCAAGGGGAACGATGAGAAGATGAAGAAATTCGTTTCCAAACGTTCAAACGTTGAGAGGAATCTTGGGTCTATATACGGCACATCTTCACCGCTCAGACGCTAGCTTAAGACTCGACTGGCCACGAGGCAGTCAAAAAACAATTGAAGTACGATCGTCTTCTGTCTTTCTCTTCTACTGCTCTCGTTTAAAACTTTTAATTATATTTAAATAACTATTTTAAAAAGAAATTAAAAAATAAAGATTTAAACAAAAAAAATGATCTTATTATAAATATCAGATAAAATTATGAGCTTATCATTTTTCGATTGAAAAACTATAAAAACCTTAGCAGGCCGTAACATATGGCGTGAACATACCGCCCACCAAATTTTCGTTGAAAATTTCCAAGGTTTACATGAATATATTGGTGGTGACACTAACTACATTAGTTAGCTTATGTTTGTGGTAGCAGTGGTGCCAATTTGGAAACAGGCCGGATGTACTCTCCTTTTGGAGTTTTAACTTTTACGACTCGAACTGTTCCATCTTTTCCGGGGTATACTTCCATTATTCTACCAGTAGGCCAATTTTGCACCGATGCGTTTGGTTCTTTTAGTAAAACTAGGGTTCCAATATTCAAGTTTGGTTTGGTCAAAGTCCATTTTGTCCGTTGCTGCACTACAACTATTTAAATAGTCATAACGCCATATTTTCCAGACGTTTTGAATGCAACATTGTACAATTTGCCACCTGGATAGTCTATGTACGTCTGTCAAGTCATGGGTAGGCAGTGACAACAAGGGTGCACCTATTAGGAAATGGCCAGGTGTAAGGAGAATTGACTGGAGTAATTGTGGACCTGCGTGTAGATATGCAATGAGGAAATGATCTATGATCAGGGAACTTAAATGTGATTTGTGAGGAAGCAAAATTGGGTGTTTATTTTCGTAATTTAGCGGAGCGTTTGTAAGACGACCGCCCACCCTGAGAATCCCTCGGCTATCAATAAAGGGTGATAGAGCCCCCAAAGAGGAGGATTTGGAGTCAGAGTTAGGAAATTCTTTATCAAAGTAAAAACGTTGGGTAACTTGTATAATTTTCTCTAGTGCAAAGTTCAGTTCAATGGCTGATGGGCGCCCTATTTGCCTTTTTGATATATTCAACTGTGCATTATGCAAGAGTCTTAGCACATATGCGAATACTCTCAAAAGTTTAGTATAAGACGAAAAGTTTTTAATAACACTAGTCAGATAGCAATCATTAGTTGGAGCACTTAAAACAACCTCCTTTGTCTATACTTCCGGCAAGTCTCCGGTACAATGGTTATTAAAATGATTACTGATTGGCCATGCTTCAATCGGGTGTTTCAGCCATTCTGTACCTTCCCACCAAGTACCGTCTTTTAGAAAAGAGACAGGAGTTACTCCTCTAGACGCTATATCCGCTGCATTATGATGTGATTGTACATGATACCATTCACTATGAGAGGATTGATCCAAAATTGCAGTTACGCGATTGGCAACAAAAGTTTTAAGTTTGTAAGTAGGGATATTGAGCCAAGAAAGAGTGGTGGATGAATCTGAGAAATAATATGTGGCCTTTACCTCTAATTTTGACAAAAACGTTTCTAAAGACTTATGTAATTTCACTAATAACAAGGCCGCACAAAGTTCTAGACGCGGAACTGTTAAAAGCTTTAGAGGAGCAAGCCTAGTTTTGGCAAGAATCAAACGGACCTCCACTCTCCCATTTTCATATTCGGTTCGTAAATATTGGAGCGCTGCATATCCTAGGGTAGAAGCATCTGCAAATCCTACTGCCGTTACTTGTTTTTTAGCAGCTGAAAACAAGCCCCGAGATATGTTAAGTGATTTTAATAAAGGCAATTCATTAACAAAATGATCGCACTCAAGCAATAAATCGGGCGGAAGCTGAGAATCCCAATCCAGACGTCGTTTCCAAAGCTGTCCAGTTGAGTGTTGAAGAAAACGACCGCAGGGCGGCTTGAACGAAGTTCTCTTGGGTGTTGAAAATGACCGCAAGGCGGCTCTTCCAAGTTCCAAGGGGAACGATGAGAAGATGAAGAAATTCGTTTCCAAACGTTCAAACGTTGAGAGGAATCTTGGGTCTATATACGGCACATCTTCACCGCTCAGACGCTAGCTTAAGACTCGACTGGCCACGAGGCAGTCAAAAAACAATTGAAGTACGATCGTCTTCTGTCTTTCTCTTCTACTGCTCTCGTTTAAAACTTTTAATTATATTTAAATAACTATTTTAAAAAGAAATTAAAAAATAAAGATTTAAACAAAAAAAATGATCTTATTATAAATATCAGATAAAATTATGAGCTTATTATTTTTCGATTGAAAAACTATAAAAACCTTAGCAGGCCGTAACATATGGCGTGAACATATATATATATACCTACAATAGCTAATAAACAAAAAATTTACTTAAAAAAATCTTAAAACTAAACTATCTACATTATATACACATAAAAACATAATTAAAAGAAACATATCTGATTTATATATAGAAACAAGTAAATAAATAAAAGAAATACACAAAAATAAAGAAATAAAATAGTTCGAAATAATAACTTTAAGGAAATAAAGTCTTAAAATCACGAATTGGGAAATGACAACAGTGCTGGCCAAGACCTTGTAAACAATAGCTGGGCAGAAGGAATTAGTAGCCTCTCGGCAGGTGCCGAAAGTAGCCTCGTAGCACTACTTCCAGGCTCTAGCGAACACCAGTCTATTACGTGCTTATAAAAATTAACTGCACTCACCTGTCTCTCCAGTTGTGGTTTATTAAGTGTTTAACTGTTCACTAACTCACTATTCACAAAGTTTGAGGGCTGTTTACTCAGTAAAACAGAAATGGCAAGGTAACAAATACAGAGCGATATGAATATAGAACTGTAGGTGCGGCCATCTTGCGTTAAAATTTAATCTTTAAAATTCAGCAATCCAGATTCGGACCAAGTTTGTTGCAGGCAACCCTATATCAATGTGTCTGCAATAAAACAACGCTTATATTGGTATAATTTTTTTTTTCTATTATCTAACAAAAAAAAATTATATTCAATGTCCGATTACGTGCGGCTGCAATGTTGGGTCCTTTATTATTACACTCTATACTCAACTCGAATCTCTCATAATTTTTGTTATTTTTTTTTTATATTATCAAGCCATGCAACATTTAATTAAAAATCTTTTCTTTTTTTTTAAATAATTAAAAATAGTCTGTTCAGGATTTTTTTAGGCAACCCATTCTTAACATATTTCCTAATATACAAAATGTGTTATAAAATATGTTTTATTCTATTATCAGCTCGGTGCAGATCGTTTTAAGTTCGGATCTTAGACTATAATTTTTTCACACCATATCTGATCATTTACCTTTTTTTCCATTTTATATCTAATTATCATAACATTTGTTAATTATTATAACTACTGTCCTATTTTGATTCTAATTATCAGTATATTTTTTTTTACTTATTATCTTTATATATTGTGTTTCACAACTGGTTGTTTTGTTCTATAGCCCTGATAATCGCCTAAAATTTAGACCGAACGTTGGCACAAATAAATTTAGTTTATGTCGACTGGGCCCGGGAACAACCTCTCCCCTATATAAAAGACTTCAGGGATACTTAAATACAATATTATTGATTTATCCATCATTTTTTTTTTTTTTGTCACTGATATATTTATCGCTGGGGTCTCTACTTTTTAATGTAACGTTTTTTTTAACCTTAATAATATAAGACATATAGGAAGGTCTAGCTTTTCTAGTCAATAATTAAATTTAAAATATTTTGGTTCTGTATCTCTTGTAGCTAAAGCATACCGTTTTAGCACTATATCCGTTCAAATAAAAATAGTCACGTTTTGCCTCTACAAGCATCATCTTTTTTTTAAAAATGTTTAAACTCTGTTACTGTCGCTTGGATTTGCCAAGAGTTTCCTTATTTGAAAATTAATGGAGCCAATGTTTTGTCTCTTATATATATATATATATATATATATATATATATATATATATATTTATATTTTATATATATATATATATATAAAATATAAATGAAGTCACGATAATTGGTTTCCACACAACTACTAAACCACGAGACAAATTTTGATACAATATTCACTGCGGGTTTCATTCAAGGCATTCTTTCCTGCAGGTTTAAAATTAAAACGATTCGCAATTAAGTTCTTTTTTTAGAAATCATCAAAATTTCATTCAAATTTACTTGTTGTATTACTTGTTATACAGTTGTAAATTCCAATATATAAAAAAAAAAAATATTTCTAAAATATCACATATATTTAATATGTGCACACATATAGTAATTTATACGTGTAATAAACCGTTGGAAAACGCAAGATTAAAAAAAAAAATTCAATATGCTAAACTAAAATATCATCTATGCTCCAGGACTTGGAGCTTCCAACAGTTAAACATTTAACAATTAAACATACTCAAACAGCTTCTTACTTAAGTAAAACACCAGTCTCCAAAAATCCATTAATAAAGGAAATCGGTAACTATAATAAAACATCTCTAAAACGCTACACACATAAAAGAACTAAACATGTGTTGCTAACTTAAGCTAGTTTGTTTTAATTTCTAATAATTATTTTATCAATAATGTTATCCGTTTTTATTTTGTAGGATTTTGTATAATTTTTCCTACAACCATATATAATCACAATTTAATTTTACAAAATATTATAAATTAGTTAATTAGATTATAATTACCAAATGAACCAAACATTTGCTGATTGTAAGAATGTCTCATCCGAAATCATTTATAAATATTTTGTCAATTTGTAAATATGTAAATGAAGTTTATTTTCTTCTTCTTCTTATACACTTTCGGAAGAAAATGGTATGTGCACCTCGTACATTGCGGATTGAACTGCCGTTACCTAATGCGTTGTTTAAGGCCTTCCTGTTTTTTTTTTTTTTTTTTTTTTTTTTTATTAAATCCGATAACGGGCGTAGATATCTTGTAAAAATATCTTATACTACCTTTTGGGAAAGAGCGTATCAAACTCAGAGCTATAAATTCTCGAAATCAAATAAATAAGTATAATAGCTATTACACGAAAGGAATACAAGGATATTCTAAACGACACTTTTAGAATCTAAATGGCAACTTAAGTTGAGGAGAATTCTGAGAGACATTATTCGAGATAAACCTAATTTATAACGGCCTTCTTGAGGACGAACTCGGCTGGAAGGGAGATACGGAGCTGCGAAGTCCAGCTGGGTCGCTTTTTACTTTGGAGAGTATGAGGGTGCAGGAAAAGGATAATGGTGACCCTGCCAAAGAGGTCCTCGGTCCTCGGTCCTGGGTCCTGGGCCCTCGGTCATAGGACCACTCACCTGTTAATAATTTCTTCCTCGGAATAAGGGCTCATACTCTTCCTCATTGCTTCCGAGAGAATCCCATTTGGATAAGGCTAAGGAAGGGAAGCCGGATTAAAATATCAATAATACTCAATAATATAAAAACCTTTATCAATTCGTTCTCGGATGCTGGATTCACGGTGAATAAGTATTTTACTTTCACTTACCTGTATATTAAATGTATATTGTGAAAATTTTCGAATTCTAGTGTCGACGGAAATATTCGTATTAGGGTTCCCTGAGTCTAAATAACCAAGTCCAAAAAAAAAAAAAGAAGATCTGTGTGTGTGGTAAGTCTAGCACGAAAAAGAAAAATTCTATGAAACTGAAATTTCATATTTAAGACAACTTTACGCCCGAGATGTTACAGCAACTTTTTCATCTTTATCACCTAACCAGAAGAGCAACTTTATACTGTAACGGTTGCAATGTCAATCAAAACACGGTTTTTCGGGTCCCTCAGTGTTGCCAGGTGGAAAGTGATTTAATTATTAATATTAATTTTTTACCTGATTGATATATCAGGGCATACTTTTGAACAAGTAGATAAATTAAAGTATTCATGTTCAATGATGATGAGAAAAAATGAAATCCAGAAGGAAATAAAGTCCCGGTTAAAGGCGGGAAATGCGTGTTATTATTCAGTTGCTAAATTACTTAGCTCGCGGCTTTTGACTAAAAACTTAAAGGTTAGAATTTATAAAACTATTATTCTTCCGACGGTCCTTTACCGGTGTGAAACGTGGCCGCTTACTTTGAAGGATGAAAAGCAGCTTAATGTTTTCGAAAATAAGGTACTGCGTAAAATATTTAGTCCGAAGAGAGATGAGGCCACTGGGGAGTTTAGAAGGTTGCACAACGCGGAATTGCGGAGCTTGTACCCTGTGAATATAATTGAGTTGATAGCGTTATAAAGTTGTTGGCCTTAGTGAAGAGTGAACTCAGAAAAAAGTTGGGATTCGACTGGTAGCCTTCCAAAAGGTAGGCCGGAGCGTCGATGGGAGGATTGCGTTAAGGCTGATCTTGGAAGCTTGGGCTTGAACGGTGATCATTGAACGAGTCCGTGTAGACAGTATTTGTTGGTATCAGCATCGAACCTTCGGGTTCAGTAGGCCTGTTATTATTATTAAAGTATCATTGCTATTGTAGATTCACAAAAAATAACTATTTCTTCTATTTATCATTGATTAAGAACGGCAGAATATTCGAGTTGTACGAATTTGATATCCAACTGAAGGAGAATAGAGCAAACATATTATTGTTCCTATTAACAGCAACATAGATGTATAATTTACAGTTGGAAGCAAATTATTTTAGAAAAAAGTATTATATTATATACAAAGCATGTAACGTAAAGTGACAGGTAGGGCATTATTACTGATAACTTTACGTAACAATTTAATATTGTAATATTATTTAATCTCAATCATATGTTTGCAACCGAACTGAATAATCTTTTATTTGAATTAACTTTTAAATTTAAGTTTATTCAAATGTCATCGTGCGGTGGATGTAGTCTCCTCTGCTTTGGAGCGCGGATTGTACTGCACTGGAGCCTTTCTCGACGTAGAACAGGGTTTTGACCGAGTCTGGCATCCGGGACTGCTTTACAAACTCCGAAAATTCCTCCCTCCAACATACTTCCTCATCATCCAGTCCTATCTCACTTACAGATCTTTCAAAATAAATCACAATAGTTCCTATTCATCCCTTTTTGTTCAGTCCGCTGGCGTCCCACAAGGCAGTATCCTCGGACCCATTCTCTTCACCGTCTATACAGCTGACATCCCAACCAATCCTAACACTTTCCTCTCCACGTATGCTGATGACACTTGTGTGTTATCAGTCAATAACGATCCAACTATTGCCTCTCAAAACCTACAATCCCACATAAGAGACCTCCAGATATGGTGTCAGAATTGGAGAATGAAAATAAATTCAGACAAATCCCACCAAATTACCTTTACCCTCCGTCGTAAACCAATGACATCCTGTCCTACAGTATCCTTTAATAATATTCCGCTTATCCCGGCTGAACAGATCCGCTACCTAGGTCTCCTCCTTGACAAACGTCTCACATGGAATCCGCACACAAGACTGAAACGACAAGAAACTGCTCGCCGATTTCGATTACTTCAACATTTACTTGACAAACGCTCTAACCTCCCACTTGACTACAAAAGACTCCTCTACATGACTATCATCAGGCCTATATGGACTTACGGAGTTGAGCTTTGGGGCTCGACTAAACCATCGAATTCTTCCCGTATCCAATCCTTACAATCCAAAATCCTTCGTAAAATCCTCAACGCTCCTTACTTTGTCACAAATAAAATCATCCATAAAGACCTAAATGTTCCATATGTTACTGATTTGGCCCGAACTAGATATCAATCCTACTATGACAAACTCCATTCCCACCCCAACCCACTAGTTTCAACCATTCCTTCCTCTTCGATTCCTGATAATCCTCCGAGGCGTCTGAAAAGAAGATGGCCTCGAGACCTTCTTGTTTAAAATAGTTACTGGAGTGCTTCCATTGGGTTGCTCCTCTACACGTCTGTCTCATGTGATTTTTCTTTTAGCATATTTACTTGTAATATAAATTACAGTTGTAAATTTCAATAAATAAATATAAAAAAAAAAAAAAAAAAAGTTTATTCAGTAGTTCTCAAAATTTATTTTGACAACCGAGGTAACTGAAAGTCGTGTGTTGCTCTCACTAAATTTTTTTATATATTATAACTTCTATATGTATAAAGATTTTAGAGATGCGAGTCTTCCTGAGAGAGCGAAAAGCAAAGAGTTGTAAAGAGCAAAGTGGTGTGGCGGAAATGCGGCAGGAAACCAGAACACATTTCCCATAACTTGCCTCCTCTACCTGTTTTTTTTCCATCCTCAAAATTATGAATTTTTAGATTATCTCTGCATAAAATGTCATATTTCTCCATTTCTTTAAAGCTATAAACCGTCTTTAGCGATTACTTAAATTAATTATCGATTTAAAACAAAATGATAGTTCGATCCACAGTCACAATAAAACTGAGAGGCTTAAATATAAATTGGGAATGGAAACGGGATGTCGCGTGTTTAGGGCCGCTGTTAACCGCCAAGGCTCGTATCAAACTCATTCCGGTTGTCTGCTTCTAGTTAAGGGCCTTCTTATTTAATGATTAAAATTGTTTAACATACTTTAACGGAATTATCTTTATATATTTTAATTAGACACGGAAAATATATAATTTAATACAAGCACGTTAACAAACACCGGTAAAGAGGTAGTAGAGCTGGAAATAAATACGGATAAGGCGAAATATATGGGGAAAATCTGGAGCCAAGGATATTATCTGACGGTGAGCCAAAAGAAACATCGGGACAGTCGTGAGCAAAAATGGTAAAAGTAGACCAGAGGGTTCTAAATTGGGTGATGAAGGCGCCAATGGACTGTATCACCAGATATCCAAAATGAAGTTAACAGAGATGCTAAAATTAGGATTTTTAAATTTTCCTTCCAGTGCTTTTATGTAGATCTGAAAGCTGAACAACCCTTGATAAACATAGAAGCTGGATGACAGCAGTTGAAATGAGATTCCTCTGAAGAATAGTTGGCAGAGTAAGGAATTGCAGATTTCGCAAGGATTTAGGAGTACGATCACTGCGTGACATCCTGGAAGAGGGGCAATTAAAGTGGTATGGGTATGTCTGCCGAGAGAGAAATGCTTTATTTATTTGGCAATGCTGGCCAAATACATCGGGTTGCTTATATAACACAGCATACTTATCAATCACTTAGACATATATTTTCAATGTTTTTTTTCCTATTCCTATACAAATTTATAATATTTACAATTTTTTTTTCTTATTTTGTTTCTCTCTAGCACTATATTGTAAATTTAGACCTTTGGTGCGCATATTACATAATCAAAATATAATCATATACACCATTTAATTGCTATGCAGGTGGTGGTGGATAATCCCCAGGGAGTACAAAATCACATTTTCTGCTAACACCGCTATATCTCCTATATCGACACCCAGGTCTTCCAAAAATCTCCTTGTGCTTCCAAACCATAGACCTGTAACTGAGAACTGTCTCTCGCCAAATGCCTCGCGGAACTTTTCTTTTAGGAAAGGGATGCATTTCTCGTAGATGGCTCTCTTCTCCCTTTCCATTCCATCTGCTTGATTGAGGTCATTAGTCTCATATAGAACGGTAGGGTCCAGGATCATTGCAGTAGTTCCGTTCTTCGGGAATGCAACGATGTCTGCGTTAATAATACCTGAAAGGCCAGATGTTTTTTAGAAACCGGAAGGCAGACCCTGGTGTATGTCCTCAGACTAAATTGGGAAACTGGGTGCAGGAAGAGGACTCACCATCCCAGAGGTGTGAGGAATTGCTATGCGCAGGGGCCAATCAGGAGGCAACTCAGGAATAACATGAGTTAGAGGAAGAAGAAGAATGAATGATTTTATTTTGGCGAAGTAAGGAGCATTTAGGATTTTGCTAAAGATTATGGATTGTAAGGATCGGATACAAGAGGAATTGGATGGTTTGGTAAAGTACCAAATCTCGATTCTATACTTCTGAAACGTAAATCTAGAAAGAAAAATTCGATAAATAATTAGTGCGAATAGATAAGGGAGCGGGGTAGCTGAGCGGGCTAGCTTGCTTGAACATGCATTGCCCTAGCAACCGATGACCAAACCTTGCAAAACCAAATAATTACGAGTTCGAGTCCCGCTGCTAGGGGGATTTTATCTCGGCATTTATCACCCTCCCTCACCTCCGGCCCTAGAAACCCCCGTATGGACTTCAAAGGTAAGGTAGGGATAAACCGGAAAAAAAAAAAAAAAAAAAAAAAAAACTCAATGGATAATAATTGCAATACTTAAGGGACATCATTAAGACTACAATAGGTAAGAAAATTTAAATTAAGCAACCACTGGAATAAAAGGAACTTTAAAACGTTTGCTATAGTTTTAGCTGGCAGTAATTCATATTACTGACGCCGCGCATGCTGTTAAGGAAACAGAGTTCTGCCATCTAGCAGACACTGTCATCACTAAGAGCACAACGCCATCTATCTGACAGCCAGAGGCAAAGACAAGTTGCCAAAATTTGTAGGAAATGGTTAGACCCCATGCTGGTATGCAATTGAGTAAGAGACACTAGTGAAGTGAGCACATGTGCCCAACAGGACAATAGACATTGTTTCATCACTAGAAATATTCACTTCGTGATGGAGGAGTATAATCATTGGAACCCGCCTTCCCATGGGCCGAGAAGGAAGAGGATGAAGGGGAAAAAGAAAGGAAAAAATCCTAGATATGTACCATAGACTAAGTAAATAACTAACACTCATTACAACATGTACCAATAGTAAAACATATAGAATCATTCATTTATACAGTCCAACATTCATTTAAAAACCCAGGTCATCCATTATTTAATTTTATTATTATTAGAAGTCCTATGGAACGCCCTAGGCTATATATCCTAAGTTAATTTAAATATATCAAAATTTAGATGGTTTGTAAATAGATAGCAAAGAGGCGGTACTAAGAAGTGAAGCCTCTAGGAGTGAGATAGCACGTGCTAAGGCAGCTAATGATTCAGCCTCGGGTTACAGGAGGCGATATTTCTCGCGAGCAGTGATTACACCTCCCGCCTAACGAAGCGGTGAGAGGATATAACTGCGAATATATAAAAGCCAGTGTTCCGCGGGAATAATTAACGGGCTCTGCTCTCAGGTGCTCGAGCGTTATTGGGATCTGCGGCGGTTCTCATTTCTGGGGTGGAGCTCAACCTTCTCTTATATATCTCCTGTCTTAGCTAATGGCGGCGTATCTATGGCGACTCATCTGCCAATCAGCTTGTTAGGCTGCCTGTCATCCGGTGTTTCAGATGTTTAGAAGTATATATTAGTAGACCCGATTTTAATAGAACCTTTAACCTTGCAGACAGACGCTTACAGTACTGGTCTCGGTGCTGTTCTGCTATGCATCAAGAATACTGGGAGGAATAATAATAATTTAGAATCATTTCAAATAGAAAAGTTTCCGAGCTACCAGCAAAAACGTTTCTAAGAAGGGCTATACAAAAATACACCCCTCCACTCCTAGAGCAGGGATAGCGCGGTACCTGGGGAGTCTTGGCCCGGATAGGATAGGAAGCGGAAGTCCAGCCAAGGGCGGAGGATGTCGGGGTCAAGCCAGGGCCTATATGCCTAAAATAATGCCTAAATGTTTATTCTGTACTATTTTATAAATGCCATATTAAGTATTTATTTATTCGGATATATTACAATCTGTCACTATGGACAATAATAATATTGCTATAAGATTACATTCATACAATATTTACAATATATATATATATATATATATATATATATATATATATATATACAAAAGGAGAGTCAAATTACATAAAATAAAACTAAAATAAATAAAGGTATATAATAAAAAAAGTTATAAATTAAATAAATATTACGGTTAACAAAGAAATAAACAAAACATGAACACACTCATACTTATATACAAAATTTACAATTTGCTGGGGAACCCCGGAAAGGATTTCATCTTCTCCCCGGTTGTGGAAGGGAAAGCAGAATCCGAGGGATCCAGCGCCTCCCTCTCAGCCGCATCACTGGTCAGAGCAAGCGGAAGCTGAGTGAGGGCGCCATAGCCACAAACACACCGCACATGAGAGGAGAATCTGACCAGGGTCAGAACTCCAGAATAGATATTTACAAAAGATCGCGGGGCCACTGCCGTTTCAACCTTCTAGGAGAAGATTAGGAGGTTGTGATGGAGGATTTGGATGGAATCAGGTCTAAAATAAATTGAACATTAAGGTCGTGGTGCAAGGTATAGTTGGTGACGTAATAAGGTGCATTTTATATATAAATGTATTTTTAAGTCAATTACTTCTTTACTATTAACGCCACCGATCCAAATAATGAATTGATAAACATGATAGTTTTGGAAAAGGAAACCCAATAGTTTTACATAATAATAACCGAAAATTTATATATTAATTAATACAGTTTCGCAGTCACCGATGCCTTAGAAAAGTAGTGGCCGAAACATAGTCGTTCTCACTCATCAATTTGATGGAGCTGAGCCAGTAGATGTCTAACATCAGCTGTAATAAACTACAGCGTTACCGAAAAGGAAAGCATAGCAGTCCTTTGGGCTGGGAGAAAATTTAGGCCTTTTTCGAGGACTACCATTTTATCATCATCGCAGAATCGCCAGTCTAAAATAATAAAAAAAGTTTAAAAAAATCCAACTGAAAAATTTGCTACGATGCCATTAGAAGGTACTCGTTACATATGATTTGAGTTTTATCGAAATCCGGCGTCTGATTTCACCTTAACACTTTATTAACGCCCGAAAAAAGAACTATTATTTAGCCATATGATCCTGCCGATATAATATTTTTTTTTTTTTTTTTTTTTTTTTTTTATTTATTTGACAACAAGTAATATACAAATGCCTTTAGGCATATATTGTAACACTGATGACCATTACGAAAAACCTCCTTCAGGATTCTTATGAATTCGTGAGTGAAGAAACCTCCCAGTGAAGGCACTCCTTGGCGTGGAAGATCTGCTAAAGAAGTAGGTCTCTGCTCCAGAGGCGTTTCAGTCTCCTTGGTGGTTTTGTGGTAGTGTATCAGTCAGTAATGTTTGTACCAGTAGGTTTGGATGTCCAGCGAGTGAGTCGTGAAAATGTTTGTAATATTTTTTAATGATATCCGTTACGATTAGTATGTTGAGGTCTTTGTGTAATGATTTGTTGGTTACGTAAAAGGGACAGTTAGTGATGAAGCGGAGGAATTTAGATTGAAAGATTTGAATTGTCTGCAAGTGTGATTTTTTGCATGAGCCCCACACCTGAGTACCGTACGTCCATATAGGTTTAAGTAGCATGTTGTATATAATGATTTTGTTGCTTAGTGATAATTTATTTTTATGGTGAAGAAGTCGTCTAAGTATTGATAGTCGATGATTCAGTCTTTTTTTTAAGATAGTTACGTGTGATTTCCATGTCAGGCGTCTATCCATTGTGAGTCCTAAGTATTTTGTTTGTGTTTGTTTGGGTAACTGAACATTGTAAAGTGTCAGTGGAGGACAATCAGAATGCCTAAGCGTGAATGTTACTTGACTTGATTTCTGTATGTTTGATATAATAATAATATTAAGAATTAGTCAAGAGTGGATGTGCGAGCAGGATGGGAGTTACTAGAAGAGCAGTAGCCAAAGTGAGAGTCCAACAGTATACTAGAGTAGGCTTTAGAATTAAAGATGGTCGTTCATTTCGTCGTTCCAGTCCATCGGTTGGAAGGAAGGAAAACAGTGGGGGAAAAACCGTCGGTGGACGAAGAATCGATGGATACTCACACCATCATTCTTTTTCATCAATCCAGGCTTTTTTAAAATATATTTATTGGTATTTACAACAGTATAATAAAATACATTTAGTAAATGTGATACAAGATATGTTGACATGATTCATGTGTAGGGATACTACCCATTGGCAGCTCCCCAAAGAATATGTTAAGCTAGAAGGTCTTGGGGGCATCTTCTTTTCAGACGCCTCGGAGAATCATCAGGGATTGTAGAGGAAGCAAGGATTGGAAACTAGTGGGAATGGAGTTTGTCATGAAAGGAGTGGTACCTGGTTCGGGCCAAGTCAGCAAGAAAGGGAATATTAAGGTCTTTATGGATGAGTTTATTTGTGACAAAATAAGTAGCATTGAGGATTTTTCGAAGGATTTTGGATTGTAAGGATTGGAGACGAGATGAATTTGATGGTTTAGTAGAACCCCAAATCTCTACTCCGTAAGTCCATATTGGTCTTATGATAATCATGTAGATGAGTCTTTTGTACTCAAGTGGAAGGTTTGAGTGTTTGTCCAGTAAGTGTTGAAGTATTCGACGTCGAGCAGTTTCTTGTCTTTTCAATCTTGTATGAGGGTTCCAAGTGAGACGTTTGTCCAGGTGCAGTCCTAGATATCGGATCTGTTCAACCGGGATAAGAGGATTTTTTTTATTAATCTTACTTTTAATTGTTAATGAAATATGATTAGGTAGTGATTGTTGTTTGCTAAGCGATTTTAGAGAAAGGAAAAACAATTAGTTCAATTTTGACCTTGATGGTAGAATCAATAATAATAAACATATTCTTTATTATGCCAGGACAAGTCACTTTGGAACACCATTTACAGACTGTTGAAAATTTAGACCTTTAGAGTCATAGAGTAAGTTAAAGACATATAAACAAGTTAACGATTATTGACATAAAATAGAAAATGATATAAAATAATGTAAAAGAGAATATTAATTTTTAAATTTTATTTTCCTGTCTGCTTAGAGATATATTTTATATACCCTTCGCGCCGAAAGTATTTTTAGCACGAGCGAACCAACAACTGCGCAGGATGTTAGCCGTTCTCGCCTATTTCAAGAATTGTGTTCTGTTAGCTTAAAGTGATTTTAGACACAATATAAAATATTAAAAATTGTATATTTCTATGCCTACCAAAAGTATTCATATTTCTTTTCCTTTAATATATATTTATCACAATTCTTTTTAATTGATAAATCTTTGAGAGATTTCCATGAAGCAAAACACAGAACATTTTGTTTTAGTAAAATAACCCATTAATATAGTAAAATGTGCGAAATTCATTCCATAAAGTGGCTCCTCTGGTTCGTCGATTTCGATGAAAATCATTGTCAATGTTCATTTGTTTTCAATATAGTGAAACGTCCTTTTAAAATATTTTAATGAATTCCATCAAATTACCTTAAGTCTACGTTTATAAACCTATGACCTCCTGTCCCACCGTACCTTTAACAATATCTCACTTAACCTTCTTGAACAGATCTGGTACTTAAGACTCCACCTCGACAAATGTTCAAAACTTTCTATTCACCACAAAAACTCATTTTTATAACCATTATCAGGCCTATTTGTACCTACGGCATGAAGCTATGGTTGCCACTAAATAATCAAATTCCTCTCGCAACCAATTCGTGCAATCCGAAATTTCCTATTAGTTGAAAACCTTGCCAGATATAGATATACTATTTTTCATTCCAAACTCCCTGCCCCCTTGAACCCACTTATGCGTGACCTCTCCTAAATATCCATTCCTGACAAACCTCCGAGGCGACTTAAAAGAAAACCTTCCATCATAAATTAGACATTGGAGTGCTACCCATGAGTACTTTCTTCACACGGATATTATATGTTTTAATCATATTTACTTGAATTGAATCAATACAGTTGTACGTTTCTTTAAATGAATTAGAAAAAAAAATTATGATATGTTGGTCGAAAACAGCCACTTTCTCCTACTTCAAAAAATTGAAAACAAAACTTAATTAGCTGCTATTTCACTCTAGCACCAAGTTGGACAAGTAGACGCTTTAGGTAAGAAATCAATTTCGATAAGCGAGAATGCAAGACGGATTTGAAGGCACTCGATAGCAGACAGACGAGGCCACAAATAGAGCACAAACACTCCAAAGACTCTACAATGACCTGTTCCCTGAGGCTCGACAAATATTTGATCCCCACCTTCTCAATACCTCTGGGATCGATTCGTCTGCTCCAGGGCATGTTCTCTATCTACCATCTCCGATCAACTTTCTTCGCCACAATATGTCAAGAAAAAATGTCTTCAAATATTTTCTTCGATGAAAAAAGTAAAGCTTTATAATATTGGATAATTATTTATGATAATTGTTTGTCAAGAAATGTAATAATGGATTATTTCCAAGTATTTACCTTGTTTTTCTACACATTTTTCCCAACGTGACACCAACATTTTTTATCCCCGAACTGAAAAACTCTGAGCTTTAAAGTAAAACAAAATCTGAAAACGTACTTTTCACTTGATCATCATTTTCAAAAAGTTACCCTTTGACTTGAGTAATATGTCCCTCAGCATTAATTAATTAATATGTCTCAGTCATAGTTCTAGACGTTGTGTAATAGAATGGATGTGTATAAGCTAACTTTAATAATAATATAATTTATTAAAACCTGTTTAATTTTATCTTCTTCTGCATGCCACCTATTGAGATTGGCAGTGGATGAAAAATGAAATCGAATGGTCTCAGTAAACACAGTCTATACATACACTTAATATATATATATTAATCTATTGGGTTGTGTCACATGAAATGTCCGTTTTCAAGGTAAAGGATTTTTATTAAAAATACGATATGAAAACAAGATAATTTTATTCGAAGTATTTACCTTCTTTTTCTACACATTTTTCTCAACATGACATCAACTTTTTTTCCCCGAACTGAAAAACTCTGAGCTTTGAAGTAAAAAAAAAATCTGAAAACGCACTTTTCACTTGATCATCATTTTCAAAAAGCTATCCTTTGACGAAGTTGTCTAAATCCCTGAACAGGTGGACATCTGTTGGAGACATTTCGGGAGAATATGGTGGGTGCGAAAGAACTTCGTAGCCCAGTTATTTCAATTTTTGCACGGTATGTTTTGAAACATACCGCTCAGTGAGATCATGAGGTACCCATGTATCGAGCTTTTTTACTTTCCCAATACACTTTAAATGTCTGGAAACGGTGCTGAGAGTCCTTTAACTGTTTGGTAAGGGTTTCCTTCTACTGTATGTTTGAGGACATCGTTGTCTTCCTCGGGGCAAGTTTTCCAAGTCCGTATCCCTAGCTGAAAACTTAGTAAACCAACGGCGAATGGTCCGTAATTAACACTCCCTTTCCCAAACGCCTTGCAAATATTTCTAGCGGCCTCAGCTGCTGAATAGCCGAGTTTAAACTCGTACAAAAATATTACTCGAAAATCGCGTGTTTCGATGTTCATATTGGGTTGATGCAAAATTAATGCAGGTTTTTAGTAGGTATTGTAAATACGCCATATCTTTACTTTAACCATATATATTTAATCAAAATAATTTCTATCTGAATCAATGCACTTTTGCCAACGTTCAACAAGCTTTCTTATTCCACCAGAAAAAAAATCCGAATCCCTGGACTCAATGAAATCACGAAAAGAATTTTCAATGTCGTCCTGGTTTTGAAAATTTTTCTCCCTCAAAAAGTTGTCCAGATGCCTGAAAAAGTGGAAGTCTGTAGGAGAGAGGTCAGGTGAATAAGGCGGATGTTGGAGAACTTCGTCGCCCAACTCGTGCAGTCGTCGAAGCGTTGGTTGTGCAACGTGTGGTCTGGCGTTATCGTGGAGCAGGATCGGCCCCTTCCGATTCATCAATGCTGGGCAAAGACGTTGCAATTTTTGAGTTCCGAGTTCCGCCGCCATTTCTCGTGTGGTTTTGGTTGGGTCTTCTTCCACTTTTGACCTCAGCCGGTCGTTGTCCAGAGCAAGATGACGGCCCCGACCTTCCTTGTCTTCGAGGTCGAAATCTCCTCTGCGAAACTTCTGGAACCAACGCTGCACCGTGCACTCATTAATAGCCCTCTGACCCCACACTTCATTAATATTACGAGCCGTTTGCGCAGCGCTGCGCCCTAATTTAAATTCGTAAAAATAAATTTGACGAAAATCGCACTTTGACATTTTCGATTCAAGACCTTTGAACACACTGAACAAAACGATTTTACTAAACAAATTCATGGTGAAAGAGAGGGTATTAGATAAGGTTTGTTTTGGTATAATAATGATCAATGTTAGGATTAGCTTTGTTTACACAATTGGAATTAAGATATTGCAATAGAGGAAACCTGCATTAATTTTGCATCAACCCAATATTTGGAAGTTTACTAAAAAGAGGGTAATTGATTGGGAAGCTAATGTTTATAGTACAAAGGTAGAGGGTTAGTAACTGTTTACTTCAAATATGTAAACATTAGGAAGACAACTACAGAGACCAGCAAAATCCTTTATGTATTTCAGAAACTATAAAAACGGACATTTCATGTGAAACAACCTTATAAATTTTTAACGATAGTGAATATGATTAGTCGACCGTTGAGAATTACAGGAAGGAAATATTCTGGGTGATGGTCGGTAAAAGAAATAATTAAATAGTTTTTACTAATTATTATTATTATACAGTCAACGTTTGTAGGTCCGTATTGGGTCATCATCAAGATTCTCCATTCGCCTACAATACGCCCTGATATTGACCCAGAATGTAGACCTGCAAACCTTGGAAGATATTAAATAGTTTAAACTATTTAATTGTTTCATTTAATGACCAATACCCGGAATAATGCCTTCCAGCATTTACGATAGTGGTTACAATAAAACTAAGCTATCTTACAATTAGTTGATATTGCACGCTATTTTGAATGGTCTATCATGTCAATGAAGGACTCAAGTCCTCAAAATGAAGTAGTCAAAAGATTAGGGTCTCTCAATTACCTTCAGTTTCTTCTTCGCGATCTTTTTCTCTGTCTCAAAATCCTGCACTATCTGCCCACTGTGGGGGCAATCCTTCCTATTGTCGATTTCTTCCTAAGCTCCACCCTGAAATTTATTGGATCCACTCCGCCAAGTGGATTTCGTTACGTCATTTTGCAAAATCCAAAAAGCGCAGCTGTAAAATTAAGAGGTAGTCGAGCGGGTTAACTGGCGTGAACAGCCCGCGCGTTGCCTAGCCACCGGCTAGACGAAATTAATGATAAAATAATTTCGATTTCCCATCTCGGTGGGCTTTTGTTAGTTCGGCATTACTTCCTCGCAAAAATGAATTTATTTTTATTCATTCACCCCTCCTTGCATTCATGGATGATGCCAAAAGCTTACTCCTTTAATTCTGACCAATCTATAAACATTATCTTTATTAGTCGAATAGAATATATTAAGTATAAGAAGCCAACCACAATCCAATGTTAAAGAGAATTGAGGAGAGTGGGATAGGTTAGTGGAAATGTAATGTTTTTGCGAATCACAGAAGGGAAATTAAAGGTGTTCTTAATGATCCCCACAGGCGCTCGATTCTTTGCGCACGGCTTATTCTGAAATTCATAATTTTTTTAATTCTTGCTCTTATTATTTTAGAAAAAAAATGAAATGTCAGGAGACAGAAGAGACATGTAAAATATTAGAGTAGGAAATCTGCCGACAAGGACTGAAATGGTTTCCGTAATAAACTAAATAATTTTTTTATACAAATACACTTTTTTTCTTCTTTGCCAATTAAAACAAAACAAAATCTGAAGCGAGAAATGTGTGATCTCAGTAATTTTATAGGATTTCATTATCGTCGAGTTTCTTAATCCAAGGTGGATATAATCTTCCACTATGATAGAATATCACGTAAAGACATCTATTTCACCAAAAACATATTGTATACTACGGCACTATGTTAAAGGTTATTTAAACGATTGAGATAGTTGTGGAAGTAAAAGGCCTCTTGACTATAATATCGACGGGGAAATGAAAATATCTGTGTACGTTTCAAAGGCATCCTCGACCTTAATTATAGCGACATCCTGAGGTAAGGGAAAAAGGGAATGCAAAGTCTGTGGATGGCATAATATAACATCTTTGTACTGCTATAATTGGACGAAAAAACATCTAGACATACCTATAGGTCCAACAAATAAATGCTATGCTTTTGAACGGTAGCTATAAATAACAACGGTCGACTAATCATATTCACTATCGTTAATAATTTATAAGGTTGTTTCACATGAAATGTCCGTTTTTATAGTTTCTGAAATACATAAAGGACTTTGCAGTTCTCTGTTGTTTTCATCCGAATGTTTACATATTTAAAGTAAACAGCTGCTAATCCTCAACCTAATAAACATTAGCTTCCCAGTCAATTACCCATTTTTTAGTATACCTTCAAATATGAACACTGAAACACGCGATTTTCGAGTAATATTTTTTTACGAGTTTAAACTCGGCCATTCAGCAGCTAAGGCCGCTAGAAATATTTGGAAGGCGTTTGGGGCCGTTGGTTTGCTAAGTTTTCAGCTGGGGATACCGACTTGGAAAACTTGCCCCGAGGAAGACCTCCGTCCGTAATAGACAACGATGTCCTCAAACACACAGTAGAAGGAAACCCCTACCAAACAGTTAAAGGAATCTCAGATCAACTAAATGGAAGTGCATCTACCGTATTCAGACATTTAAAGTGTATTGGGAAAGTAAAAAAGCTCGATACATGGGTACCTCATGATCTCACTGAGCGGCATGTTTCAAAACATACCGTTCAAAAATTGAAAGAACATGACCACGAAGTTCTTCCGCATCCACCATATTCTCCCCACTTGTCTCCAACAGATTACTACCTGTCAAAGGAAATCTTTTTGAAAATGATGACCAAGTAAAAAGTGCGTTTTCAGATTTTGTTTCACTTCAAAGCTCAAAGTTTCTCAGTTCGGGGATGTTGAGATGAAAGTTGATGTCACGTTGGGAAAAGTGTGTAGAAAAAGAAGGTAAATACTTCGAATAAAATTATCTTGTTTTCATATAGTATTTTTAATAAAAATCCTTCACCTTGAAAACGGACATTTCATGTGACACAACCCAATAGATTAATGGATATATTTAATGTATGTATAGACAATGTTTACTGAGACCATTTGATTTCATTTTTCATCCAATGCCAATCTCAATTCAATAGGTGACATGCAGAAGAAGATAAAATTAAACAGTTTTTAATAAATGACATTATTATTAAAGTTAACTTATACACATCCGTTCTATTTACACAACGTCTAGAACTATGACTGAGACATATTTATTAATTAATTAACTAATACTGAGGGACATATTACTGTTAACTTTACCACACAATATTATAAAAAAGAGGTTAGTTTAATAACACTTAGTTGGATGCCTTCGGCGTCTTTTCTGGGTTTCATCCCCCATCATCTGTCTCGATTCTACTCTCCGCCCACCGACGGACTTACTGATATGGGAAGTGCCCGAAGTCGGCGGTCCAGCCATTGTAGACACTACTTTTAATAAATATTTCTCATATCTAAAAGACGGCGTTGTAAACCTTTGTGATATTATTTTTATCTTTTGACGACCCTTATTATTTTTTTTTTATTGAAATATATTACATTTTGTTACAAAAAATGAACAATAATAATATTGATAAGAGACCACATTCATACTATATATACAGAAAATAGTAATAATAGTCAAATTACATAAAATAGAAAATAAATAAATTCATATATATACAATAAAATAATAATAAATAAAAAAACAAATCAAAACAACAACCTATTATTGAGATAAATAAAAAGTTGGCAAATAAATAAACATCTTACACACAATCATGGCTATATGCAATTGCTAAAGAGACCCGAGCACGCGCTTTTCCCTCCACTTGGGGAGAAAAAAGCGGAATCCAGGAGATCCCAGCGCCTCTATCTCAGCCGCATCACTGGTCTGAGCCAGTGGAGGCCGAGTTAGGGCGCAGTAGCCACAAACATACCGTACATGAGTGGAGAATCTGACCAGTGTCAGAACTCCAGTTTAAATGTTTACTATACATCTCGTGGCCACTGCCGTTTCAATCTTCGAGAAGGATTGTAGGGATTGTGCTTGAGGGTTAGGACGATGACTAAGGTTCTGATGAAATTTGGAAAATTATGATGGTACCAGGTGTAAAACAAACGGAATATTAAGGTCATGGTGTAGTTGGTAACGTAAATAGGAGCATTAACTATTGTTCGGAGGACTTTGGATTGGAAGGATTAGATGCATTTGATGTTAGAATGTTTAGCTGTCCCCCACAGTTCAAGTCCGTAGGTCCAAATTGGTTTCAGTACTGTCTTGTATATTAGTAATTTGTTGTCAACTGTAAGATGAGATTTTCTGTTTAGTAGTCTGTATAACTGGCCGAAAATGCGGTTGAGCTCTTTTCTTTTTAGTCTTGTATGTGGGTTCCACGTCAGTCTTTTGTCTAGTAAAAAGCCGAGATACCGGACTGTGTCTGAGGAAGGAAGCGGTATGGAATTGAAATTAACCGTTGGACAGGATTGACGTCGAAGGGTAAAAGTGACGTGTGTGCATTTGCTTTCGTTCACCTTAATTCGCCAAGCCTTACACCAGTCTTCGACAAGGGAAAGGTGTTTTTGGAGGTTTAGCGATGCTGCTTCAGGATCGGAATTGGATGAAAAAATAGTGGTATCATCAGCAAATGTTGCCAGGAAAGTATCGAGATCGGTTCATTGTATTGTTTTTACTATAATTATTTTTGTTTTACTTTAATTGTTTTTTCAAACTGTAATTATTTTGTTTTATTTAAATTTTTTTTTGTAGGTTTTTGTTTTTAGATTTTTCCAACTATTCTAAAAGTAACATAGGCTACAATTACCACTAACCCCTACTGTAAATATTACGTAAAAATAACATGTGATTGGTGCAATTACCACAACATGTATAAAGTTTAAGGCATGTAGCCATTTGTAAAGTATTGAAAAATAAAAATCTTATCTACATAGATACATACATAACACAACATGTTACGTAACATATAATCTTGTACAAGTGGCGAAGTAAGCTTGCGTGTAAGTGATTGTTACATCTTGTTAGATATGATTTATATTAATAAATTATTTATTACCAAATATTTTTTCTAAAACAACTAAACTTTTTTTTTTTTTTTTTAACGACAAGTTTACTTCCTTACTTTGCCACCAATAAAATAATTCATAAAGACCTAAATATCCCATTTGTCGCAGAACTAGTCCGAACTAGATATTCCTCCTTTTATTCAAAATTACCCGTTCACTCCAACCCACTCTTACAATAACTCTCATTACCATCTATTCCGGATAATCCCCCGAGGCGGCTGAAAAGACGATGGCCTCGCGACCTACTACATCAAGTAAACACAGAAGTGCTACCACTGGGTAGTTTCTTCACATGCCTGTATCACGCCCACTTGATCTATTAGCACATTAACTTAATGTATTTTATTGTATAATACAGTTCTTTTAAAATCTTTTAAATAAAAACCAAAAAAAAAGTTTACTTCAAACTTGATTTTCTGAATTGAAATGTCCTGTCTTGTCTGCACCAGCTATATTTTTTAAATTTTCATATTTCATCCTTACATACAAAAAAAAAATTTCTTATGATATTAAATATTTTTAGAGTATATATGGCGATTTTTTTTTATCGCCAGTTAAATTTTTCCTTAATCCTTGAAAAGTATAATGATAATACAGATTCAAAATCATCATGGATGGCGAGGTCCTACCGTAACTTAGGATAATTATGTAATGAGCCAGGAACAAACATTTCGTATTCAAATCAAACACAGTGTTGTGATTACCTAACAGCGCCGCGTTTTGTTCTGTTTATCCGCAAATCAAAGTAGGTTTAACGGATTTTCCATACACCTGTCCATTAAGTGGTCCCAACCCAATTAGCTGGCAAAGCAAACAAACGACCAATGCAAAATAATCATTTGAATCCCGAAATTGAAGCCCTTGAGGTTTTAAGATACTCCGAACACAAATAAAATATTTTAAAATTAATTTAAAAAGTGCTAATTTATTAGACAAATAAATTTCCTACAGAACAAAAAAAAAAAAAGAAAATCATTGATATATGAATATATATATATTCTAAATTAGTATTAGGCCCACCCGCCCCTGCTTCACACCGGTGGAATTGGAATAACGTGTCATTAATGTTTAAAAACTCTGTCTGACCGAGTTTATATATATATATATAGTTTGGTAGTTTTAGTTCATCGTAAAAAGAAGTGCAGTTATCAACAAAGTATGTTTACATTATAAAGTCTATTCATTATTATACTTCATCATCAACAGAACTGAAAAACACGAAATAAATTGGTTAAGCTTGTTTGTTTTTTACTTTAAAGTGAAGCACAGATAATGGAAAATTTAGTTGTCCCATGTAATGTAAACTTGATTGCTGTGCAGGCATTCAAAAACTGTAGAAATAACAGATGTTCTTTTCCTATTCGGTTAATTTAATATTTAAAATAAACTATTTAAAATACATTTTAAAGGTTTAATATTAAATTTAGTCTAAAATATTGCGCACTAAATGGAAGAATATAACATGCACAATCCTGTACGAATTCGGCCATATTTTAACTATTATAATCCCCCACTTTCCCAGTAACATATGTTCATAAGTTTATGAGCTAACAACAAATTCATATTCACTTATTAGTACCACTTTGAAAGTTGAGTTTCCATTCTCCCACCATGCGCCCTGATGATGACCCACAAAGGGGGTCGAAACGTTGGCAAACAATAAAATAGTTGAAACTATTTAGTTGTTTCATTTAATGACCGCCACCCGGACTAATTCCTTCCAGTAATTCTCAACGGTCAACTAATTACATCCACAATGATAAAACAAAATTGGTTAAGCTTATTTGTTTTTTATTTTAAAGTGGAGCACAGAGAACGGAAAATTTATTAATCCCATTTAAATAAAACTTGATTGCTATACAGACATTCAAAAACTGTAGAAATAACAGATGTTCTGTTCCTATTCGGTTAATTTAATATTTCAAATAAACTATTTAAAATACATTTTAAAGATTTAATATAATTTCCATTGAAATCCCATTTAGTTTACCGGGATACATATGTTTTCATGAAATATTATTAAATTTGAAATAATTAATTACAATATTAGTTTATTGGAACGTAATATTGTTTTTAAAATATTGCGTACTAAAAGGAAGAATATAACTTACACGATCCTCTACGAAGTTGGCAATATTTTAACTATTATAACCCCCCTCTTTTCCAATAACATATGTTTATATGTTTAGGAAGAGCCGCCCTGCGGTCATTTTCAACACTCAAAAGGACTTCGTTCAAGCCGCCCTGCGGTCGTTTTCTTCAACACTCAACTGGACATCTTAACGTGAATATAACTTATCTATATCCATTATTGGAACATTTAATTTCCTAATTTTCATTCTTAAAACTGTTTAATTTTGATTCCTATATTTTTACATCTTTAAGTATTTAATTAAGTGAAGTTTGTTTCTCATAGTTTCTTCAATATTTTTAGTTAGGTTTATTTTGTTTCCTACATTTTATTACAGCTGTTTAAGTATATAATTAGGTGAATTTTGTTTCTTATATTTTCTTATATTAGGTTAATTTTGTTTCTTATCTCGTTTCTATGTATTTTAGTTTAATAAATGTATTGTGATTCGTAGTTTGCTTTCATTATTTTTATTTTTTAAATCTATACAGTCCACTATTTTTACTTTCACTTACTATATATAGTAAGGGGAAGTATTGCTATCGTGAAAATTTTCGAATTTCAGTTTTTAACGGAAATACACGTTTTGGGGTCTCCTGAGTCCAAATAACCAAGTCCCGCAAAAAGGTCTGTGTGTGTGTGTGGTAACTCCCGGGCGGAAACGGTAACTCTTATGAAACTGAAATTTCATATCTAAGACAAATATACGCCTGAGACGTGACAAAACTTTTTTTATCAAAATGAGCTTACCAGAAGAGGCACTTTATACAATGCATTTTGCACCTTTCTTTGATTTTCTCAAAAACGGTTCCGACGATTTTGATTAAACTCGCTATATCGATGTAAAATTTAATGGGCTTTAATATTATGTAGGTTTCATTTTGATTAAAGTGGTCTGACAGGGCTTAAATGCCGATATTTTAATTTTTTTTCCCCTAAAGTACATTTAATTTTGTAGATTCAATAAAAATAACTACATCATCTTGTTAACGCTGATGAAAAACAGGTAAATATATAAATTGAATAAATTCGATACCCAACTAAAGGAGAAAACAGAAAAAATATTTTTTTAATGCAATATTTCGTTTTTTAACATAAGAGCAGTAATATACATGTATGATAATACCGTTGGAAACTGATTATTTTAGATAATAATATAATAGATTTTTATATAAAATACATGTTTCTATATAAATTTAATTTAATTAAGTCATTAATAGTTTCAAGTATTTTTATCTCTAACTGTATATGAAAATTATTTCATTGATTTTAAAAATGGAGGTAAGTGAAAGTCGTGTGTTGCCCGCCCCAGATTTTTTCTTTACTAAGAAGTATTGTTCTTTCCACGGATAGCTCAGCGTATACAGTAACAGAAAATTTAATTTTCCCGTTTGAAGAAAAACTAAATTGCAATCTATTTTACTTATTAACTTTTTGGAAAGAATGGCCTAAATGATGGTGAAAAGCGTATCAAAATCAAATTTATTTAAATATTTATATAAAAGAAGACCATCATTTTTTAAGAATGCGAAGGGTGATGAAGGGTCTGAAATGAGATGGAAGGGACTTTGGAGAAGGGCTATTGAAGGAAACGGACGAGGTATACAGAGATGAGATATACAGCAATATCCCCAGGCTCCTTTAGCAGATAAAAGTAGGGACCGCCGTCCAATTAATCCCAAGCGATCGGCGTCCAGCAACTTTTCAATAGCTATTCCTACCAATATACCTTCCCTATATACACTTCCTATATATACTACCTCTCTCCCCTATCCTATTTACTCTGAAATCAAAGCTCTAACTTCCCGCCCTTGACAAGTCAACTCTTTTCACGAACGGCCGTCCATAGGGAGGAGGTGGAGGGGGGGAATCCTCTCCAATATGTCGATAATACAGCTCCACTTTCGTCTCTACATAAAGATATATATCTTCAGTATTATATAATACGTTTTATATACACACACATATATATAAATAAATAAATATATATAGCAATTCCGATTTGACGATTTTGATTAAAAAAAAATGTTGCTTTAATAATTCTGTTTTATAATTGTCTTAAATATGAAATTTCAGTTTCGTAAGAATTTTCGTTTTCGTGACAGACTTACTACACACACACACACACACACAGACCTTTTTGCGGGACGTGGTTATTTGGACTCAGGAGACCCCAAAACGTGTATTTCCGTTGAAAACTGAAATTCGAAAATTTTCACGATCGCAATACTTCCCCTTACTATATATAGTAAGTGAAAGTAAAAATAGTGGACTGTATAGATTTAAAAAATAAAAATAATGAAAGCAAACTACGAATCACAATACATTTATTAAACTAAAATACATAGAAACGAGATAAGAAACAAAATTAACCTAATATAAGAAAATATAAGAAACAAAATTCACCTAATTATATACTTAAACAGCTGTAATAAAATGTAGGAAACAAAATAAACCTAATTAAAAATATTGAAGAAACTATGAGAAACAAACTTCACTTAATTAAATACTTAAAGATGTAAAAATATAGGAATCAAAATTAAACAGTTTTAAGAATGAAAATTAGGAAATTAAATGTTCCAATAATGGATATAGATAAGTTATATTCACGTTAAGATGTCCAGTTGAGTGTTGAAGAAAACGACCGCAGGGCGGCTTGAACGAAGTCCTTTTGAGTGTTGAAAATGACCGCAGGGCGGCTCTTCCAAGTTCCAAGGGGAATGATGAGATGATGAAGAAATACGTTTGCAAACGTTCAAACGATGAGAGGAGACTTGGGTCTATATACGGCACAGCTTCACCGTTCAGACGCTACATTAAGACTCGACTCGACTAGTCTTCTACTGTCTTTCTCTTCTATTATTCTTCACTTTCTTTTCGAAAACTTTTAATAACATTTAAAAATTACTATTTCTAAACCAAATAAAAAATAAATATTATTACAAAAAATTATCTTATGATAAATTTTATAAAAATTATATTATATTATATTATAGAGTTATTTATTTTCATTGAAACAGTCATGAAAAACCTTATAACAAATGGCGCGAACAGTTTCCAAGTAATCAACAAAATTATTCCTGAAATACAAGTTGTAACATAAACATTTAATATATCGTTGGAAAGCGCAATCTTATAGAAAAGTTAATATGCAATAAAAGAAATCGTAGAAGTAAATATAAAGTTTTTGTGAGTCCATAAACCTATAAACATATGTTATTGGAAAAGAGGGGGGTTATAATAGTTAAAATATTGCCAACTTCGTAGAGGATCGTGTAAGTTATATTCTTCCTTTTAGTACGCAATATTTTAAAAACAATATTACGTTCCAATAAACTAATATTGTAATTAATTATTTCAAATTTAATAATATTTCATGAAAACAGATGTATCCCGGTAAACTAAATGGGATTTCAATGGAAATTATATTAAATCTTTAAAATGTATTTTAAATAGTTTATTTGAAATATTTTAATTAACCGAATAGGAACAGAACATCTGTTATTTCTACAGTTTTTGAATGTCTGTATAGCAATCAAGTTTTATTTAAATGGGATAAATAAATTTTCCGTTCTCTGTGCTCCACTTTAAAATAAAAAACAAATAAGCTTAACCAATTTTGTTTTATCATTGTGGATGTAATTAGTTGACCGTTGAGAATTACTGGAAGGAATTAGTCCGGGTGGCGGTCATTAAATGAAACAACTAAATAGTTTCAACTATTTTATTGTTTGCCAACGTTTCGACCCCCTTTGTGGGTCATCATCAGGGCGCATGGTGGGAGAATGGAAACTCAACTTGTTTTCGTTTAATGTTGTAATTGTCTAAAATACAATAATACCATTTGATTGATCAGTGTTATATCGATTTTAAGATTTGACATAATATTTTTTTACTTGTTTGTTAATTTATTTAACGTCACTTTATGCTACTATGGGTAATCGGACAATGCTCAGAAGGACAGCATAACAAAGGATTTTTTACTCCCTTTAAAAAATCCTAGGACCACCTGCGGCTTTGAACTCGTGACTTTTTACTTTTATTTAGGTAAAATCCTAAAATTTGTCATATATTTTATAATTATTCTTTTATTTGTTCCATTAATAGTTCTGCGCATGCGCATGAGTATAGCAGTCATCATTCAAATCGTCTCTTGGATTTCTTGCTTATTCAGTTGGAATTCACTTCAGTGCAATCTTGAAAACATCACCAGACTTCAGGATAACAACTGCAGTAAAATTTGAGCAAAAAACAGTAAGTTTTGTTACAATTTACGGTGTAAAGTGAATGCTGGGTAACCTCTTCACATCAGCTGATTGCCAATAGCTCGGCAAGGCCAGGATTGGTTTTCTTTTCTTTGGTTATTGTTTTATTTTCCACATCTAGTTATTATCTTATTATCTTCTTCACATGAAATGTGATATTTTCACCAAGTGATGTCCTCCAAAGCATCAACTAAAAGATCTAGATCTAGTGGTTCAATCACGTCTTCCATAAAACAAAGACCCCGCCGTGATACCAATAAAAAATTAAATCAGCAAGCAACCCCTTCAGGTACTAATACCGAATTTGAACCACAACCTGGCACATCGTCACAAGGGATGACTGACGAATCTCCGTTTTTCACCCCAAATCCTTTTCAAATCCTACATAATGAAAAAGAAAACATGGAATCTGCTCCTACACCCAGTGAACCACGGCCTCCACCGATATTTGTCAAAAATATTAAAAATTTTCAGTTGTTGTGTGCTCAGTTGAATAAAATTACCGACTCCACCAGCTACTACTGTATGAGTAGAATCAATGACACCAAAATATCACCGACCACCGCCGAGACGTATAGAAAAATAGTGAAATATCTAACTGAAACTGAAGCGGATTTCCACACTTATCAGTTACGCCAAGAGAGATCTCTTAGAGTTGTAATCAGAAATCTACATTCTTCTACACCAGTTAAAGCAATCAAAGAAGAACTTATGGAGATGGGTTACAAAGTGGGCCAAGTCACTAATGTCATAAAAGATAGAGTTCAACTTCCTCTATTCTTCGTTGACTTGGAACCATTGTCAGGGGTAGAACAAATTTATGATCTAAAAAGACTGTACTATACAATTGTAAAAGTCGAAAAACCTTACACCAAGAGAGAAATTGTTCAATGTCACAATTGTCAGGCGTATGGTCATACCAAAAGTTACTGTTGTCACATACCACGCTGCGTGAAATGCGGTGAACAGCACAAGTCTGTGGAATGTACAAAACCGAAGTCAACACCCGCTGTATGTGCTCATTGCCTCAAGGACCACCCGGCCAATACAAAGGATGCCAAATCTATAAGGAACTAAGGACCAGGTATCAAAAACCCCAAGTACTGGATGAAACAGCAAGACAAACAAGAACTAGAAGAGAACCCTCAAAAATAATCGATGCCAATGTATCATTTGCCCACTTACTTGGAGGTGGGAACCAATGTAGTGAAACCGAGGCCCTGCCGGAACTGCAAAATGTACCTCAATATCCTCAGTCCATTCAACAAATACCTCTTCCTCAAAACGTAATCAATCCTAAAAATCCTCATCCACAACAAATCTCTCATATCCCTCCTCCTTCAAATGCCACAGACCTTACCAGTTTGATGACATCCTTCATTTCCGAAATCAAATCCCTTGTCATGCCCCTAATCACAATCCTTACGAATCTTGTATAAAATCTCATTCCTACCATAAAAAAGCCATAAATGACCTCACCTAATTCCTTATCTATTCTCCTATGGAATGCAAATGGTGTTAGAACTCACACTGACGAACTTACAGCCTTACTGCAAGACAAAAAAGTTGATGTTGCACTCATTACTGAAACTAGACTAACCACTAAACAGTACTTCAAAATACCTGAATACACGACATTCCGGACAGACCATCCAGACGGCAAAGCCCATGCCGGTACTGCTGTCATTGTCCACCGTTCCCTCTTCCACCACTTACACCCACTTCCCGCCCACGACTTTCTACAAGCAACCTCTGTTATAATCAAGACCTTTTCTTTTCCGCTCGTCATCGCATCAGCATACTGCCCTCCTAGACATCCAATTTCTTCTGCCCAATTTGGATCCTTCCTCAACTCATTGGGGAATCACTTTATTCTGGGTGCAGACCTAAACGCCAAGAACCAACAATGGGGTTCCAGAACCACAAATACTCGTGGATGGACATTGCAGGCTGCACTCAACTCCCGACGCCTTAATCTCCTACCTCCCAATTCCCCTACCTACTGGCCAACAGATCCTAACCGTAATCCAGACATTCTTGACTTCTTCATCCACAGCGGATTAGGCTCCCTGAACTATTCCGTAACTCGCCTTGATAAACTATCCTCTGACCATAGTCCACTGATCCTAAATGTATCCTTAACACCTGTTCCTAAACCTGTCCCACCGTCATTCATCAGAGGCCCTATCAACTGGAACCTCTTCCGCGAAATCCTCATCAATGATATTGACCTCAAAGTGACTCTCAAAACCCAAAATGACCTTGACAATGCCGTCTATTCCTTTACAACCTTGATTCAACAAGCCGCCTGGACTGCCTCCTTTCCCAAGCACTCCCAAATAAATCCTTACAAAAACCATTTACCACAACACCTCCTAGACCTAATCCACACTAAACGCCGAGCCAGAGCATTATGGCAACGCACCCGTCCACCCATCAGATCGCCACTCCTATAACTTTTATTGTTGACAATTAAAGCGGGAGTTGGCGATCTTCCGTTCCCAATCCTACAATTCCTACCTCTCCTCTCTCTCGACTCGTGACAATTCCTTGTGGAATGTCACAAAGAGAATTCTTAAATCCCCCCTGATATCCCATCCTCTCCGGCATAGTGATAATTCCTGGGCTGCTTCTGACAAAGATAGGGCCCAGGAATTTGCACTACACCTTTCCAAGGTATTCACTCCTCATTCTGATCTCAATCCAACCCATACCGCAATAGTTAAATAGTTCCATACGTCACCGATACCAATTTCCTTACCACCTAAAGCAATCAATCCCTCTGAGGTCAAATATCTTCTTAAAAAGCTTCCTCTCCGTAAATCCCCTGGATACGATCTCTTTAATCCTCAAATCCTAAGACAACTTCCACCTAAAGCCATTACATTCCTTACATATATCTATAACTGTATCCTACGCACTACCTATTTCCCTCTGTTGTGGAAACACTCGACTATCATCCTTTTCCTAAAACCAGGCAAACCCTCCAACTGTACGTCATCCTACAGACCTATTAGCCTTCTTCCGATCCTCTCCAAAATCTTCGAAAAACTCCTATTAAAACGAATCCTAGCCAAATTTCACAATTTTCCTTCACACCAGTTTGGATTCCGTCCTCAACATTCCACGGTTCAGCAAGGACTCCGAGTTGTAGACCACATTTCCTCCGCCCTTGAGTGCAAGGAGTATTGTTCGGGTGCCTTTCTGGACATAGCTCAAGCTTTTGACCGGGTATGACACCCGGGACTGCTCTTTAAGCTCAAAACCCATTTACCTCAATCTTTATACCTAATCCGCCGATCCTATTTATCAAACCGCTCCTTCCGAGTTCGTTGTGGTTCCGAATTTTCCAAACATTATTCTGTTGAGGCCGGTGTTCCTCAAGGCAGCGTCTTAGGACCCGTCCTCTACATCCTCTACACCGCCGATATCCCTACCGATCCCAAAACCTTTCTGGCAACATTTGCTGATGACACAGCCATTTTATCATCCGATTCCGATCCTGAACTAGCATCGCTAAATCTCCAAAGGCACCTTTCCCTTGTCGAAGACTGGTGTAAGGCTTGGCGAATTAAGGTGAATGAAAGCAAATGCACACACGTTACTTTCACCCTTCGACGTAAATCCTGTCCAACAGTTAAATTCAATTCCATACCGCTTCCTTCCTCAGACACAGTCCGGTACCTTGGCTTTTTACTAGACAAAAGACTGACGTGGAACAAGACTTAAAAGGATAGAACTCAACCGCAGATTCGGCCGCTTATACAAACTACTAGACAGAAAATCTCATCTTACAGTCGACAACAAATCACTAATATATAAGACAGTACTGAAACCTATATGGACCTACGGACTTGAACTATGGGGGACAACTAAACATTCTAACATCAAACGTATCCAATCCTTCCAATCCAAAGTCCTTCGAACAATAGTAAATGCTCCTTATTACGTTACCAACTGTACCCTACACCACGACCTTAATATTCCATTTATTTTAGACCTGGTACCATCCAAATTCCCCAAATTCCATCAGAACCTTCTTTATCACCCTAATCCTCTTGCTCAATCGCTCTCCAGCTCCACCCATCCCTACAATCCTCCTCGAAGATTGAAACGGCAGTGGCCCCGCGACGTTTGGTAAAAATTTATTTTGGAGTTCTGACACTGGTCAGATCCTCCACTCATGTACTGTATGTTTGTGGCTATTCTGCCCTAGCTCGGCCTCCACTGGCTTACACCAGTGAAGCGCCGGGTGAGAGGCGCTGGGATCTATTGGATTCGGCTTCTCCTCCCACTTGTGGAGGGAGCAGCCGAGTCTAGGGTCCCTTTAGCAGATTGTATATATTGTATATAGTTAAGTTTGCTTGTATGATTTTTATTAATCTCCCAAATTTTATTTATCTCTACTACAGGTTGTTGTTTTGATTTGTTTGTTGTTTTTTTAATTGTTATTTTCTTGTATATATTTGAATTTATTTATTTCCGATTTTATGTAATTTGACTTTATCATCATTATTCCGTATATATTGTATGAATGTGTACTACATCTCTATTACTACTGTTCATTATGTAACAAACCGTAATATTTCTCAATAAAAAAAAAATTGTTCCATTGGAATGAGAAAAAAATTATCGAAAATAAATTATATTTTTTAGTTAAATTTTCGATTATTTGCTTTTAATTTGATTGTCGTAGATAATAATATAATAGATTATTTAATAAAACACACGTTTCTATAAAAATCCAATGTAAATAATTTTTTAACAATTTATTTTCGTTTATAACTGTCTTTACAAATTCTTTAATTAATATAAATTACAGAGGTGAGTAAAATTCGTGTGTGTTGTGCGCATCAATTTTTTTTCGGGTGATAGCTACTATAGCTGATGATATATGCATAATTGCTAATTTAAGAAAAATAAAATAAAAATAATCATCCTCTGAATAGGTTGTAAAATCTAAGTTTAAGTAATTTCCATAAAAAAAAAAAAAAAAAAAAAAAAAAAAACGTTTTCTTTTCATTGATACTACAGTAAAAGTTTTATCGAAGGAATTTGAAAGGTCCAAGAAAGAAAAAAGGTTATGTTAGCTGCTAAAATATTCTGTTTGACCCGAGCCCCTTCAACCAGGTTTTGGTTTCTGTGGAAGCCAATATTGGGGCTGGTAGGCCTAACTTTGCCCTCTGTAACGGGAGCAATCTGCCAGCCAGAAATAATTTATAAACAAACCCTACTTGTTAGTAAGATTTACTTTACGGAGAGAGAAATGCTTTATTTATTTGGCAATGCTGCCCAAATACATCGGGTTGCTTATATAACACAGCATACTTATCAATCACTTGGACATATTTTACATACATTTTCAATTTTATTTTTTTTCTCTTTTAGCCATTTACATTATTTTATTTTATTTCTCTCTAGCACTATATTGTAAATTTAGGTAAATATGCGAACATTACATAATCAAAATATAATCACATCCACTATTTAATTGCCATACAGGTTTTGCTGGATAATCCCCAGGGAGTCCAGAATCACGTTTTCTGCTAACACCGCTATATCTCCTATATCGACACCCAACACCTTCCAAAAATCTCCTCCCGCTTCCAGGGACCGCTCCGCGAGACCCTAACGGAGAACTGTCTCTCGCCAAATGTCTCGCGGAACTTTTCTTTTAGGAAAGGGATGCATTTCTTGTAGATGGCTCTCTTCTCCCTTTCTACTGCACCTGCTTGATCGAGGTCATTAGTCTCATATCGAACGGTAGGGTCCAGGATCATTGCAGTAGTTCCGTTCAACGATGTCTGCGTACCTAACTGATCCGTCCGTATCAATGCAGTAGACCTCGTCAAAACAGGTTAAATCTTTTTCCCTGAGGAGTTTTGCTAACTCGTTCTTAACCCTGTGGTGCCGAAGTGTGATGAGGAGGGAGTTGTGGGAGCAATTTCCCAGCACAGCTGGTGTTTCAGACTCTCTGCCACAATTTTTTTTTTTTTTTTTTAATTTATAATATAACTACGTCGCTATAGACGCATTACTAATCTAGTTTATATACAACTTTTTACACAAATACCATATTACAGAGTAAAAGTTTTCTTATTACCATGATGTTGCAACATTTCATTTTTTTTTTTTTTTATTATTCGTATATATTACAATTTGTCATAATAGACAATATTAATAGTGCTACAGGATCTCATTCATACAATATTTACAATATAAACAAAAGGAAAGTCAAATTACATAAAATAAAATCAAAATAAATAAACGTATACAATAACAAAATTTATAGACAAAATAAATACAAATAAGCAACATTTAATTAAAAATAATTTTTTAAAAAATTATTAAAAATAGTCTGTCAAGAATTTTTTTAGGCAACCTATTCTTAACATATTTTCTAATATACTAAATTTGTTATAAAATATGTTCCATTCTATCGTCAGCTCGGTGCAGATCGTTTCAAGTTAGGATCTTAGACTAAAAGTAGCTCCTGTAGTTAGCTCGTTTTGAAGAAAAAGTTGTAGTATCTCAGGTGTATGGCTGTCTTAAATATAAAATTTCAGTTTCATACGACTTTTTGCTGTCGTAATAGACTTACCACACACTGACTTTTTTGCGAAACTTGGTCATTTGGTTTCAAGGGACTCTTAAACGTGTATTTCCGTTTAAAACTGGAATTCGGAATACTTTCCCTTACTATATATTTTATAAAAAGGGAAGTCAAAGTAAAAATAGTATAGCCAATATAGTTTAGTGCCTAGGATGTACTTTTATTTTCACCACTATACAAAAGCTACCGTAGATAATAAGCTCACTATGCGAGCCATGTAAAGCTCAAAGGAAGATGAAAATAGTTGACGAGTGTTGAAGCCGATATCAAGAACCTCCACCGCGGAAATAGCTTCCTCTAACTTCTTCAAACAGGATTCAGAAAGCAGTAGGTGCGGTGTGCTGTATGCCGTGTGCCGTAGGGTCCTGTAGGGGTGGATAATATTCCCTGCCACAAACCTTCCATCAAACTTAGCTCGTCGGTTTCCATCTTCAACTTTATTCTCCCGCCTCTTCTTAATTAACTCTCATATCTCGAAATTTAAATTGCATTGCTCTCGTCTGAATAAGCCATCGTCTTTATATTACTTTCAACCCCCTATATATATATATATATATTTTTTTTTTTTTTATTTATTTTTTTTTTCTCCCCTACATCGTTTTTAGGCTATATCGTTTTCTCGAGCCTTGGATGAAAAGCGAGGGAGTTATGCCAGAGTTAAAAGCCACCGGCAGTAAGACTCGAACTAGATGTACAATTGTTTCTCTTTTTTTACTTTCACTTACTATATATTGTAAGGGGAAGTATTGCGGTCCGAAAATTTTCGAATTCCAGTTTTCAACGGAAATACACATTTTAGGGTCCCCTGAGTCCAAATAACCAAGTCCCGCAAAAAGGTCTGTGTGTGGTAACTCCCGGGCGGAAACGGTAAGTCCCGTGAAACTGAAATTTCATATTTAAGACAAATATACGCCCGATACGATACAAAACCTTTTTCATCAAAATGAGCTTACCAGAAGAGCCACTTTATACTATGCATTTTGCATTGCATTTTTTTAAGTACCTTTAATTTTGTAAAAATAAATATATTATCTTGTTACCACCGATGAAAAACACATAAATATATAAGATGTACGAATTCAATATCTAACTAAAGGAGAAAACTGAAAAAATATTTTTGTAATGAATTTTTTTATTTTGAACATAGCAACAGTTCAACACACACGTATAATATACCGTTGGAAAGCTAAAGCTTTTAGAATAAATATTATCTAATGAAAATACTTGCAAAAGTTAATAAAGAGTGATGAAAAGCCGATAAATCTGATTATTGTACATAATAATATAATAGATTTTTTAATAAAACACGTGTTTCTATAGAAATTTAATTTAATTATTTCTTTAATGGTTTCACATATTTTCATCTCTAATGTATTGGAAAATCCTTTCATTGATTTTTAAAATGGAGGTAAGTGAAAGTCGTGTGTTGCCCGCACCAGATTTTTATAATTATTAATAACAACTTTTATTGAGTGATATTACAATCAACCCTAGTTTGTACATTACAATAGTTATGAGGAGATCACCCATAGCGTAGTAGCTAGCATAACAGCTTTTTATGCCAAAGGTCGCTGGTTCAAACCGGCGGGTGACCCTAGGATTTTTTAATGGAAGTAAAAAATCCTTAGTTATGCCGTCCTTCGGAAGGAATGTTAGAAGGTTGTTCCGAGCCTGTGCGATGTCAGGTACTCGTTAAAGATCACTATCCTATTAAAACCTGGATAGGTAAAATTTAGACTCCTACCGTAGCATCGTCCAGTTAGCCATAGCAGCATAAAAGAGACGTTAAACGAATGAACAAAAATAACAAAAACAAACAAACAATGGAAAATGAAATACAATATTTACTAATAAAATTATAATACCAAAGATATATATAAATAAAATTAGGACTCAATAAAATTTAAACAAATTCTCAAAAACACTTATTCCGTTATACAAGCGTCATACATACAGCACATTGAGTGAAGAATTCTAGCTAGTGCTGTAACTCCAATATACATGCTTACAATTACGTATCCACTGCCGTTTAACCTTCTAGGAGGATGGTGGGAATGATCTGTAAGGCTCTCATGAAATTTAGATAAAATAATGTCAAAAATGAAAGGAATATTTAGGTAGTGGTGCAAGGTATAGTTGGTCACATAATAAGTCATGATAACGGTTATTTTATGATTTTTTTTTAATTTAACACTCCTTTATGCTACTATGGCTAATCGGACGATGCTACAGTAGGAGTCTTAAATTTTGTCTATCCATGTTTCATTAGGATAGGGATCTTTAACGAGTACCTGACATCTCACATGTTCGGGACCACCTTTTACCGTCCCCTCCGAAGAACGAGGTACAAAAAAAGTAACTATAAGGGGGCGGGGTGGCTGGTTTATTTGGTTGCTTATCGCGCGTTGCCTAACCACTACAGATGACCATAAACCTGTGAAGAAAAATAATTACGAGTTCGAGCCTCGGTGTTGGAGGGGGCTTTTATCTCTGCATTTATCCCACGCCCTCACCCCCCTGGTCCGAGAAACCCCTGTATAGCCTTCAAAGGCACGGTAGGGGTGGAAAAAACAACAAAAAAAACTTCACATAATAAGAAGCATTAACTATTGTTCAGTTTTTGAATTGAAAGGATTGAATTCGTTTCCTGTTTGAATATTTAGCTATTTCCCACAGTTGCTATTTCCTATGTTTTCGAAAGTGAGGTACTCAAAAGTTATGTGTTGGAAGTAGGGTTTGTCGGTTTTTCAAACCGGTTTTTTGGAGAACATTATGAAATACAACAAAACCGGTTTTTTAGTAGAAATATCGGTTTTAAATGTATGAACGACACTTTAAAACAATTTGGAAAGAAACAGTGTGTTTTGTGTATTGGATGAATTAATTTAGATTTTATATCAGTTTGTCTTCTGCCTTCTTTATGTACAGTTCATAAATTCAGTGTTCAGTTCCATTGATCGATATTTAATATAAATGATATTATACAAAATTATATATCAAAAATTTGCCATTGTGTCCGACTCAAAGAGCGTTTTGAAAGCTATTCATAGCTCAAAGATTAGGCATCCAGTAGTGGCAGAAATCCATAATATATACCGTGAAATCCAGATGAAGAATAAAGAAGTGGTGTTAATATGGGTTCCCGCTCACAGTGGCATATATGGCAATGAAAAAGCCGATGCCGCGGCAAACTCTGCTCGTCGTTTGACTGCACCTCAAGCAACGATGGTCAACAAAGTCCCTCTGCAAGACTGGACAAGGCAGTTCAGATCTTTACAGAAGGAAAAGTGGCAGGTCGAATGGAATGCAAATCCATCTAAATTAAGTGAAATAAAAAAAGATTGTGCCCATTGGAAGACCTCCAACAGAAAGTCAAGGAGAGAAGAAGTGATCCTCTGCAGACTTCGGATAGGACATAGTGAGTTCTCCCACGTCTACCTTTTGCGAGGTTTAGAAGCCCCAACATGTACAAAATGTGACACAGTGAGAACAGTAAAACATATATTGTTAGATTGTCCAATCTTCAACAAATTAAGAATTGAACTAAAAATGGAAAAAATTCTAAAAGAATTATTACAAGATGATGAAAAAGTAAAAAAGCCAATATCCTCTTCAAGTATTTAAAAAGAAGTTTATACTATAATAGAGTGTAAAATGTAAATGTTAACGCCAATGACCCACTAGGGTAGAGGCGACATAAATAAATAAATAAAATTATATAAATTATACAACATATTTTAATATTATAAAATATATAAATTTTTAAATCAGGCTTTAAAAACGATTAAGCTTAGTTCGGTTGCAAGTGAGAGGGTATTTCTGTTTCGGGGAATTTTGTGAATAAACTAAGGACACAGCTAAATAGCAAATCGATGGACGCCCTTTGTTTTCTGGAATCATATTTCATTAAACAAAAAAATAAATAGAATATTTAAATTTGTATTAAAATTGCTCTGAATAGTAAATACTTGCTTTATTCAGTCCTTTGCTTTATTGTCTTTAAAACTAAAATTATTTTAATAAGTATGTATGCATAAACTCTAGGTTTTCGGCTTTGATTATATTTTACATAATATAATACACAGTTATATATTTTCTAATTGTTTTTATTTATTCGAACCCTTAGCTGAATAACTCGTTTCACTATTACAGAAATATTTACATCCTTATAGTGAAAATCAGGCATAAACAACGAAGACTTATTTTTTTTAAGTTAATTAATCCTGGTCAACTATTATTTCTTTGCTCTACTACATTACATACAATTTTTTTTTACCGTCAATAAGATTTAACAGTAAAAAATTTCAGTCAAAAACTGCTTTTAGTCACTCTGAATTTTCTGTTAATTTTTTTTTTCGAATTAAACAATATTCAAGTAAAAAATTTTTTTAATAAAAATTCGAAACCGGTTAAAACCGTTTTTTGGGAGGAGGGGGGAAATTACTATTCGAAATTCGGTTATATAAAATGTCGGTTTTTGTATAAACCCTAGTTGGAAGCGAGAGATTTTTTTTCCCAAGGAAACTCGAGTCAACTAAAGTCTGTAAATAGAAATACAGCAGACTATCGGATTGTTACCAGGAAAATAAAATAAACAAAAAGCTTTTATGGTATTATTTTTATTGGAAACAATTTGCTTTATACATTCATCTCTACCTCAAACAAGGTTTTTATACGTTGCTAGAAGAAATATTTCGAGTCTCAAGTAATAAATGTTCCCTCCGTTTTCATCTTTTTTTTTTTGTTGTTAATATTGAATGAAGCTATTGTAGAAAAAGGTATTGTTAAAGGAATTGTGAAAGTTGGATATCCAGGCACAGTAAATTCTCGATGCTTTTGTCACATACAGAATATGTTCTTCAAGGTCCAAAAGGAATAAAAACTTTGCCGGACTTCCAGGAAAATGTTTAACATCTTTTTCCTCAATATCCTTTATTGCTTTGATATCCTGGCAACTAAAATTTCACATCAAACCAATACTTTCCCTTTCGGACTTAAGGACCGAATTCTAATTAAACAAAATAGACTAATTAATTTTTGAGCTGAGTTTGCTATTCCATTGAATGATGAAAGATTTGCTCCAAACAATACAGAATATAGAATAATACTAAAAGATGGCACAACATGGCCGAAACGTCGCATTCGATATATATATATATATATATATAAATTAAAATTAGGTTGTGTTTATAACAGTCAAGTGAAAGGAAAAAGTTACTGTTGCCGTTAGGTTTTTTTTTTTTTTTTTTTTTTAACTCTTTAAGGTAATAATACTATCTCTATCTATCTATATATATTTAGCCTCGTTGTGCAAGGTTAAATGTAAAAACAACAGTTGCCCACATATGTAAACATAAAAATGTAATCAAGTTTTTTTTTTTTTTTCAATGACGCGACAGGCCGTGCAGGCCCTGGGCCTCGCGGTATGATCTCCTGGGAGATTACACTCGCGTTTCACGATGAAATTCGTAGTGTAGGGTCATCACTCTCTACGCCTAATTTTGTTAGTGGCCACTATTTGGCTGACGGGTCTCACATACTGCGAGAGAATCCCCATTTATTTACATCCTTATAAAAGCCCCGCCGGGACTGAGATTCGAACTCGCTACCTGCAGCATGAGAAACTAGCGCGCTTGCCACTCAGCTACCCCAATCAAGATTAATACACACAAACAAAAATAATAGGAAAATAAACCAAAAAAGTTTTCATAAATTTTAAGATTAAAGGCAAACGTGATACATAAAACTAAACATAAAACTGATAATTAACTTACAATAAAGAGCTCTGAACTTAAAACAAAAAGTCTTTTATGCAGGCCTGCGATATCACCGTTCCGGACTCACTCGCTGTGTAAGCTATATATATATTTCCGTTGGTCATCACATTACGCGTGATCAGCTTAACAGATTTCACTCATTCTTTTTTTGTTGGGTTTATAACAATTAAGGAAAAAAAAAGTTTTTTTTGTCGTTAGGTTTTTTATTTTCTAAGGTAATAACAACCTGTATATCTATAGCAATTTCACTAGAACATAGATAAGACAGGACATTAGTGAAAGCACGCACCAGATTTTTTCTAAGCAGCGAAATGCCACAGAGTTAACAAGCAGTATCGTTAGGAAGAAAATTGATAGATGTTGATATTGATACAAAGGAATACTCTAGTAATCAGTTTTTTATATAATGATGGAGTTTTGTTGACCGTAGAGAAATTAGATGAGGAAGATGGTTGGGGGTGCGGTCATAAATTAAAAACACACAATTAAAAATAAGCGTTATTTTAATTATGTGCCGACGTTTCGGCCTACAATGTGGGCCTTCATCAGGGCTAAAAGAAACAAGATAACAACCAATGTAATTATAGACTTAATAATGCGTTAGGTATATAATAATAATATGACAGTAATAAATTATGGGAACATAAATAATATTAAATGTAAAATGATAATAAGATGACAATTATAAATTATGGAAATAAGGTGACAGTTATAAAGTATGGAAATAAACAAAATTAAGATGATAGTTATAAAGTATGGAAGTAGACATAATTGAGATGATAATATTGTAATGAGAATATATAAATAGAGACTAAGTAAATGAAAAAAATGATAAAGGAAAAATATGTGAACAATTAAAATTTTAAATATTAACAATTTTGAGTTGATATATGACGGTAATATATTAAAAACATAGTTAAGAGTATAGGTAATATATAAAAAAATATAATCATTACAAAAGAGAAACAGTATGAATAAAAAATAATAATTTAAATTTTAAAATAATGTAATATTAAACTAATAATTATATGTCAGGATATGTAACGGAGAAAGATATGAGTATGGAAAGGGGGAGAAAGAAATGGGCGATGAAAAAAGACCCTTATCAATAAGAAAAAATACTTACATGACGACGTGCAAGCGTTGCCTACAGAAGTGATGTTTCCCAGTTTAAAAAACGCTCATTGCGTGGAACGGAAAATATGAGAACTAGAATGTCCGTTAGAAAAATTCCAAGAAGCTAAGTAATGTTTACTGATTCGATTGTTAAAAAATAGCCAAAAGTCATTACTTGAGAGTACTTGAGTTATTACTTATGAGTATTTGATAAAATTGTAAGAAATAGTGACGAGGTAAAGATTAAAAGATTTTAAGTAATAACGGATGACGATGATAAATGATGAATGATGATAAGGTAATAAGGAATGACGATAAGGAGCTGTCGAAGGAAATGATAAATAAACAGTAATCTAGTAGGTAAACAAATAAATAAATAAAAAAGGGGAGTACGAAAATTAAATAAATATATAAATAAAAAAAATTGATAATAAATAAATAAAAATAAAATTATGAAGAGATGATCAGATGGTTGTTTAAAAAATGAGCTAGGGATGCTTTATTAAATTTAATATTTGGGAATAAGCTAGTGACAAGTTATGTTTGTCAGTCTTTTGATTAACAGGAAGGGGTTCTAGTTGTATGTAAATGCATTCTGTAATGAGTCGTTTGTCATGGTTGGGAACAGTGGCAAGAATGGATGTTTTATCAAAATCAAAGGAATGGTTAAGGGTTAAGGAATGTTCTGAAAGTTTTGAAGCGGTAGAATTTTTGGAGGAAATTGTATATTTGTGTCGGGTGATGCGATCTTTGAGAAGGTTTTTGGTTTCACCAATATAGGCAGAGTTGCAATTAGGAGTTCCGCAAGGACTCTATAAACAATTTTTGAACGGTGGTCTGTTGGTATACTGTCTTTAAGTCGGCTGTAAATATTGGAGAGTTTGTAGTGGGATTTTAAAGCAAGTCTGAGGTTTGGATAGAAGGATTTTAATGATTTTTTAATTTTTTCTGAAAGAGAGGGAATGTAAGGTACGGATCTATATAAGGAGTTGGTGATGATGATGGAGTAGAAAGAGAGGTTAATTGAGGTTGAGACTGATTTCTGTAGTTATTTATAAGTTTGTTTATGATCACGGTAGGGAAGTTATTGGCCAGGAGAATTGTCTTTATGCGGTTAATGTTGATGTCGTGGAAACGGGGATCGGAAAGGAAAAGGCTTCGGTGTATAAGATTTTTAGCAACGTTAATTTTTTGATGATGGGGATGTTGGGAATAAAAGTTTAATAGTCTGCCAGAGTAAGTCGGTTTTGTGTACCAGTCAGTGGATATTGTGTTATTAGGGTTTCTAATGATGAGGAGGTCAAGAAATGGAAGGGAATTGTTAGTTTCGGATTCAGCGGTAAAATGTAGGCGGGGTGGTAAGAGTTAAAGGCTAAAAGTATGTCAGTAATTTTGTCGGGGTTAAGAACAAGGAGGAGGTCGTCTACGTATTTTTTAATAAGAATAATATCCTCAGGAAACTGAGGGATTATCAAATTTAGTAAATCGTTACAGGACAATATTGGCGAGGTCAGGGGCGAGAGGATTTCCCATAGCCAGTCCTGAAATTTGATTAAAGAACTGTCCATTGAATGTAAGGTATCCAGAATTGCAACAAAGGTTGAGGGATTCTAGGTATGAAGGGCAGTTAAGTGAGGTATGGGGTTCAATAGAAGACCAGTTATCTTCGATGATACATAGGGCTTTATCTATAGGAATATTGGTAAACAAGCTTTCTACATCAAAGGAAACAAGGATGTAATGTTCCGGAATAATGAAGGATATTAATTGTTCGCGGAGAAGAAAAGAATTTTGGATATCGTAAGGATTGTTGTGACTAAGATGTTGTAAAGAGGGTAGCAAGAATTTACTGAGGTTAACAGAGGGTGAGTTGATATTCGATGTGATAGGGCGGAGGGGGATACCTGGTTTATGAATTTTTGGGAGTCCATAGAAGCGAGGAGCAACGGAATTATAGGAAATAAGGTTTCTATAGCTGGGATAGTTTATAAATTTTGAATCTAAAAGAGATTTCAGGTGTTTATTGAATTTAGTTTTAAGTGAAGGGGTGGGATCGCGGGATATGGGAACATAAGTGGATCTATCGGAAAGGAGAATGTTCATTTTGTCATCATATTCGGAACGGTCCATGATTACAGTCTTGTTTCCTTTGTCAGTTCTGGTTACTATGATGTCGTCATGGGATTTTAGGAAAGCTCGGGTAAGAGATAAGTCTTTAAAGAATTGAGGTGAAAAATTTGATGGTGAGGAAGGTGGATGTTGGAGATGATTGGATATAATATTGCAAACAGAAATCCGTGACAACTCCTTATCGTCATTAGAATTGGATATAACATCGTCATTAAAGATGAATTCCAAATCAGTAATGAGTTGAGGGATAATTTTGTTATATAGGGGGATGAGGGATAAGTTTTTTATATAGATAAGGAGGGCTATCTTAAGGTAAACTCGAAATCCTGGATTACTTTCAGGAAGACCGAATGCTTTAGCCCTTATTATTTATTAACCAGCGGAGGGACAAAAGCTAAAGGAAAGAAGTCCTAGCTGAGAGCTGGTCGAGAACCAGAGCTCAGGCTAAATAATTTAATAAGTGGGCAAGATAGAGGTAGCCGTGAATAGGGTACACTCTGGGCTTGGAGGGATTAAGTTCCCAGTCCTAAGTTGTAAGTTGGCGGCTTAGTCGGTTGGTCTTTCAAATGTCGACTTGTCCAGAATTTGTTGGGGTCTGCTTCTTCCTTATTCCATGACCTATTTTCCAGGTCATTCTTGTACAACCAACTAGGCCAATGTATTCAAAATTTACTAAGGACGACTAATTTTATCATAAATTTGTTTGTTATTTCTAGTTTATTTTTTCAATATTGAATCTTTGTGAACGACCAAAATAACCCAGCTCCCCTCCTCAAATTTCGAGGATCTACGTTTTAAAATACGTAGAGCCCGAATTATTTTTTAAAATTCTTCTGTCCGCCGTACTCGGATTTCCTTCGAAAGTACAAGACCAATTTTTTCGAAATTCGCCACAAAAATACCAGGATGAATAAGTTTAAAAAAGAGAAAACAAATTAAAATTTTACTTATAAATACGCCGAAAACTTATTGATTTTTGAAAAAAAAAATGTATTCTGTAAAAAAAAAAAAAAAAAAGTAAAATGCCTATATATTGTCTATAATAATAATAATAATAATAATAGGCTTATATTTAAATGGAGATTCACTCACAATCTCCCCCGGGTATGTGGGAACCGTCAGATAATTGATAGCCACCCACAAAAATGACCCTACCCTATAGAATGTCATCGAATATCGCGGTGTAGAATATAAACCATTCCACTACAACCTATAAAGAGTTTTGGGTTCAGTACATGTAGAGTTTAGTACTGTTTCTAGGCCAACGGCTTACCGAACCCGAAGGTTCAATGCCGATACCACCAAACTCCGCCTGCACAGACTAGTCCAATCTTCCATTTTCATGTTCCAATCCACGTCCCTATTGTAAGATCTCTAGTTTTCATCTTGCACCATAAATTATCGGCATTGAGGCCCTGTCACACTATTTTAATCAGAATGAAACCTACATGACGTTAAAGCCTATTAAATTTTGCATCGATATATTGAGTTTAATCAAAATTGTCGGAATTGTTTTTGAGAAAATCGAAAAAAGGTGCAAAATGCATGCTATAAAGTGGCTCCTCTGGTAAGCTGATTTTCATGAAAAAGGTTTTGTAACTCGGGCGTATATTTGTCTTAAATATAAAATTTCAGTTTCATAGGACAATTCGTTTTCGCCCAGGAGTTACCACACACACACACAGGCCTTTTTGTGGGACTCGGTTATTTGGACTCAGGGGACCCTAAAACGTGTATTTCCGTTGAAAACTGGAATTCGAAAATTCGTGATCGCAATACTTTCCCTTACTATATATAGTAAGTGAAAGTAAAAAAAGAGAAACAATTGTACATCTAGTTCGAGTCTTACTGCCGGTGGCTTTTAACTCTGGCATAACTCCCTCGCTTTTCATCCAAGGCTCGAGAAAACCCTGTATAGCCTAAAAAACGATGTAGAGGAGAAAGAAAAAAAAAAAAAAAAAAAAAATTTATATATATATATATGTATATAGGGGGGTGAAAGTAATATAAAGACGATGGCTTATTCAGATGAGAGCAATGCAATTTAAATTTCGAGATATGAGAGTTAATTAAGAAGAGGCGGGATAATAAAGTTGAAAATGGAAACCGACGAGCTAAGTTTGATGGATGGGTTGTGGCAGGGAATATTATCCACCCCTACAGGACCCTACGGCACACGGCACACAGCACACCGCACCTACCGCTTTCTGAATCCTGTTTGAAGAAGTTAGAGGAAGCTATTTCCGCGGTGGAGGTTCTTGATATCGGCTTCAACACTCGTCAACTATTTTCAACTTTGAGCCATCGCAGGGGGCTTCCTTTGAGCTTTACATGGCTCGCATAGTGAGCTTATTATCTTAATATAGTAAGTGAAAGTAAAAATATGTAGAGAGTTTTAGAATGAGGAAATTGCTGTAGACTTACTATAGTTTTCAAATCAATTGTTTGGTGATAGGCAATTTTCTATGGATTTATTTACTGCATTCCATATTACTTAATTGCCTATTCACAGCTATATAAACCGTTATAAACGAATAAAGTTATTTTAAAATAATAAACCATTGTGTAATAATTTAAAGTAATTTTATTTTAATTATACTTAACGATATGAATTGGAATTATTTTAGCTTAATTGTTATAACTTACGTGAACATCTCTTTTGGCTCTCGAGGTCTGTAACTTCCATCGTGTAACGTTTTTATCACCCTCAGCTCTTATTTGGCTCTCTTAGTGTTGTTCGGAATTTGTGTAAGTGGAGAATATATTTTGTAATATAACATTTGTCCCTGGGACTAACCGCGTCAGAGATACTTTGGTTTCAATGAAAAAAAAAATACAATTTGCTACATTTATTAAGTATTGGATCTTTACTGAGAAGCTCTCAGTCTGGTCGAAATTTGAATTTATTTCTGTATATAAAAGTTTTCGCCACGGTAGTTTAGTAAGTATATTGGTTCAAATGAAAAAATCTGGTGCGGGAAACACACGACTTTCACTTACCTTCATTTTTAAAATCAATGAAAGAATTTTCAAATACAGTTAGAGATACAAATACCTGAAATTATTAAGGAATTAATCAAATTGAATTTATATAGAAACATGTGTTTGATTAAAAAATCAATTATATTATTATCTTAAATAATCAGTAAGTTTTATCTTCTTTTCATCACTCTCCAATAACTTTTAAAAGCTTGTGTATGAGATGATATTTTTTCTAAAATCTTTAGCTTTCCAACGATATATCATACATGTATATTACTGCTCTTATGTTCAAAAAGGAAAAATTGCATTAAAAAAAATATTTTTTCTGTTTTCTCCTTTAGTTGGGTATCGAATTTATTCAATTTATATATTTACCAGTTTTTCATCGGCGTTAACAAGATAATCTAGTTATTATTATTGAATCTACAAAATTAAAGGTACTTTAGGGGAAGAAAATTTAAAATATCGGCATTTAAGCCCTGTCAGACCATTTTTATCTAAATAAAACCTACATGATATTAAAGCCCATTAAATTTTACATCGATATAGCGAGTTTAATCAAAATCGTCGGAACCGTTTTTGAGAAAATCGAAAAAAGGTGCAAAATGCATGGTATAAAGTGCCTCTTCTGGTAGGCTCATTTTAATGGAAAAAGTTTTGTCACGTCTCGGGCGTATAGTTGTCTTAAATATGAAATTTCAGTTTCATAGGACTTACCGATTCCGCCCGAGAGTTACCACACACACACAGACCTTTTTGCGGGACTTGGTTATTTGGACTCAGGGGACCCTAAAACGTGTATTTCCGTTGAAAACTGGAATTCGAAAATTTTCACGATCGCAATACTTCCCCTTACTATATATAGTAAGTGAAAGTAAAAACGCTGCAAATTATTACACAATGGTTTATTATTTCCAAATAACAATATTAGGGTATAACTGTTTATATGGCTGTTGATAGGCAATTAAATAATATATAAAGCAATAAGTCAAAGGATAATATCATGTCACTACTGCTGGTTTCGAAAAGCTATATATAGATTAGTTGTAAACCGATTACAATGATTCTTTTTTCATTTTGTCGAAAATTTAATTCTAATAAATCAAATAGCACTAAAAGACAAATTGGTATTTATTCATTTATTTATTAGTTGTCTAGATCACAAAAATCTTTACGATTTTATTTTATCTATCTTCAATAATAACCGATTTTTTGGTGTAATTACATCTATTATAATCTGTTACTCAATTACACAATTAAATTTTTATTTTTTTTTTTTTTTTGTTTATCGCGCCTAACTGATTCTAAACTCTATACATAACTAAATTTTTTAACTCTGTACATACTTTTCTTTATTGTAAAAAAAAAAAAAAAAACTGAGTTATGACCGTATTTATGTGAAAAATGTCATTGTTTGGTTAAAAAACACTAATTTTTTTTCACATCTTCTAAAATTACTGAGTTATTGAATAAAATACTCTTAATCGGCCGCCATTTTAAAACTAACCAGCTGATATCAACGTCTAGGTGTTAGGATCATCGTTGAATGGACTAGTGTTTTTGTGGCGAATTTAAAAAAAATTGGTCCTGTAGTTTCGGACAAATGCCGCGGACGTCGGACAAACGGATTTTTTTTTTTAATCGTTATTCGGATTCTACGCATCTTGAAACGTAAGCTCTCAAATTTTGAGCAGAGGTAATTTTTATTGGTCGATTGCAAAGGTTGATTATTGATAATGAACCAAAACTGACTTTCCCTGTTCTTCCCTCTCACCTTTCAAATATATTTGAAATATAAAACGTCAAACATTGAAATTGGAGGGAATTTTTTTTTTCATTTTTTTAATAAAAAGATTCATCATTGAATATAATAAATTCAAGTTAAAATGAATGAGATAAGAAAACTATAAAACTTCCGAGATGATTAATTGACCGAGATACAGAAGCGAGACGGAAGAAATATCGTCCGCGAACTGAGAGCACAGCCGCTACAGCACACAAAGGCAGGGAGTCGACACCACAAAGAGCTGATTTATCTGATAGTTACTGTCGTGGCAGTGAGTTAAAGCGAAGGCCCTACCAAGAGAAGGCATGAGATAGAGCCCTACTCTTCTAAATGAGACAGAGGTTTATGGCGTCGTGTCCACCTGCGGCGGGGGAAAAACTTAACTCCTCATCACGGAAAGTGTATGAGGCGGATTTATAGATGGGCTATCCTTTAAGTTACATTTTAATATAGATAGGCTTAAAAAAATACAACAAAACAAAAAGTATTATTAACTACAGACATTAATAAAACCAAAAACATTAAACATTTTAATTTTAATCTAAAAATTGTATAGATAAAATTATCGTTTTATTTAATCTTCTGGTCATCGCAGTATCTCAAAAATGGATATGGTATAGTCTACTGTGCTCCGGGTCCTGGGTTCGAATTCCGGTGGAATATTATTTATTCTGTTACTTCAGTCGGGAGGGGAGGGGAGGAGGCGATCCTGGGGTATGGAGACCCTCCTGGGGCACACCCAGCCTCAATCAAGTGGGAAAAAATGAGGAAAACCCTGGCGAATGAGCGTGATCTCGGCCGAATCACCTCATTGCACGGCCGTTGGCCTAGAAACCTTTACAAATCTCTACATGTACTGAGCCCAAAACATTACAGGTTCTTGTTACAGTCTACATGTGTCATTAGGCTGGGCTTGGAAAATTCGTCCTCTAGGTGATCAAAAAAATACATATTTCTAAAAAAAAACGTAAATCAAAATTGTTTTTCGAATAACTAAAAAATCTGGTGCGGGCAAAACACGACTTTCACTAACCTCCATTTTATCTAAAATAATCAGTTAGTTTTAAGTTCATTTCATCGCTCTCTATTAACTTTTTAAAACTTGTGTATGAGATGATATTTCTAAAATCTTTAGCTTTCCAACGGTATATCATACATGTATATTACTGCTCTTATGTTCAAAAACAAAAAATTGCATTAAAAAAATATTTTTTCTATTTTCTCCTTTAGTTGGGTATCGAATTTATTCAATTTATATATTTACCTGTTTTTCATCAGCGTTAACAAGATAATCTAGTTATTATTATTGAATCTACAAAATTAAAGGTACTTTAGGGGAAGAAAATATCGGCATTTAAGCCCTGTCAGACCATTTTTATCAAAATAAAACCTACATGATATTAAAGCCCAATAAATTTTACATCGATATAGCGAGTTTAATCAAAATCGTCGGAACCGTTTTCGAGACAATCGAGAAAAAGGTGCAAAATGCATGGTATAAAGTGCCTCTTCTGGTAAGCTCATTTTGATGAAAAAAGTTTTGTCACGTCTCGGGCGTATAGTTGTCTTAAATATGAAATTTCAGTTTCATAGGACTTACCGTTTCCATCCGGGAGTTTCCATACACACACACACACACACGCAGACCTTTTTGCGGGACTTGGTTATTTGGACCCAGGGACCCTAAAACGTGTATTTCCGTTGAAATCTGGAATCAGAAATTTTTCACGATCGCAATACTTCCCCTTACTATATATAGTAAGTGAAAGTAAAAAGGTTTCGGCTTACCCTGTAGAGGGGGAGGGGTTGGGAGAGAAATTGTTTTCTGGGCTAGAAATCAGCTAGCCACTCCCTTGCACGGCCGTTAGGCCCTGAATCAGTATGGATAGCTGTATTTATCGTAACCCAAAACCTCTATTGCATTAGATAATATGGTTTTGTTATCTGCTGAAATGTTATTATTTTGCTAATTCAGAGTATCTTCAACGTATTGTTTTATATGTAATAGATAGGCTTAACTATATGTATTCAACCAGAGTAAGCTGTTATTATTATAGTGTTATTGTTATTATCATGTACCATACATCATAGGCTACTCTAAGTAGGGTTTAGTCCTTCCCTTTCTATGATGTTATCGATGTCGATCCGCCTCAATGAATCTTAAGAACCTACAAGGGCGAGAGCCAGCCAGAAATTGGACAAAAATTCCAAATAAAAGTACTTATTTATCCTATTATTGATCCTTCCTAATCCGCTCCTCTTTCGTATAGAATTCCATTCCTTCTTCCAGTGGCGCGACAGGCCGTGTAGGTCCTGGGCCTCGCGGTGTAAACTCCTGCGAGTTTACACTCACGTTTCACGATGCAATTTTTTTAGTGTATAGTCATCACTCCCTACGACTAATTTTGTGAGTTGCCACCCTTTGGCTGACGGGTCTCACATACCCGGGGGAGAGGTTGTGAGTGAATCTACATTTTTTTAAATCCTTATAAAAGCCCCACCGGAATTGGATTTGAACTCAGAACCTGTAGCATGAGAGACTAGCGCACCAGCCACTCAGCCACGGGATCCCCATCTTCCTCATCTTTTGTCTAGATTTCTTATTAATTATTATTATTAGAAGCTACCTTTTAATTTATCGCTATTGTTCACTTTTTTATATATTTTTTATGTTTGTACTCTAAGACACTAAAGTTCTTTTTGTACGTTTTGTAAAATTATACAAAAGGCTGCGTGGGTTCTCCATATTCCGTAAAAAAAAAAATGTTAATTTCGTGACATGGCGGAGCTAAAAGTTGCTTTTGAGTTTGAATGTGATTGCTGCTCCGGACTTTCCTCGAGTTTTCAGGTTTTAAAAGGCGGAGAGAGAAAAATATCAAAAACTGATTTTATTTAATTCTGAAGTTTTACTTCGTGAATAAAGCCAAAACAAGTATGTTAATTGCAAACATTGTAGTCGACTAATTAAAATTACTTAACAAATTTAAGTAAGATAATAGTATGAACAAGTATCAGCTTTCTTTTCGAATATCTGGATCGCTTTACTTTAAAGATCCTGCAAATGCACAATGATTTATTTTTTCCAAATAAATATATCAGGCAATAACCGTTCATAAAGCTGTACAGAGACAATGAATTAATATTAACAGGAATAAATAATTTAAAGGAAAATGGTCTATCACCACCGCTGATTTCAAAATGCTATATCTCTACTATTTCTGAACCGATTTCAATGAGTATTTGTTCGTTTTGTAGAAAGTTTAATTTTGTATACATTTTTATTTAGGTATTAATTATTAATTCTGAAAACCGTACTTTTTTTATTCGTTCTTTAGGTTCAACGTATCTTGACAAAGAAAGTTAGCATCACCGAACTTCAATAATAACTAGATAAATGACAAAATACAAAAGTAGTTAAAATTAAAAGTACTAAGTATTTTTCTCAAATAGTTAGACCGCTTAAGTACTGGAGCAGAGTGATTATCTATGGAGTTGTGGCTAACAGCCATTTATGGCCAAGGTCGTGGGTTCAAACCTGCAGATGGTTTAATGGGAATAAAAAATCATAGCCATGCCACCCATCAGGGGGACGTAAAAAGATGGCCACGAGCCTATGCGATGTCAGGTACTCGTTAAAGATCCCTATCCTAATTAAACCTTGATAAGCCAAATTTAGGACTCCCACTGTAGTATCGTTCGATCAACCACGTTTCCTCCTCAGTACTTTATATTGGGTTGTGTCACATGAAATGTCCGTTTTCAAGGTAAAGGATTTTTATTAAAAATACGATATAAAAACAAGATAATTTTATTCGAAGTATTTACCTTCTTTTTCTACACATTTTTCATAACTTTTTTATCCCCGAACTAAACTATGAGCTTTGAAGTGAAACAAAATCTGAAAACGCACTTTTCACTTGATCATCATTCTCAAAAAGTTTTCCTTTGACGAAGTTGTCTAAATTCCTGAACAGGTGGTAATCTGTTGGTGACAAGTCGGGAGAATATGGTGGGTGCGGAAGAACCTCGTAGCCCAGTATGTATCGAGCTTTTTTACTTTCCCAATACACTTTAAATTTCTGGAAACGGTAGATGCACTTGCATTTAGTTGTGTTGAGAGTTTTTTAACTGTTTGGTAGGGGTTTCCTTCTACTGTATGTTTAAGGACATCGTTGTCTATTACGGACGGATGTATGTTGTCTTCGAGCTGAAAACTTAGCAAACCAACGGCGAATGGTCCGTTCATTAACACTTCCTTCCCCAAACGCCTTGCAAATATTTCTAGCGGCCTCAGCTGCTGAATGGTCGAGTTTAAACTCGTACAAAAATATTACTCGAAAATCGCGTGTTTCCATGTTCATATTTGGAGGTATACTAAAAAGTGAGTATTTGATTGGGAAGCTAATGTTTATAATACAGAGGTAGAGAGAGGATTAGTAACTGTTTACTTTAAATATGTAAACATTCGGAAGAAAACAACAGAGACCTGCAAAATCCTTTATGTATTTTAGAAACTATAAACACGGACATTTCATGTGAAACAACCAAATATTTACACAATGTACTGTTAGTTATTTCAATTTGAATAGTTTTTATGATATTCACAAAACAGTTGTACAGTATGGATACTCCCCTGCCCCACTATCGATATGCTACTATAGGACTATCGATATAGAGCCTAGAGCTTGCCTAGAGCCACCCCTACACCTCCCACCCCTTCCCTGCAATCCTTAATTGAGCCATAAATTGATTTAATTTAAATTTAAAAGACGTTCTACTGCTCGTTACAATTCAATTCAAAATCAACTTGATTAAAATTGGATTCCAATTGGAATATTTAGTTTTAGTCAGAGTAGTGTAGCTGAGGCTAGCCAAGGCTTTGTCTTTAACTCTCCGCCGGATATAAGGGAAAAAACCTGGTATTGACACCGTTCACTGAATTTCGCTACCAGAGAAATACTTTATTCTTATAATAGTGCTCCCCAACTATATTGGGTTTCTTACAACACAGCATAAACTCATTTCAACAGAAATATGTTTTTAAATGATTACAGTATTAAGCATAGTACTAATATAATAATAATTTTTTTTTTTTTTTTTTTTTTTTTTTTTTTTTTTTTTTACGTTTAATAGGAAAATGTATATTGAAATAAGAATTGATCTAACTACTTTAGAAACAACGTTATAAGAAAAATTGACAAAATAACTAAGAATAGAAACCTTGATTAAATCATAAACATTCCCGACAACCCACCGAGGCGCCTTAAAAGAAGATGGCAAGAGACCTTCTAACATAAGACATTGGAGTGCTACCAATGAGTAGTTTCTTCTCAGGACTACCATGTGTACTAATCATATATAAAGTCTATTTACTTGTTGTATTTATTTAATACAGTTGTAAATTTCTTTAAATAAATAAATAAAAAAAAATAATAATAAACAAAGACACTTTAAAAAATAAATAATAATAAACTCAAGAAAGCAGAAAAAAAAACACTTTTAAATAATAAATATCTTGATAAAAATTTCATATAAACAAAAAGTAATGACATTACAAATGCCTATAAATTTTGTACTAGTCGTTCGTAACAAAACTTCTTATCTTTAAAGCTTATATTGAAAACAAAAATAAATCATTCAACTTCTTAGAGTTGATAATTAGTACTAATATAATTCAATTTTAGTTTATTATTTTCAATAATAAACCTTCGTAATCGATTAAAAAAAAAAAAAATTACCCCCCTCAAAATTTGAGGAATTACGTAGAACCTGAATAACGAAAAAACAAAATCCGTTTGTCCGCGGCATTTCTCCAACAACTGGATCAATTTTTTTTTTAATTCCTCATAATAATACAAATATGATGCTATCGCCTCGACGTTGATATCAGCTGAATATTTTTAAAATGGAGGCCGATTAAAATTGATTTAATTCAATAACTCAGTTATTTTCAATTATTAGTTTCAAAAAGAGTTTTAATTGAAAAAATGATTAGTGTTTATTACCAAAAAAAAACCGGCGTGTGAGTTTCGGCGCGAAGCGACAACCCGACAACCCACCGAGGCGCCTTAAAAGAAGATGGCCAAGAGACCTTCTAACATAAGACATTGGAGTGCTACCAATGGGTAGTTTGTTCTCAGGACTACCATGTGTACTAATCATATATAAAGTCTATTTACTTGTTGTATTTATTTAATACAGTTGTAAATTTCTTTAAATAGATAAATAAAAAAATAATAATAATAAACAAAGACACTTTAAAAAATAAATAATAATAAACTCCAATATTATATCCTCTGCCACCTTCACTACACGCCCCAACAGCCACAGCTCTACCCTCCAAGCAGCAACTAGCAGAACTTTCGTTACGCGAGCTCTGAACCAAAGGCCCTTAAGGTAGAAGTCTCTCTCTCCGAAGCCATAGCGGAACTTCTCCTGCAAGAAAGAAATGCACTTGTCATAAATTTCCTTGTTATCCTTTTCCACCCTTTCGATCCGCCTAATCGAGATCCATACTCATGTAGGATCCATAATGATTGCTGATTTCTAGGTCTTATAAAATGTCAGAAGATCGCGTGGATCCATCCTAATCTATGCAATAGACCTCATCAAAGCAGGCGAACTTTCTCTCTTTGAGGAGCCTCATTTATTCATTCTCGACTCGGTGGTGGCGGCGTGTTACGAGGAGGGAGTTGTGGGGACATCTCCCCTGCACGTGTGCTGTTGTTTTTGGCTCTCTATTGCATTGCATCTCTACCCTGCCCGCTGACATCTGGGACCAGACGTCAGACACAGAAACGTGTAATTGATGTTCAGCTTAATTGCGTCAGTCAATAATAATAATAGTCCTCAGCGGAGCCCAATACTGGATCCTAACACCACCAATGTTGGCCTACACAATTCAATCCCTAATTACTACCATCTAAGTCCTAATCCCCGAGGTTAGTCTTCACAAAATCCTCCCATTTACACTTTGGCCTACCTCTTGGACGCCTACCATCAGTGCCTATTGACTCTTTAGGAATAATTTTTTCAATGACTAATTGAGCCTCTGCGATGCTCTTAATCTACTGAATTTTACTCTCAAGAGTTCAAGTTGATTCGGCTTAGGGTAATCTTCCAAATATCCCAGTCGCCTAATCCTTCTTGGAGCCAAAAATTTAACAACGTTAGGCTCACTTACACGATCGTTCATTTCGTCGTTCCAGTCCATCGGTTGGAAGGAAGGAAAATAGTAGGGGAAAAACCTTCGCCTTGGAACGACGAACTAAGAAACCGTTACGCCGTCGTTCTTTTTCATCCATCCAAGCCATCCGATACAGGATTTTTTCAATGATTTTACTTTTAATTGTTGATTAATTTGGTTATGTAGTGTTATGTATCGAGAATACTGGAAGGAATAGAAATACTTTAGAATCATTTGAAATAGAACAGTTTCCGGACTACAAGCAAAAATGTTTCCTAGAAGGGCTATAAAAAAAATAGATCTCTCCACATCTAAAGCAGGGATAGCGGGGTACCTCAGTATTCTCGATAATAACAATGCCTCACTGTGTAGTTTTCATGTATGATAATATGTGTTATTCTATAAATAAATGTGTATATTAAGATAATCATTTTATTCCCCTATATGCCACCGAACATAGTACTTTATGATACCAATAGTGAATTGATTGATCCCTCCCCACAAGGGATGCCAAAAAATACTATGTTCGGTGGAATATAGGGGAATCAAATAATTATCTTAAAATACACATTTATTTATAGAATAACACATATTATCATACATAAAAACTACACAGTGAGGCATTGTTATTATCGATAATACTGAGGTTCTATTAACCACGTAATATAACATGAAGGTACCTTTGGACATATCTGCATAATTGTTCCCTGGCCTGACCCCCCGACCTCCTCCGTCCGTGGCTGGACCAACGATTCCTCTCCTGTCCGCGCTCAGACTCCTCAGGCACACCGCTTTCCCTGCTATAGGAGTGGAGGGATCTATTTTTTGTATAGTCCTTCTAAGAAACATTTTTGCTTGTAGCCCGGAAACTGTCCTATTTCAAATGATTCTAAATTATTTCTATTCCTCCCATTATTCTCGATACATAGCAGTAGAGAGATCGTTCAGTAGGTGATTCAAGATAAAAAATAAAATACACTTAGTTCACTTCTTACTTTTAAAGTATAATTATATGTTTAGTATTTGCTTTAATAAAGAGCTTTTTTTTTATTAATTTTCAAAACTTACAATATTATTAGTAATAATATTTGAATTTTATACACTAATTGGCATTTCGGTTATCAAAATCGTATTCTAATAAAAGTTCGGAAATACTATAAGAAGGGAAGAATTATCAAAGCTAAACCGATAAATTGTGAGAATTTTAAGAAATAAACGATGAGATGGAACGATGAGCTCTGACGCGGGCAACTATAATTGAAAACTTCTCTATCTCGGTCAGGTCACAGAACCATCCTTCCGACCTGTCATTTCAGAACGATCCTGTAAGTTAGCCTTTTCTTTTTGTTCGTCGTGATAACCTACAGGTTGGGTCATCAGTCAGTACGCCTATAATGGTGGGTTACCCCCGTTTGGCTGACGGGTCTGTCATATCCTTGGGGGGCTGTGAGTTTATCCCATTTGATTGTATGTTTGAAATAGTCCGGGACTGGGATTCCAACTCGAAACCTTTGGGTTCGAGACTAGTGCGCATGAATTTTCAATTTTACAATTTAGAACTTGAATGAATTATGACAACTTTACTTCTTCGTCCTGTCGTGCGTCCCGGTCCAGGTATTATTTTTTTCCATGTAGGGCCTTACCTTCCCTCCCGGTCCTCGAGAGAAAAGCTATTCGAAATATATAAGATGATTTATATTCCAGACGACGGAGAGAGTGTAGCTCGCTATTATTAAGCAGGGGGGGACTTTAATAACGCCGCAACTCGAGTTCCAGCGAAAGCTGATTCAAGGAGGACAATATTCACCTTCCAATAAAAAAAGAAATGGTAATTCTTTCATAATTCCGGAAGAGCGGACAAAAAATTGTGGATGCTAAAGCTTAGGCAAAGAGAACTGATTAGGGAAGAGGAAATTAAACAGCTAGAAGATTAGACGACGTGAGATCCGGCCCGGAGGACCAACTTTGTTATTAGGCCCCGGGTCCTTTAGTCGCTTTGTAAGGGCACTTAGTTCTCGTCCTTCCGGCTTCTTGACTTAATTTTTTATGAAAAGAAGGCAGAGCTAGAGCCATTGTGTACAATCATCTGGCAGATATTGGCCATCAGTACTGCCCCGTGCGCCCCTTCCTTTTTCATGTTACTTTAAAAAAAAAAAAAAAGTATTTATTCGGAATAATTAAACCCACTGTACCATTGTAACCTTTTTTACAAAATACTCAACCCTCACTCTCAACGTTGTGATGCGTACAACATAAATGTTATTTAGTTAGAGTGTAATATAAAGGACTAGGTTAATACATCATTGAGGTTATACACCATTTTTAGTTTCCTGGAGGTTGTTTCTTTAGTTTTTAAGGCGTAAAAGTCCACAGTAACAAAATTGCATTTTTATTTTCACTTACTTATAGTATATAGTTAGGGAAAGTATTGCGATTGTGAAAATTTTTTAATTACAGTTTTTAACTGAAATACACGTTATAGGATCCTCTGAGTCCAAATAACCTTCTTCTTTCACAAGCTCCTTAGTGCCTTTCAGCGTGGAGCACCAGCCTCAGTCCATCGCTTCCACTCATCCCTTTGAATGACCATATTTTTCATTTGGGTAACTGATTTGCCTCTCTTTCTTCCGAGTCCCTCCAGGTACTGCATATACGTAGTTCTGGGTCTGCCAACCATTCTCTTTCCTATTGGTTTGGCTTCCATGAACCATTTCACTCTTCTGTCTTCTGGGAGTCTGCACACGTGCCCAAACCAGCGTAGTTGGTGTTCTTCTGTTGTTTCCTTCAGTGCCATACTTTCAATTCTTCCCTGATGACTTCGTTTCTAACGCAGTCCTACTTGTTTTTCCAACTATCCTTCGCAGGAATCTCATTTCTGAGGCCGTCATTCTATTTATAACTTGCTTTGGGCCTATCCAGTGCTCTGCTCCATACAGCAGGATAGGAAGGAAAATTGTTTTATAAAGGACTAATTTGGTGGCATTAGTTATTTCTTTTGTTCCTATAATGTGACTGATTTGATAGTATGCGAGGTTGGCCTTTCTAATACGGTTATTTACTTCATGTTCTATCCTTCCATCATTGCTTACCGTTGTGAGCAAATACTCGTATGTGTTTACAGTTTCGAGCAATTCACCATTGCAGGTCACATTCACGTTTGTATCGTCTCGCCCTACTTTCATGATTTTGCTTTTCTGTGCATTTATAGCCATTCCTTTTCTATATAGTTCTTCTCTCCACTCATTAACTGCTTGTTGTAGATTCTCCTGTGAATTTGCTACTAGGACTATATCATCAGCGAAAATCATGGCTTGGGCTGATACAGGCATCAAGTTTCTATACCCAATCAGGGTTCGTGTAGTCCTTGTCTTACACATTTTTAATATCTCGTCCATGAAGGTTATAAATAGGACTAAGGCTGTCCCCCTGTTTGACTCCAACATGGAAATAGAAAGGCTGGGATTCTTTTCCATTTAGGGTATTACTCCTTTTGGACTCTGATTAATGGACTGCATAGCTGCAATAAGGTTTGAGGGAACATTTTTATACTGCAAAGCTGCCCATACTTCATCCCTTGGCACTGAATCGAATGCAGCTTTGAGGTCTATAATGGCCAAATAAATATCCTTCCCTACTTCCCATGTCTTTTCCATTATCATTTTGAGAGAGAATATATGGTCTTGTGTTTGTCTACCGGTCTGAACGCTGCCTGTTCCTCTTCCAGATCTTCCTCTATGAGTTTCCTCAGCCTTTGTTCTAAAATTCTGGTATATATTTTATACACAACTGGTGAGAGACATATAGGCCGATAGTTTTCACATTGGGTTTGAGATCCTTTTTTATGAATAGGGACAATAATATTGTACTCCCAATCTCGGGGTATCTTCTTCTCATCCCATATCTTTTGAAACAGCACTTGGAGTGTCTTTGTTATTTCTTCGCCTCCATACTTTATAAATTCAGGCACTATGTTGTCTCTTCCTGAGGCTTTACCCAGTTTTAGTCTCTGTATTGCCAGTTCCACCTCCTCTTCACTGATACAGTCATCCATATCCTCCACATCTCTTTGTCTTACTCTTCCTTGGTCACCATTAGGAACAGATCTTTCAGCAAATTTTTCCTGATAGTGTTTTCTCCATTCCTCCAGTATCTCCTCGTCTCTAGTTACTATCAATCCATCCTTATTTTTAAGTCCAACTAACCAAGTCACAAAATGTATGTGTTAGTATGTCCATGTCCAGTTTGTGTGTGTGTGTGGTAAGTCCAGCGCAAAATCTAAAAGCTTTACGAAAGTGAAATTTCATGTTCATACCCCCGAGATGATACAGCTACTTTTTGATCAAAATTATCTAACCAGAAGAGCCACTTCATACCATGTTTTTTCACCCTTTTCTCAAAAAACGTCTCTAACGATTTTGATTAAAATAGCTGTATAGATGTAAAATTTATTAACCAATGATGTAGGTTTCATTCTGATTGAAATTTTCTGACAGGGCTTAAATTTCGATATTTAAAATCTTCTTCCGCTAAAGCACCTTAAAATTCAAAGATACTGAAGTAAATTTACGAGTAGTTTTGTAGATACTAAAAAAATAACAATACAATCTTGTTACCAACGATAAAGAATAAGTAAATACATAAGTTGAACGAATTCGATATCTAACTGAAGGATAAAACTGCAAACATATTTTTTTAATGCATTTTTTCGTTTTTGAACATAAGAATAGTAATATAGATGTATAATATACCGTTGAAAAGCTAAAGATTTTAGAAAAATATTATCTTATACACAAGCTCGTAAAAGTTAATAAAGAGTGATGAAAAACTGAAAAAACTTTCTGATTATTTTAGATAATGATGTAATAGTTTTTTTGATTGGGTTGATGCAAAATTAATGCAGGTTTCCTCTATTGCAATATCTTAATTCCAATTGTGTAAACAAAGCTAATCCTAACATTGATCATTATTATACCAAAACAAACCTTATCTAATACCCTCTCTTTCACCATGAATTTGTTTAGTAAAATCGTTTTGTTCAGTGTGTTTAAAGGTCTTGAATTAAATTGAGCGCTGCGCAAACGGCTCGTAATATTAATGAAGTGTGGGGTCAGGGGGCTATTAATGAGTGCACGGTGCAGCGTTGGTTCCAGAACTTTCACAGAGGAGATTTCGACCTCGAAGACAAGGAAGGTCGGGGCCGTCATCTTGCTCTGGACAACGACAAGCTGAGGTCAAAAGTGGAAGAAGACCCAACCAAAACCAAACGAGAAATGGCGGCGGAACTCGGAACTCAAAATTGCAACATCTTTGCCCAGCCTTGATGAATCGAAAGGGGCCGATCCTGCTCCACGATAACGCCAGACCACACGTCGCACAACCAACGCTTCGACGACTGCACGAGTTGGGCTACGAAGTTCTCCAACATCCGCCTTATTCACCTGACCTCTCTCCTACAGACTTCCACTTTTTCAGGCATCTGGACAACTTTTTGAGGGAGAAAAATTTTCAAAACCAGGACGATATTGAAAATTCTTTTCGTGATTTCATTGAGTCCAGTGATTTTATTGTTGAACGTTGGCAAAAGTGCATTGATTCAGATGGAAATTATTTTGATTAAATATATATGGTTAAAGTAAAGATATGGCGTATTTACAATACCTACTAAAAACCTGCATTAATTTTGCATCAACCCAATAATAAAGCACATGTTTCTGTATAAATTCAATTTTTTTTTTTTTTATACATATTTATTGATATCTACAACTGTATTTAAAAAAAAAATACATCCAGTAAATGTGATGGTTATATAGAAAATGGTCATGAAATACATGTAGAGCCACTACCCAGTGGCAGCACTCTAAAAATATTTTAAACTAGAAGGTCTCGTGGCCATCTTCTTTTCAGACCCCTCGGAGGATTATCAGGGATCGATGAGGAAGCAAGGATTGAAACTAATGGATTGTAGTGGGAATGGAGTTTGTCATGGAAGGAACGGTACCTGGTTCGGGCTAAGTCAGCGACATATGGAATATTAAGGTCTTTATGGATGAGTTTATTTGTGACGAAATAAGGAGCATTGAGGATTTTTTGAAGGATTTTGGATTGTAAGGATTGGATACGAGATGAGTTTGATGGTTTAGTAGAGCCCCATAGCTCTACTCCGTAAGTCCCTAACGGTCTGATGATGGTCATATAAATAAGTCTTTTATAATTAAGAGGAAGGTTGGAGCGTTTGTCCAGTAAGTGTTGAAGTAATCGAAAACGTCGGGCAGTTTCTTGTCGTTTCAGTCTTGTGTGGGGATTCCAAGTTATTAAACGTTTATCAAGGTGGAGAAATTCAATTTAATTAATTATTTATTAGTTTTACTCATCAACGTAAAATTTATCAACCTATGATTTAGGTTTTATTCTGATTGAAATAGTCTGACAGCGCTTAAATACCGATATTTAAAGTTTTCTTATGCTTAAGAACCTTCAATATCGTAGATTCTATAAAAATAACCATTTCATCTTTTTAGCATTTATAAAAAACGGATAAATGTATAAGTTTAACGAATTATATATCAATCAAACTAAAGTAGAAAAGAGTAAAAATATTTTTGTATACAATTCGTGTGTTTTAACGTTAAAACAATACACACATAAAAAATATAGATGTATGATATAACGTAGGAAAGCTAAAGATTTTAGAAAAAATATTATCTTATACACAAGTTTGTAAAAGTTAATAAATAGTGATGAAAAGCCGATAAAACTAACTGATTGTTGTAGATGATAATATAATAAATTAATTTATGAAACAAATGTTTCCATCGAAAATAAATTTAATCAATTTTTTAGCCTTTTTAATTTAACTTACCTATACATTTTATTTTTCACTGTATTTAAAAATGCTTAAATTAATTTTAACAATAGAGGAAAGAGAAAGTAGAGTAGAGTAAGCACCAGATTTTTTTTTTGTTTATCGTCATTTCGTGGTATTAAATGACAAAATAGTGGTAATCGGACGATGCTACAATGGGAGTCTTAATTTTTTGTGCGTCCATGTTTAATTAGGATAGAGATGATTAAAGAGTAGCTGACACGGCAGAGGCTCGGAACTAATTATTTACCCTCCGAAGAACCAAGGATGTTTTACTCCCTTTCTTCCCTCCCTTGTTGGGCATATGAGGCTTTTTAGCGAGCCACTAAACCACACGTGACCACTCAACTTTAGCCGACTGTCATGTTCATGTACAATTTAAATCATTTTCCATACATGAGTTATCATATTTAAATACGAGACAAATTAATTAATTAAAATTGTTATTCATATTATTTTAAACCATTTTTTTTTTTTTTTTTTTTTTTTGCAAAGGGGACTTTGTAATATCAATGTATTCAAAACAAATTGTACCTGAAAATTTCATTGGATAACATTCGGTATGGCAGCTTTAATAAATGAGTTAGAGAAAAAAAAGTGGAACTACATGTAATCGAATTTCATCGCCTAAACTTTTGAAATACCCCTGGGATCTCTAATGGAATCGTACTGATGGTTGTTCCACCTTATTTTTCCAAACTGTTTTAATAAAGTTGACATACCAAAAGTTATACAATAAAATTGCAAATGCTCTTTCTAACTTTGCTAATTGTTTTATTAGCATTCATTTCGAATATTACTAAATAAACTATTTTACTTTCACTTACCTATATATGAAATATATAGTAAGAGAAAGTATTGCAATCGTGAAAATTTTTTAATTCCGGTTTTCAACGGAAATACAAGTTTTAGGATCCACTGAGTCGAAATAACCAAGTCCCGCAAAAAGGTCTGTGTGTGCGTGTGTGTGTGGTAACCCTAGCGCAAAAACTAAGAGTCGTACGAGACTGAAATTTCATATTTAAGACTGCTATACGCCCGAGATGTTACAGCAACATGTTTAATAATTTCGGCTGACCGGAAGTTCTACTTTATACCATGTATTTTGCACCTTTTTATAATTTTCTTAAAAACAACTCTAACGATTTTGATTAAACTCGGTATATAGATGTAAAATTAAATGCTAAAACCATGATGCAGGTTTTATTCTGATTAAAATAGTCCGACAGGGCTTAAGTGCCATTATTTTAAATTTTCTTCCTCTAAAGTACCTTTAATTAACCGGGCGGAAACGGTAACCCGAAACGTTACAAAACCTTTTTCATCAACCACTTTATACCATGCATTTTTCACCTTTTATCGATTTTCTCAAAAACGGCTCCGACGATTTTGATTAAACTCGCTATATCGATGTAAAATTTAATTGGCTTTAATACCGTGTAGGCTTCATTTTGATTAATAGTCTGACAGGGCTTAAATGCTGATATTTTAAATTTTCTTTCTCTAAAGTACCTTTAATTTTGTTGATTCTATAAAAATAACCATATTATCTTGTTACCATTGATAATTAATAGCTAAATATGCACGTTGAGCCAATTAGATAAACAACTAAAGGAGAAATCTTAACAAATATTTGGTTATGCATTTTGTGTGTTTTTGAACACAATAATAGTAATATAGATGTATAATATACCGTTGGATAGCTAAAGATGTTTAAAAATTGTTTATCTGATTCATGGAATCGTAAAGGGTAATAGAGAGTGATGAAAAGCTTATAAAACTAACTGTTGCTTGGGTTCCTGAAAAGGTAAATTCATGTTAACCGTGCTGCAACCTCGCGGCTTATCAATGAAGCACAGAGTGCCAATTTTGTTTTTGAACCTAAGAACAGTAATATAGACGTATAATGTACCTTTTGAAAAAGAAAGACTTTAGGAAATATATTATCTTGTACACAAGCTTGTAAAGTTGAATAAAGAGCGATAACTAGCCGATAAAACTAACTGATTATTTTATTGGGTTGATGCAAAATTAATGCAGGTTTCCTCTATTGCAATATCTTAATTCCAATTGTGTAAACAAAGCTAATCCTAACATTGATCATTATTATACCAAAACAAACCTCATCTAATACCCTCTCTGTCACCATGAATTTGTTTTGTAAAATCGTTTTGTTCAGTGTGTTCAAAGGTCTTGAATCGAAAATGTCAAAGTGCGATTTTCGTCAAATTTATTTTTACGAATTTAAATTAGGGCGCAGCGCTGCGCAAACGGCTCGTAATATTAATGAAGTGTGGGGTCAGGGGGCTATTAATGAGTGCACGGTGCAGCGTTGGTTCCAGAAGTTTCGCAGAGGAGATTTCGACCTCGAAGACAAGGAAGGTCGGGGCCGTCATCTTGCTCTGGACAACGACCAGCTGAGGTCAAAAGTGGAAGAAGACCCAACCAAAACCACACGAGAAATGGCGGCGGAACTCGGAACTCAAAAATTGCAACGTCTTTGCCCAGCATTGATGAATCGGAAGGGGCCGATCCTGCTCCACGATAACGCCAGACCATACGTTGCACAACCAACGCTTCGACGACTGCACGAGTTGGGCTACGAAGTTCTCCAACATCCGCCTTATTCACCTGACCTCTCTCCTACAGACTTCCACTTTTTCAGGCATCTGGACAACTTTTTGAGGGAGAAAAATTTTCAAAAGCCAGGACGACATTGAAAATTCTTTTCGTGATTTCATTGAGTCCAGGGATTCGGATTTTTTTTCTGGTGGAATAAGAAAGCTTGTTGAACAATGGCAAAAGTGCATTGATTCAGATGGAAATTATTTTGATTAAATATATATGGTTAAAGTAAAGATATGGCGTATTTACAATACCTACTAAAAACCTGCATTAATTTTGCATCAACCCAATAGATAATAATACAATAGAGTTTTAATAAAACATATGTTTCTATATTAATTCAATTTAATTAATTCAATTTCACTCGTTTTTATTTCTAACTGCATTTAGAAATTCTTTAATCGATTTTAAAAACGGAGGGAAGTGAAAATCGTGTGTTGCCCGCACCAGATTTTTAGTGGTTACGCTGGTGTTTTGGGTGGTAGTGGGCTATATAGTATTAAAAGAATAAATAGAAAATTGCCTATAATATTAATATTGCCTATAGAATAATATTGACTATTGCCATGTTTAAGCTTTAGATATATGCAATGATAACTTCTTCTAAACCACAAGACAGATTGTGATACGGTTTTCACCATTACTTGAGTCATTCTTTCCTGAGATTTTGAAAGTAAAATACATTGCAATTTAGCTTTTCTTTAAACGGGAAAAATAAATCTTCTGTAACATTAAACAAGACATATAATATACCGCTGGAAAGCGCAAGATTTTAGAAAAGTTAATATGGAATAAAAGGAATCGTACAAGTTAATATAAAGTATTGTAAGCTCATAAAGTTGTGAACATGCATAGGAATCAAGTTTTCTTGATATGAAATAACTAAATTTTGCGTTATCTGTACTTCACTTTATGTGATTTGAAAATTTAATAACCTGAAAATTGTTATCTTCGCTTAAATAATCTAGAAATTATTCTTTTCTGCGCTGTACGTTGGAATATATATTGCCTTCTAAATAAATTCGTTTATCATTTTTATTTGATCAATAGTCTTTACATATTCTAAAAACGGAGTTGTTAAGATCCATTTATGCTTTAGTTTCAGCCGAGGTTCCTTATCTTTAAATGGTATTTTGCTTACTCGAAATGAAAGAAAAAAATTTCCTTTCGTCATTTTTTATTTCCGAAAATAAATAATTTTAATAATAGGCTTACCAAACCTGAAGGTTCGATGCCGATACCACCAAATTCCACCGATAGTCTCCGCGATGCTATCAACTCAATTATATTCACAGGGTACAAGCTCCGGAATTCAGCGTAGTGCAATATTCTAAACTCCCCAGTGATCTCATCTCTCTTCGGACCAAATATTTTACGCAGTACCTTATTTTTGAAAACCTAGGCCGTTGTTCATCCTTCAAAGTAAGCGGCCACGTTTCACATCCGTAAAGAGCCGTTGGAAGAATAATAGTTTTATAAATTCTAACCTTTAAGTTTTTAGATAGAAGCCGCGAGCTAAGTAACTTAGCAACTGAATAAGAACACACATTTCTCACCTTTAACCGGGACTTTATTTCTTCCTGGATTTCATTTTTTCTTGTTATCAATATCACCAAAATCGCCACCGTTTCTGCTCCTAATAATATATTTCGTCTTATCGGTATTTAATCCGAGTCCTATTTCTTTACCGGTTTTTATCAACACACTTGTATTTAGTTGTATGGTTTCCGTGTCTTCACCAAGCAGACAAATCATCGACATACCCCAAAACCGGAATCTCTTCACCTTCCGTAAATAAAATAAAATTTTCTGATATCATTAAGAATGACAAAGCGATGCTTCCTACCGAAAAAAAAAAATGTTGGTTTTAATTCTTGCTAATAAAATTGCTTGAACTATCGGAAGGGATAATGGAGGAGCGGAAGGGTTGGTGGAGCCCTGGGTAGAGCCATCCAAGTCTGAATCTATTTTATAATTTCTTGCCGTTATTAAGAAGGCTTCTCTTCTACCGCTCTTATCTACTTCCGATTAAAACTTCTATCTCTATTCTGCCATTTTAATTAATTTACCAACATCAACATTTCCATTCATTAAACAGAAGCTAAATTTATTTATTTTCAATAAAATTTCCATTCAACTTATTTTTAAATTTTATTTAATTTTTACTTGCACTTATCTATAGAAGAGATATATAATAAGAGAAAGTATTGCAATCCTTATAATAACTTGGGAGTTATATAGTTTTTCGTTATTGAATAGGGGCATACATTTACAAATTAACTATACAGCTGAGATTGCAATGTATATTCAATAACGAGTTTGGAAATATAATGTCTCACCTCTCTCAGCAATGGCCATTGTTAAATAAAAGCAAAAAGACTTTGCTCTAAATACACCTTGAACACAATGAATTAATTTTCCCAGTGTGCGTCGTAGCGTTTTTGTTTGTATTTGTTTATTTTTATCGCCACTTTATGCTGCTGTGGCTAATCGGACGATGCTACAGTGGGAGTCCTAAATTTTGCCTATCCAGGTTTAATTGGGATAGGGATCTTTAACAAGTTCCTGAAATCGCACAGGCTCGGGACCACCTTTTAAAGTCCCTTCCGAAGGACGGCATAGCTAAGGATTGTTACTATGATAATAATAATTTTTGCAAGGTGGAAGGGGACTCGTGAGAAGCTGCAGAGAGCAAGAAAATAATTTAAGACGCAGTTTCCTAGATAATGATTCTCCAATATGGCCTGCAATAAAAGCGTTGGACATTGGATACCAGCTCTAAACCTCAATTCAGAAGAGCATAAAGAGGGACCTACCGAAGAAACTCTGATTGAAAATTGGAAAAATATGTCACTACATGGTCGATTTCACAACTCTATGTCCCAATCAGGAGTAAATTGGGAAGCTTCTACCTTCTGGCTTAAAAAAGGGTCACTTGTTTCCCGAAACAGAAGGATTTATTTTGGCCATACAAGATCAAGTGATTTCAACCAATGCGTATAGGAAATACATTTGTGGAGAGAATATAAGTGAACGATGTCGTCTTTGTAAAACGCTATAGAGTCTATCCAGCATATATCGTCTGGGTGTCAGGCATTGGCAGGGAGAGAATACTTTATGAGGCATAATAACTTGGCAAAAAATATTCACCAATCGCTGGCATTATCATACCAAATGATAGCAGACGAGGTTCCTTATCACGGATACGAACCAAAACAGTTACTCTCAGGTGAAAAAAAAAAACAATATACTGGGATCGTTCCATTATTACCGATCACATGATATTAAACAACAAGCCGGACATAGTGGTTATGGATCTAAATGTAAAATGCGGCTATATTATTGATATGCTGTCCCGAATGATGACAATATCGACAAACTATTGCTGAGAAAATACGGAAATATCAAGATTTGTACCAGGAACTACGTCAAGTCTATAAGCTGGAACAAATCAAGGTATATCCGATAATTATCTCATGCAACGGTCTCATTCCAGATGACACCATTTTAGCAACTAAAAACTTAAAACTGTTCGAAAAGGTTCTGGAAGAAGGACAGAAAGCAGTTCTCCTCGGTACAGCCAGTATCATCAGACAATTTTTAAATATAGTATAGCATTTTTTGCCTAGCCCTTGACTTTGGTCCGGGTAGGTAAATATTCTGGTAAAACCAAGAAAATGTGCAATAAAAATAATAATCGTATCAGCCATAGTTTTCATATGGACGATTTTAAACTATATGCCACCAATAAGTCTCAGTTACAATCTATAGAATATACAGCTTCCAATTTTAGCAATTCAATAAAAATGCCGCTTGGTATTGAAAAATGCGCAGTCCTCCATGTGGTAAAAGGAAAATCACATATATCAGAAAATATATTCGATGATGACTCACGTATTAAGCAGCTCCAACTTAAAGAAACCTACAAATATCTTGGAATAGAACAACATGTTAAAGTAGCAAGGAATGGTGTAAAACTAAGACTGGATAGTTCTCTAAAAAAGAGATTAAAAACCATACTTCAGGATCAAAAATTATAGCAATAAATACCTGGGTTATTCCAGCCATATCTTAAGCTTCGGGGTCCTAAAGTGGTTTACGACATCTCTACAAGAATTAGACAGGCTGATACGGACGAGCATGACAGGATCTAGAATGCATCACCTACTTCATCCACAGCAAGACTTTACTTGTCGAGAAAAGAAGGAGGTAGAGGTCTTAAAAACATTGAAGAGGCGTGCCGAAAGCAAGAAATGATGCTTGGACAATATTTCAGGCAAAGTGAAGTGCCACTGCATAAAACAATCTTGACCACAGTCATACAGCTCTTAAATTGGATTCTCAAAATGCTGCACCCACCATTGTTACAGACAGCGATCGTCTAGAAGAGTGGAAATCTAAAACACTACATGGAAGATTTTTCCATCAGCATCAGCAAGCTGAAATCGATAAGACTTGTTCTATCCGCTGGCTGGTCAGGAGAGATCTCTTTCCCGAAACGGAAAGCTTCCTGATAGCTATTCAGGATCAGGTGATAGCCACAAGGTATTACTGCCGTCACGTCTTGAAGTTACAAAATACATCAGACAAATGTAGGCTTTGTGCAAGAACTTATGAATCAATCCAGCACATCACTGGAGGATGCGGCGCGGCGGGCGCGGGAGACGGAATGTATCACCATTTAAGAGTTGTATTGATGACCCTAAGAAGTAAATGAAAATTGTATTGGAACCAGTCATTCATAACTGATCACACAGTTATCCACAACCGGCCTGACATTGTTTTAATTGACTCCAAGAAGAAAAATGCTGAGCTGATTGATGTAGCTGTCCCGAATGATGGGAACACGAACTCAGTCTGTGCAGACAAAATTCGCAAGTATCAAGCTCTAGCAGCTGAGCTAAAGGAACTTACAGGCTGGATAGTGTTATTGTGAGAACTATATGTGATATCCAGCAATGGTCTATACCAAAGTCCACTGTGGAAGCCACTGGCGGTTGGCCTATCTAAAGCTGTTATTAATGAAGCCCAGAAAGATGTATGCTGAACACAGCTATAATTCGTTAGGAGTTTCCTGAACATACAATAATATCATTTGACTAAAAGCACCTGAAGTGGTTGGAGTTTCATCTCCAGGAATATTCCTTTATTAGAAGTACTGTAAAATAAATAATAATAATAATAATAGGCTAGCGAACCCGAAGGTTCGATGCCGATACCCCAAAGTTCGCCTACAAGACTCGTCCAATGTTCACCATTCAAGCCCAAGCCCCGAGAGATCCTCCCATCTACGCTTCGGCCTACGAAGAAAATTTAAAATACCTGTATTGAGACTTCTGACAGACTATATCAATCAGAATGAAAACTACATGATATTAAAACCTTTAAATTTTACATTCTTTAGCATTATCATTTTTTGAGAAAATCGAGAGGTTCAAAATGCGTGGTTATAAAGTTCCTCTTCTGGTTCCCGATTTTGGTTGACTAGTTTTTTAGTCTCAGGGCACCCTAAATCGTATATTTCCATTAAAAATTAGAATTAAAAAACTTTAACTATCACAATACTTTCTTATTCATATATGCTGATATGAAGTAAAAATAGAATTTCTATAAAGACCTTAACAGTTACTTTGGCTAGTGAGGTGAAAATATAACTTTTTTCTTCAATTTATAAAGTTAGTGAAATGTGCCTAATACACGCTGTAGGTCGAATTTTAAATCCTTTCGAAGGACGGCAAAGTATTTTTTACTCCATTAAAAAAAAACTAGGACCAACTGCTGGTTTAACCGTGACTGTGGCATAGGAGGCTGTTATGCTAGCCACCTGCTACGGGATGATCCCGTCGTACCATGGTGATTAGGCCGAGATCACAATATTTAAATATACTACTTAAATTTTATTTGTGAAGTGGGCTGTAAGAACGCTTGATAAGGACGGAGGGAATAGAAAGGAACAATTAGAATGGTTGAGCCAGTCTCTTCGCTTTATTATTATTCCGAGAATAGAAATAGCGCAATTAAATTAAATTATCAAAAGAAAAAGTTATGAGAAAACTGAATCAAATCTGTATTCAGAGCGGAAAGTACAGGGGCCGTCTTCACAGTCACTGTTTGCAATAATAACATTTCTCGGAGCCGAAAAAATAACACTTCAATTGAAAAGGAACCAAAAGATAAAAGTTAAAAAAAAGTATTTTGTTTCGGGAAGATTAAGAGATGAACATTGTACGAAGAATGAGATTTGTTTGCCTTTCACACTGAAATGGGGTCTTCTTCACATCAAGGCTGTCAGTTACTTTTTATCACAAACTTTGAAAGTAATCATCATTATTCTTGTTTTTTAAATAAATTAAACCATATGACGTCTAAAAGGTCTATTAGGAAGCTTATTACCTGTGTGTATAATAGCTAAAGGAGTGAATGCTATTTATGTAATTTAGTTTTGTAATAAAGAAGAAAATGTCTTACATTTTTTTTTCAAGATAAAGGTGTGTTATCTAAATTTAAAAATTGTGATAATGGACAGAGCATGAAATTGAACAATAAACAAAAAACACTGTAAATTATCACACAATGGTTCATTATTTCCAAATAATTATATTAGTATTAAACTGTTTATTTATCCCGAAGGTTCGGTGCCGATACCACCAAACTACTCCTGCACAGACTCGTCCAATGTTCACCGTTCAAGCCCAAGCCCCAGAGATCAGCCTTAACGCAATCCTCCCATCGACGTTTCGGCCTACCTTTCGGATCAGCGAATACCAACTTCCTCGGAATCCATTCCTCATCGAGCCCAAAAACTTTACTGGCCCATTTGAGTCTCCGCGACGCTATCAACTCAATTATATTCACAGGATACAAGTTCCGCAATTCCGCTTTTATGCAACCTTCTAAACTCCCCAGTGGCTTCATCTCTCTTCGGACCAAATATTTTACGCAGTACCTTATTATCGAAAACCATAAGCCGTTGTTCATCCTTCAAGGTAAGCGGCCACGTTTTACATCCGTAAAGAACCGTTGGAAGAATAATAGTTTTATAAATTCTAACCTTTAAGTTTTTAGACAGAAGCCGCAAGCTAAGTAATTAAGCATTTCGTTTATTAGGAAATAAAATTATTTTTTGAATAGCTCTAACATCAGAAATGTTGATATTTACTTTTTTTATTTTATTCATTTCTCGGGTTCTTCGTATTCTTGAAACGTAAGTCCTCAAGTATTGAGAGGGAGTAATTTTTTTGTTGTCTACGAAGGTTGATTATTAGCTGTGATATATTAAAAGGGACATTTACAGTTTTCCTAAGTACTTTTGATTGAAATGATTAGATTATTTTGACGTTGACTATTTTGCCTTTCCCCATAACTCAAAATAGGTTTTATCAATTCTTTATAAATAGCAAATCTATTTGTCAATGATAATTTAAAACCTTTGTCTAGTCAAAGGTCAAAAGAAAATAGAAGAAGAAGTTTATATTTTGAATTCAGTTATTTTATTACTATACTTTGATCTTAGCCAATATGCACCCATGTCACCTTCACCCTTCGACGCAAATCCTGTCCAATGGTTCATTTCAATTCCATACCGCTTCCTTCCTCAGACACAGTTCGGTATCTTGGCTTACTAATAGACAAAAGATTGACGTGGAACCCACATACAAGACTTAAACGAAAAGAACTCAACAGACGATTCGGACAGTTATACAGACTACTAAACAGAAAATCTAAGCTTACAGTTGACAACAAATTATTACTTTACAAGACAATACTGAAGCCAATCTGGACCTACGGACTTGAACTGTGGGGGACAGCTAAACGTTCTAACATCAAACGCATTCAATCCTTTCAATCCAAAGTCCTGCGAATAATAGTAAATGCTCCTTATTATGTATCCAACTATACCTTGCACCACGACCTTAATGTTCCATTTATTTCAGACCTGATTCCATCTAAATTTTCCAAATTCCACCAGAACCTCATTCATCATCCTAATCCTCTAGCACAATCCCTATCCAGCTCCACTCATCCATACAACCCTCCTAGAAGGTTTAAACGGCAGTGGCCCCGAGACATGTTGTAAACATATATTCTGGAGTTCTGACACTGGTCAGATTCTCCTCTCATGTGCGGTGTGATTGTGGCTATGGCGCCCTCACTTAGCTTCCGCTGGCTCTCACCTGTGATGCGGCTGAGAGGGAGGCGCTGGGATCCTTTGGACTCTGCTTCTGGAGATACTTGGAGCCCCATCTGGGGTTCCCGAGCTGATTGTAAATATTGTACATAGGTATGAATGTGACATGTTTTGTTTATTTATTTGTTAACTTCATTTTTTTGTATTTATTTTGTCTATAAATTTTGTTATTGTATACGTTTATTTATTTTGATTTTATTTTATGTAATTTGACTTTCCTTATGTTTATATTGTAAATATTGTATGAATGAGATCTGTAGCATATTATTATTGTCTATTATGACAAATTGTAATAATACGAAAAAAAAAAAAAAAAAAAAAAAAAAAAGTTATTTTATTTTTCGCTCGATGTGGTATTATCCATGCCAGTCGTTTGTCAAGGCAAAGGCTTAAAAATACTTCGGTCTCAAAGGCTAAATAAAATCGGAAGTTAAAATGAAACATTATTTTACAAATTATATTATTATTCTTCCGACGATTCTTTACGGATGTGAAACTTGGCCACTAACTTTGAAGGATGAACAATGGCTTAAGGTTTTCGAAAATAAGGTCTTGCGTAAAACATTTGGTTCGAAGAGAGATAAGGTCACTGAAAAGTTTAGAAAAGTCTGCACAACGCGGAATTTCGGAACTTGTACCCTGTGAATATAATTGAGTTGATAGCATAGCGGGGACTCAAATGGGCAAGTAAAATAGTTTGTAAAATAGGCTCGGTGAGGAAAGGATTCCGAGAAAGTTGGTATTCGCTGATCGGACTGGTAGGCCTCCGAAAGTTAGGCCGAAGCGTCGATGGGAGGATCGCTTTAAGACTGATCTCGGGAGCATGGGCTTGAACGGTGTATATTGGACGAGTCTGTGTTGCCGGAATTTAGTGGTATCGGCATCGAACCTTAGGGTTCGGTAAGCCTATTATTATTATTAATTAACAAAACTCCTATAAAATCATTTTTTTTTTAAATAGATATAAAATAATTAGTGGTTACTTCAAAACAAACAATGGTAATATAAACATTGCGAAATCATGTTCAATCATTTTAATTTGCAAGAACACGGCATTAGAACATCAAGCCTTATTTATTATACACAAAAATATAATATTTTATGAAAAATACGGTTATTGTGTATGTTTACGGCGTGAGTGTATTAAGAATAATAAACAATATAGCTTTAAAACCGACGAGCTGCAGCTCGAAATGACAATGAAATGCGCGAAACAAATGAAATACATGTAAAATGTATGAAAAACACAACAATTTGGATCGCCTACGAAAAGAGGTGAAAACTGAGCAGTAAGTGTCGTGGAGCGGTGCCGGAGTTCACACGGCGTAACATCATTTAGTTTGTTCCAACAAGACAAACTTGAAGGCAGCTGTTACCGCGGCATTAATGTTTCAAACCCGGGCAAGGGCTCCATCATACAAAATTAACTTGAAATTTCGGCTAAACTTTAAGGAATCTCTTCTGGCTTCGACTCACCAACGGCTCCACTCTCATTATTCTCAAGAGTTCAACATCTTTACAAAATGTTAGGTACAAATTAAATTCTTTATGAAATTCGAAAACTGGAAATATTAAGAAATTAAGATCAGATTAATATGTAATAAGAAATATGAAACTGTTTCTTAATCATACAAACCTCCTATATGTGAATTCTTTTCTAATCGAATTATATCAGAACTAGCTACTCGCCCCTCCTTCACACCGGTGCAATTTAAATTTGATGTCGTTTATGTTTAAAAAAGTACAGTATGACAACTCATTTTATTGCCTCTCAAACCCCTCAATCCCACATCAGAGACCTTGAGGTATGGTGTCAGAATTTGGGAATTAAAATAAATTTCAACAAAACCCACCAAATAACCTTTACCCTTCGTCGTAAACCAATGACATCCTGCCCTATTCTTTTATAATATTCTACTAGTCCCTGTTGAACAGATCCGATACCTAGGACTTCTATTTGACAAACGTCTCACGTGGAATCCGCACACAACACTGAAACAACAAGAAACTGCTCGCCGCTTTCGGTTACTTCAACACTTACTAGACAGACGCTCTAACCTTCCACTTAACTACAAAAGACTCATCTACTTGACCATCATAAGGCCTATCTGGACTTACGGAGTTGAGCTTTGGGAGCCCCAACATTTAGTTGAGCCAAGTAACCATCGAATTCTTCTCGCATCCAATCCTAACAATCCAAAATCTTTCGTATAATCCTCAACGCTCCTTACTTTGTCACAAATAAAATCATCCATAAAGACCTAAATGTTCCATATGTTGCTGATTTGGCCCGAACCACATTTCAATCCTTCTATGACAAACTCCATTCCCACCCCAAACCCACTAGTTTCAACCCTTGCTTCCTCTTCGATTCCTGATAATCCTCCGAGGCGTCTGAAATGAAGATGGCCTCGAGACCTTCTAGTTTAAAATAGTTACTGGAGTGCTACCGTTGGGTAGTTCCTCCACAAGTCCATCTCATATGATTTTCGTTATACCATAGTTACTTGTTGTTTTATAAATTACAGTTGTGAATTTCAATAAAGAAATATTAAAAAAAAAAAAAAATCATTTTATATGTATAGAGATTTAGATTTGTACAAAGCCTTTCATTAATATACGCTATTTCCGAATTTAGAGGTTTCATATTCTAAATACTGAGCTATGTTTTTATTAGTATGCATGATAATTGAATTATAAGAATCTTATAATTTAAAGATTGTCACGGAGGAAAACTGTAGAGGTCATGAAAAATATTTTATACTTTTAATTTTCGGATCTTATATATATCTCGTTTGTTAGTTTGTTTATTTATTTAACGTCACTTTATGCTACTATGGCTAAGCGGACAATGATACAGTAAGAGTCCTAAATTTTGTCTATCCAGGTTTTATTAGGATAGGGATCTTTAACGAGTATCTGACATCGCACAGATTTGGGACACGTTTTTACGTCCCCACTGAAGAACGGCATAACTAAAGATTGTTTACTCCCATCTCTCATGAATCACATTTTAGGGGACTGTTAATATTTTTTTTTAAATATAAAAGTAAAAATATTATACCTGAATTAATAAATCGAATTCAATTTATCCATTTATCAACATTTTATTCTCTTTATAATATAAAACTTTCCATTAGAAATTCCATCTTCAGCTTTGGTTGAAATAAACTGGGGTAGCTCACACAATCCTAACAAAAGAAACTTTATAATGCTTACCTTATACGCACAAACTTTCGGTAGGAAATTATGGAAATCGAGAAAAAAGCGAGTTTGTCCATGCCCGTTGGAAGGACGCTGAATACAAATGCCCTAAAGCTGAAAATTCTCAGATTCTTATTATTCGAGTCACCCTCACAATATGTACATACATATCTCTATAGGAGAGTCCTGTTATAGTTAGTTTGTTTATTTATTTAACATCCCTTTATGCTACTGTGGCTAATCGGACGATGTGATGGTGGGAGTCCTAAATTTTGTCTATCCAGGTTTAATAAGGATAGGGATCTTAAACCAGTAGGCTCGGGACCTTTTTTTTACGTACCTTCCGAAGGACGACAAAACTAAGGATTTTGTAATCCCATTAAAAAATCCTAGGACTACCTGCGGATTTAACCCGTGACCTTAGGCATAGAAGGCTGTTATGGTAGCCCACTAACCTATAGGTGAACCCGTGATGATGTAGTGAATAGAAGACTTGATGACAATCCTGGTTCCGAATCGACTTCTGGAAGAATAATAATTATTTATTCGAGCCGTGGGACGACCCTGACATCGCACAGTCCTAGGGCCACAATTAAACGTTTTACCAGCCCTATGCTCGATATCGATAGTGGGATAGTATCGGTATTTTACAACGATTATTTTGTGAATATCATATTATAAAAGCTACTCTGATTATCGCAAAAGTTTTAATATTTATAAAATTATACAAATTTAAATAATACACAGTAAGCAGGTAGGTTATAGGCGTGTACTCATTTCTTATTCATTTAACGTAACTTTTATGCTACAGTCATAAGTTTGCCAATCCAGGTTTAATTAAGATAGGGTCTTTACCTGGGGTACCTTACAATGTACAGGCTCGTACCCTCCTTTTTACGTTCCCTCCGATGGACAGCATAACTAATGATGTTTTATTTCCGTCGAAAAATCCTAAAGTCACTTCCAGGTTATAACCCGGAACCTTGGGCATAAAAGGCTGTTATGTTAGCCACTAAACTACAGATGACACAGTGATGTTGTAGTAAATAAAGCACTTGAATACTGTTCCGGGTTAGAACCCCGGCTGTGGTAGGATAATTATTTATTTATTCCAGCCGCGGGTTGACTATGGGTTCGGGAGTGGTCTCCTGGGGCACACTCAGCCTATATAATTTGGATTATCTTAATTTTAGGAGGGAAACCAGGTGCTCCAGGTGCTGTTGTCATAATCATTCCCTTCATCTATGATTTTTGTTCTTTGGCCGAAAACTAATATTGTAACAGGGAGTGGACAGATAACTAGACAACAAATTTCCGGGGTTCGAATCCCGTCTGTAGCATAATTATTAGTTGATGATGATGACCTACGGATGAAGGCCGAACGTTGGCAGAAAATTAAATAGTTTACAACTATTTGATTGTGTTTTTCTCTTTACCTCTATTTCCCTCAATTTCTTAAAAGTTCAACTATCGATATAACTAATTATACCCTATGGGACACACTCAGTCTCTATAACATAGGCATTCAAAATTTTAGGGAAAAGCGCGACCAACTGTGATCATGTTATAATAACCTCCTTGAATTTCTATAAGTATTGAAACCAAGAACCTTCGTAGGTGGTAGAGGTTCAGTTTTTGCTTCATTTTCGATAATCAATCTTTGTAATAAACCAAAAAAAAAAAAAAATACCCCCTCCACTTCACGAAAATTGAGGGCTTGCATTTCAAGAAACGTAGAATCCGAATAATGGATTTAAAAAATTCAGCGAAACATACTAATGCATTCAAGGATCATCCTAACACCTAGACCTTGATATCTACCTATTAGTTTTAAAATGGCAGCAGATAAAATTATTAAATTATATAGCTCAGCTATTTTTACTTTCACTTACTATATATAGTAAGGGGAAGTATTGCGATCGTGAAAATTTTCGAATTCCAGTTTTCAACGGAAATACACGTTTTAGGGTCCCCTGAGTCCAAATAACCAAGTCCCGCAAAAAGGTCTGTGTGTGTGTGTCTGTGTGTGTGTGTGTGTGTGTGTGTGTGTGTGTGTGTGTGGTAGATCCCGGGCGGAAACGGTAAGTCCTATGAAACTGAAATTTCATATTTAAGACAACTATACGCCCGAGACGTGACAAAACTTTTTTCATCAAAATGAGCCTACCAGAAGAGGGACTTTATACCATGCATTTTGCACCTTTTTTCGATTTTCTCAAAAACGGTTCCGACGATTTTGATTAAACTCGCTATATCGATGTAAAATTTAATGGGCTTTAATATCATGTAGGTTTTATTTAGATAAAAATGGTCTGGTAGGGCTTAAATGCCGATATTTTAAATTTTCTTCCCCTAAAGTACCTTTAATTTTGTAGATTCAATAATAATAACTAGATTATCTTGTTAACGCTGATGAAAAACAGGTAAATATATAAATTGAATAAACTCGATACCCAACTAAAGGAGAAAACAGAAAAAATATTTTTTTAATGCAATTTTTCGTTTTTGAACATAAGAGCAGTAATATACATGAATGATATACCGTTGGAAAGCTAAAGATTTTAGAAAAATTATCATCTCATACACAAGCTTTTAAAAGTTAATAGAGGGTGATGAAATGAACATAAAACTAACTGATTATTTTAGATAATAATGCAATAGATTTTTTAATAAAACACATGTTTCTATATAAATTCAATTTAATTAATTCTTTAATAGTTTCACGTATTTTTATCTTTAAGTGTATTTGAAGATTCTTTCATTGAGTTTAAAAATGGTGGTAAGTGAAAGTCGTGTGTTGCCCGCACCAGATTTTTGAATTTAGAGACAAAGTTAATTAGAATTTTTACAAAAATACAGTTAATCATTATAAAAACTGAAAGAAAACAAAAATGTCAACAATGGGTAAAAACAAAACAAAAATGGGTAAAAAAACATTTACCCATAAATACGCCTACTAAGGTATTTTTTAAGATAGAGTATAAATTTTATTTTGTTTTTTGATCAGAAAGCCTCAGAAGATCAGAAAAAAAAGAAAGAAAAAGGGAGACGAATTGAAATGTCAATTTTATATACGCCCATAACTCAGTTATTTTTGAAGTTGGAGAAAAATGTGTAAAGAGATTAGAAATCAGTAAAGCCTGATAAAAAATAAAATAGATAATAAAAAATTACTCTCACTCAAACTTTTAGAGCTCAAGTTTCAAGATGCGTAGTACCCAATAACGATTTAAACAATCCGCTTGTCGGAATTAATAAATTCAGAAATATCAAAGAGAATTAAATTTACTGAATACAAAAAATAAATCATTGGAGTCGGTTCAGAAATAGTAGAGAGATTTTACCATTAGCAGCGGTGATATGCAATTTTCTTTATTTTATTTTCTTTATTTTTATTTCGTTTATTGCTTTTCATATTCAAATAGCTATATTAACAGTTATAGCCTAATATAATTATTTCCAAAATATTTTTTTTTTTTTATTGAGTAGTATTACAATTTGTCCTAATTAAGACATTTTTAATAGTGGTCAAGTACAACATTCATACTACATTCACACAATATGTACAAAATAATAAATGTATAAAATAATAATACAATATACATATATACAAAAATCTGGTGCGGGCAACACACGCTTTTACTTACCTCTGTTTTAAAAATCGATTACAGAATTTTCAAATACTGTTAGATATAAAAATCGGTGAAACTTTTAAAGAATTAATTTAATTGAATTTCCATAGAAACATATGTTTTATTAAAAAATCTATTATATTATCATCTAAAATAATCGGTTAGTTTTTTCGGCTTTTAATCACTTTTCAATAACTTTTACAAGCTTGTGTATTAGATAATATTTTGTTCTGAAATCTTTAGCTTTTCAATTGTATATTACTGTTCTTATGTTCAAAAACGAAAAATTGCATTAAAAAAATATTTCAGTTTTGTCCTTTAGTTGGGTATCGAATTCATTCAATTTATATATTTACTTGTTTTTTATCAGTGGTAACAATATAGTATGGTTATTTTTATATAATCTACAAAATTAAAGGTACTTTAGAGGAAGAAAATTGAAAATATCGGCATGTAAGCCTGTCAGACTATTTTAATCAGAATAAAACCTACATGGTATTAAAGCCCATTAACTTTACATCGATATAGCGAGTTTAATCAAAATCGTCGGAACCGTCTTTGAAAAAATCGAAAAAAGGTGCAAAATGCATGGTATAAAGTGTCTCTTCTGGTTAGCCGATTTTGAAAAAGTTTTTGTAAGATCTCGGGCGTACATTTGTCTTAAATATGAAATTTCAGTTTCATAGGACTTACCGTTTCCGCCCGGGAGTTACCAACACACACACACACACCAGACACACACACACAGACCTTTTTGCGGGACTTGGTTATTTGGACTCAGGGGATCCTAAAACGTGTATTTTCGTTGAAAACTGGAATTCGAAAAATTTCACGATCGCAATTACTATATATATAGTAAATGAAAGAAAAAAAGAATCAATAAGAATATGTACAAAAGTCACTAATACCTATATGCAATCCTCAAGCATACAGCACGTGAGTGGAGAATCTAGCCAATACCAGAACAAATATAGTTATTTAGAAGTAATAAACCCTTTTGTTATCATTTGCAGCATTATTTATTTCATTTTATGATAAGTGGCTACGTGTTATGTACAATATAAGTACTCACCCGAATCGTTTCAGAAGTTTCTTTAATATTTTCATTTACGGAGAAGAAAAACCCTCTTCAAAGAATAACCTTGCGGGATGAATGTTTATGCAAACATAAATCCTACACGAGCAATTTTTTCTCATGGAAAGTTGCCTACGAGCACAGGAGGTTTTTCAATTTCCTCCCGCAGTTATTTGAAAGAGCCATCTAAAATGCATTCAAGGGAGGCTTGAGCCTCGGGAAATATGAAAGAGAAATAGAAGGAAAACATCTCCTTCTCTGGAGAAATGTTTCAATCCACTAGCTCGGAACTCGGAGGTAGGAACAGACTGGGCACAAAGGAGGGATTTACAAGAAACCTTTTTTTTTTTTTCATTCTCTTCTGTAATTAAAGTATTTTTTGTTCCATTACATTGCATTTTAATTCGAATGGAATTTATATTAGTTTGCTGGAAAAAGAGGCGCTTAGGGGTGTAAGTAAAAGGTTGGAAATAAATTCCTCAATTGGAGCGGAACGTGCCGAGAATATAATTCCATTTTAATTTTACACCAGTTACGGATATTGATTGATTCTTTGAATAACGCAGAACCCTCAAAGAGCCTTCACTTTGAAGATACAGAAGCAAATATTACTAAGTTTCTCTCTCTTCTGTAGAGTAGCATTTGTAAGTGAGTTTTTTTTGTTTCAGCAAACTGCTCCTCAATGGCATAGAATTACCACACCCCTGAGGTACTGCCAATCCACTATAATGCACACAATTGTCAATTCTTACTGTTAAATTACTGTATATCGGTTGTAAAATAATAGTGTTTTTCAAATCATGTTTACTTTGGCAATATTCAATAAAAATGGTTGGCGCAACACACGACATTCACTTATCTGTTCTCATTTGCTAAAATTAATTTAAGAAGGTTTAGAGTAGAGCTTTGGGGCTCTACTACTAAACCATCAAATTCTTCCCGCATACAATCCTTACAATCCAAAATCCTTCGTAAAATCCTCAACGAATAAGATTATCCATAAAGACCTTAATGTTCCCTATGTTACTGATTTGGTATCAATCCTTTCATGACAAACTCCATTCTCACTCTAACCCACTAGTTTCATCCTTTCTTCCTCTTCAATTCCGGATAATCCTCCGAGGCGCCTATAAAGGAAATAGCCCCCCGGACCTTGAAATGAAATGAAAAGAAATTTTATTCTGGGACAGCTAGTCCCCTAAGAATAATATAAATGTACAATAAAATATTTAAATTCTGGCTATATAAATTTTAACATGGTATCAAATTATATAGCATATGGTATATACATGCATGCACACACACAGACATATACACATATATACACACACACATTCATTTATATACCTACATATTTATACACACATTCACAAACACAAACATAATAATATATATAATATATATATATATATATATATATATATATACATATATAAGGTCATATTACCTCAAATAAATACAGATATTACAATAAAAAATAGTGAAAATTAAGATAAATATAAAAAGAGGCCAAACAATTAAGTTTATAAAGGCACGGAAGATTGATGTTCGAGGAGATGGATAAATAGGTGATGTTTGAAGGAGGCTAAGATGGCATGTACGAATCGACATGGGTAAGGAATTCCAAAATGAAGATGCACGTATGACAAAGATCTCTCAAAGGAAGCAAGTTCTGTGGGATGGAATGAGCAAGTTCGAGGGCTGGGATCTTGTGTTGATAGAGTGGACAGAGAATAGGGGGGTGAACATATTGGAGATATAACTGGGTTTTTTGGTTCTAAAGATTGTAAAGTAAGTTCCTAAGAAGTATTGCCGTCGGAATTTTGGGTAAAGCCACTTCAACTCGGCGTACCAGGTGGAAAACCTGAGAGCGCCTGGGAATTCCGAAGATGAATCTAATGAAACAGTTCATCAGTCTCTTCAGCCTCATCTCAAGCGTCTCGGGCTCGACCTTCTAGTTTAAAATATTTGTAGAGTGCTTCAAATGGGAAGCTTCTCTACATGCATATCATGTCATTGTATTACATAACTATCAAATTTACTTGATGTATTTTTTTTATTAATACAGTTGTAAATACCAATAAAATGTTTAAAAAAAAAAATGAAGTTTTAAATATAGTCAAAGACGAAATATATAGGTAAGTAAAAGTAAAAAGTTTAAAGAATTAATTAACTTAGAGAGGGATTTATGTCGGAACAGAGAAAGTAAACTGCGCATGTCCTGCCATATTACTAAGCAAGCAAAGAACAGACCTAACGTATAAGTAAATATATATGATACACCTAGTTCTGCCATAAATATTGTAAACCAAAGTTGTACATTGTTTACATCCATGGGTATTACTTAGATAATCCTCAACTCTATCAGATTATTTTCTTTACATGCCAGGGCAATAATCCAAATTACATTATATTTCTCTTTCGCTCAGTTAACTTGGGATGAAGGTGATAAAGAAAAAATAATAGCTGTGGTCGCCTTACACGAAGAAAATGTAGGTTAGAGATTTTTAACACTTCGAAAAACCTTTGGGTATAAGCCACATGCTCATGCACTGCCCATAATTGGATATATTGAGACCCTATTTCTATGAGGCATACCTGGATTGGGTCGTGCGAGCACTATTCGAACGGCACCTCAGAGCCAGAAGAAATCCCAGTCGAAAGCAACAAATCATGTCTCGGAAAATGGGAATCTCTGTAAGATTAATGTTTCACATGGTAAACAGTGACCTCAGGAGGCAGGACAAAGGCTACTACTTCTACTTCTCTAAAAAAAGGTATAGTGGATAAATTGCAAATTGCTCCTTGGCCGTTACACATGGAAAGATTTTGTTTAGGGATGATAAAAGTGTTACAATTAAAAAAAATTGTAATCACTAAAATGATCTTGTTTACGCCCACCGCTCTAAAGAAGCCCAAGAAGTCATTGGAAGAGTGGAAATATATCATCACCCTTTCTCAGTGATAGTTTGGTGAGGAGTTTGATTTACTGACAACAAACACCTTCATTTTTATGAAAAGGAGTTAATGCAGCAGCTAAAAATTATCATAACCATATTTTGGAACCTGTTTTCACGCCTCTTAATAATACTCTGTTTGATGGAAGTCTGTGGGTTTTCCAGCAGGGTTCCATTCCCCTCGCAAGGCCAGATCAACTCAGCAGTGGCTGAAGAACAATCCAGCATTCATCTCTGGCTTTAGTTGGCCCATAGGAAGCCCTCATCTCAACTCATCTGATTACCGACTTTTGTCAGAGATGGAGAGGATGGCATGCCACAGAGCAAACCCTAACTAGGAAAGCCTCAAACAATCTGTTGTACAAGCAGTTGAGCGCTCCCCTCTAAAAGTGCTGCGTGCTGCTATAGATGACTGACCACGGAGATTAAATGCCTCTGTCAAGGCAAAAGGGGGATATTTTGAGTTGTTTTTTTTCATTGTTTACTCTCTATTGATATACATTGTATTTCTCAAAAAAATATGTTTAAAAAATTTCCGTTGATAAATGCACATATTTCCTTGTAACAATATTTATGACAAGACTAGGTATATAAACATTTATATATATTGAAATATTTCGCTAAGCGACGCTTATCGGTTTACTATTTTCACAAGACTAAAACACACCCTGCGACGGCTATAAACGGAAGACTATTAAGTACCATCTGGATCTTAATGCTATTGTTATTTTATATTCCTGTTTATCAACGATATTAACGGTTTAACATTATGGCAGCGCTCTCTCCAAGGAACTTAATATAATATTAAGATATAGAACATAATAAAAGTTGCAATATCCATTCGTGTTCCATCGGGCACGAAGTAAAAGCAGATCATTCAGTTGTTTTAGTGATCGAGTTTAATATTAATAACCTGTTATGGAAATGCAATGACCATCGAAATCCTTCAGTATCCATCCTTGTAATTCAAAATCCTGAATGCTCTTCGTTTTGTCACTAATATCAACTCATGAAGATCTCAATATCCCATTTTTTACCTTCAACTCTCTAAAACCAACCGCACATACCCACCTGCCCGTAACCCTAAACAACCTGACAACCCTCTGTGGTTACTCAAACTCGAAACTAAATTAATTTCAAATAAATTATTATATTTCAATGATTTCACTTTCACTTAACCATTCATTAAGTGTATATTGTATTGTTAGAAAGTTATTTTGTTTGTTCGGGCTTAGAGGCATAAAACATCAAGGACATCAACGCCTATATGTTTTTTAAACCTCTATAAAAAGGGAAGAAGAATTAATTGTATAATATTAATAATACTATAAAAATTATATTGTATATTATCCGTGAAAGAATAGTACTTCCAAGTGACAACTCAAAAGTGAGGGTGGTTCTGTTGAAATAAATAAGTGGACTGTATAGGTTTAAAATAAATAAAAATAATGAAAGCAAACGACGAATCACAATACATTTAATACACTGAAATACATATAAACAAGATAAGAAACAAATTAACCTAATAAATTTATATAAGAAAAAATTAACTAATTATAATTAAACAGCTGTAAGAAAATGTAGGAAACAAAATAAACCTAATTAAAATATTGTAAAAATAGAAGAAACAAACTTAACTTAATTAATGCTTAAAGACGTAAAAAAAAAATAGTTATCAAATTAAACAGTTTCTTGAATAAGAATTATGAAATTAAATGTTCCATTAATCCATTAATTCACCAAAAAGATGTCCAGTTGAGTGTTGAAGAAAACGACCACAGGGCGGCTTGAACGAAGTCGTCTTGAGTATTGAAGAAAATTACCGCAGGGCGGCTTGGACGAAGTTCTCTTGGGTGTTGAAAATGACCGCAAGGCGGCTCTTCCAAGTTCCAAGGGGAACGATGAGAAGATGAAGAAATTCGTTTCCAAACGTTCAAACGTTGAGAGGAATCTTGGGTCTATATACGGCACATCTTCACCGCTCAGACGCTAGCTTAAGACTCAACTGGCAACGAGGCAGTCAAAAAACAATTGAAGTACGATCGTCTGCTGTCTTTCTCTTCTACTGCTCTCGTTTAAAAACTTTTAATTATATTTATAATAACTATTTTTAAAACAGATAAAAAATAAAGATTAATACAAAAATGATCTAATGATAAATATCAAGAATTTATACAGTTTAAATTATACAGTTTTCCTTTTTTTTCGATCAGACCATAACATATGGCGTGAACCCTAGTCTGCTAACAAAGCTCTCACCGTCAATTATCGACATAGATGACTAACATCCCCAAGAGCTAGCACAGCTCTTCAGATCACCTAACTGGCATCTCCCTAGGTCAGATTAACTCTGCCTTTGTAACATCATGTGGTCTATCTTTATTTCACTTCCTCCTGTACCTTCTCTCCTTCTTACCTTCGCTACTGTCGTCCTACTACCACACAGGGTGAATTCTCTCCTTATCCACGCTACTGTCGTGCTACTGCCACGCAGGGCGAATTCTCTCCTTATCCTCGCTACTGTCGTGCTACTACCACGCAGGTAGAATCCTTTCTTAACCCACACTACTGGCCTGCTATACCACACAGAGTGTAACCCATCCTAACCAGTCCTCTCTGCTAATTGGTAGTTGCGGGTTCGCCCCCTTCCTGGCAGAGTAACCAACCTGGTGCTGCGGTTCGTGCTACTACCACGGCGAGCACCATCTCCATCTGACTCTCTTCCTTTCATGAATACGCAATTGTCGAGGCCTTCTGATACCCTTTCTTGTCTATTATAACAACTATACCTCGACATATATATATATATATATATATATATATATTTTATATATATATATATATATATATATATATATATATATATATATATATTATATAATATATATTATATATATATATATATATATATATATATATATAATATATATTTATATAATATATATATATATATATATTATAATATATATATATATATATATATATATATATATATATATATATATATATATATTATATAATATATATATATATATATATTATATATATATATATATATATATTATATATATATATATATATATATATATATATATATATATATATATATATACTTTATATAATATATGAATATAAAATAAACGAAAACAAAATAAGAAATAAATATAAATAACATAGAAAAGAACAAAAAATAAAGCAAAAGTCATAAAATTAACTTAAAGTTAATAATTATAATAATAAATCATTAGAATAAAAATAAGAATAAAGTTGCAAAGAATTTATTAAGGAGATTTTCTGGAGGAATTCAAAGAGTAATTTAATTAGATCCCGTTAATTCCCAGAACCTTCAAGACATCTAGGATGAGTCCCATTCCGTTAAGCTGCGAGTATAATAAGTGCGTTCCTGGAACATATGATCATTCGAGAGGGCTCCTTTGCAATGTTGGCACCGGGCACGGGCTGTCGAGCAAAAAGTTGGGAGTACTACGGGAAAGTATTGACATCTTGGACATTTTTGTATTTCAGTTTTCATTGTTTTAGGCTCTCCTGAGTCCATATGACCAGTATTTGAGTGTTATGTGTATGTGTTTGGTAAGTCTAGCTCAAAAATGGTAAGTTGTTGACTTAAGTTTCATTTTACATTTTAGGATTGTATGTACTTAAGATGTTACATGAACTTTTTCATCATAATCACAGCCAACAAAAAAGAGCCATTTTACACCATTTTCACGATTTTATCAGAAAGTTATTAAATATTGATCAAACGCGCTATTATTTTTGTTTGTTGGTGCACTAGACTCAGGTTAGGTTTTATAATTGTATTTTATGCAGTAAATTTGTAAAAGACCTTTTCTTTCAGAAATAAAATATATTCTATATATTTTCTTCATATTTCTTCATTCTTACCTTACAGAAGCTATCGGACGATAAACAAATGTGCTGTATGAATAGTGAGATCAGATATGATAGGCATAAGGAAAGAAAGTGCCCAGCAGCGCCCCTTTCTAGGCTTTGATTTTGTAGAGGAGGTCTCTTATCCAGCTTCTCTTTAGTCTTCTTCTGACTAGCATTTTAGCTATTGAAATGTTATTAATTGGTCTATTTTCGTGTCCGTAAAGCTTACTATAAAACGAGAATAATAAACATATATTTATAATCATAATATTTGTATCACTAATGTAAATAAATTATAAAAAATAAATATCCCAGTCCCGACGGAAATTTATCAAGAATTTAATTAATGGTGATTCACTCACAGCCTCTCCCCCGGGTATGTGAGACCCGTCAGCCAAATGGTGGCCACTCACTGAATTAGGCGTAGGGAGTGATGACCCTACACTAAAAAGCACATCGGGAAACGCGATTGTAATCTCAAAGAAGGCTACACCGCGAGCCCGAGGGCCTTCACGGCCTGCCGCGTCACAGAAAAAAAAATCTGGTGCGGGCAACACACGACTTTCACTTACCTCCGTTTTTAGAATCAATTAAAGAATTTTCAAATATAGTGTTTAGAGTAATCACCTCCAACTAAATGTCAAGATGATCACTCCTTTAGTAATATGTAAGTGGACTGTATGAAAAATATAGCTAAATGAAATAAGGCTGGGCCAAGATAAAATAAACACATTATGGGGATAAAATTAATTATATTATAAAGAAAATTTGGTACATGTTTAACTTAATGGCCAGAGGTTCATTAGGACTGGGTTAGTAAAGTTATAAGTGCTATTGTAAATTATAACAAGTTATGACTTAAGTGGTGATCTCTGAGATGGTGAAAATGCTCTGGAAGATGAGTCTGTTCTTCTCTCCTCCTCTCCTCCTCCCCTTTGGCCAGGGGGTCTTCTAAATTCTCTACTCCATGGTAAAGGGTGGTTCTACTGGAGGAACAAAAAAACTAGCAAGGCTGTCTGGCACAACCAGCCAGGACCTGCAACTTCAGTTTCATTCTCGGCCGCTAGGGGCGCTCTCTTTCTCCTTATGGCCACTAGATGGCAGAGCAGTGACATTTCTCTTTTCGGGAACCGGAAACATATAGTTAGAGATAAAAATGAGTGAAACCATTAAAAAATTAATTAAATGGAATTTCTATATAAGCATGTGTTTTATTAAAAAATCTATTATATATTATCTAAAATAATCACTTAGTTTTATCGGCTTTTCATCACTCTCTACTAACCTTTTAAAAGCTTGTGTATGAGATAATATTTTTTCTAAAATCTCAAACTTTCCAATGGTATATCATACATGTATATAACTGTTCTTATGTTCAAAAACAAAAAATTGCATTAAAAATATATTTTTTCACTTTTCTCCGTTAGTTGGGTATCGAATGCATTCAATTTATATATTTACCTGTTTTTCATCAGTGGTAACAAGATAATATAGTTTTTTTTATCGGATCGACAAAAGCAAAGGTACTTTAGGAAAAGGAAATTTAAAATATCGGCATTTAAGCCCTGTCAAATCATTTTAATCTGAATAAAACCTAAATAATATTAAAGCCCATTAAATTTTACATCGATATAGCGAGTTTAATCAAAATCGTCGGAACCGTTTTCGAGAAAATCGAACAAAGATTCAAAATGCATGGTATAACGTAGATCTTCTGGTAAGCCGATTTTGATGAAAACGATTTTGTAACGTCTCGGGCGTATATTTGTCTTAAATATGAAATTTCAGTTTCATAGGACTTAGAGTTTCCGCCCGGGAGTTACCACACACACACACAGACCTTTTTGCGGGACTTGGTTATTTGGACTCAGGGAACCCTAAAACGTGTATTTCCGTTAAAAACTGGAATTCGAAAATTTTCACGATCGCAATACTTTCCCTTACTATATATAGTAAGTGAAAGTAAAAATGTAAATAAATGTCTAGTAAGAGGTAAAGTACGCTCATATAGAACTAACTGAAAGTAAGTATTGCTTCATGTAAGTGACTCATTGTTTTGAGATACTTTCTGTAAGCTGAAGCTGTTCAAAACGACACTGAGGGCGGAGTTTACCGAACAGCAGTTTTTACAAGGCTGCGGAAAAATAACTGCTTGGATGGAGAATCATAAAACCTCTAAGAGAGATAATTTGGACTTGGAAGGTCTGCGGCTATAAAATGTCGATGCACTTCGTCTTTTATGGATTATGAAACTTTATACCGTCTCAATAAAAGTTCCTCATGTTGGCCATCTTGCCCAAATCCAAATTGCAAATAAACTCTTTACAAGGTATATTGCCTAAATTAGGGAACTTTAAAAGGTACTAAAAAAAATCTGGTGCGCGCAACACACGACTTTCACTCACCTTCTTTATTGATATCGATTTGAGAATTATAAAACAAATTTAGAATCTAAAATAATTTATCAAAGAGTTATTAACATTGGATTTTAAAATAAACCTATTATATTATTATCTCTTATACTCTCCCTTAAATTTTACAATAGTATGTATACGATACTATTTTTTCTACAATCTTTAGCATCCCAACGGTATATAATGCATGTAATGTAATGTTCTTAAGGTAAAAAACAAAAAATTGCATTAAAAACATATTTTTGCTGTTATCGCCTTTAGTTGGTTATCGAATTCGATCAACTTATACATTTACCTGTTTTTTAGATTTAATAATCAGATGATATGGTGAATTTCATAAAAACTACTATAATAAAGGTACTTTAGAAGAAGAAATTTTGAAATATCGCTACTTAAGCCCTGTCAGACTATTTCTATCAGAATGTACCCACTGTAGCGAGCAGCGATGACAGCGCAATCCAATGGCCAAGCAATGAAACAATTGCATTAAAAATTTTAATTAGTTTTCTCCTTGATTTGGATATCGAATTCGTTCAACTTATATATTTACCTGTTTTTTATCAATAGTAATAAGATGATGTGGTTATTTTTATATAATATACAAAATTAAAGGTACTTTAGAGGAAGAAAATTTTAAATATTTTAAATAATTTTAAATATTTGAAAGGATTCTGCATTTACGCCACATCAGACTATTTCAATCAGAATAAAACCTACATGATTTTAAAGCTCATTAAATTTTACATCGATATAGAGAGTTTAATCAAAATCGTTAGAGACGTTTTTGAGAAAATCGTAAAAAGGTGCTAAATGCATGGGATAAAGTAGGACTTCCGTTCAGCCGATTTTAGTAAAAACAGTTGCTAGGGCGTATAGTAGTCTTAAATATGAAATTTTAAAAAGTTGAAAAAAAAATTTGGTGCGGGATGCACAAGACTTTCAATTGCCTCGACTGTTAAAATCAATTTAAAAACTATTAAATTAACTTGAAGTTAAAAAAAAAAAAAAAAAATTAATTTATTTATTTTTCATTATTTATTTTTGTTTTGATGATTGGAATCTATATCTACTAAAACCTGGAAGTTATAATTTTCAGAATGATGATTTTTTTTTTCTTTGTTGATACATTGTTCATTACTGGAAATAATAAATTTATTTTTTAAAACATTTTTCCACCTAATCATAAACATCCACCCATCTACTGCTCCACCGAATATCATTGAGGAAAATGTTGTTCCTGATTGGCTGTGATATGAACAGGGTGGGGGCTCTGCCCGTCATAAATGGCTTTCATTGGCCAATATGGACCGAGGGTGGGGATAACGACATTACTCCTCCCCTTGTCTTCTCAAATTAACCCAACCACTTAGCCCCCGCTCACTCAGCTCAATATTTCTCAATCGCAGCCTAAAGTGGAATTTTTCTTTAAAAAGAACTTACGTACATTACTTAGCCCACGTGTAAAAATATATTTAATTGAATATAAGAATCCTATCAACGAGAATGGGGGACTTTAATTAATAATGAAAAAAAATTGAATAGTCCAAAAGAAAAATAATAATAATAATAACATAATTAAAATATGAAAATCGGAAATATCATTTGTCCTTTTCGTGCGTGCTAATCCGAGGAGGAGATTAAAAAGGTGTTGGATGTAAGATCTGTTTAAAAAAATCATGGTTGTTGATGTGATACAAGGTCCACTGCTATTGTACTGATCCTTCTTCATGCCTCGTTTGTCAATATCATTTAAATAATACATCACATTTCCTGATTGTTCATGCACCTTTGGACTGGTGCGAATCAATATTTGAAGATATATATATAAAGTGACGAACATTATAAATTATTTCTGAATTCTCCAGTGGCCTCATCTCTGGTCCGAACAAACATTTTATGCAATATCTTATTTTCGAAATCCTTAAGGCGTTGTTTATCGTTCAAAGTAAGCGACCATGTATAACATTCGTAAAGGACCGCCGGAGGAATATTTTTTTCCCGGTGGCGCGACATGCCGTGTAGGCCCTGGGCATCACGGTGTAAAATCCTGGGTGTTTACACTCACGCATCACGATGCAATTTGTAGAGTAGGGTCGTCACTCCCTACACCTAATTTTGTGAGTGGCCACCATTTGGCTGACGGGTCTCACATACCCGTGGGAGAGGCTGTGAGTAAATCCCCATATTTTTATATCCTTATAAAAGTCACCCTCCCCCCGGGATTATGATTCGAACTCACAACCATAGCATGAGAGACTAGCGCGCTAGCCACTCGCCACGGGCTCCCCGTACAATACATTCATATATTTTATTTTTTTATTTAGTCAAAATATTCACTAGAAATAATTTATATAGCAGAACAACATTTGTAGTGCCAGCTAGTAAATCATAAAAATAATAAAAGATTGTGATCTTTATAATGACCTAGCAAACATCTCCAATATATAAATTTATGAACATTGGGGAATAAGTTTAGAAAGTAGAAGTTTGAAAAAAAAAATGCTTACACAATATGCATGAGAAGACAATACATACCGATCCATCACAAACCTCTGATATAACTAGCACTAACACAAACTATCCCTTCCTGTGAGGCAGCCATATTTCATACAAGTTAGTTTTCCAGTTCAAACAACAATATATCAACCTCTTGCCAATATCCAAGTCCTAAAATAATACAACAACTTCCGAAAAGTACTTAGATCCATGATTAATACTAAAAGTCCTTAAATTGAAAATATTATGAACCAAAGAATATGTCTTATAAATAAAACATTACCAATTATTGAAGTTCAGAAAAACGTTAGAACATTAAGGAAACATATATCAGGGAAACAACAATTCAGTAGAATTGCAAAATATTAATTCTAAGAAATACAAAAAATCTGGTGCGGGCAACACACACTTTCACTTACCACGACTGTTAAAATTAATTTAGAACTATTAAATATACTCCAATTACAAAAAAATTTTAAGTTGACTTTAATTAAACGTAATTTTATTTTCGTTGGAAACATATGATTTAGAATAATTAATGTAACTATATCAAATTTTTAATAAAAAATAAGTTTACTCCGTATTCATCACTTAATATTAACTTTTACAACTTTTTTTTTATCAGATACTATGTTTTCTAAAATGTTTAGCTTTCCAAACGGTATATTATTCGTCTATATTACTGTTGTTATTATAACAAAACCAAAACTCACATAAAAAATAGTTTTGCTCTTTTTTCCAATCGTTGGTTATTAAATTCGTTCAACTTTTATATTTATCCGTTCTTTATCAATATCATGAAGATTATATGGTTAATCTTTTGTAATGTACAAAATTAAAGGTAGTGTAGTGGAAGAAAATATAGGCATTTAAGCCCTGACAAACTATTTTAATTGGAATAAAACCTACATCATATTAAATCCCATTAAATTTTACATCGATATAGCGAGTTTAATCAAAATCGTTAGAGCTGTCTTTAAGAAAATCGTAAAAAGGCGGAAAATGCATAGTATAAAGTGGCCCTTCTGGTTAGCTGATTGTGATGAAAAAGTTGCTGTAACAACTCGGGCGTATAGTTGTCCCAAATATGAAATTTCATTTTGGTACACCTTTTCGTTTTCGTGGTGGACTTTCCACAAACACACAGACCTTTGTGCGGGACTTGGTTACTTGGACTCAGGGGACCCTAAAACGTGTATTTCCGTGGAAAACTGGAATTCGAAAATTTTCACGATCGCAATACTTTCCCTTACTATATATTTCATATATAAGTAACTGGAACTAAAAAGAATGATATAAAATATTAATTCGCTCGCCGTTTTCGGCTACTTCAACACTTACAAGACAAACTGTCAAATATTCCTCTTAACTACATGACTATTATAAGACCTACCTGGACATGCGGAGTAGAACTTTGGGGCTCTACTAAAACATCGAATTCCTCTCGTGTCCAATCCTTACAATCCTATATCCTTTGAAAAATCCTCAACGCTCCTTACTTTGTCACGAATAAACTCATCCATAAATACCTTAATGTTCCATATGTTGCTGACTTGAACCGAACTAGTTACCACTCCTTCCTTGACAAACTCATCGATTTCTGATAATCCTCCGAGGCGTCTGAGAGGAAGATGGCCGCGGGACCTTCTGATTTAGAATAGTTATTGGAGTACTGCTAGTGGGCAGTGTCCCTACATGTATTTCATGTCATCGAATTACATTTCGATCACATTTACTAGATGTATTTCTTAATAAAGTTGTAAATATCAATAAATATGTAAATAAAAAAAAACAACTAATAATTCGTTATTTACGCATTGAAACACGATTGTTTCTTTTTTCTCTAATCATGATTCATGTTACCTGTATTCATGATGATTTTAACTTCATGTAAGGAAATGATTTAGTGTACTTTGTAATGAAATTAAATGTTTAATTAATTCGAAAGAACGGTAATTTTCAATTAAATTTTTAAAAACATTGAGTGTTTCTCGTATAAATTCGATAAAACTTAACGGTTACAGTTCAAATATGTCAAAATATTAACTGGCTGGCTGATTTCCAAAAGGTACTGAATAATTTTAAATTTAAAATTAAATTTAAATCTTATTTTTAAACACTTTTAATAGTTGATATAGTTAAAAAAAAATCTGGTGCGGGCAACACACGACTTTCACTTGCCTCCATTTTTAAAATCAATGAAAGAATTTTCAAATACAGTTAGAGATAAAAATACGTGAAACATAAGGAATTAATCAAATTGAATTTCTATAGAAACATGTGTTTCATTAAAAAATCTATTATATTATTATCTAAAATAATTAGTTAGTTTTATGTTCATTTCATTACTCTCTATTAACTTTTAAAAGCTTGTGTTTCAGATGATATTTTTTCTAAAATCCTTAGCTTTCCAACGGTATATCATACATGTATATTACTGCTCTTATGTTCAAAAAGAAAAATTGCATTAAAAAAATATTTTTTCTGTTTTCTCCTTTAGTTGGGAATCGAATTTATTCAATTTATATATTTACCAGTTTTTCATCTGGCGTTAACAAGATAATCTAGTTATTATTATTGAATCTACAAAATTAAAGGTACTTTAGGGGAAGAAAATTTTAAATATCGGCATTTAAGCCCTGTAAGACCATCTTTATCTAAATAAAACCTACATGATATTAAAGCCCATTAAATTTTACATCGATGTAGCGAGTTTAATTAAAATCGTCGGAACCGTTTTTGAGAAAATCGATAAAAGGTGCAAAATGCATGGTATAAAGTGCCTCTTCTGGTAGGCTCATTTTGATGAAAAAAGTTTTGTCACGTCTCGGGCGTATAGTTGTCTTAAATATGAAATTTCAGTTTCATAGGACTTACCGTTTCCGCCCGGGAGTTACCACACACACAACACACACACACACTACACACAGACACACACACACAACCTTTTTGCGGGACTTGGTTATTTGGACTCAAGGGACCCTAAAACGTGTATTTCCGTTGAAAACTGGAATTCGAAAATTTTCACGATCGCAATACTTCCCTTACTATATATAGTAAGTGAAAGTAAAAAAATCTGGTGCGAGCAACACACGACTTTCACTTACCTCCATTTTTAAAATAAATTAAAGAATTTTCAAATTCAGTTAGATATAAAAATGAGTGAAATCATTAAAGAATTAATTAAATGGAAATTCTATAAAAAACATGTGTTTTATTAAAAAATCGATTACCTTATTATCTAAAATAATCACTTGTATCAATTGATTGTGAATGAGATAATATTTTTTCTAAAATCTCAAGCTTTCCAACGGCATATCATACATGTATATTACTGTTCTTATGTTCAAAAACCAAAAATTGCATACAAAATATATTTTTTCTGTTTTCTCCTTTAGTTGGGTATCGAATTTATTCAATTTATATATTTACCTGTTTTTCATCAGCGTTAACAAGATAATCTAGTTATTATTATTGAATCTACAAAATTAAAGGTACTTTAGGGGAAGAAAATTTAAAATATCGGCATTTAAGCCCTGTCAGACCATTTTTATCCAAATAAAACCTACATGATATTAAAGCCCATTAAATTTTACATCGATATAGCGAGTTTAATTAAAATCGTCGGAACTGTTTCGAGAAAATCGAAAAAAGATGCAAAATGCATGGTATAAAGTGCCTCTTCTGATAAGCTCATTTTGATGAAAAAAGTTTTGTCACGTCTCGGGCGTATAATTGTCTTAAATATGAAATTTCAGTTTCATAGGACTTACCGTTTCCGCACGGAGTTACCACACACACACACACACACAGACACACACACACACACAGACCTTTTTGCGGGACTTGGTTATTTGGACTCAGGGGACCCTAAAACGTGTATTTCCGTTGAAAACTGGAATTCGAAAATTTTCACGATCGCAATACTTCCCCTTACTATATATAGTAAGTGAAAGTAAAACAATGTTTGACCAAATATTGTATTAAACTTTTTAAATAAAATTAGTAAGAACTTTTTTAGTAAATTTACGAAAAAAAAACACTTGTTTAAATGAAAATTTTATGTTTAAATAAATAAAAACAAATTGATTTTCTACTGATGTGTTGACGTCTCCTGACGGAGGATTAATCTTGATCGACGACCAGCCGTACCTTCTGGCTTAGCAGTCAGTCGCTCCTTGTTTTTCAATTTCTTGGCATTTTGATTCCCAATATTTTCGATCTTCAGTTTTCCTTCGGTAACTGCCTTGCTCCACTTGGGATCCTTCATTCGCATTAAATGCCCAGCGCATTCCTATTTTAGCATCCTCATACAACCCACAGCATCCCTCACCAAAGTGGTCTCTCTCAGAGTCGTATTTTTTACTTTATGCTTTAAATTAACATTTTTCATGCTCTTCTTCATTCTTCTTTGCCAAACGTTAATTATTCTTTTCTGAGCTTTAGTGAGGGACCATGTCTGGCTTCCATGAGTCAAAGTTGGGAGAATGCAGGTATTGAATATTAGCCTTTTTCATTTGTTTTCGGCGGAGCTTTTCATTATGTTTTTGAAGACCCAATATTTTTTCCTGCATGAGGCAATCCGTTTTATAATTATGTTTACATATTTAGATTTTGTTTTTTGTTTATTTAACGTCACTTTATGCTACTGTGGCTAATCGGACGATGCTACAGTGGGTATTCCTAAAATTTGCCTATCCAGAATTATTACCTGACATTGTACAGGCTCGGGACCACCTTTTAACGTCCCCTCCGAAGGACGGCATAACTAAGGATTTTTTACTCCCATTAAAAAATCCTAGGACCTCCTGCGAGTTTGAACCCGTGACCTTTGGCATAGGAGGCTGTTATGCAAGCCACCCAGCTACAAGTGATCCTCATATATTTACATCCCAATCGTTAAGTTTTATCGAAATCTGTCATCCCATTTTATCTAAAGTTAGTTCAAATACATTCTCATTTTTAAAGCTTTCGGTGACTTAGCGCCATGTTTAAAATACAAATAGTTTTTCCTTCTATGTATGTTTCCTTCTAACAATATTTGTGTAGATGTATAATATACCGTTGGAAAGCTAAAGATTAAAAAAAATATAAACTTTATCTCATATATAAAGCAATAATGGAAAATGACAAAAGGGGCATGACAAAACGTAAGTTATGATTTCTATGGTTATATCCTTTAATCTTAAACTGGAGTCACCTTTGGTGTAGTGGCTACCGAAACAGCCTTACATGTCCAAGATCGCGAGTTCAAACCCGATAGTGGCCCTAGGATTTTAAAAAATCCTTGGTTATGCCATCCTACGGAAAGGGGCGTAAAATGATAGTCCCGGACCTGTACGATGTCTGGTACTCGTTAAGATTCCCTTCCTAATTAAACCTAGATAGCAAAATCTAGGACGAAAACAAATCTTTCCAGCGAAGATCTGTGTAATTTTATTTAATTAAAGTTCTTTTTCAAATTTAACTCTATTTGATGTTTGTATTCTACGCACGAAATTTTCATTTTTAAAAGTTGCTGACAGAAGTAATTGCCTCTACTTTCTCCAAAAATATGTTTTACTTGAGATTTATTTAAGTTCTTCTCTGATTTGAGATTGTTTAAGGTAAAGCTTTGCCGCAATAATTTCCAAACTAAGTTTTAGTAAACTTTCGTTTCTAAGATCGATGCGTCAAAAGTTTGATTTAATAGAAACTTGGATTAGGAGTGACGAGAAGAGAAAATTATTTGGCCGTCAGGAATTGAAATCCGAGAGAATTCGAGAAATAGAGGATTTTCCTCTGACACTTGTATTAACCAAAAAATATAAAAACTGTTCCTGCTGCAGAAGTTATTTACTACAATTTTATTCTCATTTACATTTTATATTCTCACTTACTTCGGCTGTTAACATTTTTGAAGCCCTTAAGAATAAATAATCTTAAAGTTGAAAAAAATATAAGTTAATTTAAATAAAACGTTTAGTTGGAATAATATGATTTGGATTAAATAATGATGCCCTCAATACTTATGCTGATAACACGAGTGTCTTATCCGTCCATAATGATCCAACCACTGCATCCCAAACCCTTCAGTCCCACATCACAGCCATTGAAGAATGGTGTCAAAATTGGAGGATTAAAATAAATCCCAACAAATCCCACCAAATCACCTTTACCTTCGTTGCAAACCGACGAGTCCCTGCCCCCCCCCCAGCTTAATAACATTACCCTTACTCCTGAGCAAATCCGATACCTAGGTCTCCATCTTGACAAGCGCTTTACTTGGAATCCTCACACAAGACTGAAACTACAAGTGTTAGGATGAGTGACATTAAAACGAAATAAAAGAATGTAGGATCCCGTTTAGAAAAGAGCTGGTCTTGAGTACTTAATCATTAAAATGAAAAAAAAAGGGTAATATTAAATAAAAGATAAAATTGAAAGTAAACAAAATAAATAAAAGTTTAATAAAAAAAATGAGGAAAATTTACAAAAAAAATATAAAAACCATTTGATTTATAAAAAAAATAAAAAATCTTCTATTAACCTAACTGTAAAAAAAAAAGTTCTAAAATTGGGTTAGTATGTTAGTAGAAAAAAAATGAATAAATATAATGAGAAAAATATATATAGGATAGTTATCTGTCCATAAATTGTTTGGCTCCGCACGACGGGTAGGCGATTCTGGAAGGACGGTGATCCTCTGGAAGGAGATTATCTTCAAAAGATGAGACGAAGTCCTGGTCAAAGATGGTTTGAAGATGCCAAACGAAAGAAGCGTGCCTCAGCTTACTAGTGCGATCGGTACTGGCTTGAGGGCAAGGGGGACACTCTTATCTGGCTAATCCCTAACTACACTATTGAATATAAATACTAGAAGACGTAAATATAACATATAAAAAAATATTTTCCTCATTAAAAAAAACTATTTTAATTTAATTTGATTTTTAAATTATAAACAAAATATACAGGTAAAAAAAAAAAAAAAAAGAATAAATATATATAATGTTCAGGCTCAAACAACAAGAAACTGCTCGAAGATATCGATTACTTACACTTACTTGACAAACGTTCAAAACTTCCATTATATTACAAAAGACTCATTTACATCACTATTATCTGACCTATTTGGACATATGGAATCGAGCTTTGGGGCTCTACGAGACCATATAATTCCTCCTACATCCAGTCCTTACAATCCGAAATCCTTCGCAAAATCCTGAATGCCCCTTATTTTGTTAAAAATCAACTCCTCCATAATGACCTTAATATCCCATTTGTTGCAGACATAGCCCGTGATAGATACTCCTCTTTTCATTCTAAACTCCCTGCGCATACAAACTCACTTGTTCGTAATTTATCTTCCTTAGATATCCCTGATAACCCTCCAAGGCGACAGAAAAGAAGGTGGCTTCGGGACCTACTGAGTTAAAATAGTTAATGTGAAGTGCTACCGCTGGGTAGTTCTTTCACAAGACATTTTCATGACTTTTTTTTCATTCCTCATATTTACATATTGTGTTCTTTAATACAGTTGTAAATTACTATAAATAAATGAAAATAAAAACAAGATTAAATAATGTAACAATATTAAATTTTTATTTAAATAAATAAATAATCAGTATAATTTATATACCCTATTCGTCACTCTCCATTACCTTTCATAACTTTGTATATAAAATAATATGTTTTTAAAAATCTTTCTCTTTCAAACAGTATATTATGCATCTATATTATCTATCCATCTACAATATATTCGATGTTTTGTCCTTTAGTTAGTTATCAAATTCCTTCAATTTATATATTTAGCCGTTGTTTATAAATGCTAAGTAAGAATGTACAAAATACAAGGTACTTTAGAAGAAGAAAATACAAAAATTTGGCATTTAAACCATGTATGACTATCCAGTCAGAATAAACCTTATTATCATAAAGCTTATTAAATTTTATATCGATATAGCGAGTTTAATCAAGATCATTTGAGACGTTTTTGAGAAAATGATAAAAATGTGCAAAATGCATGGTTTACACTGGCTCCTCTGGTTTTGGCGATTTTAGTTATTTTTCTCATTAAGTTTTGTACACCTTTTCGTTATAATCTTGGACGTACCACACTCACATACACAGCTTTTTTTGCGGGACTTGGTCATTTGGACTCGTGAACCCTAAAACGTGAATTGTAGTGAAAAATTGAATTAGCTAATTTTTACAATCGTCATACTTTCCATTACTATATATTTTATACATATGTAATCGAAAGTAATATTCAAGATTCAACTCTAGAAAACGTCAATAAACTTTTAGTTATGGTATTTTTATTTCATTAGTTTTATCGTGAAGTGAGAATGGTTGACTGATTTTATAAACAGGAGAAGTTAGTTCAGGGTGTAGTCTCGCCGCTTTAGGCTGCTTCAACACTTACTAGACAAACGGTCAAACCTTCCTCTGAACTACAAAAGGCTCATCTACATGACTATTATAAGACCAATCTGGACTTAGGGAGTAGAGCTTTGGGGCTTTACTAAACCATCAAATTCTTCCCGCATACAATCCTTACAATCCAAAATCCTCGACGCTCCTTACTTTGTCACGAATAAACTTATCCATACAGACCTTAATGTTCCCTTTGTTACTGATTTGGCCCGGACCAGGTATCAATCCTTTCATGACAAACTCCATTAGCACTCTAACCCACTAGTTTCAATCCTTTCTTCCTCTTCAATTCCGGATAATCCTCCGAGGCGCCTGAAAAGGAAATGGCCCATAAATATTTTTAGAGTGCTTCCAATAGGAAGATTCTCTACATGTATATCATGTCACTGTATTATATAACACATCACATTTACTTGATGTATTTTTTGTTAATACAGTTGTAAATACCAAAAAAATGATTAAAAAAACAATTAAGTATAAACTTAATACAGATCATCCTCGGGCGCCATTATTGCTTCATTGTGGTGACTCTCTCCTTCAAACCCCCTGATTTAGGCCGAAACGTCGGCACCAGTAAATTAAGTTCATACTTGATTGTGCGTTATTTTGACTGCTCCCTCAACTAACTTCTCCTATTTATTAGTTTTAGTGTCATTTATTTATTAGTATTAGTGTTTTTATTCTAGAACTTTTAGTTAACGACTTAAATTAATTAATGTTAACAATCAAACACGCTGAGAAGCTGAGGATTCAAATTAATAGCGATGTTTTAGAGATAAAGTTTAATATTTACAGAAAGTCTTTTAACCTCATTATAACGGCAGGGACTGAAGAGGGAGTTTGACGCAGTTAAAATGACAACTTTCTTTCATAAACTTTAATTTTGTTTATTTCAATTTTTTTTTTTTTTTTTTTTAAAACAATTCTTTATTGAACAATATTACAATCTGTCCAATTTAGGACATGTTTAATAGGGATAAAGTACAACATTCATACTGCATTCACACGATATATACAAAACAATAAATTTATATAATAATAATACAATATAAATAAATACAAAACAAAATCAATAAAATATATACAAAAGTCACTCATACCTATATACAATTCGCAAGCATACAGCACGTGAGTGGAGAATCTAGCCAATGCTAGAACTCCAATTTACATTTTACAAGAGGTCTCGAGGCCACTGCCGTTTCAACCTTCTAGGAGGATGGTAAGGATGTGTGGAGCTGGATAAGGATCGAGCTAGGGGATTAGGGTGATGGATAAGGTTCTGATGGAATTTAGAGAATTTTAATGGTATAAGGTCTAAAATAAATGAAATATTTAGGTCGCGGTGTAAGGTATGGTTGGATACATAATAAGGAGCATTAATTATTGTTCGGAGGACTTTTGATTGGAAGTATTGAATGCGTTTGATGTTAGAAAATTTAGCTGTCCCCCACAGTTCAAGTCCGTAGGTCCAGATAGGTTTCAGTACTGTCTTGTATATTAGCAGTTTGTTCTCGATAGATAATTTAGAATTTCTGTTCAGTAGTCTGTATAATTGTCCAAATCGTCGATTAAGTTCTTGTCGTTTAAGTCTAGTATGCGGGTTCCAAGTTAGTCTTTTGTCCAGAAGGAAGCCAAGATACCGGACTGTGTCGGAGAAAGGAAGCGGAACGGAGTTAAAGAGAACTGGAGGGCAGGATTGCCTTCGAAGGGTAAAGGTGACATGTCTGCATTTGGATTGATTTACTTTGATTCTCCAGTTGTTACACCAGTCTTCAATTTGAGAAAGGTGTGTTTGGAGGTCTGTAGATGCAATTTCGGGATCTAAATGAGACAAATTATTAACCGTGTTTCATTGTCACTAAAACATTATATAATTTGAGCTTGAGATAAAAAAAAATATAACAATATTTTTAAAAGAAAATATGATTTTCCCGAAAAAGAGCGTATGGCGTTGTATTATTTTTCGTTGAAAAGCTAAAGATAAAAAAATCTATTGGGGGCAATACACAGCTTTTACTGACCTCCGTTGCTGAAATCAATTGAGACGTAGATTCCCGAAGGTTATTAAAGGACATTTTATACGAAATTGATATTTTGACATATTCATATTCACATTATTTAGTTTTATCGAAATCTTCTACGAATGTGAAACGTGGCCGCTTACTTTGAAGGATGAACAACGGCTTAAGGTGTTCGAAAATAAGGTACTGCGTAAAATATTTGGTCCGGAGAGAGATGAGGCCACTGGGGAGTTTAGAAGGTTGCACAACGCGGAATTGCGGAACTTGTATCCTGTGAATATAATTGAGTTGATAGCATCGCGGAGACTCAAATGGGCGAGAAAAGTTGTGAGGAACAGATTCCGAGAAAGTTGGTATTCTCTGATCTGACTGGTAGGCCGAAGCAATGGGAGGAATGCATTAAGGCTGATCTGGGGGGCTTGGGCTTGAACGGTGAACATTGGAGGAGTCTGTATAGGCGGAATTTGGTGATATCGGCATCGACCCTTCGGGTTCGCTGAGCCTATTATTATTATCAAAATCTTCTATTTGATTTTATCTAATGAACTCTCAATTCCTTAAAAATTGCGATTTAGAAATGTAGTTATTTTATAACTTACAAAATATACGCATTTAGTTTCGATACAAATCATGCTAAAACATTTCATTTCTTAACATTAACATAGTGTACACAAGACTGAAACGACAAGAAACTGCTCGCCGATTTCGATTACTTCAACACTTACTAGACAGACGCTCAAACCTTCCACTTAACTACAAAAGGCTCATCTACATGACCATCATAAGGCCTATATGGACATACGGAGTTGAGCTTTGGGACTCTACTAAACCATCGAATTCTTCCCGTATCCAATCCTTACAATCCAAAATCCTTCGTAAAATCCTCAACGCTCCTTACTTTGTCACAAATAAAATCATCCATAAAGACCTAAATGTTCCATATGTTGCTGATTTGGCCCGAACTAGATATCAATCCTTCTATGACAAACTCCATTCCCACTCCAACCCACTAGTTTCAACCCTTGCTTCCTCTTCGATTCCTGATAATCCTCCGAGGCGTCTGAAAAGAAGATGGCCTCGAGACCTTCTTGTTTAAAATAGTTACTGGAGTGCTTCCATTGGGTTGCTCCTCAACAAGTCTGTCTCATGTGATTTTTCTTTTAGCATATTTACTTGTTGTAATATAAACTACAGTTGTAAATTTCAATAAATAAATATTAAAAAAAACAAAAAACATAGTGTTATTAATATTGTAAAAATAAAAATGTCTAGGTTTTAAACCGAAAAGTATCAATAAGTTGGTTTAGTAGTTTATTAATGGGAAAGATTTGCGCTTACGTAACTATATCTATTCAAGGAAATATTACATGTTCCTTGAATAGATATAGTACGTACCTTTACGTACTGGAACTCTACAATTTTCATGATGGCAATACATTTTATAAAAATTATTGTTTATTTCGTATATTGGTAACTGGAAGTGAAAAAATATTACTATGCATAAACAGGGACGGAAAATTACGAAAAGAGGTTGAAGTTAAGTTAGTTTAGTGGTTGGCCTGCTAACGGATGGGAGCATTGTGTATTGCCATGACACATAATAAGTTTGGACTGCTAACACAAGCTGACCTTGGCAAATCTAGGGGTAGAGTTAGTATTGCGGCTTAGCGTAAGGTTCACAACACTACCAAGCTCAAGTGAAAATTTACGAACGTGGGCTCCCGTTGATTAAAAACTCTACTTACTCGCTGGACAACACAGTTTTACTTTCACTTACTATATATAGTAAGGGAAAGTATTGCGATCGTGAAAATTTTCAATTCCAGTTTTCAACGGAAATACACGTTTTAGGTTCCTCTGAGTGTAAATAACCAAGTCTCGCAAAAAGGTCTGTGTGTGTGTGTGTGTGTGTCCGTGTGTGGTAACTCTCGGGCGGGAACGAAAAGTCCTATGAAACTGAAATTTCATATTAAAGACAACTATACACCCGAGATGTTACAAAATCTTTTTCATCGAAATCAGCTTACATGAAGAGCCACTTTATACCATGCATTATGCACCTTTTTTAGGATTTTCTCAAAAACGGTTCCGACGATTTTGTTTAAACTCGCTATATCGATGTAACATTCAATAGGCTTTAATATCATGTAGGTTTCATTCTGATTAAAATGGTGTGACAGGGCTTAAATGCCGATATTTTAAATTTTCTTCCTCTAAAGTACGTTTAATTTTGTAGATTCTATAAAAATAACTGGGAATGAATTCGATACCCAACTAAAGGAAAAAACTGAAATAATATATTTTTAATGCAATTTTTTGTTTTTGAACGTAAGAACAGTTATATACATGTATGATATACCGTTTGAAAGCTAAAGATTTTAGTAAAAATATTATCTTATATACAAGCTTTTAAAAGTTAATAGAAAGTAATGGAAAGCCGATAAAACTAACTGATTATTTCAGAAAATAATATAATAGATTTTTTAATAAAAACAAATGTTTCTATAGAAATTCCTTTTATTTAATTCCTTAATGGTTTCACTCATTTTTATCTCTAACTGTATTTGAAAATTCTTTAATCGATTTTTAAAACGGAGGTAAGTGAATGTCGTGTGTTGCCCGCACTAGATTTTTTTTTTTTTTTTTACCTAAAGAATAATAAATCAATAGTGTGAATCCAATAAACAAGAGTACAAAGTAGAAAAAAAACAAATTGTCATTTACAATATTGAAACAAACTGAAACAATAGTTGGATTTTTCAAAAGAATTCTCATTAAAGAAATCTCATACACTGTTTTGATAGACAACAACTTATTTTTCACAAAGGAAACTGTATTATCCAATTTAATAAAATACTAAATAAATCGAAAGGAAGCAATGAAAGGAATCAGCTTTGATATCAAAAGGAGAGGGTCGGGGTTCTCTCTAAAGGAGCGAATCAAGCTAACAGATTGATTTGTCCCAAGGAGCCGAATAATTACAATTCTAAAGGAAACAGTTCTCGGGGGTTAAACTGAAAAATGGTTAAAGGACCCACTGGAAGGACCTAATTATAGCCAACTGAAAGGGTTACAGTGTCCTTCGTCCTTAGGGTTGGGGAAGGGGAAAGATAATTGTTTGGATTGGGGGGAGGCTTTTGATACTGTCGGGTGTTGTACAGGACTTTACGGCTTCCGGGAAGATAATACTTGTAGGTCTTTAAAACGATCGAATCGAAATAATGCAACGGGTTATAAATTTATTAATTGATTAATTACACTGAACCTATTTTTATGTATTAAAAATACTGAGGGTAAATATAATTCAATACTGATTGATTTATCAGTTGCTAAGTTACTTAGCTCGCGGCTTCTATCTAAAAACGTAAAGGTTAGAATCTATAAAACTATTATTCTTCCGACGGTTCTTTACGGATGTGAAACGTGACAGCTTACTTTAAAGGATAAACAACGGCTTAAGGTGTTCGAAAATAAGGTACTGCGTAAAATATTTGGTCCGGAGAGAGATGAGGCCACTGGGGGGGGTTTAGAAGGTTGCACAACGCGGAATTGCGGAGCTTGCACCCTGTCAATATAATTGAGTTAATAGCATCGCGGAGACTCAAATGGGCGCGTAAAGTTGTTGGGTTTGGTGAGGAACGGATTCCGAGAAAGGTGTTATTCGCTGACCCGACTTGCAGGCGTCCGAAAGGTAGGCCGAAGCGTCGATAGGAGGATTGCGTTAAGGCTGATCTCGTGGGCTTGGGCTTGAACGGTAAACATTGGACGAGTCTGTGTAAGCGTAGTTTGGTGGTTTCGGCATCGAACCTTCGGGTTCGGAAAGCCTATTATTATTATAATTATCATTATTTATTTCTTCCTCTCAGATAACTGGAACATCATCTACTTCCCGGACGAAAGTCAAGGGAAAGTAGAATTTTTACTTATTTACAACTTTTCTCACAATTCTGCAGGTATCCAGCAGAATTATTATTATTTCGCTTTCGCTGGGAATGTTCACCTACCCGGATTCAATGAGTCAAGGGTTAGGCTCTAATTATGATATATTTAAAATTTTTCTAACACTGGCTGCTGTCCCTAGAACGACTGCTCGCTGAACCTTCGCTGGAATCTTTATAGGTAGCTCTAGCTGTTGGATTGATTCTAGCGTACTCTCTGGAATCAGGCCATTGCAAGATAGTATAATAGGATAAATCCCACAGCTCTCCAATCTATTATTATTATTATTTCACATTTTCTTGGTTTTACCAGAATATTTACCTACCCGGACCAAAGTCAAGGGCTAGGCTAAAAATACTGTACTATATTTAAAAATTTTCTGATGATACTGGCTGTACCGAGGAGAACTGCTTTCTGTCCTTTTTCCAGAACCTTTTCGGGCAGTTTTAAGTATTTAGTTGCTAAAATGGGGTCATCTGGAATGAGACCGTTGCATGAGATAATTATCGGATATACCTTGATTTGTTCCAGGTTATAGACTTGACGTAGTTCCATGCACAAATCTTGATATTTTCGTATTTTCTCAGCAATAGTTTTTTCGATATTGTCATCATTCGGGACAGCAATATCAATAACATAGCCGCATTTTACATTTAGATCCATAACCACTATGTCCGGCTTGTTGTTTAATATCATGTGATCGGTAATAATGGAATGATCCCAGTATATTGTTTTTTTTTTTCACCTGAGAGTAACTGTTTTGGTTCGTATCGGTGATAAGGAACCTCGTCTGCTATCATTTGGTATGATAATGCCAGCGATTGGTGAATATTTTTTGCCAAGTTATTATGCCTCATAAAGTATTCTCTCCCTGCCAATGCCTGACACCCAGACGATATATGCTGGATAGACTCTATAGCCGTTTTACAAAGACGACATCGTTCACTTATATTCTCTCCACAAATGTATTTCCTATACGCATTGGTTGAAATCACTTGATCTTGTATGGCCAAAATAAATCCTTCCGTTTCGGGAAACAAGTGACCTTTTTTAAGCCAGAAGGTAGAAGCTTCCCAATTTACTCCTGATTGGGACATAGAGTTATGAAATCGACCATGTAGTGACTTATTTTTCCAATTTTCAATCGGAGTTTCTTCGGTAGGTCCCTCTTTATGCTCTTCTGAATTGAGGTTTAGAGCCGTGTATCCAATGTCTAACGCTTTTATTGCAGACCGTATTGGAGAATCATTATCTAGGAAACTGCGTCTTAAATTATTTTCTTGCTCTCTGCAGCTACTCAACAGACAAACGAGTCCCCTTCAGTTATTATTATTACTGATTGATTTATTGGGAATTAATAGCAGTGTTAGTAGGGTACCCTAGATGTACCTTGTAGCATGGATTACATACCCATTCAGTACCTGAGGAGGTACGTCTAGCCGACACAGCTCCATCACCAACATTCAGTTCTTGCAACTCTCTTAGGTTTTATGAAAGTAGAAGATCCTTGAGAATAATATTAATACTTCAATCTTCAAAGAGCCAGCTGATCCCTTCTCGAGGACTTAACGCATAAGCACCAACTCTCGTCATGATGAAATTCGGGGGCGTTTAAATTTCCAACATATAGGACTTTCAGAGAATGTCCTAGGTGAGGAAGGTAAGAAAGAAAATTTTATGAGTATGTAGGGAGAAGATTGTAACCATCATTGTCGAGTCAATATAAAGAGAAGTGCAATGGAGTCTGTTTGACGAAGTGATATTGGGATTGCTGCAGAAAACAAGAAGAAACTATCTACCACAGCTAATCTTACAGGCGGGACCAGTCAAGTGGCCCAATGACCAACCCTATGTACTTGCTTAATATTGTGTAGGAGCATAGCTTAGTATCATATCATATTAATATATATTTTTTTTTTTTTTATTGACATATTTATTGATGTTTACAACTGTATTAAATAAAAATACATCTAGTAAATGTGATGGTAATATACAAAACTGTCATGAAAAACATGTAGAGACACTACCCAGTGGCAGCACTCTAAAAATATTTTAAACTAGAAGGTCCCGGGGCCATTTCCTTTTCAGGCGCCTCGGAGGATTATCCGGAATTGAAGAGGAAGAAAGGATTGATACTAGTGGGTTAGAGTGAGAATGGAGTTTGTCATGAAAGGATTGATACCTGGTCCGGGCCAAATCAGTAACATAGGGAACATTAAGGTCTTTATGGATAAGTTTATTCGTGACAAAGTAAGGAGCGTTGAGGATTTTACGAAGGATTTTGGATTGTAAGGATTGGATGCGGGAAGAATTTGATGGTTTAGTAGAGCCCCAAAGCTCTACTCCGTAAGTCCAGATTGGTCTTATAATAGTCATGTAGATGAGCCTTTTGTAGTTAAGAGGAAGGTTTGATCGTTTGTCTAGTAAGTGTTGAAGTAGCCTAAAGCGGCGACATATTAATATGAATTAAGATAGATAAATATAGGTTAATTGCTCCAATATATGTCTAATTTAACATTAATAACTACTTTGATTGTTTTAATAATATTCCATTGCATGAGACAATATGAATCCCTATATAACCGTTAAAACGCAAGATTTATTATTGAAAATTAATATTGGCTTGGCCAAGACTCGTCACCGAGTTGTAGCGCCACGATAGTAGTAGTAGTAAGATTTGACTTTGTGATTACAAAAAAATGATGAGATAGTTGGGGTGGCGGTCAATCAATGATTACAAAATATTGAAAAACTATTTATTTTACGGCGTGGCCTAGTGGGTAGAGTGCTAGTCAACTGTTCTACGGGTCCCACGTGCAAACCTCAGCTGATCCAGATTTATTTAATCTGTTGTTTCAGCCGTGGAGCGGTCTTGCGATATGGATACCCTCCTGGGACACACCCAGCATCTATAAAGTGGGTACCCATAAATACGGAAGAAACCTGCCAGACGACTGTTATTTAGGCCTAATAGGACGCTGGCCGTAAAATAGTATTTCTTCCTTATCTACCACCAATCATCTGCATTAATTCCTGGAATGAAACTCTGGGACACCCTCGTGGTCTGCTCCCTATAGGTCAAGTCTCTTCTATTTTAATTGTATCCATGCTGTCGTTCATGCGGCAGACGTGTCCAAACCACTTGAGCTGTCTGTTCTCCAGAGTGGTTCTCAGTTCTGCTACTTCCAGCTGCTCTCTAATGCTATAATTTCTTATGCGATCTCTCCTCGTTTCCCCTAACCATCTAAGCTACGCGACTGCAATGCCTGCCCATAGTCTACTTTTCTCCACAGTAGCTTAGAAGTCCGCCGTTTGCAAATTTTATGAATCTGAATAATTTGAAGTTTATAAACAGGGCAGAGATTAAACTAACTCACTGTCCAACTCCTTTTGCATTCGGAAAAGATTCTGATTCTCTGTCATTTATTTTTACCACTTTAGTGGCTCCTTAGTTAGTTTGTTTGTTTATTCGTTTAACGTCACTTTATGCTACTATGGCAAATCGGACGATGCTACAGTGGAAGCCCTAAATTTCGCCTATCCAGGTGTTATTAGGATAGGGATCTTTAACGAGTACCTGACATCGCACAGGCTCGGAACCACCTTTTAACGTCCACTCCGAAGGACGGCATAACTAAGGATCTTTTACTCCCATTAAAAATTCTTAGGACCACATGCGGATTTGAACCCGTGATCTTTGGTATAGGAGGTGGTTATGCTAGCCACCCAGCTACAAGTGATCCCCATTTATTTTTGTTTCTTTATGTGTAAACAAGTATTTTCTGAAGCAATGATTCAAGTGAAGGATGAAATAATTCGAGTTGTGGTCAATAAATCATTACCAAAATTAGTGAAAAACTATTTATTGTGAAACTATGATTTGTTGTTCTACATTGCGGTTCTTCATCAGGTAAGGAAAAATATACGTGTTTGTAATTAAGAGTTCTATTAAATGAGCAAACATTTTTATGAAAAAATCGAAAGTGTTTATGTGTGTATATAATTAAATAATCTCCAACACTAAATCACTTTTTAAAAAGGACTTTATTGACAAAAGACAGCTAATGGGAGTAAAATCCATTAAAACATCTTAGGGCCACCCGCAGGATTGAACCCATGACCTTTGGCAAAGCTATTATACTAGCCACTACTCTACGAGTGACCCCTCCTTGGTTAGTTATGGCCTCAATCAAAACCTCAAGCGCACTCTTGGTAGCTAAACCACATAAACAGTATGAGTTTTTAAAAGCACTTAATCCGAGACCTCTCATGGGCTGCAGAGGTACACAGGATTTATTTTGAAATCGAAGTTTGTTGGTCCAGAATTTAATCAGGGCTTATTCAAGATATTGTGACGAAGCTGATCATTGATTGAACATGACAGAAGAAGATTTCGATATTTTTGTAATTATTCAATGTCCATTACCAGAGCCACCTTACAATTCTTCATTGCTATCCAAGCCTGACCATCCATCACCTTTTACCACCCCTAACTACTCTTCCCTCACTATCCCTAACCACCTTAACCACTACCCCGAACCAGGCCAAACTGCGAATCCTAACAGATCCCTAACTTGCCCACAGGTGCCATCATCTTCGGGTCGGACCAGGAGGTGGCTGGTGTGATGCGGGCGGTGCGACGGCTCAACGCCTCCAAAGTGTTCTCCTGGATCGGCTCTGACGGCTGGTCGGAGCGGGACCTGGTGTCCATCGGCAACGAGGAGGAGGTCGAGGGCACGCTCTCCGTCCAGCCTCAGGCCAACCCCGTCAAGGGCTTCGAGGAGTACTTCCTCGCCCTCACTGTCGAGAACAACAAGAGGAATCCCTGGTTCGTAGGTGAGTCCTTCAGCTTTACAATAAATATATATATGTTAGTTAGTAGATTGTTCTTTGTCTTTAGTAGTGTGCATGATGGAGAGATATAATAGAATCCTTAATACTAATTATTATATTCTACCAGCTGACCCGACAGGTCTTAACTAAAAATATGACTGTCCGGCGTTGGCAAAAACCAACCTTTTGGATTGTATATTTCACCCTGAACCTACAAAGATAGAGAAATAATGAATAGATATAATATAGAATATTGTATAAAGAATTAATTGTTCCTCCATGTAACTCACAAAATTCTTTTCAAGCACTGCCATTTCCCCACTAACAGTTTATTATACACACACCCACTTCTAGCTGCTTTTGGTAATTCACTAAGGTAATTTAATCCATTTTCATTTTAATGTCATTTTCTTTCTTTCATAACAACCTTCTCATTATAACAACAAATGCACACAAAAAAAAAAAATTAGAAAAATCGGTGCAGCCATTTTGCTTGCCGTATGACCGATTTAGGTGGACAAAATTCTGAAACTTGTCGATATTTAAACTTTAGGGTCCCAGATTACAGAAAAAAATAAGATAAAAAATAATTAATTTTTTGACACGATTGGCGAGCGCACAGTGGTAAAACATCAAATTTATTAGCTTTAATCTAAAACTTATCTATATTTTACATCTAAAGTCCCAGAATACGGGAAAAATAATACAAAAAATCCAATTTTGGCTCGGAGTTGCTAAAATCTGCTAATAGATGTATTTTAAATCATTTAGGAAATTCTTGAAAGTATAGATTGTAAAACTTTTGATTCGGAGTGTTGTGTCTGAAAAAATTTATGTGTCACCCAAAACGCAAAAAATCGCAAAAATTCTTTGTAATATCTAAAGACTAGAAGGATTGATGAAATAAATCCTATAGAAAAATCCTTGCGGTAACTTGGGGGTTATGTAGTTATTCGTTATTAAATAGAGGCTTACATTTATAAATTTATATATTAAATCTACGGGTAGATTGCAATGTATATTCAATAACAAGTGTGGAAATATAATGTCTTACCTGTCTCAGCAATGTCTATTTTCAAATAAAAGCAAAAATACTTTGCTCTGAATACACCTTGAATACAATAAATGACCATCGAATAAAGATAACCCCACTGTCGGTTATTAGACACTTGTGCGAACAGGAAAGATTCATTCGTTTACTATTTATTTATAAACACGATATAGCGGGAAATATTAGTATTAAGGGTCATGCCAACTAATAATAAAAAGGTGAAGCACTGGAAAACTTTTGACTTGACGTTTGTCCACCTAAATTGGTGATTTTGCCTACTGTGCGGCGTGATGAAGGTAATGATGGACTCACTTTGATATATATGGATAGATATATTATTATGACCTTAGAAAATTAAAGAAAAAATAACGACCATATAAAGTTTTCTAATGTTCCAAACAACTTTCTTAAGTTTGTAGATTCACCTAATTATGAACAGTATATAAATTTAAATAGATTATTTAGAAACAGTATCATCTTTTAACCATAATTTATTTATTCTTTATTATAACAATTTACGTTTCGGGGCTTATTATACGCCTCATCTTCAAAATTTTTGGTCATCGTTCAATATTGTCAAAATTCTTTAAATCCTTATTTATATTCAATAATGATAATTTTTTTTTCAACTTTTTAGCTATTAACTATTACAATATTATAATTTTCTGATATATCTATATTCTATTATAACATTCATTATTAGGCAAGGAGTAGACTGAGGTTTGAACCTTACTCCTTCTCCTCAACCTTTATACCTGAAACGTAAATTGTTATAATGAAGAATAAATAAATGATGGTTAAAATAAGCGAATGTTCCCAAATAATCTATTTAAACTTTCTTAAGGTTTTCTTTCATAAGAAATTTCTTCTGACAATTACAAACCAAATAAAAAAAAAAATAGTGACAAAGAAACTTGAAAAAGAAATATTACTTGGTCTAACCGTGGCACCGTGAGCAGGTAAAAGATGTATTAATTTTTATAGAAGATCAAAATGGTTCATATATAATTCTTTAAAAATATTTACAATAATGTGAAGTTTTCATTGAAATCGCCTGTAAAAAACGCTACGAACTATTTTACAACCCACTATATATTTCGTCGGGTCTCATCAATGTATATTCAATAAAATGGTGATACCTAACAAAGTATTGGAGGAAGGAAAATATTTCATCTGAAGATAATCACTGAGAAACAAACGTTTATAAAACCTTGTTTAGTGTAAGCCCATGATCTTGTAAAGTTAGGTGAATGTAAACTAAATACGTGAAAACTAGCAAACTAATGATGAGAACTGTACAAGCCATCCAAATAAATACTGATAAAATAAAACGAATGGTTAATAACAAGTGGCGGTTTAGCTGATATACTGGCTGTGTGCCAAACAAGTGTTTTTCACAACCCAACAGATGCTACAATGAAAAACTTCGCGGGTCAAGTTTTATAGTTGCGTTGACTGATATTTCATTTTAACTTTTATGCGATACGTGGCGTTTAACAGCTATAAGCTTCGGGGTTAAAGTCATTTTTTAGTACGCTCGATTATAGACGTTAAAATGAAAAGGAAAACCATGTCTATGACAATGCTATTTCCAGGCATTTTGTGAAACGGAATATTGAGAATGTAACATGTATGATAGTTATTGTTTTACCTTGTGTTTCTATTTAAAAAAATATCAGTTTGTACATTTATTTTTGTTTATTTGTTTGTTTATTTATTTAAAGCTTAAAAACTCGGGAAGCCCGTGGCTGAGTTGCTAGCGCGCTAGTCTCTCATGCTATAGTTGTGAGTTCGGATCCCAGTCCCGGCGGGGCTTCTATAAGGACGTAATTAAATGGGGATTCACTCCACAGCCTCTCCCCCGGGTATGTGGGACCCGTCAGCCAAATGTTGGCCACTCACAAAATTAGGGAGTGATGACCCTACATAACATTAATCGAGAAACGAGAGTGTAATCTCCTAGGAGATTACACCGCGGGGCCCAGGGCCTACACGTCCTATCGCGCTACTGGAAGAAGAATATAGACGTACAATATACCGATGGAAAGAGAAAGATTTTAGAAAAAATATTATCAGATACACAAAGTTGTAAAAAGTAATCTATATAGACATGGAAAATAAATTTATTACTGATTAACAATTTAATATAGTTCTATATTTAATCTAAATCATTTGTTTCCAATGAAAATGAATACACGTTATATTGAAACCAACTTTTTTTTTTTTTTAATTTTTTTTTTATTGAAATTTACAACTGTATACTACAATACATCAAGTAAATATGTGGATAAAGATATAAACATGAAATACGTGAAGAGAAACCGCCAATGGCAGCACTCTAGTAATCAATCTAAACAAGAAGGTCTCGAGGCCATCTTCTCTTCAGACGCCTCGGTGGGTTATCAGGGATTGTAGAGGAAGCAAGGATTGAAACTAGTGGATTAGAGTGGGAATGGAGTTTGTCATGGAAGGAATGATACCTGGCACAGGCCAAATCGGCTACATACGGAACTTGGAGGTCTTTATGAATGATTTTGTTTGTAACAAAGTAAGGAGCGTTGAGGATTTTACGAAGGATTTTGGATTGTAAGGATTGGATACGGGAAGAATTGGATGGTTTAGTAGAGCCCCATAGCTCAACTCCGTAGGTCCAGATAGGCCTTATGATTGTCATGTAAATGAGTCTTTTGTAGTTAAGTGAAAGGTTAGAGCGTCTGTCTAGTAAGTGTTGGAGTAGCCGAAAACGTCGAGCAGTTTCTTGTCTTTTCAGTCTTGTATGCATATTCCATGTAAGGCGTTTGTCAAGCAGGAGTCCTAAATAGCGGATCTGTTCAAGCGGGACAAGCGGAATATCATTAAAGGAAACTGTAGGGCAGGATGTCATTGGTTTTCGACGAAGGGTAAAGGTAATTTGATGGGATTTATTGGAATTGATTTTAATTCTCCAATTCTGACACCATACCACAAGGTCTCTGATGTGGGATTGGAGAGTTTGAGAGGCGATACTAGGATCATTATGAACTGATAGCACGCATGTGTCATCGGCATAGGTAGAAAGGAATGTGTTAGGATGGGTTGGGATATCAGCTGTATAAACTGTGTAAAGGATGGTTCCCAGAATGCTGCCCTGAGGAACACCAGCAGACTGGGTAAAAAGAGATGAATAGGAGCGATCTTGGTTTATTTTGAAGGATCTGTCGGAGAGGTAGGACTGGATGATTAGAAAGTATGTTGGAGGAAGGAATTTACGGAGTTTATACAGCAGTCCTGGGTGCCAGACGTGATCGAAGGCCTGTTCTACGTCGAGAAAGGCTCCCGTGCAGTAAAATCCACGCTCCAATGCGGACGAGACCACATCCACCACACGGTGACATTGCTGGATGGTGGAGTGGGAAGTACGGAATCCAAACTGGTGGTCTGGGATTATGTGATATGATTCTAGGATAGGGTATAGTCTTTTTAGGAGGAGTCTTTCTAGGATTTTACCCATGATGGGTAAAAGAGAAATAGGACGGTAAGAAGAAGGGAGCTCCAGTGGCTTTTTGGGTTTGGGGATCATTTTAACTATAGCTAATTTCCAGGATTGAGGAAAGTATGTAGTGCGGAGTACGGAATTGTAAATATATGTTAGGAATAGAATGGCTTTTCTAGGAAGTTGCTTAAGGATTTGGCAGTGATTAAATCGTGTCCGGGAGCTTTCCTGGAAGGTAATTTGTGGATTAAGTTTAAAATTTCTGAGGGATGAAATGCCTTAGGAGGAAGGGCCAACTGGAGTGGGATATCCAGTTCTGCTTCAACGAATTCCAGGTGATGCGGATTAAATATTTTAAAAAGATGCTGAGCGAATGTTTGGGATTTCTCTTCATCAGATCGTGTCCAGGATTGAGATTCATTAAGGAGAGGATGGTTAAAATCTTTGAAGTTTAGTAGTTTCTTAGTAGTAGTCCATAGTGATCTGTCAGTAGTAGTGAGTTTTTCAGTCATGTTCAGCAAGTTTTGAATTTTGAATTGTCATATTTCCGATTTTAGTTTGTTAGTCAATTTAGTGTAATATGTTTTGTCTGCTGGATACCTAGTCCTATGCCACTTCGATCTTGCTCTACGTTTTTCCCTTAATAAGATGCGAATGTGCTGTGGCAGGTTAGTTTGTTGTGGGTTGTTAATGTTAGTGTTGTTGTTTGTACTGTTGTCAAATATACTGTTGCTTATTGATTCTGTAAGTTTTCCTACGGCACTGTCAATATCTATTTTAGTCTTCAGTGGAATTGTCAAGTCCAATTTCAAAGATTAGTTTAGGAGAGGTTGGCGTAGGAACAAATCTCGAATGTAAGGAAAGGAAACCAACTTAAAATATTTTTCAAATTGAAGTATATTTAATAGTTTTTGAATCGATTTTAACCGTCGAGATAATTTGTGTGTTGCCCGCACCACAGTTTTTATGACTATGAACATATCCGTGATCTATTATTTTTCTCCTCAGAGAGAATTATTACAGTCATATATTTGTATGACGAAATATAGCATAATTAGTTCTATCAATGGATCTCGATAAGTAGATTATTGTAACAATAAGCTATAATTGGTTTTAGACTCTAAACAAGACAGACTCTGCTCAACCTGCCGTTCTAAATCTTTAAGCAGATTTCGCGGGAGAGTGAAGCTGATGCTTCAAAGAGGATTCCGGCGGCGATCCAAGGAAGCCATTGTCTACAGCCTCTTCATCAATAACCAATCTCTTTAACTTGAAAATTATCTAATAGTCTGCGGAATCAGACAGGTTCCTTTCCACTAATTGGGTTTATATTTTCAATAATAAACTTAATATCTCTCCTTAATAAGAATACAATAAACTCAAGTTTATGCTTGGGCATGATTCAGTAATGCCCTGATGATGACTCACAAGCTTGAGCCGAAAAGTTAAAAATTAAAAATATTTAGAAAAAGACTGACTCCTGATTATTCCATCTATAATGCAATAGATCATTGATTTACCTATCTTTATTATATCGCTTTTGTCAGTGGAAGGTAGAGAAAGAGAGGATATATTTGTATTATATTAAAGGACAGTAGGTAAAGAAAAAAAAAAAACGTGTCTTTAATTTCCAAAATATAATATTATTTTTTGTATAATTAGCATTTTTTTAATATGCTATTATATTTAATTTTGGTAACATTTCTTTTATTGAATGATGAAATTTTCATCACCACTACTGTATTTCGTTTTTAGCTTATTAGTCGTGAAACCAAAAGCACTTCTAGAGTTTGGTTGTTAGAGGTATAGTGTGGCTAAATTTTAATTTTCTTTATTGACTACAAACCTCACGCGGATCTCATTGCCACATATAGGGAGCGTCAAACGGGTGGCGGATATGGGAAAGGGAAGTGGAAATTTCTCGGAAGTTCCTCCCGGCTAAGTCCGATGGACTCGCTGACCAACAATGAGCCAGCCTGGAGGGTCGAACGTTCAGTTGCTAAATTACTTAGCTCGCGGCTTCTGTCTAAAACTTAAAGGTTAGAATTTATAAAAATACTATTCTTCCGACGGTTCTTTACGGATGTGAAACGTGGCTGCTTACTTTGAAGGAGGGCTTAAGGTTTCGAAATAAGGTACTGCGTAAAATATTTGGTACGAAGAGAAATGAGGGCACTGGGGAGTTTAGAAAGTTGCACAACGTGGAATTGCGGATTTTGTACCTTGTGAATATAATTGAGTTGATAGCATCGCGGAGACTCAAGTGGGCGCGTAAAGTTGTTGGGCTCGGTGAGGAACGGATTCCAAGAAAGTTGGTATTCGCTGAACCGACTGATAGGCGTCCGAAAGGTTTGCCGAAGCGTCGATGGGAGGATTGCATTAAGGCTGATCTTGGGGGCTTGGGCTTGACCGGCGAACATTGGACGAGTCTGTGCAGGCGAAGTTTGGTGGTATCGGCATCGAACCTTCGGGTTCAGTAAGCCTATTATTATTATAGCTCACGAGGCCACCTTCTTTTCAATCGTCTCGGAGGGTTATCACGGATATCTAAAGAAGATAAATTACGGACAAGAGGGTTTATGAGGACAGAGTGTTTAGAATGAAAAGAGGTGTATCTATCATGGGCCATTTCTGCAACTAATGGGATGATGAGGTCCATTATGGAGGAGTTTATTTGTGACAAAATAAGAGTCATTCGATTTGAAGGATTTTCAATTTGATAATAAAAATTGTTTCAATGTAGTGACAATGATAACATTTAAAATAAAATGGATTTTGATAATAAAATTTTTTTGAATGTAGTGACAATGATAACATTTAAAATAAAACAGAAAATATACCAACACACTTAAATATTATAGATACAAATAATGATAATATGATAAACAATATGATGATGATGACCATAAAAACAAAAATTTAGACTTTAATATATAAGTAAAAAATGTATTTATATATAATAAGAACGGATTCCGGGAAAGTTGGTATTCGCTGATCCGACTGGTAGGCGTCCGAAAGGTAGGCCGAGGCGTCGATGGGTGGATTGCGTTAAAGCTGATCTCGGGGGCTTGGGCTTAAACGGCGAACATTGGACGAGTCTTTGTAGGCGGAATTTGGTGGTATCGGCATCGAACCTTCGGGTTCGGAAAGCCTATTATTATTATTACTAAATGTCGTAGATAATAATAAAATCGATTATTTAATAAAACACATGTTTATATTGAAACTCAATTCAGTTAATCATTTAACAGCATTTTAAAATTATTATATTGATTTTAATAGCGGGTAAGTGAAAGTAGTGTGTTGCGTGCCAGATTCTTAAAATACACTTTAGCTTACGAAGGAGATTCAATTTTTTTTTCAATGAACATGGTGAGAAGCTGAAGAAGTGAACCTAAAAATCAGTTTTCACATATTTATTGACAAATCTAAAGGTGTAGGGAGCTTACAAAATAACAACTTTTTTCAGATTTGGTCTACTAGAACATATTTTTTGTCCTCTCAATTAAGATTTACTCACTTTCATTTTTAATTATTTCATAGTTGAAGATTATTTTTCCCATGTCGTTAAGTTTCCGGTAGTCCTTAATGCAGCGTTTAGAAATGATTGTACAGCCTTTGTGTGGAACTTGAAATTGTGGTGCATTATTCAATAGTAGCGGGCCAACAATAGTTTTCTAGATGAAACCCTTTAAAGTTAGAGGTAAACCTCCGGAAGCGAGCAAATGACTAAGGCGGTAGGTTTTTAACTCGATTACGAAAGTGAAGTGAAAACTTTTAAGTGGCGGATGTAATTCCGAGATAAAGGATATTCTTAGAAAGTTTATTTTCGTTGTTGTTCGTTTTAAATAATGGTTCTCTAAGTTGTTTCAACGCCATTAATTTGAGAATTTTCTTCTGATTATGAAACATTAAGTTGCGTTCTTTTGGATTTTGGTTTCGACTCGATTTCTAATCTCTCCTAGCATAGCCTGCCTGTGAGCCTATTATATTTTATTGATGGCAGATATAAGCCTTTTACTTCCAGGATAATATTAAAATATAATAAAACTAATATTATTGTAATGATAAACAAAATCTGGTGCGCGCAACACACGACTTTCACTTACCTCAGTTTTTAGAATCGATTAAAGAATTTTTGAATACAGTAAGAGATAAAAATGAGTGAAACCATTAAATAACTAGTTAAATGGAATTTCTATAGAAACATGTGTTTTCTTAAAAAATCTATTATTTATTTATATAAATGCATCTACACTGGGGAGGAGGGGTACATATATGAAGGAATAGTAGAGGGGAAGGAGGAAAGGTGGCAGAGATCAAATGAAGGGACATATGGATCACTTAGTACCCATAATGTCCAAGTACTTCCTGTAGGTAAGTTGTTTGAAGTAGGGGTTCAGGTATGTGTACAGGTGTCTTAGGCAAAAGTGCCTTCGGAGGTAGAGGGAGGCATCCTTTGTAAGAGGAGATAATATAATTATTAATCATAACAATTAATAATATATTGAGGAGCAAATCTCATTCTATAACTATCGATATAGCGAGTATAATCAAAATCGTTGGAACCGTTTTCGAGAAAATCGGAAAAAGGTTCAAAATGAATGGTATAAAGTGGCTCTTCTGGTAAGGTCAGTTTGATGAAAACGATTTTGTGACGTCTCGGGCGTTTATTTGTCTTAAATATGAAATTTCAGTTTCATAGGACTTACCGTTTCCGCCCGGGAGTTACCACACACACACTCACAGACCTTTTTGCGGGACTTGGTTATTTGGACTCAGAGGACCCTAAAATGTGTATTTTCGTTGAAAACTGGAATTCGAAAATTTTCACGATCGCAATACTTTCCCTTACTAAATATAGTAAGTGAAAGTAAAAATAAGCAGTCCTAAATAACTATGACGAAATATGTGATTAGTTGCAGAAATGGCGGCGATCTTGATGATATTAATATTTCAGGTCATACTTTTGAACACTTAGGGAAATTCAAGTATTTAGGTTCAATGATAGCAAGAAAAAATGAAATCCAGGAAGAAATTAAGTCCCGGTTAAAGGTGGGAAATGCGTGTTATTATTCAGTTGCTATATTACTTAGCTCGCGGCTTCTGTCTAAAAACTTAAAGGTTAGAATTTATAAAAATACTATTCTTCCGACGGTTCTTTATGGATGTGAAACGTGGCCGCTTACTTTGAAGGAGGGCCTAAGGTTTTCGAAAATAAGGTACTGCGTAAAATATTTGGTACGAAGAGAAATGAGGGCACTGGGGAGTTTAGAAGGTTGCACAACGAGGAATTGCGGATTTTGTACCCTGTGAATATAATTGAGTTGATAGCATCGCGGAGACTCAAATGGGCGCGTAAAGTTGTTGGGCTCGGTGAGGAACGGATTCCAAGAAAGTTGGTATTCGCTGAACCGACTAGTAGGCGTCCGAAAGGTTGGCCGAAGCGTCGATGGGAGGATTGCATTAAGGCTGATCTTAGGGGCTTGGGCTTGACCGGCGAACATTGGACGAGTCTGTGCAGGCGAAGTTTGGTGGTATCGGCATCGAATCTTCGGGTTCGGTAAGCCTATTATTATTATTTATTAAATAACTATAAGGGGGAGCCCGTGGCTGAATGGATAGCGCGCTAGTCTCTCATGCTACAGATTGTGAGTTCAAATCCCAGTCCCGGCGGGGCTTTTATAAGGTTATAAAAAAATGTGGATTCAGTCACAACCTCTCCCCCGGGTATGTGAGACCCGTCAGCCAAAGGGTGGCCACTCACATAATTAGTCGTTGGGAGTGATAACCCTACACTAAAAATTGCATCGTGAAACGTGAGTGTAAACTCCCAGGAGCTTACACCGCGAGGCCCAGAGCCTACACGGTCTGCCGCGTCACTGGAAAAAAAATAATTTTAAGATATAAGAACTATATATATGAGAAGACGATGAAGTGGCTAAGAAGTTGCTCTTAGAGTGAAGTCCCATCATCGCCCAGAAGAAGTGACACTAACTCCAATATCCGGCCTACCTTTGTAGGTTCAGCTTTGTGTTTATTTTAATGATCGGGTCGTGGCTACCTGGAGTAAAGAAAAATATTTTGCCCGCGATTGTGTACTTTTAACAGTTTGGTGTTCTAATTCGGATTCTCATAGTTCGTAATTACTTTATTCAATTCAACGGTTAGAAATGATGCAAGTTATTGGACAATGGTTTATTGACTCCAAATAACTATATTTGGAAATGACTGTTTATAAGGCTCATTTTAGATTAAATATTAATTAATTAATTAATTAATATGAAAATAAAATAAAAATTATATGTATTGATTCGGACAAGCAGATTTTTTGTATTTGTTATTCTTGGCTTGTTGATCGTGGTGTCTTGATCTCTTAAACCTTTTCGATTTTTTCTTTAATAATAACCGAGTTTTGGTGGAACTACATTGATTATAATTTGTGACTTCAATGTATCCATCAAATTTGTTTTCTGTTTATCGCGGTTTTCTGATTCTAAAAGTTTGTACATACTTTTCCAGTTATGGGCTACTAGGTAAATTTACCAGTACATATATACTAGGTAAATTTTCAATTTGTTTCTTTTGTTGTTTATAATAAATAACTTTGTACAGATTCCAAAACTCTATAGAATGTCTTTCGATTCGTAAATAACGGGATTAGCAAGCGTACATATAGGCAAGATTTAATTTTTTTTTTAATAATTATTCGCGGTTTTTTAGTTAAAAACCACTAATAAGGTTTTATTCTTTAAAAATTATGGATTTTTTTTTAGCCGTGTACTGATTCTATAAAACTTCACACATTTTTCTCTATCTTTTTTTTATTATTAGTTATTCTGATTCTACGCATCTTGAAACGTAAGACCTCCTATTTTAAGAAGAGGTAATTAATTTTTTTTTTTTTTTTTTGGTCGATTATAAACGTTCATTATTGAAAATAACAAACCAAAAGATGAACACTGTTATAAATCAAGCTTTATTTATACATGAAATGTATAGTAAGGAAAAGAATTGCGATCTTGAAAATTTTCGAATTAAAATTTTCAACGGAACTACGCGTTTCAGAGTGTTAAAGTGCCTGTGTGGTGAGTCCCGCACTAAACTGAAATTTCATATTCAATATAACTATAATCCCGAGATGTTACAGCAACTGTTTCATCAATTCGGCGAACCAGAAGTGTTACTTTATATCATGCATTTTGTTTTCTCAAAAACGGCTATACCGATTTTGATTAAACTCGCTATATGTTTGTATAATCATATAGTTTTCATTCTGATTGAAATAGCCTGAAAGGGATTTAATGCCGATATTTTAAATTTTCTGTTTCTAATTTACCTTTAGTTTTGTACATTCGAAAAAGGTAGAATTGAAAAAAAAAACTCAGGCCAACATATCACTTGAACAAATTCTAAATACACAAGGAGAAAAAAGTAAAAAATATGTATTTTATTTGATTTTTGTGTTTTCGAATATGAGAGCTTTCATAAAGACTTAGTTTATACCGTTGGAAAGCTAAAGATTTTATAAAAAAATATTATTTTGTGCACATCACTTAGCTTCCGCTGGCTCTCACCAGTGATGCGGCTGAGAGGGAGGCGCTGGGATCCTTTTGACTCTGCTTGTCCTTCCACAAGTGGGGGGACAAGCCCCGTCCGGGGGGTTCCCGAGCTGATTGTAAATATTGTACATAGGTATGAATGTGACATGTTTTGTTTATTTATTTGTTAACTTCATTTATTTGTATTTATTTTGTCTATAAATTTTGTTATTGTATACGTTTATTTATTTTGATTTTATTTTATGTAATTTGACTTTCCTTTTGTTTATATTGTAAATATTGTATGAATGAGATCCTGTAGCACTATTATTATTGTCTATTATGACAAATTGTAATATATACGAATAAAAAAAAAAAAAAAAAAAAAAAAAAAAAATTTTGTGCACAAAAATGTAAAATTTAACGGAGAGTGATACAGAGAAGTAATAAAACAAACTGATTGTCGCAGATAATAATATAAAAGATGATGTAATAAAAACAGATGTTTCTATTGAAAGTCAGGGTAATTAATTCTTTACGAATTGATTTTAATCTCGAACCGTATTTAAAAAATCTGTTGCGGGCAACACGCGACTTTAACTTACCTCCATTTTTAAAATCAATGAAAGGATTTTCTAATACAGTAAGAGATTAAAATACGTGAAACCAATAAAGAAATAATTAAATTGAATTTATATAGAAACATGTGTTTTATTAACAAATCTATTATATTATTATTTAAAATAATCAGATTTATTGGCTTTTCATCACTCTTTATTAACTTTCACAAGTTTGTTCATTAGATAATATTTATTCTAAAAGCTTTAGCTTTCCAACGGTATATTATAGGTGTATATTACTGTTGCTATTTTCAAAATAAAAAATTGAATTAAAAAATATGTTTGCACTTTTCAGCTTTAGTTGTTTATCAAATTCGCTGAACTTTGATATTTAGCCGTCCTTCATCAGTGCTATTAAGATGATATGGTGAATCGTTTGGAACGTACAAAATAAAAGGTAGTTTAGAGGAAGAAAATTAAAAATATCGGTATTTAAGCCTTGTCAGACTATTTTAATCAGAATTAAACTTAACGTGATATTAAAGCCCATTAAATTTTACATCGATATAGCGAGTTTAACCAAAATCGTCAGAGCCGTTTTTGTGAAAATCGTAAAAAGGTGCTTAACGCATGGTATAACGTGGATCTTCTGGTAAGCTCATTTTGATGAAAAAGGTTTTGTAACGTCTCGGGCGCATATTTGTCTTAAATATGAAATTCCAGTTTCACAGGACTTACCGTTTCCGCCCGGGAGTTACCACACGCATACAGACCTTTTTGCATGACTTGGTTATTTGGACTCAGGGGACCCTAAAACGTGTATTTCCGTTGAAAACTGGAATTCGAAAATTTTCACGATCGCAATACTTTCCCTTACTATATATAGTAAGTAAAAGTAAAATGCTGAAAATTATTACAAAATGGTTTATAACTTCTAAATAACTATATTTGTTGTGGTATTGGCTAGATTCTCCACTCACGTGCTGTATGCTTGAGGATTTTATATAGGTATGTGTGACTTTTGTACAGATTCTTATTGATTCTTTTTCTTATATATGTATATTGTATTATTGTTCTATAAATGTATTGTTTTTTACATATTTTATGAATTTAGTATAAATGTTGTCCCTAAAACGTGTATTTCCGTTAATAGTAAGTGAAAGTAAAATTCCTAAATTGATTTGTAACATCGTAGTTAAGTTAAATTCGTTTGTTGTGCGCACCAGATTTTTTACTTTTAAAGTTAGGTATATTTTTTTTTTTTAATGATTACAAAGGCTCATTATAGAAAATAATAAACCAAATGATGAAAACTGTTATAAGTCAGTTTTGTAAAAATTATTTTCATCTATCTTTTATGTAACTTAGATTTCGTATTGTGGAGAATTAATTAGATTTGTAAAAAGAAGAGGTTAACAATCGATGAGAGCAGGAGTTTGAAAGAGGAGACAGAAACGAATAAATAAGCCTTGAAAGGAGAAGGTAATGTCGAGTAGAATGTAGCGTAGCGCCTGGCTCTAACTTTTGTTCTGGCCGGAGGCAGGGGGTTCAATTCAATTCAGTCTACGCCCGCTTCTTAAAATATGAAACATTATCATTGTTTTCAAAAAGCCATTCAAAACCAACTTTTTTATGCGTTTTTTAAATTAATTTTTTCTGAATCCAACCTAACTTTGTTACATTTATTTATCGATTTTTTTTATTATTTATTTATTTGAATTTACAACTGTATAATTGAATACAACGAGTAAATTTGAATAAAATATAAAAATACATGAAACACATGTAGAGAAGCTTCCCAATGGAAGCACTCTAAAAATATTCTAAACTAGAAGGTCTCGGGGCCATCTCCTTTTGAGACGCTGAGGAGTATTTTCGGGAATAAAGGTTGAAACTAAAGGATTAGGGTGGGAGTGGGTTTCGACATGAAAGGAATGAAATCTCGATTGGGCCGAATCAGCAACATACGAAATGTTAAGGTCTTTATGGATGAGGTTATTCGTGACAAAGTAAGAAGCGTTAAGGATTTTACGAAGGATTTCGGACTCTAGGGATTGGATATAGGAAGAATTCGATGGTTTAGTAGAGCACCAAATCTCTACTCTGTAAGTCCATATCGGCCTTCTGATAGTCATGTATGTGATAATGTGATAACACTAAGCCCTATATTTATTTATTGTAAAAAACATATGCTTTTATTACTTAGCAATGTTTAACCTCAACGAGGGAATAAAGCGTTGTTATTGTTGTTGAATATTGTGTTATGAGTTTATTACATATTGGAGACAACTGGAGAGACTCCAGCTAAGCGGATGTTAGGGAGAGAAATCCGAAGCAGAATGGATGCCCTGATAGATGAAGGAACGCCAAGAGTTGAAGAAAAGAAAGTGAGGAAGATGGAGTTCCGGAGAGAAGAAGAAGTATACGTTCAGGACTACAGGGAGTCGCCATCAGGAAAGGGAACCAAGTGGATTCGAGCTGTGGTTACAGGAAGGCTTAGAGAATGGCTTTACCTGTTGAGGCCTGAAGGCAGCGAGCTTACCTGGAAGAGGCACGTGGACCAAATGCTGAAAACATTTGGTACAGTCAGCGAGGAAGATGAAGACGAGGGTGAAGGCTTAAGGGGGGCGATGTGATAACCCTAAGGACTGTATTTATTTATTGTAAAAAACATATGTTTTTGTTAGTTAGTAATATATAACCTCAACGAGGGAATAAAGCGTTGTTATTGTTGTTGAATATTGTGTTTAAGAGTTTATTACAATGTAGATGGGTCTTTTGTAGTTGAGTGGAAGGTTAGTCCAGCAAGTGTTGAAGTAACAGAAAGCGGCGAAGAGTTTCTTGTGGTTTTAGTCTAGTGTGCGGATTCCATGTTAGACCTTTGTCAAGTAGGAGTCTTAGGTAGTGGATGACCTATTTAACTGGGATAACTGCAATATTGTTAAAGGATACTCTAAGGCAGGATGTCATAGGTTTACGATGAAGGGTAAAAGTGATTTTGTGGAATTTATTGGCATTTATTTGCAGTTTTCAGTTCTGACACCATACCTCAAGGTCTCTGATGTGGGATTGAAGAGTTTGAGATGCAATAGTTGAATCAGTATTTAATGATAACACACAAGTGTCATCAGCATAAGTAAAAAAGAAAGTGTTAGGATAGAATGGGATATTAGCTTTATAAACTGTGAAAAGAATAGGTCTTATAATACTGGTTTGGGGAACACCAGCAATAATAATAATAGGCTTACCGAATCCGAAGGTTCGATACCGATATCACCAAACCTTGTCTGCACAGACTCGTCCTATGTTCGCCGGTCAAGCCCAAGCCCCCGAGATCAGCCTTAATGCCCTCCTCCCATCGACGCTTCGGCCTATCTTTCGGACGCCTACCAGTCGGTTCAGCGAATACCAACTTTCTCGGAATTCGTTCCTCACCGAGCCCAACAACTTTACGCGCCAATTTGAGTTTCCGCGATGCTATCAACTCAATTATATTCACAGGGTACAAACTCTGCAATTCCGCGTTGTGCAACCTTCTAAACTCCCCAGTGGCCTCATCTCTCTTCGGACCAAATATTTTACGCAGTACCTTATTTTCGAAAACCTTAAGCCGTTGTTCATCCTTCAAAGAAAGCGGCCACGTTTCACATCCGTGAAGAACCGTCGGAAGAATAATAGTTTTATAAATTCTAACCTTTAAATTTTTAGACAGAAGCCGCGAGCTAAGTAATTTAGCAACTGAATAATAACACGCATTTTCCACCTTTAATCGGGACGGCATAACAAAGGAATTTTTACTCTCATTAAAAAATCCTATATCACCTGTCAGCCTTACTTGTAATTGGCACATTCTGATGGTTTTGAACCCGCGACCTTTGGCACGGAAGGCTTTTATACTAACTACTACGCTATGGGTGACCCCACTTCAATTATATTTATATATTTAGAAATGATACAATCTTGGCAATAGGCATAAAGGCTATATAAGAAATTATTCATTCTATAGGCAAAAAAAAAAAATGCAAATTATAACAGAATGGTTTATTACTTCTAAATAACTATATCAGGGTATAACTGTTCATATAGTCGTTTAAAATTAATTAACTTACATGAAAACAATAAACAATTCAAAGGAAAACAGCCAATCACCATTGCCAATTTCAAAACGCTATTTCTCTGCTGGTTCTGTATTAATTTAAGTTATTACTTTTTTTCATTTTGTAGGTAATTTAATTCTCTACAAATTAGCATTGAGAACGAAAAATACTTTTTTTCTCTATCTTTAAAAATAGCTAAGTTATTGAATTAAATCACTTTTGTTCGGTCTCCATTTTGTAAACAACCAGCTCATATAAACGTCTAGGTGCTACTAGCATCATCGTTGGATGTCCTAATATTTTTGTGACAAATTAAAAAAAAAAAAAAAAAGAGAATCGTCACGGACATCGGTCAAACGGATTTTTTTTTTATTAGTTATTCGATTTCTACCCATCTTGAAAAGTAAACCCTTAAATTTTATCGGAGGGATGATTTTTTTTTTTTTTTTTTTTTTTTCGAAAGGTTCACTATTTAAAATAATAAACCTAAATATATAGAAATAAAAACAAATAAATAAATGAGGAACGAATGGAGAAATAAAATTAAACCCTGTCAGACTATTTAAATCAGAATGAAATATACATTCAACATAATGCTTAAGAACCCCATAACATAAAACATAAAAGCCCGTTAAATTTTTCATGGATATAGAGAGTTAAATCAAAAGCGGTTCGCCGATCTTGGTGATATTGATATACCGGGGCATAAGATTGAACACGTGGAGAAATTTGAGTATTTAGGTTCAATGACAACAGGGATTACTTGTAGCTGGGTGGTTAGTATAACAGCCTCCTATGCCAAAGGTCACGGGTTCAAACTTGCAAGTGGTCCTAGGATTTTTTAATGGGGGTAAAAAATCCTTAGTTATGCCGTTATTCGGAGAAGACGTTAAAAGATGGTTCCGCGGCTGTGAGATGTCAGGTACTCGTTAAACATCCCTATCCTAATTAAACCTGAACAGGCAAAATTTAAGACTCCCACTGTCCGATTAGCCATAGTAGCATAAAGGTACGTTAAATAAATAAACAAATCAATGATAACAAAAAAAATGCAACAGGAGGTAATAAAGTCCCGGTTAAAGGGGATTATTGCGTGTTATTATTCAGCTGCTAAATTACTTGGCTCACGGCTTCTGTCTAAAAACTTAAAGTACAGAATTTATAGAACTATTATTCTTCCGACAGTACTTTACGGATGTGAAACGTGGCTGCTTACTTGCAAGGATAAGCAACGCCTTAAGGTTTTCGAAAATATGGTACTGCGTGAAATATTTGGTCCGAAGAGAGATGAGGCCACTGGGGAATTCCGAAGGTTGCACAAAGCGGAATAGCAGAGCTTACACCATGCGAGTATAATTGAGTTAATAGCATCGAAGATTTAAAGTGAAGAACCAATTCCGAGAAAGTTGGTATTCGCTGAACCGACTGGTATAGTGTACGATAGGTAAGCCGAAGCTTTGATGGGAGGATTGTGTCAAGTCTGATCTCGGGGACTTGAGCTTGACCGGCGATCATTGGTCGAATCTGTGTAGGCAGTATGTAGTGGCACCGGAATCGAGTCTTCAGCCTATTATTATTATTATTATATCACTTATACTCCATCGTGTCGTTGATGCACTGGTATTTTTGTGGCAGCTTTCAATAAAATTGGTCCAGTAGTACGGAAAAACGCCGCCGACGGCGTACGGCTTACTGCGTGCGGGTAACGCCGCACAGTGGGCTAATTCACTAATTTAGGTGGACAAAAGTCAAGTCAAAAGTTTGGAATTTTTCAGTGCTTCACCTTTTTATTATTAGTTGGCAAGACCATTAATACTAATATTTCCCACAATACCGTGTTTACAAATAAATAGTAAATGAATGAATCATTCTTGTTCACAAGTGCCTAATAACCATTATTAGGGATTATTTTTATTCGATTGTCATTTATTCTGTTTAAGGTGTATTTAGGGCAAAGTATTTTTGCTTTTAATTAACAATGGGCATTGCTAAGACAGGTAAGACATTATATTTCCAAACTCGTTGTTGAATATAAATTGCAATCTCACCTGTAGAGTTGATTTAGCAATTTGTAAATGTACGCCCTTATTCAATAACGAAAAACTATATAATAGCCCAGTAAAATAAGGAAATTTGTGGGAATTAATTCGGACAAAGCTGGAAATCGTTTTAATACCTTTTAATGGTCCTTAATACAAGTAATCTCAGTTTGCACCATTGCAGCTGGTGAGCTTAACTTTTGGCAGCCAAAAAACCTCGAAATTTTTGCACTTTTTTCAATTTTTCACCTATAACTCGAAAACGGTCACTCTTACAGAAAATATGTATCTTTTTAAAATGAAAGAACGTTAAATTTCCTATTAATAAGTACCCTTAGTTTTTAAACTTGGTTACCAACTTTCTTGAAAAACCCCATTCAGTCATTTTCAGACCTCTGTAACTTCTAAACCACTATCCAAATCGTAAAATGTTATAGAATAAAATTTGTAGAGCATCTAATTTCAATTGTAAAAGGCTCATTAAAATCTAAATTAGGTTGATACGATCATTCAAAAAATAGTTTTTTCGATTTTCTCTACACGCGTCGTAGCGCTTGTGGGAAGTAATTCATTATCATGTTTCATTGCACACATTCTGCAGTGCTTGTTGCCGTTTATTTACTAGAAATAATGGTATTTGCATCTTATGCATCTCTTTTTGCACTGTATTATGTTTGGTAGTTACCTACAATTAAATTCAGTGAAAGGTTAAATGTAAAATATTATCTTTACGTTAAACGCTTTTTCTTCTCTGGGAGGTTTGATGAATGGTGAATTTCCTGGGATGAGTTTTCCACTAAAGCGACAAGCGGTGGCATTTCGTCCATCTCCTCTCCCACCTCTAGATTCTCATCTTCGTCATAGTTTCCTTGGATCTGAGATGATAGGTCTGTCGCGAAGGGGGCGTTCGTACATGATTACCCTTACACCTGTAGCATATCGTTGAACATTTAAGTCCATGTTTACGACAGCTGCATCTACCCATGCAGCCCTCGTTACATTTACATGAAATTGTGTTCAGTACTTTAGGTGGGGCTGCATTTTTGGTAGTAGTTGTAGGGATCAGGCCTTGTGGGCTAAGTTTCCAGCCCCATGAGGTAGGTGGTTTGTCTATACCATACCAGTGCTGGATCTGGTGAAAAGTTATAAGAGAATGATGCTCAACGGCAGCATCGGTCGGGGGCAATGATGCCAGGTCAAATCCGGGTTTGGAGAGGTTGCTATGGAATAGCTGGCAGCGGAGGTCGTTTAGTGTTTCTGCAGCCTTTGAAGAATAGACTGACATCAAAAACTGTTTACCTGCAGCAATAACATCCAATTTAGAAGCATGATCATCAGAGAATACCGAAGCATAAGATTCTAAATGGATATTCTTCTGAATTGCATGAACAAACTTCAGTTTTCCTTGCCTATAAAATGAAGATGTGGTATCACGACCACTGAATGCGTGTAAAAATGGCAGATGCTGCTTTATAGTATCGCTATATTAGAACAGCTTTGGAGAATAAAAAGTGTTTTCTGATATTCCTTTTCCAGGTTTCATCATCACTACGTTTGATGAAGGACTATCATCACTTCGCCCTGTCAAAATCCCCAGGAGGCCTATGTCCTCGCCAACCATTATAACTCGTTCATGCTTCTGTTGAACCATTTTTAAGGCAGTTTCTACAATAAGGGTGTCTGCATCTTCGTACGCTTGCAAAAAACAGAATCCCTCTTTTCCCTCAGCAGTTGGCGTCATTTTTAAGAAATTGATCTGCATGGTTGTTACCATCGTGTCATCAACTTCCACTCTGGCTGCAGAAGCTTTCTGTTGGCGGCGCAATCGCTCTACACATTTGATGCTTTTTTCCTTAGGATCTTCTGGGTAGCCATCAAAAACTATAGTCGTCCCTAGTGAGGCAAAATATCTTTTTACATACTTTATATATTTTGTTATAATGGCAGAAAATTTTTCCTTTGATAGCCAGACTACTCGATGTAGAAGGAACCCTGCGTCGATTACAAATACTGATGTAGCCATGTTGTTTTCATTACTTTTTATAGGAACGAACAGATCATAAAACCCTGATTTGCGAGATTTTCTCATTCCTATTTCATCAAACATGGACAAAGGGTAAGGTGCCAATTCGTATGTAAAAAATTCCTTCAGTTGTTGATCTGATTTTTTGAGGAATGTAATTCTTTTAAAAATGGTTTCTGGGTTGACTGGAACATCTTCATTATGAATTGTGACTCGTGAAGTAAAACATGTGAGAGGTACACCATGGCAACTTGGAAAGGGGCCATGAGCTTCAAAGAATTCAACAAATTTTGCTACATCAGTATCATCCCTGTTTATTCTCAACAGCCTGGCGTCTGAGTGCTGTTCTGTTGAAGCAAAGGTTATGCCACAGAAATCTTCTAGAAGGAGGAAAATTTCCATAATAGTAGGCATAAATTCTATCTGTTTTGCAAGAACAGAATCAGTAATACCTCACCCAGAAATCCCACCTCTGCTCTTACTATTTTTCATAAGGACCTGTTCTATAGTCATATTAGTCCATATTCCGGACCAGCATTTTTCTGACCTTCGTATGGTGAAGAACCCTTCTTACACAAATATCCTATATTCATCACGTGGAAGTTTTGATTCAAGGTTCAACATGTCTTCTACATAGACCTGAGCGCTACGACGCGTGTAGAGAACAATCGAAAAACCTATTTCGTGAATGATCGTATCAACGTAATTTAGATTTTAATGAGCCTTTCACAATTGAAATTAGATGCTCTACAACTTTTATTCTATAACATTTTACGATTTAGATAGTGGTTTAGAAGTTACAGAGGTCTGAAAATGACTGAATGGGTTTTTTCAAGAAAGATGGTAAAATTTGCCTATTTTCAACAAAGGATTGTTGCCATACCATTAAACCAAATTCAGTAACTAAGGGTACTTATTAATAGGAAATTTAACGTTCTTTCATTTTAGGAAGAAACATATTTTTTGTAAGAGTGACCGTTTTCGAGTTATAGATGAAAAGTTAAAAAAAGTGCAAAAATTTCGAGGTTTTTCGGCTGCCAAAAGTTAAGCTCACCAGGTGCAATGGTGCAAACTGAGATTACTTGTATTTAGGACCATTAAAAGTTATTAAAATGATTTCCAGCTTTGTCCGAATTAATTCCCACAAATCGTCAAATTCGGCCTTATTTTACTGGGCTATAACCCCCAAGTTACCCCAAGGATTCGTTTGTAGGATTTGTTTTACCAATCCTTCTAGTCTTTAGATATTACAAAGAATCTTCGCGACTTTTTGCGTTTTGAGTGATACATCATTTTTCTCAGACACAACACTACGAATAAAAAATTTTACAATATATGATTTCAGGAATTTCCTAAACCATATAAAGTACATCTATTAGAAGATTTTAGCAAATCCGAGTCATAATTAGATTTTTTGTATTGTTTTTCCCGTATTCTGGGACTTCAAACGTAAAATATAGGGAGTTTTAGATTTTAGCAAATAAATTTGATGATTGACCACGGTGCGCTCGCTAATCGTGTCAAAAAATTAATTAGTTTTTATAATTGTTTTCTGTAATCTGGGACCCCAAAGGTTAAATATAGACAAGTTTCAGAATTTTGTCCATCTAAATCGGTCATATTGCCCACTGTGCGCCGGACAAACGGATTTTTGCAACGTAAGTCCTCACATTTTAAGGGGGGAGGATAGTTGTTTTTGGTCGATTAGAAAGGTTCCGAAGGGAGGGTAGAGAATATTTTAGTCTGGACCTGGGGAGTTTAAAATTAGCGCACAATCCAATTCTACTTAAAACATCCGGATAACAGTCCGTTATGTCAGGAAATTTATAAATAAATTTAACGAGTACATTTTCTCGATTGTTTTCCGGGATCTGAATGTATTTCCAGGTAGAGCAAGATATAAAAAGAATGGCAAAATTAAAAAAACAACAAAAGAAACGATTATTTTGCCTTCTAGCTACCCCGAAATGTGAAACCTCAAATTCTGCGTGGGATGAGATTAATTTTAACCGTTGATTATTGTAACCGATATCCGGGAAGCTGAAAGGGAAAAGATGAAAGCTTGGTCAGTCCCAACATTTTATCCTCATTGAAATTCATTCGCTCAAAGTAATTATTTTAATTGCACTTTTTGTAATATAATGGAATGAATGAAATGAAAAAACTTCTTTATTATCCTGGGACTAAAGTCCCTTAAGAATAAAATAAAATACATAATTGATGACCGGAACAGTGTGGTCATGGCTTAGAAAAACAAAATACTAAACTTTTTTTTTTTTTTTCCAACAACAACAATTTTTATTGAGTAAAATTACAATCTGTCCCAATTTGGACATTAATAGTAGTGCTGAAATATATCATACATACTACATTCATACAATATTTACACAGCAGAAAATTACAATAAAATATATACACAATAATGAATCAATACAATAAAGTCAATAATTCACTTATACCTATATACACATACACACACTCATATGTACATCACATTGAGTGGAGAATCTAGCCAGTGCTAGAACTCCAATATATTTACAACAGGTCGCGGGGCCACTGCCGTTTCAACCTTCTAGGTGGGTTGTTTGGATGAGTGGAGCTGGATAGGGATTGAGCTAGAGGATTAGGATGATGAAATAGGTTCTGGTGGAATTTGGAAAATTTGGATGGAATTAGGTCTGAAATAAATGGAACATTAAGGTCGTGGTGCAAGGTATAGTTGGTGACATAATAAGGAGCATTTACTATTGTACGGAGGACTTTGGATTGAAAGGATTGAATGCGTTTGATGTTAGTACGTTTAGCTGTCCCCCACAGTTCAAGTCCGCAGGTCCAAATGGGCTTCAGTATTGTCTTGTATATTAATAATTTGTTGTCAACTGTAAGTTCAGATTTTCTGTTGAGTAGTCGGTATAAACTGTCCGAATCGTCGGTTGAGTTCTTGTCTTTTAAGTCTTGTATGTGGGTTCCAAGTCAATCTTTTGTCTAACAGTAAGCCAAGATACCGGACTGTATCTGAGAGAGGAATTGGTAATGAGTTGAAATAAACTGGCGGACAGGAGTTTCGTCGAAGAGTGAAGGTTACGTGTTTGCATTTGGCTTCGTTCACCTTTATGCGCCAAGCAATACACCAGTCTTCGATAAGAGAAAGGTGTCTTTGCAGGTTTAAGGATGCTGTTTCAGGATTGGAACTGGATGATAAGATGGCGGAAAATACTAAACTAAAAAATAATTAAGGTAGTAATATATGTACATCTTTACAAGTCAGACTTTCGGAATAAGAAAAACAAAAAAAAAAAAAAAAATAGCTGGTTTATCAGCGATAATTTGAGTAATACAAACACACACACAAAAAAAATAATAATAATAATTGGTATTTATAGCATCTGCAGTTTGAAGTTATTGTCTGTTTGACTGGGTAAGGAGGAGGTGGTTGAAAAGTAGCGATTTGAAGGAGGAAGCAGTACTTACATGACGGATCTCAGGAGGAATAGAATTCCAAAGAGTGGTTGCTTTGGCTAGAAAGGACTTGTCAAAGGCAGCAGTACGGTGAGGAGGAGGGTAGAGGTCAGAAAGACGGGATCTAGTAGAACGGGACTGAATTGATGATTTAAATTGAAGGGATTGGAAGATGTAGCTGGGACGATGAGTTCTGATAACCTGTCAGAGGAAGGAGGCTAGGAAATACTGGCATCTGTAACGAGGATAAAGCCACCTTAACTCGGTGTAATACTGGGTTATATGCGTGTCTCTGGTGATCCCGAATACAAACCGTATTGCACAGTTCATAATACGCTTAAGTTTTGCTTCGAGCTCACCTGAAAGTCCGCTGTACACCTCGCATCCGTAGTCAAAGTGGGGAAAGACAAGGGAAGAAACAAGGAGTTTACGAATATTGAATGGTAGGAGGTGATGGAGGCGACGGAATTGCTTTAGGGTTGTTATGGTTTGGCGGGATATTTGGGAGATGTGGGGTTTCCAAGAGAGAGTTTGATCAAGAGTAATACCTAAGTTCTTGACAGATGAATGAAAAGAGATAGGAGTATTGTTTAGGAAAAGGCTGGGGAACTGGGAAAGGATTTAAGGAGAGCAGGTGATGCTATCAGAATGGCTTTTGTTTTTTCAGCGCTTAGCAGGAGTTTGTTGCTGTTTGACCAAGAACTTATATTATTTATGTCCTCCTGAAGTTTAGAGATAGCATCAGGAAATTCATTTGGGGTAAAGGAAATATAAATCTGAATATCGTCGGCATAGAGGTGGTATTGGGAGTGCTTGATGGAGAACGGAAGATCATTTATGAATATGGAGAAAAGGGTAGGAGATAACGAGGAACCTTGGGGTACACCTTTTGTTAGTGGCAGTGATTCGGAGCGGGGTTTATTGGGAACTACAACATACTGGGAACGGCCGGTGAGGAATGATTGAAACCATTGAAGAGCGCCTCCGTTTAAATAATTTATAATCCGTTTAAATAATTAATTTAAAATAATGTGTTTTTCAAATTCATGACAATATCTATTCAAATTAATGAGGTTTTATTATTATTATTAACTTTTCTTTTTTAATTTTTTCGGAAGTTTTTCTTAATATAAACATTTAAAAGAGTACACATTGCCTTCCATTTCTCACTTAATCACTTTATTTCATAAGTTTTTCATATTTGTCGAATATGAATTCGTTTCGTTTCGGGGCTGTTTCCCCATTTTCAAGACTGAAACAATTTTTTTTTTTTTTAAACTTTCATCAGTGAATAAAATTACATTATTTAAATGTTTGTCTTTGAAAAATTAACTTCAGCAATTTGTCATAATTATTTTAAATAAATATAAAATATATATAAGATATAGCAATTATATAATGAAAAAAATAAGGTAATTATTGTTAGTTAGTTTTAAAATAATTATGACAAATTGCTGAAGTTAATTTTTCAAAGACAAACATTTAAATAATGTAAATTTATTCACTAAAGAAAGTTTAAAAAAAAATTGTTTCAGTCTTGAAAATGGGGAAATAGCCCCGAAACTTCGACAAATATGAAAAACTTATGAAATAAAGAGATTAAGTGAGAAATGGAAGGCAATGTGTGCTCTTTTAAATATTATTATTAAGTATTGCTTTATTGTTTTGACAAAAACAACCATCCTCTCCTTCATTTATTCCCAAACAGACAATTTCTCACCCAACAGCATTCCTCATCCAAAAGACCATCTTTTATAGTCCGCATTTCTAAATTTCTGTTCGAGCTTAACCTCGAATTTCCTTCTTTCCTTACAATAGAGACATCTCCAATTTATCCTTGGCAATTTCCCTCTCCGAACATCTGTCTTTCCCTTACCAAATTACTCAAACAAAACACATATCCTTACATATATAAGCAGGAATTTCAAAAACTTCAAGATAGACTCGGTGTTGCTGATTACGTATATACTGATGGCTCTAAGAGTCCCTTAGGTGTGGGAGCATCGGTCGTCTGTGAGGGCAGACATCTATTTTCCCTTTCTCCACTCTGTAACACACACAGAAATAATAAAGTATCTGATTATACATTACTGATACCAAAACATAAAACGTCGATTTTCAATAAATCATTCATAGTAAGTTCATGTAGAACATTTAATATGTTCAATAAAAAAAAATAATTTAAACCAATCATTAGAAACAATTTTTAAAAAATATAAGAGAAATAATAAATGAGAAATCATTTTAAGTTTAATAACCATATATTATTATATTAGAAAGACTTGAATAATATTTGTAAATATTATATTTTAAATTTTGTGTTGTTAAAGTTTGTAATGTATATAGCTTATAGTATTAGAAACGTTAGAAAAGAATAATGGAGAGTTGAATTTCATTTTATGTTTTTATATTTTTATTTTAATCTCAAATTATATGTTTTATTTTGTTTTGATGATGTTCTAAACATTAGATAGTATTAATACAAGGAATATATATATTGTAAATACTGACTTAAAAGACCTGACACAAGGTAAAATATAAATGTACATACAATTGCTGTTCATTGTAAGAGAGGACCAGTTTGGTCCTAAATGTAACAGGTCAATAATAAACTCTATTCTATTCTATTCTATTCTGTAGCAACTATACCGCGGAACAAGTTGGAATTTATAAAAGTTTAAGGTTTATTCACCCTACTAAAACAACCAGGATTATTCGCACAGACTCGTTATCGACAAAAACAAATTAAAATATTTTTAAATATGAAATATTCCTTAATTTTGGGTTTATTATTTTCTATTTTGTGCGGGCAACACACGACTTTCACTTACATATTAAAATATAAAATTAATTTAAGAATTTTTGAATAAAAGTTAGAGATGAAAATAATTTAAACATTTTATTACATTCAGTTTGAATGTGTTTTATTAATTAATTTATTATAATATTATCTGCAACAATCAGTTAGTGTTAACTGGTTTTCTTCGCTCTCCATTAACCCTTACAACCCTTGTGTATAAAATTATATTTTATCGAAAATCACAACCTTCTAACGGTATATTATATATTTATATTACAGTTCATATGTTAATAAAACAAAAATAACACTAAAAGCAAAAAATTTGTTTGCTCTTTTCTCTCTAAATTACATATCGAATTCGTTCGATCATTAATTTTCGAACGTAAATATTTTCAATAATGAACCTTTTTAATCGACCAAAAAAAAAAAAAAGTTACCCCTGCTCAAAATTTTTTTCAAAACGTTTCAAGATGCGTAGAATTCGAATAATGAATAAAAAAAATCCGTTTGTCCGCCGTCCGCCATAACTCCGAAACTACTGAACCATTTTTTTTTAAATTCGCCACAAAAATACTAGTCCATTCAACGATGGTCCTAACATCTAGACGTTGATATAAGCTGGTTAGTTTTAAAATGGCGGCCGATTAAAAAGTATTTTATTCAATAACTCAGTTATTTTTGAAGATTATTAGTGTTTTTTAACCAAAAAAACGAGAATAATTGTATACAGGTGAAAAAAGAAAAGAAAAAAAATTAAAATTTTACACATAAGTTTCTCTTAATAAATAAATGAAAAAAATAACGATTAATTTGATAGAGAATAAAAATTTGGACCAAATGAAAAAGGAATCATTTAATTTGGTTAACAACTAGCTTAGATATTGCGTTTTGAAATCAGTGGTAGTGTTATGATATAATGCTTTGAATTGGTGCTTTCCATATTACTTAATTGCTTATCAACAGCCATATAAACAGTTATACCCTAATATTGTTATTTGGAAATAATAAACCATTGTGTAATAATTTGCAGCGTTTTTTATCAATACTAATGTGATAATATAGTTAATTTATTTTTTTGAATTTACTAAATTAAAGGTACATTATATGACACAAATTTAAATTAAAGCTTTGTCAGACTATTTACTAATCAGAAAGAAATCTTGAGTGATTTAAACAAAAAAAATGTTCATATATCATTAAATACTCTAAAAAAGAAAGAATATACCTATATATATATATATATATATATATACGATAAATTTATAAGCAAACAAACTGTCAATATGTACCGATATAAAAAAAAAAAAATAACCGTTTTTTAAAATATAGAAACTCCATTAAATAAAAATAAATATTATTTTCTTAACTAATTTAAGAAGATAACTTATTCACTAAAATTTTAATTAATAACATATTTAGCTATCCAACGATATATTATACATCTATATTACTATTAGTGTGTCCAAAAACACAAAAATTGCATAAAAAAATATATTTGCACTTTTCCCCTTTAGTTGCTAATCAAATTCGCTCAATTTGCATTTTATCCGTTATTTATCAATGCATGATATTAAAGCCTATAAAATTTAACATCGATATAGCGAGTTTAATCAAAATCGTTAGAGCCGTTTTTGAGAAAATCATAAAAAGGTTAAAAATGCATGGTGTAAAGTGCATCTTCCCGTCAGCTGATTTTGATGAAAATGTTTCTGTAACATCTCGGGCGTATAGTTGTCTTAAATATGAAATTCCAGTTTCATAAGACTTTTTGTTTTCGCCCGAGAAACATTATCACCAAAATCTGCTGACCGAAAGTGCTACTTTCTACCATGCATTGTAAACCTTAATTAATCATCTTAAAACATAATATGAAAATGTTTAAAAAAGTTTTTGAATCCTTGATAATTATGAAATCACAATTTGGAAAAATCCTGGGAGTATTCCTCTGATCAAGAGTTCATTAAATTAAAACATGAAAAATAAAATATTTGCTTGGAAAATGCATAAAATAGAAACAATATAAAAAATCTCCCTCAACCAGCGTTTTGGTTGGTTATATCATTCCACTTAAGTTTCCAACGATACTGATTAAACATTTTATTTAAATTAACTTCAAACTTTTTTCAACTTCATTTTTTTTTAATAGTCATTTAATTGATTTTAACTGCCGAGGTAAGAGAAAGTCGTGTATCGCTTGCACCAGATTTTTTATTTCTATTAATGAATGTAAAAAAGGGGAGCGGCGTGTTTAGGGAAGCGGCGTGGTCTAGTGTATAGAGCACTAGTCTGCTGTGCTCCGGGTCCTGGGTTCGAATCCCGGCTGTGGCAGAAATATTATTTATTCTGTTAATTCAGTCGGGGGGCGACCCTAGGGTATGGAGACCCTCCTGGGGCAGACCCAGCCTCTATAAAGTGGGTACCCAAATTAATTGGGGAAAAACCTGGCGGCTGAGCGTGATTAAGGCCTAATCACCTCATTGCATTTCCGTTGGCCTAGAAACAGTACGAATCTCTATGTGTACTGAGCCCAAGACCCTTCATGGGTTGTAGTGGTACAGGTTTTATTTATGAATGTATTTGTTTATTTAAAAAAAAAAAATGTTTGTGTTTTGTTGACTATAGAGAATATATATATATGAGAACGAAATGTTTTAATGTAATAAGGTTCTTATGTTACATTAGGGACAAATTATTGTATAAGGGGAAATATGTTTTCTAAAAGGAATAAGACGATTAAGCTGACTCCCTCCTTTGTTAAAGGCCGGCTCGAGAAGAGAGCAGGAGGAGAAGGGAACGGAAGCGCCAGATTATTTTTTGTTTTCATTATGCTAAGTAGGGGGGGTGAAAGAGGGGATCCATTTTAACTCGCAACATTTTTCCCCTTTTAATTATTTCCAACCGTTATAATTATATGCTAATGTAATAATATCTAGCTATTTAATTTTATAAAAACAAATCTCTTTGCCTAAAATCTTCATTGCACACAAGAAAATAATCATAATAAGATCCGCTAGTCGTCAATAGTTCGTTTTTTACTTTCACATGGCTGTAACAATAATAATAATACTAGACCTTACCGAACCCGAAGGTTCGATGCCGATGCCACTAAATTCCCCTCCCACAGAGTCGTCCAATGTTCACCGTTCAAGCCCAAGCCCTCGAGATCAGCCCCAACGCAATCCTCCCATCGACGCTTCGGCCTACCTTTCTGACGCCTACCAGTCGGATCAGCGAATACCAACTTTCTCGGAATCCGCTCCTCATTGAGCCCAACAACTTTACTCGCCCATTTGAGTCTCCGCGATGCTATCAACTCAATTATATTTACAGGGTACAAGCTCTGCAATTCCACGTTGTGCAACTTTCTAAACTGCCCAGTAGCCTCATCATTCTTTGGACCAAATATTTTACGCAGTACCTTCTTCTCGAAAACCTTATACCGTTATTCATTCTTCGAAGTAAGCGGCTACGTTTCACATCCGTAAAGAAGCATCGGACAGTTTTCAGACAGAAGCCGCAAGCTAAGTAATTTAGCAACTGAATAATAACAGGCATTTCTCACCTTTAACCGGGACTTTATTTCTTCCTGGATTTCATTTTTCTTGTTATCATTGAACATAAATGCTTAAATTTCTCTACGTGTTCAAAAGTATGCCCTAATATATCAATATCACCAAAATTTCGGTACATATTAATTGTATAGTTTCCGTGTCTTCAGTTAGTAGTACCAAATCATCGGCGAATCCCACAACTGGAATTTTATCACCTAGATTTATACCTTTCTCGGTACGAGTCCGTCACCATTTTTATGACATATTCTAAAGCTATATTAAATAAAACAGGTGAAAGGGAGTCACCCTGTTTAAAGAAAATCTCTCGGAGTAATTATTACCGATTCTAACTTTATGAAATATGGAATAACTTTATAGTTTCCAAATTCTTTAAAGTGTCCTCAAAACTATCTTCTCCCTCTCTCTCTCTCCCTCTCTTTCTCTCTCTCTCTCTCTCTCTCTCTCTCTCTCTCTCTCTCTCTCTCTCTATATATATATATATATATATATATATATATATATATATATATATATATAGATAACGATTATGGTTTCCGCAAACTTCTTCTAAACCACTGAACGGATTTTGATTCGGTTTTTCCTATCATTTAGGACGTTCTTTCCAAAAAGTTTATAAGTAAAATACATTGCAATTTAGCTTTTATTTTGGCGGCAATTTAATTGTTTTATTTGTTGCATTGTATTTGGTAAAACCCGAAGTTTATAATATTTATAATAAAATTTATAAAATTTTAGTACCTCAATTTTTCTAGCGGGGACATCACTCAGGAATGGGATTAAAATCTTTGTCGTTTTGAGTAATTATGGTATATCTAATTATCTTTACTTAGATTGGTGACCTATAGTTTAACTTGACTTTGACTGAATACAACTAAAATATGACATTAAATGCAAGAGTTTATTTTTTTCGCACAATAATTGAAGAGTAACTGATTGCTTATATAATTTATCCTTTAATAAAAAGCTAAACTAATTACATTAATTGTAATTAACATAAAATATATCTGAATCTTAACAATATTATTTTAAATACATCAAGTTACGTCATTTCGAATAATAAAAATCTATGATACACATAAGCATAAAAAACATATTTTATATTATATTATAATGTTCATTATGATTATTATGACAATTTAACATTGTTTCTTGATAGCCTTTCAGTTGGTTTTTCATTTTCAACCTTAGAATTAGCAGTGCCAGGATGTGAAGCAATACTTGCTCTAGGTGTTTTTCTTGGGACACTAGAAGCCGATTCAGCCTTATTTTGTTGTTCTTCAAGTTTTTTTTGTTTTTCTAGCTGCCTCTCTTGATTTCTCTTTTCAAAACTAAAAGGAACAGCTTTTGTAGTACTGTTTGGTTTTTGTATCGCTTTGATGCCAGTGACTCGCCAACTTTCTTTTACTGTTATTTTATTATCTTTAATCTCTAAATGTTTTTTCTTTGGGGGAATAGGTTTCCTTAATGACCTAGGAGTAGATTCAACTTGTTTTTTTTTATTTGATGTTAGTCTCTGTTTCTTTCTCTTTTTTTTCTTCCATTGTGTTTGGGGTGGAGAGTTGGGCTACTAGGTTGCTTATATGTATTATAGTTACTATTATCATAAGCACACGAATAATTAAAGAAAAATGAAATAGTCGCGGGTTACAGCCAGCTGTCTAACTTTTTTTAAATTTATTTATCGTAATTTACAAGTGCATAATAGAAACACATGTAGAGAAGCTTCCCACCGGGAGCACTCTAAAAATATTCTAAACTAGAAGGTCTCGGGGCCATTTCCTTTTCAGAGGCCTCGAAAGATTATCAGTAATTGAAGAGGAAAAAAGGATTGAAATTAGTGGCTTAGGGTGGGGATGGAGTTTGTCACAAGATGAATGATATCTGGTTCGAGCCAAATCAGTAACATGTGGAAGATTAAGGTCTTTACGGATCAGTTTATTTGTTACAAAGTAGGTTTGTAAAGTTGAGGATTTTACGAAGGATTTTGGATTGTATGTATTGCATACGGGAAGAAATCGATGGTTTTGTAAAGCCCAAAGCTCTACTCCGTATAATAAATCTAAAATTGTTTTCAACAACTGTGTTAATTCAATAAATTAAATTTAAATAAATCTGTTTACAAAAACTATACGAAATCCCCACAATAACTAACTTCAAGCCCCAATATATTATTCCTTGATACGGTCGTGGCCCGCAGGAGTTTCCTCATTGAAGGAGGACCTCGAGACAGTGAAGTTGTGACTAATGACATCGCTAAGACTCATTGATGAGCCCCTTTCATTAATGAATGATCAGTAGCCCATTCATGAGCTCCTCAGCCAATCAGGAGTCAGGTAGGTCATGGCGCGATCGATTGTAAGCTCCAATTAACACTGACTTCAGTGCAGGGAGGCAGACATTACAAACATCTTATTGGATGACGTTCATGTGATTAACGACTGGAGTTTTATTAAATAATCTATTATATCATTATCTTCGACAATCAGTTTCATCAGCTTTTCTTCACTCTACGATATTTTTTACAATTTTTGTCTACAATATACAAAAGATAATGTTTTTTCTACAATCTGTAGCTTCCCATGTATTATAAAAAATTGCGGTGTATTATAAAAAATAGTAAATAGTAAAATCATAAAAATAGTATAAACAAATATTCTTGCTCTTTGCTCCTTTAGTTGGATTTCGAATTAATTGAACTTATATATTTATTCGTTTTTCATCAATACATACATGATGATATGGTTATTTTTGACGTGACAACGTCTTATAAATTGATGGGTGCATGAACGAAAAAGTTGTGTCCCGTTACTATGTACAAGTGCGCATGCGCAAGAGTCATAGTTGATCGTCAAGGAGTGGGGGTAGTGTCTGTGACGCGTGCTGATGAGTCATTGAGTATCATGTTCGAATAGAAATTATGTACCAGATATGTTAGAAGTCGATTCGGAAACTCCAATATTATTGTGTGGTGACTTTAACATCGACGTATCTAAAAATGATCGCTTTATTAAATTTATGAAAGAAACGTTCAATTTGGATTGTCAAAACGATACTCAAATTCCAACAACGATTGGTGCAACTACGTTAGATTTAACATTCTCGCGACATATAACTGCTGAATTGTTGCCTATAATATCGTACTTCTCATATCATCGTCCTAGTAGTAAATTGGATCTTAAGTGTAGAATCATAATTTCTGATGTATAAATGGTTGAAAAAATAAATTGTACTAATGCATTCATGCATCATTATTTATTTACTACATATCATCTATTACTTATGTTTGTCGTTAACGTTGAGGTTGTCACGTTAAAGTCGCCGTGGCCCGAGGGCACAACCGAGTTTTTTTTTAATCTACAAAATGAAAGGTGCTTTAGAAGGAACAAAATTCAAGATTTCGGCATATAAGCATCAGAATAGAAGCTGCATGATATTAAAGCACATCAAATTTTACAGCGATATTTACAGTTTAATCAAATTCGTTAGAGCCTTTTTTGAGATGATCGTTAAAAAGTGCAAAATGCATGGTATAAAGTGGCTCTTCTAGTAAGCTAATTTAGATGAAAAAGTTGCTATAACATCAGTTGTACTAAATATGAAATTTTTATACGACTTTTCACAAGAACACACAGACTTACCACACACACACACAGACACAGACATTTTTTTTTTACTGAATTATTAGGACTCAGGGGAACCCAAAACGTGTATTTCCGTGGAAAACTGGAATTAGAAAATGTTTACTATCGCAATACTTTCCCTTACTATATATTTCATATATAAGTAAGTAAAAGTAAAAATATTATCTTATATACAAAGTTGTAAAATGTAACGGAGTGTGATGAAAAGCCGATAAAACTAACTGATTATTACTTTTACTTACTATATATAGTAAGGGAAGTATTGCGATCGTAAAAATTTTAGAATTCCAGTTTTCAACGTAAATACACATTTTAGAGTCTTCTGAGTCCAAATAACCAAGTCCCGCAAAAAGGTCTGTGTGTGTGTGTATAGGACGAAAAGTCCTATGAAACTGAAATTTCATAATTAAGACAAATATACGCCCGAGACGTTACAAAATCTGTTTCATCAAAATCAGCTTATCTGAAGAGGCACTTTATACCATGCATTTTGCACCTTTTTTCGATTTTCTCAAAAACGGTTCCGACGATTTTGTTTAAACTCGCTATATCGACGTAAAATTTAATGGGCTTTAATATCATTTAGGTTTCATTCGGATTAAAATGGTCTGACAGGGCTTAAATGCCGATATTTTAAATTTTCTTTCTGTAAAGTACCTTTAATTTTGTTGATTCTAAAAAAATAACTATATTATCTTGTTAGCACTGAAAAACAGGTAAATATATAAATTGAATTAATTCGATAGCCAACTAAAGGAGAAAACTGAAAACATATCTTTTTTATGCAATTTTTTGTTTTGAACATAAGAATAGTAATATACATGTATGATATACCGTTGGAAAGTTTGAGATTTTAGAAAAAATATTATCTCATACACAAGCTTTTAAAAGTTAGTAGAGAGTGATGAATAGCCGATAAAACTAATTGATTATTTTAGATAATAATATATAGATTTTTTAATGAAACACATGTTTCTATAGAAATTCCGTTTAATTAATTCTTCATTGGTTTTACTCATTTTTATCTCTAACTGTATTTAAAAATTATTTAATCGATTTTAGAAACGGTAGTAAGTGAAAGTCGTATGTTGCCCGCACCAGATTTTTTCAATGTTATTTAGCCTGATTGTTGTAGATAACAATTTTATATACTTAAATTCTAAATATCATTTCTTTAAACCTTTTTGAACGCTCTTTATTAGATGTTAAATTGATTTTAACAACATAGGTAAATTAAAGTCTGTGTTGCCTTTTTTCTATTGTTTTAAAGTAACAAATTACATAAATTCTTAAATGAAATAGAGATTTAGATATAGATATAAGGAATAATATATGGCCTTCTAATGCTCCAGGAGTGATAAATTAAACACAAAGAGAATACTTTGTGGACTTCCTAATGTTGAAGATGAAATTAGACATCTTGAAATAAAGATGCTCTTTTGCAGTTAGCAACTATTTGAAAGGGTTAAAAATGAACTTGTCCCCTCGAGATGTGAATAAGTTAGGCCGCTAAGTACAGAAAGTGGAAAACTTGGCGGTCTAAGTAAAGTAAAGTCCCTCCTCTTGGAGTTAAGTCTATTAACGAGGGCTTTGAGCTTCCTTTATGCAACTTTTTATCAACTTCTCGCAACTTAAATAAAAGTTAATCTCGTCATTATGTTCGCTGTGGCCAGTTAGCGACGAAACCACTCCCTGTCCACTCCCTGTCGTCTTCGGTGCCTTAGCATTCAGTCTAATAAATTTAATAATATTGCTAATATACGTTTATATTTTTATAATATTTTATTTTATATTTATAAAGTCCCGGTTAAATGTGGAAAATGCGTGTTATTATTCAGTTGCTAAGTTACTTTGTTCGCGGCTTCAATCTAAAAACTTAAAGGTTAGAATTTATAAAACTATTATTCTTCCAACGGTTCTTTACGGGTGTGAAACGTGGCCGCTTACTTTGAAGGATAAACTACGGCTTAAGGTTTTTGAAAATGCAGTGATGAGTAAAATATTTGGTCCGAAGAAAGATAAGGCCACTGGGGACTTTAGGAGGTTGCACAACGCGGAATTGCGGAACTTGTATCCTGTGAATATAATTTATTTGATAGCATCATGGCGACTCAAATGGGCGAGTAAAGTTGTTGGGCTCGGTGAGGAACGGATGATCCGACTGGTAGGCGTCCAAAAGGCAGGCCAAAGTGTCGATAAGAGGATTGCGTTAAGGCTGATCTCGGAGGCTTGGGCTGGAACGGTGAACATTGGACGAGTCTGTGTAAGCGGAATTTGGTGGTTTCGGCATTGAACCTTCGGGTTCGGTAAGCCTATTACTATTTATTTTATATTTAAGACGCACGCACAGACTCTAAACGAAATTATCTTTCAAACGGTACCTACTATTTTTTTATGGATTCAGAACCAAATAATTAATTAATTAAAAATTAATTTAATTAATTAATTAAAAACTTCGTTAGTTTGTGATAGAGAAGAATAATTATAGAGCAGGGTAGGCTGTATGGGCCTGTTTATACTAGAGGCGTTTTAAGCGGTGGCGAATCTTTAGAATGACTATGAAATATAGGGATAACTTCTCAATCTAATTATATATATATATATATTCTTCTTGTTCTTTCAGTGGCGCGACAGGGCGTGTAGGCTCTTGGCCTCGCGGTGTAATCTCCTTAGAGATTACACTCACGTTTCACGATGAATTTTATTGGGTAGGGTCATCACTCCCTACGCCTAAATTTATGAGTGGTCACCATTTGGCTGTTTGGTTTCACATCCCCGGGGAAGAGGCTGTGAGTGAATCCCCATTTAATTAATGCTTAAAAAAGTCCCTTTGAATCTGGTATTCTCTTACAACCTTTAGCATGAGAGACTAGCGCGTAAAAGCCATGTATAAATAATGATAATAAATTATCTATTATCCTGGGACAAATTCCTTTAGAATAACATTGACATAATATATAAATTGGGCTTCAGAGTCTTTGAGTAATTAATTATTTATAAACATGTCAACTAAAACTAATCGAAAACAGACATACGTAAGCAATGTCGGGATATACAAAATAAAAGTCGGGAACCACTGCCTTCGAGCTGAGCTTGAATATTTTAATTAATATGCGTTACGATGCGTTTATATTGCACACATTTGGCGGACGATGCGATAAGCAGGTTCCTAGAATTGCTATAATTGAGTGTTCTTCTAGGAAGCCTCTTATTGATTCGGCCGACATAACGCATGCACTATAAATCCTAATACTCATCACCATAGATTTACCTAGCATAAATTCAGGTGTGTTGGATAGATGTACTTTTCGTTACCCATCGGCACAGTACCCTAAAGCAGATAACAGGAGTTCTAGATTGTTTGTTTGTTTATTTATTTAACATCCCTTTATGCTGCTGTGGCTAATCGGACGATGCTACAGAGGGAATCCTAAATTTTGCCTATCCAGGTTTATTAGGATAGGGATCTTTAACGAGTACCTGACATCGCACAGGCTCGGGACCACCTTACACTTTTCCTCCGAAGGACGGCATAACTAAGGATTTTTTACTTCCACTAAATAATCCTAGCGCCACCTGCGGGTTTGAACCTGAGACCTTGGGCAAAGGATGCTGTTATGCTAGCCACTCTGCTACAGGTAACCCTTGCAGGAGTTCTAGAAATGAGGAAATTGAAAATGTTTTTTCGATGTATTGTACCTTGATAGAGGGATTACCTGTAGCTTGGTGGCTAGCATAACAGCATCCTCTTCCCAAGGTCCCGGGTTCAAACCCGCAGGTGTTCCTAGAATTGTTTAATGGAATTAAAAAATCCTTAGTTATGCCGTCCTTCAGAGGGGACATTAAAAGGTGGTCCCGAGCCTTTGCGATATCTTAATAAAACCTGGATAGGCAAAATTTAGGACCCCTCTGTGGCATTGGTCGATTAGCTACAGCTGCATAAAGGGGCGCTAAATAAACAAACAAACAATACAGAAGGTTTAAGAATATTTGTGGTTATCGTAGCATTGATTACGATAGTTAATGAAGCACTACTGACTCCAAAATTAGATATGGGTCATAAAATAATAAATTTATGCAAAACTTTATGTGCAAGCGACGTTCAGTGGAAGATTAATTAAGGGCTTTGGTCGGAAGATAGGAGCTCTCTTATCAGCTACGGAAGCATTTTTAGAAAAAGTTTGGACCTGAAAATAATCAGTTGTAAAGTACGCCAGAGACCATTATGGCTGGAATCACCAGGAATCTTACCTCATCACCTAAGTCTGGGCTCAGTTCAATGTTTTTAACCCATTATATAAGGCCCATAGTGAGCTATTACATGTGCCATCTTTCAGTTAATGTTTTCAATTTGGTCACCACTGACTGTTGAAGGACGACTTAGCGTCTTCCAAATCAATATTTCCGATACTGAACCCAACAAACCACTTATGGACAGTGCTTTCTCTTAAGATATAATTGCCATACACACTGCAAATTATGTTAACCACCTGTGTAGCGGATTTTCCTTTTCGGAAATAAGAAATCATTAAATGGCGAAAATGAATTTTTTTCTCTTCCATTTAGAGGAAGCAAAATACAACTTAAAGATAAAGAATCTCGATTGAAACTGATGCATAAAAGCACCTAAACTAATCCTTTTTACTTTTACTTACCTATATATGAAATATGTAGTAAGGGAAAGTATCGCAATTTTCGAATTCCAGTTTACACGTTTTAGGGTATCCTGAGTTCAAATGACCAAGTCCCGAAAAAGTCTGTGTGTGTGTGTGTTAGCGCAAAAACGATAAGTCGTACGAAACTGAAATATCATATTTAAGAGAACTAAATTACAGCTACTTTTTCATTAAAATCGGTTTACCAGAAAGTCACTTTATGACATGGATTTTGCACCTTTTTACGATTTGCTCAAAAAACGGTTTTGATTAAGCTCGCTATATCGATGCAAAATTTAATGGGTTTTAATATCATGTAAGTTTCATTCTGATTGAAATAGTCTGACAGGGCTTTTAAATTTTCTTCCTCTAAAAATTCATTAGTTTTATAGATTCCAAAAATTAACCATATCATCTTAATAACATTGATGAAGGACGGCTAAATATACAAGTTGGACGAATTTGACCCACCAAAGGATAAAAGAGCAAAACTATTTTTGAACGTAATTTTTGGTTTACTGATAATAAGAACAGTAATATAGACGTATAATATACCGTTGGAAAGACAAAAATTATCTGATACACAGAGTTGTGATGGGGAATAAACTTATTACTGATTAACAATTTAATAAAGTTATATTATTTAATCTAAATCATATGTTTCCAACGAAAATGAATATACGTTTAATTAAAATGAACTTCAGATATTTTTCAAATTGAAGTATATTTAATAGGTTTTTAATTGATTTAATAATCGAGGCAAGTGAAAGTCGTGTGATGACCGCGCCAGATTTTTTAGAATATGTAAACATTATTGACCAACAAAATGATTTCTTAAACACTGAGCGGTTTAAATTGAAATATTGAAAAACGCTTTGAACAGATGTTACAACTCAATACATTTCTGTAGCTCAATTACGTTCTAAGATCGCCTCCTCTATCACATATACAGTGATATGTTAGTTCTGTGTGCTCTTAGTGGCTAAGTTGATTTATTAACTCATTTGTAAATTCCAGTAAATATATATATTTTTTAAACTTCCTATTGGTTATAACCATCGGTCCTATACCTATTTACCCAAGCACTCACATTAATCACATTTTTTTTTTCAAATACCACATTGCTCTTTCAGATATGAAATTAAATTAAAACCACCCTCAAGTATAGAACTCAGTTCGAGGTCGACAAACACAAACCGTCGAAATGAAATTTTGCTCGAGTGTTTGCTTTGAATTTGAATTGATGAGTGTAAAAAAAGGAAGGAAAGGTGGGTACCCTACTAAAGGCTGGTTCAGGAAGATAAGTTTTTATATTGTTCTACATTCAATGCATTAATTAAATTAAATATTTCATTTTTGAACTTTTCATTTTTTACTTTCACTCTTTTTTTTTTTTTTTTTTTTTTTTTTTTTTTTTTTTTTTTTTTTTTTTTTTTTTTTTTTTGTCTACCCCTACCTCGCCTTTGAAGGCTATACGGGGGTTCTCTCGGGCCAGGAGGTGAGGGCGGGGGATATATGCCGAGATAAAATCCCCCAGCACGAGAGTCGATTTTATTTTATCGATTTTATAAGTTTAACATTTTCATATTAGGTAATGTCCTTTATTTCGTTACTGGCGACTGAAATGCCGCTCTCCATATCTCATATTTTTGAAATATTGAATGCAGCTGGTCATTTTCTATTATTTTAATGTTATTACGGAAAAGGATACTCGCAAAAAATATCTGATCTTAATGTTGTTTTTTTTTTCGAGTATTATGATTTTTTTTTTTTTTTTTTAAATTCTTTTATTGGTATTTACAACTGTACACAGTACAACAAGTAAATGAGCTATTTACAGAACATTGGCTTGGAAAGGTCTTGAGAAGAATCTACCCAGTGGTAGCACTTCAGAGTTTATTTGGTTAGCAGGTCTCGAGGCCACCGTCTTTTCAGACGCCTCGGAGGATTATCGGGAATAGATGCCGATGAGAGGTACGGACAAGCGGGTTTGTATGGGCGGGTAATTTGGAATGAAAGGAGGAGTATCCTTTTTGGGCGATTTCTGCAACAAGTGGGATATTCAGGTCTCTACTGATGAGTTTGTTGGTAACAAAGTATAGAGGGTCTAGGATTTGTCGAAGGATTTTGGATTGCAAGGATTGGATGCGGGAGGAATTCGATGGTTTAGTGGAGCCCCATAGCTCTATACCATAAGTCCAGATAGGTCTAATTATGGTTGTGTAAATCAGTTTTTTGAAGTATAGAGAGAGTTTTGATCGTTTGCCAAGTAAGTGTTTTAATAGTCGATATCTAGCAGCAGTTTCTTGTCGTTTCAGTCTAGTGTGAGGATTCCATGTAAGGCGTTTGTCAAGATAAAGTCCAAGGTATCGTATTTGTTCTACAGTGATGAGTGGGATTATGATTTATGTTGCATTATTGTAATCATTTTTATTTTAATTATGATGAGGCATAAGAAGAGAAACAAATCTTGAATTCCAGTGGCTGCTTAACTTCGCTGAATTGCAATGAACACACAGCATTCAGAAACAATTATAAGAAGCATAAAAGAGAGAGGTATTGAAAGATGAAATATACAAAGGCACTATAGCTTACCAGAAGAGCCACCTTATACCATGTATTTTGCATCTTTTTTCGATTTACTCCATAACGCTTTAATATCATGTGGATTTTATTTTGATAAAAATGGTCTGACGGGCTTAAATGCCGATATTTAAAATTTTCTTCCCCTAAAGTACCTTTAATTTTGTAGATTCTATAAAAATAACCAAATTATCTTGTTATCATTGATAAATAACAGCTAAATATGTAAGCTGTGCCAATATAAAAAACAACTAAAGGAGAAAACAGAAAACATATTTTTTTAATGCAGTTTTTCGTTTTTGAACATAAGAACAGTAATGTACATGTATGATATACCATTGGAAAGCTAAAGATTTTAGATAAAATATTATATCATACACAAGCTTATAAAAGTTAATAGAGAGTGATAAAAAGCCGATAAAAATTATTGTTTTAGATAATAATATAATAGATTTTTTTAATAAAACATATGTCTCTATATAAATTCAATTTAATTAATTCTTTAATAGCTTCACTAATTTTTATCTCTGACTGTCTTTGAAAATTCTTTAATTGATTTTAACAACGAAGGTATTAGAAATCGTGTGTTGCCCGCACCAGATTTTTAATTTAATGAACTCCTGAACAGAGGACTAGTCCCAGGATTTTTTCCAATTGCGATTTCGTAATTATCAAGGATTCAAATACTTTTCTTAACATTTTAACTTTATTAATTAAGCTGTGAAATGCATGGTATAAAGTAGCACTTCCGATCAGCAGATTTTTGTAAAAAAGTAGCTGATAATCCCAGCCATTGATAAGCTGCCTGATGATGCACACATGTTTAAAGCCGAAACGTCGCACAGTGGGCAAAATCACCAATTTAGATGGACAAAATTTTGGAATTTTCCAGTGTTTCACCTTTTTATTATTAGTTGGTAAGGCCCTTCATACAATATTTCCCGCTATACCGATGTTTACGAATAAATAATAAATGAGTGAATCATTCCTGTTTGCACTAGTGCTAATAACCGGCAGTGGGATTATCTTTATTCGATGACCATTTATTGTGTTCAAGGTGTATTTAGAGCAAAGTCTTTTTGCTTTTATTTAACAATGGACATTGCTGAGACAGGTAAGAAATTATATTTCCAAACTCGTTATTGAATATACATTGCAATCTCACCTGTAAGAGTTAATATACAATTTATAAATGTATGCCCCTATTCAATAACGAAAAACTATATAAGCCCCAAGTTACCCCAAGGATTTATTTGTAGGATTAGTTTCATCAATCCTTCTAGTCTTTAGATATTACGAAGAATGTTTGCGATATTTTGCGTTTTGGGTGCTAATAATTTTTTTCAGACACATACTCCAAATTAAAATTTTTTACAATCTATAATTTCCTAAATGATATAGAATACATCTATAGCTGGGTTTTTCGCCTATATTTTGGATATTTTCTAATAAAATGACATTAATTAAAATGATGAATTTAGACGCTATGACGCCATAAGAAACACACCTCAATAAAGAGACATAGAAGTATGAGCTACTTTTTGAGTAATTTACCTTACGCATTGTTTAACTCTTGAAGTAAATAGTTCAGGCTATTTCATTCTTTTTCTTTGACTGCTTATATCTTATATAAGGAAGACAAACACCACAAATAAAAGTGAGAAACAATTATAACAACTAAATATTACAGTGAATTTACATATTTAATAAATTATAGTAATTGTTATTAAATTAAAACTCTGGTGCGGGCAACGCACGACTTTCACTTACCTCCATTTTTAAAATCAATGAAAGAATTTTCAAATGCAGTTAGAGATAAAATTACGTGAAACTATTAAAGATTTAATTAAATTGAATTTATATGGAAACATGTGTTTTATTAAAAAATCTATTATATTATTATCTAAAATAATCTGTTAGTTTTATTTTCATTTCATCACTCTCTATTAACTTTTAAAAGCTTGTGTATAAGATAATATTTTTTTCTAAAATCTTTAGCTTTCCAACGGTATATCATACATGTATATTATTGATCTTATTAAAAAACCAAAAAAATGCATTTAAAAAAAATTTTTTTGTCTGTTTTCTCCTTTCGTTGGGTATCGAATTCATTCAATTTATATATTTACCTGCTTTTCATCAGTAAATACAAGATAATATAGTCATGTTTATAGAATCAACAAAATTAAAGGTACTTTAGGGGAAGAATGTTTAAAATATAGGCATTTAAGCCCAGTCAGACCATTTTAATCAGAAAGAAACCTACATGATATTAAAGCCCATTATATTTTACATTGATAAAGCGATTTTAATCAACATCATCGGAACCGTTTTTGAGAAAATCATAAAGAGGTGCAAAATGCATGGTATAAAGTGCCTCTTCTGATAAGCCCATTTTGATGAAAAAGGTTTTGTAACGTCTCGGGCCTCTGTAGCTCTTAAATAAAAAATTTCAGTTTCATAGGACTTATCGTTTTCGCGCTGGATTTACCACACACACAGACTTTTTTCGGGACTTGGTTATTTGGACTCAGGGGACCCTAAAATGTGTATTTCCGTTGAAAACTTGAATTCGAAAATTTTCACGATCGCAATACTTTCCCTTACTGTATATAGTAAGTGAAAGTAATTAATGTCAATAGTTGACCTTTGGGAGATTCGGAAAGATGTTTGTCCGGGGAAGGAAAAACAATCAAACAGTGGAATAAATTGTTTAAAAACCAACAGATACAGACCGCCATCCGGACAAAGTCTCCTAAAAATGAGAGTAGCTGATGTAACTTTTATTAATGTAGCTGTATAATTATCGTCAAAGCAACTTGTAATTGATATAAATAACTAACAATGACGAGAATCATGAAGACTGTTATCCCTAACGGAGCATGAAATGCCAAGCCAGCCCAACACGACACAAGGAAGGAGTCATGAGATAGAAGACAAAGCAGGGCTCGTACAATCGGATAAACCTTTTCAATGCTGTCGGCCCGGAAATGAAAAATGGCTCTGAAAGGAAGAAAAATGTTGGGATGGCAATTATATAAGATTGGTGTCACCCTGCCTCGGTCCCCATTGTCGTATCCTCCCATTGACGTTCTGCCACTCCCCCATTACACCGGATCTACCTAATCCCATTCTTATCCTCTGCTCTCATCTCTTGGCCTTATTTTGGGGGTGATAAAGTATACATAAATAAATATATCGTATCTTTGAGGTTACAGCCTTTACCCTTGTTAATTATTTTTTTTCTTTATTTAATAATTTCATTAAGACCTGTAAAAAATACACAATAATAAATGGATTCTATATTATAAATAAGGAAACATGGCATGGTTAGGCATGAGGGAGACATTGAAATAATCCTCGTCACATTTAATAAGAAACTATTATTTCAGGCTAGGAGGTCCCTCTTCCAACTCTTTTTCAGCCTACGAATAGTTATTCAGGTATGTCAATTTTAGCCATGTTTTAAACACATTTTTAATGTGGCCATGTATTTTGTCGTGAAATTGTTTGTTAGTCATTCAATGTGGTTTGTTGTAAGCGGAATACGTAAATCGGTATGTAGGATCGTTTGAAACATACGGTGGTGGGTTGGTGAAACTTTGTAATCGACCAAATAAATAATTAAAAAATCAACCCCGCTCAAAATTTGAGAGCTTACGTTTCAAGATACGTATAACTCAAACAACGAATGAAAAAAAACCCGTTTGTCCAAATTTTTCCAAATTGCCTATTGGACCAAATTTTTTTAAATTCACCACAAAAATACTAGGACATCCAATGATGATCCTAACACTTAAAAGTTGATATCAGCTGGTAAGTTTAAAAATGGCGGCCGATTAGAAGTTATTTAATCCAATAAATTAGTGTTATTAAACTAAAAAATCTGGTGCGGGCAACACACGACTTTCACTTACCTCCATTTTTAAAATCAATGAAAGAATTTTCAAATAAAGTTAGAGATAAAAATACGTGAAACAAATAAAAAATTAATTAAATTGAAATTATATAAAAACATGCGTTTTATTAAAAAATCGATTATATTATTGTCTAAAATAATCAGATTTATTGTCTTTTCATCACTCTTTATTAACTTTTACAAGTTTGTTCATTAGATAATATTTATTCTAAAAGGTTTAGCTTTCCTACGGAATATCATACATGTATATTACTGTTCTTATGTTCAAAAACGAAAAATTGCATTAAAAAATATTTTTTCTGTTTTCTCCTTTAGTTGGGTATCGAATTCATTCAATTTATATATTTACCTTTTTTTCATCATTGGCAACAAGATAATATAGTTATTTTTATTGGATCAACAAAATTAAAGGTACTTTAGAGAACGAAAATTTTAAATATTGACATTTAAGCCCTGTCATACAATTTTAATCAGAATGAAACTACATGAAATGAAACCCCATTAAATTTCACTCAAAACTTTCTATTTACTACAAAAAACTCATTTATATAACCATCATAAGGCCTATTTGGACCTACGGCATTGAGTTATGGAGATCCACTAAACCATCAAACTCCTCTGGCATCCAATCCCTGCAATCCAAGATCCTTCGAAAAATCCTTAATGCTTCATACTTTGTTAGAAATAAAATCATCCATAAAGACCTAAATATCCCATTTGTTGAAGACTTGGCCCTATCCAGATATACATCCTTCCATTCCAAACTTTCTGTCCACTCAAACCCGCTTATCCGTGACCTCTTCTCAACATATATTTCTGACAATCCACCGAGGCGACTTAAAAGAAGATGGCCAAGAGATCTCTTACCATAAATTGGTCATTGGAGTTCTACCAATGGGTAGTTTCTTCACAGGAAAATCATATGTCTTAATCTCAAATCTATCCCATTTACTTGGTGTATTTAATCGATACAGTTGTAAATTTCTTTGAAAAAAAAAATTATTTAGTAGTTATTAAATTGATTTTAACAGCGGAAGTAGGTGAAAGTCGTGTGTTGCTCGACCAGAATTTTCCTTTTTCCTTTTCGCTTGATCCAGTTCTCTCTTGGTGTGTTATGTAAAGGTGAGCGATTTGCCTTAAGTCAAGTGAAGCTATTGAATGGCTTAGTACAAAGGAATGGTAATTAATTGTGAGTCAATAGGCAATATTACATTACAGTAACTGAGTGAGTATTAATACTAATAGGTATTTAATGGATCTTGTAGTAAATTAACTATTTATCTTTGTCAATAGATTTCAATAATCAAACATTTTAATTAGCTAAGAAAAAGTAATAAAAATATCGAAATGATACCTAGAATGGTAATATAAATAAATAAAAAAAAAAAAAAAAAAAAAAAAACCATGAAGAGTTTTGGGCTTAGTACATGTAGATATTCGTACGGTTTCTAGGCCAACGGCCGTGCAATGATGTGAATTGTCCAAGATCACGCTCAGCCGCCAGGTTTTTACCCCTTTTTTGGGTACCCACTTTATAGAGGCTGGGTGTGCCCCAGGAGGGTCTCCATGCCCCAGCATCGCCCCCCGGCTGAAATAACAGTATAAATAATATTCCGCCACAGCCGGGATTCGAACCCAGGACCCGGAGCACAGTAGACTAGCACTCTACCCACTAGACCACGCCGCTCCCAGAATGGTAATATACAATAAAAAATATAATCAAGCCTGTCCACTGTAACTGTAACATCAGCCACACCAATGATAACAAGAAAAAATGAAATCCAGGATGAAATAAAGTCCCGGTTAAGGTCGGGAAATGCGTGTTATTATTCAGTTGATAAATTACTTAGCTCGCGGCTTGTGTCTTATAACTTAAAGGTTAGAATTTATAAAACTATTATTCTTCCGACGGTTCTTTACGGATGTGAAACGTGGCCGCTTACTTTGAAGGATGAACAACGGCTTAAGGTTTTCGAAAATATGGTACTGCGAAAAATATTTGGTCCAAAGAGAAATGAGTCCACTAGGGAGTTAAGAAGGTTGCAGAACGCGGTATTGCGGAGCTTGTACCCTGCGAATATAATTGAGTTGATAGCATGATAGCATTTGAGCGGAGGCTCAAATGGGCGAGTAAAGTTGTTGGGCTCGGTGAGGAGCGGATTCCGAGAAAGTTGGTATTCGCTGATCCGACTGGTAGGCGTCCGAAAGGTAAGCCGAAGCGTCGATAGGAGGATTGCGTTAAGGCTGATCTCGGGGGCTTGGGCTTGAACGGTGAACATTTGACGAGTTTGGTGTTATCGGCATCGAACCTTCGGGTTAAGTAAGCTCCTCGATGGTAATTCTCGCTGAGGGACCTGCCGAGAGAAACGGCCACGTGTGCTAATGAATTTAAAAAATATAAAAATGATTCATAGAGTTTGAAGGTTTAAAACAATCCGGGATAAAGTAATCGAAAGAATCTAAAAACAGATTGGTAAATTTATGGCCGCTTTCGGAAAGTTTTTTGGAAGGGTTCCCAATTTTTCCTCGCTTATCCGAGCGGATCAAGCTAAAGCTGGCTAAGCTGAAGCGAAGGTTTCTACGTCCCTCTTCTCTCCTACTTTAGGGTCACATTCAAAATTAAATACTTGCAGATTCTTTATATAGCCTGCGTCATGTACCTTTTAGTTTCGCACTTGGGAATACTGGTGGCATCACATGATTTTGGTGTACAACTGTTTGTTCTTTCATTTAACATCACTTTATGCTCCTGTGGCTAATCGGATTACTATCAATTGATACTTCAAATATCGCTTTAAAATTGTTCATATTTACAATTTTTGACATATTGTTATTCTTTTAACTTTAATTATTTGCTTATATATTTTAATACTAGCTATTGCCCGCGACTTCGTCTGCGTCAATTTTTACTTCCACTTACTATATATAGTAAGGGAAAGTATTGCGATCGTGAAAATTTTCGAATTCCAGTTTTTAACGGAAATACACGTTTTAGGGTCCCCTGAGTCCAAATAACTAAGTCTCGCAAAAAGGTCTGTGTCTGTGGTAACTCCCGGGCGGAAAAGTCCTTTAAAACTCAATTTCATATTTAAGACAAATATACGCCCGAGACGTCACAAAACCTTTTTCATCAAAATGAGCTTATCAGAAGTGGGACTTTATACTATGCATTTTTCACCTTTTTTCGATTTTCTCGAATTTTGATTAAACCCGCTATATCGATGTAAAATTTAATGGACTTTAATATCATGTAGTTTTTATTCTAATAAAAATAGTCTGGCAGGGCTTAAAGGCCGATTTTAATTATTTTTGGCAAAATTGAAATATTTAGAAAACGACTGACCCCTGATTATTTCACATATGAATAATTAATAATTTATTATAACCATCATTAAATCACGTATTATTAAATTCAATAAAATTGAAATTGAAAGTTTCTATTAAGTAAATAAAATTGAAGTCTTCGATATAAATAATAAATAAATGTATGCATTTCTAAGTTCAATTTACTGCCATTATTTCGACAGTTATTTGATAAATAAAGATAAGTATTTGGAAGAACGGGGTTGTAATAAGTATTTTGAATTTAAATTTTTGTCGCCGAAAGTCGGGTGGAAGACACTTCGGATAAATATCCTAACCTATATTTCTAAAGACGTGAGGGCTAGAGAATTTAGCGCCCAAAGTCGGGTGTAAGGCACCTCAGATAAATATCCTAACCTATATTTCTAAAGACGTGAGGACTAGAGAATTTAGCGCCCAAAGCCGGGTGGAAGGCACCTCAGATAAATATCCTAACCTATATTTCTAAAGACGTGAGGACTAGAGAATTTAGCGCCCAAAGTCGGGTGGAAGGCACCTCAGATAAATATCCTAACCTATATTTCTAAAGACGTGAGGACTAGAGAATTTAGCGCCCAAAGTCGGGTGGAAGGCACCTCAGATAAATATCCTAACCTATATTTCTAAAGACGTGAGGACTAGAGAATTTAGCGCCCAAAGTCGGGTGGAAGGCACCTCAGATAAATATCCTAACCTATATTTCTAAAGACGTGAGGACTAGAGAATTTAGCGCCCAAAGTCGGGTGGAAGGCACCTCAGATAAATATCCTAACCTATATTTCTAAAGACGTGAGGACTAGAGAATTTAGCGCCCAAAGTCGGGTGGAAGGCACCTCAGATAAATATCCTAACCTATATTTCTAAAGACGTGAGGACTAGAGAATTTAGCGCCCAAAGCCGGGTGGAAGGCACCTCAGATAAATATCCTAACCTATATTTCTAAAGACGTGAGGACTAGAGAATTTAGCGCCCAAAGTCGGGTGGAAGGCACCTCAGATAAATATCCTAACCTATATTTCTAAAGACGTGAGGACTAGAGAATTTAGCGCCCAAAGTCGGGTGGAAGGCACCTCAGATAAATATCCTAACCTATATTTCTAAAGACGTGAGGACTAGAGAATTTAGCGCCCAAAGTCGGGTGGAAGGCACCTCAGATAAATATCCTAACCTATATTTCTAAAGACGTGAGGACTAGAGAATTTAGCGCCCAAAGCCGGGTGGAAGGCACCTCAGATAAATATCCTAACCTATATTTCTAAAGACGTGAGGACTAGAGAATTTAGCGCCCAAAGTCGGGTGGAAGGCACCTCAGATAAATATCCTAACCTATATTTCTAAAGACGTGAGGACTAGAGAATTTAGCGCCCAAAGTCGGGTGGAAGGCACCTCAGATAAATATCCTAACCTATATTTCTAAAGACGTGAGGACTAGAGAATTTAGCGCCCAAAACCGGGTGGAAGGCACCTCAGATAAATATCCTAACCTATATTTCTAAAGACGTGAGGACTAGAAAATTTAGCGCCCAAAGTCGGGTGGAAGGCACCTCAGATAAATATCCTAACCTATATTTCTAAAGACGTGAGGACTAGAGAATTTAGCGCCCAAAGTCGGGTGGAAGGCACCTCAGATAAATATCCTAACCTATATTTCTAAAGACGTGAGGACTAGAGAATTTAGCGCCCAAAGCCGGGTGGAAGGCACCTCAGATAAATATCCTAACCTATATTTCTAAAGACGTGAGGACTAGAGAATTTAGCGCCCAAAGCCGGGTGGAAGGCACCTCAGATAAATATCCTAACCTATATTTCTAAAGACGTGAGGACTAGAGAATTTAGCGCCCAAAGCCGGGTGGAAGGCACCTCAGATAAATATCCTAACCTATATTTCTAAAGACGTGAGGACTAGAGAATTTAGCGCCCAAAGCCGGGTGGAAGGCACCTCAGATAAATATCCTAACCTATATTTCTAAAGACGTGAGGACTAGAGAATTTAGCGCCCAAAGCCGGGTGGAAGGCACCTCAGATAAATATCCTAACCTATATTTCTAAAGACGTGAGGACTAGAAAATTTAGCGCCCAAAGTCGGGTGGAAGGCACCTCAGATAAATATCCTAACCTATATTTCTAAAGACGTGAGGACTAGAGAATTTAGCGCCCAAAGTCGGGTGGAAGGCACCTCAGATAAATATCCTAACCTATATTTCTAAAGACGTGAGGACTAGAGAATTTAGCGCCCAAAGTCGGGTGGAAGGCACCTCAGATAAAATATCCTAACCTATATTTCTAAAGACGTGAGGACTAGAGAATTTAGCGCCCAAAGTCGGGTGGAAGGCACCTCAGATAAATATCCTAACCTATATTTCTAAAGACGTGAGGACTGTAAATATAACATATCTAAGACGGAGGCTAGAGAATTGGCAAAGGGGTGAAGCACTCATAATATAACTATTAAGAGTGAGATAGAGATTACGCCAAGCGGTGAAGGCACAGTAAATATCACATATTTAAAGAGATGATGGGCAAGACATTTAGGCCCAAAAAGTCGGGTGAAGGCACTAGATAAATATCTAACCTAATTTCCTAAAGACGTGGAGGACTAGAAAATTCCACCAAATTCGGTATGGATAGGACTAGATAATACCCTAAACTGTTTTAAGACTGAGGATAAGAATTTAGCGCCAATTTCAGGTGGAGGACTAGAAATATTCTAACCTAATTTCTAAGACGTGATGACTAAATTTAGCGCCAAAGCAGGTGGAGGCACTAGATAAATATTACCATAATTCTAGGGTGAGGACTAGAGAATATTCCCAAGTCGGGTTGAAGGCACTAGATAAATATCCACCTAAGTTTCAAAGATGAAGGACTAGAAATTTACCCCAAAGCGGTGGAAGGACTAGAGAATTTTACGCCCAAAGCGGGTGGACTAGAGAATTAGTCCAAACCAGTATTCAAAGACTGAGATAAAATTACCAAAGCGGTGGGAAGAACTTAGCAAATCTAGCTAATTCTAAAGATAAGACTAATAATTTAGGCCCAAAGCGGGTGGAAGGCACCTCAGATAAATTCCTAACCTATATTCTAAAGACGTAGATAGAGAATTTAACGCCCTAAATGGTGGAAGGCACTAGATAATATCTACCAATTCTAAAGAGTGAAGGATAGTAATCCTAACCTTATTTAAACTAGACTAGATTAGCGCCAAGCGGGTGGAAGGCACCTCAGATAAATATCTAACTATATTTAAAGACGTGAGGACTAGAATTAGCGCCCAAAGCGGTGGAAGGACCGATAAATTCTAACCTATATCTAAGACGTGAGACTAGAATTTAGGCCCAAGTTGAAGACCTATAATATCTACCTAATTTCTAAAGCGTGAGGACTAGAAATTTACCAAAGCGGTGGAGGACCAGAAAATACCAACTATTTTAAAACTGAGACTAAGAATTTAGCGCCCAAAGCGGGTGGAAGGCACCTCAGATAAATATCCTAACTATATTTCTAAAGACGTGAGGATAGAATTTAGCGCCAAAGTCGTGAAGCACCTAATAAAATCCTAACTATATTCAAAGCGTGAGGACTAGAAATTTACCAATCGGGTGGAAGGCACTCAGAAATCTAACCTATATTCTAAAACTAGACTAAGAATTTAGGCCAAAGCGGTGGAGGCACTCAGATAAATATCCTAACCTATATTCTAAAGACGTGAGGCTAGAGAATTTAGCGCCCAATGGTGAAGCACCCAATAAATATCAACTATATTTCAAAGCGTGAGGACTAGAATTACCCCAAATGGTGGAAGGACTAGAAATACCAACCTATATTCTAAAACTAACTAATTTAGCGCAAGCGGGTGGAAGGCACCTCGTAAATATCCTAACCTATATTTTAAAGACGTGAGGACTAGAGAATTTAGCGCCAAGCGGGTGGAAGGCACCTCAGATAAAATCCTAACCTATATTCTAAAGACGTGAGGACTAGAGAATTTGCGCCAAGCGGGGGAAGGACTCAATAAATCTAACTTATTCTAAAGGTGAGGACTAGAAATTTAGCCAAGTGGGTGGAAGGCCCTCGTAAAACCTAATAATTCAAAGACTAGGACTAGAGAATTAGGCCCAAAGCGGGTGGAAGGCACCTCGTAATATCCTACCTATATTTCTAAAGACGTGGGACTAGAGAATTAGGCCCAAACGTGAAGGCCTAATAAAACTAACTAATTTCTAAAGACGTGAGGACTAGAAATACCAAACGTAAGCTCAGATAAATACCTAACTAATTTCAAAGACGTGAGGACTAGAAATTTAGCGCCCAAAGTCGGGTGGAAGGCACCTCAGATAAATATCCTAACCTATATTTCTAAAGCGTGAGGACTAGAGAATTTAGCGCCCAATCGGGTGAAGCACCTAGATAAATACTACCTAATTTCTAAAGACGGAGGACTGAGAATTTACCCAAAGCGGGATGGAAGGCCCTCAGATAAATATCTAACTATATTTAAAGAGTGAGGACTAGAATTTAGCGCCAAAGCGGGTGGAAGGCACCTCAGATAAATATCCTAACCTATATTTCTAAAGACGTGAGGACTAGAGAATTTAGCGCCCAAAGCGGGTGGAAGGCACCTCAGATAAATATCCTAACCTATATTTCTAAAGACGTGAGGACTAGAGAATTTAGCGCCCAAAGTCGGGTGGAAGGCACCTCAGATAAATATCCTAACCTATATTTCTAAAGACGTGAGGACTAGAGAATTTAGCGCCCAAAGTCGGGTGGAAGGCACCTCAGATAAATATCCTAACCTATATTTCTAAAGACGTGAGGACTAGAGAATTTAGCGCCCAAAGTCGGGTGTGAAGGCACCTCAGATAAATATCCTAACCTATATTTCTAAAGACGTGAGGACTAGAGAATTTAGCGCCCAAAGTCGGGTGGAAGGCACCTCAGATAAATATCCTAACCTATATTTCTAAAGACGTGAGGACTAGAGAATTTAGCGCCCAAAGTCGGGTGGAAGGCACCTCAGATAAATATCCTAACCTATATTTCTAAAGACGTGAGGACTAGAGAATTTAGCGCCCAAAGTCGGGTGGAAGGCACCTCAGATAAATATCCTAACCTATATTTCTAAAGACGTGAGGACTAGAGAATTTAGCGCCCAAAGTCGGGTGGAAGGCACCTCAGATAAATATCCTAACCTATATTTCTAAAGACGTGAGGACTAGAGAATTTAGCGCCCAAAGTCGGGTGGAAGGCACCTCAGATAAATATCCTAACCTATATTTCTAAAGACGTGAGGACTAGAGAATTTAGCGCCAAAGCGGGTGGAAGGCACCTCAGATAAATATCCTAACCTATATTTCTAAAGACGTGAGGACTAGAGAATTTAGCGCCCAAAGTCGGGTGTAAGGCACCTCAGATAAATATCCTAACCTATATTTCTAAAGACGTGAGGACTAGAGAATTTAGCGCCCAAAGCGGGTGGAAGGCACCTCAGATAAATATCCTAACCTATATTTCTAAAGACGTGAGGACTAGAGAATTTAGCGCCCAAAGTCGGGTGTAAGGCACCTCAGATAAATATCCTAACCTATATTTCTAAAGACGTGAGGACTAGAGAATTTAGCGCCCAAAGTCGGGTGAAGGCACCTCAGATAAATATCCTAACCTATATTTCTAAAGACGTGAGGACTAGAGAATTTAGCGCCCAAAGCGGGTGGAAGGCACCTCAGATAAATATCCTAACCTATATTTCTAAAGACGTGAGGACTAGAAAATTTAGCGCCAAAGTCGGGTGGAAGGCACCTCAGATAAATATCCTAACCTATATTTCTAAAGACGTGAGGACTAGAGAATTTAGCGCCCAAAGTCGGGTGGAAGGCACCTCAGATAAATATCCTAACCTATATTTCTAAAGACGTGGGGGCTAGAGAATTTGCGCCGAAAGTCGGGTGGAAGGCACCTCAGATAAATATCCTAACCTATATTTCTAAAGACGTGAGGACTAGAAATTTAGCGCCCAAAGTCGGGTGGAAGGCACCTCAGATAAATATCCTAACCTATATTTCTAAAGACGTGAGGACTAGAGAATTTAGCGCCCAAAGTCGGGTGGAAGGCACCTCAGATAAATATCCTAACCTATATTTCTAAAGACGTGAGGACTAGAGAATTTAGCGCCCAAAGTCGGGTGGAAGGCACCTCAGATAAATATCCTAACCTATATTTCTAAAGACGTGAGGCTAGAGAATTTTCGCCCAAAGTCGGGTGGAAGACACCTCGGATAAATATCCTAACCTATATTTCTAAAGACGTGAGGACTAGAGAATTTAGCGCCCAAAGCCGGGTGGAAGGCACCTCAGCTCAAGATTAGCACTCTAGGATAACCATAAGCATGGTCACTGATAATAAAGTGACACTTCGGAATAATTACCGGCCTTAATACTAATATTTCCTGCCATACCGTGTTTACAAATAAATAATAAATGAGTGAATCATTCCTATTCACACAAGTGTCTAATAACCGACAGTGGGATTATCTTTATTTGCCATTTATTGTTTTCAAGGATGTATATAGAGCAAAGTCTTTTTGCTTTTATTTAACAATGGGCATTGCTGAGACTAGTTAGACGTTATATTTCCAAACTCCTTATTGAATATACATTGCAATCTCACCTGTAGAGTTAATTTAGCAATTTGTAAATGTATGCCCCTATTCAATAACGAAAAACTATATTACCCCCAAGTTTACTCTAAGGATTTGTTTGTAGGATTTGTTTCATCTATCCTTCTAGTCTTTAGATATTACAAAGAATTTTTGCGTTTTGGGTGATACATAATTTTTTTCAGACAGAACACTCCGAATCAAAAGTTTTGCAATCTATAATTTCAAGAATTTCCTAGATGATATAAAATATATCTATTAGCAGGTTTTAGCAACTCCAAGCCATAATTAGGTTTTTTTGTATTATTTTTCCCATATCCTGGGACTTCAAACGTAAAATATAGGGGAGTTTTAGATTTTAGCAAATAAATTTGATGTTTGACCACTGCACGCTCGCCAATCTTGTAAACAAATTAATTAGTTTTTACAATTTTTTCCCTGTAATCTGGGACCCCAAAGGTTAAATATAGACAAGTTTCATTGCTAATCTCAATCAAATTTAGTAATAAAACAAATAGAAACGTTTATTTATTTATTATATTTGATCTTGTATTTTGGGCATGTTATATTATTAGCATTCTATTTAAACGAAAAAAATCACTGTAAATTTGTTTTTTATCAAAATTTTATGTATGTGAAATTCTCATTTTTTGTCTATTATATAGGTTAATTTGTTAATATTATTATTTGCAGGTTGCTTCTAAATTTATCTTTTTTAAATATATATATATATATTATTTTTTTTTTTTTTTTTAATATTCTAAGATATTCTCACACAAGACTGAAACGAAAGAAACTGCTCGAAGATATCGATTACTTAATGGACCAACGTTCAAAACTTCCATTATATTACAAAAGACTCATTTACATCACTATTATCAGACCTATTTGGACATATGGAATCGAGCTTGGAATCCTTACAATCCAAACCCTTCGCAATATCCTGAAACCCCTTATTTTGTCACAAATCAACTACTCCATAATGACCTAAACATCCCATTTTTTGCAGACATAGCCCGTGATAGATACTCCTCTTTTCATTCCAAACCCACTTGTCCGTAATTTATCTTCCTTAGATATCCCTGTTAATCCTCCAAGGCGACTGAAAAGAAGGTGGCCTCGAAACCTACTGCCTTAAAATAGTTAGTAAAGTGTTACAGGGTAGTTCTTTCTCAAGACATTTTCGCGACTTTTTTTTTTCATTCCTCACATTTACTTATTGTGTTCTTTAATACAGTTGTAAATTACTATAAATAAATTTAAAAAAATATATATATATTCTAAGATACTAAAGTTTTTATTTTATTTTTTCTAGTAATATTATTCTAGAGGGACTAGTCCTAGAGTAAATAAAGAATTTATTATTATTATTATTGCTATAAATAATAAATAAATTAATATTTTATGATACCATTTGTTTAATAATTAAAATAACAATATTAATTTATTTTTCTTTGAATGGCTATAATTAATACATGAAAATTATTTAAATTAAAAAAAAAGTTAAAAGTTAATAATTATTAAATTAATAATCCCTTGAATTGCGAAAAAGCTAGAGGTAAGAGAACCGTATTATATCAAATTGTGACGGGTTGCCTTTTTCTCTTGAGTGGTGTCAGTTCCAAGCGGTTCACAACGCACAAGCTTCTCTCTCCCTTTCGTATATTTATCTAAACCACTCAGTCACCATTAAGGCAGTGAACCTTATCATTTAGAAGTTAACTAAATAATATTAGATAAGTTATTTAAGAAAAATATCTATGGTAGGGTAAAAGTTCGATAGAAATAAAGAATAAGCGTTTGTTCCACGAATGAACTGAAAATTTGTTTTATTGCACAAAAAAAAAAAAAAAAAAAGCTCGTATATTAGCAAGCGATGGAATAAAAATCAAATCAGGTAAATAAAAAATCTGGTGCACGCAACACACGACTTTCCCTTAACTCCGTTGTTGAAATCAATGAAAGTTCATTCATATTTACTTAATGGAAGTAAATAACTTTGGTAGGTGTGTCAACATTGTTGATTTTTTTTTTTTTTTTTTTTTTTTTTTTTGCGAATAAAAGAGACATTTAGCAAATATTGAACTATGACAAAGAATAACAAGTATATGACTGGTACTTAATTTTTGATATATGAAAAAGTAAAGAAAATAATCTCGTTCGGGGAACACACGACTTTCACTTACCTCCCTTCTTAAAACCTATTTAGGAATTTCAAGATACAGTCAGAGATTTAAAAATTATTATAAAATTAATTACAATGAGTTTCGATAGAAACATGTGTTTTATTAAATAATCGATTATATTATTATCTACAACAATCAGTTAGTTTTTCCGGCTTTTCATCACTTTCCATTAGATTTTACTACTTTGTGTGTATAAGATAATATTTTTTCTAAAATGTTCTTATCTTATAAAAAAAAAAAAATTACATTATAAAATACTTTTTCTTTTCTCATTTAGTTTATAATCAAATTCGTTCAACTTATATATTTACCCGTTTTTCATCAAGCTAGAAAGTTCATAGAATCTACAAAATTAAAGGTACTTAAGATACTTAAGAGTAAGGAAATATATAAGCCCTTTCAGACCATTGCAATCAGAATGAAACCTACATGATATAGCCCATTAAATTTTACATACATATAGCGAGTTTAATCAAAATCGTTAGAGTCGTTTTTGAGAAAATTGTAAAAAGGTCCAAAATGCATGGTATAAAGCAGACCTTCCGGTCAGCTGATTTTGATGAAAAAGTTTCTGTAACATCAACATCATAAAGCCAATGAAATAACATCGATTTAGCGAGTTTAATCAAAATCGTTAGAGCCGTTTTTGAGAAAATTGTAAAAAGGTCCAAAATGCATGGTATAGAGTAGATCTTCCGGTCAGCTGATTTTGATGAAAAAGTGGCTGTGACATCTCGGCTTATAGTTGTATTAAATATGAAATTTCAGTGTTTTAAGACTTTTCGTTTTCTAACTAGATTTACCACACACAGATCGGTCTTATCGGGTGACTTAGTCATCTGAACCCTTAAACGTCTTCTTCAGTTGTAAACTGGAATTATAAAGTTTTCACGATCGCGCTACTTTCCCTTACTAAATATTTCATATATAAATAAGTCAAAATGAGATTTATTTTTATATTTATTACCAAGTGGCCAATCCGCAGTACAGATTGATTTGTAGCAGCAGGCGAGGCGAATCTTATGTTGTTGCGTCCTTCCACCGTAAGGCGCTTCGGATAGGGGATCGCTCAATAACACCAGGAACTAAAATGATCCTTTTAATTTGTGCCGACGTTTTGGTTCATGTTGTAGCTCTTCTTCTAGGTTGACTGCTGCAGACGATCAACGATAAGTGAAATGAAATAAAAATAGTTTGGTCTTTGTAAACATAAATTATAAAAAAATCGGCCTAATCACGTACTCGAACAGCTGGGCCTTGAATGATAGTAAGGAAGAAGCATTATACTCTTGCCTTGAGATACTACCTCTTCAAAACTATGCCAAACCAGTAGGTCTCGAGGCCATCTTTTTTCCGCACGCCTCGAAGGATTATTAGGGATTCTAGAAGAAGCGACTATTGAAATTAGTAGGTTGGAGTTGGGAATGCAGTTTCTCGTGGAAGGAGTGGTATCTGGCTCGGTTCAAGTCAGCAACATAAGGAGCATTAAGGTTTTTATGGATCAGTTTGTTCCTGACAAAGATAAGCAGGATTGAGGATTTTTCGAAGGATTTTGGATTATAAGGATTGGAAACGGGAAGATTTGATGGTTCAGTAGAGCGCCGAATCTCTACTTCGGCGTTATGATAGTCATGTACATGTGTCTTTTTTAGTTAAATGGTATGTTTGAGCTTTTGTCCAGTAAGTGTTAAAGTAGTCGAAAACTTTGGACAGTGTCGTCTTTTATGAAGATTAAATGTATGACCTCAGATTTGCTGATTGTTCTTGTGTTATGGGCATGTGCAAATCATTATTTTAAGATGGACAATATTATACTTTGGCAAAGTTAACGTATACTGTTTTTTTTATTTTAATTTATACGTTGTCATTTTTAAGTGTATAATGAAATGCATCTAGTAAATGTAATACAAGATTATACTGTCACCTTGAGTTACTACCCATTGGCAGCTCTCCAAAAACTATGCTAAACCAGAAGGTCTCGTTAACCATCTTCTTTTCAGACGCCTTTATCAGGGATTGTTGAGATAGCAATGTTTGAAATTAGTGGGTTAGAGAGGGAATGCAGTTTCTAGTGAAAGGAGTGGTATCTGGTTCGGGGACCATTAGGGCTTTTATGGATCAGTTTGTTCGCGGCAAAGTAAGGTGCGTTGAGGATTTTTCGAACAATTTTGGATTGTAAGGATTGGAGACGGGAAGAATTTGATGGTTTATTACAGCCCCAAATATGTCATGTAGATGAATCTGTTTTAGTTTTGAGCGTTTGCCGAGTAAATGTGAAAACGTCGGGAAGTTTCTTGTAGTTTCCGTCTTTTATGAGATTCCAAGTATGATTGTCCAATGTAGTAACATCTACTGTAGTTTGCCTGTTTTATTTAATTTAAATATTTTAAAATAAATTAGATCTCAGAATTGCAGAGTTTTTATTTAAAATGCTAATTTTATCATGATTATAAATATAAATTCCATCAAAAAATAACTGAGCTATAGGAGAGTTGTTTAATGAAGGGGTGTATTTGAAGAGAATGTGATGGGTGATTAATATTTAATTAATTAACTTTCCTCAGAATTCTCATTATTGATCCAATCCTCTCTTCATTAACTCTTTCCGCGCAATTTCTTCATTACAGGCTGTAATTGGCTGACTATACTGCGATAGTTTGCCAACTTTTTTTTTTTTTTTTTTTTTTTTTTTTTTTTTTTTTTTTTTTTTTTTTTTTTTTTTTTTTTTTTTTTTACACTTTATTGGTATTTACAACTGTATTAACAAAACAAATATATGAAGTAAATGTGATGTGTTATATAATACAATGACATGATATACATGTAGAGAAGCTTTCCATTGGAAGCACTCTAAAAATATTCTAAACTTGAAGGTTCCGGTGCCATTTCATTTTCAGGCGCCTCGGAGGATTATCCGGAATTGAATCAGTAACATAGGGAACATTAAGGTCTTAATGGATAAGCTTATTCGTGACAAAGTAAGGAGCGTTGAGGATTTTACGAAGGATTTTGGATTGTAAGGATTGTATGCGGGAAGAATTAGATGGTTTAGTTGAGCCCCAAAGCTCTACTCCGTAAGTCCAGATTGGTCTTATAATAGTCATGTAGATAGCCTTTTGTAGTTCATAGGAAGGCTTGATCGTTTGTCTAGTAAGTGTTGAAGTAACCTAAAGCGGCGAGCAGTTTCTTGTTTTAGTCGTGTACAACTATTTGTTAAATGTTAATACTACGATAGTGTTATCGCCTGCTGTTTTGATTGTGTGGATAATAAGACAACTACATTTACACTTACACTAACACAAGACTAAAACGACAAGAAACTGCTCGAAGATATCGATTACTACAACACTTACTAGACAAACGTTCAAAACTTCCAGTATATTACGAAAGACTCATTTACATCACCATTATCAGACCTATTTGGACATATGGAAACGAGCTTTGGGGCTCTACTAAACCATCTAATTCCCTTCTATCCAATCCTTACAATCCAAAATCCTGAATGCCCCTTATTTTGTCACAAATCAACTGCTCCATAATGAATTGTTGCAGACATAGCCCGTGATAGATACACCTCTTTTCATTATAAACTCCCTGCCCAGACAAACCCGCTTGTCCGTAACTTATCTTCCTTAGATATCCCTGATCACCCTCCGAGGCGATTGAAAAGGTGTCCTCGGGACCTACTGCCTTAAAATAGTTAGTGAAGTGCTGAGTAGTTCTTTCTCAATAAATTTTCATGACTTTTTTCATACTGCATATTTACTCATTATGTTTTTTAAAACAGTTGTAAATTAAAATAATTAAAATAAAAAACATTTACACTTTTTTTCCACAAAGAATGACTTTCTGAGAGAGAGAAAATAAGGCTTTAGTATTTGTTCCTGGATAAGTGATAGGTAGATGGATGTATCTGTCTAAAATCGACTGGTATTTCAAGACAGAGAGAAATTGAGTTGAATAAGCAAATTAAAAAGACATTGTTAACTTTTTTGTTTAAACCAATATAGCTATCAAGCCGTTGATCCTAGCGGCATTTATATAACAAAATTTTGTCAAATTGTGGAAACTAGCAACAGTAACTCACGCAATACTCACACTTTTGTAAACAAAACGTAAAATATTTTTTTCAAACCAATATTGGTCCTAAATTTAGATCCTAGCAATAAATTTTATATAACAAAAAGTTTTATGCGTTAAATTCCTGTGTGGGAACTCGTTAAAGATCCCTATCCTAATAAAACCTGGATAGGCAAAATTTAGGACTCCCACTGTAGCATCGTCCGATTAGCCATAGTAGAATAAAGTAACGTTAAATAAACAAACAAACTTGTTACATTCTTTGGGTAAAAACAAAAGTTACACAATAAAAACTACAGACCACCTCAACCAAAAGAAATATCCAAGTCAAAAAAACTTTTTTTACAATTATGCCGAAATAGATTGGGTTGATATGTACAATAACTGAAAGCATACTCAACCATGAAACTGACTCGACTAGTGAGCCCCATCACTAGAAGAGACACCCATTCGCTCCCTATTCCGAAAATTATCCGTATCCTCAGTCCCTTCATAAATGCATTTCATGCAGTAATAGAGATCCAAGATTCCTTCATCTATTATTCCTATTTCCAACCCCAAATGCCATCCATAGAGCTAAGAAAAAAAAATACTCAACCACACACACACATATACACAGACCTTTTTGCGATACTTGGTTATTTGGACCTTTTTTAAAAAAATTAATTTAATACTTTCCTTTATTATTATAAGTAGGTGAAATAAAAAAATTATTAACTAATCAATATTCTTTGTGTATTTTTTTTTTCTAATCAAAGGGGGATAACATAATAACAGAAAGTATTTAAATTTCAAAATCCAGTTTTCTTCAGAAAAAACAGTTTTATGGTTCCCTGAGTCCAAATAACCATATATCGCAAAAAGGTCTGTGTGTGTGTGTGTCGTATCTCCCGGGCGAAAACAAAAGGTCCTATGAAATTTCATATTTAAGACAACTACACGCCCGAGATGCTACAGAAACTTTTTCATAAAAATCAGCTAACCAGAAGAGCCACTTTATATTATGCATTTTGCACCTTTTTACGATTTTCACAAAAATGGCTTTTTCTATTTCAATTAAATTCTACATATCGATGTAAAGTTTTATAAGGCTTAATATCATGTAAGTTTCATTCTTACTGAAATAGTCTGCCAGGGCTTAAATGCCGATATTTCAAATTTCCTTCCTCTAAAGTACCTTTAATTTTGTAGATTTTTAAAAAATAACTCAACTATCTTGTTACCACTGATAAAAAACAGATAAATATATAAGTTGAATGAATTTGATATTTAACTAAAGGAGAAAACTGAAAAAATATTTTTTAAACGCAATATTTTTTTTTTAACATAAGAACAGTAATATGCATGTATGATATACCGTTGGAAAGCTAAAGATTTTAGAAAAAATATTATTTCATACACTATCTTTTAAAAGTTTATAGTGAGTGAAGAAAAGCCGATAAAACTAACTGATTATTTTACATAATGATATAATAGATTTTTTAATAATACACATGTTTCTATAGAAATTTCATTTGAATTAATTCTTTAATGGTTTCACTCATTTTTATCCCTAACTGTATTTGAAAATTCTTCAATCGATTTTAAAAACGGAGGTAAGTGAAAGTCGTTTGTTGCCCGCACCAGACTTTTTCGTTTTTGAATACAAGAACAGTAATATTGATGTTTGATATTACATAATACATAAAGATTTAAGAAAAAATATTATCGTGTGTGTGCCCAAAGGATGTGTTAAATACCGATATTCAAAAAAATTAACCGTATCATGTTGTTAGCATAGATGAGAAATGAGTTATTGTGCAAAAACTAACACTGATTGGGCCAAACTCCATGACTACTCGTTTACGTATTATAAGCCAATAAATAATACTTGTCGGGATCGAATCATAGGCCTCCCAAGAGAACCCAATTCTCGAAATGTTAAGTCTAATTGACCCCTTTCTGAAGAAAATCCTTCTTCTACCCACTATTCTGCACGATTCATCTCCTTCTCCCTCAAATAAATCCCATAAATAAGTAATTTAAAGTAAAAACGTAAAGCCAGAAATAAAAAAAAAACAACTCTAAACCAACTTTATTTTAAGAAACTTTCCCTCGGAATGAATCCCTCGATCAAAACTTTCACTCGGAGTTTCTTCATTAATAGTCAATCGGGATAAAAGGAGAGGGAATGAGTATTGGTGAAGTATATTGAAGACGGTTTTGAAGGAAGTCTTATAATAAATGAAAAAGTTGGACGTCAGTAACGAAAAAGAATGGACTCGTATGCTCAAAACTTGCGTTGACATTCCAACTCCAAGTTGACCCTTCCTATCAACATCTAAATTATCCTTTCATCATAATCTTCTGCCCCTTCGTATCGCCGCTTTCCAGTATCTTTATCTACGCTTAACTTTTTTAAACCAGGAGCAAAGCATTAAAGGAATTCAATTTATTCAGAATATTTCTGAATCTTTTGAATAAATTATTTATGAATACGTATATAATTTCCAGGTGACAAAGTAACCTTGTCAAGAGGTTATGAATATTTAAAGATGGCCGCTTCATCAGTGGACGCCCCTGCTGTTTAATAAGTTAACTAATGGCACCTTGGAGAATTCAATTTAATAATCAGCTCTCCAAAGCATTACAAGTTAAACTTTTAATTCCTGACGTGTCGGGCTGCAATTTAGGTGTTTTCGACGTCCAATAATTATTCCCATGTAAGGTTTTTGAATAAATTATCCTAACCTTCGACTTAAAGAAGCCTAATTTAAATGACTATCTAATATAACATCTAGTATATACAATTTAATAATATTATATCAAATCTATTGACACTTACGAAGTTAAGCTCTGAGGAACCAAAGTCATTCGTAAAATTCTCAAAGATCTTTTTTTTTTTTTTTTTTTTTTTTTTTTAATTTATTTAACGTCATTTTATGCTGCTGTGGCTAATCGGAAGATGCTACAGTGGGAGTCCTAAATTTTGCCTATCCAGGTTTTATGAGGATAGGGATCTTTAACGAGTACCTGACATCGCACAGGCTCGGGACCACCTTTTAACGTCCCCTCCAAAGGACGGCGTAACTAAGAATTTTCTACTCCCATTAAAAAATCCTAGGACCACCTGCGGATTTGAACCCGGGACCTTTGGCATGGGAGGCTGTTACGCTAGCAACCCAGCTACAAGTGATCCTTCTCAAAGATCCTTACTTTGTTACATTTTAAAAAATCTGGTGCGGGCAACACACGACTTTTACTTACCTCCGTTTTTAAAATCGATTAAAGAATTTTTCAAGCACATACCATTTAATAAAAAATTAATTAAATTTAATTTATATAGAAACATGTGTTTTATTAAAAAATCTATTATATTATTATCTAAAATAATCAGTTTTATCTGGTTTCCATCACTCTTTATTAACTTTTACATGTTTGTACATTAGATAATATTTATTCTAAAATATTTAGCTTTCCAACGGTATATTACACATGTATATAACTGTTCTTATGTTCAAAAACGAAAAATTGCATTCAAAAAATATTTTTTTCAGTTTTCTCCTTTAGTTGCTTTTCAAATTTGCTCAAATTGCACATTAAGCTGTTATTTATCAATGCTAATTAGATAATATAGTTATTTTTATAGAATCAACAAAATTAAATCTACTTTAGAAGAACAAAATTTAAATTATCGGCATTTATGCCCTGTCAGACTATTTTATTCAGAATAAAACGTACATGACGTTTAAGCCTATTAAATTTTACATTATTATAGCAAGTTTAATCAAAATCGTCAGAACCGTTTTCGAGAAAATCGAAAAAAGGTGCAAAATGCATGGTATAAAGTGGCTGTTCTGGTAAGCTCATTTTGATGAAAAAGGTTTTGTAACGTCTCGGGCGTATATTTGTCTTAAATATAAAATTTCAGTTTCATAGGACTTGCCTTTTTGCGGAACTTGGTTATTTGGACTAAGGGAACCCTAAAATGTGTATTTCCGTTGAAAAATCTAATTCGAAAATTTTGACGATTGCAATACTTTCCCTTACTATATATAGTAAGTGAAAGTAAAAAAAAAAAATCATTTAAAAGAAATTTACAACTGTATTATACAATAAAATGCATTAAGTAAATGTGCTAATTAAACATATGGGCTTGATACAGGCATGTCGAGAAACTACCCAGTGTTAGCCTTTCAGTGTTTATAGTGGTCGCGAGGCCATCGTCTTTTCAGCTGCCTTTGGGGATTACATAAGGAGCGGCGTGGTTTAGTGGATTGAACGCTAGTCTACTGTGCTCCGGGTCCTAGGTTCGAATCCCGGTTGTGACGGAATATCATTTATTCTGTTATTTTAGTCGGGGGGGGCAATCTCTCCTGAGGCAGACCCGGGCTCTATAAAGTGGGTACCCTTAAATGGGAAAAAACTTGGCGGCTGAGCGTGATTTCGGCCGAATCATCTCATTACACAGCCGTTGTCCTTGAAACAGTACGAATCTCTAAATGTACTGAGCCCAAGACTCTTCATGTGTGTAGTGGCACAGGTTTTTTAGGGATTATCAGGAATAGATGGTAATGAGAGTTTGCGGACGAGTGTGTTGGAGTGGACGGGTAATTGGAGATATATCTAGTTCGGGCTAGATCTGCAACTAACGGAATATTTAGGTGTTTATGGATTATTTTATTGGTGACAAAGTAAGAGGCATTTAGGATCTTTCGGAGGATTTTGGATTGCAAGGTTCGAATGTGGGAAGGATTGAATGGTTTGTTGGTTCTCCATAACTCCATCCCATATGTCCAAATTGGCCTAATGATGGTAATATAAATTAATTGTTTGTGGTATGTGGAATGTTTTGATCGTTTGTCAAGTAAATGTTGTATTAAAGGATATCTGCGAGCTGTTTCTTGTCGTTTCAGTCTAAAGTGAGGATTCAAAGTAAGACGTTTGTCTATTTTAAGTCCGAGGTACTGGATCTGTTCAACTGAGGTGAGTGGAATATTGCTAAAGGATATTGTGGGACAGGCGGGCATAGGTTTTCGACGAAGGATGAAGTTAATTTGGTGGGATTTAATAGGTTAATTCTCCACTTTCTACGCCATTCTTCAATGGAAAAATGTGAGACTGAAGGGTTTTGGAAGCAACAGATGGGTCATTATTTACGGATAGCACACATGTGTCATCTGCGTAAGTTGTGAGGACATTACCAGTTGTTACAAATGAACTCAGCCATAAAGCCTTCAAAAGGTAATGCTGCTGACTCGGCCCGAACCAAGTACTACTCCTTCCATGACAAACTCTACACTCTGTAACCAAGTCATCAACAAACTATTCCTGAAATATAAGTAGTAACATGGACGCATAATATATCGTTGGAAAAAGCAAGATTTTATAAAAGTTAATATGCATTAAAAGAAATCGTACAAGTTAATATAAAGTTGTCGTAAGTCCATAAACATACCAACATATTTCATTGTTAAAGAGAGAGGTTATAATAGTTAAATGTACAAGTAATTTTTTTCCATTCAGTACGCAAGATTTTACAAACAATATTACTTACCGAACTGTAACTAAGTTGTTAATATAAATGGTAAGTTGTTGCAAATCTTTAAATTAATATTGTTATTAATTATTCGAAATTTAATAATTAATATTATTAATTATTAATAAAAAACGAATGTTTCACTGTAAACGAAATGGGATTCCTATGGAAACTTAATCTAACTTTTGAAATGTAATTTAAATAGTTCATTTAAATTATAAGTAGTAATAAACCGAATAGTCTAGGAACCTTTCTTATTTCTGTATTTTTTTTTTTACATTCATAGAAATCAAGTTTTCATTGTATGGAAACAATTTTTAATGGAGATAATTTTTCGTTATCTGTGCTTCACTTTAAAATAATAATAATAATATTGAGGATGTATAGTCGACTGTAGAAACTATTATAGGTGGAATAGTCAGGAATCTGTCATTTTTTTGATTTTTTTAAATTTCGCCAACGTTTCGGTTCCGGCATTACTGAGCCATGTCTAAGTATTTTATGCTTGGAGTTTATGCTATGTTTTTTACTGATTTTTATTGAAATTTTTAAATCATTTAGAGCTCTTTGGGAATTGGATAAAAAGGAAGTGATTGAATAGTCGGAATTCAAGGGTAGGAAGAGTGTCAGAGTGACGAATATATGAAGGAATAGAATTCCATACGGACGAGGAACGGATGAGGAACGATCTGTCGAAATTTAATTTAATTTAATTTTAATGGAAATTTCATATACTAGATGTTATATAAGATGGTCTAAGTAGTTTATTCTTGGACATGGCTCAGTAATGCCCTGATGATGGCTCACAAGCTTGAGCCGAAACGTTGGCAAAATTAAAAAAAATTCGAAAAAATGACTGATTCCTGACTATTCCACCTATAATAATAATAACCTTTAATTGTACATAAAATATAACAAAAAAGATACACAAAACTTTCTATTTTGTACAATTCAAAATATATATATATGGGTGTGTGTGTACAAAATCAACCTTAAGTAGAGGTTTTGAGTTCGATTGGTTGAACTTACAATAGATTTATTCTTGCAAGCAGACTAAATAATGTTGCTGCCCCATCCGCTTCCATTCTTTCCTATCCAATGCTACTCTCTTCCAGGTCGCCCCTCCGCAGCTCTTCTTCATCTCCTGGTCCCAGTCTTTCGGTGGACGTCCTCGTTTCCTTGTACACTCTCATGGGTACCACTCCATTAGTTGCCTGGTCCATGATATAATATTTCTCTGGATGAAACGTCCGGTCCAGGTCCACTTCCTTAGTGGACTTTTTCCACAATATCTGGAAGAACGGTCCTAGATTTTACCCACTTATTTGTTTTTCCATCTCGTCTCGATATTCCAAGAAGGTATCGTTCCATTACTCTTACCGTTACTCTCAATTTGTGGCTGGTCTTCTTGTCGACTACCCATGTTTCACAACCATAGGTCATGCAGGTAGCACAGTGCTCAAAGTTTTTTCTTGACTTCCAAGTTCACAGACGACGTATACAGCTCCTTAAACTTGAAGAGTAAGTGCCATCCTTGAGTGCATCGCCTGTTTATTTCTTTAACTTGCCCTTTAACAGAAAAAAGAAAATCCCAACAGCCCAAGGTATAGAAATGAATCTTCTCTCGTTATAATATGCTCTCCCATTACTAAATCCTCTTCTGCATTTACTGTCACATATTTGGACTTTTATAGCTTATTTTAAGCTCTATGTTTTGTCCTGCTGCTATCAAATGTTTTCCCATAGTTAGGATTTCTTCTTTGTTTTTTTCACATTAGCACCTGATCATCCGCAAATTCTAACTGGTTCAGCCATTCTTCAAGAATATTTATGCCTTTGTTCTGCCAATTCATGATTTGCATCAAGTCATGGAGAACTGATATAAATATTTTAGGAGATAAGGTATCACCTTGTACACCTTTGCAAATTTTTATTTTTACTTTTGAGTTACTAGTTTCAATCCTTGCTTCCTCTTCAATTCCCGACAATCCTCCGAGGCGTCTGAAAAGAAGATGGCCTCGAGACCTTCTTGTTTAGATTAATTACTAGAGTGCTGCCAATGGGCAGTTTCTCTTCAGGTTTTTCATGTACACTATCTTTAATCACACATTTACTTGATGTATTCCTATACAGTTGTTAAATTTCAATAAAATATAATAAAAAAAAACTTTTGAGTTTCATAATTTATATTCCGAGTTGGCTCTTAAATACATGTCTTCCTAATATCTTGCATATTCTTGGACTGTGTTCCTCTTCTTTAGCTTATCAAGAATGCAATCAGTTTTCAGAGAATTGAATGCTTTTTCGTAGTCTATAAAAAAGAAAACATACAGACAGATTATAATCATTTGCTTTCTTAATAAGTTCTTTAATCACAAAAAAAATTGATCTACTGTATAATAGTTCTTCCTAAAGTCTGCTTGATGTTTTTCGAGTTCTATATCTAATTTGTCTTCTATTCTTTTCAGTATAATTTTAGAGAATATTTTGTACACAACTGAAAGCAAACTTACTGGGGGATAATTATTTAGATCTGTCTTATCTCCTTTCACTTTAAAATAGCAAACAAATAAACTTAACTTATTATGATTTATATTTTTCTTTCTGCCAGTGATTAAATATAATAATGAATAGACTTTATAAATAAACATATTTTCTTGCTAAGTGCACTTTTCGTTAGTATAAAGTAAAACTCCCAAAGCGATAAATTCTGCATCGGTCCGACAGAGATGTTTTTTAAATAAATGAGAGGCCAGGGAGGGTCAACCAGTTTAATATAGAATACAATAAATTATATCCCGCACATTGCGTAGGCTCGGAGTATTACTTTATCGACTTAAGGCTCAATGACGAGAGACCCTGGACCCAATATAAGCTGTTCTTGGACAAAGCATCAATATATATCCCCGCTCAAAGCTCAAAGCTTCTGGAGAGATCTTTCTTAAGGTGCCTGTTATAGGCTGGGCCGATCTAACACAGCTGGCGGGCTAAGTCATTCCCTTACTTCTGTCGCCTTGAGTAGCTCGCTTAGAAGTACACTCACAGACGTGAGTGGTGAGGGCAGTTTGATCAATAACCCCAATACACCGCAACTGCCTTCAAAACTCATTACAGAAAAATGGCTAAGACTCTCAGATCCCAGCAAAAATATATATATATATATATATATATATAATAATATAATATTATATTTAAAATAGAAATTTATTAACTACGTTTATTAATTATTATAATGTATTATTCTCATATTCATGCCCTAACAGTGGAAAAAAAAACAACAACAGAACATTAAAAATGTATCCAATAATTATTAATTATTGTAAGAGAGACAAAAAACGTTTTTGAATAAATTTAAGAATGCATTGAACAATCAATAGATATACAGTATTCGAATAGATATTTCAATTAGAATACTATTGGAGTCCATTAACAATGTCAATATTATTAACAATGTCCAAAATCTTAATTCATGTTAATTCAAATTTAATAAACACATATTATATCTAATATGTGTGGACAACTTTTTTTTTTTGTTCTCCCATACCTCGCCTTTGAAGGCTATACGGGGTTTCTCGGTAGGGGTGGACATAATCGAATGATCGTCATAATCGGATGATCGAATGATTAGTATGCATTATGAGAGACGATATGTCACCAATTCCCGTCTCTATAGTGGCTGAGCTAGCTGACCCTAGGTAGAAATATGCATATAATTTATGTAAAAAAAAAAAAAAAAAAAAAAAAAAAAAAGGTCGTTCGATCCGCGCTCCTTATAATCCCTCTCGATCATCGTTAACAGATCAATCACTTATCCAAACCGATTAATCGGATAATCGATTAATTCGAATGATTGAAATAATCGTCATTCGATTATGCCCACCCCTATTTCTCGGGCCAGGAGATGAGGGCGGGGGATAACTGCTGAAATAGAAGCCCCCCACAGCACTGCAAAGCAACGCGCGCTAACCCACTAGCTACCCCGCTCCCGTATGCCTGCACAACAATAACAATAATAATAAATAAAACAGAAAACCTCTCATTCTCTTACGACAGTAATTTGGAAAATCCTTTTCCCCTCTCTTTGAACTATTCCTAGCATCTGTGTTTCAGTGTTCTTGAAAACTGGAAATCGAGAATTTTCATGATCGCAATACTTTCCCTTACTATATTTTCCATATATATTTAAGTGAAAGTAAAAATATAATAGTATACATGGTCGTTTGGTTTTCTTCAATTTTATAATAATCTCTTTATCTATGTATCTATATATGTATCCATACATAACGAATAGCAAAAAATACAGGTATTAAGCACTATTATCGGAGCACAATAATTTGGGAAATCCTTCCCTACCTACCGCTCTCTGAACCATTCCTAGCATTTTGTTTGGTGTTCTATCCAAGTTGTAATATCGACACAGTTCTCCATAAGAAACTGCTATCATTCAAATATAAACAAAATTGTGATAAATTCTTTTATATTTATTTATAACGTCAGAACAAGTTAATTCCAATCGTCTCACTATCACGAAAACTATCGCAGTATGATACCGAATAACTCGTTATAATTTAATATTAGCTTTTAGAGGCAAAGCCTATTAAAGCATATAATGAAGAAGTTGTAGGCTAAAGAGTTAATGAAAGGAGAATGTGATCAATAAACAGAATACTGAGAAAGGTATATTAAATTATATTTTAATTACCGCCAACGCTTTATTTCACAATACATCATTTAATTAAATAATTCATTCGTTGGCGTTGTTCTCCTTAATGGGATATTTATATCCAATTTATTATCGTTAATGACCATCCTCAGCATTATGTAATATATCTGAATCGTAGCAAGAAATATTGGTGCAAATGGAATGCTAAAGCATAAAATCTAGAAATGCTAAAACTCACCCTTACCCCGAATGACTTTTCCAAAGATAATTACTGCGAGCATATAATTATATCTTTGGAATATTTTTGACCTTGTAACCGGTCGTGGTTGTCGGCACCGGTTGGCAGAACCTGCTCTATTTACCTTACCTCTTGTTCCACATGTTACCTTACCTATATTTCCTTATCTTTTCTTTTAATTCAACTTAATGTAATATTTCCTTTTACTTTGTCTTATGTTATAATTCTTTATCTCTAATTCATTCCCTTTTGTATATATTATATATATATATATATATATATATTTTATATAAAAACCTGTACCACTACAACCCATGACGGGTCATTGGGCTCAGTACATATAGAGGTTCGTACTGTTTCTAGGCCAACGGCAGTGCAATGAGGTGATTAGGCCTTAATCGCGCTCAGCCGCCAGGTTTTTCCCCAATTAATTTGGGTACCCACTTTATAGAGGCTGGGTCTGCCCCAGGAGGGTCTCCATACCCTAGGGTCGCCCCCCGACTGAATTTACAGAATAAATAATATTCCGTCAAAACCGGGATTCGAACCCAGGACCCGGAGCACAGCAGCCTAGCGCTCTATCCACTAGACCACGCCGCTCACATATATATATATATATATATATTTAAAATATTTTAATATTGTACATACATTGTTTTTGCATGATAGTGATTATATTTTTTTTTATTTTGTAGATAATTAATAAATGATATTAGAAGTATTTGCTTTTGATAGTTGCATTGCATGCCAGAACAAACTAGCCCGGCCCTTCTCGCCTGAGCTTAGCCGGAAAAGCAAATTACCTTTATTTTCATGACAGGGTATGTACTATTTTTATTTTTTCTTATTTAGCACAAAAAGTGGATGAAGCTAACTGTATCTGGCCTAACCAGCCTGGTGCACTTTTAATTAACTTTGAAGTGGAATATCCTGGTCATAACCTTATGTCCACAGTTGTATTCGGCTGTGGCATTATTTTCATTAAGTATACGCTAAAATAATACGTTTCTTATGGATGTGTTTTATATGGTGGCCACTGGATGATGCTAGAGAAACGATTGAAGCAGATTATGAACTGTTATTTTGAGATTAGTCTTTGACACATCGAGACGGTCTCATGTATCCCATCTTTATACCGAATCAAAATGGCTCATTCTCCACACCACTAAGCAATAATTCTTTATATCCTTCCTATAATTTTTTTTTTTTAATTTTAATTAAAATTTATTCTTTTCGTGGTTAATGATTTAAAATAAAAAGAATATATAACTGTTTGGACTGTTTTCAATTTAAATTTAATTAATTATGAGTACAATTATACTCGAATAACTCATTAATAGTTCACCTTCGACGGAAAGGCGAAAATGAATCTGATTTTGTTGAACCAACCGGATCCGGCTGGATCCGTCCGGTTTGATGCAATTCGGGCCGGATCCATCCGGATTGAAAAGACTGGATTGCATCTCTCAGTTGCATATCTCAGTCGTTATTAAGATTCTGTCTCACGGCCAATAGTGGTGTGCAAGGCCTAAATCATAAATCGACTGGTTTTTCCCACTTTTTTGGTACCCATTTTATACAGGCTGGGTGTGCCCCGGGAGAGTCTCTATACGCCAAGGTCGTTTCACGACTGAAATAACAAAATAAATAATTCTGCCTCAGCCGGGAATCGAACCCGGGACCTGGAGTGTCCCTCAGTAGAGACAGTGATAAGGCCACTTTATCTACTAGGCCTCGTCCCACCCAGTGAATATAATTAAGATGGCATAATATTTTCAATAACTCGCTCCACTCGAGAATATATAACCTCCTTTGGCTCTATTGTTAGGCGGAAGGGGAGCGGGAATTTTGATCTCGGTCGGGCCGAAGGTTAGGAATGGTAGTCAGTAGTGAGTAGTCTGTAGAGTGTAGTGGCTGCCTTAGCGTCCTTTATATAGATGTACAATATTTAGCAACGGCCTTCCCAACGGTCAGAGGATTATTCGGCCTTTAAGAACAACAATAGCCAATCCCTGGAGCGAAAGCAAACATGATGTCTATTTACGAGGTGCTCATCCCAATGCCAACTGACAATGGCAGCTCCGTCTGCGTCCAAACATGTGTCTGCCGGATTACATTAATGTCCAACAATGACTCTTCAACAATAACATCACATTAGGTCCATATTCCGCAAAGTCAAGCGTATTCTCATTATAAAGCTTCCGTGAGATTATTTAAAACAATCTGGTGCGCGCAACACACGACTTTCACTTACCTCCGTTGTTAAAATAAATTTAAGAATTTTTAAATACATTTAAAGAAACAAATAAATTGTTAAATAATTAATTATTTTGAATTTCAATAGAAACATGTGTTTTATTAAATAAACTATTATATTTTTGTCTACAACAATCAGTTAATATTATCGGCTTTTCATCACTCTCCATTAACCATTAAAATTCCGTGTATTAGATAATATTTTTTCTACAATCTTTAGCTATCCAACGGTATATAATACATTTATTGCTATTCTTGTGTTTAAAAACACAAAAATTGCATAAAAAAATATGTTTGCACTTTTTTCCTTTAGTTGGGTATCGAATTTATTCATTATATATATTTACCTGTTTATAATCAGTGTTAACAAGATAATATAGTTATTTTTATAAAATCTAAAAAATCAAACGTACGTTAGATGAAGAAAATTTAAAATATCGGAACTTAAGCCCTGTCACACTATTTCAATAAGAATGAAACCTCTTGATATTAAAGCCCATTAAATTTCACATGGATATTGCGAGTTTAATCAAAATCATTTGTGCCGTTCTTGAGAAAATCGTAAAAAGGTGCAAAATGCATGGTAAAAAGTAGATCTTCCGGTCAACTGATTTTGATGAAAATGTATTTTTTTTTTTCGCCCGGGAGTTACCACACACAAAGACCTTTCTGCGGAACTTATATAGTTATTTGGATTCAGAAGACCCTTAAACGTGTATTTCCGTTGAAAACTGGAATTCGAAAAATTTCACAATCGCAATACTTCCCCTTTCTATATATTTCATATATAGGTAAGTGAAAGTAAAAACCTGCAATTACACAATGGTTTATTATTTCTGAATAACAATTTTAGGGTATAACTGTTTATATAGCTGTTAATAGGTAATTAACTAATATGGAAAGCAATAAATAATCGAAAGCAAAATGGTATAACACCTCTGCTGTTTATTTATTAATTAGGGAAAACGGATTAATTTGTATTCTTTATTCGGATTCTACGTGTCTTGAAACGTAGCCCCTCTAATTTTGTGAGGGGGGGGGGGTTTCTTCTTTTTGGTCGATTACAAAGGCTACTTATTGATAATTATAAATCAATAGCATTAAAAATAATTCAAATAAAATTTCCTGATTCTATAATACCTTACATTTTTCTCTATAATCAATATTAACCAAGCTATCCGGAAAACTCTTGTAAGTTATAGCTTGACCATATTAGATTATTTTATTTATTTTTTTTTTTTTGATCATCGCGGTGTCTTGATCTCGAAAATGCTTTCGCTTTTTCTCTATCTTTAATAATAACCGAGTTTTGGTGAAATTACATCAATTATAATTTGTGCCTTAAATATGTAGATCAACTTACTTTTTTTTCTGTTTATTTCGCTTTACTGATTCTAAAACTCCCTACATATACCAATCCTACTCTTCATATATAACTTTTCCCTCCAAAATTCTGTATTCCCTACCTCCTGGAAAAAAGCTATTGTACTTCCTATTAATAAAACCTTTAATCCTACTTCCCCCAAAGACTATCGCCCTATATCTATTCTCTCAAACCTTTCTAAACCACTTGAAAGAATAGTCCAATCACAACTGTCCAATTTCCTCGAAAAGTCCAAACTGCTCGATCCACTCCAATCTGGTTTCCGACCCGGCTTTTCCACACAATCAGCCCTTCTAAAAATCACGAGCGACATACATACCGCTATGGACGAAAAAAAGCTAACAGTACTAATACTTCTGGACTTTTCAAAAGCTTTTGATTCTCTTGATCATTCTATCCTTTTTTCCAAACTAAAATCTTTATCATTTTCCAATAGTACTATTCGATGGTTTCAATCTTTTCTTTGTAACAGGACCCAAGCAGTTACCATTCCCAATCATCCTCTATCTTCTTTCCTTACCCTCTCGGCAGGTGTGGCCCAGGGCTCAAGTATCTCCCCCCTCCTTTTCAACTCCTTTATCAATGATCTTCCAAATTCAATCCATCACTGCTCCTATCATTTATATGCCGACGACTTTCAGATCTACCTATCCTTCTCTCCTTCTGAGTTATTCGTAGCATTTGCCAATATTCAGGAAGACCTAGATAGAATCTGTGCCTGGGAACCCTGAATAAACTTAGGCTTAATGCTGAGAAAACGCAGGCCATTGTTATAGGTTCCAATTCCCTCCTCAGATCCAATACTTCCTTTCCGAATCTAATCCTAAATGGTCATCCAATCACCTTTAGCTCCTCTGTCAAAAACCTTGGTATTACCATTGATCAATCCCTTTCTTGGAAACCCCATATTGCTAATATTTCCCGACGAACGATAAGCACTCTAAAGTTTTTTCATCGTTCCCGCCATCTTCTCCCTCTTCCCACCCCTAAGCTTCTCGTCTCCTCATTAATATTCCCCCACTTCGATTATTGCTGTGTGGTATATGGTGGCCTCCCAAAGGTGCTCGAAGACAGATTCAAGCGTATCATGAACATGTTCATAAGATTTATCTTCGGCACTCGAAGAGGTCTTCAGTGACCCACTTATACAGCGAGTTGAAGTGGCTCCTACCTGTTACACCGAGGAAGTATTTTCTCGGATCATACCTTTACCAAATCATAAACTCCAAGCACCCTCCATACATTCACAGCATCCTTAAATTTAAATCCTCAGTCCACTCTCTCGAAACTAGATCCCGCCATTCCGACTTTACTTTCCCACCCATAGAACTAAATCTTTTGATCACTCCTTTTATATCCGTTCTGCAACCCTCTGGAATTCCCTACCTACTCATATTCGCCATGCATCTTCCTTTTTCTCATTCAAATCTCACCTATTCCAACATCTTTTGGCATCCCAAATAGATGCACAACAAATCTGCAACTGACTTATTTCTATTTTAACACAAGTTATAATTATCTATTTTATCCTAAAGCTAGTGTGGAATAATTAGTTTGTTTTGTTTTTTATAATTCCCTCAACCCTATCAGTAGCCTTTAGGAGATTTATCTTCTTTCTTTCTTTCTTTTTCTAATCTTGTGTGTTTATTATCCATACTTTTTGTACATGAATGTATATAAGTCTAGGTAGTGTTTAATTTTTCCTTTTTGCTCATTTGTAAATAAAAATTAATTTTATTGTTTTCTTGACCAGACATATATGAATATCTACTGTTCAATTCTGTTATTCTTAAGGGACATAGTCCCAGAATAAAGTTTTTATTATTATTATTATTATTATCATTACATATTTTACTCCATCTTTAAAAATAACTCAGTTATGGGTGTGTTTATGGGTAAAATTTAAATTTTTTTGGTCGATTACAAAGGTTCATTATTGAAAATAATAACCCAAAACAAACTGATCCAGCAAACGTTGTTCTGTAATATAAATTATTTTACGCCTTTTTACGATGTAACAGTTAATGGGCTTTAACATCATGTAGATTTCATTCTTATTGAAATAGTCTGACAGGGCTTAAATGCCAATATTTCAATTGTTCTTCCTCTAAAGTACCATTAATTTTGTAGATTAAAAAAAAATGAACTATATCATGTTATTAGGATTGAGAAAAAGCGACTAAATATAAAAGTTGAATGAATTTGATTACCGCCTAAAGAATAGAAGAGCAAAACTATTTTTTCGTTTTTTTTTAAATATTATTTTTTATTTTATTTATACATTCTTAGTCTATGCCGTACATTTGTGATGAGTATGTCCAGATAGATTTGATTTAATAAGTGTATGTGCTTAGTTTCAAGCTTAAATAAAATTTTCAATAGAAACAACATAGTTTACTTTCACTTACATATATATGAAATATATATAATAAGGGGAAGTATTGCGATCGTGAAAATTTTAGAATTCCAGTTTTCGACGGAAATACATGTTTTAGGGTCTCCTGAGTCCTAAGTCCCGAAAAAAGGTCTGTGTGGTAAGTCTAGCTCAAAAACGATAAGTGATGCAAAACTGAAATTTTATATTTAAGACAACTATACGTCCGAGATGTTAGAGCAACTTTTTTATTAAAATCGGCTAACCGGAAGAGCCACTTTATTCCATGCATTTTGCTCCTTTTTATGATTTTCTCAAAAACGGCTTTAACGATTTTGATTAAACTCGCTGTATTGATGTAAATTGATGACGTTCTTTAATATCATGAGGTTTCATTCTTATTGAAATAGTATGACAGGACTTAAATTCCGATATAAATTTTCTTCCTCTAAACTAACTTTAATTTAGCACATTCCCAATGATTAAGCATATATTCTTAATGGCATTTATAAAGGACGGCTAAATATACAAGTTGGACGAATCTAATGACCAACTAAAGGATAAAAGCACAAAACTATATTTTAACGTAATTTTTGGTTTACTTAAGTTAACGAATAACACATTTGTATAAACTTTTGTATATATATTCACAATGACAATAAAAGCATAAACTTCTTACTAATACAACTTCACATTAATAACATCTTGACCGGAGTGCCCTGGCCCTAGGATTTGGGGGGTATATATATGAAGGAATAGTAGAGGGGATGGGAGAAAGGCGGTAGAGATCAAATGAAGGGACATATGGATCACTTAGTACCATAATGTCCAAGTACTTCCTGTAGGGGTTCAGGTATGTGCACAGGTGTCTTTGGACAAAGTCCCTTCGGAGGTAGAGGGCGGCACCCTTTGTAATAGGAGATAATATAAATATTAATCATAACAATTACAATAATCTATTGATGAGTAAATCTCATTCCATAACTTTATAATAAGAGCAGTAATATAGACTATAATATGTCCTTGGAAAGAGAAACATTTTAGAAAAAATATTAGCTTGTTCAGAGAGTTGAAAAAGGTAATATAAAGTGACAAATCGTGAATAAAATTATTACTGATTAACAATTTAATATAGTTATATTATTTTATTTAAATCGTATGTTTCCAAAGAAAATCAATACAACTTTAATTAAAATTAACTTCAAATATTTTTCAAATTATAGTATATTTAATATTTTTTAAATTGATTTTAAAAGTCGAGGGAAGTAAAAGTCGTGTGTTGCCCGCACTAGATTTTTTTTTTATTTGTAATTTATTTTAACTATTGAGATAACTGCAAGTCCTGTGTTGAGAGCAACAGATTTTTTTTTTTTTTAATACACAAAAATAAACCCGGAAAGAGATAGTATCAGAGAAGCTCTTTTCAAGTTGGTTGAGAAATATTGTATACCACGGCGGGAGCATAATACATTACGCAAAGAGATGTTTCAGATAAAATATTTACAAGCGAGTGCCCTGGAATTGGAAAGCAGGATTTCGGTGAAAATACTGAAGAGCACCCGGTACAATGGGCCACCCACGAATTGGCAGGAAAAGAGGTTTCGGAAATGTAATATTAAATCTAGTGGTAGCCTGTTAGTAAAGGCTTAGTTCCAGCTCGCCTTTCCCTTCGGCCCGAATCTTGGCTCCGTATCGCTTTGTGATGAAGACTTCTTTTTTATCAGCTGGCACACATTGCCTAATCTAGGAATTTTTTTTTTCTCATAATTCAGGACATAAAAAAGGGTAAGAGCTTGTATATATTGAAAGCCATTTACTGGATAGATATAATTATGGATTTGATTTTGGGGAAAGTCTCTTACAAATAGAGTCTTGCTACTTAAAGGCAATGATAATAAAATAATATTAATAAATTTAAATGTAAATAAACATTAAATTAATATTGCTGATAAGTTTACTAGATGAGGAAGATGGTTAAGGATGCAGACATAATAAACAATAACACAATTAATAAGTAATACTTATTGTAATTGTGTGCCGATGTTTCGGCCTTTATTGTGGGCCTTCGTCAGATCTTAGAGAATAACAACCAATGGAATTAGAAAATTAATAATAAATTAGATACAATAATATGATGAAAGTAATACAATTTGGAGACAAACATTAATTTAGATTAAATTAAAGTGATAATAAGATTCTTTGTATCTTGAAGCACAGCCTCTCAAATTTTGAGAGGGGGAGGGTAATTGTTTTGGTCGATTACAAAGGTTCATTATTAAAAATAATAAACCAAAGGCATTTATACTAGACATTGTTACTATTTCCTTTTCTTTTGATTTTCATTCAAATAATTCAAATAAAATTTCCTTCTGATTCTTTTGTAAGATTCTTGAACATCTTCAATTTTTTCTTTATTATTTATTTAACGTCACTTTATGCTATTATGGCTAATCGGGCGATGCTACAGTGGGAGTCCTAAATTTTGCCTATCCAGGTTTTATTAGGATAGGATCTTTAACGAGTACCTGACATCGCATAGGCTCGAGACTACCTTTTAACGTCCCCTCCGAAGGACGGCGTAACTAAGGATTTTTTACTCCCATTAAAAAATCTTAGGACTACCTGCGGGTTTAAACCCGTGACCTTTAGCATGGGAGGCTGTTACGCTAGCCACCCAGCTACAAGTGGTCCCCAATTGTTTTCTTTATAATCAATATTTTTTCAACAACAACAATTTTTATTGAGTAAAATTACAATCTGTCCTAATTTGGACATCAATAGTAGTGCTGAAAGATATCATACACTCATACAATATTAACACGGCATAAAATTACAATAAAATATATATACAATAATGAATCAATACAATAAAGTCAAGAAATCACTCACACTTATATACACATACACACACTCATACATTCATCACATTGAGTGGAGAATCTAGCCAGTACTAGAACTCCAACATATTTACAAAAGGTCGCGGGGCCACTGCCGTTTCAACCTTCTAGGTGGGTTGTATGGATGAGTGGAGCTGGATAGTGATTGAGCTAGAGGATTAGGACGATGAATGAGGTTCTGGTGGAATTTGGAAAATTTGGATGGAATAGGTCTGAAATAAATGGAACATTAAGGTCGTGGTACAAGGTATAGTTGGAGACATAATAAGGAGCATTTACTATCGTACGGAGGACTTTGGATTGAAAGGATTGAATGCGTTTGTTGTTAGAAGGTTTAGCTGTCCCCCACAGTTCAAGTCCGCAGGTCCAGATATAATCAAGGGTTAGGGTTAAGGTATTGGAGTAGGTGCTCAACCTCTTGGTTATTAGCACCGAATAAATTTGTAGTAACAGATTTGTTTTACTCTTTTTTCTTCTTTTTATTTATTTATTTTTCCTTCTATTTTTGTTATTTATTTTTTTTTAATTGTTTATTTATTTTTTTTTATTCTTTTGTTGACACATTCTGAATTAGTGAATTTATTCCAATTTTTTCTTTATTTATTTATTATTTTTATATATTTTTTTTATTACTACTATTATTTTTTTTTTCTTTCTTTCTTTATTTTTTTTTCTTATAGTTCCGGGAGCAGAGAACATTCTTTGACGAACCTAATCAGTGAACTAACTGTTTCACTAGAGTCCTTCAAGCTCTCACTCAACGATCTAGCTAGGTTAAGTTTATCCATTTGTACATGGAATTTGGGGCAGTTCTCAATTATGTGTATTATTGAGAGAGGCACTCTACACAAGTCACACATTGGTACGGGCTGCCTGAGGATGAGATGGAGATGTGTGAGTCTGCTATGTCCTATGCGAAGTCTCGCCAAAGCAGTTTCCTCGCGGCGATTACTTCGCAATGATGTATTCCATGGATCAGGCGATTGCTTGATATTTCTTAATTTATTGGTGTTGTCAAGTTCCGACCACATCTGTTCCCATGCCTGATATATTTTGACCTTAAGGTAATTTTTTACGTCTTTCTTGATGTAAGTTGGGTGGATTTGGACGTTTGACAATGCAGCTTCTTTCGCAGCCCGATCCGCTTCCTCATTGCCATCAATGCCTACGTGGGATGGAATCCACAAGAACACTAGTTCTTTTTTCAGTATTTTTAAATCTTCCACATATTTCTGATCTTATTAATTAGTGGGTTATCAATGCAAATATTATGAAGGCTCTTAAGGGCGGATAGGGAATCGGTGCATATAACGAACTTTGACTTATCACGTGACCTAATGAATTCAAGTGCATTTAATATTGCTACAAGTTCCGCAGTATATACGCTACTTAGGTTTGGCAGTTTGATTTTAAGGATACTTACGGGTGTAACAATTGACAGCCCAACTTGAACATTTATTTTGGACTCGTCTGTGAATATTTTTGTGTAATCTGAATGATCACATATAATTTCATTGTATTTTTCTCTTAGTACATAGTGCGGTGTGTCAGTTTTGTTATACTTTGTCAGAGTTAAGTTTGTTCTTGATACTGTTTGGTCCCATGGTGCTTCTATTGTTTCTGTTGTCTTATTGAGGAAGGATGTGGAAGGATCATTAAAGATTATTCGCATGTGAGCGTTCATATTGCTTAACGGCTCTATCTCGCCACTTGTGTAATGAATGGATATAATCAATATTAACCGAGTTAACAGGAAATCGCATCTCTTAAAAGTTGTTGCTTGAGCTTATAAGATTTTTATTTCCTCTTTGATCATCGCGGTGGCTTGATTTTTTTCGCTCTCTATCTTTATTAATAACCGAGTTTTAGTGAAATTACATCAATTATAATTTGTGTCTTAAATATGTAGATCAACTTCTTTTCTTTTTCTTTTGTAGATTCTGGAACTATCTACATATTTTATTTCATCATCAAAAATAACTGATTAATGGATGTGTTTATGGTTAAAATTTAAATTTTTTGGTCGATTACAAAGGTCCATTATTGAAAATAATAAACCAAAGCAAGCTGATCCAGCAAAAGTTGTTCTGCAATATAAATTATTTTGCACCTTGTATCCAAAACGATGTAAAATTTAATTGGCTTCGATATCATGTAGATTCCATTCTGATTAAAATAGCCAGAGGATTGTTTCGAAAGCGTATCACCATAATAATAATAATCGTGAACTAAATTAGAATGTTTTTAAGGTGTTATTTTGACTAAAATACGAAATTGAAGATATTTAAAATTCGCTGAAACGGTAGAATGAAGTTAAGATGCCGAAGAGGCAGTTTTCTATAATGAACTCTATTCAAATGCAAATCTTGAATCCTTTAACTCAATCTGGCAGGGCCATTGAGGTGTTCCAGTCCTCAAAGGAATCCGCGTAGGCCAAGGAGGAAAACTTCGACAAAGAGAGCTTTTATTTATCAGGTTTAAAGGTAGGCTTATTAAGGTTTATTATGATAATTATAATTTTAAGTCGAAACATGGAACGTTCACACTTCAACAATGTACTTACCCACCAATTTTATCGGCAAAAACCAAATTCCCAGACCAACTCTGTACGTTACCTAGGACTGACACTCGATCGAAGGATGACTTGGGGCCCACATTTCAAGATGGAAAAAAATACTCTCAACCACCGACTGAAAGTACTATAATAAAGAACTCGCTTGGTTTCTCTTCTTCTGCCATATGTTTTTAATAAGAGAAAATGGTTGATTGTAGGACATTGATATGAATTGAGTGTACATGGTAAGTTTTATTAGGACAGGAATCTTTAAAGAGTACCTGACATCGCACAATCCCGGGACCACCATCTTACGTCCCCTCCGGAGGACGGTATAATTAAGGACTTTTTACTCCTATTAAAAGAAAAGAAGAAATAATGTCCCGGTTAAAAGCGGGAAATGCGTGTAATTATTCAGTTGCTAAGTTACTTAGTTCGCGGCTTCTATTATTATTACATTTTTCCAAAAGGAAACCGGTTTACGGTCAGGCAAACTGCAATCGTTTTTAAAAAAATTATATTTACTATAATTAACGTGATTTATTTCATGTCATACATTACTGGATAAACCAGGAGTATGAATATTTTTTTGGCCCTAAGTATATATATGTATATTTATTACATGTATATTTAGCAACTGAATAATAACACGCATTTCCCTCCTTAAACAGGGAATAAAGTCCCAGTTGCTAAATTACTTAGCTCGCGGTTTCTCTCTAAAAACCAAAAGGTTAGAATTTATAAAACTATTATTCTTCCGACGGTTCTTTACGGATGTGAAACGTGGCCACTTATTTTGAAGGATGAACGACGGCTTAAGATTTCGAAAATAAGGTACTGCGTAAAATATTTAGTCCAAGGTCACTGGGGAGTTTAGAAGGTTGCACAACGCGGAATCGCGGAACCTGTATCCTGTGAATATAATTGAGTTGATAGCATCGCGGAGACTCAAATGCGCTAGTAAAGTTGTTGGGCTCGATGAGGAGCGGATTCCGAGAAAGTTGGTATTCGCTGATCCGACTGGTAGGCGTCCGAAAGGTAGGCCGAAGCGTCGATGGGAGGATTGCATTAAGGCTAATCTCGGGGGATTGGGTTTGAACGGTGAACATTGGACGGGTCTGTGTAGGTGGAATTTGGTGGTATCGGTATCGATATTATTATTATTATTATTATTAATACTCCTATTAAAAAATCCTAGAATCAACTGTCAGACTTTCGCCCGCAACTTTATGCAAAGAAGGCGGTTATGCTAACCACTACACCACAAGTGATCCCATTAAGAACATTGTTTATTAAAATTAACTTTAAGTTTAACTAATAGTTCTGAAATTGATTTTAACAGCCAATATAGGTGAAAGTCGTGTGTTGCCCGCACCAGATTGTTCCGTTGTGTGATGACTATTTTCTCAGTACTTAACAAATATTCGAAAGACGTAGCGATACCTCTCCTAAACCCCCTAATTTTATAATAACCTCCTGGATCTAGGCCCCACTGCTCTGCCACCGCCACCCCATCAGCCACAGCCACCTTGATGGACGAGCCGGCCCTACAGTTAATCAAGGCACCACAGCCAGGTGCCCTGCTAGGCTCAGTACACAAAGGCCCCAGGTCCGCCTAGCTTAGGGTCGACTCCGCTCGATAGTATTAGCCTCTATTGTCTCAGATCCATTGTCTCAATGCTGGGTAATTAGGAAAGGACCACTTCCAGGAGCTGTGCTAGAGGAAGTGCTGTGGAGGAGAGCTGTGGTATAGAACAGTGGGTGTCATTGTCTTCCAGAATACTATTGTCAGCAATCCATTTCACACAGATATATTAACATATGTGGTACTATGTAACGGCCGCTACGTTTCTAAGGCATCGGTGACTCCGAAACTATATTAATTAATGTATAAATTTTCGGTTCTTATTTAATAAAATTATTGGATTTACATATGTTTATCAATTCATTATTGGGATCAGGTAGCATTAAGGGGAACAAAGTAATTAACTTAAATTACACATTTATTTATAAAATTAGAGTGCTTCCATTGGGAAGCTTCTCTACTTGTGTTTCATGCCTTTATATATTTCATCTTATTTACTTGTTGTATTCCTGTATACAGTTGTCAATTCCAATAAATAAATTTAAAAAAAAAATGATAAAATAGTACATAATACCCTGTGAGGCATTATTCATTATCGAGAATACTGAGGTTCGTTCATATTTACCATATACATTACAGCATAATTGTTCCCTGGCTTGACCCCCGACTTCCTCCGTCCGTGGCTAGACTCCGCTTCCTATCCTGTCCGAGCTATACCTGCTCTAGGAGTGTGTGGGTGTATTTTTTGCATAGCCCTTTTAAGAAACCTTCCGGCTTGTAGCTCGGAAACTGTTCTATTTCAAATTATTCAAAATTTATTTTCCTCCCTTTATTCTCGATACATAGCAGTGGGTCATTAGTAAGTGTATTATATAAATCAACAGACGACTAATATTGCTAGAGACAAATCCCCGATCGGATGGACTACCTCAACTTCGCTTAGTTGCTATTAATACACAGCACACTGATCAATCTCGAAGACACTCTTCAACAAACAAAAAACTCTGGTGCCGGCAACACATGACTTTCACTTCTACTTTGCCGTACTTAAAATCGTTAAAGAATTTTCAAATATAGTTAAGAGATTAAAATGAGTGAAACTAATGGAGAATTAATCAAATTGAATTTCTATAGAAGCATGTATTTTATTAAAAAATATATTATATTATAATTTGAAATAATAATCAGTTAGTTTTATAGGCTTTTCATTAATCTTTATTAACTTTTAAAAGCTTGTGTACAAGATAATATTTTTTCTAAATCCTTTAGCTTTCCAACGGTATATTAGACATCTATATTACTGTTTTTATGCTCAAAAACGAAAAATTGCATATTTTTCCTTTCGTTAGAGATCGAATTAAATCAAATTATATATTTACCTGTTTTTTATCTTTGATGAGACGATTATATTGTTATTTTTTTAGTATCTACAAAATTAAAGGTACTTTAGAGGAAGATAATTTAAAATATCGGCATTTAAGCCCTGTCAGGCTATTTCAATCATAACGAACCCTACATCATATTAAAACCTATAAAATTTTACATCGACATATGGAGTGTAATCAAAATCTTTTGAGCCGTTTTTGAGAAAATCGTAAAAAGGTGCAAAATGCATAGTACAAAGTAGATCTTCTGGTCATCCGATTTTTATGAAAAAGTTTCTATAACATCTCGGGCATATAGTTGTCGTATATATGAAATTTCAGTTTCATAGAACTTTTCGTTTTCGCCCGGGTGTTACCACACACACACACACACACCTTTTTGCGGGACTTGGTCATTTCGACTCAGGGGACCAAAAAGTGCATTTCCATTGAAAACTGGAATTCTAACATTTTCACGCTCGTAATACTTTCCCTTACTATATATTCCATATATAGGTAAGTGAAAAAGGCGGGAAATGCGTGTTATCATACAGTTGCTAAGTTACTTAGCTCGTGCCTTCTGTCTAAAAACTTAAAGGTTAGAATTTATAAATCTATTATTCTTCCGACGGTTCTTTACGGATGTAAAACGAGGCCGCTTGCTTTGAAGGATGAACAACGGCTTAAGGTTTTCGAAAATAAGGTACTGCGTAATATTTGCAAGGTTGCACGAAGCGGAATTGCGGAGCTTGTACCCTGTGAATATAATTGAGATGATAGCATCGCGGAGACTCAAACTGGCGAGTAAAGTTGTTGGGCTCGGTGAGGATCGGATTCCGAGAGAGTTGGTATTCGCTGTTCCGACTGGTAGGCGTCCGAAAGGTAGGCCGAAACGTCGATGGGAGGATTGCGATTGCGGATTGGTGAACATAGGACGAGCCTGTGCAGGCGGAGTTTGGTGGTATCGGCATCGAATCTTCGGGTTTGGTATGCCTATTATTATTATTAATATAGGTAAGTGAAAGTAAAAAGGGAGATGTATTGCCAAATAAACATAAATAGCCATATTACTTATCTTCGGTCTTGGAAAATTTGGAAATGGTGGTGCAAGATGCCTAGCGAGTCTAGGTTTATTTTCTCTGTCGTCTTTTGTAACTGATTCCTTTCAAGACCATACTTCTCCAAAAATACTCTAGTAGCTAATGGGGTGGTCCCCTGCTTCCGAACCAAAGCCTTTTAACTGTAAATTTTCATTCGCCGACACTTAACTTCTCACGAAACTTCTCCTATAGGTATAAATACATTTTTGATAAATGCTTTCTTGGATTCTGATGCCTTGTCCTCGATCATTCGTTTCATATCTGATTGTGAGATGTCCACAAATACAGTTGACACTTGGGTATCAAGGCAAAACTCTTCTTGAAAACATTTATAGTATTTATTTTCTAGTTCTGCTATTTCGTTTTTATGTGTTTGTGCCGGCGAGTATCAAGAACAATGTTATGTACACAGTTACCCAACAAATGTGTAGGGGGTTCTGATTGTCGACCGCATCTGCTTAATATCCCCAGAGGGATCCCATGATGAAACATTTGGTCTTACGTAACGTATTTTGTGTCATCGTTATTTATTTAAAAAAATAAAATAAAAACCTCGAAAACCCATAAAGGGCCTTAAAGCGATGTGTACTGTTTCACGGTCAACGACCGAGCAATGAGGTGATGAACATCCCAGGTGACCTGGGAGAACAGTAACTTAATGATCTATTACCTAGACCACTTCTGTTTATCTCGACTATTTATTGCCTTTAACAATTGTCCTTTAGAATTTGATAAAAAAATAAAAATAAATCAATCGATTTCTTTTAGAAACCGCCAAATATATATCTTACAAAAATTTAGAAATTAACCTTTTCTCAGACTGAGATACACTTATCACCCTGTTTTCAAAGGCCAGTACAAGATCTTCGTTTGATATTGACGTGAGGATGAATACGTTTCTTTTTGTAACATAAAAATTAAGATGACATGTCATAGTTCGGAATTCGTCTTCTTAATTTTGTAGACAAAAATTAAAAGACTTTTAATTTTCTTGTACATTGATCTTTATAAGCATTTTATGTTAAAATTATTATATCCACTCTAACTAACCAATTAAATTATCTTTAAGCAATAATATTGTACAGATCATCTCAAATAGAAAAATAAAATAGCGTCCAAGAACTTCTAATAATAAAATAGAAGCTGGAGAAATACGTGCTATAGCCGCTCAAACAATATCAGTTTTTCTCTTAGATGAACGAAGTAGTCCCCATTTAGTGATAATGCCATTACTTAGAGCTAATATTTTGTTTAGATGTAATATACTAAAAGAAAAGAATAAAAATGGAATGTTTACCTTCTCTAGAGATATTAAATAATACATAATACATATCCTCATTGTTACTAAATAACATACTCGTAAAATATCCCAATCCTATTAAATTATTAAATAGACTTCAAAGAGCCAAGAATGCAGCTGTACGTTATATAACGCAAACCCCAATAGATCAACATATCACACCTTACTACAAACAGTTAAACTGGATGAAGATAAGGTCAAGAAGAGTATTTAATTTATTATTAGAGTATTTTAACAATAACATGTAAAATATTAAAATGCAAAACCCCGAGCTATCTTTATGCAAATATGATCTTCTTACATGACATTCATAATAGAAATAATAAAGCATCTAAATATACATTACTGATTCCGAAACATAAAACATCGATTTTCAATAAATCATTCATAGTAAGTGCATGTATAACATTTAATATGTTCAAAAATTTAATGTGTAAAAAAAAAAAAAAATAATCCAATCAGTAGAAACAATTGAAAAAAATATAAGAGAAATAATATATGAGAAATCATTTTAAGTTTAATAACAATATATTATTATATTAGAAAGACTTAACTAATATTTGTAAATATATATATTTTTTTTAAAACATTTATTGAAATTTACAACTGTATTAGTTAATACATTAAGTAAATTAGCTAACAGAAATACATGAAAAAGACATAAATGCCCATTGGCACTACTCACTGGGTAATCTAAACTAAAAGGTCTCGAGGCCATCTCCTTTTCAGACGCCTCGGAGGATTGTCAGGAATCGAAGAGGAAGCAAGGATTGAAACTAGTGGGTTAGATGGGAGTGGAGTTTTTCATGGAAGAATTGATACCTGGTCCGGGCCAAATCAGCAACGTATGGGATATTAAGGTCTTTATGGATGAGTTTATTCGTGACAAAGTAAGGAGCGTTGAGGATTATGGATTGTAAGGATTGAATACGGAAAATATTATAATTTAAATTTTGTGTTGTTAAAGTTTGTAATGTATATAGCTTATATAAGAGTATTAGAAACATTTATGTGAAAAGAATGATGGAAAGTTAAATTTCCTTTTATGTTTATTTATTTTTACTTTAATCTCAAATTGGATGTTTTATTTTGTTTTGATGATGTTCTAACCATTAGATAGTATTTATACTAGGAATATATATATATATATATATATATATATATATATATTGTAAATACTGACTTAAGAGACCTGACAATCCCTACAATCCCTGTTCATTGTAAGAGAGGACCAGTTTGGTCCTAAATGTAATAGAGGTGGGCATAATCGAATGACGATTATCGGATCATTCGATAATTACAATCATTTGGATTAATCATTATCGGATTAATCGGTTTGGATAAGTGAATGATCATTCGAACTGAACTGTTTAACGATAATCGAGGGATTATAACGAGCTCGGATAATCGAACGACCTTTTTTTTTCTTTTTTTTTCTCATCACATAAATCGCCTCTCACAATCCATACTAATCATTCGATTATTTAAATCATCGAAGTCCGATCATCCGATTATGACGATCATTCGATTATGCCCACCCCTAAAATGTAACAGGTAAATAATATACTCTATTCTATTCTATTCTATTCCGAATCTTACATAGCCCCAACCATACTACAGAATACAGAACACAGAATGGCATCATCAGAGCGACTAGGTCCCTCACAAAATTAACAATAATACTTAAAGTAAATTGGAAACCACAAAGTGTACTTAAAACTTTTGCTCGTGTAGCGGTGTGGGGACTAGCGCAGTGGTTTTCAACCAGTAGTCCGCGGACCCCCGGGGTTCTGCAGGCGATGTCATTAAATTATTAACTTTATTTGCTTTCGTAATCCCTATAGAGCTGGCAACACAACATTATAAGATACAAAATACATTTCAACAAAAGGGGTAACAAGGTACATAGAGACCTAAATATCCCACTGGTTGCAGACTTTGCCCACGATAGATACACCTCCTTTAATTCCAAACTACCAGCCCGCTCAAACTCTCTTGTCCGTAATTCACTACCTTATCACCACTAGATATATTAATAATATAATAATAATAATAATAATGGGCTTACCGAACCCGAAGGTTCGATGCCGATACCACCAAACTTCGCCTGCACAGACTCGTCCAATCTTCGTCGGTCAAGCCCAAGCCTTAACGCAATCCTTCCATCGACGCTTCGGCCTACCTTTCGGACGCCTACCAGTCGGATCAGCAAATACCAACTTTCTCGGAATCCGTTCCTCACCGAGCCCAACAACTTTACTCGCCCATTTGAGTCTCCACGATTCTATCAACTCAATTATTTTCACAGGATACAAGTTCCGCGATTCCGCGTTGTGCAACCTTCTAAACTCCCCAGTGCCCTCATATCTTTTCAGACCAAATATTTTCGAAAACCTTAAGCCGTTGTTCAACCCTCAAAGTAAGCGGCCACGTTTCACATCCGTAAAGAACCGTTGGAAGAATAATAGTTATATAAATTCTAACCTTTAAGTTTTTAGATAGAAGCCGCGAGCTAAGTAATTTAGCAACTGAATAATAACACGCATTTCCCACCTTTAACCGGGACTTTATTTCTTCCTGGATTTAATTTTTTCTTGTTATCATTGAAACTAAATACTTGAATTCCTCTACGAGTTCAAAAGTAAGCTCTGATACATCAATATCACTAAGATCGCCACCGTTTCTGTTACTAATAATATATTTCGTCTTATCGGTATTTAATTCAAATCCTATTTCTTTACCGGTTTTTATTAACACACTTGTATTTAGTTGTATAGTTTCCGGTTCTTCACCTAGCAGTACCAGATCATCGGCATACCCCAAAACCGGAATCTTCTCACCCATATTTAAGCCTTTCTCGGTACACATCATCTTTTCTATGACATATTCTAAAGCTATATTAAACAAAACAGGTGAAAGGGAGTCACCCTGTTTAAACTTGATATATTAAACAGTAATGAACTACAATATAACTTTTTTTTAATAATATAATATAATATAATTTTTACAACTGTATATACAAATAAAATAAGTAAAATGGCTGAATTACGATAACAGGCATGAATAGACATGTAAAGAATCTACCCAAGTTCCTTCAAAGTTTATTTTATGAGCAGGTTTCGAGGCCACCGTCTTTTCAGCGTGAATAGATGTAGATGAGAGCTTACGGACAAGTGGGTTTGAGTGGGCTGGTAGTTTGGAATTAAAGGAAGTGTATCTATAGCGGGCTAAATCTGCAACTAGTGGGATATTTAGGTCTCTGTAGATAAGTTTATTAGTTACAAAGTAAGGAGCATTGAGGATTTTTCGTACGATTTTGGATCGCATGGATTGGATGCGGGAGAAGTTTGATAGCTTAGTGGACCCCCATAGCTCAATGCCATAGGTCCAAATAGGTCGGATAATCGAGATGTAAATGAGTCTTTTGTAGTAAATAGAGAGTTTTGATCATTTGTCAAGTAGGTGTTGTAGTAAGCGGTATCTGCAGGCAGTTTCTTGTCGTTTCAGTCTAGTGTGAGGATTCCAAGTAAGGCGCTTACAATATAACTTGAAACAAAATAAAGCAATAACAATATATGTATAATATAATAGCATTATATGAATAATTATTTTAAATATGCTAGATATATATAATAAAGATAACAAATAATTTTATTCATTTATTATAAATGATTCAATTTGGCATCATTGCCTGGCATAATAATAAATGTTTTTCAAATCTTCTATATCTTCGGTGGTAAACAGGTCGGTAAAATTTGAACGGTTTATATTGAAGGCTCATTACATCATTTACATTGAAAACTGGAGTTGGTAAATTTTCACTATCCCAATACTTTCCCTTACTATAAATTTCATATATAGGTAAGTGAAAGTAAAAATAACAATAGCTTTAATCAATTGAAATATTCACATTAACAATGAGTCTTCGTGTGGTGGATGTAATCCCCTCTGCTTTGGAGCGCGGATTGTACTGCACTGGAGCCGTTCTCGACATAGAACAGGCCTTTGACCGAGTCTGGCATCCGGGACTGCTTTACAAACTCCGAAAATTCCTCCCTCCAACATTCTTCCTAATCATCCAGTCCTATCTCTCTGACTGATCCTTCAAAATAAATCACAATTCTTCCTATTTATCCCTTTTTGTTCAGTCTGCTGGCGTCCCACAAGGCAGTATCCTCGGATCCATTCTCCTTACAGTCTATACAGCTGACATCCCAACCAATCCTAACACTTTCCTTTCCACGTATGCTAATGACACATATGTGTTATCAGTCAATAATGATCGTATTATGTCCTCTCAAACCCTACAATCATACTTTAGAGACCTCCAGATATGGTGTCAGAATTGGAGAATGAAAATAAATTCAGACAAATCCCACCAAATTACCTTTACCCTTCGTCGTAAACCAATGACATCCTGTCCTACAGTATCCTTTAATAATATTCCGCTTGTCCCGGCTGAACAGATCCGCTACCTAGGTCTCCTCCTTGACAAACGTCTCACATGGAATCCGCACACAAGACTGAAACAACAAGAAACGGTTCGGCGCTTTCGATTACTTCAACACTTACTTGAAAAACGCTCTCACTTAACTACAAAAGACTCCTCCACATGACTATCAAAACGCCTATATGGACTTACGGAGTTGAGCTTTGGGGCTCGACTAAACCAATAAATTCTTCCCGTATCCAATCCTATATCCTTTGAAAAATTCTCAACGCTCCTCACTTTATCACAAATAAACTCATCCATAAAGACCTAAATGTTCCACTTGTAACTTATCTGGCTCGAACCAGATATCACTCCTTCCATGAAAAACTCTACTCCCACTCTAACCCACTAGTTTAAATCCTTGCTTCCTCTTCGATTCCTGACAATCCTCCGAGGCGTCTGAAAAGAAGATTCCTCGAGACCTTCTAGTTTAGAATATTTACAGGAGTGCTATCATTGGGTAGTTCTTCTACAAGTCTTTTTCATGTAATTTTTCTTTTATCATATTTACTTGTTGTATTATTAAGTAAAGTTGTAAATTTCAATAAATTATGTTTAAAAAAAAAAAAAAACATTAACAAAGAACCGCTGTTAATACTTTCTGACAAAGTAGCTAAGGCATAAGACAATCCCATTTTAATGATTCAAGGGAGAGAAGGAATTGCTTGGAGTTGAGATTGGTGGAGGTGAGCTGGCATTAATATATCGGGCTTGCAGAATCCTAATTGATATTCCCAGAGTAAGGTGTGTAGTGTAGCTAGCAGTATGTTCTCGCCGGGGCAGCAATTAAACGTCGACCGTCCCAAATCCCTCTGTGTTTGTATAATACAAAGCGATTATTCTTCCCCTTCAATACAACATACATCGCTTGTAGTCCTTAATTAATACAACGCTAATTTTTGGATAATACCGTATAACTATGGTATTATATATTGATATATATATATATATATATATATATATATATATATATATATATATATATATATATATATATATCAAACCAGATATCACTCCTTCCATGAAAAACTCTACTCCCACTCTAACCCACTAGTTTAAATCCTAGCTTTCTCTTCGATTCCTGACAATCCTCCGAGGCGTCTGAAAAGAAGATTCCTCGAGACCTTCTAGTTTAGAATATTTACAGGAGTGCAATCATTGGGTAGTTCTTCTACAAGTCTTTTAAAACAGATACCAATGTCACAAAAACAACCACACAATGAGAACAGCACCAAAATATATTACACTATCCCATACATACCCACACTTTCCGAAAAACTTGCAAAAGCACTTAACATTAACAGAATAATAGTGATTCTGCCATTACATACAAAAATATAAATACTTTATCAAAATTATTTACAAAAACTAAAGATTCCGACAAATTAGACCTTCAATCAAATGTAGTATACGAAATACCTTGTGAAGACAAATGCGGAAAGTCTTATTTTGGAACATCTGAACAATATTTAAAAAGGAGAGTATACTGACACAAATATAGCTGCACTTCAATTAAAAAAGACCCAAATAAACCTGACCAAACTGCCCTCACTACTCATTTCAGAAAAACGGGACATTCATTCAAATCTCACTCACCGAAAATTATTCATTATGAAAAAAACAGCTTCAAACGAAATTTTAAACAAATGATTACCATAGAGAAATATAAAAATCGCGCCATAAATAAAAAATCGGATGTCCGAAACCTTAATGCATGTTACTCAAATTTGATAAACACATATTAAAATTAATAATAATAATACGAAATAAAACGAAAACAACTCAACAATAGGAGGGAGAATACCCCAGACTCCTGACGTCATCATAAATACCTACAAAAATCTTCCATACTTGAACTATTCCTTTTTTATTTTTTCAGTGTTCTTTCAAAGCTTGTAGGCTACACATGTCTAATTGAGACACTATTTTGTCCAAAATTGTAAGTAATTTTATAATAATATCTTTATTGTAAATCCTAATTTAAAATATCTATGTACCTACTGTATGATTATTCATTGTTTAATGTACTCTTCTTTATATCTCTAACAATAACATCATATATTAATTATTGTATAATAATATTAATGTTCTGTTTTTTTGGTTTTCCACTGTTAAGGCATGATTATGAGAACAATAAATTCTCGAAACGTCGCAAATATAAAATTGTTTGTTCATGGACTGAAACCTGAGAAAAACACAAACTTATATATATATATATATATATATATATATATATATATATATTAATATATCATGGTAGATATGATTCCGCGTATGCGGAAGGTAGCGGTGAGGCTGTGCCGTATAAATTTTATAGAAACAAAAAATATTCTGCTTTAAATTTTCGATTAGGTAACTGTCGTAAAATTTTCTATGTAAACAATGCTAACGGAGTTAGAGCGTGTCAAAAAATCCCCGATACAAAAACCTAACATTTTTAAAATTCAAAAGTATATACCTACTAAACTAGTGGTCCTAGCAAAAATATTACATAACGAAATATTTCAAATAGTTCAAACAAGATGTACCTCCTTTCATTACAAACTCGCTTGCCCGTATCCTCTCATCTACATCTATTCCCGTTAATCCTCCGAGGCATATGAAGTGATACCGCTGAGTAGATTTTTCTCAAGACTTTTTCAAGGCAATTTTCTGTAAATAGCTCATTTACTTATTGTACTATGTACAGTTGTAAATTTCAATAAAAGATTTTTTTTTTAAATGGTTTAATAACAAGTTTTTTGAGCTTTATGTAAAATATCTTCGAATGGATAACGTATCTTTTGGATATAAACTCCTCAAATCTGAAGCTGGATATGATTCGGATTGTGTAATCATTATCTATAGCAAAGATGGCTGCCTCTCCAAGAACTGGATTCCCAAATCCAGCAAAGTGAATTCTCTTAAACGTTTCTTTCAGGAAAGCCCTTTTAAAAGAAGGCAACAAAGAAGAGAGCTGTCATTAAATTAAGTTAATTTATTCCCATGATATTTCTTTCAAAGAGGTATTTTTCTAATAAAGACCCCGCCTTAATTATTGGTGAGCATACAAAGCTGGCTCGGAGGAAACTAGAACCTTCCCGCTAAGGCGCTTTGTGTTAAAGCCCGCAAACTGACTTTGACTTAGTTTAAGTTAACGAAAGGCCACCGTCGGCTTTGGCTAATAATCTTGGAATTTACTTAATTCATTTACTGATACTTGGAACAAGCTTCTTGTCAACCGATATTCAAAGTCACCAGGAATTTAACTGTTCCAATTCTCTGAGGTTTTATTCATAATTATATATATAATTAGGTTTCTCATTGCGAGAGGGTTTTCTTAATAATGATAATAATTTATTTATTTGTCTTTCGGGCAATCCCTGTACAAATGGAACTACCTGGGACAGTACAAATAATAAATCCATTTCCAGCATACATTGTTAATTCTGATGTAAATAAAACTGCAAAACAAAAACCAATCTAAATACAAACAAAACAAATCAATAACAAGGCTTGCTATTTACATGCTCACCGTTATCTAAAATATACATATATGTATATATATATACCCTTTCAAATATTACGATTTACATTGCAACAATATATATACACAGAATCCAAAAACTATTTTGATAAAACCACAACTTCTGAAAATACAAAATCTTCTTCTTCTTCTTTTGCTTCTCCCTGTTGTGCCGTATCAGCGTAGGGGAGCGTTCAGCCACCGGCTCCAATCCTCTCTATTCCCAGCTAGGTTCCTGGCCTGGCGGAGATCTTTCCCTCTTCCTCTGCAAAGCCTGTCCACGTACTTCACTGTCACGGACATCCTTTGTCGCCCCCGAGGCCTTCTCCCATCTGGCACGTAATCCATAGTTTTTAGAGGATCTCTGTGATCCTCCATTCTAATAACGTGGCCGAACCACTTCAGCTGGCGGGTTTGCAGAATTTCCTTTAACGGCGCAACCTCCAGTTCCTGGCTTATCCGCTCATTCCTGACACGATCTCTTCTTGTCTTTCTGACTATTCTTCGCAGGAACTTCATTTCAGCAGCTGTGACTCTGCTCTCCTGCCGGTCCGTCAATATCCAGCTTTCAGCTCCATATAGTAGTATAGGCAAATATACTGACTTGAAGATATGGAGCTTAACACCTCTATATCTATGAAAATACAAAATCAGTTATTAATATTACAATATTACTAAAGCGAAACAAAATATTACTAAAGCGATACAAGCACAAAAGAACAAAACATGTACTTCTAAATTAATATTGTGTAGTTTTTTTTTTCATGTCACTTTTCTGTTAATGTCTTAAAGAAAATATTGTATTATAATTGGCTAATTAAAACGATGATTCAAACTTTTTTCACGAAAAAAGCACAACTGATTACTTCCAATTGGCTATTTATGAAATATACTGTAAGGGAAAGTAATGCGATCGTGAAAATTTTAGGATTCCAATTTTAGGAAATACACCTCTGATGCAGTCCCATAACAAGCTGGGAACTGCATCTCTAGCTCCAGGGTGTACCTCTGAGGGCCGACAATGAAACATGGTACCGATGCCGCAGCCTAACATTAAATATTTTTTTACAAAGACGATATTAGCAAAGATACATTTGCACTGTGGTGGAGTACTGCCAACTACATAGTACGTCTTGATGAGAGATGCAATAATGGAAAAGATAAAAATCATAACCTTTCAATAGACATCCACCGATCTCTCAATTCTAACCATAACCCCATATATAGAACTATCTCCAGCTTCAATATCTCCAGCCCAGAGACCTATCTGACATATACAGCCAACATAAAAAAAATAAAATCATTGAGCCAGTTAAGAATTTCGAGCCCAGAACGTACCACACTTTATGGAAAAGCCAAACTGTTCATCTTCAAAGCACAAGAATCCTGCACTTTCTGTGGTCAGTTTATCTTGAACAGCCTGTTTCACGTCCTTCTCTACTGTGAAAAGCTCATAAAAGACAGAGAGAGATATTTACAACCATTTTTATCAGGATCCAGTGATGACAAAAAATTCTTCAAATAGACAATATTGAAAAACTGAACAACATTTTCTAGTTCACTAAGTCAGCATGTAATACCCTGGATAACTTGAACTGTGAAGGCCCACACACCAATTAAGTGTCTAGTTATCTAAGGTTAACTGTTTATTATTTTTCATTGTACAGCGAATGTTTTCAGTTTGTTTTTCAAGTTGTGAATTGTTTTTTTATGTTTTATTTCAGTGTCGTTTTTCTATTATGTATCAATTGAATGATAAAATGTATTATTTAAATATTTTACAATTATTATTTTTCAAGTTTATCTCAAGAGCCGAATAAATGGATATTTATTATTAACTAGACTCATATTGGCAATTGAAGAGATTTATAATTTGAATTGATTTGTACAAGAATGTAAATCTTAAACAAATAAATTCTATTCATTCATTCACATTTGCACTTTTTTTTTTTCATGAATGGAAAAATTTGCATAGTGGATTATAGTTCAACTCCTGGAGCAATTCTATGTAACTGCTCTAATCCGTAACAATTCGATATTACTGTATTATTTAATCTAAATCATATGTTTCCAACAAAACTAAATAAACATTTTATTTGTTTGTTTTATTTATTTAACGTCACCTTAATGTGACTGGCTAATCGGGCGATGCTACCGTGAGAGTCCTAAATTTAGATTATCCAGGTTTAAAGTAAAATAGAGATGTTTAACAAGTATCTGAAACTGCACATGCTCGAGACCACCTTTTTACGTCCCCTTCGAAGGTCGGTTTTTAACTAAGGAGTTTATATTCTCAATAAAAAATACTAGGGTCACTTGCGGGTTCGAACGCGTGACCTTGTGCAAAGAAGGCTATTATGCTAGCTATTATACTACAGGTGACAACAGAACATTTTATTTAAACTATCTTTAAAATTTTTAAATTTAAATTCTCTTAATATTTCTTAAATTTAATTCATCAGGCGAGGTAAGCGAAAGTCGTGTGTTGCCTGCACCAGATTTTGAACATTCCTAAACACCTTTCATTTATATGTACAGTTCCTTCTAGACTCCTCATTGCATCGCCGATTTAAACCAATACGTGAGGAACCGTTGCAGAGCATTGCCCGAGCCACACTACTGCCAGACGGCGATCACATTAATTCCGACACTATCAGCCCTCATTATGGCAGTGAGTAGCCCGGCAGATGGCGGAGTAGCGGAGCGGGAGATGGATGGGGCTGATCCTGCCCTGACCCGAAGCCGATATCTCAGCCTGACGTATGGCCTCCTCGTCCTAAATCAAGTGCACTATCCTCTGCCGCTTCCTATCAGCCGCAGCATATCATCTCCTTCGTGATAGTTAAGCTCCATCTCCTTTATCTATTGGGTTGTTTCGCATGAAATGTCCGGTTTGATAGTTTCTGAAATACATAAAGGATTTTGCAGGTCTCTGTTGTTTTCTTCCGAATGTTTACATATTTAAAGTAAACAGTTACAAATTCTTTACCTTTGTATTATAAACATTAGCTTCCCAATCAATTACCCACTTTTTAGTATACCTCCAAATATGAACATGGAAACACGCGATTTTCGAGTAATATTTTTGTACGAGTTTAATCTCCGCCATTCAGCAGCTGAGGCCACTAGAAATGTTTGTAAGGCGTTTGGGGAAGGAAGTGTTAATGAACGGACCATTCGCCGTTGGTTTGCTAAGTTTTCAGCTGGGGATACCGACTTGGAAAACTTGCCCCGAGGAAGACCTCCGTCCGTAATAGACAACGATGTCCTCAAACATACAGTAGAAGGAAACCCCTACCAAACAGTTAAAGGACTCTCAGCACAACTAAATGCAAGTGCATCTACCGTTTCCAGACATTTAAAGTGTATTGGGAATGTAAAAAAAAGCTCGATACATGGGTACCTCATGATCTCATTGAGAGGCATGTTTCAAAACATACCGTGCAAAAATTGAAAGAACTGGGCTACGAAGTTCTTCCACACCTACCATATTCTCCCGACTTGTCTCCAACAGATTACAACCAGTTCAGGAATTTAGACAACTTCGTCAAAGGAAAGCTTTTTGAAAATGATGATCAAGTGAAAAGTGCGTTTTCAGTTTTTTTTTACACTTTAAAGCTCAGAGTTTTTCAGTTCGGGGATAAAAAAGTTGGTGTCACGTTGGGAAAAATGTGTAGGAAAAGAAGGTAAATACTTCGAAATAAATTATCTTGTTTTCATATCGTATTTTTAATAAAAATCCTTTACCTTGAAAACGGACATTTCATGTGACACAACCCAATAGGTTCGATGACGAACCATTATGAAATGGGTCAAGAAAGACCCTCGTTGACCATCAGCATTATTGTTGCATTTCACTCACCCTGTATAGAGATATATTATCTTGAATTATTTCATCGCTATTTCAATGTGACTGTAGACTGTAGAGTTGGTGGTACACATAGCACTTTTTTTTACGGACCTATCAAAAATCCGACATTAAGTAATATGCTTTACAACTGTTTCAAAATATTGATCGATCTGTGGAAGAACTAAATTAGTCGCTCTTTTTTTTGTCCTTGTCGTTGACTCTTTTGCCTGTGTTGATATTTACCAACCTTAATTTTCACTTTATCTGAATTTCGGCATTAACGAATTCAAAGCTTTACAACTGCAAAAAATCGCATAACGCGCTTAAAGAAGTTTTCACTTCAAAAATACCTTTACTACTTTAAAATCTTGGGGTCAGAACATATAGAAATTCTTACTGTTCCTACAGACCGGTGACCGTGCAAACAGGTGATTAGGTCGGGATCACACTCAGCCGCCTAAGTGTGCTCCAGGACGATCTCCCTTCCCCAGGGTCGCCCTGCAGTTGAAAAAATAGCATGCTTAATTATTCTGTCCTGAAGTCTCAGTGAGGACATTGGTAATACAGTTAACGTAATTAAGGACATTTACAAAAAACGAGTAATTTTTTTTTACATTCGTTAGTCTTGGAGGATGATATCCCTCTCTACCTCCCTTCACCTCCCTTCTCTCCACCGCCAACCAAAAAAAAAAAAAAAATAAAAAAAAAAAAATAAATATAAAATAATAAATTGAGACATTTTTTGACATGACAAACACATAATTCGAAACAGGCTTCGTACAGGGAATCCTTAATTAATGGAAGAAAAGCGGCGGAATTCAATATATTTCTGCGCTGATTAGAGCTTTATTGAGTATTTTGAAGCGTTTTGTAATTATAAGAGTTACCTTCTATCCGTGGACCAACACCCATTTTATTTATTTATGTAACGTCCCTTTATGCTACTGTGGCTAATCGGGCGGTGCTCCAGTGGGAGTCCTAAACTTTGTATATCCAAGTTTAATTAGGATAGGGATCTTTAACGGATACACAACATTTCACAGGCCTGGGACCACCATTTTGCGTCCTCTCCGAAGGACGCAATAACAAAGGATTTTTTACTACTATTAAAAGTTCCTAGGGTCAATGCCAGGTTTAAACTTGGGCATTGAAGTCTGTTATTCCAGCCACTACACTACAGGTGACCCCTTAAAAAACTTTAGCAAAATAAGTTCTTTATCAGCTAAACTCAATTCTAATATAGATTCCTTGCGTGGATAAACAAAGACGGTCAATGTTGCGTTTTGAGAACGGCGCTAGAATTATACATAACCCGCGAGATGTATGTAGTCTAAAATCAACTATAATATATATATATATATATATATATATATATATATATATATATATATATATATATATATATATATTTTTTTTTTTTCAGAGGTCACCTGTAGTGTAGTGGCTGGAATAACAGACTTCAATGCCCAAGTTTAAACCTGGCATTGACCCTAGGAGCTTTTAATAGCAGTAAAAAATCCTTTGTTATTGCGTCCTTCGGAGGGGGCGTAAAATGGTGGTCTCTGGCCTATGAAATGTCAGTTATTCGTTAAAGATCCCTATTTTAAATAAACTTGGAAATGCAAAGTTTAGGACTCCCACTGTAGCACCGCCCGGTTAGCCAGAGTAGAAGAAAAAGCATTGCGTTCGTGAAAATTTTCGAATCGTTGTATCTATATAAATTCAATCTAATTAATTCTTTAATAGTTTCACGTATTTTTATCTCTAACTGTATTTGAAAATTCTTTCATTGATTTTAAAAATTGAGGTAAGTGAAAGTCGTGTGTTGCCCGCATTAGATTTTTTATTGTGTGTTGCAATTTTTATGACAACGGCTGTAGTTGTATTATAATTAAAAGATGTAGACTCGTCTAATAATTACATTAACCTTCTTCCTTGTCTTATATAAAAGGTTTAAAAAGGAAAATCATAAAAATTTAAACATATGCAATATACTAAATTAAAAAAAATAGCTGTATAACTTTGTTATTTTGCAATAGTAAATTTAAAACGCTTAAGTGAAACGCCATTTCGGCTAAAACCCTTCAAATTATACCCGAACCCCGCTTCCATTTAAAATATATTTTACAAAGCCATTTCCTGAGACCCTCCAAATCCCCTATTCCCATCCCAGAGTATCCTATCTACTTGTAACATCATTTACCTCTTCCTATTATTCTATTTTATAATAACATTATTATTTATCATTCTGAATGTATAATAGAAGATCTTAATACTCTTTTGGTTTAAAACATATCTTACATTTATTCTTACTTTGTAGCTATACTAGTAGACCCAGCCCATGGTGCAATTTTAATGAGGTGTCATTTATTTGTAAAAACAAAAACAACCTCTGTACGACCGATTAAGAGGTTATCGATTTAGAATATACAATTAGCAAGAGAATATGTTAATTGTATAACGTCTATTTATTATTAAATTCAATCATGAAAAATATATCGGCAAAAATGAAAACATAAAATTAGTTCAGTTTATTTGTTTGTTAGTTGTTTTTTTTTCTCTTTATATCTATATTCAAGCCTGTCAGAATATAACTGACAATCAGCAAATGTGCTGTACAAATTGAGATCAGGCATGGTAGGCATGGGGAAGTAAAGTGCCCAGCAGCACCCCTTCCATGGCTTTGATTTAGGTAGAGGAGGTCTCTCATCCAGCTTCTCTTTAGCCTTCTTCTGACTGGCATTTCAGCTATTGACATGTCGTTAATCAGTCTATTGTCGTGTCCGTTAAGTTTACTGTGAAAACGAGTATAGAGTGTTCGTATATGTTTGTCAACTGTTGGTTGTTGTAAGTCCGCATGTAGGGTTCTGTTGTTTACGTACGTACCAAGGTTTGTTAATTTAAATTGAGGTAGTATTGATGTAACGAAAATTTAATTTTTTCATTTAGTTTTCAAAACTATAGAAATAACAAAGGTTCCTATCCTATTGGGTTTATTACTAATTTATATTTAAAATAAACTATTTAAATTACATTACATTAGTGAAACATCCAGTTTTTATGAAATAGTATTTAATTTGAAATAATTAATAAGAATGTTAGTTTATAGATTTATAACAGCTTACCATTCATATAAGAACTTAGTTACAATTCGGAACGTAATATTGTTTCTAAAATTTTGCGTACTAAATGGAAGAATTCAACTTGCATGATCCTGTTCGAGGCGAAATCAAACTATTAACCTCCCTCTTTGCCAATAACATATGTTCATAAGTTTATGGACTTACAACAACTTTATATTTACTTGTACGATTTATTTTATTACTTATTAACTTTTCCAAAAGCTTTCACTCTCAAACAATATATTATACGTCTATATTTCTGCTTATATTTCAGGAATAATTTTTTTATGACAGAGAAAATTAAATTTTTCATTCCAAAGAAAAATCTAGTTGCAGTGTATTTTGCTTATAAACTTTTAGGAAAGAATGCACTAAATGATAGGGGAAACCGCATCAAAATCCTTCTTGTGGTTTAGAAGGAGTTTGCGGAAACCGCATCAAAATCCTTATTGTGGTTTAGAAGGAGTTTGCGGAAACCGCATCAAAATCCTTATTGTGGTTTAGAAGGAGTTTGCGGAAACCGCATCAAAATCCTTATTGTGGTTTAGAAGGAGTTTGCGGAAACCGCATCAAAATCCTTCTTGTGGTTTAGAAGGAGTTTGCGGAAACCGCATCAAAATCCTTATTGTGGTTTAGAAGGAGTTTGCGGAAACCGCATCAAAATCCTTATTGTGGTTTAGAAGGAGTTTGCGGAAACCGCATCAAAATCCTTATTGTGGTTTAGAAGGAGTTTGCGGAAACCGCATCAAAATCCTTATTGTGGTTTAGAAGGAGTTTGCGGAAACCGCATCAAAATCCTTATTGTGGTTTAGAAGGAGTTTGCGGAAACCGCATCAAAATCCTTATTGTGGTTTAGAAGGAGTTTGCGGAAACCGCATCAAAATCCTTATAGTGGTTTAGAAGGAGTTTGCGGAAACCGCATCAAAATCCTTCTTGTGGTTTAGAAGGAGTTTGCGGAAACCGCATCAAAATCCTTATTGTGGTTTAGAAGGAGTTTGCGGAAACCGCATCAAAATCCTTATTGTGGTTTAGAAGGAGTTTGCGGAAACCGCATCAAAATCCTTATTGTGGTTTAGAAGGAGTTTGCGGAAACCGCATCAAAATCCTTATTGTGGTTTAGAAGGAGTTTGCGGAAACCGCATCAAAATCCTTATTGTGGTTTAGAAGGAGTTTGCGGAAACCGCATCAAAATCCTTATTGTGGTTTAGAAGGAGTTTGCGGAAACCGCATCAAAATCCTTATTGTGGTTTAGAAGGAGTTTGCGGAAACCGCATCAAAATCCTTATTGTGGTTTAGAAGGAGTTTGCGGAAACCGCATCAAAATCCTTATTGTGGTTTAGAAGGAGTTTGCGGAAACCAAAATACCGTTATTATTTAATGTAGGGAGAGATTTTGATAATTTGAAACATTTGCCTCTAGTATTTGGAGATTTTGCTATTTAACTACAACTTTTGAAGGATGTTTGATATATTACTTTAAGGATCATACTGTTTCTAGCCCGAAAGAGGTGATTATACCGAGACCTCACTCAAGCGTTTTTTTTTGGCACCCACATTATCGACGCGGGATCTTTCGACACTAGGATTGATCCAAGAAAATAGATTAAATTAATTTGCCACAGCCTGAGTCAAACCCGGAAGCCGCAGATTAAGCGCTCATCTTCTGTGTTCTAATATTTTACATTATTATGTCCTTTCTTCGCAATAGATTTTTCCCTGTCTGTCATGGCACAAAAATCTTTACAGTTACAGATAAGTCTAAGCAGCAGTGCCTCAAGGGAGGATTCTCGCTCTACTATTTTGAAAACTACTCCATTACGTTTTGGACAATTTAGTTTAAAATTATTACCTAGCCCATGACTTAGTCCGGCCGGTGAATAATCTGACAGGATCGAGAAAATCTGTAATATATAAAAAGTAATAGGCCTACCGAACCCGAAGGCTCGAAGCAGAGACCACCAAAAATAGATCAGACCTAACACAATCCACCTCCTTCAGCACAACACTCTCTACCACTACCTCACTCACCAGTCAGTTCAGCGAATATTGATTGTTTTCGGAATTCGTCCCTCACTGAGCCTAACAACTTTTCATGCTCAATTGAGTCTCTGCGATGCTATCAAATCATTATATTCACATGGTACAAGATCCGCAATTCCGCGTTGTGCAACCTTCTAAAGTCCCCAGAGGCCTCATCTTTCTTCGGACCAAATATTTTACGCAGTATTTTATTTTCGAAAACCTTAAGCCGTTGTTTAAAGTAAGGGGCCACGTTTCACATCCGAAAAGGATCGTCGGAAGAATTAAAGTTCTATAAATTCTAACCTTTAAGTTTTTAGATAGAAGCCGTGAGCTAAGTAACTTAGTAACTGAATAATAACACGCATTTCCCACCTTTAACCGGGACTTTATTTCTTCCTGGATTTCATTTTTTCTTGTTATCATTGAACCTAAATACTTGAATTTCTCTACGTGTTCAAAAGTATGCCCTGATATATAAATATCACCAAGATCGTCACCGTTTCTACTTCTAATAATATATTTCGTCTTATCGGTATTTAATTCGAGTCCTATTTCCTTACAGGTTTTTTATTAACACAGTTGTATTTAGTTGGTTTCCGTGTCTTCACCTAGCAGTACCAAATCATCGGCATACCCCAAAACCGGAATCTTGTCACCTATATTTAAACCTTTCTCGGTACTCATCAACTTGTCTATGACATATTCTAAAGCTATATTAAATAAAACAGAGAGTCACCCTGTTTCAAACTTGATCGCACCTCAAATCTCTCGGAGTAATTATGACTGATTCTAACTTAATGGAATGTTTCCGACAAACAAATCTCTACTAGGCCAATAAATAAATTACAAAAAAAAAACTTTTTTATTTAAATTTAGTTTGAAAAAGAGGGGTTATTAAAACACATCTATATTTTTAACGGAATATGCCAATTATATTTAACGAGCGATCATGTAATGCAAAGAGGTAATCAAAAGTAGATAATGTAAAGTATTAAAGTTTATTTTTAGGAAATACAAAAAAAAAAAAAAAAAGTCCTCAAATTGATATCTAAAAGTAAAGGCCCCATTAGGATTGACAATTGCCTTCATTAGAAAGTGAACTTTAGAAAACTTCTAGGGTTTCTTTCGCATAATGATGGAATCTCAGGTGACACGCGCCCCAGTGTTTTTGTATACATCGTTAAGGTAATAAGCTGAGTTAGGGCAAACTCCTGCTAACTGGTTCCAACTCCAAACTCTAACAATCCCAATCACGTTTGCTTCAAATCGTTACAAGTTGTTGGCTCGGAAAACAGAAGAAGGGCTCAAAGCAAACAGGGTCTAACTGGGTCACAGGTATCCTCTCCTATCTCAGTATCTAGGGATATCCAGGGGTATCTAGGCTCTTCGTCCGCGGGGGAAGGAAGAGAGGAAGGAAATTGCCTCCCTCCAAACGACCGCAGAGGGAAAAAAAAAAAATGTGGTTTCAATGTTTCGCCCTGGCTGGGAAAACAATTGAAATACTGAGTTCCAAAAAGTACTAAAGGACATTTTTTTCGAAATCAATATTATGATATATTTTTACTCTAATGATTTAGTTTTACCTAAACCCATCACCATATTTTGCCTAAAACATCTCATGCGCACAACACACGGACTTTCACTTACCTCCGTTGTTAAAATCAATTTAAAAATTTTTATAAACATTTAAAGATACAAATAAATTGTTAAAGAAATGATTATTTTGAATTTCAATGAAACACATGTTCAATTAAATAATCAATTATATTTTTATCTACAACAATCAGCTAGTTGTATCGGCTTTTCATCACTCTCCATTTACCTTTAAAATTACGTGAACTAGATAATATGTTTTCTAAAATCTTTAGCTAACCAACGGTATTATATACGGTATCTATATTACAGTTCTTATGTTTAAAAACGAAAAATTGCATAAAAAAAATAATTTTTCAGTTTTTTCCCTTAGATGTTTATCATATTCGCTCAACTTGCATATTTAGATGTTAATTATCTATACTAACAAGATAATATGGTTAATTTTAAAGAATATATAAAATTAAAGGTACTTTAGAAAAAGAAATTTTAAAATATCGGCATTTTAGTCCTATCAGACTAATTCAATCAGAATAAAACCGACATCATATTAAAGTACATCAAATTCTACATCGATATATAGAGTTTAATCAAAATCGTTAAAGCCGTTTTTGAGTAAATCGTAAAAAGGTGCAAAATCCATGGTATAAAGTACATCTTTCCGTCAGCTGATTTTGATGAAAAAGTTTCTGTAACATCTCGGACGTATAGTTGTCATAAATAGGAAATTTCAGTTTCACAGGACTTATCGTTTTCGTCCGGGAGTAACCACACACATACAGACCTTGGTTATTTCGACTCAGGGGACCCTAAAACCTGTATTTCCGTCGAAAACTGGAAATCGAAAATTTCCACGATCGCAATACCATCCCTTATTATATATTTCATATATAGTTAAGTGAAAGTAAAAACATAGAAATCCTATAGTTTCTTTTCTTTTAGGAAGTTTTACTTAACATCTCACACTCAAAAATGCACTCTTTAACTTCCTTTTGTTACATTTCTTTATTTTTTTTTCCCCACTATTTATTGCATAGTTTTTCTACGTTTCGGGGTTCTTTCTCCATTATCAAGACTTTCTAAAAAAATACTTTTTTATCTAAATCCATCGCCATATTTTACCTAAAAACATAGAAACCCTTTTAAAACGTATTTAAAAATTTCATTTCATTCCAAAAAATACTAAATCCACATTTCATTTCATTCCAAAACGTACTAAAAACATTTTCTTCCAAAAGGAACTATATTTCCTACTATACGGCAGAAGAACCTAACCCCGTAATATATCAGCATTCATTTTTTGTTCTCTTCATTTTATGCATGTTTATTAGTTCATTTAGCACGTCTTAAATCATCGCTATTATTTTAATCAATGGTTTTAACCTTATAATAAGTTTTTATACTGTTTTGAACAGCTTAATTGCGCCGCTTCGGTTCTCCTAGGTTCTCAAATAAATTTTTTTTTTTTTTTTTTATTGAGAAATATTACAGTTTGTTACATAATGAACATTAGTAATAGAGATGTAGTACACATTCATACAATATATACAGAATAATGATAATAAAGTCAAATTACATAAAATCGGAAATAAATAAATTCGAATATATACAAGAAAATAACAATTAAAAAAAAAAACAACAACAAACAAATCAAAACAACAACCTGTAGTAGAGATAAATACAAGTTGGGAAATAAACAAAAATCATACAAGCAAACTTAACTATATACAATATATACAATCTGCTAAAGGGACCCTAGACTCCGCTGCTCCCTCCACAAGTGGGGGGAGAAGCCGAATCCAAGAGATCCCAGCGCCTCTCACCCGGCGCTTCACTGGTGTAAGCCAGTGGAGGCCGAGCTAGGGCGGAATAGCCACAAACATACAGTACATGAGTGGAGGATCTGACCAGTGTCAGAACTCCAGAATAAAAGTTTACATAACGTCGCGGGGCCACTGCCGTTTCAATCTTCGAGGAGGATTGTAGGGATGGGTGGAGCTGGAGAGCGATTGAGCAAGAGGATTAGGGTGATGAAGAAGGTTCTGATGGAATTTGGAAAATTTGGATGGTACCAGGTCTAAAATAAATGGAATATTAAGGTCGTGGTGTAGGGTACAGTTGGTAACGTAATAAGGAGCATTAACTATTGTTCGAAGGACTTTGGATTGGAAGGATTGGATACGTTTGATGTTAGAATGTTTAGTTGTCCCCCATAGTTCAAGTCCGTAGGCCTATATAGGTTTCAGAACTGTCTTATATATAAGTAATTTGTTGTCGACTGTAAGATGAGATTTTCTGTCCAGTAGTTTGTATAACTGGCCGAATCTGCGGTTGAGTTCTATCCTTTTAAGTCTTGTATGTGGGTTCCACGTCAGTCTTTTGTCTAGTAAAAAGCCAAGGTACCGGACTGTGTCTGAGGAAGGAAGCGGTATGGAATTGAATTTAACTGTAGGACAGGATTTACGTCGAAGGGTGAAAGTAACGTGTGTGCATTTGCTTTCGTTCACCTTAATTCGCCAAGCCTTACACCAGTCTTCGACAAGGGAAAGGTGCCTTTGGAGATTTAGCGATGCTAGTTCAGGATCGGAATAAGATGATAAAATGGCTGTGTCATCAGCAAATGTTGCCAGAAAGGTTTTGGGATCGGTAGGGATATCGGCGGTGTAGAGGATGTAGAGGACGGGTCCTAAGACGCTGCCTTGAGGAACACCGGCCTCAACAGAATAATGTTTGGAAAATTCGGAACCACAACGAACTCGGAAGGAGCGGTTTGATAAATAGGATCGGAGGATTAGGTATAAAGATTGAGGTAAATGGGTTTCGAGCTTAAAGAGCAGTCCCGGGTGCCACACCCGGTCAAAAGCTTGAGCTATGTCCAGAAAGGCACCCGAACAATACTCCTTGCACTCAAGGGCGGAGGAAATATGGTCTACAACTCGGAGTCCTTGCTGAACCGTGGAATGTTGAGGACGGAATCCAAACTGGTGTGGAGGAAAATTATGAAATTTGGCTAGGATTCGTTTTAATAGGAGTTTTTCGAAGATTTTGGAGAGGATCGGAAGAAGGCTAATAGGTCTGTAGGATGACGTACAGTTGGAGGGTTTGCCTGGTTTTAGGAAAAGGATGATAGTCGAGTGTTTCCACAACAGAGGGAAATAGGTAGTGCGTAGGATACAGTTATAGATATATGTAAGGAATGTAATGGCTTTAGATGGAAGTTGTCTTAGGATTTGAGGAGTAAGGAGATCGTATCCAGGGGATTTACGGAGAGGAAGTTTTTTAAGAAGATATTTGACCTCAGAGGGATTGATTGCTTTAGGTGGTAAGGTAATTGGTATCGGTGACGTAAGGAACTCTTCAACTATTGCGGTATGGGTTGGATTGAGATCGGAATGAGGAGTGAATACCTTGGAAAGGTGTAGTGCGAATTCCTGGGCCCTATCTTTGTCAGAAGCAGCCCAGGAATTATCACTACGCCGGAGAGGATGGGATATCAGAGGGGATTTAAGAATTCTCTTCGTGACATTCCACAAGGAATTGTCACGAGTCGAGAGAGAGGAGAGGTAGGAATTGTAGGATTGGGAACGGAAGATCGCCAACTCCCGCTTTAATTGTCTACAATAAAAGTTATAGGAGTGGCGATCTGATGGGTGACGGGTGCGTTGCCATAATGCTCTGGCTCGGCGTTTAGTGTGGATTAGGTCTAGGAGGTGTTGTGGTAAATGTTTTTTGTAAGGATTTATTTGGGAGTGCTTGGGAAAGGAGGCAGTCCAGGCGGATTGTTGAATCGAGGTTGTAAAGGAATAGACGGCATTGTCAAGGTCAGTTTGGGTTTTAAGAGTCACTTTGAGGTCAATATCATTGGTGAGGATTTCGCGGAAGAGGTTCCAGTTGATAGGGCCTCTGATGAATGACGGTGGGACAGGTTTAGGAATAGGTGTTAAGGATACATTTAGGATCAGTGGACTATGGTCAGAGGATAGTTCATCAAGGCGAGTTACGGAATAATTCAGGGAGCCTAATCCGCTGTGGATGAAGAAGTCAAGGATGTCTGGATTACGGTTAGAATCTGTTGGCCAGTAGGTAGGGGAATTGGGAGGTAGGAGATTAAGGCGTCGGGAGTTGAGTGCAGCCTGCAATGTCCGTCCACGAGTATTTGTGGTTCTGGAACCCATTGTTGGTGCTTGGCGTTTAGGTCTGCACCCAGAATAAAGTGATTCCCCAATGAGTTGAGGAAGGATCCGAATTGGGCAGAAGAAATGGGATGTTTAGGAGGGCAGTATGCTGATGCGATGACGAGCGGAAAAGAAAAGGTCTTGATTATAACAGAGGTGGCTTGTAGGAAGTCGTGGGCGGGAAGTGGGTGTAAGTGATGGGAGAGGGATCGGTGGACAATGACAGCAGTACCGGCATGGGCTTTGCCGTCTGGATGGTCTGTCCGGTATGTCGTGTATTCAGGTATTTTGAAGTACTGTTTAGTGGTTAGTCTAGTTTCAGTAATGAGTGCAACATCAACTTTTTTGTCTTGCAGTAAGTCTGTAAGTTCGTCAGTGTGAGTTCTAACACCATTCGCATTCCATAGGAGAATAGATAAGGAATTAGGTGAGGTCATTTATGGCTTTTTTATGGCAGGAATGAGATTTGATACGAGATTCGTAAGGATTGTGATTAGGGGCATGACAAGGGATTTGATTTCGGAAATGAAGGATGTCATCAAACTGGTAAGGTCTGTGGCATTTGAAGGAGGTGGGATATGAGAGATTTGTTGTGGATGAGGATTTTTAGGATTGATTACGCTTTGAGGAAGAGGTATTTGTTGAATGGACTGAGGATATTGAGGTACATTTTGCAGTTCCGGCAGGGCCTCGGTTTCACTACATTGGTTCCCACCTCCAAGTAAGTGGGCAAATGATACATTAGCATCGATTATTTTTGAGGGTTCTCTTCTAGTTCTTGTTTGTCTTGCTGTTTCATCCAGTACCTGGGGTTTTTGATACCTGGTCCTTAGTTCCTTATAGATTTGGCATCCTTTGTAGTTGGCCGGGTGGTCCTTGAGGCAATGAGCACATACAGCGGGTGTTGACTTCGGTTTTGTACATTCCACAGACTTGTGCTGTTCACCGAATTTCACGCAGCGTGGTATGTGATAACAGTAACTTTTGGTATGACCATACGCCTGACAATTGTGACATTGAACAATTTCTCTCTTGGTGTAAGGTTTTTCGACTTTTACACTTGTATAGTACAGTCTTTTTAGATCATAAATTTGTTCTACTCCTGACAATGGTTCCAAGTCAACGAAGAATAGCGGAAGTTGAACCCTATCTTTTATGACATTAGTGACTTGGCGCACTTTGTAACCCATCTCCATAAGTTCTTCTTTGATTGCTTCAACTGGTGTAGAAGAATGTAGATTTCTTATTACAACTCTAAGAGATCTCTCTTGGCGTAACTGATAAGTGTGGAAATCCGCTTTAGTATCAGTTAGATATTTCACTATTTTTCTATACGTCTCGGCGGTGGTCGGTGATATTTTGGTGTCATTGATTCTACTCATACAGTAGTAGCTGGTGGAGTCGGTAATTTTATTCAATTGAGCACACAACAACTGAAAATTTTTAATATTTTTGACAAATATCGGTGGAGGCCGTGGTTCACTGGGTGTAGGAGCAGATTCCATGTTTTATTTTTCATTATGTAGGATTTGAAAAGGATTTGGGGTGAAAAACGGAGATTCGTCAGTCATCCCTTGTGACGATGTGCCAGGTTGTGGTTCAGATTCGGTATTAGTACCTGAAGGGGTTGCTTGCTGATTTATTTTTTTATTGGTATCACGGCGGGGTCTTTGTTTTATGGGAGGCGTGATTGAACCACTAGATCTAGATCTTTTAGTTGATGCTTTGGAGGACATAACTTGGTGAAAATATCGCATTTCATGTGAAGAAGATAGTAAGATAATAACTAGATGTGGAAAATAAAACAATAACTAAAGAAAAGAAAACCAATCCCGGCCTTGCCGAGCTATTGGCAATCAGCTGATGTGAAGAGGTTACCCAGCATTCACTTTACACCGTAAATTGTAACAAAACTTACTGTTTTTTGCTCCAATATTTACTGCAGTTGTTATCCTGAAGCCTGGTGATGTTTTCAAGATTGCACTGAAGTGAATTCCAACTGAAAAAGCAAGAAATCCAAGAGACGATTTGAATGATGACTGCTATACTCATGCGCATACGCAGAACTCTCAAATAAATTAATTTTTTTCATTGTATTTCTTCTTGCAGCCATATACATTCTGGTATGAAAATTTTCTGAAACTCAAATTTTAACAGAATAATGATATTTTATCCAGCGAATGGTTGGAATTAGAATTCCCTGACCTTGTTAAATATGAGAAGAAAACCAGTGCCTGATCTAACCTAATAGAAATGTTTTTTTTTTTTTTTCAAAAAAGCTAAAGACTAAAATAAAAGCTTTAAAAATTATTTCTTTATCAGTCTTTATAGTTAAATATTGTTTACACATAGTTAATAATATAAAAGCATTTGTTAAATTCAGATAAAGAATAAGTAAAAGTTCAAAACAAATTTCATAATTACATACTTTCTTATTATAGTGTCAAAAATAAATAAAAGGTACTTCGTGAATATTCGCTTTCTTCAAGAAGAATAGAAAATAAAATATAGTTAACCAACAAGAATAGATATTTCTCATAATTAGAATAGCGAAATATACATAACTTAGTATATCTATACTAATATTATAAAGCTGAAGAGTTTGTTTGTTTGAACGCTAATCTCAGAAACTACTGGTTCAAATTGAAAAATTATTTTTGAGTTGGATAGTCCATTTATCAAGTAAGGTTATAGGCTATATAACATCACGCTGCGACCAATAGGAGGGAAGAATCAGTGGAACATCTGGAAAAAAACGGGTGAAATCAACCTCGCATCCCCACGATTCAAAATGATTTACTTTTTAATTTTAAAATAATTCAATTTCCCGTTAAGTTATCTTTTGACGTAACAATTAATAAATCACATGGGCAAACATTTAAACACGTAGGAATCGATTTACGTTTGTTTATTTGTTTAACGTCACTTTATGCTACTATGGCTAATCGGACGATGCTACAGTGGGAGTCCTAAATTTTGCCTATCCAAGTTTTATTAGGATAGGGATCTTTAACGAGTACCTGACATCGCACAGGCTCGGGACCACCTTTTAACGTCCCCTCCGAAGGACGGCGTAACTAAGGATTTTTTACTCCCATTAAAAAATCCTAGGACCACTTGCGGTTTTGAACCCGTGACCTTTAGCATGGGAGGCTGTTACGCTAGCCACCCAGCTACAAGTGATCCCGTTTTTGAACAATATTAATTAATGAAAATATTTGGAAATATGGCATGGAAAGGATCAGTGACTTTCTTTTTTTTATACAACTTAGTAAACAGTTTAAGAATATTATTCAATAACAGATTTTTAATAAAATAATTAGTGTGATAAATTATTACGATCATGATTGTAAGGTTTTATAAAATGAAATAAGATGTACATCTGTTTTTATTTTTTTTTTTTTTTCTAAATCCCATTTGTACTCGCTTCGGCGGTACATATACTAAAATTGGAACGATCGATTTACGTCAATATCGGGTTGCGGAGAAAATCAGTATGTTCTTCTGCAACAAGAAAATACAACCAAATACGCAGAAGTACTTTAAAATATTAGGTTTCCTAAAAGTTCGTAGAGATTTTTAAAATAAAATTTACCTTTTATTTTGTCCACTAAAAAAGAATCACGAAGCTAAGTTTATTTATATGCCTTTAATCCTAATGGAATTAAATATGTTTACACACTGAATTCGTCTTTATTAAGGCTCAGTGGTGTCGTTCATTGCAAACCAACATGAGTGACGGTTCGGTTTATTTTCGACATATTATGCTGTTCTTTTTGAAAAAAGGTAAAAAAACATCCCAAACTGCAAGAAAAATTGGTGCAGTGTATGACAGTAATTCATTTCTGACAGCATGGTTCAGAAGTGGTTTTATTTGGGGTTTGGATATTTCAATTTGGAAGACCAACCCCGGGCTTGCCGGAGCTCAACTCTTGACATCGAGGATATTATGACGGTCATCACAAACAATCCACGAATTACTGTCTGTGAGATAGTTACATTATTATACATTTTGAGCTCCTACCACAAAACCATACGGACTTTTACTGCGCCCAGTTAGATCGATTGAGGGCAGCGATTAAAGAGAAACGACCAGATTTGGAGAATCGGAAAGGAGTGCTATTCCACTAAGACGCTAGGCTCCATGTTGGCAAAAGTTATGAAGCTTCAGATGGGAGGTTTTACCTCACCGCCGTACTCTCCTGACATTGCTCCTTCGGATTTCCATCTTTTCCGTTCCCTCAAAAATTGTCTACAAGGGTAATTCCTACCCTTTAGAAGAAGACTTCAAAACGGACCTTTTATTGTTCTTCAGGAGTTAGAACAGTGATTTTTGGAAAAAAAAAAGGATAATGGACCTTTCAAGCCGTTGGGAAAGGTAATCGCTAACGGTGGTAAATATTTTGTAGATTAAATAAATAAATTTTTAAAAAACAGCTTAAGTTCATCAATATTAATTATTATCCAAATTTCTCTACGAACTTTCCAGACAACCCAATACATTCTTTTGAAAACGTCTTAATAGCGATCATAATAACAGAAAGTGACGCTGACGAAGTGGGGAGAAACAGCTAGTTAACAATATAAAGACGTTAGTTATGAGTAATGTTGTATGAGGAAGATTATGGTGACTGTTATCTCGCCTTATCTTCTTCCAAAGAGTACTATATCCCTTTTAATTATTTCCAAAAAGTATAGTATCCATATGATACTGTCAAAAATTCTTGGGAAATGTGCAATAATTTGGAAATAAGTTGTTAATACAGTAAAAAATGAACTTTAGATTTTAATAAAAAAAGAATTAACTAAAGTCGGTGGCTGATCATTAACTTCACCACTATTTCATTTAGTTATGATACACAACGTTTCGGCTGTAATGCCATCTTCTGGTGCAAAGAACAGTTTTAATAATATTGTTACTAGAATTGGTTTGACTAACATAAAAATTATAACAAGTAAGTTATTGCAGTTTCAAAAACACGTTTGAGTCGGTCTTTAGGCGCCAATTTGAACATTTCCTTCGCTTCGAGTTTTGGGAAGTTTTCAGAGAATGTCTCTTTAAACAACTTCTAAAACATATATGAAATTCAGCTTGACCTTGATTTCCACATATTTCGCCATCTTGAAGTTATATGAAAAGGGTGAAATATTTTTCACATTTTACAAATATAATTACATAGGAAATCAATATCAATTTATTACGTTTCGACTCAGTATTATGTATAAATCAGTTTTACCTTTTATAAAATTTGTATTTTATTATATTTTATTTTTGTTTAATATCGGAGCCTTTCATATTGATTTTCTTTTCATATTAAATTAATGGGAAATACGTCTTTTGTAATCAAGTGGAAGGTTGGAGTGTTTATCCAATAAGTGTTGAAGTAGTCGAAAGCGTCGGGCAGTTCGGAAAAAATAATAAACAAAAATAAAACCTTTTCTCGAACAAGTCCTACAGATGATCAAAATTTAAATTATCACATTGATAGAAAACAAAAAAATCTGGTGCGGGCAACACACGACTTTCACTTACCTCCATTTTTAAAATCAATGAAAGAATTTTCAAATACAGTTAGAGATAAAAATACGTGAAATTATTAAGAAATTAATCAAATTGAATTTCTATAGAAACATGTGTTTCATTAAAAATTCTATTATATGATTATCTAAAATAATCAGTTAGTTTTATGTTCATTTCATCACTCTCTATTAACTTTTAAAAGCTTGTGTATGAGATGATATTTTTTCTAAAATCTTTAGCTTTCCAACGGTATATCATACATGTATATTACTGCTATTATGTTCAAAAACGAAAAATTGCATTAAAAAAATATTTTTTCTGTTTTCTCCTTTAGTTGGGTATCGAATTTATTCAATTTATATATTTACCTGTTTTTCATCAGCGTTAACAAGATAATCTAATTATTATTGATGAATCTACAAAATTAAAGGTACTTTAGAAGAAGAAAATTTAAAATATCGGCATTTAAGCCCTGTCAGACCATTTTTATCCAAATAAAACCTACATGATATTAAAGCCCATTAAATTTTACATCGATATAGCGAGTTTAATCAAAATCGTCGGAACCGTTTTTGAGAAAATCGAAAAAAGGTGCAAAATGCATGGTATAAAGTGCCTCTTCTGGTAAGCTCATTTTGATGAAAAAGTTCTGTCACGTCTCGGGCGTATAGTTGTCTTAAATATGAAATTTCAGTTTCATAGGACTTACCGTTTCCGCCCGGAAGTTACCACACCAACACACACACACACACAGACCTTTTTGCGGGACTTGGTTATTTGGACTCAGGGGACCCTAAAACGTTCCGTTGAAAACTGGATATTCGAAAATTTTCACGATCGCAATACTTCCCCTTACTATATATAGTAAGTGAAAGTAAAAAAGTTGGTACTTAAATAAAGCACTTGACATAAACTTCGAAAACATGAGACACTGTACTTTTTCTGTTTTATTCTTTCTCGTGATTCAAATATTTAACGTGAATATTCATCACATTCCTTCACAACAAGTTTGAAAATACATGAGCCTCCAAGTCCGTTAAGTCTTTTACAATTAATTCCAAAAGTTCTAACACACTTTAGCTGCAACGAAAAGACCTCTCTGCTACTCCTTATTGAAACGATTTTATTTTCAAGAACATTTAAATTCTAAGTAGCAGTCTGGATACTGAATCTAATATATAAAAACGTGTCACGGTTTTTGTGGTTGTACTACTCCGAAACGACTTGACCGTATTTTAGGATTTTAATGTATATTTTGTAGGTATTGGAATAGGTCCTAAAGTATAATTTAAGTTTGTATTTCGAAAATCTGTTGCACGCAACACATGTCTTTCAGTTACCTTCGCTTTAAAAATCGATTCAGAAACTACTGAATTAAGTTATAGTAAAAAATAGTTAAAGCTGGAATACAACGGTGTAGTCCATCAACTTTATATAGATTTTAAAAAGGCTTATGATTCCATAGACCGTCAGAAGCTATATAACATCATGATTGAACAGGGGATACCTAAAAAGTTAGTAAACCTAGTAGAGATGTGTTTGTCGGAAACATTTCATAAAGTTAGAATCGGTCATAATTACTCCGAGAGATTTGAGGTGCGATCGGGTTTGAAACAGGGTGACTCCCTTTCACCTGTTTTGTTTAATATAGCCTTAGAATATGTTATAGAAAAGGTGATGTGTACCGAGAAAGGCTTAAAAATGGGTGACAAGATTCCGGTTTTGGGGTATGCCGATGATTTGGTACTGCTAGGTGAAGACACGGAAACTATACAACTAAATACAAGTGTGTTAATAAAAACCGGTAAACAAATAGGTCTCGAATTAAATACCGATAAGACGAAATATATGATTAGTTGCAGAAATGGTGGCGATCTTGATGATATTAATATTTCAGGTCATACTTTTTGAACACGTAGAGAAATTCAAGTATTTAGGTTCAATGATAACAAGAAAAAATGAAATCCAGGAAGAAATAAAGTCCCGGTTAAAGGTGGGAAATGCGTATTATTATTCAGTTGCTAAATTACTTAGCTCGCGGCTTCTGTCTAAAAAATTAAAGGTTAAAATTTATAAAACTATTATTCTTCCAACGGTTCTTTACGGATGCGAAACGTGGCCGCTTACTTTGAAGGATGAACAACGGCTTAAGGTTTTCGAGAATAAGGTACTGCGTAAAATATTTGGTCCGAAGAGAGATGAGGCCACTGGGGAGTTTAGAAGGTTGCACAACGCGGAATTGCGGAGTTTGTACCCTGTGAATATAATTGAGTTGATAGCATCGCGGAGACTTAAATGGGCGCGAAAAGTTGTTGGGCTTAGTGAGGAACGGATTCCGAGAAAGTTGGTATTCGCTAAACCGACTGGTAGGCGTCCGAAAGGTAGGCCGAAGCGCCGATGGGAGGATTGCATTAAGACTGATTTCGGGGGCTTGGGCTTGACCGGTGAACATTGGACGAGTCTGTGCAGGCGAAGTTTGGTGGTATCGGCATCGAACCTTCGGGTTCGGTAAGCCTATTATTATTATTATTATTATAAAAAATAGTTAAGGAAACATATTAATCTAACAATATAAGTTATTATATACAACGACTACTTAGATTTTCAACACTGTCCATTAACTTAGAAAATTTTGGATATTTTATAACTTTTTTTTTTAAATCTTAAGCTTTCTAACAGTATATTATACACTATATTACTAATCTTGTGTTATGAAAAAAAATCTAACTGAAAGAATATTTTTATAACAGTTGGTTATTAAATGTTTCCACATTTACCATTTTATTTATCAATGTTAATAACACATACATACATATAAAATACATTGAATTGAGAAAATGTGTGGTTGGTGTTTAGTTTATTAGCGCACATCGTTTACAGCGCTCCGCTGTTAATTATTCACTAGGAATAAGTTATATCCCAGAACAACGCTCGCTGCATCAGTTTGTAAATATTTAATTTAGCATACCTACACGAACATATAAATACATGCCTGTACCCCTACAACCCATACAGGGTTTTGAGTCAAGTTCTTGTAGAGTTCGTACAGTTCCTAGGCCAATGGCTGTGCACAGAGGGGAATAGTATTGAGGTTCTGGCAGCGACGGGGTTTTAAACTGGAGACTTCAGCGTCTTTGGCTCTAGGACCATTCTTATTATCCACTACCTTTCGATACCAGTATCGATAGTTGGGAGGGACATCGGAGTACTATCATGAATACCCTCCTGGGATATACTGCTGAAACTGTCAATTAAATAGTGGTTTATTATGTTTCAGAGTTCTGGGAGGACCACTTCCAGTGCAAGTACCCCAACAGCTCGCGGACCCCGTACAACAAGAAGTACACCAAGAGCTGCACGACGCAGGAGAAGCTGAGTCGGGAAGGAATGGCCTTCGAGAAGCAGCTCCAGTTCGTGTCGGACGCGGTGATGGCGCTGGCCGTGGCGCTACAGGACATGCACCGGGACCTCTGTCAGGAGCCAAGGGGCTCTGCGAGGCCATGACTCCCACCAAGGGCAGCGAGCTACTCAAGTATCTCAGGGATGTCTCTTTTGAAGGTAAGCTTAATATTACTGTAGATCCTAACTTAAATTAGCTAAAATCTGCTTGGGAAGGAAGAAGGTATTGGAAGAAGAGGATTTTGAACAATGATACGAAAGGAGCATTGCGGTTGTTAGTCGGGAAAGTATTCCAGACCCTGGACTGGAATAAAAAGGAGTTGTCGTATGTTTTGGTTCTTTAAAAAGGTGTATAAAGCCGGGATTTTGTTGAATAGGTTGAGGATTTCAATTGCAGGAGGCTGCAGACGTAGAAGGGGAAACTGATAATGTTAGGTATTATTGTCTTCGGATAATAAAAAAAAACAGTACGTCCGCTTATGTTCGGCCATTGACTTATAGGCACCGCGATAAGTGTGAGCTAGCGTTCGAACCCGCTGTGCAGCGTCCGCCACAACAGAGTGACGATGATCATCGCCACAGGCTCCACAATCCAGGAAATGAGAGCGTCTCTTCCACTTCTCTTCACAATCCCTCGCAGTCTACCTGGTTTTTCAACCTTATATTTCGAAGCCCAAGTCTTTCCATTCATCAAATTACCCTAAGAGAAGTCCCTTTTGAATAGTAGGGTCCTTCATCCCAACTACTTGTCCATTTCAATCTGAAATTCTTATAAGATGCACAACATCTGGCTTCTCGTACGTACAGTTCCGAATTCTGCCTAGATCTTAACTGACTACCAACCCTCACTGTTCCAAAAATTAATTTTAATATGCTCCTTTCAATTCTTAGAAACCTTAATGTAAATAGTTGAAGACAGAGATGGATGGGAAAAATAGGGGGCATTATGACCTTCATGAAGAAATAGATGTCCTTAAGTTTATACAGGAGGAGTCTGCTGTGCTTCGGGTCCTGGGTTCGAATCCCGGCTGTGGCAGAGTATTATTTATTCAGTTAATTCTGTCGGCGACGACCTTAGGGTATGGGGGCAGACCCAGCCTCTATAAAGTGAGTACCCTGAGAGGAAAAGGGTGAGTTGATGAACTGGCAGCGGACTCATATGTACGCGTCAGAAGTTTAAAGCGTCAGCACAGATTGGGCGAATTGGCGGTGGCTCATTGAGGAGGCCAAGGTCCATTGAAGACTGTAGCGCCACTATATAGGAAGATAAGGTAAGATTTTCCTTTTGAAGAGCTGAAAACCATCGGCACCTCATATATACAGAGAAACGAGGTGGCTGAGTGAATTCCCCAGCAATTACAGCTAACCAGAGATATAGAATTGAATAATAAATTAAATATTTAGTTCGCGTTTCGGATCAGGAAGAGATTTTGTCTCGATATAAATCCCCTTCGGCCCGAGAAATCCAAGTATAGATTAGATTAAGGCGAGATAGGAGTGATAAAAAATATATATATATATAAGCCGAGAGTTTCTGGACTGTATGTTAAAACAAGCCAGATCATTTATTACCTAAGCACATTTTTTTAATAGAGTATAAAACGTATTAAGGCTATTTTTGGTACGATTACACTTCTTCCTTCTCGAATAATTAAAAAGGCGAGAACGAGCTCCGCAAATTCTGCCTAAACCCTCGCAAATAGAGACCGGCCTCTTCCTCGAGACAATGAGGCCGAGGAGTGAATGGGATGATCTCATTACGGCCGCTAATAAAGAAAGAAGGAGCAGATGATGAGAGAGTCACAATCAAGGACCCTAAAAGCTAAGACCCCGACTCATTAAAGGCCCGGAGATTGGTCCTTAATGATGGGCGGACCCCCATTGTCTGCCTTCAGGACGCGCGGTCTTTTTATCCTGTCCCCCTCCCCTCCTTCGTCCCCCTCCTCTCCTTCCTCCCTCCCCCATCCCCAGGACACGATATTGCAATATAGGCAGAAAGGATACACCTGTGCAGAGCATCCCCCGCTTCCGATGGCAGGACTATCTCCCTCCCCAGGATCCAGGTCACAGTCTGGGAAATGCTTTCCAAGGACCACATCTCGCTTCTACATCGTAGCACCTGTTCCCACCATTCCTCTGACATTCATGACTCAATCATTTTTCATGAGGGGCTGTATTAACGTGATATAAATTTCGAAAAAAATGTTTCTACAAAGATTTTTATCCAACTATTAACAATTGAAACATCGATTACCAAAATGTTTATCAAAATATGTATTGATCCATTCAGTTTTGTAATTATATAATAAAAATTGTAATATTAAAAATCCAGTGCGCGTAACACACGACTTTCACTTACCTCCGTTATTTATATCAATTTAAGAATTTTTAAGCACGTTTAGAAACGAAATAAATTGTTAAAAAATTATTTACATTTGATTTCAATAGAAACGTTCGTTTTATTAATTAATCTATTATATTATTATCTAAAATAATCAGTTAATTTTATCGGCTTTTCATCACTCTCCGTTGACTTTTACAATAGTATGTATAATCTAATATTTTTTCTAAAATCTTTAGCATTCCAACGGTATATTATACATGTATATTACTGTTAATAAGTTAAACAAAAAAGATTACATTTAAAAAAACTTTTGCAGTTATCTCCTTTAGTTAAATATCGAATTCGTTCAACTTATATATTTACATGTATTTTAGCAATGCTAATCAGATATGCAGAGGTGCAAAATGCATGGTATAAAGTGGCTCTTCTGGTTAGCTGATTTTAATGAAAAAGTTCATACGACTTTTAGACTTATCACATACACTCACACGGACACACAGACTTTTTTTGGGGACTTGGTCATTTGGACATAGCAGACCCTAAAACGTGTATTTCCAGTAATACTGTGAGTGCAGATACTAGGCGTCAAGTGGAGCAGAAAAGTTATTATGAATCATAGCCTGAGTCCAAATAACCAAGTCCCACAAAAAAGTCGGTGTGTGTGTGTGTGTGTTTGTAGTAAGTCCAGCACGAAAACCAAAAGTTGTATGAAACAAAAACTTCATATTTTAAGAGCGTCCATGCCTGGGATTTTACAGCAACTTATCCATTAAAATGAGCTAACCAGAAGAGGCACTTTATATCATGCATTTTGCACCTTTTTACGATTTTCTCAAATACGGCTCTTAACGGTATAAATAACTCGCTATATCGGAGTGAAATTTAATCGGCTTTAATATCATGTAGGTTTTATTCTGATTGAAATAGTCTGACAGAGCTTAAATGCCGACAGTTTAAATTTTCTTCCTCTAAAGTATCTTTTGTTAATTTTGTGCTTTCGAAAAAAAAAAAAAACATTTCATGTTGTTAGCATTGATTAAAAACCACTAAATATATAATTTGAATGAATTTGATAATAAACTGAAAGAGAAAAGTATTTTTAATGTATTTTTTTTTTTTAAGACAAGTATTATACTCTTATATGTATAATAAACCGTTACAAATTTTAAAAAAATATTATTTCATGCACAAATTTGTAAAATGTAATGGAGAGTGATGAAAAGCGGATAAAATTAACTGATTATTTTAGATAATAATATAATAGATTATTTAATTAAACACATGTTTCTATCAAAAATCAATTTAATTATTTCTTTAAACTAATTTGATCTCTAGCGGTATTTAAAAATTTGGTGCAGGCAACACACGACTTTCACTTACCTCCATTTTTAAAATTAATGAAAGAATTTTCAAATACATTTAGAGATAAAAATACGTGAAACTATTAAAGAATTAATTAAATTGAATTTATATAGAAACATGTGTTTTATTAAAAAATCTACTATATTATTATCTAAAATAATCAGTTAGTTTTATGTTCATTTCATCACTCTCTATTAACTTTTAAAAATTTTTGTATAAGATAATATTTTTTCTAAAATTTTTAGCTTTCCAACGGTATATCATATATGTATATCACTGCTCTTATGTCCAAAATCGAAAAATTGTATTAAAATTTTTTTTTCAGTTTTCTCCTATAGTTGCTTTTCAAATTCGCTTAACTTGCATATTTAGCTGTTTTTCATCATTGGTAACAAGATAATATAGTTATTTTTATATAATCAAAAAAATTAAAGGTACTTAAGAGAACGAAAATTTAAAATATCGACATTTAAGCCCTGTCAGACCATTTTAATCAGAATGAAACGTATATTACATTAAAGCCTATTAAATTATACATCGATATAGCGATTTTAATTAAAATCGTCGGAACCGTTTTCGAGAAAATCGAAAAAAGGTGCAAAATACATAGTATAAAATGGCTCTTCTCGTAAGCTCATTTGATGAAAAAGGTTTTGTAACGTCTCAGGCGTATATTTGTCCTAAATATGAAATTTTAGTTTCATAGGACTTACCGTTTCCGCCCGGGAGTTACCACACACACAGACCTTTTTGCGGGACTTGGTTATTTATACCCTAAAATGTGTATTTCCGTTGAAAACTGGAATTCGAAAATTTTCACGATCACAATACTTTCTCTTACTATATATAGTAAGTGAAAGTAAAAATTCTTAAATTGATTTCAACAAGGGTGGTAAGTGAAAGTCGTGTGTTGCCCGCACCAGATTTTTTTTAGATTTCCCTCCCTAACCGTTGACAATCGCACTATGGGCCATATCAACTTGTTTGTTCTACTTAAAGTCTAGTATCTGCTCTCACAATATGGCTAGGTATATATGAGAGAGCCTGTATACTAATCAAATCAAATAAATTAACGAATATCTGGAATATTCTTTGGAATTAAAATTTACGAGAACTGTGGACAAAAAATATCTGTTTGCTCTTCACTGTTTTGGTTTACTTTCAATTAAATAAATCCATCGACAAACTGCCAACTCAGTGCTGGAATTCAAAGAGAACATTAGTTGATTTGTGTACATTAAAGATGGAGGGGGTTGAATTGGGAATGGGAATCAAGTAAATTAATGCAGAGGGAGCGATGTGCAACATCTAGATTTGACATTATGCGAAAGCGATAGCCCGGCTAACTAGCTTACCGTTCCAATCAGCACCGGCACCGGGTACCTCTTCCGGGTTTGATCCGGGATATTATTTAGCCCCTGGAAGCCGGGAGAAAGGTATAGCTTCAGAAGTCCTCAATCAATAGACCTAATCAAGAACAATCACTCTCAGACCATTCCTGTTCGAGACGGCCTCCTTTTTCGATAAAATTCCTCAGGAGTAGCCATCGTTAACTTTCAGCTTGATTTACACCTATATTACAGAAAACATTTTTCCTAATTATAACAAACCACTTTAAAAAGCAATGCAATAGTTTTAATCTAAGTGGTATCAGGCATCTGTAGGTATAAATGTGGCTTTAATAATTCTCTCTGATTAGGAAATGCAATAGATCATTTACAGTCGTAATCATAATAATTGCATCACTCAAATAAAATTTTTTTTCCAAAATTGAACATGACCGCAAGTTAAATATGTGAAAAAAACATTTGATTTGAAAATCTTTCTAATTCCTGTAATTTTTACTTTCACTTACTATATATAGTAAGTGGAAGTATTGCAATCGTGAAAATTTTCGAATTCCAGTTTTCAACGGAAACACACGTTTTAGGGTCCCCTAAGTCGAATTAACAAGTCCCGCAAAAAGGTCTGTGTGTGTGATAACTCCCAGGCAAAAACGGTAAGTCCTATGAAACTGAAATTTCATATTTAAGACAACTATACGTCCGAGACGTGACAAAACTTTTTTCATCAAAATGAGCTTACCAGAAGAGGCACTTTACACCACGCATTTTGCACCTTTTTTCGATTTTCTCTCGCTCGAAACTCGCTATATCGATATAAAATTTAATGGGATTTAATATCATGTAGGTTTTATTCTGATTAAAGTGGTCTGACAGGGCTTAAATGACGATATTTTAAATTTTCTTCCCCTTATGTACCTTTAATATTGTAGATTCAATAAAAATAACTATATTATCTTGTTAACGCTGATGATAAACAGGTAAATATATAAATTGAATAAATTCGATACCCAACTAAAGGAGAAAACAGAAAAAATATTTTTTTAATACAATTTTTCGTTTTTGAACATAAGAGCAATAATATACATGTATGATATACCGTTGGAAAGCCAAAGATTGTTAGAAAAAATATTATCTCATGCACAAGCTTTTAAAAGTTAATAGAGAGTGATGAAATGAACTATGTTTCTATATAAATTCAATGTAATTAATTCCTTAATAGTTTCACATATTTTTATCTCTAACAGTTTTTGAAAATTCTTTCATTGATTTAAAAATGGAGGTAAGTGAAAGTCGTGTGTTGCCCGCACCAGATTTTTTAATAATTTGATTACGAGCAATTGAGATATAGAATATTCTCATTAGATGTGTTAAAAACCTAACTCGAAATTCAAGGAATGTAAAGTATGATTATGCTAAATATCGCTTGGAACGGTTAGAGTGGACGATGACGGAAGTTTAATATAAAAAGTAGCTTTAGCAGAGCTTGCCTCTTAATGAAGGCTTCAAAACATCTCATAAAAGTTTTAACAGCTCTCCAGCTTTGGCATCTTCTTTTATCTGATGAAACGTGTTAAATTAAATAGCCAGGGAAATAATTTCACGCTTGGAAAAAAGTTTTTGATAACTTTGAAGCTCAAAGATGACTGTAGTTATTATAAGATGTCCATTTCACGGCGATAATACAAACCTTAACTGTATCTTATAGCCTTAATAATAATCTTTTAGTTATACCTTTAATAAAAGGAGTTGATAACATTAAAGAGAAATATAGCTGTGGAATGGCCTCCTTTCTCCGATGAGGTGTTTATCAATATCCGATCTATTAAATATCATTCCTTATAATCATTGCGAAATAAAAGTCTAGCTCTATTAACATCACGTTTTAAAAATATTACCTCTATTATAGGTATATATCGAGACGGGTTCAAATAACATCTTTTTTTTTTTTTTTTTTTTTTTTTTTGTTAATCATTTTATTGGTATTTACAACTGTATTGACAAAAAATACATCAAGTAAATGTGATGTGTTATATAATACAATGACATGATATCTGTATAGAAGCTTCCATTGGAAGCACTCTAAAAATATTTTTAACTAGAAGGTCCCGAGGCCTATTTCCTTTTCAGGCGCCTTGGAGATTATCCGCAATTGAAGAGGAAGAAAGGATTGGAACTAGTGGGTTAGATTGCGAATGGAGTTTGTCATGAAAGGATTGATACCTGGTTCGGGCCAAATCAGTAACATAGGGAACACTTAAAGTCTTGATGGATAAGTTCATTCGGGACAAAGTAAGAAGCTTGAGGATTTTACGAAGGATTTTGGATTGTAAGGATTGGATGCGGGAAGAATTTGATGGTTTAGTAGAACCCCAAAGCTCTTCTCCGTAAGTCCATATTGGTCTTATAATAGTCATATAGATGAGCCTTTTGTACCCGTAGCTTCAAATAATTACATTTTAAAAAACTTATAAATCAACAAAGACTCGCTTGAAAATAAATTAGTCAACTCTTGGAGATGGAACTGATTTTCATTTGTTCAATTAATTACAAACTTGGTCATTGTTCTTTCATAATTTTTATCTCCTATCCATTTTACTTTCACTTACTATATATATATATTTCCTTATTTAACGTAACTTTATGCTACTATGGCTAATCGGACGATGTTACAGTAGGAGTCCTAAATTTTGCCTATCCAGGTTTTATTAGGATAGGGATCTTTAACGAGAACCTGATATCGCACAGGCTCGGGACCACCTTTTAACGTCCCTCCAAAGGACGGCATAACTAAGGATTTTTACTCCCATTAAAAAATCCTAGGACCACCTGTGGGTTTGAACCCGTGACCATTGGCGTGGGAGGCTGTTATGCTAACCAACCAGCTACAAGCGATCCCTATATAATCTCTATTTGCGATCGTGAACGAAAACGACAAGTCCTATGAAACTGAAATTTCATATTTAAGACTAAATATACGCCCGAGACGTTACAAAATCTTTTTCATCAAAATCAGCTGACCGGAAGATGTACTTTATACCTTGCATTTTGCACCTTTTTACGATTTTCGCAAAAACGGCTCCAACGATTTTAACTAAACTGTATATATCGATGTAAAATTTGATGGGCGAATATGATGTAGGTTTCATTTTGACAGGGCTGAAATATTTTAAATTTTCTTTCTCTAAAGTACCTTTAATTTTGTATATTCTATGAAAATAACCATATTATCTTGTTAGCATTGATTAATAACAGCTTAATGTTGAGCGAATTTGAAAAACAACTAAAGGAGAAAACTGAAAAAAATGTTTCTTTAATGCAATTTCTTGTTTTTTAACTCAAGAACAATAATATAAATGTATAATATACCGTTGGAAATCTAAAGATTTTAGCAAAAATATTATCTCATACACAAAGGTTTTAAAAGTTAATGATGAGAGCATGATGCAAAGCCGATAAACTAAGTGATTATTTTAGACTAGCTGTTGCCCGCGACTTCGTCTGGGTTAATTTCTGTTATTATGATCGCTATTAAGACGTTTTTAAAAGCATATATTGGGTTGTCCGGAAAGTTCGTAGAAAAATTTGGACAAAAATTAAAATTGATGAACAGCTTAAAATTTATTTATTTAATCTACAAAATAGTTACCACGTTAGCGATTACCCTTTCCCAACGGCTTGAAAGGTCCATTATCCCTTTTTTCCAAAAATCATTGTCCTTATTCCTGAAGAACAATAAAAGGTCCGTTTCGAAGTCATCTTCTGAAGAGTAGGATTTCCCTTGTAGAAAGTTTTCAAGGGTACGGAAAATATTGAAATCCGAAGGAGCAATGTCAGAAGAGTACGGCGGACGAGGTAAAACCTCCCATCTGAAGCTTAATAACTTTTGTCGAGTCCTTAAAGACACATGGGGCCTAGCGTTGTCTTTGTAGAATAGCACTCCTTTCCGATTCTATGGCAGTTTCTCTTCAATTGCTGCCATCAATCGATCTAACTGGGCGCAGTAAAAGTCCGTATTTATAGTTTGGTTTTGTGGAAAGAGCTCAAAATGTATGGGGTCCCTTCCAATCCCACCAAATACTGAGCATCACCTTTCTTGGATGCAAGCCGGCCTTTGGTGTTGCGAGCGGTGTCGTTCCAGGCAATCCCTAAGATTTGTTTCGGCTGGTGTCGATGTAGAGAATCTATTTTTCGTTACCAGTAACAACTCGTTTCAAAAATGGATCCTCTAAATTTTTTTTCAGCAGCAAATCACAACATGAAATCCTTTCAATAAGATTCCTCCATTGAGCTCATGTGGCCCCAAAACGTCGTAACGACAGACGTACCCGGCCTTCTTTAGATGATCAAAAACGGTCGATTAGCAGGATCTTAACTCCGCAGCTATCTCACGGACAGTAATTCCTGGATTGTTTGCGATGACCGTCATAATATCCTCGATGTCAAGAGTTGAACTCTGGCCATATTTGGACTCAGGGGACCCCAAAACGTGTATTTCCGTTGAAAACTGGAATTCAAAAATTTCACGATTACTATACTACTATATATAGTAAGTGAAAATAAAATGAGTCCTACCGACAGAAGTTTGTTTCTTTTCAGAAGTACATTGTATATTACATCAGTACTACGATTTTGAGCCAAGACAAAGATAGCTTTTTAATTGAATATAATGCTTCGTAAAAACAGAAGGTTACCCCCAGGCTTGGGACTCATTATTTTCTTTGATCAAAGCAGGATGGAAGTCGAAAAGCACGCGACAGCATCAACAAGCTATGACAATAGCTTCTAATTACGAAAGGAACAGGAAAACAGCTTCTTTTTTAGAACATCCAGTTCGAAAAGAAATAAAAAACTCTTCTCTCTTTTCCTTCTCTATTTTTGTTTTAGACGAGGATAAGTTTCGTTCCGTATATAACTAACTCTTCGAGAAAAATGAAAATTCATAAACATCACGTGCGCGCGACACACGACTTACCTCCATTAGTTCACTTAGTACGTCTTGAATCACTGCTATTATTTTGATCAATATTTTTAAACTAATAATCAGTTTTTAGGCTGTTATAAACAACTTTATTGCCTCGCTTCGGTTCTCGTATGTTCCCAATTAAAGGATTTGTATGTTTTTATATTCACTTAACTATATGTGAAATATATAGTAAGGGAAAGTATTGCGATCGTGAAAATTTTCGAATTCCAACGGAAATACACGTTTTAGGGTACCTGAGTCCAAATGACCATGTCCCTCAAAAAGGTCTGTTGTGTGCGTGTGGTAGTTGTGTGTGTGTGTGGTAACTCCCGGGCGAAAACTAAAAGTGCTATGAAACTGAAATTTCATATTTAAGACAACTATACGCCCGAGATGTTACAGAATCTTTTTCATCAAAATCAGCTTACCAGACGAACTTCTTTATACCATGAATTTTTCACCTTTTTACGATTTTCTCACAAATCGCTCTAGCGATTTTGATTAAACTCTATATATCGATGTAAATGTTAATGGGCTTTAATTTGATCTAGGTTTCATTCTAATTGAAATAATCTGACAGGGCTTAAATGCCGATATTTTAAGTTTTCTCTCTCGAAAGTACCTTTAATTTTATAGATTTCAAATAATTTGGAACATCACCTTATTAGCATTGATAAATAACGGGTAGATATGCAAGTTGATCGAATTTGATAAACAACTAAAGGGGAAAAGTGCAAACATATGTTTTAATGTAATTTTTGTGTTTTTGAACACTAGAATAGTCATATAGATGTATGATATACCGTTGGATAGCTAAAGATTTTAGAAAAAATATTATCTAATATAAAGAATTTCAAAGGTTAATGGAGAGTGATGAAAAGCTGATAAAACTAACTGATTTTTGCTGATAAAAATATAATAGATTGTTTAATAAAACACATGTTTCTATTAAAATTAAAAATAATTAATTCGTTAACAATTTATTTGTATCTTTAAATGTATTTAAAAATTCTTAAATCGATTTTAACGACGGAGGTATGTGAAAGTCGTGTGTTGCGCGCATCACATTTTTAGATGAAATGTGATGACGGATTTAGATAAAACTAAACCATTAGAACACTAAAATGCCAAATTATCAAATTCGAAAAAAAATGTCCTTTAACACCTTTTGGAAATTAACGGCTCAATTTATATCAGTGATTTGTGTCATTTTTGTTTTCGGTGGTCATATCGAGAGGAACCTTCTCAGTTCTCTGTGTCTCTCTCTTTAAAGAATCCATTACTGTGATCTTATTTGGAAACCTCTAAAAACTCTTGTAAGATAATAATAATAAAAAAAAAAAAAATCTTAAAAGGATCGAAAATCTGATGAAATCTTTGAAAAATATTTCTATGTATCAAGAGACACGAACTAAATACGATAAGGAAATCCACTCGAGCTAAAGGAATACAAATGAAGATAATTTACTTTGGATATCGTCTTGAGGGGACGCAGCTCGCTCGACCAAGTTAATTTGAAAGAAATTAAAACTTTAATATAAGTTCAGTTGAAATCGGAACATTGTAGAAAACTTTTTGGAAGGTTTTTTTTTTTTTTTTTTCTTTTTTTTTTTTTTTTTTTTTTTTTTTTCTTCCGCTTCATCTAAAAAATTATAATTCCTATTTGAGGAGGAGGGGGCGCCCAGTAGTCGATTCAGTTCGTGTCCCCCCACCTCCACTCCAATAAAAGTTTGAACCACGCTACAACTATCATCCTATTTATATTTCAAAATATATTATTGATAATAATGAAATGGAAATGGAGGTAGTTTACACAATGCTTTTCTAGTTGCTATAATTATTCATGAGGCAAATCAAATCCATAAATTAATAAAGTTTCCTTTAGAAATTATATTAATTGATGTATTGGGTTGTTTCCCATGAAATGTCCGTTCTGAAATACATAAAGGATTTTGCAGGTCTCTGTTGTTTTCTTCGGAATGTTTACATATTTAAACTAAACAGTTACTAATCCTCTACCTTTGTATTATAAACATTAGCTTCCCAATCAATTACCCACTTTTTAGTATACCTCCAAATATGAACATGGAAATACGCGATTATCGTGTAATATTTTGGTACGAGTTTAAACTCGGCCATTCAGCAGCTGAGGCCGCTAGAAATATTTGCAAAGCGTTTAGGGAAGGGAGTGTTAATGAACGGACCATTCGCCATTGGTTTTCAGTATTAAGTTACGTTTTCAGCTGGGGATACCGACTTGGAAAACTTGCCCCAAGGAAGACCTCCGTCCGTAATAGACAACGATGCCCTCAAACATACAGTAGAAGGAAACCCCTACCAAACAGTTAAAGGACTCTCAGCACAACTAAATGCAAGTGCATCTACCGTTTCCAGACATTTAACGTGTATTGGGAAAGTAAAAAAGCTCGATACATGGGTACATCATGATCTCACTGAGCGGCAGCAAGACCCCATGTTTCAAAGCATACCGTGCAAAAATTGAAAGAACTGGGCTACGAAGTTCTTCCGCACCCACCAAATTCTCCCGACTTGTCTTTAACAGATTAACACCTGTTCAGGAATTTAAACAACTTCGTCAAAGGAAAAATTTTTGAAAATGATGATCAAGGGAAAAGTGCGTTTTCAGATTTTGTTTTACTTCAAAGCTCAGAGTTTTTCAGTTCGGGGATAAAAAAGTTTATGTCATGTTGGGAAAAATGTGTAGAAAAAGAAGGTAAATACTTCGAATAAAATTATCTTGTTTTCATATCGTATTTTTAATAAAAATCCTTTACCTTGAAAACGGACATTTCATGTGACACAACCCAATATTTCACCTTTTACCTAGAGATAATTTTTGTCAGTTCCAATGTTTTTCTTTTTTTCTGGGTTTTGGAAGGGAAATATACATCGACCTGTTGAAGAAGTTGAACGCCCCCAGGGGCAGGAAAGTGAACCAGAGAGAAGCAGGTTCTCTGGCTGGGTGAACCATCTTCTCATTCTAATGTTCTGTTAATTTATCTAATAACCATGGAGTAGGTTGGAATCACTTGTAGCTTGTACCGACCCATCCATTTTTGATGAGGTCCTTATGCAACAATGACACAGCATTGTATACTTCATCATATCGCATTGATACCATAGTTAATTGCCTTCAACAATACTTTAAAAAATTTAGCAAATATTTCATAAAATGGAAATTAAAAATTAATCCCTCCAAATCTGAAGCAATTCTTTTCACTAAATGTCGCCCACAAATAAACCACCAAATTAAGATGAATTCAGCTCCCATCCCATGGTCAAAATCCATACAGTACTTAGGCCTAACATTAGATAAATTTCTTACTTTCACAGATCATATCAATAGAAAAATCGATAAAGCCAAAAAATTAATACATAAAATGTTCCCATACTTCAACAAAAAATCCCATTTGAGCCCTCATAACAAATTAATAATACACAAATCAGTTACTCGCCCGTTAATTACATACGCCTCGCCAGTCTGGAGCTCATCCTGCTTGACTAACTACCAAATACTTGAAAGAATTCAAAATCTATCAATGCTGATAATTAACAAATACCCCCACTGCACTAAAATATCCTCTATGCTTCAGGACTTGCAGCTTCCAACAGTAAAACAATTTGTCCACACTCAAACAGCTTCAGTGAAACACCAGTCTCCAAAATCCATTAATAAAGGAAATCGGTAATTATAATAAAACTTCACTGAAACGCTACACTCATAAAAGAACTAAACATGTGCTGTTAACTTAAGCTAGTTTGTGTTAATTTCTAAATTTTATATTTTCAATTATTTTATCCGTTTTTATTTGTAGGTTTTTTTGCATAATTTTTCCTACAACCATATATAATCTCAATTTAATTTGACCACATATTTAGACATTAAGGCTAAATAGCTTGTAATTACTAAATGGACAAATCATTTTGCTGATTGTAAGGATGTCTCATCTGAAATCATTTGTAAATATTTTGTCAATTTGTATATATGTAAATAAAGTTGATTTTCTTCTTTAAAGTAAGGGAGCGGCGTGGTCTAGTGGGTAAAGCGCTAGTCTGCTGTGCTCCGGGTCCTGGGTTCGAATCCCGGCTGTAGCAAAATATTATTTATTCTGTTATTTCAGCCAGGGGGAAGGGGGAGGGAGGCGATCGTGGGGTATGGAGACCCTCCTGGGGCACACCCAGCCTCAATCAAGTGGTTACCCAAAAAAGGGGAAAAAACCTGGCGGCTGAGCGTGATCTCGGCCGAATCACCTCATTCCACGGCTGTTGCCCTAGAAACTGTATGAATCTCTACATGTACTGAGCCCAAAACTCTTCATGGTTGTGGTACAGGTTTTTTTTTTTTTTTCTTTGAAATAATATGTGAAGTAATAATTTTTTTCTTCTCAATTATAAATTTATACTGAAATTCTCACAAATATTATATGCATTAAGCTATTTTTCCATGAATACATAAATTATTCTGTCATATACTGTTTATTTCAGATATTTGGTTCATGGCTACTTTCAATAAAATGTATATTATTATTAAATATATATTAATATTAAATAAAGATTTTTATTGTTGCTATTTTAATTAACTTTCTTCTGTTTTGATTTCAGGTCTGTCAGGAGACAAGTTCAAGTTCGACCCTAACGGTGACGGCCCAGCGAGGTACAATATCGTCCACTTCAAGCAGGTGAGTAAGGGGGATTACCAATGGGTGCAGGTAGGGCAGTACATCGAAGGAGAGCTCAAGCTAAACATGTCAGGTAATGTATATTTTTGTGTAATTAAAAAAAATATCCACTTTTCATCACATGCAAAAATGTCGGGTTATTTTTGTTTAGGAACGTGTAGCACAAACTTCAAAACATTGGTTATTTTGGCGGTTGGTTAATGTGTGTGGGACCCAACTTTCAAGCTTTTTTCCCTTTTTAATCACCTTTACTTGAGGTCATTGACGGTGGATTTGTTAAGATTAAGTTTCTCTGCAAGTTCTCGAACAGTCGTTTCAGGGTTTTCTTTCATCAAATCCCACAGAACATCATGATCAAGAGAGGAAGTTCTTTCTCGACATTCTTTGTGTTCAATGCTGAAGACGAAGATCGACCTTTTTTAAAACACTGCTGAATAGTACACTCATTAATGTTGCCCTTGCCCCAGATTTGATTGATGTTTCTGGTTGTCTGGACCATGTTTCACCCGAGTATCTATATAGATTGACAGATAGATAATGAGTATATTTGTTAGAGAAACGTTCTTGTACAAACATAAAACAAATAATAAACAAACTTCATACAACTTTAAGAGTCTGGAACATCTATTGAAATATCAATTATTTAATTAAAGGAATAATAAATCAATAAAAATAATAATAAGTGATATTAATAGCAATAATAATAGTGGAAATGAAAAAAGTAAACAAAATAATATGATAATTAAAATGAAATACTTCTTTTCTGACTTACAAAGATTTATACATTGATATATTTTTTTTAATTTATCAACACTATCAACATTAAGAATTGTCTCTATGTCTCGTTGGTCACAAGCACTTGTTATATCCTGTCTCAGATATTTCTCTCTATATTTATTAAATTTTGTAAAGTGGAAAAGTATATGATACAGTGTTTGAAATAAATTGGTCACAGTTATTGCAGAGTTGATTTGCTGTAAGTGATAATTTGTTATTTTCCAAATGAAGTTTAATGTTCCCTTGGTTGCTGATTCTTAAACGACTAAAATATCTTACTTTTTTGATGCTGACTGCATAAGACAAGTAACATTCTGGAGTATTAATGTCAAAATTTGATATTAGTCTATAGAATTGATGCATATTGGAGTTCAGAGTACTGCTAATGTTAAGCGATCTTGAAAATTTTCGAATTCCAGTTTTCAACGGAAATACACGTTTTAGGGTACCCTGAGTCCAAATAACCAAGTCCTGCAAAAAGGTCTGTGTGTTTGTGTGTGTTTTTTTTTTTTTTTTTTTTTTTTTTTTTCGGGTAGGGGAAAAATCTTTCATCAGACGAAGTGCAACTGTCAGCTACACAACAGTGTGAGATTCCTACTCACTAAAAAACCACCTCCCAATTCGTCTTTACCACCCCACGGAACCGCTGTCAAGCATTACTTCATGGGGGGGGCAGAAGGGCTAAATGCCAGCTACTTTACTGGACATCTGATTTAAGCTAGGCCGATGCACCGCCTCTCCTTTCTTGCTCCTGTACTCTGAGTTTTCTGCAGATTTGTGCTGCATAATCAGCTGCAGCGCTCCAACTCTCCTGACTAGCCATCATCAAGGAGACTAAATTTTCGGGTGATGCTTTTGTACTAAATTTAGCGTCTATCTCCGATCTTTCTCGAACGAATCCGAACAAGAGAAGAATGCATGTTCCACTGTTTCTTCTATGGGATCACAAAATGGGCACAATGAACTTTCCTCTATTTTGAAACGGGCTAAGTACGCTCTGAAGCAACCATGCCCAGTAAGCAGCTGAGTGAGATAGTAATCTACATCTCCATGTTTCCGGGATAACCATGTCGATATGTCGGGAATTAGGCGGTAGGTCCATCTTCCAGAAGATGAAGCGTTCCAGCGTCTCTGCCATATATCAAGTGTATGAACTCTCTCTTGTTTTGCTAAAGAAGCCCAGTGAGCATCCGTCTCTTCTTGTTTTCTTCGGTAGATCCTTCTACGTTCATCTGCCAAAAGATCAATCGGAGGCATGTCTGCGATGACGCATACAGCGTCGTAGGACACAGTGCGAAAAGCTCGAGCGACACGCAGGGCACTTCTCCGATGCACACTAATAACTTTCCGGACATATGATTGCACTTGGCAGGATTCTGCCCAGATCGGTGCTGCGTACAGAAGCGTGGAACTGGCTACATTGGCCAGAAGCTTCCTCTGGTTTCCCCTTGGTCCACCAATATTTGGCATGATTCTGGCCAATTCATTTACCACATTCGCTGCTCTATTACTAACTTTATGCAGGTGTTCATCAAATCGAATTCTAGCGTCAATATGCACTCCGAGATATCTAATTGATGGCTTGGATAGGTATATAATATATATGTGTGTGTGTGTGTGGTGTGTGTGTGTGTGTGTGTGTGTGTGTGTGTGTGTGTGTGGTAACTCCTGGGCAAAAACAAAAAGTCCTATGAAACTGAAATTTCATATTTAAGACAACTATAGGCCCGAGATGCTACAGAATCTTTTTTATTAAAATCAGCTGACCGGAAGATCTATTTTATACTATGCATTTTGCACCTTTTTACAATTTTCTCAAAAACGGCTCTAACGATTTTGATTAAACTCGCTATATCAATGTAAAAGTTAATAGGCTTTAATATGATGTAGGTTTCATTCTGATTGAAATAGTATGGTAAAATATTGGCATTTAAGCCCTGTTAAATGCCAATATTTTAAATTTTCTTCTTCTAAGTACCTTTAATTCTGTAGATGCTATAGAAATAACTATATTATCTTGCTAGCATTGTAAATTAACAGCTAATTATGCAAGTTGAGTGAATTTGCTAAACAACTAAAGGAGAAAACTAAAAAAATATTTTTTTACTGCAATTTTTTGTTTTTGAACATAAGAAAAGTCATATACATGTTTTATATACCGTTGGAAAGCCAAAGGTTTTAGAAAAATATTATCTTATACAAGCTTGTAAAAGTTAATAAAGAATGATGAATAGCCGATAAAACTAACTGATTACTTTAGATAGTAATAAAATAGAGTTTTTAATAAAACACATGTTTCTATATTAATTCAATTTAATTAATTATTTAACGGTTTCACTCGTTTTTATCTCTAACTGTATTTGAAAATACTTTAATCGATTTTAAAACAGAGGTAAGTAAAAGTCGTGTGTTGCCCGCAATAGATTTTCATTTTTTCTTATATGTCATACTTTAGTTTTTTTATTTCTGTCGGAGACAAGAATATATATAAATCCTGTGTACAACCTAAACTTTACTTGGGATACCCAGTTGAATTAAGGCAAATTAGCCTATTAAAACACTGTTTAGGCAACCTATCTTCAGACACTAGAATCAATAAATTTAGCAAATATTCCATTTAAAAAGATTATAAAAATTATTTAATATTGTACAGAGGTGCAGTTCAAGATGAACGAGAAGCGCGGCCCAGAGTCTGTCTGCTCGCTGCCGTGCGAGCAAGGCCAGGCCAAGAAGTATGTCGAGGGGGAGAGCTGCTGCTGGCACTGCTTTAACTGCACTCAATATCAGGTTAGTTAATATTTATATTACATATTGTAATATACCCACGCAGGCATAAAAAAAATTTTGTCAATTATTTGAATCATTGTTATTTTAACAATCCTACAATCCTGAGAGAATAAATTTTAAGTTAGTAAAAAACTGTTTTAATTACTTTTTCCTAAAGGAATATTTAAAAAAATAAGAATATTACAATATGTATTTAAAAATAAATGTCATACAAAAAATTGATTAATTTTCCCTTACAGCTTTTCGTTCTTTTTTTTTTTTTCATTCAGACCATTTAAAAATTATGTTTTGCACAATCTTGAATTCTTCCCTTCTCAGAATATTTTGATTCTGACTTAATTTCCTTCTTTCCTCACCTCTGTACATTTTCAGCCAGGTTTGGATTGTTTTCTTCTGGAATCGTTCCATTTTAGATCATTTTTTTCAATTTGCCTATGTACTACATAACATATTTCATAATTCTTAAGCTTTTGAAATCTTGAACAATTTCTGTAAACCACTTAGGTTTGTTTTCACTTTTGTCAAAATAGTTAAAAATACTTATAGTCAGTCTACTATCATCCATTCTACAGGTATGATCCAAAAAAAACTAAGTATACATTACCGGTCTTCTTTGATATCCCTCTAATTTCCTAAGGATTTTCTTTTCTAATGACTTTTCCTTTAATTATATATATATATATATATATATATATATATATATATATATATATATATATATATATATATATATATAAAACTATAAGATAAGATGATGATATGATCGTAGATAAGACACCCAACGGACGAGACGCAGTGCCAGGTCTGCCCACTGGGCACCATCCCTGACAAGCATCATAGCCACTGCAACCCAATTCCAGAGTCCTTCCTCAGGGTTGAGAGTGCTTTGGCCATCAGTGCCATGACAATATCTACTCTAGGTAAGCTAAATTATACAGAACATTGTTTCCTTACAAAATATTTTTGCGAGCTTTTTCATGCAACATGTATATGGCAAAGACCCCATAAATAAAAAATATCAAGATATCTTTGTTCATGTTATACATTGTGTCTTATACAGAGGAATTGATTGACTTTTAACAGTGTTCAGCCCGATATCATAGAAACTGCTCATTTTATCGAAATACTCCTAATAATAAAAATTAACAAGCGTCTAATAAGCTGTAATATGAGAGGTGACAAACAGCTGTAGGTCTTATAGGTGTCGAGATAGATTTGTCCTTTATAGATATATATTTATAGAGATATATTGTGTCCTTAATATATTGTGACCTATGTGAGATATAATGTGACTTATCAGGTCTGAAATTAAAGCTGTCCAATGTCCAATAATTTACATTATAATGAGAATTTTTGTATTATACTTGGTTTTTGTAATATTTACCTTTATACCGTCAAAATTAGATCAAACAGCATCTCTCGAATCAAAGCTTTTTTTTTTTTTTTTTTTTTTTAACCCTCCCACCGTTTATTTACATAATAAGTACAATCTAATACTAATAACTACCATGTATATACTAACTAAGGAATCAAAGCTTATTTAACGCCCATTAATTTATTTTATAATGAGTATTGTCGTATAATGCTTGGTTTCTGTAATATTTACCTTTATAATGTTAAAATGAGGTCAATTCCTGGATTTGGATTGTTGCCATTTTTAATTCCGACTAGTTTGATGTGGCAGACAAGAAAAATGTTGTTCAAGTTGACAAAAATGTGAAAATCGCATCGAAAAAATTTCTTGTAATACATAAGTAATAGATTCTATTAATGGTTGCCAGGTAGCAGCACTTTGTAGCTTGTAGTCTCAGATCAAGGTTATTAAAAACTATATTCATCTTTATTATTCAAAAATCTGTAGTCTACTATATTTAAGTATTTTTTTCTTAAAATCCCTAAATCTATATTCTTGTTAAATTTGCCAAACTATGCCATAGTTATATAAATCTTGAATTATATTCAAATTTCAAAGAGAACACTATCAAGGTAATTGGTTTCTCAATTATAATGCTTCATATTATTACACAGTGGTTTATTATTTCCAAATAATTATATTAGGGTATAATTATTTATATAGCTGTTTACAGGCAATTAACTAATATGAAAAATAATTCAAAAGAAAATGTTCTATCACCACTGCATATATAAAAATGAGTTAATACTCTGTTGAATAGCACTACCAACAGAAATTTTTGGTATTTAGTTTTTTTCTTTATATGTTCTATTTATCTTGAAACTTAATCCCTCAAAATTTGAGGTGGGATTATATAATTTTATTGTTTGTTCAATTAGAAAGGTCCATAATTGAAAATAATAAACCAAAATTATACATAGTAGACATAAATATTTGAAAAGAATTAAATCATTTTTACTTTCACTTAACTATATATGATATATATATTAAGGAAAAGTATTGTAATTCTGAAAATTTTCGAATTCCAGTTTTCAACGGAAATACACGTTTTAGGGTCCCCTGAGTCCAAATGACCAAGTCCCGCAAAAAGGTCTGTGGTGCAACTTCAGTGCAAAAACTAAAAGTGCTATAAAACTGAAATTTCATATTTAAGACAACTATATGCTCGAGATGTTACAGCAACCTTTTTTATCAAAATCGGCTAACCAGAAGAGCAACTTAATACCATGCATTTTGCACCTTTTTACGATTTTCTCAAAAGCGGCTCAAACAATTTTGATTGATCTAACTATGGTGATGTGAAATTGAATGGGCTTTAATATCATGTAGGTTTCATTCTGATTGAAATAGTTTGACAGGGCTTAAATGCCGATATTGCAAAAATTCGTCCTCTAAAGTACCTTTAATTTTGTAGATTCGAAAAAATTAACAATATCGCCTGATTAGCTTTACTAAAAAACAGGTAAATATAAAAGTTGAACAAATTTGATATCCAACTAAACGAGGAAACTGCAAAAATATTTTTTTGTATACAATTTTTTTTTTTTTTTTTTAACTTAAGAACAGTAATATACATGTATAATATACCATTGGAATGCCAAAGATTTTAGAAAAAATATTATCTTATACATACTATTGTAAAAGTTAACAGAAAGTGAAGAAAAGCCGATAAAACAAACTGGTTGTCGTTGATAAAAATATAATAGATTATTTAATAAAACACATTTTTCTATTAATATCCAATTTAAATAAGTCTTTGATAATTTATTTTCATTTATAAATTTGTTTAAAAATTCTTAAACTATAAATAATGGAGGTGAGTGAAAGTTGTGTGTTGCGCGCACCAGATTTTTTATTCTTATTTGATCTAATGGCATAATAACAGAATAAATAAAATAAAAGGTCAAGAATGATAACTTAATAATAATATTTATTTCTTAATTTCTAAAATAAATGTTTTGTAGAAAAAAAAAGTTTTACTTCTCTCTACCTCATTTTTCACACTGTTTGATTAATTTCATTTTTTATTACTTACAATAATATCAATGTTTTATTTTTAGGAATCATGGCGACATTGTTTGTCATTGGAGCGTTTATAAAACACAACGAGACTCCAGTTGTCAAAGCCGCAGGAAGAGAACTCAGTTATGTTCTACTGACTGGAATATTGCTATGTTACTTGATAACGTTCGCGTTAGTCTTGAGACCATCGAATGTGGTTTGCGGAATACAAAGGTAACCTCAGAACATTAATTTAAATTAACCTATAAGGCTAACCATTGCATGATAATTAGCTTTGCAAACTAACATTATAAATAACAAACAACTAACAGGTTTGGGATTGGTATCTGCTTTACCGTGGTGTATGCAGCACTCTTGACTAAAACCAATCGCATTGCGAGGATATTTAATGCTGGGAAGAGGACGGCTAAGAGACCAAGCTTTATTAACCCAAAATCACAGCTACTGATTTGTGGTGGTCTTGTCAGTGTTCAGGTAATTTAAATCAATTTACAATTATCATAATAAAAAAATAACAATTATGCTGTCCAAAATATTTTTATATCACTCACTCTGTGAATATAGAGACCAACATGGTCTCTGTCTTCTCATTTTTATTTTTATTTTTTACTTTCACTTACTTATTTATGAAATATATATAGTAAGGGAAAGTATTGCAATTGTGAAAATTTTCTAATTCCAGTTTTAAATGGAAATACGTTTAGAGTCACCTGAGTCCAAATGACCAAGTCCCGCAAAAAAGTCTCTGTGTGTGTGGTAACTCCTAGGCAAAAACGAAAATTCCTATGAAACTGAAAGTTTATATTTAAGACAACTATACGCCCAAGATCTTACAGAAACTTTTTCATCAAAATCAGCTCACCGGAAGAGCCTCTTTATACCATGCATTTTGCACCTTTTTACGATTTTCTCAAAAAGAGCTCTAACCATATCGATTAAACCCTACATATCGATGTAAAATTTAGTGGTCTTTAATATTATGTAAGTTTCATTCTGATTATAATAGTCTGACAGGGCTTAAATGGCGATATTTTAAATTTTCTTCTTCTAAAGTACCTTTAATTTTGTAGATTCTATAAAAATAACTATATCATCTATTTAGTACTGATAAAAAACGGATAATATAGCGTTGGAAAGCTAAAGATTTTAGAAAAATTATTATCTTATACATACTATTTTAAAAGTTGATGGAGAGGGATGAAAATCCGATAAAACAAACTGATTGTCGTAGATAATAGTATAATAGATTATTTAATAAAACAGATGTTTTTATTAAAATCTAAGGTAAATAATTCTTTAAAAATTTATTTTGTTTCTAAATTTGTTTAAAAATTCTTAAATTGATATAATGGATGTAAGTGAAAGTCGTGTTGTGCCCATCAGATTTTTTTTTTTTTTATTCTATAGTGGAAAAAAAAAAAAAATAATAAAAAATTCGTCAAAAAAAATTATGAGGATTTTTAAACGTCTATTTGGAAAGACAGAAGGTATAGGAACAGTGGGACTTGAATGATGAAAAAGAAGAAGTATGGAGAATATGATAGGCAGGAAATTCCAGAGGTTAATAGAGATCGGCAAGACAAAAACAATTGAAAATAAAAATATTGGATATGGAATATAGAAGTGTTTTCTATTCATAAGATGAGAATTCCTCGAAGTTTTGACTGCAATATATTAATCTTTAGATGTGATTTTAAAAAATTAAATTGTACAATGAAAGGGATATCTTAAAAAAGACTACGACACGTAATATTTAAAAAACAATAATGGCCCTTTATGTCATTTTCTTGTATAGTTTAAAAAAAAAAATTAAATAATTAAAGAACATTATTCATCTTCTTATTTTTTTTACTAAATTATTAATTAATAATAATTATTAAAGATATTGGCCAACGTATGGCCTATACCTCATCATCAAGATTACATTATTATTTATGTACAAATTTGTACTTTTTTTAATTATTCATATTATTATATTTCATTCTATTATTTACAACAACTTTTCTATTTTTATTATTATTATTTTTTTGCTGTATTCTCACTCAAATATAAGACTATTTTTATTATCGTAATTATAATAATACAGTTGCTAAATTCTTAAATTTTAATTTTTAAAAAACAACTACAAAGAATCATTAGCTTATTGGCTTCTTTATACATTTTAAATCACAATTGATAATATTTATTGTATTTTTACAATTTTTTTTTGTATCCTTTGAAGAGCTCAAATATTAAATTTGGAATAAGTAAAATATATCTATAATATTACAAATATATTTCTCATTTAAAACTATATATAGCCCAAAGATTCTTTCCAAATGGTCTTAAACTTTTCGAAAAAATATAAACAAATAAATAAATTGAATCATCACTTAAAACTTTTGGGTTAACAAGCATAATTAAAAACAAAATCAATATTACAACTTTCAGGTGGTGATTAACATAATATGGATGATAGTTTTCCCCACCAAAAGCCATTCATCATTACCCTACCAGAGAAGATAACCTTTTAGTATGTTCTTCGTACATCGATGCATCCTATATGATTGCTTTTGGTTATCCGATTCTTCTCATTGTGGTCTGCACAATCTACGCAATATTGACAAGAAACATACCTGAAGCTTTTAACGAATCCAAACATATAGGTAAGAAAGATTTTATTTATAACCAGTTATAAAAGTAATTATTAAAACTTGCAGTGGAAATTCTGGCCAATCTAACAGCCAAAAGTTTTTATTTGTTTTATTTATATTATTTTTTTTTTATTATATCTCACTTTTATCTTAGTAGAGGCACTAAAATTCATATAAGGTAAATTTGAACTAATGTAAAAAATAATTAATTGTTTAAGAATGAACTAAAATTTTAATGAACTGAATTCACTGTTTTTTTGTTTTGTTTTTTTATAATTGTAAATATATAAGCCTTGTTTAAAGAAAAAAACATATACTTTTTTTAGCAGTATTCTAAATGACAACAAAGTGTCAATATTAATGGTTATCAAATTTTTAAAAGCACACCAGCTCCTATCTCAACTATTGCTTCTTTTATGATTTTTTTTTATTCCCTTTGTCATTTAATTTGGTATGTTTACAACATTATTCAATTTTCACTTATATGTTAATTATTATTATGATTAGTACGTTTCTTATTCTTATTATTTTGTTAAAATATAACTCCTCTTTCCTAAATATTGAATTTAAGTGAATTAATTGGTGTTGTTTACTTCAAAGTTTTACGTCTTGTTAAACAATTTAACAAACAAGAAAAAATGACTATTAATAAATTAAGATATGTGAAAGTTGAAAAAGCTTTGTAAAATGTATATTAATATCACACAAATATTTTTTACAGACATGAGGATGGCCCTAGAGGAAGAAACATAAATTATGAAATAAAATTAATGTATTTGGGTTAATTATTGTTGATTTTTTTTAACTAAATTTTTGTAAAATCATAATCCAAGTCCCAAAAGACTTGATATTTCCAAAATTTTAATAAGAATTGTTTTAATTGTCAATCAAGCTCATAGATATGATGTATTAATACTTACTAGAAGTGTCTGTGTTTGCATAAAAGAGAAAAATAGGGTTCTAATAATTACTAACTAAATCATAAGTTAAATGAAAATATTTTTGTTGACTGTGGGGGTAGATATCATGTACAAATTGATGTTGAAATGGAGACTGCAGTTGGCTGTTGGGACATATTTTTAGCTAGCCACCTTTAGGCAACAAAATTTCAAAAAAGATAATAATAAGTTTTGATTACTCGTGTGATTTTTTTTTTTTTTTTTTTTTTTATTGTAATGAATGCATCCTCAAACATCTCCATCCTATAGTCTAGTGCCAAATCATTTTTTCATTTATCTTACTCTTAGACCTCTTAATGAAGTACATTGTTTGGCAAAAACTGAAAAAAATCAAATACTTTAATTTTATTATTTTTAGCATCTTTGCTGAATGTAAACATAATGAACTTGACTATATATTTATTTATTTTATTATGATTGCAGTGTTTACAATGTATACGACTTGCGTGATATGGCTGGCATTCGTGCCGCTGTATTTTGTGACCGGGAACCACATGCCGCTGAGGATTACTTCAATGTCGGTCGCTATTAGTTTCTCAGCAAGTGTCACCATCGGATGTCTCTTCTCCCCAAAGGTAAATTAATTAATTATAAAGGGTTTGTTAAAAATTATCTTTTTCACTCTCATTAACTTACAATGACTGTTATATTAACTTAACTGAAATTTAAAAGAATATAAAGCATAAAATTACATACTTATGAGGTAAAAAAAATCATTTAACTGTATAAGTATACATACGTCTGAACTCTTTCTATTTGTTTGTTATTTATCACGACTTGGCCAGCGTGGTTGTTGGTCAGTTAGGTTTGTCAAATCTAGGATCGTCCAATCTCCGCCTGTTCTTGCTCATTCTCTCCACCTTCCTGCCCTCTGGTAGGGGTATAGTTATAGAGTTATACAGAGAGTCTATCCTTCATGATTGGCTCTGGCATTGAGAGGGTCTTATAATGCTCTTCTATAGCTTTGCCTTTTGTTTTTAGAAACTATATTTCCAAAACCCCTTTAATGTGTTTCAAATTGAAGCTCCAAATTTCCTTAAAATAGGATATTATTGCAGGGTTTCTCGACAGTGAGAGGAGTAAGCCAAGGAGATGCCCTGGCATGCTTCCTCTTTAATCTCCCCCTTGAAAAAGCAATAAGAGAATCCGGAATCCAGACAACAGGTACTGTATTCAACAAAACAATTCAGCTGCTAGCGTATGCTGATGATATTGATATCATTGGAAGGTCGTATCAGGCTGTATTGCAAGCATTCCTGGCACTTCATTTTGCGGCAAGACGTCTTGGCCTTATCGTCAACGAAGACCAAATATATGGTGTCTGATCAGCCACCCTGACAAATTGGTAATGAAGTAGTATTTGGCCCTTATATGTTCGAACAAGTGTCAGAATTCACATACCTTGGTGCACAAGTAACGTGTGACAACAGTATATCAGCGGAGATACAGAGAAGAAGAATTGTTGTTGTTATGGACCCCGCTCACACTTTTCAAGCAAACTTGTCTCACAACCCACTAAAGTAATTCTCTACAATACCCTCATCCGCTCTGTTCTGACTTATGGTTCTGAGACCTGGACCACTACATAGGCAAATGAGTGAGACCTCCTAACTTTCGAAAGGAAAATCCTTAGAAAAATCTATAGGCCTACCTCTGAGGATGGAAAATGGAGAAGGCGCAGGGATATAGAGTTCATGGCCTCTATAACGATGCTGACATTGTTACAATTATCAAGGCAGGGAGTCAATACCATAGAAGATATTGATGGAGCAGCAGTTTGGCCGGCGAAAGGTTGGGAGACCCAGGTGGCGGTGGTCGGACTGTGTGGCAGCTGATTTAAGGACCATCGGAGTAAGGCTGTGGATGGCAGCAGTACAAGACAGGGGACGCTTGGCGATTGCTAGTGGAGGAAGGCAAGACCCGCTTGCGCGTTGTAGAGCTGAACTAATAATAATAATAAAATAGGATATTATTGAAAAAGTCCTTGGTAGCCTCTGTAAAAGGAAGCTTGTTCTGTAGCCCTGGGTAAACCTATTCTTGTCAGCCTACCAATTTCCTCTATGTTGACATCTGAGTCACCTATATGTAGGAAGGAGCCAATTTCCTTAATACATTGCTGATTATTAATTTATAGTGGGTTGCTTGTTAAGGTTGTGTTCTCAGGGGTGAAACATTAGAATAAAAAAATAAATGAGTTGAGTTATAAAGAAAGGGCCTAGCCCGATAAGCATATGAAATCTGCCCCCGCGTGTATTAGAACCAAATTTATACCATTGAGTCACACCTATGAGAAACAATCTTACGCAAATTTTTAGCCCCTTAATCCTAACGGGGGGGAAGTTATGGAGGGGGGAAGATAAAACAAAAAAAATTGTTTTCTCCTGAACTGCTCAACTGATTTTCACGAAAAAAATATATGTTATGGATTTTATAAATAGGTTTCAAAAAATATTTTTTAAAATTTTTTTCCACGAAAATGTTGGTCCCAAAAAATTTTTGAACTTTTCAAAAAAATATTTTTTGGTTATGATGGTTTGGTACACCTCCAATTTTTCGCTACTTTATTTCATTATAGGGTCCTCCATAACATATATTTTTTTCAATTTTATCGGAAGTGTACCCCATGGTGAAAAATAAAAAAAACAAATTTTTCTCCTGAACGAATCAACCGACTTTCACGAAAAAAATATATGGTAATGGTTTTCTAATAGAGTTTCAAAAAAACATTTTTTTGAATTTTTTATTTCGAAAACGTGAGTCAAAATTTTTATTTTTAATTTTTCAAAAATAAATTTTAAATTATGTTAGATTAGTACACCAACAATTTTTTACTAATTTGATTCATTGGAGGGTCCTGCGCAATATATTTTTTTTTTCAAGTTGGTCTAAAATGTACCCAATAAGGAAAAAAAAAAAAAAAACAGCATTTTTTCAGCTCTCTGAGGTCACGCATGAAGAGCTCTATCCCTAGCTGTGGGACCGTAATGTCATTAGATATCACTTACACACTATGCACATACATACTATTTATTATACCTATTATTATAAATATCTTATATTGGATCGAATATATTTATTTTTGTTTGCATTTAGTTAATTTTTTTTACTTGGATAACTACTACACAGCACTATATGCTATATATATATATATATATATATATAAAACGTAACTAAAAAGATTTTTTTAATATATATTTTTTCATATTATTATATGTTAATGAAAAAAGTTATGATGACAGACTTGCATGAAGTGTTCGACAAAAAGCCTGTCGACTGTTAACTTTTTTGATTATTTAACATATAATAATATGAAAAAATATATATTAAAAAAAACTTTTTAGTTACGTTTTATATAAATATAGCATATAGTGCTGTGTAGTAGTTATCCAAGTAAGAAAAATTAACTAAATACAAGAAAAATACATATATTCGATCCAATATAAGATATTTATAATAATAGGTATAATAAATAGTATGTATGTGCATAGTGTGTAAGTAATATCTAATGACATTACGATCCTACAGCTCTATCCCTACTCTTCATGCGTGACCAGCTACTACTCAGAGAGCTGAAAAAATGCTGGTTTTTTTTATTTTTCCTTATTGGGTACATTTTAGACCAACTTGAAAAAAATATATATTGCGCAGGACCCTCCAATGAATCAAATTAGTAAAAAATTGTTGGTGTACTAATCTAACATAATTTAAAATTTATTTTTGAAAAATTAAAAATAAAAATTTTGACTCACGTTTTCGAAATAACAAATTCAAAAAAATGTTTTTTTGAAACTCTATTAGAAAACCATTACCATATATTTTTTTCGTGAAAGTCGGTTGATTCGTTCAGGAGAAAAATTTGTTTTTTTTATTTTTCACCATGGGGTACACTTCCGATAAAATTGAAAAAAATATATGTTATGGAGGACCCTATAATGAAATAAAGTAGCGAAAAATTGGAGGTGTACCAAACCATCATAACCAAAAAATATTTTTTTGAAAAATTCAAAAATTTTTTGGGACCAACATTTTCGTGGAAAAAAATTTAAAAAAATATTTTTTGAAACCTATTTATAAAATCCATAACATATATTTTTTTCGTGAAAATCAGTTGAGCAGTTCAGGAGAAAACAATTTTTTTTGTTTTATCTTCCCCCCTCCATAACTTCCCCCCCGTTAGAATTAAGGGGCTAAAAATTTGCGTACGGTTGTTTCTCATAGGTGTGACCCAATGGTATAAATTTGGTTCTAATACACGCGGGGCAGATTTCACATGCTTATCCGGCTAGGCCCTTTATTTCAAAATAAAATATCAGAGTTAGGATGCTCATCAGTAAGTAAATTCAGGTGCTTTTTATTTTATGACTAGTATTACTTGTTATTGATTTATTTTTTCCCTAGCTATACATAATTCTGATCCGACCGGAACGGAACGTGCGGCAAAGCATGATGCCAACTTCTCGCTACAGCGGCACCGTCAAGTCCGGAACCAGTGCCAGCGTGATGGCCGCCGCAGTGGCAGTCACTGACAGTAATCGACTGTCCTCCAACGTTACACACACCATTGATGCACCATGTGAGTTATTGCAATTCAGTCTATCAGGAAGTACCATATGTGTGTGATGAAGTATATAGCAATTAAGTATGTTTAATACCATCCTACATCTCTTTTATCCATTATGGGTAAAATCCTAGGAAGACTAATCCTTAAACGACTATATCCAATCCTAGAGACTTATCACATAATCCCAGACCACCAGTTTGGGTTCCACTCATCCCACTCCACCATCCAACAATGTCATCGTGTCATGGATGTTGTCTCATCAGCACGAGAGTGCGGATTGTACTATATGGGAGCCTTTCTCGATGTAGAACAGGCCTTTGACCGAGTTTGGCACCCAGGACTGCTTTACAAACTCTGTAAATTCCTCCCTCCTACATACTACCTCATTATCCAGTCCTACCTCTCTAGAAGATCCTTCAAAATAAACCAAAATAGTTCCTATTCATCCCTATTTACTCAGTCTGCTGGTGTTCCTCAGGGTAGTATCCTAGGACCCATTCTTTACACAGTCTATACAGCTGATATCCCAACCCATTCTAACACCTTTCTTTCTACCTATGCTGATGACCCTTGTGTGTTATCAGTCAATAATGATCCTACTATTGCCTCTCAAACTCTTCAACCCCACATCACAGACCTTGAAGTATGGTGTCAGAATTGGAGAATCAAAATCAATTCCAACAAATCCCATCAAATTACCTTTACCCTTCGTCGTAAACGTATGACATTCTACTTGGCAAACGACTAACTTGGAATCCGCACACAAGACTAAAATGACAAGAAACTGTCCATCGCTTTCACTAACTTCAACACTTACTGGACAGATGCTCTAACCTTCCGCTTAACTACAAAAGGCTCAACTATATTACCATAATAAGGCCTATCTGGATGTATGGAGTTGAGCTTTGGGGCTCTACCAAACCATCAAATTCTTCCTGTATTCAATCCTTACAATCCAAAATCCACAATGCTCCTTACTTTGTCTCCAACAAACACATCCATAAAGACCTTAATGTCCCGTATGTTGCTGATTTGGCCCATACGAGGTATCATTCCTTCTATGACAAATTCCACTCCCATTAGTTTCAATCCTTGCTTCCTCTTTCATTCCTGACAATCCTTTTGAGGTGTCTGGAAAGAAGATGGCCTCCCTTGTCCTTGACCTTAATGCCCAGTACCATAGCATTGACCTTTACACTTGTTACCATGATCTCAATATGACCCCTATGTCCTTGACATTAATACACCTTACCATGACATTAATACACCTTACCATGACCTCAGTACCCCTTACCATGACCTCAGTACCCCTTACCATGACCTCAATACCTCATACCATGACCTTAATACCCCTTACCATGTCCTCAACATCCCACATGACCTTGGCCTCGAATAACTCCCATGTCCTTGAAATCAATACCCTAACCTTGACATTATTACACCTTACCATGACTTTAATACCCTATACCATGTCCTCAACATCTCACATGACCTTGACCTCAATATCTCCCATGTCCTTGAAATCAATACCCTAACCATGTCATTAATACACCTTACCATGACCTTGATACCCCTTACCATGACCTCAACATCCCACATGACCATGACCTCAATATCCCCTATGTCCTTGACCTCAGTACCTTTAATTTCTATTGTCTTTGAGCTTGGTAGTAGCTTGTATTATTTTTCATTAAAAAACTTTAATCTATCTTTCTATAATGCCATTATTCTAGCTTCCAAATCCTCTGAGATAGAATTGAAAAGCTGAAGGGATATCATTCAGACCGAAACCCCTCCTCGTGAGCAGATCCACGCAGACACTGGCCACAGAAGTCAGCAACAACAACATGAACTCGGACAAAGTTCCTCCGATCCTCGGAAACGGTCCAATATCAACAGATGTGCAGTTGTAGCACTGAGACTCACCTCTCAACGATTTGTAAATAATGTATCAAATTTAATTATAAAGAGTGCGATAGAAATTATGATTATGTAAATAAAGAAATATATGTCGTAGAGAACAGGATTATTCTTTTGTATATAAGTACATTATGTGAACATAACTCTTATGATAAACATGAGCGTATGAATATTTTTATAATATTTCTTTACTTATTTATCTAAAAACTTAGAAGTAAGTGACCCATCGGGTCTGAGTAGTTTGGCCTATGAAGCTGTTTTCTAAAGCTGAATCTCAAAAGTGGGTTAGGCATCAATTATGAGCCCACTGATGCCTAAGCTCTGCGTTCAGCGCAATGTAACATATTACGTAACAACATAACATCTCATCTCTCTTAGTGATAAGGGATTTCAAAATTAATAAACTATCTTGTATATAATAAAAAATAAATTAATAATAAAATAATTAAGAAGATTAATTTACTTATTAAAGTAGTTTTAACTTTATCTATGATTAAAAAAAAAAAATGTATGCTCATTGCCTGTGTTAAAATGTAAATAGATACATCTGCTGTGTTTAACTTTATAGAATGAATGATAATATAATAGTTATAAATATATCACAACATAATATATCATATCTATTAATGAAAACAATTTATTTCTGTAAATAATTTTATAAAGTGTGAAAATGTTTAGGTTATGTAAATAATGCTGTTAATTACATTTACGCTTAGTGAATGTTGTGACGAGCAGTATTCTTTTGTATTCGTAAGTGGGAAAAAATAAATTTATTAATGTTAAGAAAGGATTTGTTTTATTATAAAGGTCCTGTTGTCATAACAGTTAGTTGTACATTGAATAAATGATTGAAGAAAATAAAAAATCAACTTTTATTACTTCTCTCCATCCATGAATTAAAATTTTAAAATAAATTTAAAAGTTGAAAAAAGAATTATTTAGTATAATATACTTATTTTTTTAAATATTCTTTTATAAAAAAAAATCAATTCACACAATATTTACTTAATTATAACTCATTTTTACTTTCACTTACTATATATAATAAGGGAAAGTATTGCGATCGTGAAAATTTTTGAATTCCAGTTTTCAACGGAAATACACATTTTAGGGCCCTCTGAGTCCAAATTACCAAGTCCCGCAAAAAGGTCTGTGTGTGTGATAACTCCCGGGTGGAAACGGTAAGTCCTATGAAACTGAAATTTTATATTTAAGACAAATATATGCCCGAGACATGACAAAACTTTTTTTATCAAAATGAGCTTACCAGAAGAGGCACTTAATACTATGCATTTTGCACATTTTTTCGATTTTCTCAAAAACGTTTCCGAGGATTTTGATTAAACTCGCTTTATCGATGTAAAATTTAATGGGCGTTAGTATCATTTAGGTTTCATTCGGATAAAAATGGTTTGACAGAGCTTAAATGCCAATATTTTAAATTTTCTTCCTCTAAAGTACCTTTAATTTTGTTGTTTATATAAAAATAACTATATTATCTTGTTACCACTGATGAAAAGTTCAATATATTAATTGAATGAATTCGATACCCCACTAAAGGAAAAAAACTGAAAAAATATATTTTTTAATGAAATTTTTTGTTTTTGAACATAAGAGCAGTAATATACATGTATGATATACTGTTGGAAAGCTAAAGATTTTAGAAAAAATATTATCTTGTACTGAAGCTTTTATAAGTTAATAGAGAGTGATGAAAATAAAATAAAACTAAGTGATTATTTTAGATAATAGTATAATAGATTTTTTGATAAAACACGTGTTTCTAAATAAATTCGATTTAATTAATTCTTTAATAGTTTCACATATTTTTATCTCTAAGTGTAAATTCTTTCATTGATTTTAAAAATGGAGGTAAGTGAAAGTCGTGTGTTGCCCGCACCAGATTTTTTCTCTCAGGGTATGGTTTGGGTTCTTGACAATCAGGCACATTTTTATTATTTAACTTTTTAATTATAATAATAACTTACAAACAATACTCAGGCTAACTATAATTATTCTCCATGTTCAGACAGCAGCTCCTTCCTCCCTCAGGTCCCCACTCAAACTAACCATATACAGGTATAAAAATACCAGCCACTTTGTACTGAGTTCATTTTTACCCAGTAAAACCCTTGTATCCAAAATGGATTCTATGTTTGTAAACAAACAACCAAATAAGAGCTGTTATTTAAATTTCACTTTGTATTCTATTGTTAGCCTGCCTAACACAATAATCAAATAATAAATATTGGGTTGATGCAAAATTAATGCAGGTTTCCTCTATTGCAATATCTTAATTCCAATTGTGTAAACAAAGCTAATCCTAACATTGATCATTATTATACCAAAACAAACCTTATCTAATACCCTCTCTTTCACCATGAATTTGTTTAGTAAAATCGTTTTGTTCAGTGTGTTCAAAGGTCTTGAATCGAAAATGTCAAAGTGCGATTTTCGTCAAATTTATTTTTACGAATTTAAATTAGGGCGCAGCGCTGCGCAAACGGCTCGTAATATTAATGAAGTGTGGGGTCAGGGGGCTATTAATGAGTGCACGGTGCAGCGTTGGTTCCAGAAGTTTCGCAGAGGAGATTTCGACCTCGAAGACAAGGAAGGTCGGGGCCGTCATCTTGCTCTGGACAACGACCAGCTGAGGTCAAAAGTGGAAGAAGACCCAACCAAAACCACACGAGAAATGGCGGCGGAACTCGGAACTCAAAAATTGCAACGTCTTTGTCCAGCATTGATGAATCGGAAGGGGCCGATCCTGCTCCACATAACGCCAGACCACACGTTGCACAACCAACGCTTCGACGACTGCACGAGTTGGGCTACAAAGTTCTCCAGCATCCGCCTTATTCACCTGACCTCTCTCCTACAGACTTCCACTTTTTCAGGCATCTGGACAACTTTTTGAGGGAGAAAAATTATCAAAACCAGGACGACATTGAAAATTCTTTTCGTGATTTCATTGAGTCCAGGGATTCGGATTTTTTTTCTGGTGGAATAAGAAAGCTTGTTGAACGTTGGCAAAAGTGCATTGATTCAGATGGAAATTATTTTGATTAAATATATATGGTTAAAGTAAAGATATGGCGTATTTACAATACCTACTAAAAACCTGCATTAATTTTGCATCAACCCAATAAATAAATACTATAATTATTTTTAAAAAATGTGTGTATTACAATAGATTAGATAGAAAAAAATATTTTAGATTAAATAATACAATTTTACTTGACAGCTTGGATAAGAAAGAAAAAAAAAATTAAGAAAAATATTAGGACCGAAATTTAAGTGTAATAAAGTGCATTTGATCTGAAATCTAACCCTTTTTAGACTTTTTCAAAAAAAGGAAAACTAAATATGACAGATTCCGTTATATTCGAGTGAATTAGCTATTACGGAGGATATGATTGAAAATGTTATTATACTCGTAGCACCGGTAGAAATTGTTCAATATTAGAGCTAGAAACTTAGGGCTCATATATTATTTCTGCCAAAAACTTTTATTATTGTTCCTCACACCAACGTTTCGAGATCTCACTCGCATCCTCAGGACTCTACAAGTAAAAAACAACAAAGATTCCAAATCTCATCAAAAACTCTTGTGAAGTGAATTATCAACATTATTTAAAAAAGTATTAAAAACTAGGTGTCCATTTTAACAAAATCTAAATTATGGCTCAATTTAGTCATTCAAATACAATTTAATATGAAAGTAATAAAGTCTACGAATTGTTTTATTTAATTGTTCGGTTGATTTTTTAATTAACTTTTTTATACTATAATGCAGAACAGTTTATTCTGTAGAAAATATTTTATTTATTAGAGTTCTGATCATTACATTTAATGGTTAATTAAAATGGTAAAATTACTTGCTAAAAACGATAGCCATATTTTTTATTTTATTTATCTTTTAGCAGATGTTGAAATAATTTTGCTTATAACTGTAAGTCGATCTTGAATATAGGTTGTAAGGCTGAAACTTTCAGATAAAAACTTTAGGATATATTTAGACAAAAAAGTTATTTTACTTTTACTTACCTACATATGAATTATATAGGAAGAGAAAGTATTGTCATCGTATAAATTTTCTTATTATATTTTTCAACGGAAATACGTATTTTATTTGTGTGTGTGTGTGTGTGTGTGTGGTAAGTCAAGCACAAAAATGAAAAGTACAAAACTAAAATTTCATATTTGAGGAAAATATTTGCCTGGGATGTTACAGCAACAAAATGGATGTACCAGAAGTGCCACTTTATATCATGAATTTTGCACCTTTTATGATTTTCTCAACACTGATTCTGACAATTGTGACTAAATCCACAGTATTGATGTATATAGTGTGAGAGGGCTCAAACACCGAAAAGTCTTCCTCTAAAATTATCTTTAATTTTGATTATTAGAAATAATTAACCATGTCTGATTGTTAAAATAAATGGAAGAATAATTAAATATAAAAGAATATTATTAATAATACTCCTAATGGATATTATATTAATATTTCTTATGAAAGAATATTAATATACATGTATAATATACCATCGAAAACTTAAAGATTTTTAAAGGGATCAAACCCGCAGGTGGTTCTAGGATTTGTTAATGGGAGTAAAAAATCCTTAGTTATGCCGTCCTTTGGAGGGGACATTAAAAGGAGGTCCTAAGCCTGTGCGATCTACTAACATCGTCCGATTAGCCACAGTAGCATAAAGGGACGTTAAATTAAAAAATCTGGTGCGGGCAACTCACGACTTTCACTTACCTCTATTTTTAAAATCAATGAAAGAATTTTCAAATACAGTTAGAGATAAAAATACGTGAAACTATTAAAGAATTAATTAAATTGAATTTATATAAAACACATGTTTTATTAAAAAATCTATTATATTATTATCTAAAATCATCAGTTGGTTTTATCTTCTTTTCATCACTCTCTAATAACTTTTAAAAGCTTGAGTATAAGATAATATTTTTTTCTAAAACCTTTAGCTTTCCAACAGTATAAAAATTGCATTAACAAAATATTTTTTCTGTTTTCTCCTTTAGTTGGGTATTGAATTCATTCAATTTATATACTTACCTGTTTTTCATCAGTAGTAACAAGATAATATAGTTATTTTTATAGAATCAACAAAATTAAAGGTACTTTAGGGGAAGAAAATTTAAAATATCGGCATTTAAGCCCTGTCAGACCATTTTTATCCAAATAAAACCTACATGATATTAAAGCCCATTAAATTTTACATGGATATAGCGAGTTTAATCAAAATCGTCGGAACCATTTTCGAGAAAATCGAAAAAAGGTGCAGGTAAGCTGATTTTGATGAAAAAGGTTTTGTAACGTCTCGGGCGTATATTTGTCTTAAATATGAAATTTCAGTTTCATAGGACTTTTCGTTTCTGCCCGGGAGTTACCACACACACACAGACCTTTTTGCGGGACTTGGCTATTTGGACTCAGGGGACCCTAAAACATATATTTCCATTGAAAACTGGAATTCGAAAATTTTCACGATCGCAATACTTTCCCTTACTAAATATAGTAAGTGAAAGTAAAAACAATTATTTTGCTTGTTTTTTTGTGGATATTTCCTTGTGTTTCCTCTGAGACTAATGTTTTTCTTCTATTTTTTAGTTTTTCTCAGAATGTTTTATTCTCATCTTTTAACAAATTTCGAAATTATATTATTTTTAATCAATTATTTTACAAAACTTCTGAAGATGAAACAAAAACATATGATAATAATTCAATAAATCATGAGGTCATGATTAAGAGTAAAAATGAAGATCAATACTACAAAATGTAATTCATACCCCAACTCACAAATAACAAGATGAAATGCCCAATTTTACAAAAACTAAAAAATTAAAAGTAGTTTAGAGGAAGAAAATTTAAAATATCGGCATTTAATAAGCCCTGTCAGACTATTTCAAGCAGAAAGAAACCTACATAATATTAAAGCCCATTAAATTTTACATTGATATAGCGAGTTTAATCAAAATCGTTAAGAGCATTTTTTGAGAAAATATTAAAAAGATGCAAAATGCATTGTATAAAGTAGCACTTTTGTTCAGCCGATTTTCATGAAAAAGTTGCTGAAACATCTCGGGGGTATAGCCATCTTAAATATGTAGTTCCAGTTTTGTAGGACTTTTCGTTTTTGCACTGGATTTACCACAAACATACGGACCTTTTTGCGGGACTTGGTTATTTGGACTCAGGGGACCCTTAAACAAGTATTTTTGTTGAAAACTGGTATTAAAAAATTTTCATGATCACGATACGTTTCCTTACTATATATTTCAAATATAGGTAAGTGGAAGTAAAAATTTATGCCAGTAAAATTCTGACTTTTTTCTTCTTCATTATTAATACTTCAACTTTTTTAGATATTAAAGATTTTTTTTCAAGCACAGTAGTCATCCAAGGTAAGAAAAACTGAACACATAACTCAGCAACCACAATGTTCTTTAATTAAACCAAGAATCTACACGTAAAATACAAGAGAATACTTTCATAAATAATTTCAGCTTACAATCATTAGAAATAAATTATACAATCTATATTTTTATAAAAAAATAAAATAATAAGTAACAAATATATGTAAACGTTAACTAACACATATAACAAAAGAACAAAAAAAGAAGCAAATTAAATATTTAATAAGTTAAAAAATTAGTATTCATTAATTGATATAAAAATCATATAATTGCTGCTACAGCACAGATTTAAAATGCTTAAATAAAACCAATAAAATGTTTAGATGAACTGAAGTCCTTAAAATTTATAATTAATAAATAAATTATAAATATCCAACAGAGATATATAACACCAAGCTTAAATAAATAAATATAATCTGCAATATCAGGGGTGCACATAATCCTTAAAATTTAACAAATTTCAAATTTTTTATTACAAATTCACTAGAATCCTCCTTTGAGTTATAAAAATTAAAAAAAAAAAAGAATAAATGAAAAATTATTTAATTATTCCTAGATTTGATAATGCTGCTAATTTCAATTTGATATAGAATCGAAAATCTATTTCAAACAAGGTAAAAAAATTACTCAGCGTTTGTTTTTTTATTTTATAGTGAATATTAAAATACTTTTGGAAGTCAAGGCTCTTTTTCCAAAACTTAATAAAAATCCTTTATTATTATTACTTTTTTAGTTGTTTATAAAATTAATAATATTAATAAATATGCTATTTCTTCTGCAACGCCTTCATCCTCTGCGAGAAGCCATCTATGTTCTCCTGAAGGGTCTTCATGTTGGTCGCAAAGTTCTCCTCGAGGCGCTTGATCAGTTCCTTGCTTGCCTCGCAGCTGTTGGCCAGCACCTTCTGCATAGATTCCAATTCGCTCAAAGATTTAGAAAAATCATTACCTAAAAAAAGAATACAAAATAAAAACTCCATAAAATAAAGATACTACTACTAGATAACAAAAGTAAACAAAGAGTGTGTTAATTAAAATTGGTAAAGTGATAGGACTTGAAATAAAATATATGCTTAAAAAAGTTGAGAAATTTAAGTAAGTTCTATGATAAAATAAAATAATTGTTAATTACTTAGTTAGCAGCAACTTATGTGAAAAAAACTCAAAGTTAAGAATCATTAAAAACAAAATTATTATTTTGATGATTCTTAAGGTTAATTGAGAAAGAAGGTCCAAAGAAGGCAACTGCCAAGTTTAAAATGTTATACAATACAGAATTAAGAAGTTTATTTCCAGTTGTTCATTAAGAAGGTATTGAGTTGTTGAGTTTTTTTTTTCTTTGTTTTTTTCGTAGGCGTAAACCACTTGTGTCATTTTCGCTTTAAATCACTATGATAAACGGATTAAATATTATAGTCTATTGTACAAGTATGTCTGTCGTAGGAAGTCAAAAAGTTTTGCAGTTGTCTGTATGTTGTCTTGTAGAATGGTTGGTAAGTCAGTCTCAATTGCAAAATGAGCTCTGTGAGAATCATAAGCCCTACACTCTGTCAAAATGTGTTTCACAGTAATCGGGCAACCACATGTAGGGCAGACCGTAGTCCGGGCAGTGAGTTTTCTTTAAAATAAACCTTCAAGTAACGAACTGTTTACGATTTACTAGAACAATGAGCCGATAGATATAGATCAAACCATTAGAAAGAGAAGATTAAAATATTTCTGGGTGCATTTGGAGGATGGAAGGAAAACGGATGGTTAATTAGTCCACAAACTGTTTGGAATGAAAACGGCTATAGCCTAAGGATTAAGGAAGTAAAGGGAGATATTGAACAAGCTGGAATCAAAATTGAAGCAATATCAAACAGAAAAATATTAGTTGAAAAAGTCAGAAAGGGTTGTTTTCAAGTAGAAAACAAGAAGGTAAGAATGGGAACCAAGTGGGAAAAGACCGAAAACTGCGGTGTTCTGGAGGCTTCTTGGTGTAGGAGAGGGACAAACAAGATATTGAATTGTGACTCAAACTAATCTACAATCGTCATTTCCCAGTGGTCTAGCTGGAAAAAGGAAAAAAAATTGATAATTTCAATCCTGGATACTACTGGTTAAATTGTATATTACATATTTAAAGAATTTTGCATACATTTATTAAATTAAAAAATTAAATTTATTTTTTTTAAATCCGTCTGGGGCGGTCTATTGTCTGGATAAAAAAAGATGGCTGTAAACTGTAATGTATTAACAAAAAAAAAAACATAATAGCAGAGTAAAAAAGTAGTCGGACCAGCAAGCCCGCTCTACTCCGCAGTAGTCGGACATTAAAGGGTTAACACTGTCCAGGTTAACAAAGCCTGTTATTATTATAAATATTATTAACAAAGCAAATGTTTAAGTAAGTACCTTGCTTGTGAAGTTCTTCTAAAGCTATCATACGATCAAGGACACTTGGGATGATTAGAGACATTTCTTCTGTTGTCTTCACCAGTTCGTAAAGTTCTGAAATCTAAAAATTAATTTAAATTATTATTATGATAAAAAAATATACAATTAAACAATGACAAGAATTCAATATAATATAATTCTATAATAAAATAAATATATCGTTAAGTAAAAACATACAGTAGAAGGAAACCCCTACCAAACAGTTAAAGGACTCTTAGCACAACTAAATGCAAGTGCATCTACCGTTTCCAGACATTTAAAGTGTATTGGAAAAGTAAAAAAGCTCGATACATGGAAACCTCATGATCTTACTGAGCGGCAGCAATTGAAAAGCATCGAGACCTGCGTTTCTTTGCTTGCGAGGCAAAAAACCGAGCCTTTCCTTGAAAGAATAATTACCTGCGATGAAAAATGGATCACATATGACAATCAGCGTCGACCAAACACCGGGGTAAATGCCAAAACTGAATTTGCATCTCAAAAAATTGATGGTTACAGTATGGTGGGGTCCATGGCTGGGATAATTTATTATTACTTTTTGCCTAGAGGTGAAACCATTACCTCTACAAAGTCCTGCAATGAAATTGAGCAAATGCACACAAAATTATTAAACAAACAACCTGGATTGGTAAATCGGAAGGGTCCTATACTCTTACATGACAACACTAGACCCCATGTTTCAAAACATACCGTGCAAAAATTGAAAGAACTGGGCTACGAAGTTCTTCTGCACCCACCATATTCTCCAGACTTGTCTCCAACAGATTACCACCTGTTCAGGAATTTAGACAACTTCGTCAAAGGAAAACTTTTTGAAAATGATGATCAAGTGAAAAGTGCGTTTTCAGATTTTGTTTTACTTTAAAGCTCAGAGTTTTTCAGTCTAGGGATAAAAAGTTGGTGTCACGTTGGGAAAAATTTGTAGAAAAAGAAGGTAAATACTTTGAATAAAATTATCTTGTTTTCATACCGTATTTTTAATAAAAATCCTTTACCTTGAAAACGGACATTTCATGTGACATAACCCAATAGAAAAACTCCAGGTTGGGCACGCATATGAAATTCTATTTTACTTCCATCCAGCCCCCCTCTGCTAGTTCTCTTGCAGGGGACCCACAAGCACAGCCATACACAGCTAGTAAGACATGATCCTGGTGTTGGGGCGACCAAGCTTCTATCTCCTCCTTGTTACTCTCCTCTAACTTTAATATGCTTAGTCATACCCTCTCATTTACAGCTCTAAATTTGTAATTTTTCAGTTTTATAATTTGTCTAGTTTTGTTATTAACTATTAGAATTAATTATTATTATTATTAGAAGCTACCTTTTAATTTATTACTTTTGTTCATTGGTATTTTTATTTTCATTTACCTAAATATGAAATAAATAGTAAGGGAAAGTATTACGATCGTGAAAATTTTTAAATCTCAGTTTTTATTGGAAATACCACGTTTTAGGGTCCCCTAAGTCCAAATAACCAAGTCCTGAAAAAAGGTCTATGTGTTTTTTTTTTGTTTTTTTTTACGAGGGTAGGTGGGAGGGTAGGTGGAAATCGTGCGTGCGTGCGTGCGTGCGTGCGTGCGTGTGTGCGTGTGTGCGTGTGTGCGTGTGTGCGTGTGTGCGTGTGTGTGTGTGTGTGTGTGTGTGTGTGTGTGTGTGTGTGTGTGTGGTAAGTCTAGTGCAAAAACTGAAGGTCGCAAGAAACTGAAATTTCATAAACGTTCAATATGTTACAGCAACTTTTTCATCAAAATTGGCTTATACATTTTGTAATAGTGTTTTAAAGGGACTTGTCCTAGAATAAATAAAGACATAATTAAATAAAGTACCTTATTGTCTTGGTCGACAGATCCAGTGACTGAGGAAGATCTCTCAGCCAGCTGGTCCAGCTTGGCGAGGAGTGCTGTGATCTTGGTCTCGGCGACCTCAACCTGCCCTGGCTCCAGCATCGCCACCTTCCCTGCAATCCAATGGGCCGTCTCTGCCAAGCTTTTATCTCCGCTTCCGCCAAGTCTTTTCTGTTTAACAAAAATAAAAAAATAATTACAAATAAAGAAAAAAATAGCTATTTTATTATATAATATTTCTGATTGAGTGCTTTTATTTATTATATTTACTTTTTTCTGAACTATCACTACACTATACTACACTACAGTTCTATTTGAATGTAGTATAAACGTTAATAATGTAAATATTAGTAATTACTAAAGGTACAAGCTGAAGAAGGAGACTTATAATCTCTGAAACATTCAAGAAAAAAAAAAATGATTTGTTACTTTTATTGAACTGTAGGCATTTAAAAATAAAATTCAATGGAATCCTAACAAAAAAAAAATCTAGTGCGCTCAACACACAACTTTACTTACCTTTGTTGTTAAAATCAATTTAAGAATGTTCAAATACAGTTACAGATTAAATATATAGGCAACTGAAAGAAAAAGTTTAAAGAATTAAATAAATTGTGTTTCAATGGAAACATGTGTTATATTAAATAATCTATTAAATTATCATCTACAAATTCGATTAGTTTTATCTGCTTTTTTATCACTCTCCATTGACTCACAATTTTGTGTTTAATATTAAATTTCCAATGGTATATTATACATCTATATTCTTGTTCATATGTTCAGAAACACAAAAATTTCATATATTAGTAGGTAAAAGTAAAAATTGTGAGATCTCTTTTATTAAAATCAATTCAATTTTTATAGTACAAAAATTGATTTATTATCAGTCAAGAATGCACATTTTTGCAATGTTTTGGCCATTAGGCTATTTTCAATATCTTATGAAACATTTTTTATTAACTGATTTCTAGCTATTTTAACATATCTATTGAAGTCCATCACATATTTATTTGGTCAGTTATCAAAACCAATTTTATAGGCTCTTGTGCCCAAGTCTGCAATTGTTTCTAGAGTAAATTAAAGGTAATATTTTATTATTTTCATCAAAAGGGAACAAAACTAACTTATTGTTATAGATAATAATATAATAGATTATTTAATAAAACACATGTTCCTATTAAAACCCAAAGTAATTAATGCTTTGTAGGTATGTGAGTCCTTATGAAAAGGAGGTAAGTGAAAGTCGTATGTTGCACACACTACATTTTTAATTAGTTTTTAAAATAATTATTTGAATCCTTCATACATTTAAAATAAACAATTTCTGACAAAAATATTATTCTTAAATTATTGATTTTTTTTTTTCTAAATGTACTGAAACTAGCTATTTTCTCGAGAAAATCGTGTAAATATATAGACAAAAAATAAAATAATGTAAGTTAAATAGTGTATAGTTAATAAAGGTTAAAGATAAAGTATCCAAGACAAATACTGACGATGGCTGACGGAGATGCAGACACCAGCGACTGGAGCTTGGACACTCTGGCTTCCAGGTCCGCCACCCTGGCTGCGTGGTTGAGGGCGGCCAGTGATGGGTTGGACTTGAGCTCGTAGCGGATCTCGGTGGGGGCGGCCAAAGAGGCAGTGGTCGTCGAGGAGGCTGGCTCCGGACTGCTCAGGCCTAGCCCGCTCAGCCGTTCCAGCTGCAAGATCAGTTTCCTGCAGCAAAGAGGAAAGGAAATTAGGTTAACCTTAGAATAATAATAATTAGCTTACTCTGTATAAGTTCTGTAAAAAGAGTTTTTATTTAAGTGTGTAATTCCTGAATAATATATTGTAATATACCCATTAAAGAAGGAATTGTTGGTTGTTTGAATTACTTTTATTTTATTTTTTGACAGGCTAACAATCTTATAATAAAATTATGTTATGCAGACTAACAATCATGTTTAGGTATTGACAGCTTTAATTGTATGTTTGTTTTCAAACATGGTCATCATTTTGGAAGCTTGTTACAAATATGTAGACTCCATTTTGGATACTAACCAAACCCACTGCCAGATCTATCTTCTAGTTATAATTTATAAAATTCACATATTCCACAAGCCAGTTTTTAATATCCACTATAAAACACTGCCGGACAAAATTAAAGGATCACCAATATTTTGAAATTACTGCACTGTATAGGGTATTTTTGAAAATATTCTTTTTTCTTTGGAAGTCACACTTTATTATAAGGGTAATAAAAAATAAAAAAGTCTTTTCTAGAAATTTTCAATAGGAAAACAAATCAAAAAATAAAAATATCCTACAGTCTCAAAATGAAAAAGTAAATCTTTGAAATGAAATGAAATAACAAAACTGAATAAAAAGGAAGAATTCGAGGAAAACGATCAATAATTGGTATTCCCACCTCTAGCTCTGATAATTGCTTCCATTCTCCTGCCCATTCCAGCGACCAGGGCTCTTACATGTTGTTCTGGGATGTTGTTCCACTCTTCCACTAACATTTCCCTTAAATCTGCCAAATTTTGTGGGTCTCGGGTGTGGACACGTCTTCCAAGCATGTCCCATACATGCTCTATTGGGTTCATATCTGGACTTCTGGGTGGCCTTGTCTGAGGAAATTTCTGATCGAGCAACGTGAGGTCGGGCATTATCGTGCATAAAAATAAAGTTACCTGTGATATTTCTGGCGAAAGGTATTACATGTGGCTCAAGTACCTCTCTAATGGACCTGTCAGCAGTTATAGAGCCACGGTTCACAAGAACCAACTCTGTACGGGAGTTTAAATTTATACTCCCCCACACCATCACTGATCCACCACCAAACGCAACCCTTGGAGAAAAAGTGCATGGAGCATACCTCTCTCCCCGCCTTATCCATACCTTTTCCCATCCATCTGGAGATCGGAGACAGAATCTTGACTCATGGCTGAATAATACGAGGCTCCAATCTTCCTGAGTCCAGTTTATGTCCTCCCGAGCAAACCTCAAGCACTCAACCCGGTGTTCCCTGGAGAGAAGAGGTCCAGTAGCTGAAGGATGGGAGGTCAATCCATAATCATTGAGTCGTCTTCTCACGGTTCGCTCTGAAATTTGCACAATTCCTTAACCACTGGAGGAGACCACGCAGACTGTTACCAGTTGATCGGCGATCCCAAAGAGCATACAGTTGCAAAAATATCTCGTCACGGTGGGAAGTTGACCTCGGACGGCCTTGTCCGACTCTTCTTGTATGCCCTCCAGTTTGACGGTGCCTATTAAGCACCCTGGGGGGTAAATGGGTAGGGCAACAGGAGGACTAGAGAGGGAGATTGGTGCGGGCATCTCCCCCACTCTTTGTGAAATTTATCAAGCTAGAGTGCCCTACCCACTGCTGTGATAAACTTCCAGTCCTCCCTATCCCTACCAACGCCTACTGTCACCTCCAAGTGGTGCCCCCCGGGGAGTCCGATGGGACTCGCGGACGACAGAGGCGGGGGTTGGTCATTTGGCGACCACCCTTTCATACACCCAAGCTAGGTGGAGGGCGCTCGAGCTGCGGCTGGATGGCAGGGGGTGTATAAACATACACTGTCTTCGATCGACCCACTTGGGGCACCTGGCGCACCCCATTGTACCTTATTGCCTACTGCAGGGAGAGGGGGTAGTACCTGTAGTATTTTCACACCCCCATACTCGTGGGAACAAAAATGTCCTTTCATCTAAAAAACCTTAACCAAAACCTCTCGTTTTCAGATGAGGAATCTGAAAACATTCCCAAGGAAGACTTGTCTTCCTTGGTGCCAACACGCACCTCGGCGATTTCGCCTGAGGACCTTATAGACGAATCAAGTGTGAGCAGCCTTCTCGAAACCCTCACAGGTGAGATTGAGGGCTGTCGCATTGAAACCAACCAGGAGTTGTTGGTTGCGACCTCTGCGAAAGCAGGTACGGACGCCCAGACTCTGCAATCAATCAAGGCTCTTGAGCCCAAACACTCCAGATCTGAACCCCAAGACCAGGGTGGTCGATCTGCGGAGGATAACCCCTCCGCCTGGGTCCCCTCTAGGTCTTCGAGGAGGAGGAGAAGGAGGAGACACAATCCTACTGCTAGGATCATATTAAAATCTACTGATGCCACTCCGTCATCAGGCAAACAGACAACACCAGTGCCTGGGGGGAGTCAGGCTGAGTCTGGTGCTGCAGCCCTCCATCCTGGAGCAGGCCCTGTACCTGGCACGTCTGGCTCCAGACCCAAGGTCACAGGACTTAAACCAACTGGCAATGCTCCAGTCACCAAGATGCCTCCTGTCAGGCCATCGGGCGGGGCTGTGGGGTCTCGCAAGGAACCTGCAGTCGTGCCCGTGAAGCCCCAAGGAAGAGCAACTTCTCAAACCAGCGTTCCAAGCAAACGCCCTAGATCATCTCCGGGAACCTCGGCCCCAGTAGCCAAGAAACCCAAGGAGACAACTTCGAGCTACGCTTCTGCTGCGAGGAACTTGTTGGTGGCGGTGGTCCCTGTGGGCTATCCTCATGAGCAACTCACTCGTGAGCAGAGTGACATACTAAAGGAAAGGATCGCTGACAAGGTGGGAGCTCTCGATCCTTTCGGAATTCACCATCCTGCATTCGATGGAGCCAGCTTCAAATTGGGCGGCTGCATCGTTTGCTGCCAGGATGAGGCGACCAAAACATGGCTTGAAGCCACCATCCCGACGATGAGCATGGGAGAGGGCATGTCCCTTCGAACTTGTGATTCGCGGGAACTCACCAAAACCGTTAAGGTTGGTGGTTTCTTCCCCGGCCGGGTACTCACCAAGGCCGAGCTTCTGAATCGAATTTGGGTCCAGAACCACAACGTGGATAGTATACACTCCTGGACACTAACATACCTAAAAGAACTTGACAAAGGCTTCTACGCCATCTTTAAGATACCTGAGACGAGCGTGGATAGTCTTCGCGTCAAGAACATGTCACTCAATTGTGGCATGAATAGTGTGACTCTGAGAATTCTCAAAACTAAGAAGTTTGAAGAGTCCACTCTAGAACCAGAAATGCCGTCTCGAGATGAGGGTGAAGTCGAGGCGGTATCCAAAATACTTGAAGAGGTTAGAATGGATGTTGTCGGCGAACATTCCGGGTTGGGTGGCGGATCGGTGGTGGCGGTGGCTGGTGGGGCGAAGCCGAAGGTCTCAGCTTCTGCTGGGACTGCGGGCAGACCCCTGCCGCTATTGCCGGCGCCTGGACCGAGCCCTCCCGGGGTTAAACCGTCAAAGCCTGAGGGGAGGCATGCGGTGGCGACGGCTGGCGGGGTGACCTCCAAGGGGGCAGCTAAAACCGCTCCTAAGGACAAGCCCTTGCTGTCGGACGTGCCCGCCTGCATCTCCGGTGGCTCGAAGCCTCACACCGACTATGAGAGGTCGAGGCGACCCGACCTGTCTGTTGGCGGGGAGAAACCTAAGGGCCCAGCTCATGCTGATCCTAAGGGTGGACCCCGGCCTCAGCGGTCTGGACGTCCTCCCACACCAGAATAGCTACGTGCCATAAAGATGCTGCAGATCAATCTCCACCACTGCATTGCTGCGTGTGGTGTTCTACAGCAATTCATTCAAGGTAAGGATATTGATATCATTCTTATTCAAGAACCTTATTTAATAAATGGTAGGGTTTCTGGGTTGAATCTGAGAGGTTTTGAAATTATCTCTGCGGATAACAATCCCAGAGCCTGTATCCTATGCAAAAAATCTCTAAAACTGCTGCCTCTTTGGCAATTCTGTTCCAGAGATCTAGCAGTAGCAAAATTCAACCCGAAAGGGAACACTAGACTTAGGGAGCTGACCGTTGCAGCGGGTTACCTGCCGTACGAGGAGTCAGACCCTACCTACATCATTGGCACAGCCCTGGAGTGGTGCAATCATAGCATCATTGCGGGTCTGGACGCCAACGCACACCACAGAATCTGGGGAAGCACGAACAACAACAAAAGAGGTGAGCTTATCCTAGATTACATTATAGAAAATGATCTCATCATTCTGAATAAAGGCAGGTCACCCACCTTCTTTAACAAGAATAGATCTGAGATCATAGACATAACTTTAGCCTCTAATTCGTTAAGGGCTCACATCGCAAACTGGCATGTGGTTGACGAAGAAACATGCTCAGATCATAAATTGATCATAAATAACCTATACTATAACATACAGAAACCCCAGACTAACAAACTGGGATTCCTTTGCTTTAAATCTAGCTGAGGCTGCCAAGAGTTGTCCTACCAGGATTGTTAATTCATGGAACCTTGAATGTCTCAACTCCTGATATCTGATGCCTTAATGCATTCCTATCTCGAAAGCAACCCTGTAAAGAGGTCCACAAATAACAAAAAGGCTCCTTGGTGGAATGACAGCCTTAACAGACTGAGAGTCCTCACCAGAAGACTCTTCAATTCGGCAAAGAAATCTGGCAGATGGGATACCTATAAAGTTGCTCTAACTGAGTATCACAAATCTGTCAGACACGCAAAACGACATGCATGGAGGAACTTCTGCAGTGGCATAGATAACTTACCGGCTGCCTGCCGAGTTAAGAAAATCTTATCCAAACAACATGACCAGGGGCCACTTGGAACCCTGAAGACACATGACAAACAAACAACTAATGAATATGAAACTCTACTTATGCTTGCGGAATCACACTTTCCCAACTGTAAGGTTATAAACTTGGACAACTGTGATGTTGTCTACCCGACTGACCGTGCCAGCAAAAATGCCTGGCACACGGCCAGAGGTATCATTACCTCTAATACACTTGAATGGGCAATCAAATCACTTGCTCCATTCAAGTCTCCTGGCATTGATGGCATCTTTCCAGCTCTACTGCAGAAAGGTCTACCAATCATTAAACGACACCTCCTCTTACTATTCAGAGGTAGCTTGGCTTTAAAATATGTACCAGTCAGTTGGAGAGAATCCAAACTCTGCTACATCCCCAAACCAGGGAAAGGCTCCTACACGGACCCCAAGTCATTCAGACCTATATGCCTGTCCTCGTTCCTGATGAAAACTCTGGAAAAAATTCTGGACAGGCATATTAGAGCACATCTATCTCTTAACAATCCGTTACACCCACTCCAATTCGCTTACCAAGCTGGTAAATCTTGCGAATTAGCACTACACCATCTGGTTTCCAGGATTGAAATATCCATGGAACAGAAAGATATAATGACGGGCACCTTTATCGACATTGAAGGTGCCTTTGACAGAACTCCCTATAACACTATCCTTAGTGCTCTGATTGACTATGACATTGATCCTGTCATCAGAGGCTGGATAATGGTTATGCTTGAAAGCAGAACCCTAGCATCGGAATTATCCAATACCATGCTAAGGATCAAACCAAATGGTGGCTGCCCTCAGGGTGGCGTTTTATCGCCTCTACTTTGGTGTTTAGTGATTGATCCACTGATCAAGAAACTAAACTCCCAAGGCTTCTATACACAGGGCTACGCAGACGATATCGCAATTCTGATAGGAGGCAAACATCAATGCGTAGTATCCTCTCTACTAAAACATGCAACACATATTCTTTGTGATTGGTGTGAATCCTCTGGACTTAACATCAATCCACAAAAGATTAAGGTTTGCACTTTTACACACAAAAGAAAGGTAAACATGAACTTACCTAGTATAAACGGTACACAGCTCACCAACTCCAAAGAAGTTAAGCATTTAGGGGTCATTCTTGACCACAAATTGCGGTGGGACAATCATATCTCTTATATTGCCGGAAAAGCTCTAAAATGCCTATGGGCATGTAAAGGCGCAATTAATAATGCTTGGGGACTCAAACCCCAAATCGTCTACTGGCTCTACAACACTGCCATTAGACCAATGATCACCTACTAAGACAACTCCAACAGCTGCGATGGAGACAATGTTGAATATCATGCCTCTAGATTTGGAGGTGGAAGCGCATGCGCTGAGAACCATTTATCGCTTCACCAAAGTAGGTAAGTGCTCTAACAAGTTCACCCACCAAGGTCATTGCAACTTACTTAGCAGGCTCAATGAAAATAACATCCTAGCTATGCCTTCAGACCTACAAATCCGGAAGTTTATCAATGCTTACTACACTGTTAACATTGATGAATCAAGGAAGCACATACCCAAACACGGTATTAACTGCTACACTGATGGCTCACTAATGGACAGCGGCTCAGGTGCTGGTGTCTGGAGGAAAGACAAACCACAATCCGGGGTCAGTATTCCACTAGGCAAACACACAACAGTTTTTCAGGCTGAACTTCTTGCTATTCTCCACTGTGCTACTGACTTGTGCTCTGAAGGCATTAGTGGCAAAAAGATTTTTATCTACACTGATAGTCAGGCAGCACTAGGAGCCCTAAACAATCACACAACCACCTCAAAAGTCGTTGAAGCATGTAATCTGACCCTAAACTGTCTTGCTAAGAAGAACACTGTTAACGTTGAATGGGTACCTGGTCATTCTGGGTTCAGTGGGAACGAAAAAGCTGATGAATTAGCTAGGCAGGGATCGTCAACGATTCCCATCACACCAGAACCCCTCAGTGGAATTAGCCTAAGCTATGCCTTTAGGTTCATCAATCAATCCTATTTAAATAAATACAAACAAATTTGGCTAAATAAGGGACCTAGACAATCACTCAAATTCCTAGATGGTCCTTGTACCAGCAGAAGGAGGTGTCTTCTTGGTATGAGTAGGACATGCCTGAGGACATTGACTGCTGTCTACACTGGACACAGCAAACTTAACTACCATATGTTTAAACTTGGTATCTCCGACAACCCTCTATGCAGACTATGCGGCACGGACGATGAAACATCATTTCACATAGTCTGCCACTGCGACAAGCTAGCTATGTTGAGGTTCACCTTATTTGGTGAAGACCGCCTAGAAAACCCCACTAACAATAAACTTGTTAATCCCAATAGCCTTCTGAAGTTTGCTTCTGCCACTAAACTCGTGTTTTAGATCTAACATTGCGTAATCCTATGGCGCACAATAGACCATTTGGTCGCGGTGCAACCCAAGCCAGCAAAAAAAAAAAAAAAAAAAAAAAAAAAAAAAAAAAAAAAAAAAAAAAAAAAAAAGCACCCTGGACACTACGGATTGTGACCGCTGGAGCCGTTGCGCAATATGCCTTTGAGAAAACCCTTCTTCATTCAAAGCAACAGCACAAATTGATTCCTCTTCGGTCAATGCTCTTCTGTTGGCCATCACAACGTTCTTACTAAACTCACCAATAAAAACTAAAGTCTCTTAAATGTTAGAAAATCTTCAATAAGATGAATCTTTTAAAAAGTCCAGTCTGGGGCAAAGGAATTCCTATTTTTATCTCTTATGTAATAATAATATAGATATTTGTAAGTGATCCTTTCATTTTGTCCGGCAGTGTAGAAGAATTGATTATTAAAAAAGAAGATCCAGAACAAAAAAATAAACATTTGGTAAAGAAGAAACTTAATTTTGTTGGCCAGAGGTGAAGAGGAAAAAGGAAAACCCCGGAGAAACCCCAGAGGAAGCAGGTCGAGAAAAAAGGTAGATCTGTTTGGACTGTTAAAGTGTGAGGACCTCCAGGAGTTAGAGCTGCTGTCAGAAGAATAGAAGTTAGTATCAACATTGTTAGCCTGGTCATTACTTCTTTATTTTGTAAGTTATAATTAGAAGTTAATTATAAAAATTGTGCCTGATTGTAAAGAACCAATCGCTGAGAAAATAAAATTTAGATTATTAAATATTGTGTAAATTGATTGTTTCCTTAAGAAATAGTTTTTTTTAAATAAGCATATTATAATATATAGGGATTTTTGTGGAGACCACCACTCCAATCCAATGCAAGTGATTCGCCAGATAATCATTCTGAACTGTGCTACAGCACTTTTCTTAAAATATAACAGTATTCATTCTTCCTCAATAAGAAGTTCGGCCCAGTGCTTGTTGATAGTACTTGTCCGTAGACAATCCATTCCCAGAGATTGATTTGCTCTCTTAACTTCTTCCCTAGCTCTTCGGTAGGAAATTTGATTCTCTGAATGCTCTGAAGCAGCACCTTCTTTTGCCAGCTTGTCAGCTGCTTCATCCCCATAGATACCTTAGTGGATAATGGATATGCGACCTATATTTACTCAAATACCCAGAAGTACCTGTACCCCAGCTCCTGACTGTGAAGTACCAAAAGTACTCAGCTTGCCTCCTCATTACTTTGGATTTGGTTCATGTAATCATATATTGTTTACTTTGTGAAATATAAAAGCTTATTTTACAAGGCTACCAGGTGTAAAGGGGTAAGGTAGCTTAATAAATATCATTAAAAAATATGTCTTAAATAACTTATTAATGGACCTCGAAATGGATGAAATCTGAAATATGTAGGTGATGAACTCTGGTAGCCTCATAAAACAAACTACTCAAATATTCAAAATAAAATATTATAGCTGTCAATAACAAATACCAGGCTATTATTTTTCTCCCCTCTTAATAATAACTAAGTTTATTTAGTTATAAACATATTTTTTTAAATTAGAGATCCACAGCTCCCAGATTTAATGGTGAATAACATAATTATGAGAAGATACAACAAAGATGTCTTTGTTCCTCTCATCTAGGATGAATAACACTGTCTTACCTTTCGACTTCCAGAGGATCGAATAAAATAGATTAGAAACTTAATAAAAAGAGATTTGACAAATACAAACAATAATAATAGAGCAATGAAATGCTAGATATAATAAAAATATCTAACATAGTTTGCATCCAAATGGGATAGGGATGAATAAGTGAAGAGTCTATAGAGAGGTGGCGAAGATTTCACACTATCTGAGATTTTAACCCACGCAAGATAAGGTTTGAAATTTGTTAGGTAGATTGTTAAGAATTGAAATAGTCTTATGTTTATATCTCTCCATTTGTAATTTTATTTGTTTTATTTTGTGATTTATTATGTGCAAGCGCGACAGTCATTTGTTTTATTCTATTTGAATCAGCTGTTAAGTGACCACTGGGCAGAGTGCATTTTGGGATAGTGAGAGAGTTAATAGATTCACTGGCGAGTGTAGATGGTGTTTAATTAAGTTGGTTGTCGCTGAATGTCGCATATTTTTTGTAAAATCGCAACTCGCACATCATCCTAGAAGATTGTCTAAGAATTATCCCATGGAGTAGGAGTCGCATTAGGAAAGAAAGGACCATCGCAGACGGGAGAGGGAAAGAAGTCATCACGGATAGAAAGAATCGCCGCTTGCACCCTATAAACAGTATTTTCTTTTATTTTAATTAATATAAGCTTGTTCATGTTCTCTCTTTTATTATTTCATTTATTTACCCTCAACAAAATTACACGGATCGGCAGATAACTCAGCGATTCACAATAACGACCGGGTTGAGGCTGCGAGCAAACGCGTTAGTGACCCCTCTTCCGAACATAGGTCAAAGATAGATTTACGCTAAGTATCTAAAGTAGAACATGCAACCAGAAAACATGGCTTATTTTTTTTTTGTTTAATTAATTATTTTGATACATTTATACAAACAATTTTTCAACAGTACTCAACACAATGCGATTCTCTTGAATGAATTACAAACATATAAAACAAAAAAAAATACAGAATAGAGGAAAAACAAATACAAATATTGAACTGTATGTGCCCATCGCTAGCCCAGCAAAGACCTCCATGCTCAACTTCGGGAAGACACAACACTTCTCTATGGCAGGCTTGGCAACTTGAATCATACCACTCAATGATTCAAGTAAAGTCCATCTGCCAATACTTGACAAACAATATAATTATTGGGTTGTTTCACATGAAATGTCCGTTTTTATAGTTTTTGAAATACATAAAGGATTTTGCAGGTCTCTGTTGTTTTCTTCCGAATGTTTACATATTTAAAGTAAACAGTTACTAATCCTCTACCTTTGTATTATAAAAATTAGCTTCCCAATCAATTACCCACTTTTTAGTGTACCTCCAAATATGAACATGGAAACACGTGATTTTCGAATAATATTTTTGTACGAGTTTGAACTCGGCCATTCAGCAGCTGAGGCCGCTAGAAATATTTGCAAGGCGTTTGGGGAAGGGAGTGTTAATGAACGGACCATTCGCCGTTGGTTTGCTAAGTTTTCAACTGGGGATAGAGACTTGGAAAATTTGCCCCGGGAAGACCTCCGTCTGTAATAGACAACGATGTCCTCAAACATACAGTAGAACGAAACCCCTACCAAACAGTTAAAGGACTCTCAGCACAACTAAATGCAAGTGCATCTACCGTTTCCAGACATTTAAAGTGTATTGGGAAAGTAAAAAAGCTCGATATATGGGTACCTCATGATCTCATTGAGCGGCAGCAAGACCCCATGTTTCAAAACATAACGTGCAAACATTGAAAGAACTGGGCTACGAAGTTCTTCCGCACCCACCATATTCTCCCGACTTGTGTCCAACAGATTACCACCTGTTCAGGAATTTAGAGAACTTCGTCAAAGGAAAACTTTTTGAAAATGATGATCAAGTAAAAAGTGCGTTTTCAGATTTTGTTTCACTTTAAAGCTCAGAGTTTTTCAGTTCGGGGATAAAAAAGCTGGTGCCACGTTGGGAAAAATGTGTAGAAAAAGAGGGTAAATACTTCGAATAAAATTATCTTGTTTTCATATCGTATTTTTAATAAAAATCCTTTACCTTGAAAACAGACATTTCACGTGACACAACCCAATACTACTCATCAATAGATTCCAAATCAATATTTAAAAAAAAATATTGCCAATCAAAGATTCACTTCATTTATTAATTAATTTCAAAATCACAACTCGGTTGATTTCAACAGTTGAGATGAGGAAAATGAAGTTGTTGTAAAGAATGAACTCTCTATTAATTGTGCGTGGAAGTACGAGGATAGTTGAAGTTTGTTGGGAGTAAAGTCAGTGAAAGAAAAGCATGCAGACGCTAAGGCCTCAATATCAGGCCTTTATCAAACCTGACCGGACCCAAAGTTCGGAACACAATCAAATGCCAGTGTTGATCCAAACCTTTCAATTGAGACACAAATTTAGGCCTTAACATAGACACGCATCAAAATAATCCTTTTTGATTCCTTTTGGCTTGCTCCAAGACTCTTGTGCCCAGGCTCCTCTCTCAGTCTCGGTCTCCCACAGGCTGTCACTCCTCCTGGGTGACCAGGGTATAGCTATTTAGGGATGTCATCATAATCCCTACTAACCAGGCAACCCAGCCATCTTAACCATTGGATTTGTATGAAGCCTCAGATCCTCATGCCTCCATATATGCAGTGTATTTCCCGGTTTCTCCCCTTTCTTTATAATTGGAACTTAGAATATATCTTACTACTTTTCACTCGAAGAAATCTATTTCCCTCACTGTTGCTCAATTAAACAACCTTGCTTCACAAACACGACATAAGCTCTGTTGAGCGATCGATTAATAATCTTCTTAGCACAAGCATAACAGCGTAATGATGGAAATTTATTATTAACTGTTGAGGCTATATGATAGAGAAGTTGATTAGTGGATGGGAGGGGAGGAAGAGAGGGGAGGGAGTGCTCAACGAGAAAACACACCAATAAGACAAAGCACACAAATAAAATAAAAAAATCTGGTGTACATAACTTAAATAGTTTTTAAATATAATTAGAGACAAAATAAATTGTTAAAGAATAAATCACATTGAATTTCAATAGAAACATGTTTTTTATTAAATAATCTATTATATTATTATCAATGACAACCAGCTACTAATATTTACTTTTCATCACTCTCCATTATCGTTTCCAATTTTTTGTATGAGATAACAATTTTCCTAAAATCTTTAGCTTTCCAAGGTATATTATACCTCTATCTTACAGTTCTTGCATATTGCATAAAAAAATATTGTTGGTCTCTTTATCTTTTAGTTGGATATCGTATTCGTTCAAATAATATATTAATCCTTTTTTTACCAGTACTAAATAGATAATATAGTTATTTTTATTGATTCTACAAAATTAAAGGTACTTTAGAGGAAGAAAATTAAAAATATTGGTATTTAAGCCTGTCAGACTATTTAAATCAGATTGAAACCTACATGATATTAAAGCCCATTAAAGTATACATTGATATAGGTAGTTTAATCAAAATCATCAGAGCGGAGAAAATCGCAAAAAAACTGCTAATTGCATGGTATAAAGTGGCTCTTCTGGTCAGCTGATTTTGATGAAAAAGTTGCTGTATCTCGGGCATATACTTGTCTTAAATATGAAATTTCAGTATTGTACAATTATTCGTTTTTGTGCTAGATTTACCACACACACATAAACCTTTTTGCGGGACTTGGTCATTAGGACTCAGGGGAGTCTAAAATGTGTTTTTCTGGTGAAAACTAGAATTAGAAAATTTTCATGATCACATTACTTCCCATTACTATATATTTCATATACAGGTAAGTGAAAGTAAAAAAAAAATAAGCTTGTCTTATTGGTGTGTTATCTTTGTGAGCAGACCCCCAACTTTTCCCATCACATAATAACCCCATTTTCCCAGCAAAAGTAAGAAGCTTCATTGCCAAAATAATTCGAGGTTTGATTTCTTCCTCCTTATCCAAGGCCACGTTGATTCAGCTCCCCAAGTAGTTATGAGTAAGTTGAGCTGAGTTCATTAGTCGGACTGCTCCCTAAATCAACTTTTACTGTCAACTATACTACCATTATTATGAACTATCTTCCCATTAGGTATAACAAATAAACTTTATAAACGATCATTGATAATTAAAACGGATACTACTGTATTATAAAAGATGAATAAGAAATAAATACGCTATTATAACAATAATGGATTAAGAAAGGTGAAAGAGAAGACAGGACTGACTTGATATGAGCGCCCTGAGGGTCGGCCAGCTGGTTCACCACCGACGGCCCGAGGTACTTCTCCAGCTTCAGCGACTCCAGCTCCCTCAGCATAGAGTCCACATGGGCCACCATGTTAGCTTTGTTCACGTCTTTAGATTCTTCTTCCTTCAATTGCAATATTTAATTGAGGATGTATAGTGGACTGTAGAAACTATTATAGGTGGAATAGTCACGAATCAGTCAAAAAGATCGAGTACCCATAAATCATAAAACTGACAAAGAGATAATCTCTCCCTCGTTTCTAACATCTTCCGTCTCCTTAAATTATAACTCTATCACTTTATTGTACAAATTGCTTGTGTAATGTATATTTTATTTATTTACTGTATATTTATCTTTTTGTTTATAACACCTCTGGTTCTTGTTTTTGTTATTTATTTATTTTATTTTATTTTTTATTATATACCTCATGGATTTTTTAAATACCTCAGATTCTAGTGTTTATAATTTTCTATTAAAAATGTTGAGCCTTATTGTACATGCGGATATATTGTTTTTCCATTATATAATTTTGTAAAACTTTTTAAAAAAAAAGATTAGCTGTAGTATTTACATTTAGAGGGGAAAACCTTCAGGGTTTTTACATGAACCCCTCCCCATAGTACCTATGTTTATGGTTTTCCTCAATTTATGCTTGGACATGGCTCAGTAATGGTACGTTTATATATATGTTTTTTACTTCTATATTAAAGTCTAAAGTTCTGTAAAATTTGTTATGCTTATCATCATCAGATTATGTATCATATTATCATTATTTGTATCTATAATATTTAAGTATGTTGGTATATTTTCTGTTTTATTTCAAATGTTGTCATTGTAACTACATTCAAAAGAAAATTTTCATTATTATATTGATATGTATCTCTTTTGTTCTGATGTTTGTAGCCCTGATGATGGCTTGGGCCGAAACATTGGCAAAATTAAAAACTTTTCAAAAAAATGACTGATTCCTGACTATTCCACCTGCAGTATTTAATATTAATAGCTGTTTAAATAATATGTAGCATAGATAATTCAGAATTAAAAAAATAATTAGAATTAAAATAAAAACTCAAGTCTATAATTTTTACAAAAAGAAAAAATTCAAGGTTTGTAGACAATTCAATACTAAATTTAAATATTCTCTAAAACAGACAATGAATAGCACTACCATGAAAAACACAACATCTACTATTCATGGAATGTCTAGGGTTCCCTATGCAATAAGGATCACATTATTTTTAGGATCAACAGCTTTATAAGGAAGCGATCTTGCAGACATTACACACCCCAACTTTAGGGTACTCATGATGTGAGAATGGTTGACTGTGTGTATACATCGGAGAGAAGTTGATTCTGGTTCAGTCATAAAAACACTTACAAAACTTAATTTATCCATGCCAACGTTTTGGCCTAAATATTAGGCCATCATCAGGGAGATGGAAGGAGGAAGATCACAATAATGACCAACCAGTCACCAATTAGGGCACTCACTTTAGAGAGGCTGAGTGAGCCTCAGGAGGATCTACATACCATGGTTGAAATAACATAATAAATAATTATCCTGCCCCAGGATCTTGAGATCATTTGTCTACAGCCCTAACACTGAGCCACCAAACGGTAAAACTGTAGGTTAATATGAAAATATTCTGAACTTAAAATTCCTTACAATTTAATGTGGGTTTATGGATTGTTTCTGAAAACTTAAATTTCTTTAACTCACCCATTTTAGTTTTTTAGTCAGTATTTAAACTGTATTAGTTTCATTTTTGTATATAACTCCATACTTTATGAATAAAATTGATTTAATGTTTTGTGACTATATACATACCATGAACCTTTACGATCCTTAAAGGGACTTAGGTTCAGTACTTATATAAGAGATTTGTTCTATATCTAGGCCAATGGCAATGCAAGGAGGTGATAAGGCCAATCAGCCGCCACATTTTTCCCTTAATTTTTTGGTACCCACTTTATAGTGATTGGGTATGCCCCAGGATGGTCTCCTTATTCCAGGATCACCCCATGGCTCAAAAAATACCATTAACCTGTCACAAATGGTATTTGAAAAGCAGTCAGTCAAAATGGTTCTACTAGACCACACTGCTATATCTTATAAAATGACAAAAAGAAAGCATGTTTTTCTTTCTCTTGTATAAAAGATAAGTTTTAATCAAAACAAACAAAAGTGAGATTTAAATGTTTTCACCGTTTCACTATAGATACTGTCTGCTTCTTCAGGGATCTAATTAATTAAGAAACTTAGAATACCTTATATTAAGTCATAAATAAGCAGGCAGTATGTCTGTTGAAATCTTAAAGGCGAAATTGAAAACACAGAAAATTACTACAAAGATAACAATCGTATAGTTCAGGGAAAGAGAATTAAAACTGTTAACTACCTAAGCAAAATCTGTTAAATCTTAAAACAACAAAGTACAACTAATGAAAAAGAAAACATTAAGTTTAAAAGCTTAAGCCTAAATCTAAATAAATATATCCAAGATAATGAACAAACTGAAAGACCACATTCAATTAAGTTTAAATCGCAATGGAAAATAACAGTTACTCCTCATTTATTATCATGTTAACAATAAATGGGTAACATTTAAACTATACATCAAAATCCTATTCAAACAAGTTACCTTAATCACAGAAATTTCTTCAACCAATTCTTTTAATTCACATTTCAATCTTTGGTATCGTTGGATTGGAGTTTCTTTTTCTCCACTTGCGACCAATTCCCACTCTCCAGATCTATTGTAAGGTAAATCTACTTAGTAAACATTTATAAATAAAAGAAATGCAACATTAAGGAGATATTATCACTGTTTTACCTGGCATTATAACCCTTAGGTGGTTTCCTTGTAAGCTTATCAGAGAAGTCGACATTTTCTGAGCTCAGAAATTTGCCTTTAAATCTAGAGAAGGCATCATTCGCCGAAATGTGGCATTGTTCAATGGCATCGCAATCCTATAAAACAATTTATAACTATATAGGCATTATCTTTCTACACATTTTGATGAAAACAATAAATAAATAAAATTATACTTCTTCCTGAAAGTGACCAGATCCAAAATCACTGTGAAACTGGTCTGCTTCTGGTAGGTCACTTGTTTCATAAACATCAGGTTGATCATAGGCCTAGACAGAAATGATAGCTAGTTGTTAGTTATGTAACTATAATAAAGTTTCATTAGAAACTCGAAAGATAAAACTTCATATATAATAATATAAGATTATAATCTAATATAAACAATATAAAACATACTATTCCCGAAAGATTTGCATATTTCGGATCGGCTGCCATTCTACATGAAAACTATACAATCTAAAAAGTTGGTAAGGAGGTTACAAACTATATGGAATCGTTATCGATAACCGACACCAAACGATATTGATAAGTCGATTATATGATATTATTTTGATTTCTTTAAATATAACATTAACTACTATTCTTTATGCCTGAGTAAAAATGTTGTAAAATTACAAGAGAAGAGCATGAAGAAGTATCAAATTGTACTATACGACTAGTTGTGGAGACTTTTCAATGTTTATATTTGGTCATAATAAGTAACAATGTCCCCCCCCTCTTATTAAATTAACTGTTTTCAAAAAAATGCGTTCCAATTAATATTTTCGAGTGGAATATTCGACAAATTACTCATTTAAAAAAAAGGATTTTCTGCTGTATTTTTTACAGTAATTGAATAGATGTGTCAAAATCAAATTAAAAACAATTTTAATTATAAAAACACAGGCATCTTCCTTATTATTTTACACCTTTCAGGTTATTTGCTATTTTCTAAGATTAATTCCAAAGATATTATTAATGTTTAGTTCAGCATTTTGATATTATTTTTTTGAAATTTTGGCCTACTTCTATGGCATCATATCAGGCTGATGTAGACAAAGTCCATCCATAAACCTATCTGACTATAGTCAGTTCTGTGGTCAAAAATACTTTATAATCGTTAATATAATTACATATCAAATATTTATTTGATTTATATTTCTGGAGAGACTGATTCAAAACTGATTATATTAATCATATAACTGATTTTGCTTTATTAGTTATTATTATTATTATATTTAGTTGTATTTATTTTGTTTTCATTTATTACTATTTTAAAGAAACTTGAATAAGTAAAATTTTATGAGAAGTAACACTTGTTTCTTAATTAAAATGTATATACCTTTGTGGTAATTTCTAAATATCTTGACATTTCATATTTACACCAAATCAGCCAGACAGAATTACGGAAAGGAAAAACTATGTGATAAGGGATTATAATAATAAATTAACGATTATCTTTTATTTTATTTTTTTTTTATATGGGCCTGTTTACTATAATATTTTAGCTATATAATACTTTTGAAATTTTGTAGTAGTTTTTTACTACTATTATCTCTTTCTTAGTATTATCTTTTTTTTATCACATTTTAAAGTATACTATTTATTTTACTGATATGATATTTTACATATGTTTTAATATTTATTCAATAAGTGTGATAATAATTCCTCAAAAATCATTTTGTTGTGTATGAATGTTATTTCTCATGGTTTAATTAATGCTTACCTCTGCCATTTTATCAATAATTGTCAAACAACATAACAGGAAATCCAGTGTTTGATGTTTATTATTTCATTCACCGGTCAGATTTCTTCATTCATCAGACGGTAAAAATCTTATTGCAATGATTGGTATCGTGGGTATATAAAAACAAAACAAAGAATATGGAATCAATTTTCATAATTTGATTCTAATTGTTTTTGAAAATTCATTAGAATAACAAATCTGCTCCATATGATATCAAATTAATTTTGTATTATAGAAAAAAATATATATTTATAAAAATAAAATAATAGCAATTGGATAAAATTCCTTAAAAACATTGCTCATGTTGTTATTGTGAAATATTAAGAAATCTTTTCTGAAAATATGATATTTCTTAATTTGAGATTTTCATATCCTTAGGGTAAAGATGAATGAGAAGCAACCAAACTAATCTAGCCAAAGTGGGAAGGTCAGATTCATTTTGAGCGAAATTCGGTAAATCGCAATTCTATTATCATTTTTTTTTTTTTTTTTTTTTTTTTTGGTAATAGAAAGAAATAAAAGCAAATTTGAGTTTCCTAAAGATAACAGTAGTGTGCAAAAACAGTCTTGTATCTGGCACAAAAAACATATATTGACAACACTTATGATTATACTGATTCAAAGTTGTTGAACTTCATTAGATTTCAATGTTTTATAATTCCGGAATCCCGGCTGTGGCAGAATATTATTTATTCTGTTAATTCAGTCGGGGGGCGATCCTAGGGTATGGAGACCCTCCTGTGGCAGACACAGCCTCTATAAAGTGGGTACCCAAAATAATTGGGGAAAACCTGGCGGCTGAGCGCGATTAAGGCCTTATCACCTCATTGCACTGCCGTTGGCCTAGAAACAGTACGAATCTCTATATGTACTGAACCCAAGACCCTTCATGGGTTGTAGTGGTACAGGTAGATAAATAAAATACTCACTCAAAAAAGTTTCCATACAGCACATGCTATTAATTTGCACTGCTATTTATTTTCAACTTAACAATTTCCTAATGCACAAATTATTGATACTAATATTAGTTAAAAAGATATATTTATTTAGTTTCATTTCAACATTAATATCAAACGAGGCAGAATGTCATTTGTTAATGGTAGGTCAAAAATGTTTCCATACAGTGTTATCTGTGCAAATATTATCTCCATACTCAACTCTTAGCTAAGTATTAGCTTTACTTGTGCCTAAGAAACTGATTTATTTTCAATATGCACCTTTCTCATGATTTGAGAGAGCTTATGGATCGTTATCAAGTGCAGGGTTTAACGAAAAATTTCACATATATTGAATATGTCACATGCTACTGTACAATATGTGCTAAAAAGACATAGAGGGTTAATATCTCTGGAGTATAGACCACTTGCTGGAATACCTAGGAAACTGGAGGATCCTTATCCAGTCATCCTTGCTGAATTCCATGCAAATCCTCACTCTAATGCAACCTCAATGGCCGTCAGAATAAAAAGGGACTATAGGATTGAAGTCTTCTCGGAAACAGTCAGAAATATTCTAAGAAGATAAGGATACATTGGTCGAGTCGCAAGAAGAAATCCCTTCATCAGTAAGATAAACAGTAAGAAGCGGCTGCAATTTGCCAGCGAGTTTGTAAATAAACCCTAAAATTTCTGAGAAAGGATCATATTCTCTGACGAATATGAATTTAATATTTTTGGGCCAGATGGAAGTTCAAAAGTTGCAAATTTCTCTAATTCCTTTATTTGCGTTTATCCCATCATATTTGGGTGTACGGAAACTTTTTCGAGTGAGTGTATATGTAATTTAGAACACTAAGAAATAGATCTTTTGATTTTGAAAGGAAATCCTACTAAAAAATATCACCAATTTGGCTATGATAATGAAGCTTAAATTGTTTTATTGTAATTTATTTTTCTTCTTTTGGAGTTTATATTCTATGTTATTATTTTCAGCCATTTGGTCTGAAAAAAAATATTTTTTATTGCTATGAAGTTATCTTAGGCCACTTTCTTTCAAATGTTCCTCTGATTGTAATGATTGATTTTATCAAATAAATTGTTTAAAATATATAATAGACTGCATAGTCTTAAAAATATTTTCTAAAAAAAAAGAATGTTTCAGACTTGTGATCTGACCCTCAATAGATGAAGAAATGTAATCGCTTTGTAATGGAGTTGATCTACAATAAAAAAAAATTCAGTTGGCACAACAGATTGTGTAGACCCATGTTGGGCGCAAGATGTAGCCTCCTATGATGTTGAGTCCATACCGTAATAGTTGATGATACGTGATATGGTAAAGTCATCACTCCTTACACCTATTTTTTGTATGAGCTGATGGTTCAAATACTGAAAGTGTGACTGTGGTTGTATCACCTTTTTTAATTATTTACTTTAAAAAAACTTCTGGGTGGGATTAGGATTCGAGCTAACAAACTTTTGGTTGGTACAAAAAAAATTCTCTGTACCTCTACAACCCATGAAATGTGGGTTCAGTACATATAGAGATTCGCACTGTTTCTATTGGGTTGCTTACCATGAAATGTCCGTTTTTATAGTTTCTGAAGTACATACAGGATTTTGCAGATCTCTGTTGTTTTCTTCCCAATGTTTACATATTTTAAGTAAACAGTTACTAATCCTCTACCTTTGTATTATAAACATTAGCTTCCCAATCAATTACCCACTTTTTAGTATACCCCAAAAGTGTACACCTTCGTGCAAAAATTGAAAGAACTGGGCTAAGAAGGTAAATACTTTGAATACAATTATCTTGTTTTCATATCGTATTTTTAATAAAAATCCTTTACCTTGAAAATGGACATTTCATGTGACACAACCCAATAGTTCAACACTTGTTTGCAAGGAGGTGATTAGATCACGCTCAGACTTTTTCCCCCAATTTTACATTACCCAGTTTATAGAGGTTGTGTGTACCCCAAGAGGGTCTCCCTACCCAAGGATCACCCCATGACTGAAACAAAAAAAATGATAATTATGTTTCTTTTCTTTTATAATTTTTTAGGAAGTTTTACTTAATATTACACACTCAAATATACACTCCTTAACTTCCTTTTATTATACATTTATTTTTCTTCACTATTCATTACATAATTTTTCAACCTTTCGGGGTTCTTTCCCCATTTTCAAGACTGAAACAATTTTTTTGATTTGTGAAAATATATTATTTGAATATTTGTCTTCAAAAATTATCTTTATTAATAGGCCAAAAACCATAATTAAAATATATAATTACTAGAAATAAAAATAAATACAGAGCACAGGGATTACATAGGAATACTATTGGGTTGTGTCACATGAAATGTCCGTTTTCAAGGTAAAGGATTTTTATTAAAAATACGATATGAAAACAAGATAATTTTATTTGAAGTATTTACCTTCTTTTTCTACACATTTTTCCCAACGTGACACCAACTTTTTTATCCCAAACTGAAAAACTCTGAGCTTTGAAGTGAAACAAAATCTGAAAACGCACTTTTCATTTGATCATCATTTTCAAAAAGTTTGACGAAGTTGTCTAAATTCCTGAACAGGTGGTAATCTGTTGGAGACAAGTCGGAAGAATATGGTGGGTGCGGAAGAACTTCGTAGCCCAGTTCTTTCAATTTTTGCACGGTATGTTTTGAAAAATGGGGTCTTGCTGCCGTTCAGTGAGATCATGAGGTACCCATGTATCGAGCTTTTTTACTTTCCCAATACAATTAAAATGTCTGAAAACGGTAGATGCACTTACATTTAGTTGTGCTGAGAGTCCTTTAACTGTTTGGTAGGGGTTTCTTTTTACTGTATGTTTGAGGACATCGTTGTCTATTACGGACGGAGGTCTTCCTCGGGATAACTTAAACTCGGCCTCAGCTGCTGAATGGTCGAGTTTAAACTCGTACAAAAATATTACTCGAAAATCGCGCGTTTCCATGTTCATATTTGGACTTATACTAAAAAGTGGGTAATTCATTGGGAAGCTAATGTTTATAATACAAAGGTAGAGGATTAGTAACTGCTTACTATAAATATCTAAACATTTGGAAGAAAACAACAGAGACCTGCAAAATCCTTTATGTATTTCAGAAACTATAAAAATGGACATTTCATGTGAAACAACCCAATAGAAAGGTACAAAGTGAAAAATTAGAAAATAATAGAAATAAAACAGTCAGCCAATAAACATGTAAGTGGACGAATAGCAGTAAGCTATAAATGGAAAATAATGTGTTGTGTTTTAAAAAATGTTTTTAAAAAAAGATAAATCGTAGTAATAATTTTTAAATTAATAATGACAATACAAATTAAATTAATAAAGATAATTTTTAAGGACAAATATTCAAATAATGTATTTTTACAAATTAAACTATATACAAAAATTGTTTCAGTCTTGATAATGGGGAAAGAACCCCAAAACGTTGAAAAAGTATGTAATAAATAGTGAAGAAAAATAAATGTATAATGAAAGAAAGTTAAGGAGTGCATATTGGAGTGTGAAATGATAATTATGCTTTTCTCATCATTGTCGTAATTGTTCTTTTGTTTGAATATTTGTTCGATAATTATCAGGCCGTTTTACAAAAGAAATTCTTGGATATTTTTTTAAAACAATTTATTTAATCCAGTCATCGCGACGTTTCAGCCTCTAGGGCCATTATCAAGCTTCTGTAATCAATTAAAGTCTCATTGCATTTATACATTTTCAACAATTCAATTACAACAACATATAATAAATTATTTTTAATAATTATGTCACCTACCATGCATATCCATCTTAATTATCTTTTCATTTCACCGCTTTTCAGCAGCCTATATACTATAATAAATGAGCCAGAAAATAATAAAGAATGCAACAAAATTCACAATACATATCCTAAAAAATATTATTCAGTAACGTATATAAAAAATCTAACTAATAAAGTAGAAAAAACATTTAAAAAATATGATAAAACCGAAATTAAATTTGGAAAAAAAACTGTAAATAAAATTGAAAAACTTTATACTAAAACTAAGGACGAAATACCAATACAAAAGATGACAAATGTCATATATAAAATAGATTCTAAAAATTGTGCAAATAAATCATATTATGGACAAACGTCGCAGTGGCTCCATGAGAGAGTACAGCAACATAAACAAAACTGTAACTCGAAATGCACAAAATCAAAATTGGCTACAGGTTTGTCACAACACTGCGATAAACATAAACATATTTTTGATTTTGATAATATCTCGGTCCTACATAAGGAAGAAAACATAAATAAACAGAGAATCATAGAATCAATTTATATAACAAAAAATTTAGAAAAATCAGTTAACCACCAAACAAACTTAGACAACCTAAACACCTTTTATGCAAGTACTATCGACAGAGTAAATATATAAATCCTTTGGCATCCCCACTCCAAGTTCAGTCGCGCACGAGAACACCTAAAAGGCGGCCGAAAACTGTTAAGTAAGTTGGAAAAAATGTTTCTTTTCTTTTTTGAATAAATAGATCCCCTTTTTCAATTGATGATGAAAAATAATATGATATTTTTGAATACAGGTTTTTTTGAAAAATGACATTTTAAAAAAATTATGACGACGCTGCTGAAAAGCGGTGAAATGAAAAGATAATTAAGATGGATATGCATGGTAGGTGACATAATTATTAAAAATAATTTATTATATGTTGTTGTAATTGAATTGTTGAAAATGTATAAATGCAATGAGACTTTAATTGATTACAGAAGCTTGATAATGGCCCTAGAGGCTGAAACGTCAAGATGACTGGATTAAATAAATTGTTTTAAAAAAATATCTAAGAATTTCTTTTGTAAAACAGCCTGATAATTATCAAACAGATAATTATACTACAGCCATAGTTTGAGCCTAGAACCCTAGAACCTGGAGAACAGTAGATTAGTGCTCCATCCATTAGGCCAAACTGCACCCTATAAAAATTGTTATACATTAAAAAAAATATATTCAACATTTTTCCACAATGTCACAAGATTTAGATGAAAATTTTAAAAAAATAGAGAGTTGGATTGATGGAGATTTTTTTAAATTGAGAAGCGTATTATAACTTTTTATTGCATTATTACATAAAATGTTAAACATGTATTGAGTTATCATATCAAGTTTTTATTAATAGAAAAGACAGCAGCAACACATTAATTTGTTTGTTTCGACACACAGTTGAACAGATTAATAAAAAGATTCATAAAACAATAACGATAACAAAACACCTTCGTCGACTACAACTACAAGGATTAACAATGGCTAGTAGATAAACTGACAACATACATTTGAAAACTCAACATCCATAATGCAATATAGTGTAAATACGGGATTATTAAATTGTTCCCAAGGAATACATACACATATTTATATACATAAAAACACTTTATAATACAATATGCCATTTTATTTAACAAGTGCATAGATAGCGTTACTTGCAACAAACAACAAGCTGTAATTCATTTAAGGTTTGTTCCCACATGAGTATTTAGCTGGCTGAGCATGCTCAGTACCCTCTTGATGCATGCGAAATAGCCATGTGGGAAGGAACCTTTAGTTACAACATTCCATCCACTTGGACATTAACATTATTAGGCCTATAAGGATACTGGACATTTCATAGTGTCGCATAATGAATGATCACCAATAAAAACATAATAAGACGATATAGACACAAGGAAACACATCTATTACTACTTCATTTCCTAACCTTTACCTAATAATACTCACTATCTAATACTTTATACAACAACAAATAACTTATTATTCTAATAGATACTAAGCCCTTTATTATCCTATAGTTTACTTTCTACCAATTCACAAGAACTAAGGAGGCTCGTGTTAGCAAGGGGAAAGTTTTAATAACTTGAATTTGATTTGTCGATGATTGTTGCAAATAATGACATGCATGAGTGAAATAATGAAGTTCATTTCTTACAAATAATATAAAAGAAATTTTATTGTGGGACAAGTATAACATAAATGAACAAAAACAATAGTAGGGGAGAAGTTGGTTCAGGGTGCAGTCAATGGAACACACAAGTATAAACTTAATTTATTGGTTCCGACAAAAATTCATTGGTGCCGCCATTATTGTGACGCCCGCTCAGCTCATTCAATCACCCTGAAGAAGGCCTATAATTTAGGCCAGAACGTCGGCACCAATAAATTAAGTTTTTACTTAATTGTGTGTTCCATTGACTGTACCCTGAACCAACTTTTCCCATATATACAGTCAACCATTCTCACTTAATAAAAAAAACAATAGTAACTATATAACTAACAATATGTTGTTTATAACTTCAAAAAGTGTCTTGATATGAATCTAAATGATTAAAAATGAGTGTTTATATCCATAGAAATGATTTAATTTTGTGAATGGAATCACATGATCTCATCAGAATTAATGAATATTAATATTAATAAATTTTAGAGAATACATTCTTTGGAGTTTAAGTATTATATTTAAATTTGTAATACTTGCCATTTGGCTTTGTCGAAATTAGGAGGCAGGAAAATAAGTTAATGCAACTCTTAAAAAAACTAATTATAAATTAACACATTTGCTAATGATAATAAGAATGTAAACACAATTAATTTAACAATAGAAATGCATTATTTTGGAAATGGGCAATTATAAGTAAGATTAACACAATAAAGTTGTTTTAGACATGAAATTTGGAGTTAATATTTAAATTCCAAAGAACGTATCTTTAAAATTGTGCATTTTTAAAAATTATAAATAATGAAGCATTTTCTTTCATTAAATAACAGAGATTAGATTTAAAATGAAATTAAATATTTATTTTACCAACTTACGGAACTCAATGATTTTGTTTCCCATACCTCAATATTTATTATTTTTTTCTTTTAAAAAGGGTGTTTTGTTTTTCATTGCTTGATATTTTTTCATGACTTTGGGTGCATATTTTATAATTTTCAACAGCATAAAAGTCTGGTCTGTTTTCTTTATTTTTTTTTATGATTTATGATATTTCAAAGACCGATTGAAGAGTTAAAAAGAAGAAAATGTTATGTGAAATTTTTGGAAAAATAGAGATTTTTCTTGAAATATTATTTTATTTTATCATTGTGGATGTAATTAGTTGACCGTTGAGAATTACTGGAAGGAATTAGTCCGGGTGGCGGTCATTAAATGAAACAACTAAATAGTTTCAACTATTTTATTGTTTGCCAACGTTTCGACCCCCTTTGTGGGTCATCATCAGGGCGCATGGTGGGAGAATGGAAACTGGTCGCCTATAATAGGATGTAAAGAAGAATTTAAGGAACGTATATTGTCGTTTATGTGGTCAATTTGTTGTATGGTTTCTCTAATTTTTAAATTCAGTAGCGTTCTTTTGTATTTGTCCAAAGAGTGTGTCAATTTGGAGGCAAGAGAATTTGACAAAGGGACTTGACTAATGCAGTTCTCAATAAATTTTGGGAAAAGAGAATGGGTTCGACATTTTAATAAGAAAATTCTTTGTTCAGTTTTTTTTGGCAAGTCGTTTGTGGAGGTTGCAAAGATTGTTAAAGGCTTGTCTATTTTGGGGGAATTGCGATTTTAGTGAGGAGAAAATATGATGGTGGTCATTATTAGTAATCACTGAAGAAAGGTGGTAAGGGGTTGAAGAGGATACATTTTGAGTCTGTGAGAAAGATGTATCCAGAGAAGTAATTGAAAGATGAGAAGTAACTAGGAGTTTCCATTCTCCCACCATGCGCCCTGATGATGACCCACAAAGGGGGTCGAAACGTTGGCAAACAATAAAATAGTTGAAACTATTTAGTTGTTTCATTTAATGACCGCCACCCGGACTAATTCCTTCCAGTATTTTATTTTATTTTTTACTTAGCACTGTTAAATTTAAATTTTGAATTTTAGAAGTTTTCAGAATTATAACATCGAGTTATCAATTCTAAAATAGGAATGAACAATCATTAAATTTGATTTTTAATAACATAGCATGTTCAACCTTACATCTCTTCAATTTACATTTCAAATTAAGTAATGCATGGTAGATTACAAAAATATTTTTATAATTTCTGTATCATTATTCAAGGATCCATGTATCAATAAAGAAAATCTCATAATTACTTTATCTTATTTATGTTTAGAAATCAAAAGTGATAATTAAAAAAAATACTCTATTTAATGTTCTGTTAACTTTTTCAATTGTCAACATGAATTATAAAATAAATAATGAAAAACTTTTTCATATCAATTCATATCGACTCCCTTTCTTTAAAATGTATTTCATATCAAGAAACAAATATGTACATTTGTATATAACCTTATACCAGCAATAATAAATATATATATATATATATATATATATATATATATCTTAATTCATGTTTTTTTTAATCTATATATATTTAGACACTTATATATAGATTAAAAAAAACATGTATTAAGAGTAATAATATTTCTAAGTAGATACGTAAAATTTATTAAAAAGCTTTCATATGTTTAATGCGTTTTTATGCTGTTTTGTCAACATTATTATAGAAATTTTACTTAGAAAGATAAAAATAAATTTTATTTATACATATTTTAAAAATTAGTCTATCTTTGTGCTTTCAGTTCGATTGTGAAATCTCAATATTTTAAAAGAGTTTAAATAAAGCTTTAAATAGACACTGAAGATCACTCAAACTTTTCCTACTTCTAACCTGTCAGAACACAGATTTTTAATTTCCTTCCCTCTAATGAGTCCTATAAACTAAACAACACAAATAGGAGTGTCTAGAAATAATATTTACAATAATTATTATTTATTATATTTATAATAATATGATAATGGGAAAAGAACCCCTAAACGTTGAAAAATTATGTTAAAAATTATGAAAGAAAATAAATATATAATAAAAGGAAGTTGGGGTGTGCTTGTTTAGGTGTCATTTTTTTTCTATATTGGGTTACCAACCATTAATTTATGTTATTAATTTTATAGCAAAGATTAAAGTTTCCTTTTATTATATATTTATTTTCTTTCATAATTTTTTACATCGTTTCGGGGTTCTTTCCCCATTATCAAGACTTTTTTGAAAACACTTTTAAATGTATCACTCATATTTCACATTTATAGCTTACTGCTATTCGTCCACATCGAAGTTTATTGGCTGACTGTAAACCTGTAGACTGTCGTCTTAAAGTCTTTATAATGGGGAAAGAACCCCGAAACGTTGAAAAACAATGTTAACAATTATAAAAGAAAATAAATATATAATAAAAGGAAGTTGGGGTGTGCTTGTTTAAGTGTGAAATATTAAGAAAAACTTCCTGAAAAATTAAAAAAAAAAAAAAAAAATGACATTATGGACTTTATAAATTATTTATAAAAGAAATTAATATGAATAACTTATTGGTTAATTATTTTTTATAATGAACCTTTCTAATCGACCAAACAGAAAAATTAACCCTCTTAAAATTGAGATCTTACATTTCAAGACATGCAGAAACCGAATTATGAATAACAAGGTCTATCTATCTGTCCGCCGTAATAATTTATAAATACCAAGGGTTGTTTCTCTTGTTAGTGTTATTCAGTAGAGAATCACAATCATTGCAAAATAAAAAAAGAATCATTAATGAATATTGATCCTTTACAACATTTATATGATAAATTAATAATTATTATTTTAAAAAATATTTGAAGCTAGAACTCCAATTGTTCCCGATCATTGTTCCACTTTTAGATATAGAGTGATCATCTGTGGCCATATTTAAAGTTTTACATTTGACTTTTAACTTTCCACCGCAACTTTACTTTTATTTTGTTTTTGTATGTATTAATATTATGATTAATTTAAATTTATAATATAATAAAGATACTTCATGATTATGAATACGTAAAGCTTTTAATTAATGATATTGAATTTGATTAGTTCAATAAACAAAATTAAACCTTTTACTCCAGCACCATAGATCGCATTAAATACATAGAAAAAAAAATGGAAAATTTATATTTTAAAAAAATAATTAGGTAAATACATAGTATATTTGTATATTTGGAAATGCATCAGTTTAAATGATAAACATCAGTAAGTGTTTACGCTGACATTAACCTAAATAATTATGTACGTACTTTGATTTATAAAAAAATATTTCATAGATATGTGCTTAAAAATAATACTTTATTTGAAAATGATATGTCAATAATTGATCAATAATTGATTATTGGAAATTAAAGAATGATATAAGAATAAATATCATATTAAAAGTAGATAAAATATTCTGTTGAAGTGAATATGAGATTGAAGTTCCTATTGCTTAGAATTCTGAATAATCTTCGTCTCTATTTTCTTAAACCACTAGTTTACAATTTTATGCATAATATTATAATATTTTTAAATTTGATTTTGGGAATAAAATATTTCTTCCACACGACCGCTACAAATATAAATCAGAAGATTTTTTAACACTTGCTTAGACTAAATTACATAACAGATAAGCATAGATTTCAGAGCTTAAGTCCACAGACTTATAGTAAATGTTCAAAATGCACAACTGTAGTATGTCTCAAAAGCAATTAATAGCACCCCAAACAAAAATATTTTAATGTGACATTTGACTAGTGGTTAAAAATTTAATTGTCTATTAAAATTCTTATTTTTAATTAAATTAAAAATACTGTTATTATATTTAAATTTTTTGGGTACACATGATCACTCAATGTAATTACAGCTTATTACAATAATTAATAAATGAATTTACCAATACAAGCAATTTGAATATACCATTAATTATTATTATAGATTATGATATTATTTGAACTTGTAAATGTTTTTATAACTTGCTAATTTTAATTTAATCAAAATTTTAATATCTAATTAATTAATACATAGTCACATTAAATACAGCATATTCACTATCTTTAGCCGATTATAACTGTTTGTAGTAATAAGGAAGTCCCGAGCCTGTGCAATGTCAGGTACTCGTTAAAGATCCTTATCCTGATTAAACCTGGATAGGCAAAATTTAGGACTCACACTGTAGCATCGTCCGATTAGCCACAGTAACATAAAGTGATGTTAAATAAGTAAACAAGCAAACTGTAGTTATAATATCATATATTAATTATTTTTAACAATCTGGTTTACATTGTTCATGAGAACAATAAAGTTTCAAAATGTTATAATATATATATATATATATATATATATATATATATATATATATATATATATATATATATATATATATATATATTTTTTTAATGATGCTCGTAAACCTTAAAAACGACATAATGCCCATTGAGAGATAGAAATAAATTTATTCAGAATCCCAAACAGAAAAATCAATCTCATATTCTCAACTTCCTAAAAAGTTTTAACCAATTTAATGGCAGGTTTGGTTCATGGAGAATCTCTTAGTTTTCATGAATCCTAGGAAGTACAACTATTTAATTTTAAATATTAAAAAGATCTCTTTTATTTAAGAAGCATTTAGATATAAAATACATTTAGCGAATGCACGAATAAGCTCAACAATTAGATTGAAATACGTTAAATAATCTTCGTTATTTAACAAGCCGGTATTAAAAAGTTAAAATGGTCAATTTTTTTGAAAATAAAATAGCCTTTCACAGTTTGAAAATATTAAAAATATATAAATGTTATCAGCTCGAAGCTGATGTTTTAATTAATCGTGGAGTTAATTGTTTATTGTTACAACAGCAAACACACGATAACGAATAGCGTTATATTTGTTTTTAAAACAGCTAAGCTATAAAGCAAAGTAAGAAGTGTCTGATAAAGTTTATTTACAAAGAAAGAGGAAATTCTAAAATTCTCTAAAACTAAAAAAAAAAGCCTGCGACTATTTTAATCTGTCAATTTAAGATAGACTAACTATGAAGCATATTAATCAAAAAATAATCTTTGACTAAGAACAAGTATTTCTGTACAGGCTCATTTATCAAGTTTAAACTCACTAACAACAAATGTATCCATTATATAAATATATTTATATTTCTTTCCAGCGTCTAATTTATTCATATACCGCCATTGAAGTCAAGTAAATTCTTCATTGTATGAAGAACATTCCACGTTCAACTTATTTCAAAAATATAAATTAATTAGACTAATTTAAAAAAAAAAAAGATAAAAGAGTATTAACGTTTCGATTAACAAATTTTTTTATTATCGGAAATTATGAATGTTAGCCGTAGCATTCTAATCGCTACGGCTTGAGAAAAGCTTAAAAATAGACTTCGACATTATATTATCAAAATATAATTAAAAAATAATTTGGACATTTTACAAAATATTTGGACATTGGCAGTGCTCATGTAATATTATTAATTACATATACAACAGTTTCAAAAAATTTTATAAATTTTTTAATAATGCGCTATTTAGTAATTCATTTAGCTCTTAGCATTTAACAAATAAAAATTATTTTAAATTACTTTTCGATTTCTCTTATAATCTAATTTTACACACAAATTTTTTTTTAGATTTAGAACTATTTTTAAGGAGCAGCTTTTGTGCCGAAAATTTTGGATTAAATACAACACCGTTTATTAATTATATTATAGCTGCACATTTTACAAATATTACTCTTGTATAAATTTGTACAAATATATTTGTATGCATATTTTAGAGAAAAACTTAACCTAGCGACTAGAATATATTAACATTAGAATAATGCGATAGGGAACTAGAATCATCTCAAGCTAATTTACCAGTCTTATTAAGTAAAAGAAAACATAAGTAACATACATAATGTATGTAAGTGACATACATAAAGTATGTAAGTATAACATTAAATGTGACAGGAATGCCATAAAGAATTTCTCCAAGAATATTTCTCTAATGGTAATAATAGAAAAGTTAATATTTTTAAACAAAGTAATCATATTTTACAACAAACGGGAAACTAAAACTGTTTTTTTTTTTTTTTTTTTAATAATTTTTATAATTAATTTCACTTCAATTATACACTGTTAGTTTTTTTGAATGATTATGTAATTGTTTCCATAAAGTATTTAAAATAAATGTAATTAATATTCTCTCTAATTTTTCTTTCCTCTTCATTAGAGGATCCCACCTTGCTCATCTTTTAATTGTCAGTTATGAAAAGTTTAAAATTTAATCTAAATTTCCCAATCAATAAAATATTATTATAACAAATATTAATCTGATCGATAAGGTACATTTAAAACAAGAAAAAAAAAGTTAAATATATAGAAAATTAGGCCATTTCTGATTTATAAAGAGAAACTTCACTATTAGTTCATTTCTAGATTAGGATTTTTTTTTTATTATGGTGGAAGGAAGGTTATTTTAAGGCGGCGATACACAGTGAGAAATAGGGTATATGTAGGTGGGGTGAAAGTACTCTTGCGAGAGGGTGGTGAAAACTGCGTGAGAGTAAAAATGTGCGCGCGTATACGTATACGGTGAGAGTACCGCAACAGAACTCGGAAAAATGGCAGATGTGTGAACAGCTGATTATTTAGGAAAGTTTAGTTAGCTGGAAAGGATGTTAAGCTCTGTTTAGGTTACCAAGTTCTTATGTAAAGATGAATGTTCAATTGGTGTCATCTTGTTTTAATAATAATAAGAGTAATGTCTAAAAATGTTTTCGACACACAAGTGACAAGTGACAGCAACTTTCCTTTATAAAATCACTTTAAATTTTTTCTATTTCTATTTCGAATTTTAACGCAAAAAAAAAAAAAATTATGAATCTCAAACTATAATACAAAAATATATATGTAATATAATTTCTAATAAGTAACTATAGAATTAAAATATAATATCCAAATAGTGAAAATATACATATTATTAAATAATGGTTTTGGAATCTAGAAACACAATTAAATATATATGAATATAAATAAACTATTTTTAGCTAAAGTTTGACCAAAATAATATAACAAACAATATTATTAAATATCGTTATGGAAAGTAGATGAAAGTGTGATATAGTACATCAACTATCACGATATTTACTTCCACCGGGCTCAACGATGTAACTATCACCAACTCACCTCACCTACACATACCCTATTTCTCACCGTGTATCGCCACCTTTAACTATTAATGTCTACAAATTATATAAACGGTTTCAGATAATAATTCCACTTGTTCTATTTTATTTTTAGTCTGGAAAAAGGATAAAAATCAAAACATAGACACATTTTGATATTAAGGTTTAAAGTATTTCTTGAAAACAGATGGCAAATACAAGATTAGGTTTTGTGTTCAGAGAATTGATGACGAAATAAATGAAATATTTTAATTTTGTTTAATGTTGAATTTTTGAATGTTATTTTTATATTCATTGAAGAAAGAGTTGAAAAAACACAAAGAGACAGTTCTTTACTATAAGCTGTGATTATTATCAAATTTGTATTCTCTTTAGTATTTCTGAAAAATGGGTAACAAGTTATTTATATCATATACATCTATTGTTAATCCAGCAATTACCTATTTTATAATGATATTGGAAAAATAAAGAACAGTTAAAAACCTTTTGCATTCCTGTCTAGAATAGAAATCGAAGCATTTTAAATTAAAAAAATTAGACACTTATATTTTTTATATATATATATATATTTTTTTTTTAGTTTTTTTATATGTTTTAACAATTACAAAAGATGGTTTCAACAAGCACTGCTTAATGCTGTGACCAATGTTGTGACACCTCTACCTCTTTATCACATTGTTCTGACCGACTTTTGTCAACGATAAATGACAATTTTTTATATTTTACAAAAGGAAAAAAGTATTTACAAACAATCGAAAAGGAGTTATTAGTCTGTATATAATAACTGTACATTAAGGGAATTTAAATTTTATATCTACACCAACAGGAGTCATCATTTAAATTTACACATCACATTTACAGATGATGATGTTATCAATGATTTGAAATAAATAATTCCAAACATAAATTTAAGATGTTTTTATAAATATGTTGATGCAGTTTATGATAGAATTGTGAATTTAATGTGATATATTTTATCATGTAAATAGTATAACAGATGTAAAGAAAATATTATAAAATGTTCGATTGCCAACCATTAATTTCTAATTTAATTTAGCTAACACCAAAGCTAGAATCTTAATTTCATCTGGTTTATAAATATTATATTTATATTAAACATGAATGCCAAACGTGTAAATTTTAAGTTTATAAAAAAGTATACCATGATTATTCAAAATTATTTTTTAATAGATATCGATAAATTAGTTTTCTTTCCACACTACTTCATTAAATTTCATTTTTTAAATGTCTTTTATCCTTTTCAAATTATAAAAAAAAAAAAAAAAAAAACTAAAAAATGATATTAATTTTTCTAAATAATATGAAAACAATTAAAAACTATTATAGTGGTTAATTAAAAAAATAATTTTCTGATTAAAATACCAAAATTTATTTTAAAATATATTCTGGGAAATTATGACCGATGTCTCTCATGGTTATATTTGGATATAATAAATTCTTCTGAAAATCGTGAAATCATTTTCGTAAAAAATTTAAAATCTTAACTCCTTAAAGAAAAAAAAAAACTTGTAAATAATGAAAAATATATGAACCTCAATTTTCGCCAAAAATGTTTTCTTTTGAAACATCTTTCAATACTTTATCAATCATTAAACACAGTCATTTTGTTTATAGTAACTAATTATTTTATTTATAAATATGCTTAAAGATATTGATTTTAAGCATTTATAAAATTTATATTTGTTAAAATATTTTTAATAATGATGGATTTGGCACAAAACAACTGACCATGGTGATTTTTCAATTATTTGAAAACAAAAATAATTGAAAATTTGTAAAAATCCTTTATTTAAGATTAAATCAATTGTTTGGCATGATTTTATTTTATTAGAAATGTTTTTATTTTTTTCAAAAGAATAATGAACTTTCATAAATTTTTCTAGGTAATAATTAGTTACAGAATTACACTCTAGACATTAACACATTAGGAAGACTATAAAACTATGTATATCGGTTTGATTTACTTTAAAAAAACGTACAGTTTCCGTTATGTTTTACAGACATACAAGCACACATTTATAGAAGGTAAGACAACAATAGACATTTATATTATATATATTGGATTAAATAATTATTAATATTTTTATGATACTGCCATTTTAAATTGAATTTACAATAGTAGATTATATTATGCTGCTCCTAAACAGGATCAACTTCGTGACATACTTCCATATAGTCTGGGTTGTGCATGATATCCTTGATCAGGTCCTTAAGGATAGTATAGCGAGGGAATATCGGGTACACTTTGGAATTGTTGTATTCCGTCTGTAACAAAAATGTTTATTTATTTATCTCATAAAGTCTAAGAATATCATTATATTAAAACATGATAAAAGAGCTATATTGCCAAGCCAAGATATATGCTTAATGAAAAATATATCAATTTTTTAATATTTATTTATTTATTACAAAACATTTTTTAACCTTTGTTCGATAAATTTGCAATCTGCTGTTTCCTTCCAATAAGCAAATATGTGATCTGCAAAAGCAGTGGCTCAACTCAGGAGAGCTCGTTAAGTGACCAGCATATCTCTTGGGTCTGTGATCTGCATAGTCGTCGGAGTGGGCTATAGGTATTGGTTCTGTAAGTGGGTTAGTTTCGTATTTTAGTATTTGGCAGAAGTTATTGCAATGTTCTGTAGTTGAAATCGTTGGTATGTTCAAGTCGTTTTGTATACCAACATTTGTCAAGTAGAACCGTGCGTGAACTATTTTACGCATCACTTTCGACTGAAACGATTGAATTCTTTGGATGTTTGATGCTTTAGTGGAGCCCTGGAATGTCTTTCAAGTAACCTAGATAAAAGACAGTATCATCTGTTAAGTTCTTTAAGTTTTAGCCGATGTGAGTTTGCCCGGTCAGTCTTTTGTCCAAGTGAATACCTAAATATCAAATGTCGTCTGATGTAAGAATTTGAATGGTATTGAAATAAATGGGAGGAGAAGGCTTATGGTTAAGAGTGAATATCATATGAATTGGTTTTGATGGTAATGTCATTGGTAAGGGTACGTTAAGTTGGGATTGCACAATAGTCATACAGAGTAAAATAGAATAGAAAAAAAAAATTTATTCTGGGACAGGGTCCCTTAAGAAAAATTGATATGTACAATTAAGATGTATGATGTGTCTGGCCAAAAGGCCAAAGGATCATAATTTAACTTCTTATAGATTAAAGTGTTGAATAAAACAAAACATTGAAACTGATTCATTAACTAATTTTCATAAACAATAATATATTTTCTTTATGAATTGATATATGACTTGAAATATCAGGCTTGTTGAGGATCTGTTTGGGATGACAGTAGGTACTGGAACAGCTGGGACTTGAATGATGGTAGGGAAGAAGCATGATGGATATGAGTAGGTAGGGAATTCCAGAGATTATTAGAGCGGAGAAGAAAGGAATAATCAAAAGTTTTTGATCTATGGAAAGAAATATAATGGTCAGTATGGCGTGATATTGTTTTGAGGGAGTAGATTGATGATTTAAATTGCAGAAGACTGTGGATATAGGGAGGTAGCTGGGAGTGAATGATTTGGTAAAGGTATGATCCTAGGAAATATTGTCTGCGGATAGAGGAAAGGAGCCACTTTAACTCCCTGTATAAATGGGTCACATGAGACCTCTCCGATGTGCCGAGGACAAATCTTAAAAATATAATTGTATGAGTATATGATTAAATGTAACACTGAGATGGTGAGCAAACAATTGAGCCTTTTGAGCATCTGATTTTGTCCAAGAACCATCAGAATATCTAAGTGGGCAAGAAACTTGTTATCTTTAGATTCTCAGATTAAAATTGAAATGGATTAAATTAGCTTTATAGTTCAGTAAATTAATTAAAGCAGCCAGAAGTGAGTGTATTAAAAAACGTAGGTGGGGGAATGGCAGTGCTGACAAAGTATTATGAAAGTTACATGGTGTTACAAATAATTTGCTATACAATATCTTATCAAAAATACCGATAAGATGAAATATATGATTAGTAGTAGAAACTGTAGCGAGATTGGTGATATTGATATATCAGGGCATACTTTTGAACACGTAGAGAAATTTAAGTATTTAGGTTCAATGATAACAAGAAAAAAATAAATCCAGGAGGAAATAAAGTCCCGGATAGAGGTGGGAAATGCATGTTATTATTCAGTTACTAAATTGCTTAGCTTGCGTTTTTTGTCTAAAAACTTAAAGGTACAAATTTATAAACCTATTATTCCTCCGACAGTCCATTACGGATGTGAAACGTGGCCACTTACTTTGAAGGATGAACAACGGCTTAAGGTTTTCGAAAATAAGGTATTGCGTAAAATATTTGGGCCGAAGAGAGATGAAGCCACTGAGGAGTTTAGAAGGTTGCACAATGCAGAATTGTGGAGCTTGTACCCTGTGAATAAATTGAGTTTATAGTGGAGACTCAAATGGGGGAGTCAAGTTGTTGGGCTCGGTGAGGAACGGATTCCAAGAAAGTTGGTATTTGTTGAACCTTTCTTTGTATTGGGCTTGCGTTTCTGGAGATGGATTTTTTATTGTAAATAATCTTAGTTAGATTGTAAGCTATTCCCATTTTACTGATTTTTTTATTTATTGCCTCTTTTTTTTGGAGATATTTTCCTCTGAAGTTCACCTGAATATTTGAATTGAACACTTTAAATAAAATAATTTTTTTCAAAGCATAAATTTAACCTTGTTATATAAATTGTTATATTACCGCAAGATATCTTATGATATTTCGTAATCCTGAATACTTCTTCAATAAACGATAAAGGTCGTTTGTCATTTGTGTGTTCTCAGCTTCAATCTGTGATGTGACCATATCTGTAAAAATCAACATTAAATGAGACAGCTGATATGGTAATTAGGTTATTACATATTTGGTAAATATCTGCAACATTCACTGAATGTTCTAAGAATTCATTGACATTTACATTTACATTTTGAATAATTATGGATATTCATAGTTCAAAAGAAGTATTCGTAAACCAGCCAAATGATTAAAAATGAAATATGATACTACCAAAATGGATGGTAGTGTTTTTAATGAACCGAGTTCAAAGTATTAAATAATGTCATCTTTGCAGGTTGAATTTGATTCATCCTATTTAAAATCCATTTTGGTAGAATTATTTTTCTTTCTACATCATTTGGTCTAAATATGAAGAAGGGATTTTGTATTGGGTGAAAAATTTGTGTTGATTAATAAACTAACTAGTTTTTTCTCACACGACAACTAGTATCATGCATTATTTTTTTTTTTTCTAATCAATATTTATAGGTTTATAATTTTCCTTACTTGTAAAAAATATCTTTAAAAATAATAATTGTAAATATTCATATGCAAACTTTGTGTTATCTAAATCAGTAGTTAATTTATTTTCAATAAATTGATAAGCAATATTTTCCCCCAAACTATGTCTACAAATATTTATTTTATTCCTTCACTTTAGTAAATATGGAATATATGATTTTTGTATTTTGTTAAATAAAACTTCAAATATTTGTTTAAAATATACCGAATAAATGTACAGTTAAAGTTCTGTAGGTAATTTTTTTTGAATTTATAGTTTTTCTAAGATTCAGTTAAAAACAAGATCAGTTCTAGTTTGAACAAATGTAACATATATTCCTACAGCATTAATAAATAATTTTAATAAAAAAGAGAGCTAAACTAAATAGAAATGTACCATTTTTGGAGCTTCAGTCTGCAAACAAAAAATTTAATTTAATCAGATGCAAAATAAAATAAATGTTTTGTATTACACTTCTTATTTAAGTAATTATGTTATTATAGAATAGAATAGAAAATAAACTTTATTCTGGGACATAGTCCCTTAAGAATAACATTGATGTTACAAATAAAGATAGCACTTCTGGCCAGAATACATTAAATATATTGAATTATTTACAAACTTAATTATTTACATAGGTAAAGTAGATTTTAAAAAATATATAAACACACACGCATACTTACAATACACAAATCACAAAGTAATAATCATAATAACAATGATAATAAATACAAGGACTGAGGATTTAAATTGAAAGAGACTGTGGATAAAGGAAGGATGCTGGGATTTTATCGTTTGATAGAGAAATGACCCAAGGAAGTACTGTCTGCGTGTGGAGGGAAAATGCTGGAGGAGCCACTTCAACTCGTGAAGAGGTGAGTCACGTGAGACTGTCTCGAGGTACCAAAAACAAATCTTAAACAACAATTCATGATAAGCCTCACTCTGTTCTCAAGTACCATACAGAGGCCACCGTACACCGCACAGCCGTAGTCGAAGTGGGGGAAGATGAGTGAGGAGACACAGATTTTACGCGTGGATTCGGAAGAAGGTGACTGGAGCAATGGAAAAACTTTAGGGTACTTATGGCTTTTCGAGAAATTTGGGCAATATGGGGTTTCCAGGATAAGGATTAGTCAATAATAATTCCTAGGTTTTTGACAGAGGGATTAAAAGCAATGAAAAACAAAGAAGTGAAATACTTTTTAATAAGTTTAGCAAAGACAATATTCCAGTTACCACTTAGTCTCTCAAGTCGTTCCTTCCGTTTTTCTTCTTCTTCAGCTATTTTTGCTGCCGTCTTAACTCCTTCTCCTGACTTCTGGGTCTTTTCCATGATGGCGCAGGCTCGGAGAACAAAAGCAGGAACGGTTTCTTGCTTCTCCTGTTTTGGAATGTCCACAAGTGTCCAGTATTGTGTCTCCAGGCGAATCACATCCTGAAATTTGAAGGGTTACAAATCTTAATGAAAATTTCAAATTATTAATTGTTTAAAGTATTTGGTGCCATTTTCATTCAACTGCATTAACTACTGATATGCCAATCTTAAAGACAACTAAAAACTTCAAAACTGAAATTCAATTATAAATTTCATTCATAATAATAAAATCAGAACTTCTTTTGGTTAAATTGCTTTCTTTGGTAGTGCCATCGATAATGTTATATTAGTAAGGTACAATCCCTTCCTTAAGAGTCTTGCTTGTTGGAACAAAGTAAGCATTGAATGGGAACTAGTGCATGCTAGAATCAGAGGAAATGAGAAAGCTGATTTTCCAGCCAATGAAGACTCAGGAACCATTCTCAGTTCACTGGAACCTCTTTTGTTTTGCCAATCAGAATATTGACCCATAAATACGCCCACAACTCTATTATTTTTGAAGAAAGAAAAAAATATGTATAGTTTCAGAATCAGTAAAGCACGATAAACAAAAAAAAAAAAGAGAAAAAATTGAAATCTTGCCTATATAGGATATATGCGTTTTAAACTCCGTTATTTTCGAAGCTATTGAAAAAAAAAAATATTAAAAAAAAATATACCGGGAATAATCATAAAAAAGATTTAAAAAAACAGAAAGAGTAACGAAGTCTGTCTGAAGATTGCTTTTGGTTTATTATTTTCAATAATGAACCTTTGTATTTTTTGAGGTTTGGTGATTATTAACGATGAGCTAGAGTCACAGAAGGCCTTGACAATTACGTGTTCATTCTAGGAAGAGAGTTGGATGGAAAGTGGTTCTCACCATGGAGAAGCACGTACCGCAGCACCAGGTAGAAGGTTGCCCAGCCAGATAGGGGACGTACCCACACCTACCAATTAGCAGAGGGGACTGGCTTGGAGGGAAATGCCCCCTGTGGTAGTAGCACAACAGCAGCGGATAGGATTCCTCATAGGTACACATGGGTAGAAGCTATGCATCCTATGAGGTAGGATAGGAAGGAAAGAGTTAAGAGAGTAGACGAAGGATGAGATATAATGATACAATGACAGAGTTGTTCTGATCTAGGGAGATACCACCTGGTAAAAGCAGGTAAATAATCTGAAAAGTTGAGCTACTTCTTGCTATACTGATGTCACAATGTATATTGTTAATAGCGAGAGTTTCTCTACCAGACTAGTGTCTCCGCCATAGGTCAAGTTACCTCATAAGGTTTATTTATTATCTTGAAACAGTTACATGGACAATGATATTTACAATCGTATCAGCAAGTTAAAATGTACAATTTCATTAAATAGTACGTCTTCACATATTCGGCCGGTGACCCAACTAGCCGCCGCAAGCGCTATCTGTGAGCGAGCGCGTGAAGCATCCGCTACATATTCAACAACAAAAATTACCCCCCCCCCCCATCAAAATGTGATATGCCATTTTTCTTTTAATTATATTATTTAATTGCCTTTAAACAGTTCTACCTTAATATAGTTATTTGTAAATAATAGACCATTGTGTAATAATTTGCATGTATTTTTTAAAGTATTGCTCTTTTGATTTTGACTTGCTACTCACTTTTATCATGGCCTTGAGGAGGTTGTACCTCTGGAAGACGTTCCTGATGGCCTTGCTGTCGGTGTACTTTGCCATGAGGCCGACGAGGGCCTTCTTGGCGGTGTCATAGTAGTCGTCCAGCCGGATCCGAACTGCGCGCAGCCTCTCGTTCGTCTCGATCACTTCCTCCTTCGAGAGGCCACCTAGCAGAAAATAATAATGTAATTTATAACAACTATTAAAGTTATAAATGAATATATTGGGTTGTGTCACATGAAAATGTCCGTTTTCAAGGTAAAGGATTTTTATTAAAAATACGATATGAAAACAAGATAATTTTATTCGAAGTATTAACCTTCTTTTTCTAAACATTTTTCCCAACGTGACACGAACTTTTTTATCCTCGAACTGAAAAACTCTGAGCTTTGAAGTGAAACAAAATCTGAAAACGCACTTTTCACTTGATCATCATTTTCAAAAAGTTTTCCTTTGACGAAGTTTTCTAAATTCCTGAACAGGTGGTAATATGTCGGAGGCAAGACGGGAGAATATGGTGGGTGCGGAAGAACTTCGTAGCCTAGTCCATTCAATTTTTGCACGGTATGTTTTGAAAGATGGGGTCTTGCTGCCGCTCAGTGAGATCATGAGGTACTCATGTATCGAGCTTTTTCACTTTCCCAATACACTTTAAATGTCTGGAAACGGTAGATGCATTTGCATTTAGTTGTGCTGAGAGTCCTTCAACTGTTTGGTAGGGGTTTCCTTCTACTGTATGTTTGAGGACATCGTTGTCTATTACGGACGGAGGTCATCCTCGGGGCAAGTTTTCCAAGTCGGTATCCCCAGCTGAAAACTTGGTAGAAAAAAAGCGGGTAATTGATTGGGAAGCTAATGTTTATAATACAAAGGTAGAGGATTAGTAACTGTTTACTTTAAATTTGTAAACATTCGGAAGAAAACTACAGAGACCTGCAAAATCCTTTATGTATTTCAAAAACTATAAAAACGGACATTTCATGTGAAACAACCCAATATTTATAAGAAAATTTTGCTTCATACGTGTTATTATTTAATAATACTCTCTTGCCTGATAGAGAGACACTTTATTGTAACAATAGGAGACGAATTTTCTGACAGGAAACGTGTTCAAGTAGCGATTCCTCAAGGCAGTGTACTAATAATACGAGTATCTACATTTCAGGTCTCACTGAGAATGATCACACTTCACTAGCAGACGACACAGCTCTTTTGCCATCCCACCAAAACCTAGTTCTGGCATCTTTTATGTTCACCTCGTTTGTTTGCTTATTCATTCAACGTCGCTTTTTTTGCGACTGTGACTAATCGGATAAGGCTACAGTGGGAGTCCTAAATTTTTCCTATCAAGGTTTAATTAGAATAGGCATCTTTAACGAGTACCTGACATCGCACAGACTCGTCACCACCTTTTTACTTTCCCCCAAGGACGGCACAACTAAGGATATTTTACTCCCCTTAGAAAATTCTATAGCCATCTCTAAAAACCACCTTGAAGATTTATTTAGTTGGGCTACAAGGCGGAAGTACAAACGAAACAAGCCAAGAGCGTGTTCATTGTTTTCACACTCAACCATAGTGAATGTCCAACATTGCATTTCGAGGATATACCTATTCCTACTTCAGAAGAAGTACAATATTTGAGACTGTACTTAGACAAAAGACTAACATAGAGGACCCATATTAGATTTAGGATAAAACTGTTGAACAAACGATTAGGACTATTATCCAGTCTACATGACAAACGATCTAAATTATCCTTAAACACCTAAATTACTATTAACAAAGTATTGAGTTGTTTCACATGAAATGTCCGTTTTTATGGTTTCTGAAATACATAAAGGATTTTGCAAGTCTCTGTTGTTTTCTTCCGAATGTTTACATATTTAAAGTAAACAGTTACTAATCTTCTACCTTTGTATTATAAACATTAGCTTCCCAATCAATTACTCACTTTTTAGTATATCTCCAAATATGAACATGGAAACACGCGATTTTCGAGGAATATTTTTGCACGAGTTTAAATTCGGCCATTCAGCAGCTGAGGCCGCTAGAAATATTTGCAAGGCGTTTGGGGAAGGGAGTGTTAATGAACGGACCATTCGCCGTTGGTTTACTAAGTTTTCAGCTGGGGATACCGACTTGGAAAACTTGCCCCGAGGAAGACCTCCGTCCGTAATAGACAACGATGTCCTCAAACATATAGTAGAAGGAAAAATGCAAGTGCATCTACCGTTTCCAGACATTAAAAGTTTATTGGGAAAGTAAAAAAGCTCGATACATGGGTACCTCATGATCTCACTGAGCGGCAGCAAGACCCCATGTTTCATAGCATACCGTGAAAAAATTGAAAGAACTGAGCTACGAAGTTCTTCCGCACCCACCATATTCTCCCGACTTGTCTTCAACAGATTACCAGATGTTCAGAAATTATGACAACTTTGTCAAAGGAAAACTTTTTGAAAATGGTTATCAAGTGAGTAGTGCGTTTTCAGATTTTGTTTCACTTCAAAGCTCAGAGTTTTTCAGTTCGGGGATAAAAAAGTTGGTGTCACGTTGGGGAAAATGTTTAGGAAAAGAAGGTAAATACTTCGAATAAAATTATCTTGTTTTCATATAGTATTTTTAATAAAAAATCTTTACCTTGAAAACGGACATTTCATGTAAAACAACCCAATACTTATCAAATCCTTATTGACATACGGGGTAGAGCTATGGGGCTTTTCCGAAACCTCCAACCAAACGACGTCCAAAGAATTCGTGGATGTACCATACAATGCGACAAACTAATTATTTCACAAGGACATGGATTTACTCACAGTTGCAGATACTGCTACTATAAAACATTTCACGACAGACTGATTTACAAGAAGAACCCATCAACCCCAAACACTGGAATCCAACACCAATACGTATAACCCAACCTGACAACATTAGAGGCGGTGGCAAAGAGATGCTATGAATTAACTATTAATTCGGAAGTCAACATTTTTGCTTATCGATTATTGTTCTTTTGCAGATGGAAAATACCAATTTCACCAAAAAAAATAATAGTAAATAAGTAAATGAATGGAATTTTCAAGACAATAATTATATAATTCATTGCGAATAACATGAGCGAGGACGAAACGAAGAGTTTCCAGGACCTGGGCAAGTCCAAACGGCTATGCATTAAAAGAGAGGAAGATAAGACCTGAAAGGATGGGGAAATACTTGGCTGACAAAAAATAACATAGCATTAAACATTGATGGATCTAACGTAACCCAAAGTGAGTGAAATGAAGTTTTTTTATTTATATTTTATTGAAATTTACAACTGTATATTACGTAAATACAATAAGTAAAAGTGATGAATTATAATAAAAGGCGTAAAAGACTTGTGAAGAAACTACCCAGCGGTAGTACTTTGATGTTTATTTAAGTAAGTAGGTCCCGAGGCCTAGACAATTGCCTCGGAGGGTTGTCAGGAATATGTGAGGTTGATAGGTTGCGGACAAGAGGGTTTATAGGGGTAGGGAGTTTGGAATTAAAAGTGGTATATCTGGTACGAGAAAGGTCTGCCACAAATGGGATATTAAGGTCGTTATGGATGATTTTATTTGTGACGAAATAAGGAGCATTTAGGATTTTATGAAGGATTTTGGATTGTAAGGATTGGATGCGGGAGGAATTAGATGGCCTAGTAGAGCCCCAAAGCTCGATTCAATATGTGCAGATGGGTCTCATGACAGTAATACAAATGAGATTTTTGTAGTGAATTGGAAGTTTTGAACGTTTGTCTAGTAAGTGTTGTAGTAATCGGTATCTACGGACAGTTCCTTGTCGTTTTAGCCTCGTTTGAGGGTTCCATATAAGACGTTTGTCAAGATGAAGTCTTAGGTATCGGATTTGTTCAACATGTATTAGTGGCGAATTATTTAAGGATACGGTAAGGCAGGAGGTCATCGGTTTTCAACGAAGGGTAAAGTTAATTTGGTGAAATTTTTTAGGATTTATTTTAATCCTCCAGTTCTGACACCATTCCTCAATGGCTGTGATGTGGGACTGAAGGATTTGGGATGCAGCGGTTGGATCAAAATGAAGTTAAAAAAAATAAGAATAATAAAATATATATATACGCACATACAGAATTATTATTATCTTATTAGTTTTTAGCCCAGATGAAGACCCACAATGTGGACCTACAAATGTTGGTTTCACAATAGTTTGATTAGTTCGAATAGTTTCACTATTCTTCGTGATCATTTATTGACCAACTCATACTAGCCCACGCCATCCATCCACCGGAGATTGAGACTCTGGACGATGGATTTCCTCTTCCATAACTCTTTTAGGCATTTCCTCGCTACTCATCCGTGTGATATGGCCTGCCCATCCAAGATGTCCCGGCCTGATAAAGGTTAAAATGTCTAGATCCTTGAGTAGTTCATATAGTGCCTTATATCTTCTTCTACAGGCTTCTTCATCCCTTACCGGCCCATAGATTCTTCGAAGGATCTTTATCTCGAAGATCAGCAAATTTTTCTATCCTGTGTTGATAGAGACCAAGTCTGGGTGCATATGTTAGGACAGTCCTCATGAGAGTTTTGTAAATAGAAGAATTGACATTTGTTTTCCTGCTAATGAGCTTGCGGCGGAACTGTTTACACAGACCAACCTAGCATTAGTTAGCTGGTGTGGTCCTTCGCTTTATTTCAGTGGAAACATTATTTGATGCTGTGAACTGAGATCCAAGGTAAATAAATTCCTCCACTCCCTCAAACATACAGCTTCCTACGACAACCTGTCTTCCTCGAGGCATGGCTCCACCGGTGTACATATATTTAGTTTTGCTTTCATTAATAGCCATGTGTGAGGCAGCTCTCTGTAGATGAAAGACTCACTTCATTCATCATTCAATTCAGATTCATTCAATGACATGAAAGACTCATTAAGAATTGCGGCACTATATCAAGGTCTACCACTACAGAAGTTGGACCAATCTATTGAATATGGTACCATTATTCTGGGTCCCTGTTTCTCTTACTACTTTTTCCAATACCAATTGCTACAGGTATGCCAACGCGTCTCCTTGCGTGAGTCCTTTATTCGAACCAAATTCAGAAGTGTTCGGCTGAATGCGGACCTGCACCTTACATCTCTCATTGTCATTTTTTTGAGGTGTATTAGCTTTGAAGGAAGATTCATTTCACTCATTACCTCGCTTTACATAGGACCATTGATACTATCATATGCGTTCCTGAAATCCAAGAACAAGTGGTGGGTAGGCATCTTGTGTTCATTGGCCCTGAATTTGATTAGTAATAAATAATCCCGTGATTATTCTAAGGGTCTGAATTTGATCCATTGTAAATTTACCTCTCCTGAAGCCAGTCTCGTAATGTAAGTTTTCTCATTCTGCATGTGGGGTCAGCCTTTGGTAGAAGATATTGGAGAAGACTTTGTAAGCAACGGGGAGTAACGACATTCCTCTATAATTAGAACATTCTAACTGTTCTCCTTTCTTGTGAAGATGACAAATCACAAATCGGAGACTACTTTGATTGAATAAAACTGTTTTAATCTTTCTTCTTAAAACAAAATCCTGCACTATTTTCGGGACAACTCAATAGTTTAAAACGCTTAAACAACTTTTTGTTTGTCGTTTCTATCATTATTCATTCCTGAGAAGTTAAAAAGAAAGAGAGAGAGAGGTAGAGAGAGATAGATAGAGAGAGAGTGAGTGTTTGTGAGGTTTTCAATTAACTAAAAAATTTGAAGTGGAAAATCTCCAAGGGTTTGAGGTCAGCTTAATTTAAACTTGACAGCCTTTGATGCTCTGAAAGTCAAATAGAAAACTGAAATCCAGCCACACATCAAAACATTTTATATATTCCTGAACTGGAGAAAGTAGATTAAAGAAAAGTGGAAATTGGTTACACATCGGTTCATATCTTCGGTAAATAAAAATAAAATGAAGTTTTATTTTATTTATTTATTTATTTTTTACAAAAAATGAGAGAGGTATATTTTTAATTAATTTTGTCTTCTGCTTCTTTTACTGTTTTGGAACTTTTTATATCAATGGTTCCAAATAAATAAAAATTTGCGGGTCTTTTACACAATCATGTCAATGGCAAATATATTTTTTTTTTTTTTTTTTTTTTTTAGAAACAATTCTTTATTGAACAATATTACAATCTGTCCAATTTAGGACATTTTTAATAGGGATAAAGTACAACATTCATACTGCATTCACACGATATATACAAAACAATAAATTTATATAATAATAATACAATATAAATAAACACAAAACAAAATCAATAAAAATATATACAAAAGTCACTCATACCTATATACAATTCACAAGCATACAGCACGTGAGTGGAGAATATACATATTACAAGAGGTTACGAGGCCACTGCCGTTTCAACCTTCTAGGAGGATGGTAAGGATGTGTGGAGCTGGATAAGGATTGAGCTAGGGGATTAGGGTGATGGATAAGGTTCTGATGGAATTTAGAGAATTTTAATGGTATAAGGTCTAAAATAAATGGAATATTTAGGTCGCGGTGTAAGGTATGGTTGGATACATAATAAGGAGCATTAACTATTGTTCGGAGGACTTTTGATTGGAAGGATTGAATGCGTTTGATGTTAGAAAATTTGGCTGTCCCCCACAGTTCAAGTCCGTAGGTCCAGATAGGTTTCAGTACTGTCTTGTATATTAGCAGTTTGTTCTCGATAGATAATTTAGAATTTCTGTTCAGTAGTCTGTATAATTGTCCAAATCGTCGATTAAGTTCTTGTCGTTTAAGTCTAGTATGTGGGTTCCAAGTTAGTCTTTTGTCTAGAAGGAAGCCAAGATACCGGACTGTGTCGGAGAAAGGAAGCGGAACGGAGTTAAAGAGAACTGGAGGGCAGGATTGTCTTCGAAGGGTAAAGGTGACATGTCTGCATTTGGATTGATTGACTTTGATTCTCCAGTTGTTACACCAGTCTTCAATTTGAGAAAGGTGTGTTTGGAGGCCTGTAGCTGCAATTTCGGGATCTAAATGAGAGGATAGGATAGCTGTGTCATCAGCGTACGTTGCTAGGAAGGTATTAGGGCAAAGAGGAATATAAGCCGTGTATATATTATAGAGGATAGGACCAAGGACACTGCCCTGAGGAACACCGGATTCGACTGGATAATAATTGGAATATTCTGCACCACAACGAACTCGGAAGGAGCGGTTTGATAGATAGAATCGGAGGACTAGGTATAAGGATAGGGGTAAATGGTTTTTGAGCTTAAAGAGCAATCCCGGGTGCCACACCCGGTCAAATGCTTGCGTTATGTCCAGAAATGCACCCGAGCAGTACTCCTTGTTCTCATGGGCAGAGGAAATATGGTCAACGACTCGGAGCCCTTGCTGAACGGTTGAATGTTGGGAACGGAATCCAAACTGATGGGAAGGAATAGTGTGGGATTCTAATAACGGTAATATTCGTTTGAGGAGGATTTTTTCAAAGATTTTTGAAAGGATTGGGAGTAGGCTGATAGGTCTATATGACGTCGTAGTGTTTGGAGGTTTACCTGGTTTTAGGAAGAGAATTATTGTGGAATGTTTCCATAAGAGAGGAAAATGAGTAGTGCGTAGAATGGAGTTGTAAATATATGTAAGAAATATAACGGCTTTAGATGGAAGCTGTCTGAGAATCTGAGGAGTGAGGAGATCGTATCCAGGAGATTTACGGAGTGGAAGTTTTCGGAGAAGATATTTGACCTCAGAGGGATTAACTGCTTTAGGAGGTAATGAAAGCGGGATTGGAGACTGAAGGAACTGTTCCACTACTGCAGTGTGGTTTGGATTGGATTCTGGATGAGGTGTGAAGACTTGGGAAACGTATTTGGCAAGTTCCTCGGCTTTGTCTTCATCAGACGCAGCCCAGGAACCATTACTACGACGGAGGGGATGGGAAATATGGTGGGATTTTAGAATTTTCTTGGTGACATTCCACAGGGAATTGTCACAAGCCGAAAGAGAAGAAAGGAAGGAACTAAAGGATTGGGAACGGAAGGTCGCCAGCTCCCTCTTTAATTGTCTACAATAAAAGTTATAGGAGCGGCGATCTGTGGGGTGACGGGTGCGTTGCCATAAGGATCTGGATCGGCGTTTGGTGCGGATGAGGTCTATGAGGTGTTGTGGTAAATGATTTTGGTTATGACTTATCTGGGAATGCTTGGGAGAGGAGGCAGTCCAAACAGCTTGTTGAATAGCGATGGTGAAGGAGTTTACGGCATCGTCAAGGTCATCTGGAGTTTTGAGTTTCACTCTGAGGTCAATATCACTGGTCAGGATTTGGCGAAAAAGGTCCCAGTTTACTGGTCCTCTGATAAATGACGGTGGGGTGGGTTTAGGAATAGGAATTAGGGATACTTTAAGGAGCAATGGACTATGGTCAGAGGACAGTTCATCAAGGCGAGTCACCGACATGTTTAGGGAGCCTAATCCGCTGTGAATGAAGAAATCAAGGATGTCAGGATTACGGTTAGGATCAGTTGGCCAGTAGGTAGGGGAGTCAGGAGGCAGGAGGTTGAAACGTCTAGAGCTGAGTGCAGACTGTAAATTCCGCCCACGACAATTCGTGGATCTGCAACCCCATTGTTGGTTCTTAGCATTCATGTCTGCACCCAGAATGAAGTGGTTTCCTAAGGAATTGAGGAAGGATTCGAATAGAATGTTGGAGATGGAATGTTTAGGAGGGCAGTACGCTGATGCGAGGGTGATCGGAAAAGAAAGAGTCTTGATTACTATGGCGGTGCATTGTAGGAAATCATAGGAGGGAACTGGGAGTATATGGTGGGAGAGGGACTGGTGCACAATGACAGCAGTACCGGCATGGGCTTTTCCGTCTGGGTGTTCTGTACGGTATGTTACGTATTGAGGTATTTTAAAGAACTGTTTAGTGGTTAGTCTAGTTTCAGTTATAAGTGCTACATCAATGTTTTTGTCTTGCAATAAAGCTGTAAGTTCGTCATTGTGATTTCTAACACCATTCGCATTCCAAAGGAGAATGGACAAGGAGTTAGGTGTAGTCATTTAAGGATTTTTTAAGGAAGGGATTAAATTTGATACGAGATTAGTAAGTAGTGATATTAGCGGCATGACAAGGGATCTGATTTCAGTGATGAAGGATGTCATCAAACTTGTAAGGTCTGTGACATTTGATGGAGGAGGGATATGAGAAATTTGATGCGGATGAGGTTTTTGAGGGTTGGGTAAATTTTGAGGAATAGGTGGTTGTGGAAGGGGTTCAGGATGTATACGTTGTTCCGGCAGTGCCTCTTTGTTCTGGTTCCCACCTCCAAGTAGATGGGCAAATGTTACATTGGAATCAATTGTTTTTGAAGGTTGTCTTCTGCTTCTGATCGGTTCAGCTGTTTCATCCAGATTCTGAGGTTTTTGGTATCTGCTTTTGAGGTTCTTGTAGATTTGACATCCTTTGTAGTTAGCCGGGTGGTCCTCGAGGCACAGAGCACATACAGCGGGTGTTGATCTTAATCGTGTACATTCTTCTGATTTATGTTGCTCACCGCATTTTACACAGCGTGGTGTGTGGTGACAGTAAGTTCTCGTATGACCATATGCTTGACAATTATGGCACTGAACTATTTCTTTCTTAGTGTAAGGTTTCTCAACTCTTACACTAGTATAGTACAACCTGTTGAGGTCGTAAATTTTTTCAACTCCTGCTGATGGTTCCAAGTCCACGAAGAATAGAGGCAGTGGAATTTTATCTTTTAGGACATTAGTCACTTGCCGCACTTTGTAGCCTATCTCCGTCAGTTCTTCTTTGATAGCTGTAACTGGTGTCGAAGGGTGTAGGTTTCTAATTACAACCCTTAAAGCTCTCTCCTGGCGCAACTGATAGGTATGAAAATCAGCTTTGGTCTCAGTCAGATATTTCACTATTTTTCTGTAGCTTTCGGCGGTAGGGCAAATATATTAAGCATATATTAAGATTTTTAGTGGGCTACATCGTATCACGTACATTGCGTGCGATATACCTTTACCGAAGCTCTAAATATTTAAAATGACCTAGTTGGGGAAATGAAAATGAAGAAAAAAGAACCAAGCTCCAGGAGTTTACTTCAATCCGCGAAACATTGTATAACTAAACTATAATGTTGAACCTGGCAGATGGTCCTAGGAGATATTTTTAAGGGAGAGAAAAAATCCATCACCCTGCCGTCCTTCAGAGGGTACATAAAATGGTGATTCAGAGCCTGTGCTAAGTCAGGTACTCGTTAAAGATCCTCGTCCTAATTAAACCCAGATAGGCAAAATATAGGACTTTCACTTTATCGTCCGATATCCACAGTAGCATGAAATGACGTTAAACGATTAAAAATACTCTAAAATTGAAAACTTATAGAAGAAGGTATTTATTCAAATACTCGTAAAGAAATAAAATTGTATTCATCTTCTGTTCTGAAAGCTCATTTTTTACAAATGTAAGAAAATAACCAATTTTAAATTTATGATTGTGCCGTAGCAGGCACCTTTTAGTAAACACAAGCAATTATATCACTTAGAATGTTAAATTTGTCCGCGTAGAGCGTGTCGTTCTTATTAAAAGCCAAGATCACCAATATTTTACGTTAAGATAATTATAAATTATTACCCAATGACATTTGTTAGATGTGTCGCAACACAGTTACTAATATAAAAAATTTAAAAAAGTAATAATAGAGGATATTATGTTTTTTAATTTTTTTTTTTGACAGATAAGACTTTTTATATTTGTTCAAATATCTTCTTCTCAGAGGATCTATAGTCTGATAAGTAAGTTCCTTTTCATATTATAGTCTGTATTTTGCATAGGAAGTCAAAAAAAAAAAAAAAAAAAAAAAATGTTTGGCACCGAGGACTGCTACACACACACCGGAAATTCCTCCTCCTACATACTTAATAATTATTCATTCTTACCTCTCAGATAGAACTTTCAAAGTCAACCATAACCTTTCATACTCATCCATATTTTTTAAGTCCGCAGGTGTACCCCAGGGTAGCATCTTAGGCCCAATCCCTTACTTCGTTTATACAGCTGACTAGGGGTGGGCATAATCGAATGACGATTATTGGATCATTCGATTATTTCAATCCTTCGAATTAATCGATTACCGGATCAATCGGTTTGGAGAAACAAAGGAGCTGGGATAATCAAACGATGTTTTCTTTTTTTTTTTTTTCTCATCACATAAATTATATGCAGCTCAGCCATTAGAGGGGGGAATTGTGGCATATCGTCTCTCAGGATACATATTATTCATTCGATCATTCGATTATTTAAATCATCGAAGTCCGATCATCCGATTATGACGATCATTCGATTATGCCCACTCCTACAGCTGACATTCCCATCCATCCTAACACTGTTCTCACTACTTACGCCGATATGTACACATGTGTGTTATCCGTAAGTAATGACCCAACAGTTGCATCTCAAACCCTTCAGTCTCACATCTGATCCATTGAAGAATGGTGTCATAACTGGAGAATTAAAATCAATCCTAATAAATCCCACCAAATCACCTTTACCCTTCGTCACAAGCCTACGACTACCTGTCCTACTGTATCCTTTGTCAACATTCCACTAATCCCTGTTGAACAGATCCGTTACCTTGGACTGCATTTAGACAAGCTCCTAACTTGAATCCTCACACTAGACTGAAACGACAAGAAACTCCCTATTTACTGCAAAAGACTCATTTACATCACGATTATCCGACCTATTTGGACCTATGGAATTGAGCTATGGGGGTCCACTAAACTATCAAACTCCTTCCACATCCTTGCAATCCGAAATCCTACGAAAAATTCCTCAATGCTCCTTCCTTTGTTACTAATAAACTCATCGTGACTCATAGAGACCTAAATATCCCACTGGTTGCAGACTTGGCCCGCGATAGATACACCTCCTTTCATTCCAAACTACCAGTCCACTCAAACCCGTTTGTCCGTAACCTCTCATCTACATCTATTCCTGATAATTCTCTCAGGAGCCTGAAAAGTCCTTATAAAATAAACTTTGAAGTACTACCACTGGGTAGATCTTTACATGTCTATTCATGCCTGTTATTGTAATTCAGCCATTTTACTTATTGTATTTATATATACAGTTGTAAAAAACAATGAAATATATTTTTAAAAAATACTAGGAGATATTTGTAGTAGTTTGAATATATAATAAAATACTTACTTGCAGTTCCTTCATCCTTGACGTCCTGGACTATCCGCCGGACGCTTTGCGTGAACTTTCCTACGAGATTCGTGCTGGTAACTGAAAAAAAAACTTGGATTAATTTGATGAAGGTATAAATATGCAGATTATCTTAATATTATTATTAATCTTAAATCATTAAAATTATCCTTAGCCAATTTCAAGAAAAAAATGGTTCTACTATTATTTATTTAGTTTTAATTGATGATTTTTTCTTATTTAGGTATAACTAATTTTTAAAACAATGCTCTTCTTTAATGATCCTTTAATTTTCATAAAATAAGTGTGTATATATATATATATATATATATATATATATATATATATATATATATATATATATATATATATACATCCCAAAAGATTAACCATATCATCTTAATGACATTGATAAAGAAATATACAAGTTGGACGAATTTGGTGACTATCTAAAGGATAAAAGGGCAAAATTATTTATTAATGATTTTTTTTTTTTTTTTTTTTTATAATAAGGGCAGTAATATAGACGTATAATATACCGTTGGAAAGAGAAAGATTTTAGAAACAATATTATCTGATACACAGAGTTGTAAAAGGTAATATAAAGAGACGAATAGAGAGTAAACTTATTACTGATGAACAATTTAATCTATACTAATATTATAAAGCTGGAGAGTTTGTTTGTATGTTTGTTTGTTTGTTTGAACGCGCTAATCTCAGAAACTACTGGTTCAAATTGAAAAATTCTTTTTGTGTTGGATAGTCCATCTATCGAGGAAGGCTATAGGCTTTATAACTTCACACTGCGACCAATAGGACCAAAGAATCAGTGGAAAATATGGGAAAAAACAGGGAAAATTGACCTCGAATCCCAACGATTCCAAATGATTTACCTTTTAATTTAAAAAATAATTCAATTTCCCGTTAATTTATCTTTTGCCATAACAATTAATAAATCACATGGGCAAGCATTTAAACACTTAGGAATCGATTTACGTCAAGATTGGGTCGAGGAGAAAATCAGTATGTTCTTCTGCCTCAAGAAAATAAAACCAAAAATATTATTTAAGCAGAAATACTTTAAAATATTGGGTCGTCCGAAAAGTTGGTAGAGGTTTTTAAAATAAAATTTACCTTCTGTTTTTTCTACTAAAATGAATCACGAGGCTAATGTTTATTTATATGCCTTTAATCCTCATGGAATTAACTATATTTACACACTGAATTCGTCTTTATGAAGGATCAGTAGAGTAGTTTATTGCAATCCAACATGAGTGACGATTCAGTTCATTTTCGAAATAATATGCTGTTCTTTTTTAAAAGAGGGAAAAACGTAGTCCTAACTGCAAGAAAGATTCGTTCCGAGTATGGTAGCGATTCAATTGCTGACAGCACGGTTCACAAGTGGTTTTCGCGGTTTAGAGGGTCTTCAATTTGGAAGACCAACCCCATTTTTGTAGATTAAATAAACAAATTTTAAGCTGTCCAATTCTAATTGTTTTCCAATTTTTTTACGAACTTTCCGGACAACCCAATATATTCTTTTAAAAACGTCTTAATAGCGATCATAATAACTGAAATTGACGCAGACGAAGTCGCGAGCAACAGCTAGTATAGTTATATTATTTAATCTAAATCATATGTTTCCAACGAACCTCAATACACGTTTTATTAAAATCGACTTGAAATATTTTTCAAATTGAAGTATATTTAATAGTTTTTAAATTGATTATAATAGTCGAGGTAAGTGAAAGACGTGTGTTGCCTGTACCAGATTTTTATTTTTATTAATGATAAATAAGAGTGTCTATGAGTTATTGAGATATCCACACTTCCTTAGGCCCTAAAAGAGAGATAGGAGATGCTTGCTAAAGCAGAGCCCTCAGAGAAGAAGGGACCCCAACCCCACAGAAATACCTCCCTGATTGATTCTTATCACCCCTTCCCCTACCCCTCCTCACCCACCCTCAGCCTACCATCCATCTTCTTTTCTCACTGAATATAAATCCTTTCATTAGAATTTCTAATGCCCCCCTTCCTCCTTCCCCCACTCCTCCTCACGAGCAATATTGAAACGATTTTCCCGACCGAAACTTCCAAAGCTCGAGCTATGACATCCAGGTTCTCGACCGACCTAATCACTAAGATTTTCATTCCGCGAAGATGAGGCCAAATATTGTTCCTCACTTCCTCAGGTTTAAAATATTTATTTTTATGCAGGTAGTGGTTATAATAAGTTGATCGTTGAGAATCACAGGAAAGAATTAGTCCGAGTGGTGGTCAGTAAATGAATAAATTGAACGGTTTTAACTATTTAGATAGATAGATAGATAGATAGAAAATAATTTTTATTCTGGGACTGGGTCCCTTTAGAATAACAGCTTTGTACAGTTTAAATATACAATATGTCTGGCCAACAGACAAGATAAACATGATAAACTACTATTTACAATAATTGATTAATTTGTATACAACACAAAATAAATAAAATAAAAACAATCTTCAGAAGCTAATTTATGTTAGAAAAAAATGAGAAATATATGAGTTGATAACAGAATCCAAATTAAAAGAGAAACAAAAAAAAAAAAAAAAATTAAATAAAACAAAAATAATTAGTAACATTGTACTAATACTTAGTATTCTTAAAATAACATTAACCCTGAAATAATAAAGGATCTATATTAGACCAAGAATTAATGAAAGATAATACCATTAAAACATAAATAAAAATAAAAAAAATACAAATATAAGAAATGAAATCTTCTAGAAAAAAAATAACGATATAAAAAAAACTAAACAAATACTGTAAAGATTGAACCAAAGGAAAAAAATTATATAAAAATATATTTCATATTTAAAATATATGTCAGGCAGCGTCATTTTGGGATGTTAGAAGGTGCTGGAAAAGAAGGAATTTAAATGTAGAAAGGGAAGGAGCATAGTGGATGTTTGATGGAAGGGAATTCCAGAAACTAGTAGAACGGGCCAGAAAGGAGCATTCGTATTTTTTTGTTCTGTGGGAAGTGATATAAAGGTTGGAAAAACGGGATCTAGTCTCTAGTGGGTGAATTGAGGGTTTGAACTGTAGGAGATTGTAGATATATGGAGGGTGTTGTGAATTAATGGTTTGGTATAGGTTGGTATATTTATTTAAAAATCAGAATAAAGATTGGTAAAGGTATTATTAAAATAAAGCTATACATATACATATACATACACATACACAGTAGTGCCGGATCAACCTCCTTCCAGTACCCTACCTCTATCCTGTGGTGTCCCTCAGGGATAAACTCTATCTCCTAACCTATTCGCTATCTACATTAATGACCTCCCTCTCCATATTAATCACTCTAAATACCACCTCTATGCTGACGATTTTCAAATATACCTCTCCTTCAAACCTTCCAACCTGTTGCTAGCTACAAAAAGATTACAAGAGGACATAAATCGAATAAGCCAATTGCGTTGAAGTAAATAAGTTAAAGTTAAATGTTGAAAATACAAAAGCAATTATATTGGGTTGATGCAAAATTAATGCAGGTTTCCTCTATTGCAATATCTTAATTCCAATTGTGTAAACAAAGCTAATCCTAACATTGATCATTATTATACCAAAACAAACCTTATCTAATACCCTCTCTTTCACCATGAATTTGTTTAGTAAAATCGTTTTGTTCAGTGTGTTCAAAGGTCTTGAATCGAAAATGTCAAAGTGCGATTTTCGTCAAATTTATTTTTACGAATTTAAATTAGGGCGCAGCGCTGCGCAAACGGCTCGTAATATTAATGAAGTGTGGGGTCAGGGGGCTATTAATGAGTGCACGGTGCAGCGTTGGTTCCAGAAGTTTCGCAGAGGAGATTTCGACCTCGAAGACAAGGAAGGTCGGGGCCGTCATCTTGCTCTGGACAACGACCAGCTGAGGTCAAAAGTGGAAGAAGACCCAACCAAAACCACACTAGAAATGGCGGCGGAACTCGGAACTCAAAAATTGCAACGTCTTTGCCCAGCATTGATGAATCGGAAGGGGCCGATCCTGCTCCACGATAACGCCAGACCACACGTTGCACAACCAACGCTTCGACGACTGCACGAGTTGGGCTACGAAGTTCTCCAACATCCGCCTTATTCACCTGACCTCTCTCCTACAGACTTCCACTTTTTCAGGCATCTGGACAACTTTTTGAGGGAGAAAAATTTTCAAAACCAGGACGACATTGAAAATTCTTTTCGTGATTTCATTGAGTCCAGGGATTCGGATTTTTTTTCTGGTGGAATAAGAAAGCTTGTTGAACGTTGGCAAAAGTGCATTGATTCAGATGGAAATTATTTTGATTAAATATATATGGTTAAAGTAAAGATATGGCGTATTTACAATACCTACTAAAAACCTGCATTAATTTTGCATCAACCCAATAATAGCATCCCCTCACCTCCTGAAAACTGTTCCTCATATCCCAACCCTGTTCCTCAATAGTAATCCTATAAAGTTGAACCCGACTGTAAGAAATCTGGAAGTAACCTTCGATCAAACTCTATCCTTCAAAAATCATATTTCCGAAATCTCTCGTCGTACCCTTTCAATCTTAAAGCGACTGTATTCCCTCCGTCACCTATTCCCGCTTGAAACCCGAATACTCCTCGTTACCTCCCTAATATTTCCCCACTTCGACTATTGCTGTATGGTGGTGTGTTTGGGGATATCGAGGTATAAATAAAACGCTTAATTAATTCCTTTGTTCGCTTCATCTTCGGGGTCCCTAGATACACCTCTGTATCCCAATTTTATGGCGAGTTGAAGTGGCTGATTGTCGCAAGTATTTCCTTGCGTCATTCCTTTACCAAGCTATCCATTCCCGCCGCCCATCATACATTTTTGACCTCCTACAATTCAAATCCTCTGTCTATCCTCGTTGTACACGCTCCAGGCCTTCGGATATATACAGCCCATTATACGGCCCACCGAACTGCACATTTCGACAGATCCTTTATTAACCGATCCTCAATCCCACGGAATTCTCCCTCCTTCCATCCGTCACTCCAATTCTCTTTCTACCTTCAAATCCCGCATATTTGATCACTTATTGAATATCCAGGCTCAATAGAAATGTAAATAAGCTTTTTATTTATTTTTTTTTCATCTCATTTAAATATGTCTATTTTATACCATTCATTATTAACTTGCTTATATTTATTTAATATACTCTAAGACTCTAAAGCCCTTTTTTGTACATTCTGTATATTTTATTCTAAAGAGATATGGCCCTGAATAATAAAGTATTTATTTTTTTATATTATTTATAAGTTTATGCATAATAATAATAATAATAATACCGGTCACAAAACTAAAATTTACTGGGATCATCCTATCATTACGGACCACACAGTTTTAAATAATCGGCCAGACATTTTAGTTATTGATAGAAATAGAAAACTTTAGAAATATATATATTTATATAGCTTTTAAGATATTAAATTTTGGGTTTAATTTGAAGGTGAAAACATTATTGTGAAATAAATTTAGTTCTTTACCACTTTAACAAAGTTTTCGTCCAAAAATTCATCTTCAGATACTTAAGAGTGGAGCCTAAGAGGAAGGTGTACAGCTGTTTTTTTTTTTTTTGTTTTGTTTTTAATGATGGGTTTATTTATTCATTTAACGAAGGAGAGTCCTAAATTTTGCCTATCCAGGTTTAATTAGGACAGGGATCTTTAACCTGGCACCGTTGGTGGTGTTCAGATTTCAGCTATAGTCTACTGTTTGATATACATGAAACTCGTACAAAGGAACTGTTCAACGAGTTTCATCTTAATTAAAGTACTCAACATTTTCTATGCTCCTTCCTCGATCAAATTCTAAAAGTGAGAGTCGGGTTTTACCAAAAGTTTGGAAAATAAGTGAGAAACTTGAGATATGGGAAGGACATTCCCTTGCTATAATTACATTGCCGCCTGATTATGTTCCGGCTAGAGAATGTTGATAGGAGATATTCGCGTAACATGTACTCTCAATTCAATCAATGTGCCACAAGGTAAGAAGAGAAGCCGAAGTACAGAAGTGTGCACGCTACACACCATTGTCCTTCTTTTCTGAGTACGCTGCGATAAGAATGGAGTAGAGGAAGAAAAGGTGGCCCTAGGCTGGACGACAAGATGGGGAGAATGAAGAGATCAACTTAGGGGAACACCAAGAAGTAATTATGTAGCCCACCTAAACTGTAATCCATGACCTTTCCCATCTGTTTAAAATACACTAATATTTTATCCCAGTAGTTTTTCTTTTATTCATTCAATACAGTCCACTAGTTCTAGCTGCCACTTGGTCTAGTCCTAACCATTCTTCATAATGATGGTTAGAGCAAACAGTTTAATGATGAAGGCTGGACGACAAGACGGGGAGAATGAAGAGATCAACAGAATAACACGAAGTGCCCACCTAAATTGTAATTCATAACCTTTCCCATCTGTTTAAAATACTATATATATATATATTTTATCCATGTTTACTTGAATAATAAACTAATTGGAACATTGCACGATAGAACATAACAACGTCTAAAATCTAGGCCCAGAGGACAAATAAACTGCTTAACATCCGGCCCGGAGGACCATTTATAATGTAATTACTCGATTTATTTTTAATGTAATTTAATGTAGTAATTCTCCCAAAAGCAAATTAAAACGAAACGATTTAGTAGCTTCATAGCAAATATAATTTATGGACTTTTGTGAAATCATTTCTGATTGATGAAATACTAACTTTGGTTCCGCCGGTACCAATGGTAAACCTGGTATGATTTATTTATTATCTCAAAACTATAGCATGGACAAAGATATATTTCTCTTTACATTCGGCCGGTGAGTTAAGTAGGCGCCGCTAGCGCTATCTGGCACTTGGTCTAGTCCTAATCATTCTTCATAATGATGGTTAGACCAAACAGTTTAATGGTCCTCCGGGCCGGATGTTTAACAGTTTATTTCTCCTCTGGGCCTAAATGTTTAAAAGTTTTTATGTTCTACCGTGCAAAGTTCCAATTAGTTTATTATTCAAGTATACATGGATAAAATATTAGTGTATTTTGAACAGATGGGAAAGGTGATGGATTACAATTAACTTGGGCTACATAATTACTTCTTGTTATTCTGTTGATCTCTTCATTCTCCCCGCCTTTTCGTCTAGCCTTCATCATTAAACTGTTTGGTCTAACCGTCATTATGAAAAATGATTAGGACTAGACCAAGTGGCAGCTAGAACTAGTGGACTGTATTGAATGAGTGAAAGAAAAACTACTGGGATAAAATATTAGTGTATTTTAAACAGATGGGAAAGGTTAAGGATTACAATTTAGGTGGGCTACATAAATACTTCTTTTTATTCTGTTCCTCTCAGTTGAACTCTTCAAGAGATAAGTTAATTACAGTCATTATCATTATAGTTACGTTTCCACTGAAGCGAACTTCTTTAGACACAGGATGTAATCGGCGAACTTTCGGCTAATGATGGGACAGCCGCTAAGGTGGTGGGTATGATCCACCGCAGCGAGGCCAACCCCTCAATTACGGCCAGCTCATCACCTCCAATTAGCGGACGTCCGCCCACAATTATCGCCCGTGGTTCCAATCACCTCCTGGTTACCAGTCTCCCCTCAGTAAGTTCCACAACGGACCAGCTGTGGTTAGGGAATTGATTAAAAGTTATATCAGTACTGACGTAAATACTTCTGGTGAATTTATCGGAGAAGATAAAACAATACCATGATACACAATTAGGAATACTACACTTTGACAGCAATTAAAAAAATTCTCTGAAGATATCGTGACCAAATTCTTTTCAGATGGCATGGAGGATTATAACATTGTAGCGGATGCTTTCCGCCCTCGCTCCCAGATAGAGCTAGCGGTGCCTACTTAACTCACCGGCCGAATGTTAAGAGAAGTATATCTTCGTCCATGCTATTCTTTTGAAATAATAAGTAAATCATACGAGGTATACCATTGGTACCGGCGGAACCAAATTTAGTATTTTATCAAACAGAAATGATTTCACAAAATTCCATAAATTAAAGTTGCTATGAAGCTACTAAATCGTTTCGTTTTAATTTGCTTTTGGGAGAATTATTATATTAAATTCCTCAGAAATACAATTACATTTCAAATAAATCGAGTAATTAATTTTCGAAATGCTTACTGATTAATTATTTGTCCTTCATTGTACATCTGACCCACTTGATATTGGAAAAATATAAATTAATAAGGTGGACCCCTTGGATGAGTTGCTAGCACGCTATTCTACCAGGCTAAAGGTTTTGAGTTCGAATCCCAGTCCAGGGAGGGAAATAATTAAGAAAACAATTGAACGGGGATTCACTCACAGCCTCTCTCTTGAGTATGTGAGACCCGCCGGCTAACTGGTGACCACTCACAAATATAGGCGATGTGAGTGATGAGACCTACCCTATAAAATATCATCGAGCATCTTGAGTGTATTCTTCCAGAAGAATACATCGCGCGGCCAACGACCTACACGGTTTGTCGCACCATCGAAAAAAAAAAATAATAAAAACATTTTTATCTTCAAATTTAAGTAACTTAGTTAAACTATATGGTTTTAAAAACAATTTGATGACTTTAAAGCTGACGAAGTCAAATTAAAAATAATAAAGTTTTAACATATTAATATAATTGAATAAATGACCAACTGAGATTAAAAACGTCAGAGAAACAGTTATTTTCTAGCTAACAGTGTGACTAAGAGAAAAATATCTTAACACCGCGAGATAGGTCTCATCCACTTCGAAAGGAAATATCAGATGCCTGGCAGTCCATGTGGGACGAAAGTCCTGCTAGAAAACTGAAAGCCGTCAAAACTACAGTAAAGGCTTGGTCCTCATCATATCGCTCAAGCCGCAGAGAGGAAGTTGTCCTAGCTAGATTAAGGATAGGCCACACTAACATGACACATCTTCACCTCATTACCAAACGACCACCCCCTAAGTGCCAACACTGTAACAATATCCTAACTATCATCCATATTTTAGAAAAATGTTCTTTTTATAGGACAAGTTTAAGCAAATTTGGACTCAGACCTAATATATCCTCCATACTCTCCGATAATGAATACAATATTTCGGCCCTGTTCAGGTTTCTTAAGAGTCACCAATAAAATAAAGTCTTTTAATTTAATTTCATTTATATCTACTTTTTTATCTTATTATTATTATAAGCTTAGTTTATTAATTTTGATTTATTTATTTTAATTAAATAGAACTATAGGCGTTTGTGACCCCTGTCTTTTACGCCTCAAAACTTTAAACAACAAATATGGGAAAATTCAAGAAATTACTATCTACTTAGTACCCAACACAATCTGTTAAAATAAATCTGTTATTTGCCTTGTTTCGTATTCTGATATTTAGCATGCTATTATAATAATTCAACGGTTAAAATAGATAGCATGATTTAGCGCTCTAAGGTCTCTTTATACTGGATGCGATGATTTGCTTGGAAGGTAGTTAACTGAGTTACCTAGCGGCAAATTGACAATAACAAGGATACTCGAAGAGGATGTTTCTGAAAGAGCATCCATTTGTCAATAGCTCCTATCGCCAACTTGCGCCATCCCTCTAGTTCTCTTCATTGTTCTCTATTGCACATCTTGAAAATATTTTTATTCAGGACTTCCACTAAAGCACTGCTTTCGACGGTGTACTGTAAAAATGCATTAGCGACCGAACACACCAATTACATAAAGATATAAAATTTATTAGAATGTTTTATAAGAAAGAATAAAATGTAAGGAAATTAGTGTGTACTTGAATCCAAAAAGTAAGCTGGACTTTGGGATACTTCATAGTTTCTTAATCAGGAAGGGAAGGGGTGGGTATTAATATATAGAGTTGAAGATTAAAAAAAATATTTTCTCTTAAAGAGGTTTAACGGTATTCATTGTTTTTATTTTATTTTTTACTTTCACTTATCTTTATATAAAATATATAGTAAGGGAAAGTATTGCGATCGTAAGATTTTGATTAAACTCGCTATGTCAATATAGCGATTAATTTGATTAATCAAAATAAAAATAAAATTTAATGGGCTTTAATATCATGTAGGTTTCGTTTTGATTGAAATAGTCTGACAGGGCTTAAATGCCGATATTATAAATTTCCTTCCCCTAAACTACCATTAATTTTGTACCTCCAAAAGATTATCCATATCATCATTATGACATTGATAAATAACGGCTAAATATACAACTTGGACGGATTTGATGACTTCGATGATAAAAGGGCAAAATTATTTTTCAATGAATTTTTTTTTTATTTTTATAATAAAGCCAGTAATATAGACGTATAATATACCGTTGGAAAGAGAAATATTTTAGAAAAAAATGTTATCTGATACACACAGCTGTAAAAGGTGATATAAAGTGACGACAAGGGAATAAACTTATTACTGATTAAAAATTTAATATAGTTACATTATTTAATCTAGATCATATGTTTCCAACGAAACTAAATGCACGTTTTATTAAAATCGACTTAAAATATTTTTCAAATTGAAATATATTTAATAGTTTTTAAATTAACAGTCGAGGTAAGTGAAAGTCGTGTGTTACCCGCAACAGATTTTTAATTAAATGACGTGCTTGTGTTTATAAAATGTCGTACTCCCACTGAGGTTTGCTAAGTATTAAATATACTAAATCTTACTTATATTTATACAATTCTAAATAAAAAAAAGTTTTGTGGCCTGAGAGGATTGTGTGTTTAGTCTTATCTTAGCTTGGGCGACAGCTGGGGGGATTGTGTAGGCTAAGTCTGATGAGATCGGCATCGAACCTTTGGGTCTCCAAAGCCCATTGCTTAATTTATTCATTGTCATTAATGGTTTAAGTGTTTATATTTATTATATTCCTAAATTATATCAAATAAAGAATTATTAAAATTGAGAGAGGTTTATTCCATTACGTCTATTTGACCTGTTTCGCATGCGCAATACCCAGTACAGTACAGTTTTTCTGTCCTAAATGTGTAATGCGTAGTTTGGAGCTAAGATACAAGGACTCAGTGGTGCCTTCGAACTGCTGGGACAATTAGCCAGCAATGACAATAAACAATGCGGGTTTGGTATCCGGTTCGATTCGGGCTGATGCGAGAAGTCAACCATCAAGAGCAAGGACTGCTTAAATTAGTTTATTTCTATCAATAAAAGTAATGATCTGGAAATGTTTTATTGTTTAAAACTAATTTATTACTTTCACTTGCCCTATATACGAAGTATATAATAATGGAAAGGATTGCAATCGCAAAAATCTTACAATTCCAGTTTTCAGCGGAAACGCATGTTTTAGGGCCCCCTGAGTCCAAATAACCAAGTCCTGAAAAAAAGGTTCACGTTTCTGTGGGTGTGGTAAGTCTAGCACGAAACTGAAATTTCATATTTATGACAATAATACGCCCGATATGTTACAGCAATTGCTCACTAAAATCGGCTAACCGAAAGTGCTAGTTTATACCATGCATTATGCACCTTTTTAAGATTTTCTCAAAAAAAGCATAACGATTTTCATTAAACTCGCTATATCGATGTAAAACTATATGGGTTTTAATGCCATGTAGGTTTTATTCTGATTGAAATAGTCTGACAGGGCTAAAATACCGATATTTTAAATTATTTTCTTGTAAACTACATTTAATTTTGTACATTCCAAAAGATTAACCATATTATCTCAATGAAATTGACAAAGAACGGCTAAATATACAAGTTAGACGAATTTGATGACCAAACACAGGAGAAATGACCGAAAATATTTTTTTAATGTAATTTTGGGTTATTCGAACCTAATTAGAGCAACGTAGATGTATAATATACCGCTGGAAAGCGAAAGATTTTATAAAACATATTAACTTATAAAATAAGGTGTAAATGGTAATGTAAAATGACACATAGAGCTTACAATTATTACTGATTATTATACATAACAATTTGATATTGCTGCATAATTTAATCTAAATCATATGTTTCAACCGAAACTGAATACAATTTTTATATAAATTAACTTTAAGCTTTTTACTTTCACTTACCTATATATAAAATATTTAATCCTTAGCTTTACTTATCCTTATTTTAATATTATGTAAGGCACCAGGACTTTTTGTTTTTGTTCGCTATTTAATAAAAAGAATCTTCGACTTTGTGAGGGTTGGCCTCAGTGCGGTAAGTATCGCGAGAAAAGAACAAATGCTATTACCAGGGACCAGGAGGTGAAAATCGATTACAACTCCTTAATCGGATATCGCTGGAAAAAAGTTGAGTTAATTTTAGGCTCATCTAAATTAAATAGCTTTAGGTGAAAAGTGTTGGCTACAAAGAGCTGATAAAGCCCCCACCTTCAGCTTTCAGCCTCAACTTTCAAAGGCTATTCACTTCACATCAAACTTTAATCTCATCCCATTTTTTTTTTTTTTTTAATACTTTCTATCTTAAATGAATATTAAAGTTTTGCCTTCGTATAATATTGTGTAATGGGTACTCACGATCATGGCTTTTTACTTTCACTTACCTATATATGAAACTAGCTGTTGCCCGCGACTTTGTCAGCGTCAATTCCTGTCATTAAGATCTCTATTAAGAAGTTTTTAAAAGGATATATTTAAAAGTACTTCTTCGTAAATGTTATTTTTAATTTCATTTTCTTGTGGCAGAAGAACTTACTGATTTTCTGCGCAACCCGATCTTGACAACGGGACATATAATTAGTTGGCCGTGTGAAAAGCAGTCTTGACTTAAATCGACTCCTACGTGTTTAAATGTTTGCCCATGTGATTTATTAATTGTTACGGCAAAAGATAACCAAACGGGAAATTGAATTATTTTCAAATTAAAAGACAAATCATTTGGAATCATTGGTACGCGGGGTTAATTTTACTCGTTTTCCCCCGAATTTTTCACTGATTCTTCACTTAGATAGATAGATAGATAACTCTTTTTTATTTCTTTAAGCATACAACAACAAAAACAAATATTACAAATATAAAAACATTTGTAGAACTATGGCCTTTTAGACCGTCAGCCCGGAGCCGATCTGAAAAGTTTTACAAAATTATACAATAGTCAAGCAGGTTACTTACTTATTCTGTTCACCTTCTAACTGTATTAACTTATAAATAAAAAAATATAACAATAATCAATCATATCAATAATATTACACATTAGAAAGTGTTTTCAATTATAATTAAATTCTTTAATAAGCCCATATCTATAAGGCCATGCAATTTTACAAAAATTGTATACAGACACCCAGTTATTACCATTGAGACATTTTATCACATCATCAACTTTTAGAGAACGAAACATTTTTTTATAATTTCAGACAGAATCGGACAGGCAGCCAGGAAATGAAATGTATTTTCTGTTTCTTTTTTATTGCACAAAGAACACATCACACTACTATTTGAATAAAATCTGTTGTAGTTGAGATAAAGAAGTTCACATCTAACTTTGAATATCCATTTAACCCCATTAAAGTTTATTTTATTATCATCAAGGTAATGTGATCCATAATCATAATTCAAGTTAACGATACTCTAAATTCCTGTAGGATTAAATCCCATTTATTTTGATTTTCAAGTTTAACGTCTATGTCAATATTATGTTTTTCAGCTATTTCTCTTAAATTCTTTATCCAATATACCTTTTGTTTAACCACTTCATTGTTTAATAAATATGGTAGCCTATTTTTTGTCAGGTTTTTAACTTTGATAATATAACTATGCTGTATTTTTAAGGTTTCTATAAACATTGGGACTATTTTGGTTTCTAAATGTATTAAGTAGGACGGGATGGCTTGCGGTAAGCTAAATAATTTCTTAATGAAGTAATACAGAAGTTTTTCACATTCAATATATTCTTTACTTCCCCATGCTTCGGCACCATATCCTATGAATGATTTAAAAACAGCATTGCATACTTGAATTTTAGATTTATAGGGTATACTATTGTTTAGTAGTAAATTTTTCCATATAGAGTTTATTGCAATTTTAGCTATACTTCTATTGGTCTCGGCGTGATGTTATATAGTCAAAGCCTTCTTCAATTAATGGACTATCCAACACAAAGAATTTTACAATTCGAACCAGTAGTTTCTGAGATTAGCGCGTTCAAACAAACAAACAAACTCTTCAGCTTTATAATATTAGTATAGATATATAGTAAGGAAATGTATTGCGATCATTCCAATTTTCAAGGGAAAACGACAGCAGAGAGTTCTTATGTGTTAGTCGATTATTAGTTAGCTGTGTCAGTATGTAGGGTTTCACATAATTACATGGAGCTGCAGTAATGATTCTTGAAATTATTGTAGTTTTAGTAAGTAAGTATTTATCGCTGAACCATAAAACCGTGAGGCGTAATTCCGTATGGGTTTAAGTAGTTATGTATATGAATTAAATTTCAGTCTAATTTCCACTTTTAGCGATTTTTATATAAATGAAAGAAAATGGAACTTTGGAAAATTCGGCATAACCAAAACAGATCCCAACATAATATTGTACTTTCACTCTCCGACATGAAAGTTCCTCTCCAGTATATCTTGACAACCTCCAACTTTCACAATCAGATAGCTTGGACTGACATTCACCAGAAGAATGATTTAATGACCCACACATCAAGAACAGACAAATAACGTTAAACGAACGTTGAAGGCTGGAACTTTGATACTCACTTCTTTCAAGACGTTCAAAATTATAACTTAAACAGATATTGAACACTGACACCGAGTTATTGAAACCCATTTGGAATTACGCTTCATATGTCTACGGGACTGCCAAAATAACAAAAATGAATAAAAAAAAGCTTGTAGAACTATTAAAAATTCACCTTGGTACGTTGGCAGTTCCGCACCCTCTAAAAAAGCTTTCACGACAACTTACACGCACATACTACCACATTAATATAGAACATTTTACTACTGAAACGACTCACAAAATCCGAAGGGTGAAAAGGAACTGGACGAGGGACCTCCTGTCGTGTATAGAAAACAGGAATTAAGCTATGTAGAGATACCTCTATCTAATTATTTTACTTATCGTACACAACAACGCCTCAAGATCAGAGCCTACCCCATCGCATTCAAAGTTATGCATGAATTTAATGAATTTAAAGTTATGCATGAAGTTGACCAGTGTGAATAAAAAGATTAAGATAAGAAATAAAAAAAAAATATTACTAGATATATATTAATGTAAATAAAGCTGTAATATAAAACCAAAAAACTTAAAAACAGCGTGTAAACTTTCTAAAACTTTTTTGATTACAGTACTAAACATCATTGCAATTTAGTTGCTTGAATTTCTTAATCCATAAATTTCTTTTCTTATATTTCACAAAGAAAAAATGAAATCCAGGAAGAAATAAAGTCCCGGCTAAAGGTGGGAAATGCGTGTTATTATTCAGTTGCTAAGTTACTTAGCTCGCGGTTTCTGTTTAAAAACTTAAAGGTTAGAATTTATAAAACTATTATCCTTCCGACGGTTCTTTACGGATGTGAAACGTGGCCGCTTACTTTGAAGGATGAACAACGGCTTAAGGTTTTCGAAAATAAGGTGATGCGAAAAATATTTGGTCCGAAGAGAGATGAGGCCACTGGGGAGATTAGATGGTTGCACAATGCGGAATTAGCGAGCTTGTACCCTGTGAATATTATTGAGTTGATAGCATCGCGGAGACTCAAATGGGCGAGTAAAGTTGTTGGGCTAGCTGAGGAACGGATTCCGAGAAAGTTAGTATTCACTAATCCGACTGGTAGGCGTCCGAAAGGTAGGCCGAAGCGTCGATGGGAGGATTGCTTTAAGCCTGGTCTTGGGGGCTTGGGCTTTAGCGGTGATCATTGGACGAGTCGGTGCAGGTGGAGGTTGGTGGTATCGGCATCGAACCATCGGGTTCGTTAAGCCTATTATTTTTTTTATTTTTTTATTTATTTAAAGAAATTTACAAATGTATTTATACAATACATCAAGTAAATTGGATTGATATGAGATTAAGACACATGATTGTCCTGTGAAGAAACTATCCATTGGCAGAACTCCAATGTCCAATTTACGGTAAGAGGTCTCTTGGCCATCTTCTTTTTAGTCGCCTCGGTGGATTGTCAGGAATAGATGTTGAGGAAAGGTCACGGATTAGCGGGTTTGAGTGGGCAGGAAGTTTGGAATGGAAGGATGTATATTTGGATCGGGCTAAGTCTTCAACTAATGGGATATTTGGGTCTTTATGGATGATTTTATTGGTAACAAAGTATGGAGTATGAAGGATTTTTCGAAGGATTTTGGATTGCAGGGATTGGATGCGAGAGGAGTTTGATGGTTTAGTGGACCCCCATAACTCAATGCCGTAGGTCCACATAGGCCTTATAATGGTTATATAAATGAGTCTTTTGTAGTAAATAGGAAGTTTTGAGCGTTTGTCGAGTAAGTGTTGTAGTAATCGGTATCTACGCGCAGTTTGCTGTCGTTTCAGTCTAGTATGAGGATTGCATGTGAGGCGTTTGTCTAGGTTTATTCAGTACCTAAGTACCGGACTTGTTCAACAGGAGTAAGTAAGATATTGTGAAAGGATACGGTGGGGCAGGAAGTCATAGGTTTACGACGTAGAGTGAAGGTTATTTGATAGGACCTATTATTATTATTTTCACATTTTTACTTCATCTAACATAGTAGCATATCAAATATTGCATTTACTATCGTCTAATTTTTAATATTATTCCAATGTTTCTAAATTAATCTTATAGAGTTCTTTCTTATATACGTTGTTTACCCTCATTGTATTCCCTGATGATGACCTACAACTCCGAGGTACAAACGTTGGTAAAACAATAAATATTTAAAAACTATTAGATTGTTTTTGTTTCTTTCACCGAACTCTGGACTTTTTTACTCACTCAGCACCTAACTGTTAACTATTGATGTTCATTATACAATAATAGTGAAGTTGGTAAAGGAATGCAAAATAGGAGCAATATCTTAACAATGGCAAACGATTGCGACGGATTCAATTATTGGCCAATAGCATTGTATATATCAACCGGTGGAAGAGGCAATAATAAAACACCTGTCCCGATTGGATTCGAAACTAAATTGCGAATCGGAATTGAAAATTGGAAGAATATATTTGTTAATATGTTGGAGGAGAGGTGGAGTGGACAGAGCTGAACTGTGATATAACTCAGTTAGGAGGGACTCAACCCAGTTATCGCCTAAATTCCGACCGTAAATTGCGAAATTTACTTGGGCTGTGGTGAGGGGGGAGGGGTTTAGGGCGCCACTGGTGGCTTTTAGGGCAACTATTGTTCCTTTGTATTGTCCAACTGTCGCATTCAACAACTTCAAACGAAATGTGTTCGTCCATTTTAATTCAATTTTTTGTTTATAATTTTCAATAATGAACCTTAGATATCAAAGAAAAAATTACCTCCACCTCCAAAAAAAAAAAAAAAAAAATTGAGGGCTTATGTTTCAAGATAAGTATAATCCGTAAAACGAATAAAAAAAAACGCATGTCCGTCGTCCGCGGTAGCTCTCCGAAACTAAAAAAAAAAACTTAGCAAACCAACGGCGAATGGTCCGTTCATTAACACTCCCATCTCCAAAAGCCTTTCAAATATTTCAAGCGCCCTCAGCTGCCGAGTTTAAACTCGTACAAAAATATTACTCGAAAATCGCGTGTTACCATGTTCATATTTGGAGATATACTAAAAAGTGGGTAATTGATTGGGAAGCTAATGTTTATAAAAAAAAGGTAAAGAATTAGTAACTGTTTACTTTAAATATGTAAACATTCGGAATAAAACAACAGAGACCTGCAAAATCCTTTATGTATTTCAGAAACTATAAAAACGGACATTTCATGTGAAACAAACCAATATATCTTGAAAACCTCTTCTTTTATCTTCATCTATTTATCGTCCCATATGGTCCACTCACCACCTTTTCAGAAACTTCTTTCTGCGTCCCAACTTCCTGTTCCGTTCTTATCATCCCATGACCTCATCCAGATAATATACGATTACCAAACTCCAGTGTTCCTACCCAAAACTACATTATATACAAACTGTATACAACATTTATTTCTGGGACCGTGAGAATAATACTGATAGGTGTGCAAATAACTTATTTTTTACAAACAAGGGATTTGACATATAATTTAATTTGTCATTTGCAATTCCTTTGCATTAAGCAAATCTATGGACTGCTGAAACAGCGACTCATCACAGCAGAGCTCGTTAAGTGATCAGCATATCTCTTGGCCACCGCCTGTAAGGATTCTTAGGGCATTTTAATGTTTCTGTAAGAGGGATGGTGTTGTATGTCAGTCTTTGGTATAAGTTATTGTATTGTTCTGTAGCAGTGGCTGAAATAGTCGGAATGTTTAAGTCGTTATGTATGACGTCATTTGTTACGTAGAACGGTGCGTCCACTATTTTGCGCAGCACTTTCGACTGAAAAGACTGTATTCTTTGGATGCTTGATAGTTTAGCAGAGCCCCACAGTTCCACCCCGTATGTGTAGATCGGTTACAGCAAAACTTTATAAAGAGTTAGTTTGTTGGTTAATGGATAATTTAGAACGTCTGTCAAGTAATCTAGATAAAAGACCTTATCGTCTGTTGAGTTATTTACGTTTTTTGTCGAATGTGAGACCTCCAGGTCAGTCTTTTGTCCAAGTGAATACCTAAATATCGAATTTCGTCGGAAGTCGGAATAGGAAGATTATTAAAGTAAACGAACACTCTTGTACTCAGTCATCTTTATTTTCCATTTCGTTGCCCAAGCAGAAATTTCATCAAGGTGGTTTTGGAGGGATATTGCCGCTTGAAAAGGATACTTATCTGAACAAAGAAGACTGTATCATCAGCAAAAGAAGCCAACAGAGTCCCATTGTGTGCAAATAATAAATTTTATTAGACGGATCTCATTTTATTTTTGTTTAAATTTTATTTTTCTTTATAAGACTAGAAATGAAAAAAAAATCGAGGGAGCCAGAGATTAATCGTAAGCTTTGATCATGCTTGTTACAAAATACATTGAGACCACTGATCCAAGTCCAATAGCTCAGCAGTTGACAAAGGATAAATCAGGGTAAGCGGAGGTGGAGGGCTTTGGTGGGTGTATGTGTACGGCAGTCTTTGTGTGTATTGTGTGTGTGTGTGTGTGTCTGGGTGAGAGAGAGATAGAGAGACATTTGAGCTGAGCTAAGAGAAGCTAGATTGCCGTACGGTGTCCATCCTCACTGTCACCCAGTCACTGACAGTCATCTTATCTCCTATCAAACCTTACTCTGTTTTCTCTCCCTTAAATATATCTTAGATATTGTATCTTCTTCTCTCATCATATTACTATGTCGATAGAACTCTTATAATATCTTTTTTTTTACGGATGTATCCACGCGATATGCTGATATCGTAGCATTCTCTAAGACCGGGAATTCAGCTATCATTCTGGATCCTACCGTGAGATATGAATCCAACGACCTTGAACAGGCAAGTAAAGTGGAAAGGGAAAAGAGACAAATCTACGAAAAATGTATCCCTTTCCTCAAGGAAATGTTCCGCGAGAGCTATGGCGAGAGAGAGTTCTACGTAAGAGGCCTTTGGTTCGGAGCCCGCGGAGCTGTACCAGGTTCATGGAGGACATAAGTGTCGATATAAAAGACGTAGCTAGGGTGAAGAGGACGGGATAGAGGAGCCGGGTGAAGAGAAAGAAGCGGAGGATGGGGTAGTGGAAGGGAATGAGGACGGTGAAGCGGAGGATGGGGAAGAGGACGGGAGTGCATTGTTTAGTCCTGAGGGGCTGGCTACGTCAGTAGTTAAAGAGTTATCATTAAAGTCTGTTTGACACGCGATCTCTACACCTTTTTTGTTATTCTTAACTATGTTGGAATAAGTTATATTGCTGACAAGACTGGGACTCTCCTTATACAGTTTTTTTGCAGCGTTGTATGAAATTTTATTTTTGAACTGTAAACTTTTAATTTCCCGTTCTTCTTTTAGCTTGGAACAATTGCTATCCAAACTGGAATGATTTAAATTGCAGTTAACACAATAGAGAACGAAGGTTTCACATGGTTTCCCCTCATGTTTCGACTTTGCACAATTAGCACAGATGGGTTCTTTTTTGCAGTTTACGGTTAGGTGACCAAACCGTAAACACGCCATACATCTGATGGGGTTAGGAATATTTAGGAATAATTTTTTGATGCTCTTAGGTTCCGAACATGTATTATTAAGCGTTTTAGCAATTATGAAGGGGGAGACTTTTTGAAAGCTCTCTTCATCTATTCTCTCTACGATTAAAAATTGGTTATAGTTAGTTTCGTCACTCGCTCCTGAACTAAAATTATAATATTTTCTATCATAACATTTCCTTTTATGCTTTGGAGAAGATAAATCAGGGGGTTCTTTCATTTTAAGAACTCCTAATTAGGTTATCTAAGATCTGAATTAACTATAAATACTAGGGTCCTGTGTTAATTCTATCAGACCGATGTCCAAGCACTCAAATTCCTTGAAAATATTGGTTTTCAATGGGTCTTAAGCACTTGAAATTTCCTACAAGTTTTTCCAGGAATTTTTAAAGCTTCTATCAACAAATTCCTGGGAATTATACACTATTACATCTACTCGTAACAGGTATAATTGGAGGGGTATGCATGTGCATTTGTACTTAAGTCATAGTTGTTTATATTTTAATTTTTATATAATATTGTACATATAGATATCGATTTTGGAAGCTAAGTGTTATGTTGTATTGTTTTTTTTTATATGATGGTATGAGTTCTGATGTGGTATTTTATGATGTATATACGATTTTTTTTTTTTTTTTTAAATTTTGGGTTAATGTATGGATCTATATATCTGAAAGAAAATGGGAAACGATGAAGAAAGACAAAAAAACAGGGAAAAAAAATAAAAAGAATAGGAAAAAGAAAAAAATATATTGTGCTTATAATTAAGGATTTAAAATTATAATTTATAATATTAAAAATATTCCTAAAGGAAACATTTGGTATGCTGTGTTATAGCAACCCAATCAAGTTGGGCAGCATCATTTTGTCTATTTATAAATAAAGTGTGTCTCTCTATTCCGTTTACAAGGACATCATAGGCTTCCTTACAGCTGAATATAAAGATAACAGTCTTAAGACGTATTTTTCAGTAGGAATAATCTCCTTTGTTCCGCCCGTAGCTGAGACCTGTAATCAAAGACGATGAACTATAATCTCCTCCACACGGCGCATATTTGGCAAAATCACCAATTTAGGCGGACTAAAGTCAAGTCAAAAGTTTGGAATTTTCCAGTGCTTCACCTTTTTATTATTAGTTGGCAAGACCCTTAATACTAATATTTCCCGCCATACCGTGTTTACAAATAAATAGTAAATGAGTGAATCATACCTGTTCGCACAATTGCCTAATAACCGGCAGTGGGATTATCTTTATTCGATGGCCATTTCTTGTGTTCAAGGTGTGTTTAGTGCAAAGTATTTTTGTTTTTATTTAACAATGGACATTGCTGAGACATGGAAGACATTATATTTCAAAACTCGTAATTGAATATACATTGCAATCTACCTGTAGAGTTAATTTAGCAATTTATAAATGTATGCCTCTATTCAATAACGAAAAACTATATAACCCCTAAGTTACCCCAAGGATTCGTTTGTAGGATTTTTTTCATCGATCCTTTTAGTCTTAATGATTTTTTTCAGACACAACACTCCGAATCAAAAGTTTTACAATCTATGATTTGAAGAGTTTCTTAAATGATATAAAGTACATCTATAAGGGAAGTGTTTTTTACTCCATTCACAAAAAAAACCTAGTCATCTGCTGGGTTCGAACCCGATAATTCGGCATAAAAGGCTTTAATACCTACACCACATGTGACTTCAATGACGACATATTGAAGAAGGAATAGCTATAGTAAAGCAGGATACTTTCAGTGAGGTCACCATCTTCACAATTTAGATGGCACTAAATCCTTCACTAGGTTCTATTTCAAGATTATGTCGCTTTTATGTTCCCTAAGGCCGTAAGCTAGTATCCTCTGTCCTTTCTAATATCGGCCAGTATATATATATATATATATATATATATATATATATATATATATATATATATATATATATATATATATATATATATATTTATTCTGGGATCAAGCTCGCTTAGAATAATGAACAATGAACAGAAAGAAATCCTTATAGTCTGGTAACTTAAAGAAAATATGTATAAAAATATGAATATAAAAGAAAATATATATGTATACATGTAAAGGATCAAATATTCATTATATCTGTAAATCTTTGCGAATCTATACTATATATATCGATGTTTTACATTGCAACGGAAGATTGAGATGTTATTAGGTAATGGAACAGTCGATGTTTGAAGGAAGAGAGAGAGGTGGCTTTACGAATGGAGATGGGCAGCGAATTCCAGAAGGATGAGGAACGAACGAGAAACGAGTTGTGAAAGGATGCAGTTTTATGTAATGGGGTATAAAAATTGATTGATTGGGTTCTAGTATTTAACGAATGGATAAAAGGGTGAGGAGCTCTATTATGAAGGAAGATTTTCTATTTTTTAGAGTTTCGAATAAGTAGGAACCAAGGAAATATTGTCGTCAAACAGAAGGATAGAGCCATCTTAAGATGGTATAATAACCAGAAAAATGATCAAGTCTACGGGCTCCGAAAATGAATCTGATAAAACAATTTATAAGTCGTTTTAATTTTATTTCCAGTTCATCAGTTAGTCCCCCGTACACCAGGCAGCCGTAGTCAAAGTTTGGGAAGATAACAGAGGAAACAAGTAGCTGACGGGTTTTCAAAGGTAAGGGTTCACGGAATCTATAGAGCTGTTTGAGTATGGAAATGGATTTTCGAAATTATATATATATATATATATATATATATATATATATATATATAATATATATTACATACCTATCAAGCACCTCCGGGCTTAGTTATAGCAGGTTGTAAAACTTACAAGTAGGAGGAAATTCCAATTTGGATCTGCTGCTCAACTTCGCTGAGTTGCTACAGTACACTGCATACCGCATCAATCCCGAAGACAATCTTAAAGAAAAAAGATAGAGAGAGATTCTGCCAAATAGGAAATACATATATTTTACTAATTTTGAAATGGATCATGGACATCTGAAAATCCAGACCAGCCTCAATATATATGGTGATGCAGGATTCCCAGTGAGTCCAACATTATGGTCTCCGCCATGTTTTGCATCTCATTTTTTCCGAGTCCATAGCTCTCTAAAAATAATCCAGTGGCTACTGGGATGATCCCCCTGCTTCCGAACCAAAGTCCCACGACTTTAAATTCCTTTTCGCCGAACTCCTCACGAAATTTTTCCCTCAGGTATGGAATATATTTTGTATAAATGTTCTCTTTCTCCTCTTGAATCCTCTTGCCTTGTTCCTGGTCATTTGTTTCATATATGATAGTGGGGTCCACTATCAGTGCTTCATTTTTTGTGGCATTAAATACCAAGATATCCAAAAATCTTGTCGACCTATCTGTATCAAGGCAAAAAACTTCCTGAAAACATTTACTTTTTCACTTCCAAAAGTTCTACTATTTCTTTCTTTATGCGGTTGTGCCGGCGGGTAACGAGAAGCATGTTATGTGGACATTTTCCCAACACATGTGAAGGGGTTTCTTTATTAAAATTTATTAATTAAGATTTTTATAAATTAATTAAATATTTAGCTGTATTGATGTGACAGGAAAGTAACCAACGTGATGACATGAAATGCAACTACTAATATGATAAACGAAACCGAAGGCTCGGTGACGTCACCCTCAAGATTTGACCACACAATTCATGTGTTTACCTATGATTATTTTTTAATCCTCCGGATAGATTCAGCTAGAATGGGTTTAGAAGTTAATAAGTCGAAAACTAAATACATGCAAGCAGGCCCACAGCTGGATGTGCACGAACCATCAAAATTTATAGCTGGAGGCTGTTCATTTGAAAGGGTGAAAGAGTTTGTATATCTCGGCTCACAAGTCAATGCTGATATGACATTAAAGCTGAAATTTATCGCAGAATTATGTCTGCAAATAAATGTTATTTTGGACATCTTAAGCATTTTAAGAGCTGATCCTTTTCTCAAAACACGAAGGTCCAACTTTACAAGACGCTCGTAAGACCGGTTTTCACTTCTGCTGGATATTGCCGAGTTCACAGGAAGCCCTGCTCCTGAGATTCGAGAGAAATGTATTAAGGAGGATTTATAGTCCAGTACTCACTGATGGAGTCTGAATAGCCCAGTAGAATTAGACCAAAAAAGGAGGTTGGCTAGAAAAAGGTGGGGTAAATTTAATTTTTAGGCACGATTGTTTGTACTGCTCCCCTCATTAAAAACCCAGGTTTTCACACTTTTCAACCTTGTGCGTTTTCCGCCATCTTGGAAAAACCTCTAAAAAAAAGTACTTTTTTCAGTTTTTTCCTTCTAAATCTGTTCCTCGACATTTTAGAGCAAATATTGTCGTTCGCAATGTTAAAGAACAATAAATAAATTGCCTACATATTTGGTATGTAACATTCGGAGCACCTACTGAGATACGTGGTTGTCAATATTGGCCAAATTGTCAAAAAAACACAAAATGTCAGAAAAGTCGGCGGTTTAGCTTGAATAACTATTTAAGTGTGCAGTTTGTCTTCTACTGTATGATTGAAGACATCGTTGTCTATTACGGACGGAGGTCTTCCTCGGGGCAAGTTTTGTAACTCGGTATCCCTAGCGGAAAACTTAGCAAACCTACGGCGAATGGTCCGTTCATTAACACTCCCTTTCCCAAACGCCTTGCAAATATTTCTAGCGGCCTCGGCTGCTGAATGGCCCAGTTTAAACCCGTACAAAAATATTACTCGAAAATCGCGTGTTTCCATGTTCATATTTGGAGGTATACTAAAAAGTGGGTAATTGATTGGGAAGCTTATGTTGATAATACAAAAGTAGAGGATTAGTAAGCGTTTATTTTAAATATGTAAACATTCGGAAGAAAACAACAGAGACCTGCAAAATCCTTTATGTATTTCAGAAACTATAAAAACGAACATTTCATGAGAAAAAAACCAATAGAATGGCCCAGGACCAGATTCCTAGGATAGTCCTAGATAAAAATATTTATGGGACAAGGAGAGTGGGAAGACTTGGAATGGGATGGATTGGTGGAGTGGCAGCGGATGCCAGGTCCATCTTGAAGATCCGCAATTGGAGAGCTGTTACAATGAATAGAGAAGACTGGCGGACTAAACTGCAGGAGTCCCTGACTCTTCATGAGTTGTAACGCCATAGATGATGATTAAATCCTATGACTACGGTCCAAGCACGAGTTCGAAATCAGACCCAAGACAGTCCTCCTACATCTTGAATGCCTACTAGTCAGTTAGTTACCGCTTATAAAATTTTTATTGGGTTGTTTCACATGAAATGTCCGTTTTTATAGTTTCTGAAATAAATAAAGGATTTTGCAGGTCTCTGTAGTTTTCTTCCGAATGTTTACATATTTAAAGTAAACAGTTAATAATCCTCTGCCTTTGTATTATAAACATTAGCTTCCCAATCAATTACCCACTTTTTAGTATACCTCCAAATATGAACATGGAAACACGCGATTTTCGAGTAATATTTTTGTACTAGTTTAAACTCGGCCATTCAGCAGCTGAGGCCGCTAGAAATATTTGCAAGGCGTTTGGGGGAGGGAGTGTTAATGAACGGACCATTCGTCCGTGATAGACAAAGATGTCCTCAAACATACAGTAAAAGGAAACCTCTACCAAACAGTTAAAGGACTCTCAGCACAACTAAATGCAAGTACATCTACCGTTTCCAGACATTCAAAGTGTATTGGGGAGGTAAAAAAGCTCGATACATGGGTACCTCATGACAACGCTAGACCCCATGTTTCAAAACATAACGTGCAAAAATTAAAAGAACTGGGCTACGAAGTTCTTCTGCACCCACCATATTCTCCCGACTTGTCTCCAACAGATTACCACCAGTTCAGGAATTTATACAACTTCGTCAAAGGAAAATGATGATCAAGTGAAAAGTGCGTTTTCAGATTTTGTTTCACTTCAAAGCTCAGAGTTTTTCGGGGATAAAAAGTTGGTGTCACGTTGGGAAAAATGTATAGAAAAAGAAGGTAAATACTTTGAATAAAATTATCTTGTTTTCATATCGTATTTTTAATAAAAATCCTTTACCTTGAAAACGGACTTTTCATGTGACACAACCGAATAGAAATTCCTTCTTTTCTAATTCTAATAACGTTGTCCGCCCATTTCATGCTATAACTTCATTAATACTGATATGTATTCAGAATACTAGGGGCAGTTAAAAATATTTCATCATTTTTATTTTATTTATGAAAATTTACAACTGTATTGGTTAATTCATCTAGTAAATACGCTGTTTGATAAAATACATGAAGAGAAAATGCCCATTGGCAGTATTCCAGCTAAACTCTTGAGACGTTGTAAATATTACATTAAGTGTCTCAGTTTCATTTTATCATTGTGGATATAATTAGTTGACCGTTGAGAATTACTGAAGGAATTAGTCCGGGTGGCGGTCATTAAATGAAACAACTGAATAGTTTTAACTATTTTATTGTTTGCCAACGTTTCGACCCCCATTGTGGGTCATCATCAGGGCTAAAAAGATACAAAAAGGATACATTTAAAATAAGATTACAAATACTATTTTTAAAAAAATTAACAATTGCACTAGAGAATGTCAATATTATAACATAAAAGGAAATATATGTGTATAGAAATCAATTAATTAAATTACAATGATAAAGGTATACTAATGAGAGCTATACAGACCAGATAATGACTAAAGATAATGTACAAATATATAAGAAAAAATTACATGAAATATAAAACATTAAAAAATGGAGTACAGTGGAGATACGTACCGTCTGGTAGGTGAGTGGAAACTGGGTACAATTTGGTAATAAGGAATATAGGCAGGTAGATAGGAAAGTACGTACAAAAGGTTGGGTAAAATGGAAAATACGTACCATATTTCTAGACGGGATCTGACAACAATGAGTAAAATTGTAATATTAACATAAAAGGAAGTGTTCAGATTAAACCTACAATATTAATACCATCACAACGGTATTAGAAGATGTTTTAACAAGATTGTTGAAGTAACAACAATATAATACAATAGTAAGAATAATAATGTATAAACTATATATAGTAAAACTGACTACCTCCCAACCAACGTTTAAATAATTGTTGTACATATATTAAGACCTTAAAATTAACCAAGTGAAAATATTATGACAAAAAATAATAATAAGTAACAATCATTGACAGATCATATAGTTGATACAAAATAGTAAAATAATTACAAATAGGAATAAATTCAATTGTAAAACCATTAAGAATTTATTAAGTGTAGAAACAAATGAAATAGATACATATATAAAATAATTGTATACATACATAAGTAAAAAATAAACCAATAAATAAACAAAATGTATACAGTGGGATGGACATGGGAAGCTGAATTACTTAAGAGAATTTAATATATGGCTGTAGGTGGAGGAGATGCATTGCTTATCAGTTTTATGGTTGACAGGATTAGATTGGAGATGGATGTGGACGGATTCAGCAATGAGTCTTTTTTTATGGTTGGGAACAGAATCTAAAATGGAACAATCTTGAAAGTTAAATGAATGATTAAAAGTTATGGAGTGTTCGGAGAGTTTTGAGGCTAGAAGGTTTCGAGAGGATATGGAGGATTTATGTTGAGATATGCGGGTTTTTAAGTAGTTTTTTGTTTCACCCACATAGGACACATCGCAATCTAAACAAGGTATTTTATAAACAATATTTGAGCGGTAGAGAGGATTTATCGGGTCTTTAGTATTAGTGAAAAGGTGGGAAAGTTTGTTCTGGGTCTTTAATCCTAGCTTTAGAGAGGGTAAGGAGGATTTAAAGGATTTTTTAATATTTTCAGACAGGTGTGGAATATACGGTAGGGATCTATATTGAAATATTGTGGGTGAATTTTGGTCTTGTATTGTAGGGGGAGTAATGGTCGTTTTTAAGTTGTTGTATGAGTTTATGAGTTTTGTAATGATATTACGTGTTTAGGGTAAGGATCTTTTTAATGCGCTGGATATTGGTAGGATGGTACTGTGGATCAGACAAGGAGAGGCAACGGTGGACGAGATTTTGGGTAACATTAATTTTTTGATGGTATGGGTGTTGGGAGAAGAAATTGAGGAGTCTACCGGAATAGGTGGATTTTGTGTACCAATCAGTGGAAATAGAACCGTCCGTATTTCTTATTATCAGTAAGTCTAGAAAGGGAATTGTTGAGTTGTTTTCTTTTTCTACTGTAAAGCGGAGGCGTGGATCATAGGAATTAAAGGATTTAAGGATATCTGGGATTTTTTCAGGGTTTATTATTAGGAGGAGGTCGTCAACATATTTCTTAATGAAAAATATATCGTTTTTATAAATTTTCGTTATGAAATCCAGGAGGTCATTGAGAACAATATTAGAGAGATCCGGAGCTAGGCAGTTTCCCATTGCTAGTCCAGAGACCTGATTGTAAAATTTTCCCTTAAAAGTGAGGTATCTTGTTTTGCAGCAAAGTTCCAGTGATTGTAAGTAAGCAGAAAGATTTAGCGTGGTGTGAGGTTCGATAATGGTCCAGTGTTTTTTAACTAAATGGAGAACTTTGTCAATGGGAATATTAGTGAATAAGCTTTCGGCGTCAAAAGATGTTAAAATGTAGTTAGGGGGGATTTGAAGTGATAATAATTGTTGTCGGAGGTAAAGAGAGTTTGTAATGTCGTAGGAGTTTGTACGGCTGAGTATTTTTAGTGACGGTAGAAGAAATTTACTGAGTTTGGAGGAAGGTGCATTGATGTTTGAAATAATGGGACGGAGTGGATTACCGGGTTTGTGAATTTTCGGAAGGCCATACAGACGTGGGGGTAAGGAATTATAAGAGATTAGGTTTCTGTATGTAGATAGATTAATGAATTTATTATCGAAGAGATTTTTGATATGTTGGTTAAATTTTATCATGAGAGGACGGGTTGGGTCACGGGTAGAGGGTGTATATGTTGATAGGTCTGATAGAAGTGAATTTATTTTGTCATCGTACTCAGTTCTGTCCATAATAACTGTTACGTTACCTTTGTCGGCTTTAGTTACTAAAATTTGGTCGTTTGATTTGAGGAATGAGCGGGTTAAGGAAAGATCTTTGAAGAAGAGAGGGGAAAATGACGAACGAGGTTTGGGGTGTTGGAGGTGGTTGGAAATCATGTTGCTAATCCGCAACCGGGAAATTTCTTTTTCTTCGTCAGTTATTTTGAAAATGTCGTCTTTATAAATATATTCTAGATCTGTTATAAGTTGGGGAATCATTTTAGAAGGGTTAGAAGAAGGGGTAGAAAAATTGGGACCTAAGCTTAAAATATTATTAACATTAGTGGGAACAGAGGTAGAGGAAATATTTTTGATCCAATCATCCGAGCCTTTGGGATACGGTTTTTTATTGATACTCTTTTCATAAATAGTTTTAAATTTTTTAACGAGGGAAAATTTTGTCTGTTTTTTAGTGAATGCAAAAATTGTTTGGATACTTGTAGTCAGTTTGTCCATGTTGTGGTCGCCTATAATAGGATGTAAAGAGGAATTTAAGGAACTGATATTGTCGTTTATGAGGTCTATTTGTTGTATGGTTTCCCTAATTTTTAAGTTAAGTAACGTTCTCTTGTATTTCTCCAATGAGTGTGTCAATTTGGAAGTAAGGGAGTTTGACAAAGGGACTTGACTAATGCAGTTCTCAATAAATTTTGGAAAAACAGAATGGGTTCGACATTTTAATAAAAAAAATCCTTTGTTCAGTTTTTTTGGCCAGTCGTTTGTGAAGGTTACAGAGATTGTTAAAAGCTTGTCTGTTTTGGGGGAATCGCGATTTTAGTGAAGAGAAAATATGATGTTGGTCATTATTAGAATTTCCTGAAGAAAGGTGGGAAGTGGTGGAAGAGGATATATTTTGAGTTTGGGAGAAAGATGTGTCCAGAGAAGTAATTGAAAAAAGAGAAGTAACTTGGGAAGAAGGCGTATGGGGAGTTTTAGTATAATGTTGAGTTGGGAGGTGAGTCAAAGATCTATTACTATTTAATCTAGTGTTATAGCGGTGTGATGGTCGAGAAGAACCCAAAAGAGAGGTTGATTGAGGGTTAAGTCGTTGTGGTGGTGATCGTGGAGTTGTTACCTTTTTTGAGCTGGATATGTGGTGATGAGAAAAACTTGAGTCACCTGGAGGTGTAGAAGAGTTGGCTTGTTGAGATGAGAATGCCTGCTGTTGTTGAGTTGTAGATTGTATGTCCTGTCTGCGATTTTGTATTCTGGCACTGCGGCGGAGAGTTGAGGTGGATGTATCTTTTTGTTGTTGTTCCCGTGTTCTTTTCATCATTGTGGATATAATTAGTTGACCGTTGAGAATTACTGAAGGAATTAGTCCGGGTGGCGGTCATTAAATGAAACAACTGAATAGTTTTAACTATTTTATTGTTTGCCAACGTTTCGACCCCCATTGTGGGTCATCATCAGGGCTAAAAAGATACAAAAAGGATACATTTAAAATAAGATTACAAATACTATTTTAAAAAAATTAACAATTGCTCTAGAGAATGTCAATATTATAACATAAAAGGAAATATATGTGTATAGAAATCAATTAATTAAATTACAATGATAAAGGTATACTAATGAGAGCTATACAGACCAGATAATGACTAAAGATAATGTACAAATATATAAGAAAAAATTACATGAAATATAAAACATTAAAAAATGGAGTACAGTGGAGATACGTACCGTCTGGTAGGTGAGTGGAAACTGGGTACAATTTGGTAATAAGGAATATAGGCAGGTAGATAGGAAAGTACGTAAAAAAACTGAACAAAGGATTTTTTTATTAAAATGTCGAACCCATTCTGTTTTTCCAAAATTTATTGAGAACTGCATTAGTCAAGTCCCTTTGTCAAACTCCCTTACTTCCAAATTGACACACTCATTGGAGAAATACAAGAGAACGTTACTTAACTTAAAAATTAGGGAAACCATACAACAAATAGACCTCATAAACGACAATATCAGTTCCTTAAATTCCTCTTTACATCCTATTATAGGCGACCACAACATGGACAAACTGACTACAAGTATTCAAACAATTTTTGCATTCACTAAAAAACAGACAAAATTTTCCCTCGTTAAAAAATTTAAAACTATTTATGAAAAGAGTATCAATAAAAAACCGTATCCCAAAGGATCGGATGATTGGATCAAAAATATTTCCTCTACCTCTGTTCCCACTAATGTTAATAATATTTTAAGCTTAGGTCCCAATTTTTCTACCCCTTCTTCTAACCCTTCTAAAATGATTCCCCAACTTATAACAGATCTAGAATATATTTATAAAGACGACATTTTCAAAATAACTGACGAAGACAAAGAAATTTCCCGGTTGCGGATTAGCAACATGATTTCCAACCACCTCCAACACCCCAAACCTCGTTCGTCATTTTCCCCTCTCTTCCGGTAACGTAACAGTTATTATGGACAGAACTGAGTACGATGACAAAATAAATTCACTTCTATCAGACCTATCAACATATACACCCTCTACCCGTGACCCAACCCGTCCTCTCATGATAAAATTTAACCAACATATCAAAAATCTCTTCGATAATAAATTCATTAATCTATCTACATACAGAAACCTAATCTCTTATAATTCCTTACCCCCACGTCTGTATGGCCTTCCGAAAATTCACAAACCCGGTAATCCACTCCGTCCCATTATTTCAAACATCAATGCACCTTCCTCCAAACTCAGTAAATTTCTTCTACCGTCACTAAAAATACTCAGCCGTACAAACTCCTACGACATTACAAACTCTCTTTACCTCCGACAACAATTATTATCACTTCAAATCCCCCCTAACTACATTTTAACATCTTTTGACGCCGAAAGCTTATTCACTAATATTCCCATTGACAAAGTTCTCCATTTAGTTAAAAAACACTGGACCATTATCGAACCTCACACCACGCTAAATCTTTCTGCTTACTTACAATCACTGGAACTTTGCTGCAAAACAGGATACCTCACTTTTAAGGGAAAATTTTACAATCAATTCTCTGGACTAGCAATGGGAAACTGCCTAGCTCCGGATCTCTCTAATATTGTTCTCAATGACCTCCTGGATTTCATAACGAAAATTTATAAAAACGATATATTTTTCATTAAGAAATATGTTGACGACCTCCTCCTAATAATAAACCCTGAAAAAATCCCAGATATCCTTAAATCCTTTAATTCCTATGATCCACGCCTCCGCTTTACAGTAGAAAAAGAAAACAACTCAACAATTCCCTTTCTAGACTTACTGATAATAAGAAATACGGACGGTTCTATTTCCACTGATTGGTACACAAAATCCACCTATTCCGGTAGACTCCTCAATTTCTTCTCCCAACACCCATACCATCAAAAAATTAATGTTACCCAAAATCTCGTCCACCGTTGCCTCTCCTTGTCTGATCCACAGTACCATCCTACCAATATCCAGCGCATTAAAAAGATCCTTACCCTAAACACGTAATATCATTACAAAACTCATAAACTCATACAACAACTTAAAAACGACCATTACTCCCCCTACAATACAAGACCAAAATTCACCCACAATATTTCAATATAGATCCCTACCGTATATTCCACACCTGTCTGAAAATATTAAAAAATCCTTTAAATCCTCCTTACCCTCTCTAAAGCTAGGATTAAAGACCCAGAACAAACTTTCCCACCTTTTCACTAATACTAAAGACCCGATAAATCCTCTCTACCGCTCAAATATTGTTTATAAAATACCTTGTTTAGATTGCGATGTGTCCTATGTGGGTGAAACAAAAAACTACTTAAAAACCCGCATATCTCAACATAAATCCTCCATATCCTCTCGAAACCTTCTAGCCTCAAAACTCTCCGAACACTCCATAACTTTTAATCATTCATTTAACTTTCAAGATTGTTCCATTTTAGATTCTGTTCCCAACCATAAAAAAAGACTCATTGCTGAATCCGTCCACATCCATCTCCAATCTAATCCTGTCAACCATAAAACTGATAAGCAATGCATCTCCTCCACCTACAGCCATATATTAAATTCTCTTAAGTAATTCAGCTTCCCATGTCCATCCCACTGTATACATTTTGTTTATTTATTGGTTTATTTTTTACTTATGTATGTATACAATTATTTTATATATGTATCTATTTCATTTGTTTCTACACTTAATAAATTCTTAATGGTTTTACAATTGAATTTATTCCTATTTGTAATTATTTTACTATTTTGTATCAACTATATGATCTGTCAATGATTGTTACTTATTATTATTTTTTGTCATAATATTTTCACTTGGTTAATTTTAAGGTCTTAATATATGTACAACAATTATTTAAACGTTGGTTGGGAGGTAGTCAGTTTTACTATATATAGTTTATACATTATTATTCTTACTATTGTATTATATTGTTGTTACTTCAACAATCTTGTTAAAACATCTTCTAATACCGTTGTGATGGTATTAATATTGTAGGTTTAATCTGAACACTTCCTTTTATGTTAATATTACAATTTTACTCATTGTTGTCAGATCCCGTCTAGAAATATGGTACGTATTTTCCATTTTACCCACCCTTTTGTACGTACTTTCCTATCTACCTGCCTATATTCCTTATTACCAAATTGTACCCAGTTTCCACTCACCTACCAGACGGTACGTATCTCCACTGTACTCCATTTTTTAATGTTTTATATTTCATGTAATTTTTTCTTATATATTTGTACATTATCTTTAGTCATTATCTGGTCTGTATAGCTCTCATTAGTATACCTTTATCATTGTAATTTAATTAATTGATTTCTATACACATATATTTCCTTTTATGTTATAATATTGACATTCTCTAGTGCAATTGTTAATTTTTTTAAAATAGTATTTGTAATCTTATTTTAAATGTATCCTTTTTGTATCTTTTTAGCCCTGATGATGACCCACAATGGGGGTCGAAACGTTGGCAAACAATAAAATAGTTAAAACTATTCAGTTGTTTCATTTAATGACCGCCACCCGGACTAATTCCTTCAGCAGTTTCATTTTATTTTGTGCCTTTTTTTTATATTGATTATTAATTTAAGAAAAATGTCTATGAGAAATGAAAAGGAAATTCATTACATGATCGTGACGGCAAATGATCTCTTAAAAATCATACTTAATCAGGTTTCATTCCGCGCCACGATTTAAATAACTCTTTGTAGCATGCGGTGAATCTCCTTTCCGCCTAAAAGCCAATGAGACCAAATCACGATTATACTCAAGATATTATACGCGACATTTACCCGTCAAGTTGAATTGAGTGAAAGCAAAAACTTGAACAATGAAGCCTGTAATGGGGGAACGACGGTCCATCAAATGGAGTGCCAGCGATCCGTCCGTTGGAGCGCCACCAATCAATTTCCTCCGCGGCGTCATCCAATAACTTATCGTCGGTTGGAAATTCGTGGGCGGATGACGAGGGGGGGGGAGGCCTCGAAGGATTTTTGTAACTGAGTTTAATAGCGAAGGGGGAGAGGTTGGGGGGGAGGGAGGGAGGGAGAGGGCGTAGGAAAAGTTGGGTCCCCTTCAAAGAAGATAAAGTGGCCTCTGGAGTGAAAGGAGTGTCCTTCTGATCGTTCTCTTGTCCGGTAAGGCCGGGGTAGCTCAGTTGGTTAACTCGTTGCCTAGCAACTACAGAGGACCAAACATTTTTTTTTTTTTTTTGTCACTTAACATTTTATTTACACCTGTAAAAAAATATTGCAATCAGCAAATGTGATAAAATCTAAGGAAACATGGCTTGGGCAGGCATGAGGGAGACAGCACCCAGTGGTGCATCCTCCTGACATTAAGCAGAACTATATTTTCAGGTCAGGAGGTCCCTCATCCAACTACTTTTCAGCCTACGCCGAGTTATGGATGGTATGTCAGTTGTTGCCATGTTTTGCACAAGTTTGTTTATGTGTCCATTTAGTTTGTCGTGAAATCGTTTGTAAGTCGATCGAATGTGGTTTGTTGTAGTTTGAATACGTAAATCAGTATGAAGGGTATCGTTTGAAACGTATGGTGGTGAGTTCGTTGCCAGTCTTAAAAATTGCGATTGAAATGTTTGTATTTTTCGTATGTGTGTCTTTTTAGCGGGTCCGTATATTTGGCAAGCGTAAGTCCATATTGGTTTTAATAAATAAGTGTATAAGTTTCTGTCAGATGGGTAATTTAGAATATCTATGAAGGATCGAATACAATAGTCTCAGTCGAAAATTTAGAGTTTTACATTTAGTCTTGACGTGTGGGCCCCTTGTCAACCTTTCGTCAAAAATAAGTCCTAAGTACGTTACTGTGTTTGATTGTGGTATCTGGTGATTGTATCGGTACTGGGGGGCTTTCATCTGAGCATTTATCCCATGCTCTCACCCCCTGGGCCGAGAAACCCCGTAAGGCCTTCGAAGGCGAGGTAGGGCTGAACAAAAAAAAAAAAAAGTTCTCTTGTCCGGATACTGTGACTAAGTAATTACAATTACAGTTTCCGATTAATATGATTTTGAACTGCGCATAACATATAAACACGTGCATGTTAACTCATATTAAATTTTAATGTTTTTTATTGATATAGGGATTAATTAATCTGCTTTCGTGTGGTTATGATAACGTTTTTTGAGCTGTATCTTTTATCGCTTATGCGTATTTCAACTCGCATTTACTTTTACTATTTTTTATTGATATAGGGATGAATTATTTTGCTTTCGGGGGGCTATAATTACGTTTTTCGAGCTGTAATTTTTATCGCTCTCGCTTATTTTAACTAAAATTTACTTTTTATGTTTCATATTGATATAGTAGTTGATAATTGTGTTTTCGGGTCTTATAGTTATGTTTTTAAGTTTTATTTATTTATCGCTCCCGCGCATTTAAACTCGAATTTACTTTTAATGTTTTTTATTTAGTTTGTCGTGAAATCGTTTGTAAGTCGATCGAATGTGGTTGTAGTTGGAATCCGTAAATCAGTATGAAGGGTATCGTTTGAAACATATGGTGGTGAGTTCGTTGCCAGTCTTAAAAATTGCGATTGAAAGGTTTGTATTTTTCGTATGTGTATCTTTTTAGCAGGTCCGTATATTTGGCAAGCGTAAGTCCATATTGGTTTTAATAAATAAGTGTATACGTTAAGTTTCTGTCTGATGGGTAATTTAGAATGTCTATGAAGGATCGAATACAATCGTCTCAGTCGAACATTTAGAGTTTTACATTTAGTCTTGACGTGTGGGCCCCTTGTCAACCTTTTGTCAAAAATAAGTCATAAGTACATTACAGTGTTTGATTGTGGTATCTGGTGATTGTCTATGTAAACTGGAGGGCAGATTCCATGTCTAAGTGTAAATGTAACATGTAGTGATTTGTCGTGGTTAAATTTTAATTTCCATTTCCTACACCAGTTTTTTACATTGTCTAAGTGATGTAAAATCATACTGGCCTGTGTAGGGTCTGTGTTTTTCGTAATAATTCCAGTGACGTCGGCATATGTCGCAGTTAGGATGTTTTCGTTTGTCGGTAAGCCATATGTGTATATTAAGTACAGAAGTGGGGCCAGGATAGAATCTTGAGGAACTCCTGCAGAGACTAGCTTGATTGATGAGGGGAACAAACATTTAAAACCAAATAATTACGAGTTCGAGTATCGGTACTGGGGGGGCTTTCATCTGAGCATTTATCCCACGCTCTCATCCCCTGGGCCGAGAAACCCCGTAAGGCCTTCGAAGGCGAGGTAGGGCTGAACAAAAAAAAAAAAAAAGAGTTCTCTTGTCCGGATACTGTGACTAAGTAATTACAATTACAGTTTCCGATTAATATGATTTTGAACTGCGCATAACATATTAACACGTGCATGTTAACTCATATTAAATTTTAATGTTTTTTATTGATATAGGGATTAATTAATCTGCTTTCGTGTGGTTATGATAACGTTTTTTGAGCTGTATCTTTTATCGCTTATGCGTATTTCAACTCGCATTTACTTTTACTATTTTTTATTGATATAGGGATGAATTATTTTGCTTTCGGGGGGCTATAATTACGTTTTTCGAGCTGTAATTTTTATCGCTCTCGCTTATTTTAACTAAAATTTACTTTTTATTTTTCATATTGATATAGTAGTTGATAATTGTGTTTTCGGGACTTATAGTTATGTTTTTAAGTTTTATTTATTTATCGCTCCCGCGCATTTCAACTCGAATTTAATTTTAATGTTTTTTATTTAGTTTGTCGTGAAATCGTTTGTAAGTCGATCGAATGTGGTTTGTTGTAGTTGGAATCCGTAAATCAGTATGAAGGGTATCTTTTGAAACATATGGTGGTGAGTTCGTTGCCAGTCTTAAAAATTGCGATTGAAAGGTTTGTATTTTTCGTATGTGTGTCTTTTTAGCGGGCCCGTATATTTGGCAAGCGTAAGTCCATATTGGTTTTAATAAATAAGTGTATACGTTTCTGCCTGGTGGGTAATTTAGAATATCTATGAAGGATCGAATACAATCATCTCAGTCGAAAATTTAGAGTTTTACATTTAGTCTTGACGTGTGGGCCCCTTGTCAACCTTTCGTCAAAAATAAGTCCTAAGTACGTTACTGTGTTTGATTGTGGTATCTGGTGATTGTATCGGTACTGGGGGGCTTTCATCTGAGCATTTATCCCATGCTCTCACCCTCTGGGCCGAGAAACCCCGTAAGGCCTTCGAAGGCGAGGTAGGGCTGAACAAAAAAAAAAAAAGTTCTCTTCTCCGGATACTGTAACTAAGTAATTACAATTACAGTTACCGATTAATATGATTTTGAACTGCGTAAATAAAATTACTATTGTAAATAACTAGCTGTAACCCATTCATATAACCAATCCAACGGCTGATACATACATACATGACCTATTCAATATATTAACCAAATGAATGGCTGAAGATAGAAAAATAATTCATTATGTGTGTATACCAGGTTACATGGGGATAATGGGAAATGAGATGGCGGATTGGGCTGCCAAAGAGGCTCTCACTCCTCCTGGTCGTGGTAAAGCACTGCTGACACCATCAGGGCTAGGTGTAGTTTAAGGGAAAATGTTTTAAAAAAATTGGATGAAGCGTGGAAAAGCAGCTATCCAAGCAAGCCATTAAGAAAGAGTTGAAGTCTTGGAACACTTTAAAGTCGCATCAACCGCCCAGAATAGGACACGTGAGGTTACCTCATGGGCACTTGATATCTAAAGAATTGTCCCTAAGATGCATTGTAGGGGAACCCTAAAAATTACTCACATTTTCGAAGAATGTCCTTTCTACATTAGACAATCAAATCAAAGGGAGATACCACCCAATGTCGTGGTTGTGTTGTGAAACGATGTAAATAGAATTGACGAATTAACGTTCCTCCTTACTTAAATGGACATGTTTTTTTTTTTTGTTTTTTTTTTATAATTTATTCATTTTTACTTTCACTTACTATACATAGTAAGGGAAAGTATTGGGATCGTGAAAATTTTCGAATTCCAATTTTCAACGGAAATGCACATTTTAGGGTCCCCTGTGTCCAAATAACTAAGTCCCGCAAAAAGGTTTGTGTTTGGTAACTCCCTGGCGTAAACGGTAAGTCCTATAAAACTGAAATTTCATATTTAAGATGAATATACGCCCGAGACGTTACAAAACCTTTTTCATCAAAATGAGCTTACCAGAAGAGCAACTTTATACCATGCATTTTGCACCTTTTTTTTTTATTTTCTCGAAAACGGTTCCGACGTATTTGATTAAACTCGCTATATCGATGTAAAAATTTAACGGGCTTTAATATCATTCTATATTCTATATATTCTAATGAAAATAAGCTGGCAGGGCTTAAATGCCGATATTTTAAATTTTCATTCTCTAAAGTTCCTTTAATTTTGTATATTTTATAAAAATAACCATATTATCTAGTTGGCATTGATTGATAACAGCTAAATATGCAAGTTGAGCAAATTTGAAAAGCAACTAAAGGAGAAAACTGATAAAATATTTTTTTAATGCAATTTTTCGTTTTTTAACATAAGAACAGTAATATACATGTGTCATATACCGTTGAAAAGCTAAAGATTTTAGAAAAAAATGTTATCTAATTCACAAGAGCTTGTAAAAGTTAACAGAGAGTGATAAAAAGCCGATAAAACTAAGTGATTGTTTTAAATAATAATATAATAGATTTTTTAATAAAACAGATGTTTCTAGGTTAGGCTATTTTATTTATGGGCACAAAACATCTGGGGTCTTTAGCGCCCTTTTCTATTTACATAAAAATTTCATTAGATTTTTTTAAACAAATCAAATGTTTTTAAAAACTCAATTGTTTTTCTAATCGTTGTAGTGTTGTCACCTAGTATCCTCTTGAGGTTTCTTTGAATATTTTCTGTCTGAAAATAGTTGTGGTAGAGTGGGCAGTCCTCAAAGATGTGGCAGATGGTCAGTCGCTGGTTGCAGTTCTCGCAGCTCGGAGGTGTGCTTTTCTCTATAAGGTATCCATGGGTCAGTCGCGTGTGCCCTATTCTTAAGCGAGTCATGACAACACCTTCTCGCCTGTTGACACTATTGGCGCTCTTCCACGGTTTAACATCGGATTTGATACTTCTTAACTTATTCGACTCTTCTGTATTTTCCCAAAGCTCGGCCCATGTCATTGTCGCTTGTTTTTTTAGATAAGCGCATATATCAGATTTTGTAAATATCGGAGTGATTTCTGTACAGGATAATGCTGCTTCTTTGGCTGCTTGGTCTGCTTTTTCGTTGCCTTTTATCCCTACATGCGATGGTGTCCAAACAAGAACCACGCTTTTGTTTATACATTTTATCATTGAGGCATTGGCTTGGGCTTTCTTTATCACAGTATCATTGGAATAAATATTTGTAAAAGCCATTAAGAAAGATAAAGAGTCCGTAAATATTACGAATTCTTCCTCTTCACACTGTAGGATTTTGTATAGTGCTGAACTAATTGCGTAACTTTCTGCTGTGAAGTTGCTAGCAGTGTGTGGAAGTCTGTGCTTAACAATATTGGGTTCGATTACAACAGAACATCCAACGCTATTTTCTGTTTTTGAGCCATCTGTATAAATATGGGTCCTATTTTCATATTTGTCCTTAACGTTTTGATATTCAGTAGCATAGGTGAATTCTGAGGTGTTGTTTTTCTTAAATTTTAGAAGCGTTAGATCTATGGAGGGTAGTTGTAAGGTCCATGGAGCGAAATTATTTTCAAATATCGTTGTTTCGATGTCTTGGATTTCGTCAATATATCTTTTGTATCTGACTCCCAGTGGGGCAGCTAACCTTCGGTTTTCTGCAAACCATCTTGTTTTGGGTTGGAAAACATGTTTCCATGCAGGATTATTTTTATTAAATTTTAGTTTGCCGATGTATCCACATGCAAGCTGCTGTCGCCTGACAGCCAGAGGAGCAAGACCAGCTTCTACACATAAACTATTAACAGGTTCTGAATGCACCCGTAGCAAGTCGGATACCAGCGTGGTGGACTGAGTCTAAAGCTGAGAGATCTTTAGGATTTGCAGATGAGAAGATAGTGCAGCCGTATTCTAATTTGGGTCTTATCAAACAGGAATATACTTTCAGCATGCTAGGCCTGTCCGCTCCCCACGAGCACCCAGCTAGAACCTTGAGAATATTTAATCGTTTTTGAGTTTCCTCCTTTAACCACCTGAGATGATCTTTCCAGTCCAGTCTGCTATTTAAAATCAAACCCAGAAATCTTACGTTTGATGCGAAGCTCAGTCGCATACCTCTGTACGTTAATTCTGGAGGAGGAGTAGGTGTTCTAAATTTTGAAAAAAGTAGGCATTTTGTTTTTTCTATTGAAAAATTTAATCCAGATTGAGTAGACCAAGAATCTAACTTTAACAAACAATTGTGTAGTATTTTTTCCATCCTTTGTTTGTTTTTAAAGGGCAGTAATAAAGCCAGATCATCAACAAATAAAAACGTTCTTATTTGTTTCGGGATTATATATGTAACTTGGTTGCACATGTTTCTATATAAATTCAATTTAATTAATTCTTTAATGGTTTCACTCATGTTTATCTCTTTCTGTATTCGAATTTTTTTTAATCGTTTCTAAAAACGGAGGTAAGTGAAAGTCGTGTGTTGCCCGCACCAGATTTTTCTATTTCTTTTATTACATACTTTTTTTTTTTTTTTAAATAAATTTGATATATATTTATCTTTGCCTAATGCTGTTACCCACTGTGTTTACTAACGCTGCTCGATAGGCATCATTTCATTATAATTATCCTTCCAGATTATCAAATATTAAAGCAACATCAGAACCAGATACCAGATGATGTTAGATTATTATTTTTGTTCAAAATTGGTGCAAAGGAATAGAACATGCTTTAAAAAGGTGCAAAAACTAATGAAATAAATTTAAGCATAACATTTAGAATTAGCATTGACCAAGTATTCTTGTTTTTGCATTCTAATAAATAAAAAAAAAAAACATCAAATTATTATTTCTTGTTTTTAAGGAACTAATGATTTTGTGTACCTGTGCTTTTCACTTCTGGCAGTTTATTGAACTTTTTTAAGGACATAGTTTCCGCTTTATTAAATGTATTTTAACGTGCTATTGTTGGAGCTTTATTTCCATTTCAACTCGTATTTCGATAGATTCCTTCACTTTTCTCCAGTATATCTGAAATTACGAATCAAATGTTATAAAGTGTTTTATTTATAATTGTGGATTATAATTATTATGTGATAGAGATTTTTATAAAAATAAAAAAAACATTATGTATCTAATTCATGTCAACTCAAATTGTTTTAAAATAATTATGAAAAAAATATGTCAAAAAAAAAAGATACGAAATGATAATCTCGAATTCTGAGAATTATTCTGAAGTAAGCTGCAACTTGCGCTAAGAAATATATATATCTCCTGAAATTCTCAAAGCAACGTCGTTTTTTTAAATAACATTTCTTGGGTTATAAGTAGAGATCGGATTTTCGTGCAGGAAAATTCCGAAAAACGTGCAGTAAGAACTTCCAAACGTGCAGTAAAAATCTCGAGATGTGCAAAATAGTGCAGAAAAACCCTAAAATAAAAGATTGGGATTATATGCACCCTAAAAAATAATTTAACCTAAATCTATATGAAGAGGGACTAAAGTTCCTCTTCCATATAAATAATTTATTTATTGTAATTTACAACTGTATAATGGAATACAACAAGTAAATTGGAAAGAAAAATAAAAAGGCATGAAACACATGTAGAGAAGCTTCCCAATGGAAGCCCTCTAAAAATATTCTAGACTAGATGGTCCCGAGGCCATTTTCTTTTCAGGCGCCTCGGAGGATTATCCGGAATTAAGGAGGAAGGAAGGATTGAAACTAGTGGGTTAGAGTGAGAATGGAGTTTGTCATGGAAGAATTGATACCTGGTCCGAGCCAAATCAGTAACATATGGAACATTAAGGTCTTTATGGATAAGTTTATTCGTGACAAAGTAAGGAGCGTTGAGGATTTTACGAAGGATTTCGGATTGTTAGGATTGGATGAGGGAAGAATTTGATGGTTAAGTAGAGCCCCAAAGCTCTACTCCGTAAGTCCAGATTGGTCTTATAATAGTCATGTAGATGAGCCTTTTGTAGTTCAGAGGAAGGTTTGACCGTTTGTCTAGTAAGTGTTAAAGTAGCCTAAAACGGCGAAGAATTTTTTTTAATTTTATGAAACAAATGATGTTTATTTTAGTTGTAAATTTTCCTCATTTTAAAGATTAAACTTCAATTTATTTTGTTTCTTTCCAATTATATTTTTGTATTAATTATATTACCTATTTTATTTCATTTCAATTTTAAGTGCTCAAAGACCAGCTCGTTATGACACGGGATAGTGTCAATGTTAGCAAATCTTTTCTTTCGTTTTAACGTCACTCATCCCAACAGTAGTCTATCCATGTATATTATATTAACGAAAATTTGGTTCGATCAATTGTGCTATTAAAAGTTTACAACAAAAGAATGCAATTTAATGCATAAAAATAAAAAACGTGCGATTTAATAAAAAAATAAAGGCAAAATGTGCAGTTTTGTGCAAAATAGAATTTTATTCCCAAATACATACACAGAATAGCTGTTTGAAGCTGATACAAGCAAGAAAATAAAACTTGCAGAATCATGGAAATCCGGTCTCTAGTCATTATTATAAAAATATTTTTTTTTATTTAAACATATTTATTAATATTTACAACTGTATAATGATATACAACAAGTAAATGTGATGGACATAGTAAACTGACATGAAATACATGAAGAGACACCACCCATCGGCAGCACTCAAAAAATATTTTAAACTAGAAGGTCTCGGGGCCATCTTCTTCTCAGACGCCTCGGAGGATTATCAGGAATCGAAGGGGGATGATAGGATCGAAACTAGTGGATTAGAATGGAAATGGAGTTTATCATGGAATGATTGATACCTGGTTCGGGCTTATTCAGTGACATATGGGATATTAAGATCTTTATGGATGAGCTTATTTATGGATTTTCGAAGGATTTGGATTGGATACGAGAAGAATTCGATAGTTTAATAGAGCCCCATAGCTACTACGACCATAAAAAATGAAAGCATAAGTGATGCAATTACTATTATCACTACTGTAGTAAGTACAAGAAGGGAATATTTAGAGCCCTCTAGTAGTTATTTCCTTAATTAAGGAAGATTGTGTTATCCTGCCAAGATAAGAACAACTTACACCTCACTAGCGTGGATGTGTAACTTGGCACGTCTAAGTTGGAGCAGGAAGGAGATGAAATCTAAAGGAGATACTTTGAAGACAATTAAGTTTTAGTTATTTAATTAAGAGCCCTGGTAATGGGAGCCTTGCTGATAAAGGAAGAAGTCCTTATGTATCCTTCTAGATCCAGGACCTGAGCCGTTATTGGCTAGCGGAGCGCCTCTTAACTCAGGCTCCTTCTCATTAAATTTGAAGGAGGTTAGGGCATTAGGCTGGGGTGGCAACTTATTGAAAGGCAATCTATATTTATTGCGGCTTCTCCAGTTATCAGGGCAGTATACCTTGTTATCTAGAGCTTTCGCTTATCATAAAGTGTACGGATCTCTGCCAGTCGTGGGTTTATTAAGAAAACGAAAGTAAAAGTGGGAACCTCCTCCCTCAAAATAGACAGTAGGGAAAAAAAAAAACGCTGAAAATTATTACTTAAAGGGTTATTATTTCCAAATAACTATATTCGAGTGTAACTGTATATATATATATATATATATATATATATATATATATATATATATATATATATATATATGTTTAAAGCCAAAGAACTAAAATGAAAAGCAAAAAATAATTCAAAGGAAAATAGCGTATAACCACTGCTAATTTCAAAACTTTATATTTCTGCTAGTTTTGAACCAATTTCAATGACTTTTTTTTTTTTTCATTTTGTTGGAAATTTAAATCTCTATGAAATAGCCTTAAAAGGTATTTAAAATTCGTTATTCATATTCTACGTATCTTGTAAATTTAAGTTTACAAATTTTGAGGGGGAGGTTAATTTTTTTTTTTTTGTTCCATTACAAAGGTTTATTATTGAAAATAGTAAACCAAAAGCATTTACATTAGGCTTCTTTACTGTTTCCTATTATTTTCTTTCGATTTTCATTAAAATAATTTAAATAAAATTTCCTGATTCCAGGACTGGTGATTGGTCATTGGAATATGAGAACCATGCAGGCACAAGTAATGGTGTATGCCGATGACATAGTCCTTATTACTGACTCTAGCGTTAAGCTCCAACAAGCCCTAATAGAATGACCAGAAAAAGCGAAATCCTACAAGTGGGACGACAGCCCGAACAAATCCACATTACGTGCAACGACGAGGAGCTTGAAGTGGTAAATCAGTTCTCCTACCTTGAAACTGTGATAAGCGGAAATGGAGAAATACAACCCGAAATATCCCACAGGATAGGAAAAGCAAATAATATATCCTATTCCATCAGCAACACAGTAGTAGGAAAGAAAGAGGTCAACAAAGATGCCAAGCTCCACATATTTAATGTCTGTTCACATACATGCCTGTTCTACTATACGGAGCAGAGAGCTGGGTACTCCCGGACAACAAATGGAGCCGTATAACAGCGGCAGAAATGAAATACCTGCGCATAGTGGCTTCCAAAACCCGCAGAGATAGGATCAGGAATGAAACAATACGGGAAGAATTAAACATTCCTGCAATGAAGGAGGCCCTGGAGAAGACATAGTTAGGGTGGTACGGGCATGTATGTAGGATGAGCCAGGATTGTGACCCACGCAAATTTATGGAGGCAAAACGAGTTGACACCAGACCTAGAGGAAGGCCTAGGCTTAGCTACGATGGCTACATTACCAAGTTGGGGCAAGCGAGAGGCAAGACACTGCAGGAGATGAAGACTTGCAGGAGACAAAGAGAGATGGAGTTGGACTATCGCTTAAAGGCACTAAGAGAGAGCTAAAGAAGAAGAAGAAGATTCCAGGACACCTTACGCATTTTCCATTATCATCAATAATAACCGAATTATCACGAAATCACATTTCTTATAAGTTGTGGCTTGACCATATAATTTTTTATTCTTTTTGTTCAACGCAGTGTCTTGATCTCGAAAATCTTTTCGATTTTTTCTATCTTTAATAATAATACTACTAAGCCACCTTATTCCTCCCGCATCCAATCCTTACAATCCAAAATCCTTCGCAAAATCCTAAATGCTCCTTATTTCGTCACAAATAAAATCATCCATAACGACCTTAATATCCCATTTGTGAAAGACCTTTCTCGTACCAGATATACCACTTTTAATTCCAAACTCCCAACCCATATAAACCCTCTTGTCCCCAACTTATCAACCTTACATATTCCTGACAACCCTCCGAGGCGATGGAAAAGAAGATGGTCTCGGGATCTACTTACTTAAATAAACATCAAAGTACTACCGCTGGGTAGTTTCTTCACAAGCCTTTTACGTCTTTCATTATAATTCATCACTTTTACTTATTGTATTTATGTAATATACAGTTGTAAAATTCAATAAAATATAAATAAAAATAAAAAAATATATATTTTTTTAATATATTATAGTTATTTCTAATGATGAGGAAAAGTCCCGTAATGTAGACACAAAATACAATAATTAGTGTTTTACTATACAATTTTGAAAGAATTAAGAACCGATTATTCATCAAACTTATATACCAAGAAATATTTTACGTTGAAAATCTGATAAGAGAACTGTCATCAAATTTTAATACATTTTTTTTAACACTTACTAACAGAGCTAGAGCGTAACAAACGTGTTACATTTTTGAGTTAGAAAAAATGTGTTACCAAAAAAAAACAAAAAAAGATAGAGAAACACAGCCAAAAGACAGATTAACGTAAATATAATTAAACAAGTATTTCATTTCCACCTCGAATAGCGCAGGAGATGGACTCGAATCCTCAAGATATGGACCAATATTGGACTGATATACATAACAGTGTCGGTCAAAAGTTTAAGGCGAATAAATCAAAAGTTTACATCAATTAATCTGTTTGAATTTTTGGCAGCACTTTGGGGCTCGGTTTTTTTTATTTGTGCAAGTGGGTTGCACTACACAATTCAACTGAACATTCATGCTCTTCAACTGTTCCGAAATGAAACAACGAAAATTATCCGTGCAGTGAACTTCTTACAACTTTGGCAGCCTAGATATCAATAAATAAAACTAAGAATGAAATGTATCATTATTTTCTCGATTCACCTCAAGGAATTATTAAACCATAAATAAAGCTACAGACACAAAAACCACATTGTTTATGGTTATTTCTTTTCTTTCACGTTAAAAGTCTCAGAAATAATTAGATTTAATCAAATTATTTCTTGTTATTTACACACCTTTCTTACACCTAATCAGAAAATTTGTTTATAAATACAAATAATAATAACATACATATATTTTAGTTAGGCCTTCATTCATGACTTATCGATGTAAACCATAGGTCGTCTCAATTCTTGTCGGACACTGTATAAGATGACAGAGCCGATGACAAGGACTATGTGCTCAATCCTTCGCAGTCACCCCGACTACTACTGTTGCCCCGACCACTTCGGATACTATTGTTGCAGCCTCCCCTTCCATTAGCCACCACCACCTCAGATCTTGAGTTACCTGTCCATTTGTAAACTATCCTAATGGACGAACCTCACCTTCTCCATTCAGCTCTGGCTCCACCTGAGTATACTTGATAAAGAGGACAGTGACCAGCTAAGTGTTTATCTCAGGTTTCTGTTTGAGGTGTTCATTTCCAAAAGGTTTCATTTGAGGAAATCTTATGGAAACCGAAAAATCCCTTCTTTATTTCTCATTGCACTTAATCGTTCGATTATTTCTGTATAAAAATCTGTACTGTTTTTACTTTCACTTACTATATATAGTAAGGGCAAGTATTGCGATCGTGAACATTTTCGAATTCCAGTTTTCATCGGAAATACACGTTTTAGAGTCCCCTGAGTCCAAATAATCAAGTCCCGCAAAAAAGGCCTGTGTGTGTGGTAACTCCCGGGCGAAAACTAAAAGTGCAGTGGAACTGAAATTTCATATTTAATACAACTATAAGCCCGAGTTGTTAAAAATATTTTTCATCAAAATAAACCTACCAGAAGAGCTGATTTATACCATGCATTTTGCACCTTTTTTTGATTTTCTCGAAAACGGTTCCGACGATTTTGGTTAAACTCGCTATATCGATGTAAAATTTAATGCGCTTTAATATCATGTAGGTTTTATTCTGATTAAAATGGTGTGACAGGGCTTTAATGCCGATATTTTAAAGATTCTTCCTTTAAAGTACCTTTAATTTTGTAGATTCAATAAAAATAACTATATTATCTTGTTAATGCTGATGAAAAAGAGGAAAATATATAAATTGAATAAATTCGATACCCAACTAACGGAGAAAACAGAAAAAATATTTTTTTAATGCAATTTTTTGTTTTTGAATATAAGAGCAGTAATATACATGTATAATATACCGCTAGAAAGCTAAAGATTTTAGATAAAATATTATCTCATACACAAGCTTTTAAAAGTTAATAGAGAGTGATGAAATGAACATAAAACTAACTGATTATTTTAGATAATAATGTAATAGATTTTTTAATAAAACACATGTTTCTATATAAATTAAATTTAAATAATTCTTTAATAGTTTCACGTATTTTTATCTCTAACTGTATTTGAAAATTCTTTCATTGATTCTAAAAACGAAGGTAAGTGAAAGTCGTGTGTTGCCCGCACCAGATTTTTTAGTGTATTAATTAGGTTTTAGAGATATAGAGATGCACTCTAATTAGTGATGATATTTTCCTTACATTACTAGGTTAGTTTAGGTTAGGTTATATATTTTACGGACACTCAACAGCCAAGGTCATATATGTCCTGTTTTAACATTTGTTTTGATAACAGTGGAGGTTATGTTGTGTTTTTATCATTGGCATGTTGTTACAATATATTTAGTGACACAGACTTCTTACATGCTATTATTAGAGGTTCAGTGTCTCATCCGGTAACCTGGCGTGAACTCTTGGAGCTCCATGTCCAGTTCTTTGTCAACTTCTTCAAATCTTGATTTTCTGAAAGATGTTTTCCAGAAGTGGATGTCTTGTTTTATTCCTGTGCTGGGTGCTTAGCTTCAAATTTGGTGTAATTGTTCCCTATGAATGGTTACAATGGTGATCTATTGTATTTCTCTTTTCTTTTTTTTTTTTTTTTGCTCAAATTTTGTAAAACAACCCGTTATTTTTTAGTAAATCTATTAGTTTTGTTAACGTTGAGGGATCATCTCCTAATAACGTGTCTAGCCTTCTTTCAATACCAAGATTTTGAAAGGTAGTGGTGTACTGGGGGCAGTCAACTAATAGGTGTGCGATAGTGAGTTGAACATTGCAGATGGTGCATTGTGGAGGGGTTTCCCTTTTTATTAAATAGCCATGAGTGAGGCGTGAGTGGCCTATCCTCAATCGCGCGATAACAACTTCTTCTCTCCTCGAATCTCGGATTGAGCTTTTCCATGCTTTTATTTAATTTTTTATGCTTTTTAATTTATTGTTTTCCTCGACTGATTCCCAAATATCTTCCCACATCTTCCTAGCTAGACATTTTAGGTGATTTGTAAGATCAGATGGGGTATGAATATTGATTTCCTCCAATGTGGACATTGCCGCATCCCTCGCTGCTCTGTCCGCTTCCTCATTTCCTTTGATGCCAATGTGTGATGGGATCCAAACTATTGATATTTTTTTATTTTGATTATTAATCATGGTTGAATATGCTTGGCATTTTTTGATTATTAAATTTTTTGAATAGATATCACTTAATGCCTTAATAGCGGAAAGAGAATCCGTGCAGATTAGATAATTTTTGTCATCGCGCTGCATGATTAGATGAAGCGCTGCACTTATAGCGTAGCTTTCAGCAGTAAAGTTACTTGCCGTGTTGGGTAATTTATATTTAGAGGTTATAGAATCTGTAACAATAGAACAACCTACTGTACCGTTCAATTTGGAGCCATCGGTATAAATACAGATACTGTTGGTGTATTTTTCTTTAATTTTTTGGAATTCAGTCAAGTATTTGTATGCGGAAGTGTTGTGTTTTTTGTGTTTGCTCAGAGTTAGGTCTAATATTGGTAATTTTAAGGTCCACGGTGGATAGTTAAGTTCAGTGGTTGTTGGCAAGTTTTTTATTTCTTCTACGTACCGTCTCGCTCTTATCCCCAGTGGGGCTGGTAACCTTCGATTTTCTCTGAACGGTTCAGTTCTTGGTCGAAAAATAGCTTTCCAAGCTGGGTTTTGATCATTAAATTTCAGCCTCCCAATGTATCCACATGCTAGATGATGTCTCCTGACTGCTAGGGGAGCTAAACCGGCTTCAACACATATACTGCTTACAGGACTTGTTCTAAATGCACCCGTTGCAATTCGGATACCTGCGTGATGGACTGAATCAAGTTTTGAGAGCACTGTGGTACTGGCCGATGCAAATATGAAACTACCATAATCCAATTTCGGTTCGATTAAAGTTTTGTAGACTTTTAACATGCTGGTTCTATCGGCTCCCCAGGAACATCCTGCAAGGACTTTTAGTATGTTTAACCTTTTCGTAGATTCCTCTTTGAGCCACTTAATATGATCTTTCCAATCAAGTCTTCCGTTTAAGTAAAGTCCTAAGAACTTAACTTTTGTCTCAAAATTTAGTTTTGTGCCCTTATAGATTAGGTCCGGTGGAGTTGTAGGCGTTTTTAGTCTAGAGAAGAGGAGACATTTTGTTTTTGACGGAGAAATGTAGCCCGGATTGTGCTGACCAAGATTCCAGTTTTAAAATACAATTTTGTAATGTTTCTCTCATTGATTCTCGGCTCTTGAACGGAAGTAGCAAGGCTAGATCGTCTACAAATAAAAAAGGTATTATAGGTTTCGGAATTATATTATTGATTTTATTAATTGCTATGGCAAAAAGGGCACAGCTGAGAACGCTCCCTTGTGGTATTCCATTATTCATTGCTTTGACCGTCGATAGATGATCTCCCACCCTTACTTGGAACGTGCGATTTCTTAGGAAATTCCCTATCATCGTGAAAATGCGACCTTTAAATCCCCATTCCTTCAACTGTAACATGATAAGGTTGGGATTTAAATTATCATAGGCTTTTTCGATGTCAAAGAAGATCCAAGGCATTCTTTTTTTTCCGCAAAACAGTTAAGATTCTCGTATTCGATTTTCACCAGGTGGTCTAAAGTAGAACGTCCTTTTCTGAACCCACTTTGTTCTTTAGCTATTAGCTGATTTTCTTCTAATTCCCATACTAAACGTTTGTATACCATCTTCTCGAGCAGTTTAGACATACAGCTTGTCAATGAAATGGGTCGATAGCTTGAGGGAAACAACTTATTTTTTCCAGGTTTAGGGATGGGAATTATAACCGCTCTCCTCCAGGTATTAGGAAAGTCTCCAGTGCACCATATGAAGTTGTAGAGAGCTAGAAGCGCGTCCTTCGTCTTCATTGGTAGATGTCTTAGCATCTCGTTATGGATGTCATCTAAGCCTGTTGTTGAGGGTTTAAGTTCTTTAATACAGGTTAACAGCTCAAGCTTAGTGAATGGGAGGTTGTATGCTTCTTCCGCTTGGTTGTCGAGTGTACTGGTACTGGTATCTTCTATTGTCTGGTGCGTTAGAGAGGAATATATGCTGGAATAAAATTCTGCCAAATTTTCTGCCAACAGTTCTTCATTTTGCTCCACGTTTCCGTTGATTAAAAGGGTTGCTTGCTGCTCTTGGTAATTTCCCGAAATACCCTTTATTTTCTTCCAGAACGATATTGGGGAAGTATTGGTCGAAATGCTGCTTAGGAATTTTTCCCATGACTCCTTCTTTTTTGTTTTTATAATTCTTCGGAGAAGGAACGGCTTTTTTGGTATTCGATTAGGTGAGTTATTGTAGGTTCCCTTTGAAACATTTTGAGCGCTTTTTTCCTTTTCTTGATAGCGGCTTTACATTCTTCATCAAACCAGGGGACTCTTTTGTGGGCACTTGGTTTATTAGGAGTTTTAGGAATCGATTGGTTTGCTGCGTTTAAGATATCAGAAGTAAGAAGTTCGTTTTTATCATCGCTGGTTTCAGCTGATGCTAAGTCAGATTCATTAACATTTAGGTTGCTTTGGAATTTCGTCCAGTCTGATTTGTCAGTAATCCATCTAGGGTGTTTTGACGTCTCGGATTTTATATGAGGGAAGCTAATGATTATAGGAAAATGGTCACTAGAATGTTGGTCCTGGGCTACTTGCCAACATAAGTGTGGAAAAATGCCTAACGAGCACCATGATAGGTCTATGGAAGAAAACGAGTTGTAAGCTGGACTTAAGTACGTTGGTTCTCCGGAATTTAGAATGATCGAATCTGTTGTATCGATTGTCCGTTTAATAATATTTCCCCGTGCTGAGCAATATGAAGAGCCCCACGAGGTGTGATGGCCGTTGACATCGCTCATACAGATATAAGGGGAGGGAAGAACTTGCAAAATATTTAGTAATGAATTAGCGTCAAGAGTGTCAGGAGGTAAATAGATATTGCAAAGGTATATAGGGAACTTAAGGAAGACTTTAACTACTAAAGCTTGTAGAGAAGTGTTGACGGGGAATAACTCAGAGACGATATTATTTCGGATCGCAACTAGTACTCCACCGAAACCTCTGTTATTATTTTCAAAATCTTTTCGATAAACGGTATACCCTTTGAGGTTAAAACTTTTTCTGGGAGTCAGTTTACTTTCTTGAAGGCATATGGCTATCGGTTTGTATTTATTAATTAATAGTGCCAATTCCTCGCGTTTACCTGAAATGCCGTTGCAGTTCCACTGTATAATATTTGTTGGAAGTGTCATGTTGCTAAAGCGTTGGTACTTTAATATAAGACCAAATAAATACAAATCAATAAATATGTTAATAATAAATAGTTAAATTCAATGAATAATAACATGAGAAGAAAATAAATTAAATTAAAAAAGTTATAAACAGTAACATAAATAAAAAATAAAACATGGCTTTACATGAAGACCGTATAACTAATTTGTTTCCATTTTTTCTTTACTGTCATTTCTATTTTGAGACCTGTTTCGCGTTTTACTTCTCGTTCTTTTTTCTTTAACAACCGTCCACGTACCCTGTAGGTCAATGTCATGACCACTAAGGGAGGTGATTTTATTATAAATCGTTTTTTCTTCCGAAAAAACGACGGCTGTAGAGGAAAGCTCATGAGAGCTAGGAGCAGCTTCCTCTTCAGAGGAAGGTCCTCTTATGGATGGGGACGGAGATGAAATGGAAGGTGGAGGAGGAGGGGGGAGAGGAGTGAGGGGTGGAGATGAAGGAAGGAAAACAGGTAGGGGAAGGGAAGAAGGTGAGGGAAGGGAAGGAGGTGTGAGAAGAGAAGGAGAAGGGATAGCGGGTTTATTATTCGTAATACAGCAAGCGTCCGATGTGGATATGGAACTAACCTTTACATGCTCTAGGGATTTAAAAAATATTTTGTTATTTATTATATTATCAGTTTGAACACTAACATCTGTTTTATTTTTTACGATGTTGGAAAAAGTAATCCGTGATGAAATTGGATGCAGTAATTCGTACTTTTTCTTAGCGGCTAAATAGGTTATTTTTTCAACATCTTGAATGCCTTTAATTTCTTTCTCTTTTTTGAAGATCGGACAATGTTTCGAAAAGGAATCGTGTTGTTCGGAACAATTTACACATTTTAGGGGGCTGTTACATTCGGAACCTTCGTGTTTATTTTTACCACAATACCTACATAAAGGTTCTTTTTTGCACGCAATTTTAGTGTGTCCAAATTTCAAACAAACATAGCACCGTGTAGGGCTTGATATAAATTGCCTAACAATGACATTGTGGAAACCTATTTTAAGTTCATTGGGTATAGTGGGGGCGTTAAAGGTTATTAAGTAATTATGGCTTGCCTTAATTTCATTATTTTTGTAAAAAGTCATTCTTTTTACGTCTTTTACAGCTTGAGACTTTAGCTCTGCTTTTATTTCCTCAATGGTACAAAAATGTAAATCTGGACACCAGATAATGCCTTTGCTGGAATTCAGTTTGCCATGTGGTTCTACACTAACAGGGAGGTTATTTAAGAATTTTTTGCATTTTAATAGTACATCAGACTGATTATTTGACAGTACTTCAACAAGAAGTGTCCCGTCTCTTAATTTTTTTACATTTTTTACATCTCCTACTACGTTTTTAATGCTTTTATGAATAAAGAAAGGCGAAACCTTCCCAAAATCTAAACTGTTTCCTTCATCATCTTTCTCGTCTCGTTTGACAATCAGAAATTTGACACAACTTTTTTCTATATTTTCACTTATTTCTAAGTTAGGAGTTCTAAATCTCCCTTTTTTCCGTTTTACCGGAGAAGATTCGGCCATCTCATCAGGTAAAAAAGAGCGGAAAAAGAGAAAAAATATGTATCATAAAAATTTAAAAGGGAATAGAAAACAAATTACCGTATTATACAAAAAGAAAAATTAACTTTAAAGAGAGAAAAAAAAAGAGGTTATAAAACAAAAATTTTAAATGTATAAGACTTATCAGTTAGTCGTACACCTTTACAGCTCAGCTTATAACACGTCTGCTTTCCACCGAGCATAAACACTTACATCCAGTCCTCTGCTGTATTCTTTACCGGCCAATATGAAATTTTTTACAATGTTCTTGCACCTTGCCTCGTGGTAAGTTATAACCTTACCCGAGCTGTGAAGTTTTATTTACACTATTTACAGATAAATAACAGAAACATTTTTCAGTAGTACTAACAACGAAAATTAACGGTAGTCAATTTAAACACAGTAAACTAAGTCTCCGTGAACAATAAATCTTTCAAAAAAGAAAAAGTTTCAAGCACAGAAACACTTTAAACTTTAGCACATAACCTTCTACATTACTAGGTATGCCTATTTCATGGAAGTTTTGTTGGTGTAACTTCTTTCTTTTTTCTCACCCTCTAAAATGTAACACGTTTGACGTTTGGCCTTCCTCCGATTTTCATTTGTTTAAATTTGTATGCAGTTTTTCAAGCTGTTCCCAGGCTTCGGAAGAACTGGTTACTATAATAAGCCGTCACTTTATCAACTATGAGTCTAAGGCTCAATTAGAATCAGACCTAGGTAGGTTGACATTTATTTTAGTAAGTGTATTTAATATATTTAAAAATTCTCAAATTAATTTTATTAACAGAGGTAAGTGAAAGTCTTGTGTTACGCGTAACGATTTTTTTTTTTTTTTTTTTTGTGAAGGTGAGTATAAGTTCATAACACTTAATATAAAAAGGACAGTTTATTTTAATTAAAAAGAAAAGAAAAAAAAAAAGAAACATTTAACCAACTACTAGACCTCTTTTTACAGAGATCTGTAAATGACTCAGAAGTTACAATGCTTTTTGTTTGTTCATTTGAGGTTACTTCGTGCACATGTGGCCAGTAGAGAGCGCTGCTGCAGTGAGTGTTCTAAATTTGGCCAATCCAAGTTAAATTAATATTGGGATTTTATTGGTGTGTAGATTCGGGACAATCATTTTTCAATTCCTCCGAAGGACGGCATAACCAAGGAAGTTTTACTCTAGGACCATCTGCCGGGTTTGAACGAAAGATTTTATGCTAGCCCCCAGAACACAGGTAAACGGTAATACTGGTGGAAATTGGCGGTTACCTGTGGTGCAGTAATATTGGGTTGTTTCACATCACAGGTCTCTGTTGTTTTCTTCCGAATGTTTACATATTTAAAGTAAACAGTTACTAATTCTCTACCTTTGTATTAGAAACATTAGTTTCCAATCAATTACCCACTTTTTAGTATACCTCCAAATTTGAACATGGAAACACGCGATTTTCAAGTAATATTTTTGTACGAGTTTAAACTCGGCCATTCAATAGCTGAGGCCGCTAGAAATATTTGCAAGGCCTTTGGGGAAGGGAGTGTTAATGAACGGACCATTCGCCGTAGGTTTGTTAAGTTTTCAGCTGGGGATACCGACTTGGAAAACTTGCCCCGAGGAAGACCTCCGTCCGTAATAGACAACGATGTCCTCAAACATACAGTAGAAGGAAACCCCTACCGAACAGTTAAAGGACTCTCAGCACAACTAAATGCAAATGCATCTACCGTTTCCAGACATTTAAAGTGTATAGGGAAAGTAAAAAAGCTCGACACATGGGTACCTCATGATCTCACTGAGCGGCAGCAAGACCCCATGTTTCAAAACATACCGGGCAAAAATTGAAAGAACTGGGCTACGAAGTTCTTCCGCACCCACCATATTCTCCCGACTTGTCTCCAACAGAATACCACCTGTTCAGGAATTTAGACAACTTCGTCAAAGGAAAACTTTTTGAAAATGATGATCAAGTGAAAAGTGCGTTTTTCAGATATTGTTTCACTTCAAAGCTCAGAGTTTTTCGGCGATAAAAAAGTTGGTGTCACGTTGGGAAAAATGTGTAGAAAAAGAAGGTAAATACTTCGAATAAAATTATCTTGTTTTCATATCGTATTTTTAATAATAATTCTTTACCTTGACAACGGACATTTCATGTGACACAACCCAATACCATATGCCCAAGGTAGCGGGTTCATATCTACAGGGGGCAGTGGGATTTTTTAATTTGATTAAAAATCCTTGGTCATGCCATCTTTCTGAGGGGATATAAAGAGATGGTCCCTGTGCGGTGTCAGGTACTCGTTTTAGATACCTCTCCTAATAAAACCTGGATAGGCAAAATTTAGGACTCTCGCTGTAGCATCGTCCGATTAGACACAGTAGTATATAGTGACGATAAAATGAATAAATAAATCTTATCTAAAATGAGAAATCCAGGGAGTATATTGGAAAATAATTGAAAGAGTATTATTTCGTTTGGTTGAAAAAAAGAATTTTATCGAAGCTCTTTAAACTCTCTTTATTGTGTAAAAAGAGAAAAGATTGGAAAAAAAGAAGGTTATTTTGGTTAAGAAAGGGCGGATAAAAAGAGGAATTTATCGAGGAATTCCAAAGAGAGGTTAAAAAATGAAGGGCTTAAACTGTTGTCCTTTCCAGGATTTTGATTTATCGGAGCTGTGGAGTCCTGGAGAGCTGGAGGGAATCCTTTTCCGATCCGCCACCTTTATCCTTTATCCTTCTCCGCAAATAAGATACTCTTCAAGGATTGTCGCCATATCTCCACCTGCAGCTTTTATAGTGGGCATGCTATTATATTATTATGGCTTCCATTATATCTTTAGAATAATATATGGGTCAATCAATTTAAAATCCTCCAATTTTTATTAATTTTGCCGCTCGACATTTTTGATTTTCGTGATTTTTTAACCAGTTATTCTCTATCCTTTCGTGAATATAAAACCATAAATAAAAAAAATGTCGGGCCAATACTTTTAGTGTTGCAGCCGCTATAAGTCAACTTCACGGGCGAAAATGCGTGATGGAAAAACCTTTCTAATTTCTTTAATTTTTTAGATATCGAATCTACAATAATTAATACAATAAGATTAATACAATAATTAATACAATAATTGTTAACAAAACTTAACAATAAGATAAGAACACGCTTTGTATTTTTTGTCCTCGCAACTCATTGCCTAAATAGTGAAGAGACCTGTTTAAAAAATTCTCGAAAATGAATAAAAACGATATTTTTAACGAGATAAAAGTCCATGAAGAAAAAGTGACTTACTTTTAATTATTTTTTATTATAAAGCTTAGTCTTAGTTCTACTTGCTGTAAAAATTTCGATCTTGGGAACACAGTACTTTTTTCTATATGAATTTTCAAAATTGGCAAAAATCGATTTTTTGCAATGTTTACACGGAAAAATCTCAAAAGGGAAAATTATGAAACTTATACAAATTTCCTATATATACGATCTGTTTAAGTGATACAAATTTGGTCTTTGAGACTAAGCTGGTTTCGGAGTTATAAAACTCTCTTAAATGTTAAAATAACGTTTTCTTAAAAAAATATTAACTCCAGAAATTTCGCATATTTAAGAACAAAAAAAAAAAACTAGAATTATAATGAGAGTATTTTATAAAATTTTGGTCCTTACAACACATTACCTAAGTAACCAAGAAAATGGTTTAAAAAATCATGAAAAATTACATCGTGGGATCACTTGTAGCTGGGTGGCTAGCGTAACAGCCTCCCATGCTAAAGGTCACGGGTTCAAACCCGCAGGTGATCCTAGGATTTTTTAATGGGAGTTAAAAGTCCTTAGTTACGCCGTCCTTCGGAGGGGACGTTAAAAGGTGGTCCCGAGCCTGTGCGATGCCAGGTACTCGTTAAAGGTCCGTATTCTAATAAAACCTGGATAGGCAAAATTTAGGACTCCCACTGTAGCATCGTCCGATTAGCCATAGTTGCATAAAGTGACGTTAAATAAATAAACAAACAAACAAAATTACATCAACTGAAACCTTTGGCACGCTATGACAAGGGAGGTTAGAAATGATTTTCAAGCTTAATTATTTTTCCTTATATAGCCTTATCATTGCACTATTTGTTTTAGAAATTTTGATCGAGTAAGCTATACTTCAATATAAATTTTCAAAGCAGGATTTTTTCCTGCTTAGGAATATTTATAGTAAAATATCTCAAAAAGGACTGAATGAAAAATGATATAACTAACAGATTATACCTCTATATAATAAGTGCGATAGAATAAAATTTAGTGGCTGAGACGCAGTTTGTTTTGGAAATATAATACATCAAATATTACTTGCCAGAGTATCTCTCATCTCATCAACCGACTGTAAGACAAACCAAATTAATAACACTAGAACCACTTGAGTATCAGCCACTAAATTTTATTCTATCGCACTTATTATATAGAGGTATAATATGTATGAGATATATAATTTTTCACTCAGAGATATTTTACTATAAATATTTCTAAGCTGGAAAAAATCCTGCTTTGAAAATTTATATTGAAAAAAAAAAGTATAGCTTATTCGATCAAAATTTCTAAAACAAGTAGTGCAATGATGAGGCTATATAAAGAAAAATAATTTTTCACCTCCCTTGTCATAGCGCGCCAAAGGTTTCAGTTGATGTATTTTTACGTGTTTTTTAAACCATTTTCTTGGCTACTTAGAATCTGGCTAAAACAAAATCTTGAATCCTCATACAATACTAAAACGACAAGAAACTAAACGTAGATACCGATTACTACAACACTTACTTGACAAACGTTCAAAACTTCCAATTTATTACAAAAAGCTCATTTATGTTACCGTCATCAGACCCATCTGGACATATGGAATCGAGCTTTGGGGCTCTACTAAGCCATCTAATTCCTCCCGCATCCAATCCTTACAATCCAAAATCCTTCGCAAAATCCTAAATGCTCCTAACTTCGTCACAAATAAAATCATCCATAACGACCTTAATATCCCATTTGTTGCAGACCTTTCTCTTACCAGATATACCACTTTTAATTCCAAACTCCCAGCCCATATAAACCCTCTTGTCCGCAACCTATCAACCTCACATATTCATGACGACCCTCCGATGCGATTGAAAAGAAGTGGCCTCGGAATCTATTTACTTAAATAAACATCGAAGTACTACCACTGGGTAGTTTCTTTACAAGCCTTCTACGCCCTTTATTAGAATTCAAAACTTTTACTTATTGTATTTATGTTAATATACAGTTGTAAAATTCAATAAAATATTTTTTATTTTATTTTATTGAAATTTATTACTGTATAGGAATATATCAAGTAAATATGCTGATAAAAGATTGAGTACATGAAAAACGTGAAGAAAAACTGCCCATTGGCAGCACTCTAGTAATCAATCGAAACAAGAAGGTCTCGAGGCCATCTTCTCTTCAGACGTCTCGGAGGATTGTCGGGAATTGAAGTAGAAGCAAGGATTGAAACTAGTGGGATTGGAGTTTTTCATGAAAGGATTGATATCTGGTTCGGGCCAAATCAGCTACAAAGGGAATATTAAGGTCTTAAGAAAATATTTAAAAAAAAAACAATAAAAAAAACAAAAACATCTTCAGACAAATTAATAGGAAAGAAAATACAGTGACTTTTCTTCAGGTGTATGTAATTATTAATTGATTAAAAAGGTAGAAAAAAATTCGTAAGGGCACATGATGGAATAAAAATGAGACGCTATTGGTCGGCCTAAGTGTTGAAGTGGTCGGAAACGACGGGAAGTTTCTTGTCGTTTTAATCTGGTATGGCGATTCCAAGTAAGACGTTTGTCAAGATGGAGTCCTAAATATCAGATGTGTATTTATCCCAACTTGAATTGAAATTAGTTTTAAAAATGTAACTTGGAGAGTGAGATATGTGCCAACTGCATGAGCTTTTTATTAATCTAATATTATTTCGCTTCCAATAAGTTTAATTAAGATTGAAAATTCTGGTTTTGTTATAATATTGGAAGAGTAATCTTACACAGTTCCATAAGGTAATCAATTAGATTAATAAATATAATGGAGATGGTATTGGGTGGATCTGGACAGGAATTTATGTTTGATTAGGGATCCAATTCTGGAAGTGAAGTGAGTGTAAGCACGGAACCTTTTCCATTATTCAGATTAAATAAGACTCCTATAACTCATCATCTAGCCTAGGCTATGCAATCTTCTATTCATCCCAAAACACTACAATAGTGAAATTATATTCTGAAAGTTCCTTTGTAAAACTCCGAATAAAGGGTGATTAACAGAGGCGTTTTTAGTAGTTTGTATTTTGCACAGGAACAATAGGCTGGTGGAAAATTAGTTTAGTAAATTTGGAGCAGCAACACGCGACTTTCACTTACTTCGATAGTTAAAATCGATTTAAAAACTATTAAATATACTTTATAATTTAAACACATCACGCGTTGCCTAGCAACAGAGAAACAAAAACTTGGAACAAAATAATCAAGTTCAAGTCTCGGTCTGTGAGGGACTTTTGTCTAGCATTTTCCCCCGCCCCATCCCCCGGGCTCGAGAAAACCCTGTATAGCCTTCAAAGGCGAGGTAGGGATAACAAAAAAAAAAAAGTTCAATTCGGAAAATATTTTGAGTTGATTTTAGATTAAATAATATAACTACATTAAATTGTTAATCAGTTATAAGTTTATTCCCTATTCATCACGTTATATTACCTTTTAAAACTTTGTGTACCGGATAATATATTTTCTAAAATCTTTCTCTTTCCAACGATATATTATACGTCTATATTCTTGTTCGCAATAAAAAAACTAAAAAAAAAAAATGTTTTTCTGTTTCATTATTTAGTTGGTCATAATATTCGTCCAACTTGTATATTTAGCTGTCCATTTTCAATTACATTAAGATGATATGGTTAATCTTTTGGAAGTACAAAATTAAAGGTAGTGTTTATTATCTAAGGCCTGAGGCGTTCCAGAGGACTTTTGATAATAATAAATAAAAATAATTGATGTGCTGGGACAGCTGTTCGGGACTCTTATAATGAAGACACGCTTCAGGTCAATCTCAAAGTTTTTATGATTTACAAGTGTTTATTATGCTGTTATGAACTTTATTTTGTGCGATTCAGACAATCTAAGTGAGTGTGTTTGATTATTCAATAGAAAATTGAGATATCCAAAAGACGTTAAGCGGTTACACATCACCAATAGTCACCCAGAGGTTTTGACTCTGTGCCGATATGTCAGCTCCTGAAATGTCTCTACTTTCTTTAGATTCTATGTCACCAAAAATTAAGAAAAAAATAGGAACAGAAAATAGCTCAAAAAGTAATGCATTGCAAGTCCCACTTAACCCCAACCCTACAGAAAAATCCACCAGTTATGCCAAAGCCACCGCCACAGACCGTTTTTCTAAACGAGAAAATGCAATAGTTTTACAAACATTTCCCGGTATAAAGCAAAAAGAGTATGTTTTCAAAATCGCAACCCTTATAGACCCAAAATTTATTCGTTATACTTCTAGAATTTCCAACTCTCGATTTTGCATTCATTTTAATAGCAAAGATGCAGTAGACCGCCTTTTGAACATTCATAAGTCGGTTATTATAGATAACAAAGAAAATTTCATAAAAAGACTGATTAATCCGGCTAAGCGTATAATTATCTCAAATGCTTGCCCTTCAATTCCTCATGAGACAACAGAAAACGAACTTAAAAGGTTAGGTCTCAGATTAGTCTCCCCCATGCACTTCCTCAGGGCCGGGTACCAAGACCCCAGGCTGGCACATGTACTCAGTTTTCGACGGCAAGTCTACATCCCACCTGAGGACCTCAGTAAGCTGCCATCATCTCTACTATTAGAGCAAGACAATGTTTGTTACCGAATTTTTCTTGCTGAAGATATTTTAACCTGCTTCATATGTAAACAACCTGGTCACGTATCTACTGATTGCCCTGAGAGTGAAAATAATAATATTCAAGAACATCAAAGTAGTGAAAATAGATTTGATAATGTAAGTCCCAACCTAAACAATAATAGTAAACAAATAAATGCCAACCATTCCCTATTAGATACACCTAACCATACGATCCCCGATAGTGTAACAGTACAGCCAACACTAACCGGTTCCCATGACAACACTTCAACCACCATAGCCGGAATAAAATAAGACAAACCGAAGCAAGGCCAACCAGGTAACCATGGCAACTCAATTTATAGCAAAAATATTGAAAATAAACGCTTCAAAGATGCGGCTTTAAATGTGGACAACAATTTAATATTAATACCGACGTCTGTTTCAGGCGTCAAACGATGCCACTTAAGTCCACCTCCTTCCTCTATACCCACTATGGAGCTTAACTAATAAATCCCCAAGAAGAAGGTGAAAACATAATAAATTTCGAAGATTTTCCTCCAATGACAGCTAACCAAGCCGTTCATAAAAAACCTAAAAAAAAAAAGATACCAGCACAGCTATCTTCCGAGGAAATCATACCCACCGACCTGTTGGACCCACAAGACAACTCTTACCTGAACCCTTGACTGTGAGCCCATCAATTAGTGAAAAACTAGAACAACAACTTAAGTGAAATCTGAGCACAGTGAAATTTGTGCTTGTTTTATTATTATTTTTTTTTTTTATATATAAGACATATGTGAACAACAATTACCTACAATTATTAACCTTTGTAATGTACTTGTGAAACCAAAATTTATGTAGTATGCTAATGGCCCAATAAGGGTAGATGCTTTTATATAAATAAATAAATAAATTGATGTGCTGGGTTATTTCAATGAATAGTGAACTGTATGAATGAGTGGTATATATTGGTTACTATTGCTACATATGTTATGGAGGGGTTAGTATCTTAATCTATTGTACATATCTCTATTTTCTTTGTTTCTTCTTCCCCCTCGTCCTCTCCCTTCTCGGCCCATGGGCAGGCCGGCTCCTATGCGTTACTTCTCCATGATGAGGTAATTATTAATGTAGTGAGTTAATGAAATAATGTTTCTCGCACTGTTGGGCACATTTGCTCACTGCACCACCAGTCTCTCACCAATGCTAACTTGCATGGGGGTCTTGCCAATACTCGCCAATTTTGGCAAAGGTCCCTTCCTCTGGGTGCACCTAGATGGCGTTGTTATGACTGTAATTATGCCAGTGTCTGCTAGATGGCACTAGTAAAAGTGTTAAGGACCCGGTTCCCTCAACAGGTAGTTTAAAATATCAGCATTGAAACCCTGTCAGACTATTTCAGTCAGAATAAAATCTACATAATACTGAGGTTCATTAAATTTTACATCAAAATAGGGAGTTCAACCAAAATCGTCAGAGTTATGAAAAAAATCGTAAAAAGGTGCTAAATGCGTGGTATAAAGTGGCTCTTCCGGTCAGCTGATTTTGATAAAAAAGTTTCTGTAACATCTCGGGTGTATAGTTGTCCTAAATATGAAATTTCATTTTCGTACAACTATTTGTTCTTGAGCTCGACTAACCACAAACACACGGACTTGGTTATTCAAACTCACTAAAACGTGTATTTCCGTTGAAAACTGGAATTCAAAAAATTTCACGATCGCAATACTTTCCCTTGCAATATATTTCATATATAGGTAATTAAAAATAATAAAGGGTAATTAACAGAGGCCTTTTTAGTAGTTTGTATGTTGTACAGGAACAATAGGCTAGTTAAAAAATAGTTTAAGTAAAGGATATAGCAGGGTTGGGATGGTAAATCTGCCCTGGAAAACCGCGAGATGTTATCAGAAAATTATTTTAATTATCTTAATGAAAAGTAGTTTCTAAGGCTCGGCCTGTCACAAAAGTTTTTCAAGCATTACACAGACAGTTTCAATTCCCCTCGATAACTGATAGTAAATAGGTTCTTCTGTTGTATTTCTAACTTAATTCAGAGTTCCGGATCCTAGTTGGTTCTTAGAGCTTGGTTCTAACACTTTCTATATATTGAGACTTGTAAGATTTTAGAAAAAACATTATCTTATATATATTATCACCAAATCTCACGAATTTTCACCTACTTCTTCTCTCATTGTGTAGCGTGACCTCAATCCAACTTGCAGCGTCTAGTTCACAACTAGGGCGCTAGATAGGGTAGGGTGGGGCTAGTTGAGTAATTTTGCACTTGAACGGATTTAGCTCCTCAATGATAAGACTCGGTGAGTTTTTAAGCGGCTTCATGGATTCGTAATATATCTCTTAGAAAAATTGTCTATAGTAATTTTTTGTAAAAAGTCGAGTTTAAGAGCTACAGCTATTTAAATCCAGGAAGTCAAGTTTGGTTAATGTACCCCATAGGTGAGGTAAGTTGAGCAAGGGTATGGGGCAAGTTGTGCACTAAGAATGTCTAACCGAACCATCGGTTTAATTTCGACTAGAAATAAAGTAAAATATGTTTTTAACAATCAACTCTTTATTTATCGTCCTTTAGCGACAAAACTACAAAATTTAAAGTAATTTTCTTTTATAATTAACCAAAACTAGAAATAATAAAACATTAACGTATCTTACGATTAACTTCAACATTAGATTTAGCTCTGCTTTTTAAAATCAGATTTAACCGTTTATATTATTACTCATATAGCTTATATCTGAAGAAAATATTAATTAAATATTTGGAACGTAATGATCATTGTCACTGTTGCAGTGTAAGGACGTCTTATAGTCTTCCTCTTGTATGTCCGCATTCTAACAAAAAATAAAACATTCGTTACTTAAGTTGTTTGAGTCGTGAGGAGGTATGTTGAGCAACTATAGCCCAACTTACCCCAACCCGGAGTTTTAAAACAAAAGTGAGGTTATAAAAAAATCATAAACATTATACCCAAAACAGCTCCACATATCAAAAGTACAATAATTCTCTGAGAGCTTAACACTTACCTGATTAAAAACAGATATAAATTGATTAATACAGACGAACACTTGTGATGAACGACGTTTTTACTTTTTGGTCACAAAATAAACAAAACCCATGAGCGTTTCTCTCTTTCATCCTGCCGCCACTAGCGCGTGGTGATTATCCCTCTTTCGACTCTTTCTTTTCGCCGTAAGATGCCTATTCGTACGGTGAATAGTTTGCGAGATATTTCAATTGCCCAACATTCCCCTAAGCTCAACTAGCCCCGCTCAACCGTACCGTGAGAGCTACCATTTTCACAGGTTTTAGGCTCTAGGTACAGTCACTTAAAAATTTTCCATACAGCATGCATTTATTTTAAACTTAACGATTTCCTAACGTACAAATTTTAATACTAATAGGTAAAAAAAATATATTTGTTTATTTTCATTTCATCATTAATATCAAACGAGGCAGGCATGTCATTTGTTTTTGGTAGGTCAAAAAAGTTTCCATTCACTTTCAATATTAATCTTATTTGTAGTACTATGACCATCTTTCCACTGTTACTTGTATAAATCTTACCCCAATAATCAAATCTTAGTATTAACTTTACTTGGGCCTGAGAAACTCATTTCTATTTAATATGCGCGTTTCTCTTCACTTGAGAGAACTCACGGTTCGCAGGGCTTATCTGTTGATTAAGTCACATGCTACTGTACAGTATGGACTACAAAGGCATAGAGAGTTAAATTTTTTGGAGGATAAAACACGTGATGGAAGACCGGAGACTGGAGAATCGGCAGAAGCGAGCCATCCATACTGAAGTCCATTTAAATCCTCACACTACCGACACCTCAATGGCCATCATAATAAATAGGTACTATGGGATTCAACTCCACCCAAAAAAAGTAAAAAGTATTCCAAGAAAGAAAGGATACAGTGGTCGAGACGCAAGAAGAAAGCCCTTCTTCAGTAAGTTAAACCAGAAAAAGCGGCTGTAATTTGCTTGGGAGTTTGTAAATAAACCCCTTTAAATTTCTGGGAAAGGCTCATATTCTCTGACGAATATGAATTTAATATTTTTGAGCCAGATAGAAGGACAAAATTTTCAAAATTCTCTAATTCCTATATTTGTGTTTATCTAATTATGTTTGGGTGTATGGAAACTATCTCAAGTGAGTGTATATGTTATTTAGAACACTTAAAAATAGATCTTTTAATTTTGAAAGGAAATCCTAGTAAAAAATATCACCAATTTGGCTATGATAATGAAGATTAAATTGTTTTATTGTTTTTGTTATTGACTTTGAAAAAAAACCCAAACATTTCTGGGAACGGGTAATATTCGCTTAGAGGTGCAAATTTAATATTTTTGGCCCAGATGAAAGGTCAAAAGTGTAAGGAAATCAACCTCAGCGTCCAATACTCAGAATTTATTTATGGGTGTATGGAAACTTTTTTGAGTATGTCTAAATATATGAGGCCTAAGTCTATATGGATTTAAGTAGGTATGTATATCTCATCAGTTTCTGTCTGTTTATATTATGATTATATTTTTTATAGAGCCGTAACTTTCACTAAGACAGAAGCAGCTGTACTATACTCCTTCCACCTTTAGCATTGACAGCTACAAGAGATGAGCTGGTAGCAGAGCCATGAAGACAATGAAGTGGCCACTATATTATTGAAGGGAGACTTCGTCAAAGATTCAGCTCACTGCTCCCCTCCAAGCCATCTGTCTTCGCCACCACATCTCTTCATCTTCGCTTTGCCAACTTATATATTGCAAAGCTGTCATGACTAAGGAAATAGTTTTAATATTCCTAGATCACCTTGATCAGTTGATATGCTGTCACTGCTTGTATAATAATTAAAATGTTTAAATTCGATAATATATAGAGTGACATACCAACTTAGTCAATTAGTTATTTTTCGATTTCATTTCCACATAAACCATCAATTTCACACACAAACATCAATATTAGTCGATGAATAATATTATAACAATTTATAAATCTAAGTTATTTAGGTAATAAACAATTTTCAACCTTTATTTCAACTCATTATGCTTAAGTTTAATTTCATCATTTTTGTAAGATTAGCTTAAAATGATTACAGGATTAACACTGAAATAGCAGTATAAATAATTATCCTGCCATTGCAGGATTCGAACTCGGGATCAGTAGGAACAGTAGTCCAGTGCTTTACCAACAGGCTACACTGATCTTTGATTCGTGGTGCTGTAGATAAATACTTTTAGAGAGAAGTACACTGTTCAATATGTTAGGAAATATGAAAAAAAAAAATGCCGTCTGTAAATAATACGTCTGTAATAAAATTAATTTAGCTCACATTGAATGATTATTTTTATTTTTTCCTTGAATGGATGGCATTGGCATACACCATACAGCCATTTTATATTTTATATCTTATTAGTGAAAACTATTACAATTACGAATTTACCAAATTATAATTGCCAATCTACCTAATTACAACTACCATTTACAATTACCAATTACCGAAATATTACAATTATAAAATTCTTTTGTTAATCGATTGTAAATATCTGTTTATACAGAAAAAGGTTTTAATATCCGTACTGTCCTAAATTGGACAGATTGTAATATTGTTCAATAAAGAATTGTTTCTAAAAAAAAAAAAAAAAAAAAAAATATCCGTAAATTTTAATAAACTTTCATATTTAATGTTCTGATCAAATCATTTTGTCTCTTTGAGTTTTATATGCCGGGCACTCCAATATTATGTGTTTGAGGGTCTCTCTGCCACCACATTGGGAAGATTCTGATACGCTTATTTTATGAAGGTAATTGTTGCAGATCCTGTGATTTGTCCTTATTATAATATATTTTTTACCACGTTTTTACTAAAATTTGTTTCCGAGAACCAGGGTTTTCTAATAATTTTGGGAAACATAAATTAGTAAAATTGTCCAGTGGGGTCCAACAGTTATATCAGACTGTTGCCGAATTTCGAATGTGTTTAATTTAATCGGTTTGTAAAAATCTTTATATGGTATCTGAAACTGAATCAGTTGACCAGCTGATTGAATGATTATAGATATTGATAATAACAATTTCCTTAAAATTCAAATATTTATATTTCCCATAAGAACAAAGAACGAGGCTATCTCGGATAAGCTAAAGGCTGGTTATCTTAGGAACTCAGCAAAGGACTCTCACCTGAACTTGGAGGACAATATCCATATTTCGACAAAAGGCCTTTTTCCATGTAAACTATTTTGACACGACCACGGATAACCTTATCAAGGATAAAGCCTTCCTTTGACCGCCCCCAGCCGCCTTCCTTCAGCCCCTCAACTATCCTTACTACATTTACCTCGAAGGTCCTCAGGACTCTTTGTTCTTGTAGTTACATTTTTAGTCTTCAACACCCTTGAAGGACACCTGGAATTATACGGCTTTTACTTCAGCACTTTAAAACGTTCACACCGCGGCGAATATCAACGTTTTTTCGCGTGGGGCGGGACTATATTAGCTACTTTCGCTTCATGTGGCGGGGCGACACTATTGCAAGTTCTAACGTGTTTAATGTCAGATACAACAGTTTGAACCTTCCAAGGTGTTTAAATGCGAGATGGTAACAGTTGTGACATACACATATGACTTGAAGGAGTAATTATACAAATAATTTAAAAAAAAACTCCTATATAATTATTTATTACTAGCTATTGCTCGCAACTTCGTCTGCGTCAATTTCCGTTATTATGATCGCTCTTAAAAGAATATATAGGGTTGTCCGAAAAATTGGTAGAGATATTTGGGCAAAATTAAAATTGATGAACAGCTTTAAAATTTATTCATTTAATCTACAAAATAGTTATCACCGTTAGCGATTGCCGTTTTCCAATGGCTTGCAAGGTCCATCATCCCTTTTTTTCTAACTATCTCTGTCCTTACTCCTGAAGAACTATAAAAAGGACCGTTTTGACGTCATCTTCTAAAGTTTAGGATTTCGCAAGTAGAAAATTTTCGAGGGAACGGAAAATATAAAAATCCGAAGGAGCAATGTCAGGAGAGTACGGCGAGTGAGGTAATGACAACCCAATATTTTAAAGTACTTCTGCGTAAATGATATTTTTGGTTTTATTTTCTTGTGGCAGAATATGTAAATGATTTTCTCCGCAACCCGATCTTGACGTAAATCGATTCCTACGTGTTTAAATATTTGCCCATGTGATTTATTAATTATTTCGGCAAAAGATAACTTAACGGGAAATTGAATTATTTTTAAATTAAAAGGTAAATCATTTGGAATCATTGGGATGCGAGGTTAATTTCTCTCGTTTTTTCCTAGATTTTCAACTGATTCTTCGCTCCTATTGGTTGCAGTGGTGATGTTATATAGCCTATAACCTTCCTCGATAAATGGACTACCCAACACAAAACGAATTTTTCAATTTGAACCAGTAGTTTCTGAGATCAGCGCGTTCAAACAAGCAAACAAACAAACTCTTCAGCTTTATAATATTAGTATAGACTAGCTGTGACATGCAGCTTTGCTCGCGAATATTGCATTTCGTATTAATTTATGTGCGTTTATGGTAAGTTTATTTTATGTGCGTTTAGTGGTCCATAAATGGTAGACCTTGGGTAATAGGTACAATCACTTCACTAAACATCAGTAATTGTTAACTTGTTAATATGTATTTAATTAACTCAAAGAACACAAAGTACATTTTCTACATTCTGTAATGTTATTCCAAAGGGACATGCCCCAGAATAATAATGAATTTATTTATGTTTGATTCGTTAACATTCGAAAAGGTTGCTGATCTCCTATTAAGAGGTAAATGAAGAACACCTTTTCACTAAAAGCCTCAGATAGCTAGAGCTACCTCCGACCCTTTTAGGATTGCGGTGAGAGGAGAGGTTAGGATGGAGGTGGAGCTTTGAGGTGTAGAGGTGTTGAGGAACAGGTGTATCGATTCTCACCTCGGCATCCGCTCTCTCATCAAGGTGAGCATTCAGATTGAGTCAGGAACAGGGGAGTCAGCTGAGGGTGAGGGGCATCAAAGGGAAGCTGCATTCGGTTTGTGGAGGTCGAGTAGGGCGGCAGTGTATCTATATATTCTAGGCCTTGTTTATATTCTAGGAGGGTAGCGGGTAGATAGTTACCTAGCGGGTAACTGGCAATAACAACAGTGACACCTATAGCGGACGTGTTCTATAACCGCTAGGATAACCGAAATATTTGGGTCATCTGTGGCATAGTGGCTAGTATAGCAGCCTTATAAGCCCAACGTCGCAGATTCTAGCCTACCTGGGGCCCAAGGATAATTTAATGGGAAAAAAAATACTTAGCTATGCCGTCCTTCGGAGGGGATGTAAAAAGGTGGTCCCGAGCCTGTGCTATACCTGGGAACACAGAGCAAAAGGCTTTCATAAAGTGTACAGTTCTGTGGCAGTTGAGGATTTATTAAGAAAACGAAGGTAAAACAGATTGTACACACTCCAGGCCTTCAGATTTATACAGTACGGCCCTCATTTATACAGATTTATAATTTCCTCTGTCAAATTAGTTCGTCCAGAAAAAAATAAATATTGTTGGTGATTCTATGATAATTATGGTTTATATAAATTTATATTAGTTATTTAAGGTTTATTTGTTTTTAAAAATACAATGTAATAGTGCTGATTAACTTGATAAACTTACGCGGTTACCAGAAGGGCGCGCATGCGCATTACCGAGAATTACAGTGCCGAGAATTAAAATGTCGCAGTCGAAGTCTAGTCCCAGTCGAGTCGTAGTCGAGTCGCAGTCAAGTCCCAGTCGAGTCGTGAGTGAGTACGTACTACAGGACTTCCATCCAGTCACACAGGGTGACCATCTAGTCCCACAGGGGGACAGCAGAGACTCATAATCGAAAAGAAGACAAGTCCCACAGGGGGACAGCAGATAAGCTTACGTTTAATATTAATACAACATTGAAAGACTACTAATTTTACAATTATAATATTTAAGTTCAATCAGAGTTATTACTTTACCACATTAGAATTTTGCATTCATTTTATTATTTTATTTTGTATTATTAATTTCAATTAAACATTTCCTTTTATACATAGCCTGGCGTATTTATTTCACATGCAATATATAACCAACGCACGTACCCAATTTATTAACATTATTTAACAAACAAATATAGAGTTGTTTTTTTGTTGTTATTCAAAGATAATTAATGGGTCATCTATGGCGTAGTCTTTAGCACAACAACTTTATGCCTAAGGTCACGAATTCAAATCCGGCAGATGGCCCTGGAATGTTTTATAGGGAGTAAAAATCCTAGGTTATGCAGAGGGGAAGTAAAAAGGTGGTTCCGGGCCTGTGCGATATCACGTACTCGTTAAAGATCCCTATCCTAATAAAATTTAGGACTTCCACTGTAGCTTCGTCCGATTAGCCACAGTAGCGTAAAGTGACGGTACTTGAATAAATTAAAGTACTTTAGAAGGCATCCTCAATACAAATACTTTCATCATAGACAAGAGAGGAGAAAGAACTGGGATCGAGGGTTGACGACTTTGACACTTAAATATTTCGGTTTGTTAATTCATTCAACGTCGCTTTATGCTACTATGGCTAATCGTCCGATGCTACAGTGGGTAAATTTTGCCGGTTCAGCTTAATTTTTTTTTTTATATTTAGAAATAATACAATGTGCCAAAATTTTGGGCAATGAATATTAGTGCAATAAGAACTTATTAATTCCATATGACCAGCTAATAAAAAATACAAAGTAAATAAATAAATCTAAATAGAGAAAAATAATAACAATAGCCTTGGCCACATTCATAGCTATATACAATATTTACATCCTACCTCTGGTAACTCCGAATCAAATCCCTAAACCCAAAAGTGGATGTCGAGGAACAATGCCAGAAGATCCGAAAGCCTCAATGTCGCGCCACTGGTCTTGAGAGCCAGTGGAGGCTGAGTGAGGGCGCTAGAGCCAGAGGTTCTCAGGCATAAGTGGAGAAGCTGGCCATTGCCAACACTCAGCATTGCTTAGTTATAAGAGGTCTCTAGGCCACTGCCGCTTCAACCTACGAGGAGGGTTATAGGGATGGCTGGAGCTAGATAGGGATTGGGATAAGGGATTAGGAAGGTGATTAAGCCTTTGGTGGAAGTGTCGGCATCTAGATGGAATTAGATTAGTCTTAATTAGGGCAGGGATATTTAACGAGTACCTGGGATATCGCAGGCTTGGGATCACCTTTTTACTTCCCCTCCGAAGAACGGCATATCTGAGAATTTTTTACCCCATTACAATCCTAGGACCACCTCTGGGTTTGAACTCATGACCTTTGGCATAGGAGGCTGTTATGCTAACCACCCAGCTACAAGAAATCAGTTTTCCAGGCCCAATGAAATACTGAACTAAGATTTCATTATCGAGATAAGATTTATAAACATAACATTGGAAAGACAGTCATAGTACGATTAATAATAAAAGTGTATGGAAACTTTTTTCACCCATCATTAACAAATGACATTCTGCCTCGTTCTATAGTAATGACGCAATCACAATCATATGATCCAGCTATTAGCTTACGCGGATGACGTTGACATCATAGGACGGTCGTTGCAGTCTGTCAAAGAAGGATTTTTGGCCCTAATGGAGGCTACCAGAATGCTTGGTCTGGAGTTAAACGCGGGGAAAACAAAGTACATGGCAACAGGAAAAGAACCCGACCCGGTGAGACCATCAATGTTGGCCCCTTTTACTTTGAAAAAGTGGCCCAGTTCACTTTTCTGGAATGGAGGATGAGGCGATCCCTAAGGCCATTTTGACTGAACCTCTCCACGGCATCAGAAGAAGAATAAGACCGAAACTAAGATGGTCAGATGGTGTGACAGCGGATGCAAGGGATATCTTGGGAGTGAGGAACTGGATGACGGCTGCACAAGATAGAAATAACTGGAGAGAACTGGTGGAGGAGGCCGGGGCTCGTCACCGAATTGTAGCGCCGGATTGATGATCATGACAATCCTAGGACCATTAGCCAGATTTGAACCCGCGACCTTGCGCTTATAAGGCTGTTATGCGAACCCCTAAACCACATGTGACCCCCTTTCGAGAATACATATTTCGGAGGTTAAAGGTAAAAAATGACATAAGAGTCCAGCAGATAAAAATATTAGAATGTGAAAAAAAAAAAAAAAACCATGGGTGGAAATAAGTGTAAAGATAAAGATTTCAGTTCTTTAACACGTAACAGAGTGGGCATGGGATCCTCCGTCATTATAGTGTTTTCTGTTATTCCAATTTGCGTAGCTTTTAGGAGCTGTAGATTACAATACGTTTCAAGCAGCAGCTTCTGAGCTGTTGACAGGTGTCGTGCTACGGTAACTGATTTATGAGCTTTATCCAACTATAAGTCGAGTGTATGGTTCTGTGAGTCCACCGTGCCATTATTAGGGAAACTTTGTTATATAAAAATTTTGACATTTTTTTGGCCAAAAATGGCACATTAACAGTTACAGTCGATGTCAGTGACCGTCAATGATGATACCGATTGGATGGTTGAAAGGTTCTATGCATTTCCTTGGTACTTGGTGGTATCGAGTGATCTACCTCCGAAGTTGAGAATAATTCGAAGCGAGTGATTAAAAAATGTAATGACATCTTAAAATTGATAGGTGTTGGGATGTTAACTCTGTAACCACTGAAGGGTCTTAGGTTGAGTACCTAACCATTCCTACTGTTTATATTTATTTATAATATTATGTATAAATATAGATTTTTTAAGTCAACGGTCGGTAATGAAGTGATTAGGCTGAAATCTCGCTCAGCAACCTTTTTTCCCCTTATTTTCGGATACCCACTGTATATGGCTAGGTTTGCTCCAGGAAGGTCTTTCTACCCCAAGGTTGGCCCATGGCTAAAATTACAAAATAAATAATATTCTGCCATCTCTCCACTGGACCACACACACATATACACAAACCACCATACCAAATATACACACTAGTGCATAAATTTGGGATAAAAGAGATTTAACTAACTAAATCATAGGCCATTGTGTTCTTTGATGATAAAATGTGATTTTGGTAATACTTAAGCTTTGCATGTATTGGAACTAGATATATTTATTGCCTCCCAATAATACAAAAAATATCAGTAATTTAGTTTATTACTCCAACTTTATCCTAAAACCTACCTAACCATGACCTAAGAAGACGTTGCATTAAATTTATTCTGAGTCAAGAATATACACAAACCAAGAAACACCAGCCTATTAAATTGCATAACTTTAATCTGGAATTAGATGAGGAATACTTTCGCCATTTACTATTTCCATTCCACTTTATCGATTCGGAGTTTAATCATGAAACCTAACAAAACTACCTGTGGAGGCGGTTTTAGACTACTTTAAGAACAAAATTAAAATGCAGCCGGTTCGTAATATAAAGACTTGAATCCGTCTCATGCAAAAAACTCGGTATGCCTCCTAGACGCCAAAATATGTCGAGAAACTTCATCAAAGTTTTTTTTTTCTTTTTTGTTTTAGTTTTGTTCACCCCTGCCTTTCCTTCGAAGGCTATACCGGTTTTTTTCGGTCCAGGGGGTGAGGGCGGAAGATAAATACTGAGATAAAAGCCCCCCAGCTCCGAGACGCGAGCTCGTAATTATTTGGTTTCTATTTTTGGTTCTCTGAGGTTGCTAGGCAACGCGTGTACAAAACAACAAACGCTAACTTAGTCAGCCACCCCGCCTTTCAAAAAACTTCAAAATTTACGAAAAAATTACCACATGGCACCTTAAGTGTCGGCTTTTGACTACTAAGGAACCTAATTTCACTTCGAATACTCACCCGGTCTACAATAGCAAGGCTTTTGGTTCCAGAGTGACTTAGGAGAGATTATCGATTGAGGAGTTCTGTCTCTTTAGCTCGGACTGTTGAACAAAGCAAATATATAGCAAGCTCCTGGTCAATAATCTCTGTCGTAGATTCAGTTCTAATTGATTGACATTGAATTACTATACAACTCCCCACATCCTGGCTACACATCCAAGTGGGAGGGGGGACGAGGTGGCTTAGCCTCCCCCTTATCGACCGGCCCCGCCCAGCGGTTCCTGGGACCCGGGCGGCCTCCCGATCTAGCTCTCGTCCGGGATACGATCCGTAGTACGCTGGAGTACGATATGTGTACTATAGGAAGCCAAGAGTACGAAGGTAAAATGGTTTATTTTCCCTCATAAAAATTCATATCAAGATTATTTTTTTCTTGATATTTCTTAATTCGCACCTGTCAGAAACTATCGGACAATAGTAAATGTGCAGTGTAAAATCTAAAAGCAGACATGACAGGCATGGTGAAGGAAAGTGCCTGGCAGCACCCCTTCCTAGGCTTTGATTTAGGTAGAGGAGGTCTATTATCCAACTTCTCTTCAGCCTTCTTCTGACTAGTATTTCAGTTATTGACATGCTGTTAATTAGCCTATTGTCATGTCCGTGCAGTTTAATGTGGAAACAAGTATAGAGTGTTCGTATATGTTGGTCAACTGTTGGTTGTTTTAAGTCCGTATAAAGGTTTTTTTTTGTTCAATTACCAAGAAGCTGTCGTAATGGGTCTTAAAACATTTGTTTGAAATAATTACATGTTTTGTATGTATATCTTTTTGGCTGAGCCATTCATCTCGGAGTTCATATATTTAATTTCGCTAAATCATCAATTGCAATTTAAACAAATTGAAAAATTTCACGGACAGACATACAAAACATGGCTACGACAAATATGTTATAAAATATCTAAACATAGAAGAAAAGAAGTTGGCTATGGGATTTCCTTAACTAAGCTCTTTTTTAAATTCAAGTTGAACGTAGCCCAGTGGTGGTAATCAGTTTCGTTAGAAACATAAGTTTCAGATAAATTAATACAATATTAAATTGTTGTGCACAATGATAACATAATTGTCTACCCTATTCGTTGCTTCACATTACTTTTCACAAATATATATATAACATTTTTTTTTCTAAAATTACCAGATTTCCAACAGTATACTATATATATACATTACTAATCTTATGTTAGGAAAAAGGTTTATTGCTCATTTTTCCTTTAGTTGTTAATTAAATCCTTTATCACTGCTAATAAAGGATTTGCTCTATAAAGGATTACCCAGAGAGATTTGAGGTTCGATCGGGTTTAAAACAGGGCGACTCCCTTACACCTATTTTATTTAATATACCTTTAGAACATGTCATAGAAGGTGACGGTGACGTGAACCGAGAAAGGTTTAAATCTGGGTGATAAAATTCCAGTTCTGGGATACGCCGATGAGTTGGTACTGCTAGGTAAAGACACGGAAACTACACAACTAAATAAAAGTACGTTAATAAAAACCGGTAAAGAAATAAGACTCAAAATAAATAACAATAAGACGAAATATATGATTAGTAGCAGAAACGGTGGCGATCTTGATTTATCCATACTTAGCTCGTGGCTTCTGTCTAAAAACTTAAAGGTTAGAATTTATAAAACTATTCTTCCGACGGTCTTTTACTGATGTGAAACGTGGCCGCTTACTTTGAAGGGTGAACAACGGCTTAAGGTTTTCAAAAATAAGGTAATGCATTAAATATTTGGTCTGAAGAGAGATGAGGCCACTGAAAGTTTAGAAGGTTGCACAACGCGGAATTGCGGAGCTTGTATCATGTGAATATAATTGAGTTGATAGCATGGCGGAGGCTCAAATGGACCAGTAAAGTTGTTAGTCTCGCTGAACGACTGGTAGGCGTCCGAAAGGTAGGCCGAAGCGTCGATGGGAGGATTGCGTTAAGGCTGATCTCGGGAGCTTGGGCTTGAACGGTGATCATTGGACGAATCTGTGTAGACAGTATTTAGTGGTACCTAAATAACCTTCGGGCTCGGTAGGCCTGTTATTATTATTATTATCACTGCAAATAAGGTGCTACGATAGATTTTTGGGAATCTGCAGAATTAAAGGCACTTGAAGGGATGAAAAATCAGAAATTCATTATTTAAGAGGTCAGACTATTTCAATCAGAATAAAATCTACATGATATTAAGTCCCATAAAAATTTACATTGATATAGTGAGATTAAACAAAATCGTTAAAGCGAGGTGGCCCATGCTGTGACATCTCAGGCATATTAATAATTCTTCTAATATCCAAAATTTCGGTTTTGTACTATTTATCGTTTTTGCGCTAGACTTCAACGCATATAAAGGACTAGTTTTACTTTGAAGGATAAACCCGATATTCATATTTCAAGGACTGCTTTATTTTATTTATTGTTTATCTTAAGTTCAAGTCGCATTGCATCTAGGATACGATTCAAAATGGAAAAGAACCACCATTTTTGAATCGAGTCTCATTTTTAAAGGTTATGAATCGAAATATTTCTAATATTTCTAGGATCGCGCACGACTAATTTAACTGTTTCGAAGGATATGCTCGATTTCCATATTTTAAGGACTTTTCTATTTATCCTAAGTTTAAGTCATCATTATATATACACGGATACAGGGAGACATACACAGAAATTTTGCGGGACTTGGTCATTCCGACTCAGAGGGCCGTAAAACTTGAATTCGAAAATTTTCTCAATATCAATGCTTCCATTATATAGGTAAGTGACCGTGAAAGTTGTACTGACATACAACATCTATATTTGTTACATGAAGTTCCTAATTATTCAAAAGCATTAGCTAATTAAGATTTTACGGCATAATATCTCGACAGTTTGTATTTAAAGGGTTGTTTTTTCAAAACAATTTCATTGGAATTGATACTTTTTATCATCTGAATAAATAGTCATCTGTAACAGCATTAACGATAAGTATAGGCTTTTAATTCCACATACAATTGATAATAATGAGTAAATGGAGAGAATGAGAACGCCTACAATATGACAGTTATAACCCGCTCTACAGAACAGTAATGCAAGTTTAATCTAACCACAGCTCTGAAGGCGTCTCTACGTTGTGGTTGGGGACCCAAGATCTGGCCTTTGTGCGTTATCTCAGCTTGCACAACCGTTGAGGCATATCTTAATATATACTGTTCTAAGATATGTAACGTAGATTAGACATTTTACAGGTATTTCATGCTCTGTAGACTGAAATTCATTGCTTATAAATTCTATAAAATACACTATTGATCCAAATAAATCTAATACCTGATATAATGAAAAATATTGATTGTATTATGATTTAAAATTTGGATCTTTCTCTAATAAAATTTAATGATATAACTGTATAATCCTATTGAGACTTCACAAGACTATTTTTTATTTAATATATATATTTTTTGAGATTATATATTGCAACTTGCAATAATAATATCTACAATAACCGTAAGAACCACTGATAGGTTTAGTTGCTAGGGTTTTACGATCCCATGCATCCTGATTACAGTACATGACCCACAATCGCAAACAGATCGTAGTACACTTGTTCAATTTAAACTGACAGGAAGGTCATATGCATTACACACCCTGTAGTCCGTGAGCTAGCAACGAAACGTTTTACCAAAACTTTTAGTATGTTTTACGCAAAGCATCTGTCATAGTAAAGCTAAAAATTAACGTCTGCCAATTCAAAACGGGTGGATTATAAAATGGCGGATATTCGAAAAGGGAATATCAATCTTTTCTAACATTATTATGGCTACTATCAGGGAAACGGTTAATCCTAAGAGGATAATCGTTATTAAGTAAATTATCAGGTATTTGAAAAGCTTTCATTTGAGTCGTAAAAGACATTGCTATTGGCTTATATTTAACAATATAGAGGTATTATAAAAAAAATAATTTTGCGGAAAAACGAGATATCGCTCTTTTCTAACGTTATTATGGCAATTATCATGAAAACCGCTTATCCTATGAGGATAATTGTTATGACAATTAATTTAGAAAATTAAATCACCTTTAATTTGAGTTGTAAAACACTCAAGTATTGACTAATAATTACAGAGATATGGTTCTTACAAAAAAAAAAAAAAAAAAAAAAAAAAGAGAAACTTATTTTTTTATTAATTTGCTTAATATCATGGAAACGGCTGTCCCTAACAATATAACGGTAATAAACTACTTTACGGGGCATAAAATTAGCTTTAATTTGAGTAGTAATAGAAGTCCGTAGGTCTAATAGTCACCAACATAATTTCACTGAAATTCTGTTACATGGGTCACAATTTGTCCCTAAATATCCAATTTTCAAAACACGTCTGCTGCGGCTTCCCACCCACTTTTGTGAGGCACACTAGCGTCGTTTGGTTCATAGTATCGAATAGTATTATGAGGTAAAGGAAAATCGTGGTCAAATGAGTCAGAAAAATAATAATATTTTTTTAGAAAAGAGTGAAATCTTGTTTTTCGCAAAAAACATTTTTTTTTTTGTAATAGTACTATATTTACTATATCATTAAATATTAGGGATGATTTATTTTACCTCTCAAATAAAAGCTGATTAAATACTTGATGATTTACTTTATAACGATTATCCTCATAGGATGAGCCGTTTCCATGATAGTAACCATAATTGTATTTGAAAAGAGTAATATTTCCTTTTTAAATGGCCGCCATTTTGTAATCCATCCGTTTGAAATTGGCAGACATGTATGTCTTGCTTTACCATGATAGATGCTTTGCATTAAACATACTAAACATTTTGGTAAAATGGGTTGCATTTCTCGTTGCTGGCTCACAGACTACTAGGACTACTTTCCCTAAGAAGCCTCGGTTGTAGGTATAAAGTGCATCGACCCAACAAAATGGTGTCTACTATAAGATAGATAGCCTCGGAATAATCCGGAGGGAATGGATCCTCAGCATTCGTCATCGGCAGTGGCCCTAAGACCGGCTACCATAGGACTTCCAACTTTAAACTCTGAACCGCGGTTGGATACTATTAAGTCTCCCGCAAGAGGAAGAGGAACCAGCGGCCAAAGAAATAGGCATCGAAGGATGAAGTGAGATCGCAATCGTTTCTTATTTATAGGATTTTTTTTTTACGTTTTTTATCGTTTCTAATTCTTACCAGAGTAATTATAATAATGATGACACCAGCCAACCCTCTGACTACATGCATCCACTGACCAGCGCCTGATCCCTAGACTCCCTACATTGGTCCCTCCTACACTATAGCAGTCAGTAGAAATAGAAAATTTTTTTTATTATTCTGGGACAGGGTCCCTTAAGAACAATTGATATGTACAATTACGATATACGATGTGTCTGGCCAAAAGACCAAAGGATTATAATAATTTTTTATTTACAATGGTATCAGAGAGAAAAAAAAAAAAAAAAAAAGTGGATTAAAGTATAAAAAAGAGTAAATAAAATAAAAGAGTAATATACATAACATCTTATAGATTAAAGCGTTGAATAAAATAAAACATTGAAACTGGTTCATAATAACATATTCATTAACTGAGTTTAATATAAACAATAAATAATAAATTTTCTGTATGAATTGAAATTTGATTTGAAATATCAGGCTTGTAGTTCAGCGTCTGTTTGGGATGACAGTAGGTACTGGAACAACTGAGACTTAAATGATGGTAGGGATGAAGCATGGCGGATATGAGTAGGTAAGGAATTCCAGAGAGTAGTAGAGCGGACAAGAAAGGAGTGATCAAAAGTTTTTGTTCTATGGATAGGAATATAAAGGTCGGAATGGCGTGATCTTGTTTCAAGGGAGTGGATTGACGATTTAAATTGCAGAAGACTGTGGATATAGGGAGGTAGCTGGGAGTGGATGGTTTGGTAAAGGTATGATCCCAGGAAATATTGTCTGCGGATAGAGGGAGGGAGCCACTTTAACGCGCTGTATAAATGGGTCACATGAGACCTCCTCGGTGTGCCGAGGACAAATCTTAAAAATATGTTCATAATTCGCTTAAGCCTGTTCTCGAGCGCAATCGAGAGTCCACCATATACCCCGCAGCAGTAGTCAAAGTGGGGGAAAATAAGTGAGGAGGCAAGGAGCTTACGGGTGGATCGCGGAAGAAGATGGCGGGAGCGATGGAAAAATTTAAGGGTACTTATTGTTCTACGGGATATTTGGGCAATATGGGGTTTCCAGGAGAGGGTTTGGTCAATGGTAATCCCCAGTTTTTGACAGAGGAAGTGAAGGTGATTGGGTGGTCATTTAGGGTTAGAGTTGGAAATGTAGTATGGGATCTTAGGAGGGAATTGGAACCTATAACAATGGCTTGAGTTTTCATAGCATTTAGCTTTAATTTATTTAGGGTTGCCCAGGCACAGATTCTATCTAGGTCTTCCTGAATATTGGCAAATGCTACTAGACACTCGGAGGGAGAGAAGGATAAGTAGATCTGGAAATCGTCAGCGTATAAGTGGTGGGAGCAGTGATGGACGGAATTGGGAAGATCATTGATATAGGAATTAAAAAGGAGAGGAGATATGCTTGAACCCTGGACCACACCTGCCGAGAGACCAAGGAAGGAAGATAGAGGATGGTTAGGAATGGTTACAGCTTGAGTCCTATTAGAGAGAAATGATTTAAACCAATGTATAGTGCTGTTGGAGAAGGATAGAGACTGTAGCTTGGAAAAAAGGATAGAGTGATCAAGTGAGTCAAAAGCTTTTGAGAAGTCTAGAAGTATTAGTACTGTCAGTTTCTTTTCGTCTATGGCAGTATGTATGTCACTAGTGATTTTGAGGAGGGCGGATTGTGTGGAAAAGCCGGGTCGGAAACCAGATTGGAGAGGATCAAGAAGTTTGGACTTTTCGAGGAAGTTAGACAATTGTGACTGGACTATTCTTTCTAAAGGTTTGGAAAGGTTAGATAGGATGGAAATAGGGCGATAGTCTTTAGGGGATATAGGATTAGAGGTTTTATTTATAGGATGAACTATTGCTTTTTTCCAACTAGTAGGATATACGGAATTTTGAAGGGAAAAATTATATATGAAAAGAAGAACTGGTAGGATATCTGGAAGGCATAATTTTAGTAACTTTACAGGTATTCCATCAAATCCTATGGAGTTGGTATGGGATTTCATAATAGAGGATATAAGGTCAGTTGGTGAGATATCGGAAAAATAAAAATTATCAGGATTAAATGATGGGATTGTTGAAAACTCGGGAGGAGATAGTGTAGAAGTATCAGAGGAGGTGGATGAGAAGTAAGAATTTAATTCATCAGGTGAGACTTGAGAGACTGGTAAAGAAGATGGTTTGCAGAGTGAGAGTTTGCGGAGGAGTTGCCATTTTGACTTGGAATCAGGAGTAGAGGAGAAGGCTGTGTGAAAATAATTTGTTTTTGCCTGTCTGATTGTTGCCTGAGTAAGATTGCGGAGTGCCCTGTACGCTTGATAGTCCTCTGTTAGTCTAGTACGTCTAAAGCGTCTCCGGGCTGCCTCACGCCTCTTTTGTAGGTCTTTTATTTCTGGATTCATCCAAGGAGCGGGACGGCGACGGAAGGTACAGGTTTTTTAGAGGAGCATGTTTGTCTAGGATACTGAGGAGATTGGAAGTGAGAATGTCAACCATTGGGTCAATAGTTGAACAGGTATAAATTGTATTCCAATTCATGGATTCTAGGTCGAGTAAAATATTGTCTCGGGTGAGATTATCTAGGTTTCGGAAAGTTGATGTTTTGGGAAGGAAACGCTAGAGTTTGGAAATTGTATGAAATTTGGATAAGATCGTGAGATGATAGGAAGGGAACAGGCACTTGAGAAGCGGAAAGAAGGTTTCGCTCGGAATCTATGATATTTAGGTCAAGCCAAGTGTCGGAATGAAGAGTGTGATGAGTTGGAGCATATGGAATGATGAACAGATGAAGAGAGAAGAAGAGGTTATCAAGGTAATGTCTATCATAGGAGTCAGAAAGGAGGTTGGTGTTAAAATCACCGCTTATTATGATATTATTATACAGAGGGATGTAGTTGTAAAGGACAGATTCAAAGGATGGATCAAAAGGTACTAAAGGGGGTCGGTACACCACAGCATAGAGGAGAGGGTTTGCATTGTAGGAGATTTCGACGAAAAGGAATTCAATATGAGGATATTCGGAAGCAGAAGAGATCTCTAAGACATTGGATTTTAGGCTATTGTGGACATAAAGACCTACACCACCGCCAGTCCGGCCAACCCGGTCATGGCGAATTAGGGAATGATCAGGAAGGGAGACGGAAGAGGAAGGGATGTAAGGTTTTAACCAGGTTTCGGAAACTGCTATTATGTGGTAGAAGTTATCGGTAAAGTATTGGAAAAATTCGTCAAAATGGGCGGGTAAGGACTGGGCGTTAACATGACAGGTGATTAGGGCATTAGACATACGGGAAAGGTGGTGGAAAAGTAAACAGATTGAAAGGGAAGACGCTGGAGCAATAATATGATAAACAATCAACTGCATATAAACTGAAAATAATAAAGAAAGCCTTTGTAGTGAAACAATTGAAAAGAATAATATAACAAATGTTTAAAAAACAAAATAATTGAATAAGAAACATAAAATTCAAAAAAATAAGTCTTAAAAAGCAAAGTATTTCCGTAGATCCAGTGGTTTCCGGTTCATAGCCGTTGGGTAGACGGGTGCCCACAAGTCAGCTAAACACGTCTAGGTCCTGAGCTTTGTCGATGAAGACGACAGGGTTGCCATCTTCTTTACGGCAACGCACTCTGCCGGAAGCAAACCACACGTACTTAATTTTTTTCTCTAACCTCTTCTGCCTGGCGAGCCAGTATAGACGCTTGTTCATTGGAGACATCTCTTCGCTAAGATATATTCGGTGAGAGTCATTCTCTTGCCATCCGATGTCCCGCGTCGAGAAGTCTCTCTTAACTTTCCTATTCATCACTAACTCGTCACGCGTTGTTTGTCGTACAAACCGCGCGATGACAGAAGGCGGTTGGTGGTCATCCTTTTTCGGCCTACGTCGCTCGACCATGTCCAGGTCCTCCGGCCTGATCTTAACCCCCAGGCCTGCCGCTACGCTGGTCACAAGGGCCGCTGTGTTTCCCCCGGACGTACCGGAATGCCGCGAATTTCAATAGACCTGCAGAGTAGACCCTGCTCGGCTTTATTGAGGCGGACCTCCAGTTCGCTCACTCGGGATTTTAGCATTTTATTTTCCGTCGTGACTTCCTCTAAGTGTTTATTCTGACCCTCAAGATGTTGTTCTATTTTCGTTAGACGGTCATTTAACTGAAAACTTAGTTCCCCGTATTTTTCCAAAGAGGATTTAATACTTTTTATGTCTTCATTGATGTCGGTACTAAGTCGATTCACGGCGGCGAGTATATCTGCTGATGACGGTTCGTCGATCTTAGGCGAGCTTCTGGGCGGGCTAAACGATTTATGTTTACCCTGATCGGTCTTTCTTCCCTGCTCGTACATTTTACATATCCTGCTCTTTTTTTGAGATTTTATAATCTCAATCTCTTTATTGCTCAAATTGCAACATTTGCCGTGGTAAATTACGCGGCATTTGTTACAACTTAAATTGCTCCTGTCATCTCATGTGATAGCGTTTTCACAGACCGAACACAGCACCATTTTTTTTAATTATCAACAATTTATATTTATTTATATTGTTTACTCACTGTGGCGATGTTTACGTAGAGTTGTTGCAACTAAATCCTTAAAAGGTTTAGGGATTAACTGCTTCTCTTCTATGTATATCCCAGTAAACAACGAACTTTCTTCTACTGTAATCACGCTAGATTTTGTTTTTGAGTGAAATAGTGAGACACTTAGTTCACCTAGTGTACACTTTAAAAAGTTGTGAAAAAAAAAATTTGGAAAAATAATTATAATTACGGTTGACAAAGAAAAAACTGTGGGAGCTCTATATGTTGCCTTGATGCCGTCACTGGCCAGACTCTACTAGTAAGTATTAGCGAATATCAGGTACGCGTTAAAGATTCCTATCCTAATTAAACTGTTGTTATTCAAAGATAATTAATGGGTCATCTATGGCGTAGTCTTTAGTACAACAACCTTCTACGCGCACGGTCTCGAATTCAAATCCGGCAGATGGCCCTGGAATGTTTTAAAGGGAGTAAAAATCCTAGGTTATGTAGAGGGGACGTAAAAAGGTGGTCCCGAGCCTGTGTGACGTCAGGTACTCGTTAAAGATCCCTATCCTAACTAAACCTGGATAGACAAAATTTAGGACTCCCACTGTAGCATCATCCGATTTGCCACAGTAGCATAAAGTGACGTTTAATGTATAAACAACCAAAAACTTTAAAATTACAAAATATTCTATGTAAAATCTCTAGAAAATATCGATAAGTTTCTCGTCCTTCCAAATAAGATATCACATTTCAAACTCGTATAAAAACGTAAGGAGAATTGTCGATTTTGTCAATTCTAACGTTTATGATGTAACTTCACAGATCCAGTGATGTAAGAAGTTTTGCTCATCTATATAGGTAAGTAGTTGCTGATAAGGTATATTAGTTAAATTAAAATAAAAATACCGGGAATTTTCACATTATAACTATATTTGTCAACCCATTAAAGTAATACTGCTTAAGCCCGTGCTTAGTTGTCATTAAAAAAAAAAAAAAAAAATGTGCTGAGCTTTATTTAAAGCATAAAATAGCACAAATGGCATAAAAAAAGAAGGATTTTTATGAAGAGAGTTTTGAGAATATAATGTTTCAAAGGATTAGTGTATATTTTTTCTCTCGGACTTCGTGGCTAACTACTCACTCCACCTGGCTAAAACCCTTCAGTCACATTTCATTCTAATCCGATTTACCTTTTAGCAAAAAAATATTATTTCAGTGCTAAAAAAAAATCTGCTTCTTTCTTTCTTTCTTCTCGAGGAGAAAGAGAATGTTTCTATTATTTTTAAATTTAATATTCGTAATAAAATAATAATGATTGAACAATCACGGTTGAGAAATTAGAGAGTAATTTATTTCTTTAAAGATGACAGAGTAGAAAAATTCTTGATCCTCTGTTGTAGGTCCTCTGAAAATATTTCACTTGTTGACAAAAATAAGTTAACTAAAAATATATGTTTATCATTTCTTAAGTATTTTGTGAAAAAATATTTCTTTTTAATCATTAATTCCTGCATTGATTAACTATTAACATTTAATAAACATTAATTATAATTTTAATAAAGGGAACATATCTTTTTAAACAATATTTTATGATCTATAATAGTATTATTACATCATAAAATAATTTCAAATAAATAAATAATAAATACAATAATTTAACAACGTTTCGAGGCTGGCCTAATCTTCAGGTATATCCTCGAAATTTAAATTTATATGTAATCTTTAATATTTTAACATTTTATTAATTCCACTAGACATAATATCCATCTATTCCCAGCATTACATTGCTATTTCAATGCTCAACCGATTGGTTAATTATAATATTGGGTAGTTTCACCACATCCAAATATGGACATTTCAATACGCGATTATCGAGTAATATTTTTGTACGAGTTTAAACTCGGCCATTCAGCAGCTGAGGCCGCTAGAAATATTTGCAGAGCGTTTGGGGAAGGGAGTGTTAATGAACGGACCATTCGCCGTTGGTTTGCTAACTTTTCAGCTGGGGATACCGACTCGGAAAACTTGCCCCGAGGTAGACCTCCGTCCGTAATAGACAACGATGTCCTCAAACATACAGTAGAAGGAAACCCCTACCAAACAGTTAAAGGACTCTCGCCTAAACTAAATGCAAGTTTCCAGACATTTAAAGTGTATAGGGAAAGTAAAAAAGCTCGATACATGGGTACCTTATGATCTCACTGAGCGGCATGTTTCAAAACATACCGTGCAAAATTTGAAAGAACTGGGCTACGAAGTTCTTCCGCACCCAACATATTCTCCCGACTTGTCTCCAACAGATTACCACCTGTTCAGGAATTCAGACAGTTTTTCAGTTCGGGGATAAAAAAGTTTGTGTCACGTTGAGAAAAATGTGTAGAAAAAGAAGGTAAATACTTCTAAGAAATTATCTTGTTTTCATATTGTATTTTTAATAAAAACCCTTGAAAACGGACATTTCTTGTGACATAACAAAATACATCGAAATTATAATTAATTCAGCTCTTCTTAATAAAAACTAACAAGGATAGGATCTCGAATGTGTCTCGTCAATTTCGATGGAATTGGTTTTTAGGTGGAACTAGACATTTAAGAATTAGACTCTGCAAAATATGTTCGGCCAACGCTTCCCAGGAGTCGCTTAAAGATATCAGATATTTTGCGCGCAAAATACACAATTTGTTTATTATCTCTGGTTTTAGTGGAGGTAGAAAAATAAGTTTGGTGTTAAAATTACCCTGTGTGAAAACTGAGGCTAAAACATTTAGATACGTGAAAGTAAAATGCATTGGAAGTAAATTCAAAAGAGAGAGATAACATGTAAAACATGAACTTCTTCAATTTGATAGAAACAAAAATGAATATTTTAAAAGCTTAAATAATAAAATAAAATTTAAATTTTTTTAAAATTATATTTTGTAGAAATTCACAACTGTAAATATGCTGATAAAATATATGTACATGAAAAACGTGAAGAGAAACTGCCCATTGGCAGACTCTAGTAATCAATCTAAACAAGAAGGTCTCGAGGCCTTCTTCTCTTCAGACGCCTCGGTGGATTATCAGGAATTGTAGAGGAAGCAAGGTTTGAAACTAGTGGATTAGAGTGGGAATAGAGTTTGTCATGGAAGGTATGATTCCTGGTACGTGCAAATCTGCTACATACGGACTTGGAGGTCTTTATGAATGATTTTGTTCGTGACAAAGTAAGGAGCGTTGAGGATTTTACGAATTTTGGATTGTAGGGATTGGATACGGAAAGAATTAGATGGTTTAGTAGAGCCCCATAGCTCAACTCCCTAGTCCAGATAGGCCTTATGATTGTCATGTAAATGAGTCTTTTGAAGTTAAGTGAAAGGTTAGAGCGTCTGTCTAGTAAGTGTTGGAGTAGCCGAAAACGTCGAGCAGTTTCTTGTCTTTTCAGTCTTGTATGCGGATTCCATCTAAGGCGTTTGTCAAGCAGGAGTCCTAAATAGCGGATCTGTTTAACCGGGACAATACAAAAGGAAACTGTAGGGCAGGATGCCATAGGTTTTCGACGAAGGATAAAGGTAACTTGATGGGATTTATTGGAATTGATATTAATTCTCCAATTCTGACACTATACCTCAAGGTCTCTGATGTGGGACTGGAGAGTTTGAGAGGCAATACTAGGATAATTATGAACTGATAGCTCGCAAGTGTCATCGGCAAAGGTAGAAAGGAATGTGTTAGGATGGGTTGGGATAGCAGCTGTATAAACTATGTAAAGGATGGGTCCTAGAATGCTGCCCTAAGGAACACCAGCAGACTGGGTAAAAAGAGATGAATAGGAACGATTGTGGTTTATTTTGAAGGATCTGTCGGTGAGGTAGGACTGGATGATTAGAAAGTATGTTGGAATTAACGGAGTTTATACAGCAGTCCTGGGTGCCAGACTATAAAATAAAATAAATTTAAAATTGGCAAGGCTTTAGAAGAAATAAATTGGCGCAATCACTTTGACTGACGCTAATTAATTTTTTTTTTTTTATGATAGGCTTGACTCGATGGAGAGGGGGTAAGTGGGAGGGGGGTATGACGTCACTCCATTTTATTCTTCAGTCCTTTGGTTGTGCTGGGGCGAGGTGATAGAAAATGTTAAATTATCAGATCGATAAGAAACATCTAGCCATAAAATTCGAAGGCTAGTAATGAAAAAAGGAAATGAGTGTCGTAAAAAGGAACAATACGGCATTAATAAAATCATGAAATGCCAGGCTTTAATATCACCTTTTTTTTTTTTTTTTTTAATTTCGTTCCTTGAGGAAATTTTATGTAAACATATAATTTTCACCTTATACTTTTTTCTTTAAAATTTTATCAAAGGAAGCTTAGTACATATTTGAGGGTTTTCTTTATAGGTCACGTTGTAAAAAATAAAATCTTTTTATATTTTACTTTCACTTACTATATATAGTAAGGGAAGTATTGCGATCGTGAAAATTTTCGAATTCCAGTTTTCAACGGAAATACACGTTTTAGGGTCCCCTGAGTCCAAATAACCAAGTCCCGCAAAAAGGTCTGTGTGTGTGTGGTAACTGCCGGGCGGAAACCGTAAGTCCTATGAAACTGAAATTTCATATTTAAGACAACTATACGCCCGAGACGTGAAAAAACTTTTTTCATCAAAATGAGCTTACCAGAAGAGGCACTTTATACCATGCATTTTGCACCTTATTTCGATTTTCTCAAAAACGGTTCCGACGATTTTGATTAAACTCGCTATATCGATGTAAAATTTAATGTGCTTTAATATCATGTAGGTTTTATTTAGATAAAAATGGTCTGGCAGGGCTTAAATGCCGATATTTTAAATTTTCTTCCCCTAAAGTACCTTTAATTTTGTATATTCAATAATAATAACTAGATTATCTTGTTAACGCTGATGAAAAACTGGTAAATATATAAATTGAATAAATTCGATACCCAACTAAAGGAGAAAACAGAAAAAATATTTTTTTAATGTAATTTTACGTTTTTGAACATAAGAGCAGTAATATACATGCATGATATACCGTTGGAAAGCTAAAGATTTTAGAAAAAATATCATCTCATACACAAGCTTTTAGAAGTTAATAGAGATTGATGAGAAGAAGATAAAACTTACTGATTATTTAAGATAATAATATAATTGATTTTTTAATAAAACACATGTTTCTAAATAAATTCAATTTGATTAATTCCTTAATAATTTCACGTATTTTTATCTCTAACTGTATTTGAAAATTCTTTCATTGATTTCAAAATGGAGGTAAGTGAAAGTCGTGTGTTGCCCGCACCAGATTTTTTAAACATATAATCCTAGACATCTTCACAGTTCATACTAGTTTCTTTTTCTGGTTTACTGTTTTTACTTTCTTGTACCTCTACACGAAATATACATTGCGATCGAGAACTTTATTTACTTAGTTAATGAATAACACATTGATATAAACTGATGTAACTTTATTGATTATCAAAATAGCAACATGAAATTCTTAATATTATAATATACTATAACTTTGTCATAATAACATCTAGGACCTGAGTTCTCTGGCTCTAAAATCAGTGGGAACATATAATAATAATAATAATAATAATAACTCTTTATTTATTCTGGGACTGGTCCCTTTAGAATAACATAACAAGAAAATTAAAATAAAAACTTTAAGGTCTTAGAGTATACAAAAACAATAGAAATTACAAACAATGGATTAAAAAGCAGCCACAAATAATAAAAAAATATTGAAAACTAAACTAGATAATAAACATAACAAGAAATATGAACATTTATACAACTTTCATTAAAAAATCATAACAGTGTTTTGTTTTTTTAACAATATACTAATATTATAATAAATGCGAAACACAAGATAACATAAAATATAATAGGTATATTAACGTTTCTATCTGTTTTGTTATTAATTTTAATTGGAATTAGAAAACTAATTAGGATTCTTCGGAAATTGGAGAGACAGGAGATGATTGAACAGGCGAGATTTGAACGTCGGAAGAGTATTGGAGTCACGGGTGTGAGAAGGAATAGAGTTCCATTAGGTTGAAGATCGAATTAGGAAAGATCTGTCGAAAGCTGCAGTTCGATAGGGCGTTATATACATGTCCGAAGGCCGTGAGCGAGTGTGGCGAGAGAGGACTGAGGATTTGAAAAGGAACATATCTGATATGTAAGACGGACAGCGGGATCGGAGAACTTGGAAGAGAAAGGAAGCCAGGAGGTACTTACAACGGTATATGAAGGGATGATATGATTTAAAGAATATTCTATGACTTTTGGAAAAATTGTATTGGATCGGCATTTTAAGGGAAAGATCCTTTGTTCTAAACTGTTCGCTAAACGTTTGTGAAGATTGGAGGATTTATTAAACTTAGATTTAAGATGAGGGAAGGAGGATTTTAGGGAAGAAAAAGACAAATTTAATTGAGTAGAAGAAGAAACGGTTGGAGAGGAAGGATTTACAAGAGATATAGGTGAAATTTGGTTTGGGGACGGGGTGGCCGAACGTGTTAGCGCGCGTTGCTGTGAGCACGCGTTGCCTAGCAACAGATAACCGAAAAGTTAAAACCAAATAATTACGAGTTCGACTCTCGTGCTGGAGGATTTTATCTCGGCATATATCCTCCGCCCTCACCCCCAGGCCCGAGAGAACCCCCGTATAGCCTTCTCAAAGGCGAGGTAGAGGTGAACAAAAAAAATAAATAAATAAATAAATAAAAATAAAGGTGAAATTTGAAAAAAAAAAATCTAGTGCGGGCTTTCACACGACTTTTTCTTACCTCCGTTTTCAAAATCGATTAGAGATTTCTCAAATACAGTTATTGATAAAAATGAGTAAAATCATTAAAGAATTAATTAAATTCAATTTATATAGAAACATCTATTATCTATTATATTATTATCTGAAACAATAAGTTAGTTTTATCGGCTTTTTATCACTCTTTGTTAACTATCTCAAGTTTGTGTATAAGATATTTTTTCTAAAATCTTTAGCTTTCCATCGGTAAATTTTACATCTATATTACTATTATTATGTTCAAAAACAAAAAAAAATCATTAAAAAAATAAACAAAAAATTTCATTAAAAAAATATGTTTTCAGTTTTCTCCTTTAGTTGGATATCGAATTCGTTCAACTTATATATTTACTTGTTTTTCATCAGTGGTAACAAGATTATATAGTTATTTTTATAAATTTTACAAAATTAAAGGTACTATAGAGGAAGGAAATTTAAAATGCCGACATTTAAGCTCTGTCAGACTATTTTAATCAGAATGAAACCTACATGATGTTAAAGCCTATTAAATTTTACATCGATATAGCGAGTTTCGTATACTTATCTTAAATATGAAATTTCAGTTTCATAGGACTTTTCGTTCACGCTCTGGACCACACATACTCACAGACCTTTTTCGGGACTTGGTCATTTGGACTCAGGAGACTCTAAAACGTGTATTTCCTTTGAAAACTGGAATTCGAAAATTTTCACTATTGCTGTACTTTCCCTTTCTATATATAGTAATTGAGAGTAAAAAGTACTACGTTCTCAAGATCTAAATTTTGACAGCAAATAGATAAATAAGTTAGCTATATAAGAAAAAATAATCATAGCTGAGTCTCTTTGGGTTATTTCCTAACTTAGGGTATAACATAACCATGATATACCCTAACTATGTATACACTAATCCTGGTTTATCCTAACATAAAAACCTCCGGCTTCGCGTAGACATCTCTATATCCAGGCCTGGGAATATTCTCGTATTTAAATTGCATAGCATTGAATGCAGAAAATATGTGAAACAGATGTAATTCACATTTCTCGACACAAAAGCAGGTTTATGAATAAAATATCTCCTGAGATGGATTTTCCTTTCTTCGCTTGTGAGATCTCTGTCGGACTATCTAGGCATAGATTTGAAGACGTTAATATGTATAGTATACCTTACACATATCCTGTCGCTACCTTTATGTTTTGAATACGAATCATCTGAGATATAAATAAATGTTTCTATCGACACTCAATTTGATTCTTGCAACATTTATCAATTCTAACATTATTAAGTAGAAATACACATTTTAGGGTCCCCTGAGTCCAAATAACCAAGTCCCGCAAAAAGGTCTGTCTGTGTGTGTGTGTGTGTGTGTGTTTATGTCTGGTAACCCCCGGGCGGAAACGGTATGTCCTATGAAACTGCAATTTCATATTTAAGACAAATATACGGCCGAGACGTTACAAAACCGTTTTCATCAAAATGAGCTTACCAGAAGAGCCACTTTATACAATGCATTTTGCACCTTTTTTCGATTTTCTCGAAAACGGTTTGCGACGATTTTGATTAAACTCGCTATAACAATGTAAACTTTAATGGGCTTTAATATCATTTAGGTTTTATTCGGATTAAAATGGTCTGACAGGGCTTAAATGCCGATATTTAAATCTTCTTTCTCTAAAGTACCTTTAATTTTGTTGATTCTATAAAAATAGCTATATTATCATATTACCACTGATGAAAAACAGATAAATATATAAGTTGAATAAATTAGATACCCACTTAAAGGAGAAAACAGACAAAAATATTTTTTTAATGCAATTTTTCGTTTTTGAACATAAGACCAGTAATATACACGTGTGATATACCGTTGGAAAGCTAAAGATTTTAGAAAAAATATTATCGCATACTCAAGCTTTTAAAAGTTAATAGAGAGTTATGAAAAGAAGATAAATCTAACTGATTATTTTAGATAATAATATAATAGATTTTTTAATAAAACACATGTTTTTATATAAATTCAATTTAATTAATTCCTTAATATTATCACGTATTTTTATCCCTAACTGTTTGAATTTGAAACTTCTTTCATATTGATTTTAAAAATTGGAGGTAAGTGAAAGTCGTGTGTTGCCCGCACCAGATTTTTTATCAAGCAATCAATTTCTGTTTGTATTAATAAAAGACTAAAACCACAAGAAACTGCCGTTTTCGGCTATTTCAACACTTGACACACGCTCAAACCTTCCTCTTAACTGCAAAAGGCTCATCTACATGACTATCATAAGACTAATCAACTAAACCATCTATTATGTGCTTATCCAATCCTTACAATAAAAAATCCTTCGTAAAATCCTCAATCCTCCTTACTTCGGCAGGAATAAACTCATCCATCAAGATCATAATGTTCCTTATTTGGTCGATTTGGCCGGAACCAGTAACCAATCCTTCTATGACAAACTCCGCTCCCACTAGTTACCATCCTCTTCATTTCCTGATAATCTCTCTCGGTGACTGAAAAGAAGATGACCTCGAAACCTTCTAAATTAGTGTTTGTTTTTTTTGCCTGCTATTGATCAGTTTCTTTAAATGTATATCAAGCCATTTTTTACTATATACAAAACGTTTTTTTGTATATGATCAGAACAGCGCATGAACATATATTTTTTTTATAACATGGTTTTGATAAAAATTACAGAATGAAACAAAAACAATACTTATGCTTTCTTTTCATTTTTTTATTCCATAAATTCTTCAGCTGTCAGAAACAGAAAAATACTTGAAGCTATACGTTGATAGATATTTATTTGTTAAAGAATAATCTTGTACAAATGTATTCAAACACAATAGATTTCTTTTCCGCCTGTTGTGGAAATACATAATACATAAAATATCAACATATAAAAACTAATAATACTGATACCAATAATAATAATAAACTTCTGAGTCTGTTCATAGTTTTTTTTTAATTTATTAATTTAAAAATGGTAATATCTAATTTTCACTAGAAGGATATATATTTGATACTGATAGTAAAAAATGATAAAAGTTAGCCAATTTTTTAATGCTATTAATGTTCACAATGTTCTCTAAATTTTCACTAGGTGGTAAGTTTTTGATGGTGGAGAAGGAGATGGTGAAGACTACTAGTGATGTACTGTTTACAGCTGCTACATACTTCATTATCATGAAGACTAGGATGAGTTTTTTTAAATATATATTTATGGCTTGGGAGTTATAAATTCTCAGCCGACTGACTACTCGTATTTTATGAATATATATAGGGGACTTAAAAGAAGATGTCCTCGAAACCTTCTGAATTAGTGTTGTTTTTTGTTTTTTAGGGTTGCCAATGATCAGTTTCTCTACATGTATATCAAGCCATTGTTTACTATATTCTTATATGTACTTGACGTACTACAGTAAAAAGATGATAAATTTCAATAAATACATATTAATTTTTGTAAAATCTATCTAGGTATAAATTTGAAATTTGATTAGAAAAAAGACTGGTATCGGCTAACAGGGCATATTACGCCTTGATGAACACTCTCCGCAGCAGATCTATTACTAGGGGGACCAAACTGGTCATTTATAAAACCTTAATACGCAATGTTCTTACCTACGCTTCTCAGACCTGGACCATCTCAGCGAAAAATGGAAATAGCCTGCTAACCTTCGAAAGAAAAATCTTGAGGAGAATATTTGGCCCTGTGAGGGATGGAGGATTAGGAGGAACAGGGAACTTCAGGACCTTTTTTGGAGAAATAGACATCCTGAAATATATAAAGCTGGGGAGACTCAGTTGGGCTGGTCATTTCGTAAGGATGCAAAGAGAAAAAGTGCTCAGAAGAGCTTTGGAAACCCCTATTCACAGTACCCGACGGACCGGTAGGCCAAAGCTGCGATGGATTGATGGAGTGGAGGCGGACGCACGGAGCCTGTTGCGCGTCAGGAACTGCTGGAGAATGGTGGCGGCTCATTGAGGAGGTCTAAGGGTTGTAGAGTCAGGTAGATAGATAGATATATATTTGAAGACGTTAATATATATAGTAGAGCTTACACATACGCTGTCACTAGGTTTCTGTTTTGAATACCATTTGATGTATAAATAAATGTTTTCATTGAAACTCAATTTGATTCTTGCAACATTTATAATTTAAAATGTCTACAAAGTTCTTAGATTGATTTAGATAATGGAGGCGAGTCGTGTGTTGTGCTAAAATCCAAAATCCATATACTTCTGATCTGGCTCGAACCTTTCATGACAGATCCATTCTCACTCTAACCCTCTAGTTTCTATCCTTGCTTCCTCTTAAATTTCTGATAATCCTCCGAGGCGATTGAAAAGAAGATGTCCTCGAGATTTTGTGCTATTTAGAGTGCTACAAATGACTTGTCTTCTCACATTTACTGGATGTGTTAAAGTAAAAAGGTATTTGATTTCAATAAGTATGTACATATATATTAAGTTAGAACTAAAGATATAACCTATCTACTCTGTAGACTATTAAGCTAACTAAACCCAGACAGACTAGCCAATAAGATTCTGGACCCGCCAGGACCGGACTCTGAATACCAATAACCTCTCCACGTTATTGCCTCCTGCCTTCTAGATAGCCTCTTCATTATAGCTCTGTCCTATCTCTATTCATTATCTCAGCAAACTTATATATTATGGTCTAAAGGGTTAAATATAATAATAATTAATAATTTGTTTTTAGAACAATCCCTATACAAATGCATTTGGCTGGCACATAACACATAACACTGGTCTGCAACGAAATCCTCCTTTAATGAAGAGCTTAATATGCTAAATCGATGTTTACATTCCTATTTTTTCTATCACATTTACAAATTTATAAAGTATTTATTTTATTTTCACATAATTACGTGCTATTGTCTGACGGCAATAAATATCCTTCTACTCCTCTTGCACACGCAACAAACATAAAAGAAAATTATGAAAATATGAAGTGATTATTGGGAAAAATTAAATGTTCACAGTAAACGTGGTTTGTGCTGATCTAAACGTTGTTGCAATCTTAACTGGACTGCAAGAAGGATATACCAAATTTTGTTGCTTTTTATGCGAATGGATCAGTCTCGTTAGAGAAAAATATTACATGTTAAAAAACTGACCACAAAGGTTTTGATCCTTGGAGTCAAGAATGTCTAGTTGAGCCGTTTATAGGAGATGAGCAAGCTGGATTCTGACCAGGACGTCAGACGCAGGACCATATATTCACCCTTAGGAATATTATGCAAAAATCATGGGATCATGATAAAAATTTGTACCTTGCCTTCCTAGACCTTCAAGGTGCATTTGACTCGGTCCCAAGAAACGAAATATGGGAAACACTAAGAGGCAAGAATGTTCCAAGAAGCCTGGTGGAAGCTATAAAATCCATATACCAAGACCCAAAGGGTATAGTGAGACTGAATCTGACCATTTTAGCATAGCTAGAGGGGTTAAACAAGGGGATAGCTTAAGCCCATCGCTATTCACATTATATATGGATGAAATAGCTGCAATCTGCAAAAGGCGAACAGAAAGGACTTTCCTAGGGCGAAGGAATCTGCTTCCAGTCGTGATACAGCTTCTCCTGTATGCGGACGATATTGTCCTGATTGCAGATTCTGTAGAGAAATTGCAGCAAGCAGTTGAAGAATGGAATGATGAGCTCCGCAGGAAGGGTATGACCATCAGTACCAGCAAGAGTAAGATCTTACAGGTTGGAAGGGTACAGGAAGATGTTTTGGTATACTGCAATGGAGAGGCAATGGAAGAGGTGTCAGATTTCACCTACCTCGGCACTGTTATGCATAGACCTGGGAAAGTAGACTCAGAAATAGTGAACAGGATAAGCAAGGCCAACGCTGTATACTACCAGATCTGCAATACAGTGATCGGGAAGAGAGAAGTCAGCAGAAATGTGAAAGTGCACATCTTTAAGGCGGTGTACCTTCCTATACTCCTTCATGGTGTAGAAAGCTGGGTGATGACTAGCAGACTGGAGAGCAAAGTCATTGCTGCGGAGATGTGATTTCTCCGAAGAATCGCAGGGAGAACAAGACTGGACTGCATCCGCAATGATAGGATCAGAGAGGAGTTAGGAGTTCCCTCAATGAAGGATGTCCTGGAAACTCGGCAGCTTAAGGGGTTTGGACATGTTGTCCGGATGGAGGGACACAGAGATCCATTGAAAACCATGGACTATATTCCCATTGGTAAAAGACCCCGTGGCCGACCAAGAATGTCGTACCTGGAGTACGTAGACCGTTTATGCAAGAAACGAAATACAAATATTCGCCAAGCCAGAAATCTAGCATACAACAGGGAACATTGGCAATCCTGGCTAAACGCTCCCCTACGCTGAAAGGCACTACAGGGTGATGCAAAAGAAGAAGAAGAAGGAGTCAAGAATGTAAAAGAAGAACCTTTAGTTTCAAGTGATACAATTTTTCTACCACCTCTCCATGTAAGGTTGGGCCTTATGAAAAATTATGTCCTAACAAACAAGGATGGTGGAGATTTCCAAAATCTCAAACTAAATTTCCTCAAATCAGCGACCCGAAATCGAAAGAAGGAATCTTTTTGTGGCCTCAAATACGGGAGCTCATGAAGGACTCAAATTTTGAAAGCACATTAAATAAAGCTGAAAAGAGAGCATGGACCGCTTTTGTAGAAGTATTCCATAATTTTCTTGGTAACAAAAAGCTACTGTGCAATCATCCTTGAACACATTTCTTCATAAAAATCCCTAAAGTGCAATATGTCCCTAAAAAAAATTTCTTGGATTCTCATTTGGGATTTTTTCCACACTAATCTTGGAGATGTATCAGATGAACACGGCGAAAGGTTTTATCGAGACATATTGCTCTTAAAAAAACTCTATAATGGAAAATGGTCAGAAGCAATGCTTGCCCGATTTCTGTTGGTCGCTTCGTCACGAAACACCTATAGAAAATATAAAAAGGAAGAAAACTACAAAGTTAAATAATCATAAACAACCAGCAATGAGAGTATCCAATCATTTGTAGGTTTTGTAAAATATTTGTTTTCGTAAAGTATTAGTTTGAACAATTATAATATATTTTTTTAGCAAAAGAGTGAGTTTCATTTAAAACCACCATTGAAAAATATTTATATATATGTGATACGGAAGATTTAATACTACATATCTATTCAGAATTGTCAAATTTATCATTCGTTATGCATGAAATAGAAAGGAGAACATTTTTTTTTTTTTTTTTTTGCAGACCAGTGTAATTAAAAATATTGCCAGCATACAACAATAACTTTTTTTTTATGTTAATACATTTACAAAATTTATGTATGGATTTAAACCATACCTCAAGGTCTCTGATGTGGGATTGAAGAGTTTGAGAGACAATAGCAGGAAGGTGTTAGGACGGGTTGGGATATCAACTGTATTAACTGTGTAAAGAATGGGTCCTAGGATACTGCCTTGAGGAACACTTGTAGACTGAGTAAAAAGGGATGGATAGGAACAATTGATTTAAAGGATCTATTGAAGAGGCAAGATTAAATAATGAGGTAGTATGTAAAAGGGAGGAATTGGAGAAGTTTGTAAAGCAGTCCTGGGTGCCAGACTCGGTCAAATGCCTGTTCTAAGTCGAGTAAGGCTCCCGTGCAGTACAATCCGCGCTCCAATACTGATGAGACAACATCAACCACACGATGACATATTTGGAAGGTGGAGTGGGAATGAGCAAAATCCAAACTGGTGGCCTGGGATTAACGAAATTTTAGGAATTGTTTTTAGGAGAGCGATGGATTTTCGGGTAATTTGAGAAATATGGTCACTCTAGGAAAGTTTGTTTGCTTTGTTCGGTTTTAGGGCGTTCAACAGCTAGGTCATCAACGCCCGATGGTCAGTTATTATGGTTCATTCTTCATAGGAGGTTATTTTTAGTACAAACGGAATTAAAAGGATAAGAAGAAAAAAATAAAATAAATAAAAGATACAGATTAAAAAAAAAGAATTATAAAAATAAGGAATTAAACAGATACATAATAAAGAGGGTAAGTCTTCGATAGATGTGGTGGATAGTCAGAGGCTATTTAACAGTTTGACCCTTGTTAGAAACTTAATTACTGCATTTATTATGGGATCATCATCCCGCAGAGCCAATGATATGTTGGGCGATATACCCAGCTGGTATAAAATTTTGTTGCAGTGTGAGCATTTAGGAGATCCTTCTCATCCGGAGTCCAAACTAACACTGGACTCTAGGATAGGTTTTGATCGATAATGACTCCAAGGTTTCTTACTGAGGCAAGAAAGTGGATAGGTAGTCTATTAAGGTAAAGTATAGCACTTGTAGTCGTTAAAGGTCTTTTGTGTCTTCAGATGTTGGATTACAACAAACCTCAAGGATTATAAAACTACAATATAGTTATAATAATTAAATAAATATAAAGAGTTCGTAGCCATAATAAAGCGAGGATACAGGATACAAGAGTTTTCATAAAACATACATTGCCCAATGTTTGCTCATCGTTGGTTCGATTCATCTCTTTGAGGGCCGAGTTAGTAGGCTGCTTTGTGGCGACTAACCTAATATCTCAATGCTAAATATTACCTACACCAAAGTCAACTCAGTTATACCGGGAGGCTATTTCATAATTGTTTATCGCTTAATTAATTACTCCATATTTCAAAGTTATTCTCCCAGGAATAATTTGGATTGATTAAACTTGGAAGTCATCCTTCCGGAAAAGTTTATTTGCATATTAGTAACTAGTTTGACTTTCTCTATGTAGCATGAATATCACTTTAATACTCAGTCCGGTATATACTTGTTATTTGATTTTATTGAGGCACAACCATGGGCAATAGGTATTAATGTTTGAGAGAACATTTACAAAATAAGAAGGATAAAAGACCTAAACTGAAATAAAATACCAAATAAATAAATAAAATACGCAACAAACAATTTTAATTTATCTCCGTTGTTAAACCGGATCTAAAAATGTTTCAATTAAGAGTCGAAAAAAGGTTAAATAATTACGTAAAGTTTCGATGGACATAAACATGATTTAAATCTTGCACAAATATATGAAATAAATAGTCAGGGAAAGTATTGCGATTGTGAAAATTTTCGAATCCCAGTTTTAAACGGAAATATACTTTTTAGGGTCTTCTTAGTCGAATTGATCAAGTCCCGTAAAAGATAAGTGTGTATGTGTGTGTCTGTCTGTGTGTGTGGTAATTAGCGCGAAAACGTATAAACTAAAATTTCATATTTAAGAAAACTATACGCCCAATTTGTTACAGCATTAATTTTCTTCCACTAAAGTACCTTTAATTTTTTATTTTTCAAAAAAATTGGCACACCATCTTATTAGCATTGGTAAGTAACTGCTCAATGTGCATGTTGAGCGAATTTTATCAACTAAAGGAGAAAAGTGCAAACATATTTTTTTATGAAATTTTTGTGTTTTTGAATACAAGAATAGTAATATAGACGTATAATATACCGTCGGAAAAGGAAGATTTTTGAAAAAATATTATCTGATAAGAATAGTTGTAAAATGTAATATTAAGTAACGAATAGGGAATACACTTATTACTGATTAACAATTTAATATAGTTATATTATTTAATGTAAATCATATGTTTCCAACGAAAATGAATACACGCTTATTAAAATCAACTTGAAATATTTTTAAAATTGAAATATAAATAATAGTTTTTAAATTAATTTTAACAGTCGTGTTAAGTGAAAGTCGTGTGTTGCACGCACCAGATTTTACTTTCTCTTATGAGGCAACATTTTTACATACCCTCAACATTTTATCCAGTTTTAACCAAAACTATCTGCTGCTAAATTGAGAATAAGAAAGAACACAAAAATGTTTTATTTTGCTTGTCTATTCATTTAGCGTCATTTAATGGTGCTGTAGCTAATCGGACGATGCTACTGTGGGAGTTCTAAATTTTGCCTATCCATGTTTAATTCCGGTAGAGATCTTGAAAAAGTACCTGACGGAATAGCATGGAATAACCATGACTTTTTTTACTCCTATTAAAAAATCCTTGGGCAAAGAAGTGTCTTATGCAAGAGACTACACCACAGGTGATCCTTTTTACTTTCACATACCTGTATATGAAATATGTAGTAAGGGAAAGTATAGCGATCGTGGAAATTTTCGAATTCCAGTTTTCCCTGGAAATACACGTTTCAGGGTTCCCTGAGTCTAAATGACAAAGACCCGCAAAAAGGTCTGAGTGAGTGGTCGCGGGGAGAAAACGAAAAGTTCTTTGAAACTGAAATTTCATATGCCACATTATACTATGCATTTTGCACATTTTTACGATGATTAAACTCGCTATATCGATGTAAAATTTAATGGGCTTTAATATCATGTAGGTTTCATTCTCATTGAAATAGTTTTAAAGGGCTTAAATGTCCATATTTTAAATTTTCTTCGTCTAAAGTACCTTTAATTTTATAGTTTTTATGAAATTTACCATATCATCTAATTAGCATTGCTAAAAAACAGGTAAATATATAAGTAAAACGAATTTAATAACCAACAAAAGGAGAAAACTGAAAAAATGTTTATTTAATTGTCCTTTTTTTTTTTTTTTTTTTTGAACTTAAGAAGAGTAATATACATTGTATAATACTAAAGATTTTAGAAAAAATATCATCGTATACATACTATTGTAAAAGTTAAAAGAGAGTGGTGATGAGCCAATAAAACAAACTGATTGTCGTAGATAATAATATAATTAATTATTAAATAAAACAGATGTTTCCATTAAAATCCTATGTAAATAATTCATTAACAATTTCTTTTCGTTTCTAAATTTGTTTAATAATTCTTAAATTGATATAAATGAAAGTCCACCACCACACGCACCAGATTTTCTATATATTTAATTTAAAGTATACGTTAAATGTTGGGTACTCTTTTTATATAAACTATCTTGGCAAATATTAATTCCCTTTTTTCCCTCGTAAATTTAAACGTTTCTATCAAAATTGCGAAGCCTTGATATTGGTTCACAGTACAGAGGGATGTTCGTGCTGTAGACTAATAACCTCGTAGCCAGCAGATGGGTGATGTATCCAGATGTATCTACCTTGTAATAAAACTCTGGGAACAATAGACAATGTGAGGTCATTACCCAAACTAATTGTTTATTGCCCGCCATCAACAGCTGTAATTACCGTTGCCGTCCCATCTGATAGCAAAGTCCATTGCTTCCAATCCATAATGGGACCGATAAGTCTATAACTTCCCAGCAATAAAGCGCACGCGTATGTCCATTCGTATAGGCACTAGTCATCATTATATATATGGGAAGGCATGCTAATTTCAATGGGTTCGATCAGTGATGGTTCAACTATATTGACAATTAATATAGTCCGGTCAAATTACACCAAAAAAAATAAGAGCAAAGCTACATAAATTCCCACCAATAATGATGCTGATGTATTGACAATTGAAACAGCATTAGAGCAATTCAATTTGACAATTAAAACTAATGTTTTGGGTGAATATGTAGACTTATTTGTATTATTCAATGCTTGAACTCCAACTAAAATAACTATTTTCTTCTTAAAATCAGAAAACAGGCCTTTGACCGAGTCTGGCATCCAGGACTGCTTTACAAACTCCGAAAATTCCTTCCTCCAACTTACTTCCTCATCATCCAGTCCTATCTCACTGACAGATCCTTCCAAATAAATCACAAGTGCTCCTATTCATCCCTTTTTGTTCAGTCCGCTGACGTCCCACAAGGCAGTATCCTCGGACCCATTCTCTTCACTGTCTATACAGCTGACATCCCAACCAATACTAACACTTTCCTCTCTACGTATGCTGATGACACTTGTGTGTTATCAGTCAATAACGATCCTACTATTGCCTCTCAAACCCTACAATCCCACATCAGAGACCTTCAGGTATGGTGTCAGAACTGGAGAATTAAAATAAATTCAGAAAAATCCCACCAAATAACCTTTACCCTCCGTCGTAAACCTATGACATCCTGCCCTACAGTATCCTTTAATAACATTCCGCTCGTTCCAGTTGAACAGATCCGCTACCTAGGGCTTCTACTTGACAAACGTTTAACATGGAATCCGCACACTAGACTGAAACGACAAGAAACTGCTCGTCGCTTTCGATTACTTCAACACTTACTTGACAAACGCTCAAAACTTCCACTTAACTACAAAAGACTCCTCTACATGACTATCATTAGGCCTATATGGACTTACGGAGTTGAGCTTTGGGGCTCTACTAAACCTTCAAATTCTTCCCGGATCCAATCCTTACAATCCAAAATCCTTCGTAAAATCCTCAATGCTCCTTACTTTGTCACAAATAAGCTCATCCATAAAGACCTAAAGATTCCATTTGTTGCTGATCTAGCCCGAACCAGATATCATCTACACAACTTCTTCATAACAAACTCTTCTCCACTCTACCCACTATTTCAATCCTTGCTTCCTCTTCCATTCCTGACAATCCCCCGACTCTGAAGAAGATTGTCCCGAGACCTTTCTAGTTTAGAAAAGTTACAGAGTGCTGCCATTGGTATTTCTGTCATTACACATTTACTTGTTTTATTTTGTCATCTACACATTTACTTGTTGTATTTTGAAATACAGTTGTAAATTCAATAAATGATGTTATAAAAACTTAAATTCTTTTATCTTTTCAATCTCTGCTAATATCCATTATTTTGCAATAGTTTCAAATTAAACAGGATCACACCTGAACCGTGAAACAGGCATACTGGGAACCACAAAAAAAAAAAAAAACTAGTAGTATGTGGCGTGAAATGTTGCATATTATGACAATTACAACTTTTTGAATCGTTATATCTAAAAAACGGTAGCTCCTAGGAAAATAAGTAATGAAACATTATTTATAGATAATTTTATGATCTACAATTTTTGTCCAAGATATTTTTATATAAAACTTACCGTTTTGCTGAAATTCGCGAAACTCATTTTTTTTACCTTTGACGTTGACAAAAAAATTTCCATACAGGGGAAGGATGGGGAACTTTCAAATTTTATTTTTAATCATATTTTAAACAATCTTACTGTATTTTTAGCTAGGTGAGAATTTATGTAACTTTGAATGTTTTAATTGACCGGACTTAATAACGAACATGTAAATATGTATAAACCTCGTGAGACGGTGTTTGTAGTCTTACTCCTCCTAATCGGCTGGTCCGATGTTTATGAAATTATGTATATTTGTTAGGTATGAGAATCAGTCGTAAACTATATTTCATAACGCTGGATGATTCGGATACAGATTTTTTTTTACACAAATTTTTTTATTTATTTTAAAAATATGTCCACACATGTTTACCCTCCTTTCCCACACTCACCGGTTTTAGTATTCTCGTATGAACAAATAATAATTTAATTGTCGTACGAATTAAAAAAATCTGGTGCTAGCAACACACGACTTTCACTTACTCCGGTTGTTTAAATTAAATTAATAAAAAAATTGAAGTTAATTTAAATAGAAGGTTTATTCAGTTTTGTTGGAAAAATATCATTTGAATGAACTAATCTAATTTATAAAATTCTCGTGTCACAATGTTAGTTACCATACCCCTCCGAAACAGCTTGACAGATTTTCATGAAATTTTATATGCATATCCAATAAGTCTGAGAATCGGCTACTATCTGTTTTTCATACCCCTATGTGATAAGGGTTGTTCAACCCTATCATTTGTTCATATTTTTTATATTGGACAATTTTTTTTATTTTAATTTTTTTATAATGTTGCATTAAAAAATACATACAAACCTAAATTTTCACCCTTCTATGAACAACCCCTATTTTTTAATAGTCATTTTAGTATTTTAATAATTTTTCATTCCGCTGGACAACTGATCAGTTATCACTTGTTAAGTTATCCCCACCGACAGACCTACCACCTGTCACACCTCAGCTAGCAAACAGCACACATAGGGATGGGACCGAAGCCGGTCTCCTCTTTCTCCAGAAATAAGCCTTCTCTCACTCCCTCCACAGTTTTGCGCCATTATTATTGTTCTAGCCATTATTATTATGTATCAGCTTTGTAGTAGCCTTTACATTTATCATTTTACTATCTCAGTGTAACTCATGTTTTTCACACGGACAATTATACGTGGCATGCTCTCGAGTGTGTAAACCGTTAACAACCGTTTGTTTTGTTTCGCTAAAGATGGGCTGACATATTATTGTTCACGCTACAGCTTTAAATTTGATTGATATTGTTTGTTAGTGTTTCTTTCGTTATTAATTAATGATATATATAATTTTAAAGAATAAATTAAAAAAATTAATGTTTCTTGTTTTGTTATTTTTATATTCCCTAATCGTTCACAGCACCTCCATGCCTCTTTCACTCATATCCCCACATCCTTACACAATCACAATATGTTAGTTATTTTTTTCCTACACTAGAAATTGCAAAGAAATAATTTATAATTTATTTATAATAATGACACAACAACGTTTGACGGGTCAGCTAGTAATTATGTAACAATATAAAATTACTATGATAATCATTAACAAGTATTAGCCTTTTTGTCATTTTACGTTACTTTTTACAAATTTGTGTATAAAATAATTTTTTTTCCCTAAAAACTTATGCTTTCCAACGGTATATTCAATGAATGAAAGAAAAAAGAACTTTATTCTGGGACTAAGTCCCTTGAGAATAATACACATGTACAAAAAAAATATGATTACAACTGGCCAAAAAACACATAAAAAAACTAATAATATTAATGACTGCAACAATTATTTACAATTATTTTAATTGATAAACAGAGAGAGAAATGAAAAAATCTGGTGCGGCAACACACGACTTTCACTTACCTCCATTTTTAAAATCAATGAAAGAATTTTCAGAAACAGTAAGAGATATTATTATCTAAAATAATCAGTTAGTTTTATGTTCATTTCATCACTCTCTATTAACTTTTAAAAGCTTGTGTATGAGATGACATTTTTTCTAAAATCTTTAGCTTTCCAACGGTATATCATACATGTATATTACTGCTCTTATGTTCAAAAACGAAAAATTGCATTAAAAAAATATTTTTTCAGTTTTCTCCTTTAGTTGGGTATCGAATTTATTCAATTTATATATTTACCTGTTTTTCATCAGCGTTAACAAGATAATCTAGTTATTATTATTGAATCTACAAAATTAAAGGTACTTTAGGGAAAGAAAATTTAAAATATCGGCATTTAAGCCCATTTTAAGATATTAAAGCCCATTAAATTTTACATCGATTTAGCGAGTTTAATCAAAATCGTCGGAACCGTTTTCGAAATAATCGAAAAAAGGTGCAAAATGCAAGGTATAAAGTGCCTCTTCTGGTAAGCTCATTTTGATAAAAAAAGTTTTGTCACGTCTCGGGCGTATAGTTGTCTTAAATATGAAATTTCAGTTTCATAGGACTTACCGTTTTCGCCCGGGAGTTACCACACACACACCACACACACACACACACACACACACACCACAAATAAACATCAAAATCAAATAAACGGGGCAGAGAATATTGAAATCTCTGTTGTTAAATCTCTTAGGAAGGCTTACGGGGGCACACAGACAGCTGTGGTAGTACTGCCCGCTGAATTGGCCAGAAAAGTCCTTGAAAAGCGCACCATTCGTGTAGGTTGGATTAACAATCGAGTGAGGGAAAAGATTTCTCTTCAGAGATGTTTCCGATGTCTTGCATATGGACACATTGCTCGGAAATGTAACGGTCCTGACCGCGCGGGACTTTGCTTGCGATGCGGCGAAGACGGACATCCAGCCAAGGAATGTACTGCAGAGCGTCTCTGTCTTCTATGCCCTGAGGATAGAAACCGTAGACACGCGACAGGTGGCTTTGGCTGTCCCGTTTATCAACAGGCAATCAAAGAGGTCGGTCATCACGCAAGATGAGATTTTTGCAACTAAATCTAAACCACTGCGAAGCGGCCCAGGATCTTTGCTGGCAAACTATAAATGAGAAGGGTATTGACGTTGCTGTACTGTGTGAACAGTACAAGAACATGGAAAATTCCTGTTTCTGGAAGATGGACAAAACTGGAAGAGCAGCTGTCTGGGTAAGGAAGGGTTATTTTATTCAGAAAACCCAGGAAAATTTAACAAATGACTTCGTTTGGGTTAAGGATGGGTGGTATCTACATCTGTAGTGTCTACGCACCTCCAAGCGCTTCTCAAGTTGAATTCGAAAAACTGCTTGATGAAATTGTACAGGAACTGCGAGGTTGTCAACCTCTAGTCATAGCAGGAGACTTTAACGCTTGGGCTACGGCATGGGGAAGCAAAGAGACGAATAAGAGAGGTGAGTGTGTACTCGACGTATTCGCTGCGCTAGACGTTGTGCTCTTAAACACAGGTCCACCCCTACTTTCACCAGAAATGATCGCGTTTCGATTGTTGATCTGACTTGTGTTAGTCCATGCCTTGTTTCTGGCAATAAATGGCACGTAAGTCAACTCTATACCCACAGCGATCACCGAGCAATTTGTTTCGAAGTCGAAGTCCCGGGTACATTAAGGAAAACATTCCATACGAAACGATCAGTGTGGAACCATCGATCATTTGACCGAGATTCCTTTGTCACAATGATAGAGGATGAAGTCACATTACTCGGACCGGCAGAGGAAAAAGTCAAACAACTAATGAAGCTTATCACTGACGCCTGTGATGCTTCAATGACTAAAACACGGAAAACAACCCGTCACATACCAGTGTATTGGTGGAATGAAGAGATCGCCGCCCTCCGAAAAATTTGTCTCCGTACAAGGAGGCTAACCAAAGAGCGAGAGGTCGCCCGACATATGAAGTTCGGAAACAGGAACATCGGGACGCAAAAAAGCACTTGGTCAAGGCAATCAAAGATGCGAAGCGTAAATGTTGGCAGAAACTCTGCGAAGAAGTATATGAGGATACGTGGGGAAGGCCATACAAAATAGTTATGGCAAGGCTAAAAAGCTCAAATTTATCGCCACCCAGCTCTCCTGACCTATTGGAGAAAATAGTTTTAGAGCTGTTCCCAACAAGACCAGAAGTCGTCTTCGATATAACACCGCACCTAGAACAGGACCAGGTACCGGAAATCGCACAAGAAGAACTTGAGACAGCCTGTCGCAAAGTAGGGGATAAAAAAGCCTCAGGACCGGATAATGTTCCAAACTTTGCCCTAAAAACAGCAGTCAGAAGCAGACCAGAACTCTTCCTGGATGTTTACAACTCCTGTCTCCGTGAAGGAAATTTCCAGTTGAGTGGAAAAAGCAGCAATTGGTACTCCTGCCGAAGGGTAAAGGGTCTCCAGATAACCCTAAATCCTACCGTCCAATCTGTCTTCTAAAACACTGCTGGTAAAATTCTGGAGAGGATTGTGTGCAATAGAATTACAAATCATATTGAGGAAAGCCGAGGATTGTCTGAAAATCAATATGGTTTTCGGAAAGGTAGGTCAACAGTCGATGCAATAGACTTTGTGATAAAGTCAGCCAGGGAAGCCACTGCAGGAAAAAGATGGAGAAGGGGTGGAAAAAAGTATTGCGCCGTGATAACGTTAGATGTCAAGAATGCGTTTAACTCAGCAAGATGGGATTGCATCATGGAACAGTTGAGTAAGAAAAAACTTCCACAGTACCTCCTTAAGATTATCAGAAGTTATTTTTCTGACAGAATACTGAGGTATGCAACAGACGCAGGACCAAAAACCTACAAAATAACTGGTGGCGTTCCTCAAGGTTCCGTATTAGGACCGTTGTTATGGAATGTTATGTACGATGCCGTACTCAGACTTCCTATGCCGGAGGAACTGCCACGGTAGGATTCGCAGACGATCTTGCTATCATTGCTCGAGGAAAGCTTTTGGAGGAGATAACGTACAAGCCAACAAAGCAATATTTGATATAAGCCAGTGGCTTTCGTCTGTGGGCCTACAACTGGCTGACCATAAGACTGAGGCTGTACTTATTACCAGCAGGAAAGTGAGGGAAAAAATCAATTTGACCGTCGGAGAGATTAACATTCCCTCAAAGCCCTCTATTAAATACCTAGGTGTGCAGATTGATGCCAGGCTGCGGTTTGATGAACACTTGCAGGTAGTCTCCATGAAAGCAACGAAAGTAACGAACGCACTTTCTAGAATCATGCCAAATATCGGTGGGCCTGCACAAAGCCGGAGGAGGCTCCTTGCTAATGTAACCAACTCAGTGCTTTTATATGCTGCACCAATCTGGTGTCATAGCTTCCAAGTGAGATCGTATTCTCGTAAGGCGATTAGTGTCCATCGTAGAAATGCCCTTCGCGTCGCAAGAGCATTTCGCACTGTATCATATGATGCCGTGTGCATCATTGCCGACATAATTCCAATAGATCTACTGGCCGAAGAGCGTGGCAGAATCTACCGCAGAAAACGTGAAGCGCCAGAGGAGCATTGGCTAACATTAGCGAAAGGCGAGAGACTGGAAACTCTTCGCATATGGCAGAGACGCTGGGACTCATCAACATCTGGAAGGTGGACAAACCGTCTGATACCAGATATTACATCGTGGATGATACGCACACATGGAGAGGTTGATTATTACCTTACTCAACTGCTCTCTGGACATGGCTGCTTCAGGTCATATCTCCACAGGTTCAAGCTGGATAAAGAATCATCATGTACCAACTGTCCTCGTTTGGATGAAACAGTGGAACATGCTTTCTTCGCATGCAAGAAATTTACCTTGGAGAAGGTTCAGCTAGATATGGTGCTGGGTGAAAGATCCACACCGGAAAATCTGGTACAGCTCATGTTGACCAGTCAAGAAAACTGGAATGCTGTTTCAGATTATGCTGGGAAAGTCGGAAGAATACTGAGAACCGAGGGGCGAGCGAGAAGAGGTCAAGTACCGTCAAGTATGCAGTAGAGAAGTAGGCGCTTAGCCATTCTGCCCACCGCGAAGTAATGCCTGCAAGCAGTTCCGCGGTGTGTCATCGCAGAGAATGTAGGTGGTTTTTAGTGAGTACAGAATCTCAACTGTTGTGGATCAGTTGCCCCTTCGTCTTAAAACACAACCACACACACACAGACCTTTTTGCGGGACTTGGTTATTTGGACTCAGGGGACCCTAAAACGTGTATTTCCGTTGAAAAGTGGAATTCGAAAATTTTCACGATCGCAATACTTCCCCTGACTATATATAGTAAGTGAAAGTAAAATATAAATTAAAAAAAATACAGTAATATCTAAATGTAATATAGAACTAACCAACCAAAAAAAAAAAACAACTAAAAAGCATTAGAATAATTAAAAATAGAAATGAAAATAAACTTTACTATCATTAATGGTATGAAGTATAGACATTTCTCACATAACTTTAATCGCTGTACTGAAATTAGTTGGCATCTGATTGGGAAGCAAGAAGGTGTTTAAAAAGGTAGTATATTATTTTGTATTATAAAGTATATTATGCATCTATATTACTGTAGGTACTCTAGTATGTTACTTCTTAATTTGGTTATCAAAGTCTTTCAAGTTTTATATTTCGTTGCATTTTATTAATCCTAATAAGATGATATGGTTATTATTTTTGAATCTATAGAGTTAAAAGTACTTTAGAAAGAAAATTTTAAATATCGGAATATAAGATCTTTCAGGCTACTTCAATCAGAATGAAACCTATATGATAATAAAGACCATTAATTTTTATATCGATGTAGTGAATTTATTAAAAATCGTTAAAGCTTTTTTGAGAAAATCGTAAAAAGGTGCAAAATGCATGCTATAATGTTGCTCTTCTGGTTTGCCGACTTTGATGAAAAAGTTGCTGTACAATCTAGGGTGTATAGTTGTGTTAAATATGAGGCTGGGTGTGCACCACAGCTGATAAGGTTAATAATACAGTTCTAAGTATAAGCAATATGAATTAGTGCTAAAGATGTGTAGTCGACTCTTGAAATTACCATAGGTAGAAATAATGAAGAGTCGGTCGCGTGAAAAATATTTTAATTTTGCCGAACCTTGAGGTATGGTGTCAGAATTGGAGAATTAAAATCAATTCCATTAAATTATATGACATCCTGTCCTACAGTGTCCTTTAATGATATCCCTTCGCTTGTCCCGGTTGAACAGATCCATTATTTAGGCCTCCTGCTTGACAAACGTCTTTCATGGAATCCGCACACAAGTCTGAAAAGACAAGAAACTGCTCACCAATTTCGGTTACTTCAACATTTACTTGACAGACGCAATAACCTTTCACTTAACTACAAAAGACTCATTTACGTGACCATCATAAGGCCTATCTGGACTTACGGAGTTGAGCTTTGGGGCTCCACTAAACCATCAAACTCTTCCCGTATCCAATACTACAATCCAAAATTATTCGCAAAATCCTTAAGGCTCCTTACTTTATCCCGAATAAAATCATCTACTAAGACCTTAATGTTCCATATGTTGCTGATTTGGCCTGTACCAGGTATCATTCCTTCCATCAAAAACTCTACTCCCACTCTAATCCACTAGTTTCAATCCTTGCTTTCACTTCAACAGGCGTCTGAAAAGAAGATGGCCTCGAGACCTTCTTGTTTAGATTCACTACTAAAGTGCGGCCAATGGGCAGTTACTCTTCATGTATTCTTTCATAAGTTTTATCATTGTAGCATATTTACTTGTTGTATTAAATTATACAGTGGTAAATTTCAATAAATACATTTTTTTTTTTTAAAATAGCCGACATTTCGTCACAAACAGGCAAGCTAATATCATATTTTTTATCATAAATATGTTTGCCTTCCGCTCAACCACAAAAGACTCATCAACATGACTATCACGAGGCCAATGTGAGCTCACGGAGTAGAGCTCTGGAGCTCTACTAAACCATCAAATTCTTCCCGTATCCAATCCTTAAAATCCCAAAATCCTTCGGAAATTCCTCCTTACTTTGTTACGAATCAACTAATCCATAATGACTTTAATGTTTCCTATGTTGTTGACTTGGGCCGAACCAGGGACCATTCCTTTCATGAAAAACTCCACTTTAAACCTTGCTACCTCTACAATTCCTGATAATCCTCCGAGATGTATGAAAAGAATATGGCCCCGAGACCTTTTAGTTTAGCATAGTTATTGAAAAGCCTCCAATGGGTAAGTATCTCTACATGTGAATCATGATAGTATAATCTTATATCACATTTATTTGATGTATTTCATTATACAGTTGTGAATATCAATAAATGGCAAACAGGTGCTACTTTGGCCTCTGGAGAGATTTCACCTTCCGGTTCCTTGACAGGCCGACTAAGCTCCATCTATATAAGACGTTGGTGCGCATAGACCTGTTGTTTAGATCAGAAACATGGGCTATTAGTAAAAGAACTGAACAGGTCCTACAAGTCTTTGAGAGTAATATACTTCGACGAATTTTTGGAGGAGTTCATCTCAATGGACATTGGAGAAGACGAACCAACAATGAACTCTATACATGTTTCAAGGACAATGATGTCGTTATGACCTTGAAGCTTGGCAGGCTGCGGTGGGCTGGTCACGTGGCTAGAATGGAGGATGAGGCAATCCCTAAGGCCATTTTGACTGAACCCCTCCACGGCATTAGAAGAAGAGGAAGGCCGAAACTTAGATGGTCGGATGATGTGACAGCGGATGCAAGGGATATCCTAGGAGTGAGCAACTGGATGACGGCTGCACAAGATAGAAATAACTGGAGAGGGCTGGTGGAGGAGGCCAGGGCTCGTCGCCGAGTTGTAGCGCCGGATTGATGATGATGATGAAATATCAATAAATACATTCAACAAAATATTTCTCATGGGATCACTTGTAGCTAGGTGGCTAGCATAACAGCCTCCTATGCCAATGGTCACGGGTTCAAACCCGCACTTGGTCCTAGGAATTTTTAACGGGAGTAAAAAATCCTTAGTTATGCCGTCCTTCGGAGGGGACGTTAAAAGGTGGTCCCAAGCCTGTGCGATGTCAGCTACTCGTTAAAGATCCCTATCCTAATAAAACCTGGATAGGGAAAATATAGGACTAACATTGTAGCACCGTCCGATTAGCCATAGTTGCATAAAGTGACGTTAAATAAATGAACAAACAAATATGTTTCACTTCTGATAATTTCTACCATCTATATGAAATAGGATCGCCTGTTTCGACTGCTGATTCCGTTCTTTATATAAAGGTATAGATACTGTTACTGACTATTACCAAACGAAAGGAAGACTGTAATAATATCGAAGACACGACTCGAAGAGCCAGTTCCCAGGAAATAACGAACTGAAGAGAGAAGTGTGGAAGTTACTGGAGAAGAACTCGACTAACAGAGTACTTTATTCAGCGCCTCCAGCTGCCAAACTTAAGTCATCAAACTTGGACGGGCTTCAGTTGTGAGAGAGATATAATGGTCGTTGTCGGGGTGTGTTTAATATCAACGCCGTATCAAGCTCCCCGTCCTTACTGAAGAAGCGATTAGGCGATATATCGAATAATATCATCTTTATGATAAAATTATGGAAATAATAATAATAAAAAAAGTAAAAATTAAAACACAAGTATAGATCCCTATCTCAATAAAAACATTAAGTAAAAGCAAGTTAAAATACTGCACAAAAAACGTTCTCAAGAAATATTTAAATTGAGGATTAGAACAACTTACATTTTAAATATAGAAAAAAATCTACATTTGAGATGAAAATATAACGAGAATATTTTTTAAATTTTGAGAAGTTCTGCTAGTCGAGATAAAATTAAGTTGATATAGTTTATAAAGAACGATATAAATATTCAAATTATAATTTCTAATTTATTGTTCATTTATCTCGAATTGTTTAATCACTAGCAATAACCTTCGAATTTAAAATCTAAGGATCATTAAAGCGATATATAGTAGTTTTTCACGCCACATGTTACGGCCTGATAAGGTTTTTATAGTTTTTCAACCGAAATATGATAACTTGATAATTTTTATGATATTTATCATAAGATCATTTTTTTGTATTTATTTGTATGTTAGATTTGTTTTTAAAAATAATAATTTTAAATATAATTAAAAGTTTTTGAAACGAAAGGGAAAAACAGTAGAAGAGAAAGGCAGTAGAAGACGATCGTACTTCTATTGTTTTTTTACTGCCTCGTGACGAGTCGAGTCTTAATGTAGCGTCTGTACGGTGAAGCTGTGCCGTCCCATAGACCCAAGTCTCCTCTCAACGTTTGAACGTTTGCAAACGTATTTCTTCATATTCTCATCGTTCCCCTTGGAACTTGTAAGAGCCGCCCTGCGGTCGTTTTTTTCAACACTCAAGAGGACTTTTCGTTTCGTTCGGTCGTTTTCTTCAACTCAACTGTACATCTTTACGTGAATATAGCCTATCTATATCCATTATTGGAACATTTAATTTCTTAATTCTCATTCTTAAAACTGTTTAATTTTGATACCTATATTTTTTACATCTTAAAGAATTTAATTAAGTTAAGTTTGTTTGTAAAGATTCCGGTTTTGGGGTATGCCGATGATCTGGTATTGCTTGGTGAAGACACGGAAACCATACAACTAAATACAAGTGTGTTAATAAAAACCGGTAAAGAAATAGGTCTCGAATTAATACCGATAAGACGAAATATATGATTAGTAGCCGAAATGGTGGCGATCTTGAGAATATTACTATTTAAGGACATACTTTTGAACACGTAGAGAAATTCAAGTATTTAGGTTCAATGATTACAAGAAAAAATGAAATCCAGGAAGAAATAAAGTCCCGGTTAAAGGTGGTAAATGCGTGTTATTATTCAGTTGCTAAGTTACTTAGTTCGCGGCTTCTATCTAAAAACTTAAAGGTTAGAATTTATAAAACTATTATTCTTCCAAAGATTCTTTACGAATGTGAAACGTGGGCGCTTACTTTGAAGGATGAACAATGCCTTAAGGTTTTCGAAAATAAGGTATTGCGTAAAATATTTGGTCCGAAGAGAGATGAGACCACTGGGGAGTTTAGAAGGTTGCACAACGCGGAATTGCGGAACTTGTATCCTGTAAATAAAATTGATCTGATTACATCTTGGAGACTCAAATGGGCGAGTAAAGTTGTTGGGCTCGATGACGAGCGGATTCCGAGAAAGTTGGTATTTGCTGATCCGAATTGTAGGCGTCCGAAAGGTAGGCCGTAGCGTAGATGGGAGGATCGCGTTAAGGCTGATCTCGGGGGCTCGGGCTTGAATAGTGAACATTGGACGAGTCTGTGTAGGCGGCTTTGGTGGTATCGGCATCGAACCTTCGGGTTCGGTAAGCCTATTATTATTAAGTTTGTTTCACATATTTCCTTCAATATTTTTAATTAGGTTTATTTTGTTTCCTACATTTTCTTACAGCTGTTTAAGTATATAATTAGGTGAATTTTGTTTCTTATCTTGTTTATATTTATTTTAGTTTAATAAATGTATTGTGATTCGTCGTTTGCTTCCAATATTTTTATTTTTTTAAATTTATACAGTCCACATTTTTTTAAATTGAAACACCCTTAAAATTTGGAGTTATCACTTGAAAGTACTGTTCTTTCACGGATTGCTCAGCGTATACAGTAGTATAGTACTATATATATTAGTAATATATAGTGATAAGGAGATTACTCTTAAAAAAGAGTGATTATTTTCGAAGTCCATTGCGATAGTTAGATATCATTAATTTCTTATGATAAATATGATAACTATAAACCGAACCTTATTTTTAAAATTACAAATAATGTTTAAAATAATTTATAATTCTATATTAAACTCACCTTTTACACGCCGTTTCGAGTCTGTAGACCGACTCATCCTCATCGGTTACCTGAAACAAAAACTTCTTTTAAAATGTTATTATTATATTTTTCTCATCATTGTCGTAATTGTTCTTTTGTTTGAATATTTGTTCGATAAATATTAGGCCGTTTTACAAAAGAAATTCTTGGATATATTTTTTTTAAAACAATTTATTTAATCCAGTCATCGCCACGTTTCAGCCTCTAGGGCCATTATCAAGCTTCTGTAATCAATTAAAGTTTCATTGCATTTATACATTTTCAACAATTCAATTACAACACATAATAAATTATTTTTAATAATTATGTCACCTACCATGCATATCCATTTTAATTAAATTATTATATTATTTTCTAACAATAATATTAAGGTTTTCTAATTTATCATATTATAGAGCTATGTAGGTAGTTAAATTACCTGTACAGTATTAAATAATGAAAGAAATAAGACAAACCATCTACACTGTCGTTGTTATGGACGTGAATAAGATATATTTTATATATTTGGGTTATTATAATCAATAATGAACCTTTGTAATCGACAAAAAAAAAAATAATAAAAAAATAAAAATAAAATAATTCGTTTATCCGCCGTTCGCTGCATTTCCCCGAAACTACTGGACCATTTTTTTTTTTTTTTTTTTAATTCACCGCATTCAACGATGATTCTAACATCTAGATGTTGATATCAGCTGGTCATTCTTAAAATGACAGCTGATTAAAAGTGATTAAATTTAATAACTTTGTTATATTTTAAGATGGAGAAAAAAACTATTAAGAGTTAAAAAAAAAAAAAAAAAAAACTCATGAATAATTATAACAAAGAGATAAAATAAAAGAAAAAAATTGAATTTTTACACATAGCTCGGTTTTTTTGAAGATAGATACAACGTGTTTTACAATAGAATCAGTAAGGCGCGATGAAAAAAAAAAAAAAAAAAAAAGGAAAAATATTTAAATCTTACCTATATATTATATTACTATGTTCGGTGGCATGAAGGGTAATAACGTAGTTAACTTATAAGATATATTTATTTATAAAATATCACTTATTATTACACATAAAAACATGGTACAGTATGGCATTGTTATCATCAAGAATTCTGAGGTTCCCATTTATCACATAATATAACATAAAGGTACCTTTGACAGATCTGCATAATTGTTCCCTGGCTTGACCCCCTGACTTCCTCCGTCCGTGGCTGGACTTCCGCTTCCTTTCCTGTCCGAGCTAAGTCTCCTCTCAGGCAAAGAGCTATCTCTCCCAAGCAGTCGAGGGGTGCAGTTTTTTGCATAGGCCTTCTAAGAACCCTTCCTGCTTGTCGCCCGGAAACTGTTCTATTTTGTACAATTCAAAAATATTTCTTCACCTCCCAGTATTCTCGATACATAGCAATATATATATAGGTTTGTGTTGTTCTTAGGTTTCAGTCAATGAATAAACAATTTTATCTATGCGACGTTTCGAGAATTTATTGTTCTCATAATCATGCCTTAACAGTGGAAAAAAAACAACAGAACATTAATATTATTATAAAATAATTAATATATGATGTTATTGTTAGAGATATATTTTTTTTTCCACTGTTAAGGCATGATTATGAGAACAATAAATTCTCGAAACGTCGCATAGATAAAATTGTTTATTCATTGACTGAAACCTAAGAACAACATAAACTTAAATTATCAACAGTCGAGAACTGATCAAACAATATATATATATATATATATATATATATATATATATATATATATAGGCTTGTAACTTTCTTATTTCCGAAGATAGAGAAAACATTTATTAGTGTTTTTGTAACAAAAAAACTGAGAATAATTATAAAAAAGAGGAAAAAAGCAAATAAACAAATCGAAATTTTACCCGTAAATACGCCCGTAACTCAGCTATTTTTGAAGCTAGAGTACAAATTTATCAGTGTTTTTTAACCCAAATAATTATTTTTAAAAAATATTGAAATTTTACATACGTATAGAGTTTAAGAATTAGTGAAGCGCGATAAACAAAATAAAAGAAGAAGAAAAAAAGATTCGACCTATATATTTAAGTCGCAAATTATAATAGATGTAATTCCATCAAAACTCGGTTATTTTTAAAGATCGACAAAAAACGAAAATATTAGCAGCTATTAACAGTTTTACTCTTATATAGTTATTTGGAAATAATAAACCATTGTATGATAATTTGCAGCGTTTTTAAATTTATGGGGCTGTGCTGGTCCTACAATCTTCAGGTTCTAATACTCAAGAGTTTTTGATGAAAAACACTTTTACTCGGCCGCAATTTTTAAACTAATCGGCTGTTATAAAGGTGTTAGGATCCTCGTCCGATGCTCTGAATTTTCTTTGGCCAAGTTTGAATAATCGGTCCAGTATTGGAGAATAAATAGACGATTTTTTTTTTTTTTTTTCGAATTTGGGATGCTACATGCTTTGAAACGTGAAAGCATTAATATTTGTGTGGGTTTATTTATTTCTTCTTAGTTGATTACAGATGTTCATTACTGAAATAATAATCCAAAAAGACAATAAATTTGGCGATTCTGTGCTCTCGCAATCACCACCGATAGCAGCCATAAACATCCATGCACTCAATTTTTTTTTTTTATGTGAAGCGTATTTTTAAGAGTGCCATTATACTCTCAAGTATTAATAGAATAGAATTTTTTATTTTGTATTTATTAATTGATATTTACAACTGTATAGGAAAAAATACAAGTAAATGGGAAAAAAAAGTAACAATTGGCTTGATAAACTCTTGTGAAGAAGCTACCGCCTTATATCGAGGTAGGTCTCGATACCGCCTTCTTTTCAGGCACCTCCGAGGATTTTCAGAAATATATGGAGATGAGAGGATACGGACAAACTGGTTTGAGTGTGCTGGGAGTTTAAAATGAAAGAGGAGGTATATTTAGTTCTGGCTAAGTCTGCGAATAACGGAATATTCAGGTCTTTATGGATAGTTTTATTAGTGACAAAATAAAGAGCATTTAGGACCTTTCGGATTGCAAGGATTGGATGCGGGAGGAATTTGATGGCTTGGTGGATCCCCATAGCTCAATACCATATGTCCAAATAGGTCTGATAATGGCTATATAAATCAGTTTTTTGTAGTAGATGGGAAGTTTTGAACGTTTGTCAAGTAACCGTTGTAACAATCGGTATCTGCGAGCAGTTTCTTGTCTTTTCAGTCTGGTGAGAGTATAATTAAATCCTAAGTTATCCAGAAATTTCAAGGACATTTAAACATAGATCGGTGTTAATATTGTTGAAAGAGCGTAGCCTCATATCCGAATTCTATTTCCGTTATATTTGTATTTTAATTTATAATTTTGTCTGCATAAAAAGCAATAATAAAATATTAAATAGTATATCTGGAATTCCAATATTATTTGGCAACAATAGCGGTAAGTAGAAGATTCAATAGCCATTCATATTTAAGGTATATTTTATACAAAAGATACAATAGAAAATGTTTCGAAATATTATTCCTTTTTCAATGTATTCCTTTACTTATTGGATAATTTTTTTTTCTTTCCAGTTTGTTACAATGATGTCTGAGGGTTGAAATAAAGTTTTTCAGAAGGGAAAAGTAAATTTTCTGTAATCAATCCATCAACAAAGTGTTTTTGAAACATGAGTCTACAAACACATCAGAGCTAAAAAAAACAACAAAAGATAGCAACCAAATGTAGGATACAATATTAAGATGTTAAGTCATGTTATGTTATGACAAATGACAAATATAAAACAAATCTGGTGCGGGCAACACACGACTTTCACTTACCTCGATTTTTAAAATCAATGAAAGAATTTTCAAATATAGTTAGAGATAAAAATACGTGAAACTATAAAGGAATTAATCAAATTGAATTTATATATAAACATGTGTTTTATTAAAAAATCTATTATATTATTATCTAAAATAATCAGTTAGTTTTATCTTCTTCTCATCACTCTCTATTAACTTCTAAAAGCTTGTGTATGAGATGATATTTTTTCTAAAATCTTTAGCTTTCCAACGGTATATCATACATGTATATTACTGCTCTTATGTTCAAAAACGAAAAATTTCATTAAAAATATATTTTTTCTGTTTTCTCCTTTAGTTGGGTATCGAATTTATTCAATTTATATATTTACCTGTTTTTCATCAGCGCTAACAAGATAATCTAGTTATTATTATTGAATCTAAAAAATTAAAGGTACTTTAGAGGAAGAAAATTTAAAATATCGGCATTTAAGCCCTGTCAGACCATTTTTATCCAAATAAAACCTACATGATATTAAAGCCCATTTAATTTTACATCGGTATAGCGAGTTTAATCAAAATCGTCGGAACCGTTTTTGAGAAAATCGAAAAAAGGTGCAAAATGCATGGTATAAAGTGCCTCTTCTGGTAAGCTCATTTTGATGAAAAAAGTTTTGTCACGTCTCGGGCGTATAGTTGTCTTAAATATGAAATTTCAGTTTCATAGGACTTACCGTTTCCGCCCGGGAGTTACCACACACACACACAGACCTTTTTGCGGGACTTGGTTATTTGGACTCAGGGGACCCTAAAACGTGTATTTCCGTTGAAAACTGGAATTCGAAAATTTTCACGATCGCAATACTTTCCTTACTATATATAGTAAGTGAAAGTAATAATTAAAAACAAAAAGGGACAAAAGAAATTTAATAAAAGGTGAATAATTAGATAATAGAAAATTAAAATTTAAAAAAAGAAGTGAGAGACATTTAAATCAGATATGAGTACGTACCGTTTGAAGAAAAGCGTCACTACAATGAAACAATAATGGCGCCCGGGGTGGGGAAATGTTGAACTAAAATTTCTTTCGTCCACATTTGTTTCTAATTATTTTTATATTTGTCATTTCTCTTTATTTTTTATTTTAATATAATTAACCGCTCTCCCGATAGCATACGACAAGGCACCGATCAGCGCCATCAAACACTTACTGTCAATGAAAACAAGGCAGAAGTGGAATACGAAATGGGCCATCTCAACAAAAGGTAGACACACCTATGACTTCATAAAAACAATTGACGATCGAACTGAACTTACAAAAATATCCTACAAACTGACACAATTCCTGACGGGACATGGAGGAGCCAGAAGATATTTATTTCGATTCAAACTAACAGATGACAAAATCTGTAAGTGTGACGGTAAAAGCGAACAGACATACGACCATCTTTTATTCGATTGTAGTAAACTGGACAAACATAGACACAAACTGATTTCAACAGACCTACTTATCGGAGACCAATGGCCGCCTTCGAAGTGTGACCTTATTACAAAATATTTTTCAAAATTTGATTTGGACTATGCAGAATTAGAGAAATAGCAACAGGCAATAACTCGTTATTAATTTTTATTTTATTTACTTCTACTGTTACTAATACTAGTCAATTAGTTAGTTAGTTTGTATTATTTCGTTAAGTAGTTATAACCAATGAATTATTTATTATTTGTTGCTGGTTTCTTTGTTTAGTCAATTAGTTAGTATTATTTAGTTAATTCGTTATAACAAATGATTAATTTATCAGTTTATATTTATTAGTTTTATTTACCAGTTATTATTATACATTTGTTTATATTCTGTACCTTAATGTTCTGTAACATAATTTATATTATGTAATAAAAATACGCGTTGTATCGCAAGATGGTACGCCTAGAAATAAATACACCCATTGCAGCAGGGTTACTGTAATGAGGAAAACCGTAAAATGGGGACAAAAGAAATTTCACTTAATAACTAACATTTCACTTAGTTTTTAATTAACACTATATTTCTTTTACTTAACATCTTAATATTGTATCCTACATCTGGTTGCTATCTTTTGTTTTGTTTTTTAAGCTCTGATGTGTTTGTAGATTCATGTTTCACAAACACTTACATATATATATATATATATATATATATATATATATATATATATGTCGACAAACGGTATAGATAGCTCTGTAACTCCCTATCGAAGATATCAGCCGTGGCTGCCTCGTTACCCGAGCGGACCCTTCAAGACTCCGGACAGACCCCTGATTAACGGACCCTCCAAGACTACCCCCTTCTAGAGTCAGCGCTTTTTTTAGCGGCGGTCGAAAGCCAAGATCCTTAGCCCCTTAAAGCTAACCCTATAAATCCTCCGAGTGTAACGATAAGGCTTCAGTTAGCACAGTCTATATCCAATAATCACATCCAATAAAAGGTCATACAAAAATTTATTGATTCTATTGTATTGAATAATTGATTTGTTTCCATTTTCCCATCGGTGCATCAACATCAGAACAATATTTAAATCGACTACTTTAGATCATTACCAATAACATAAATCCAGTTGTTCTTTAATAATTAAAAACCATACTATTCCAGATCGAACCGGCCTCTATATTCTACACCAAAACGGGACACAATTCAAATCCGATTCGCTTAAAATAATAACAATTATTGGAACGAAATTGAAAGAGATGATTATCATGAAGGAATATAAAAATCAGTTGTCAACAATTACAATTAATGTTATTCAACCATCTTAGTGCCGGGTGAACAACGAATGCCTATTTCAATAACAGGCCGAATTTGAAAATATTATATATATATTCGATTCCCATATTGCCTCGTCTTCAGAACAATTAATCAAATCTAAAAACAACGATATAACATTAGAATTAGATTGTCATCACATTATAACAATTAAAACGATAAATATACAAATTTTACTTTTATTTACTTATATATGAAATATATAGTAAGGTATTGAGATCGTGAAAATGTTTGAATTCTAGTTTTCAACGTAAATACACGTTTTAGGGTCCCCTGAGTCCAAATGACCAAGTCTGTCTGTGGTAACTCCCGCGCGTAAACGAAAAGTCCTATGAAACTGAAATTTCATATTTACGACAACTATACACCCGAGATGTTACAAAAACTTTTTCATCAAAATCAGATAACCAGAAAAACCATTTTATACTCTGAATTTTGAACCTATTTACGTTTTTGTCAAAAACGGCTCTAACGATTTCGATTAAACTTGATATATAGATGTTAAATTTGATGGGTTTCCATGTAGGTTTTATTCTGATTGAAATAGTCTGACAGGGCTTAAATACCGATATTTCAAAACTTCTTCCTCTAAAGTACCTTTAATTTTTTAGATTTTATAAAAGTGACCATATTACTCGACTATAATTGCTAAAAATCAGGTGAATACATAAGTTGAACGAATAACAACAGCTCCTTGGTGCGTAAATAACAAAACTCTGCATCGGACTTACAACAACCAACAATTGAAGAACATATACGGTCTCTGTATTCGCGTTTTCATAGCAAATTACACGGACACGATAATACATTAATAAAGGATATGTCATTGACTGAAACGCCCGTTTGAAGAAGGCTAAAAAGAAGCTGGATGAGAGACCTCCTCTACCTAAATCAAAGCCTAGGCTAGAGGTGCTGGGAACTTTCCTTCCTCATGCCTATCATGTCTAATACTTATGTTTCTATAGCACATTTGATTATTGTCAATTATTGCGTTTGACAGGCACGAATCTATACTAATATTATAAAGCTGAAGAGTTTGTTTGTTTGAACGCGCTAATCTCAGAAACTACTGGTTCTAATTGAAAAATTCTTTTTGTGCTGGATAGTCCATTTATCGAGGAAGGTTATAGGCTATATAACATCACGCTGCGACCAATAGGACCGAAGAATCAGTCGAAAATCTGGGGAAAAATGGGGAAAATTTGGAGAAAAAAAAAACCTCGCTTCCCAATGATTCCAAATGATTTACGTTTTATTTTTAAATAATTCAATTTCCCGTTAATTTATATTTTTCCATTTAAACACGTAGGAATAGATTTACGTAGAGATCGGGTTGCGGAGAAAATCAGTATGTTCTTCTGCCACAAGAAAATAAAACTAAAAATGCCATTTACGCGGAAGTACTTTAAAATATATTCTTTTAAAAACTTCTTAATAGCAATCATAATAACAGAAATTGATGCAGACGAAGTCGCTTTAGAATATATCAAAGAAAAAGTGACATGTACAAAGAAGGTTTAAATTTGGGTGATAAAATTCCGGTTCTGGGATACGCCGATGATTTGGTACTGCTAAAGGAAGACACGGAAACTAAACAACTAAATACAAGTCCGTTAATAAAAACCGGTAAAGAAATAGGACTCGAAATAAGTACCGAAAAGACAAAATATATGATTTGTAGCAGAGACGGTGGCGATCATAGTGATATTGATATATCAGGGTATACTTTTGAACACGTAGAGAAATTTAAGTATTTAGGTTCAATGATAACGAAAAAAAAATCCAGGAGGAAATAAAGTCCTAGTATAATATATATGAAGATTAAAAAAAAAAGTATTTATTTCAATAATAAACATGGTCATATAGAAACACAAAGACTAATGTTTTCCGTGTCCTGGAATCGAATCCCGGCGATAACAGAATAACTTTTTCAGCAGTGGAGCACCCTGGGTATGGAGACCCTCCTAGTGCACACCCAGCCTCTGTATAGTAGGTACCCAACATTTGGGGAAAAATGAGGGCTGAGCGTGATTTCGTCCTAATCACCTCTTTGCAGTGCACTATTACTCCTATAAAGATTGAAATGATTGCAGTTTTTGTACGTGAGTCTTTTTTGCTAAACCAAAAATTTGTGAAGCGTAAGTCCATATTGGCTTAAGAAGGTATGTGTATGTATTCAGTTTCTGTCTAATTTTTAATTTTGAAGATTTAGATAAAAGTGGGTATAGTACTTTCAGTCGGTGGTTAAGAGTCTGTCTTTTCATCTTGACATGTGGACCCCAATTCATCCTTCGATCGAATGTCAGTCCTAGATAATGTACATGAGTTGGTCTGAGGAATTTGGTTGTTGTCGATAAAAATTGGTGGGCAAGTGTTTAGTCGTAGTGTGAACGTTACGTGTTTTGATTTGTCGTGATTTATAGCTTTTTTCAGTCAAATTCATAATTTTTTCAGTCAAATTCATATTTTTTTCAATCAAATTCATAATTTTTTCAGTCAAATTCATAATTTATTCAGTCAATTTCATAATTTCTTGTACCCATTTTATACAGTTAATAAAATGAGGTTTTGCTACCCAGAACTTAATATTTTTATTAAATCATGTTGTTGTTTATCCATTTAACGTTACTTAATGTTACTGTGCTTAATCCGACGGTGCAGCGGGAGTCCTAAGTTTTCCCTACCCAGGTTTACATAAGGTGTTAGATCTGCCGGGTTTGAACCGGTGACCTTAGACCTATTAATCCTTAACACCTTTTTGAATGCATAAAGGGTCACCTGTGGAGTAGTGGCTAGCATAACAGCCTCTTTTAAAGGACGAAATAACCAAAGATTTTTACTCCCTAAAAGTAAATATAGGGCCATCTGCTGGTTTTGAACTTTTGACCTTAAGCAGAGAGCTAGCCACTACTCTACAGGTGACCCTGTATGCATTCAGCAAGGAGTTATTTAGAAGATTAATATGTACAAGGTAACGTGTTCAAACCCGGCAGATTCTAACACCTTGTTGAATGCATTTAGGATCACCTGTGGTGTAGTGGCTAGCATAATAGCCTTCTATGCTTAAGGTCGCCAGTCCAAAACCAGAACATCGTCCTATAGTTGTACACCACAGATGACTCTTAAAATATTTAATAAGTGGAACTCGTAAAAGATCCCTCCCTATCTTAAGTAAACCTGGGTAGGCAAAACTTAGGACTCCCGCTGCACCGTCGGATTAAGCAAGTTAAATTAAGTGACGTTAAATGGATAAAAAACATCAAGATTTAATAAAAATGTTAAATTCTTGGTAGAAAAACCTCATTATATTAACTGTATAAAATGGGTTCAAGAAATTATGAAATTGACTGAAAAAATTATGAATTTGATTGAAAAAAATTATGAATTTGACTGAAAAAATTATAAATTTGACTGAAAAAATTATGAATTTGACTGAAAAAAGCTATAAACGAATTTTTCATAGCTTGTACCAATTTTGTAGTATCATCAAGTGATTTTGTAGAGTCAGTGAGGCGAGTATAGGATCGTCGTTTGATGTTAAAATTGCAGTATTGTCCGCGTAAGTAGCAGTCAATGTGGTGGGGTGAGTTGGTATGTCGTTTGTGAATACAATGTATAGATTTCAAAAAATTTAAAAAAAAGAAGAGAAAAATATTGATTCACGCTCGGAATCTATTCTCTTAGGATCGAATTCAAAAGTTAATAACTTTTAAATAAAATTAAAATGTTTGATTTGCTTATTGCGAGAGGAAATCTCATAAATATATATAATCTCTTTAAATTAATTAATTTAAAAACAATTTTCTAACTTCGGCTAAAACATAATTGTTAATTAATTATACATTTCAAAAGAATAATGTTTAGCTAAGTTGTTATCTATATTTATAAAAGAAAGTACCGTTTTACACAATTTCCCGCTCATCGCAGTATCTCAAAAATAACTATTGTTGTGAGCTGAAATTTTTACCGAAAATTTATCTTCCTTTCTATATGTGGGATAAGGCTAAGTTTGGGAAAATATATATTTATGAAACCTATTCCAAAATTGTTTTTTAATAAGGACCTTTTCACACATAGACGGTTGCCGTCCAAACGGCTTATAATCCTAGGCTTACCAGCCGGCCAAACGGTCGTTGAGGTAGGGACATAGTTAGAGATTTCACACATACACGGCTGCCGTTGGGACGGTTTATATTCCTCTTTATAGCCGTGTAGCGACCGGAGAGAAATAACAGCCGTGTACGGCACATTTCCCTATCTCGGCAACTATAAGTGGAAGTGTTTTATCACGCACATTCATCAGAATAGACAATCGGCTGTCAAGTGGGAAGAAAATTATGTAGAAATAATAAAGGAATGTAGAGCATCGCTTTTATTATATATGTATATATATATATATATATATATATATATATATATATATATATATATATATATATATATATAAGTTAAGGACTGATAAGGTAGACTATTAAATGTATTTACAGAGGATTAGAAGAACAAATAATGTTAGTGTTTGAATATTCATCAAGCGTGTTGTTTGTGCTCCTTATCATTATTTTTTTAAGTCTTTCTTTCGGACAGCGCATAAGTTTTTATATATATATATATATATATATATATATATATATATATATATATATATATATATATATATATATATGTACTCCGAACGTTACATATCACTATTATAAAAGAGATGTAATATTCTAGTTGGATGATGGAAGACCTTAAGGTGAAAGAAGCAACCGACTAGATTCTTCCGAGCGAGCTAGCATTGAGCACTAGATATCTTTTAACAAGGTGCAACATCAGGTGTAGGTCCATTACTTCGTTGTGATGAGGGGGGAGGGGGTTTGGATATTATAGTGAGAGGGATCGACGATCTGATGAAAAAGTGTGGGCTTCGTTGCTTCATGAAAAGCCCTTCTCCAACAGCTCCTCTGTCATTACTGCCTTAATTCTAGTTTATTCTAAGTATTGTTTTGGTTTATTATTCTCAATAATGAACCCCTGTGATCCAGCAAACAAATAAAAAAAATTACCCCAACTGAAAATTTTAGAGCTGACGTTTCAGTATACGAAGAACCCGAATAAAGATTTAAAAAAGTCCGCCGTCCGTGGTGGCATTTCTCCGAAACTAATGGACCAATTTGTTTTAAATCCACCTCAAAAATACTAGGGAATTCAAGGATGATCCTAACACCTAGATGTTGATATCAGCTGGTAATTTTTAAAATGGCCGATTAATAGTGATTTAATTATGCCCGTAACTCAGTTATTTCTGAAGATAGAGACAAATATGTATAGAGTTTTAGAAAAAGATTGATTTATATATTAAAGTCACAAATTATCTAAACAGTTTATAAAGGTAAAGAGTTTGTTTGTTAGTTTGATGGCACTAATCTTAGAAACTACTGGTTCGAATTGAAAAAAAAAAAAAAAATTGTGATGGATAGTCCATTTATCGAGGAAGGCTATATAACATTAAAGGGTGACCAATAGGAGTAGAGCATCAGTGAAAAACGGGGAAAATTAACATCGCATCCAAATGATTAATAAATCACAGAGGCAAACATATAAACACTTAGAAAAAGATTTACGTTAAGATAGAGTTGCGGAGAAAATCAGTATGTTCATCTGCCACAAGAAAATAAAACTAAAAATATCATTTACGCAGAAGTACTCAGGGCTTGCACGGTGTGGATCCCGAAAGAGGAAAGCAGACAAAGGGAGCGACCACATCACAGGCCGAGGGAGGAATTGACGCAGATCGTAGGCCAAAACTGCTACCTGCTTGTGTGGGACAAAGCCTGGTGGAAAAACGTTTTAAAGAGTATTTAGTTTGGTGTTTTATTCTGGTATGTTTTTTTTAAGTACTCTGTTTTGTTATTGAGGGTTTTCGTATATTTATTTTTTGTTTTTCATTCTTTGGATTATTTGCTATTCTTCAATATTTTAATTGTTTTATTATCTATTCACTTCTTACTACAGCCAAACTACTATAAATTCCTCCCTATGGGAGAGGATTTTGTTAATACTGATGTCACCAAAGCTATTGTTATTATTATTACTTTAAAATGTATTCTTTTATATCATTTATTTGTATTGATTATATATCATTTATTTGTATTTATTATATAGCATTTATTTGTATTTATCTCAATTATATGTTGTTGTTTGTTTTTTATTTTGTATATATATTATATTTTAATTAATTTGAATTATCATTGTATAAAAACCACGAAAACTCGATTCTTATTGAAAATAGATAAAAATCCAAATATCACCCCCTCAGAATTTGAGGTCTTACGTTTCAAGACACGTAGAACCCGAATAAAAAATTATAAATAATCTGTTTTTCCTAATTCATAAATAAATAAATACCAAATTTTGAAAAAAATTATTGATATTGTTTCAGAACTAGCACATATATATACCGTTTTGTAATCAGCAGTGGTGATATGCCAATTTCCTTTGAATTATTTATTGCTTTTCATGTTAGTTAATTGCCTATAAATAGCTATTATTAACTGGTATATCTAATATAGTTATTTGGAAATAATAAACCATTGTGTAATAATTTGCAGTGTTTTTTCATCTCTAACTTATTAAAAAAATATTTATTTATTTAAATATATTTATTGATATTTACAACTGTATTATACATATTAAGTTGATGTGATAAACATAGTAAACTGACATAAAATACATGTAGAGACGGTACCCATTGGCAGCACTCTAAACATATTCTAATCTAGAAGGTATCAAGGCCATCTTATTTTCAGATGCCTCGGAGGACTGTTAGGAATGGAAGAGGATGATATAATAGAATTAGAGAGGAAATGGATTTTTTAATGGAATGATTGATACCTGGTTCTGAATAACTTTGTAACATATGGAACATTAAGGTCTTTATGGATGAGCTTATTCGTGGCAAAGTAAGGAGCGTTAAGGATTTTACGAAGGATTTTGGATTGGATTCGACAAGAATGTGATGGTTAAGTAGAGCTCCTACTCCGTAAGTCCATATATGTCTTATGATGGTCATATAAATAAGTATTGGAATGTTGGAGCGTTTCTTGTCGTTTCAGTCTTGTATGGGGATTCCAAGTAAGACGTTTGTCAAGGAGGAGTCCTAGGTATCGAATCTGTTCAACCGGGGCTAGTGGAGTGTCATTAAGAGATACTGTAGGGCAGGAAGTCATTGGTTTACGACGAAGGGTAAAGGTTATTTGGTGGGATTTGTTGGAATTAATTTTAATCCTCCAATTCCGGCACCATACTTCAAGGTCTCGAGTATAGATGGAAAGGAAAGTGTGTTAGGATGGGTTGGGATATCAGCTGTATAGACTGTATAAAGAATGGATCCTAGGTTGCTGCCTTGAGGAACACCAGCAGATTGAGAAAACAGGGAAGAATAGGAACTGTTGTGATTTATTTTGAAAGATCTATCAATGAGGTAGGACTAGATAATAAGAAAAAAAGGAGGGAGAAATAGACGGAGCTTGTAAACCAATCCCGGGTGCCAGACTAGATCAAAGGCCTTAAAATATCTTAAATTGATTTTAAGAACGAAAGTAAGTTTAAGTCGTGTGTTGCGCGCACTATATTTTTTCATAAGCTCTATTAAATTATTTATTCTAATATTAAAAAAATTACAATTTTAGTAATTTAAGTATTCGTTCCGAAAGGCTTTGGCCCAGAAGACTGTGACAATGACCAAGCCACCAGAGGCTCTGTACCACACTCTTGGTAGCTAATGGAACAAATAACGTCGCTCCTTCGGCGAGGGCATAAATATCAGAAATAGGAGAAGTAAGGGGGAAGATTGTGGTCGGAGGGAAGGGTATCACTGGGTGTCCCCCTCCATCGCAAGCTGAGCCTTCCCTAATGGGGGCCATTAATTTAAAAGAATGACCCTTCTTTTTGGTCACAAGATACTGATATACTTACTTCCCTAAGGGACAATATCTCTCTGGCTGATAGATTAAGTCTGTTTTTTTTATTACAATTTTGATGCATCCGGCCCGGAGGACCAATTTATGTCGGGATAAGTGACGTTAAAAAAAAAAATCCCGTGTCGAAACGAGCTGGTCTTTGGATACTTAAAATTGAGATGAAATAAAATAGGTAATATATTAAATAAAAAAATTAAATTGAAAAGAAAGTTGAGGAAAATTTACAACTAAAATAAACATCATTTGATTTATAAAAATTTCTTCGATTAAAACGAATTGTAAAAATAATAAAAAAATAGGTTCGTACAATAGGTTAGGACTATAAGGAAATATGAATGAATATAATGAGAAAAAAATATGATCAATTATAACCTTTCTATGAATTCTTCAAGTGTGGTCCAGATAATAGCTCAGCTTCCGCACGACGGGTTGGCGACTCTCTATGGAAGAACGGTGATCTTCGGGAAGATAATGAAAAATTGGGGATCACTTGTAGCTGGGTGGTTAGCATAACAGCCTCATATGCCAAAGAACACAGGTTTAAACCCGCAGGTGGTCCTAGGATTTTTTAATGGGAGTAAAAAATCCTTAGTTTTGCCGTCCTTCGGAGGGGACGTTAAAAGGCTGTTCCGAGCCTGTGCGATGTCAGGTACTCGTAAAGATCCCTATCCTAATAAAACCTGGATAGGCAAAATTTAGGACTCCCACTGTAGCATCGTCCGATTAGCCTTAGTAGCATAAAGTGACGTTAAATAAATAAACAAAACAAACAATGAAAAATTGGTCCTGATTGAGAAATACGTACTTTGAGCTAGCTGGTTTAAAAGTTACTGGCTTGAGGGCAAGGGGGCACTCTAGTTAATCTCTACACTATTCAATAGCGTAAAAACGTAAAAAAAACAAATAAAATATTTTTCTCATTTCAAAACTATTTTTAATTTAATTTAATTTTAATTCAAAACAAAAATATAACAGTAAAGGAAATAATGTCCAGGTTCAAACAACGCTGTTTTGGTGCATTAAGAGTATGATATTTTTAATTTGAAAAAAATCTGGTGTACGCAACACATGACTTTCACTTACCTCCGTTCTTAAAATCACCTTCAGAATTTTCAACTACAATAAGAGATGAAAATAAATTGTTAAAGAATTTATCACCTCAAGTTTTAATAGAAACATTTGTTTTATTGAATAATATATTATATTGTTATATAGGTAAATAATTTAGTTTTATTGGCTTTTCATCGCTCACACACACACACACACACACACATACGTACCTTTTTGTGGGACTTGGTTATTTGGACTCCGGGAACCCTAAAACGTGTAATTCCATAGAAAACTGTAATTCGAAAATTTTTACAATAGCAGAACTTTCCATTATTCTATATTTCATATTTAGGTAAGTAAATTAAAAAAACTATTATATTATTAACTAAAATAATAAGTCAGTTTTATCGGATTTTCATCCCTCTTTAATAACTTTTACAAGCTTGTGTATAAGATAATATTTTTTTTTTTAATCTTTAGCTTTCCAACGGCTTATTATACATGTATATAACTGTTCTTATGCTCAAAAACAAAAATTGATATAAAAAAACATGTTTTCAGTTCATACCGAATTCGTTCAACTTACATTTTAGGATGTCAACATATTTGCTAATTGCAATTTTTTTCGCAGAAGGTAAATATCAATTTGGAGAACAAAAAAAAATTGTAAATAAAAAAAAAAATATCGGCTTTTCATCACCTTCATTACATTTTACAGACTTGTACATAAAATATTATTTTTCCAAAATTCTTTAGCTTTCCAACGCTATACATATATTTATTACAATTTATATATTTTTAAAATACTTTTGCCCCTTTCTCTTTCAGTTGATTATCAAATTCATTCAAATTAAATATTCATCTGTTTTTATCAATTATCGGTTAATTTTTTTGAATCTTTGAAATTAAAGATACTTTCGAATAAGAAAAGCATTTCAGCCCTGCCATACTATGAAACCTCATAAAGCCCATTAAATTCCACATCGATATAGCGAGTTTAATCAAAAACGTTAGAACCATTTTTGAGAAAATCGAAAAAAGGTAAAAAATGCATGTTGTCAAGAGCCTCTTTTGGTTAGCCGATTTCGATGGAAAAGTTGCTGTAACATCTCGGGCTCATCATAACATCACAGACGCTCTTAAAATATGAAATTTCAGTTTTATAAAACTTATTGTTTTCGCGCCAGACTTACCACATACAAACATATCTTTTTGTGGGAATTGGTTATTTAGACTCCGGCGACCTTAAAATGTGCATTTCCATAAAATCTAGAATTCGAATATTTTTTAAGATCGCAATACTTTCTCTTACTATATATTTCATATTTAGGTAACTAAAATTTGTATATATTTTAAATAAATATTAAATAAATTCACCTGCATATTTAACTTTATTATTTCAATAATTTAAAGAGATATTAATTAAAATATCGTATATATGAACATATTTTTCTGTTTTATATTTGTCTAGTTTTGTTATTAATGATTAGAATTATTATTATTATAAGCTACCTTTCAATTTATCGCTATTGTTCACTTTTTTTATTTTTTATTATTTGTTGTTTGTTTTATGTTATTACTCTAAGACACTAAAGTTGTGTATGTTTTGTAAAATTATTCAAAAGGGACTTGTCCCAGAATAAATAAATAATTTATTATTATTATTAAAATAAAATTATGTATGGAATAAGGTGATAGCATTGGCCTCTATATTGTGGATACCTAAACGTTCGGAGGAAATCTGAGGCCCAATCTACACCTTGCAAGGCCCTTGTCTGAAAGAAGTACCTATCTTTATTATGTACTGAGCCCAAGAACCTCCATTGACTGCAGCAGAAAATAAAATAATATTTACATATAAGTAAATGTCATTTGTAAATGTATGCAATCGCTCGTATGTAAATAAATGCAGATGGATGCTGCTATGAACATTGTTTGATGTAGTTCCGGTAGGGATCAGCTGATTGTTATGCGATGAGTGTGCGCAGTGGGCCTGAACCTGGTCATTAGCTGCCATACTGTCATAAAATGTTTTTCGGCTGAGGCAGTGGGAAGCCGCTTGAATCACTGCCACACCTAGGGGCCTAATATAGCAACTTCTTTTCGAGAGCTCTGCGATCCTATGGTGATAATTCTACTTAGCAAAAAATGTAAGATGTTCCGGAATTAGGGACTTTTATTTGAACTAATTGAATGAAAATCTAAAGTAAATATAAACGCAGTCTATTATAAGTGTTTTTGGTTGATTATTCTCAATAATAAAACTTTGTATTCGACCAAAAAAAATATCCCTCCTCAAACTTTGTTTGCTAACATTTCAAGATGAGTAGAACCCGAAAAACGAATAAAAAATGTCCCTTTATCCTTATTAATAAATAACTACTAATAAGTACTAAATACTAATACTACTAAATACGAATCCAAACTGATGGGAAGGAAGATTTTGAGATTCTAATATGGGTAGGATACGTTTAAGAAGAAGCCTTTCGAAGATTTTTGAGAGGATGGGGAGTAGACTAATAGGCCTGTAGGATGAAGTGTTGTTGGAAGGTTTGCCTGGTTTTAGAAAAAGAATGATAGTGGAATGTTTCCATAACAGAGGAAAATAGGTGGTGCGTAGGATGCAGTTGTAAATATAAGTAAGGAATATAATAGCTTCCGTTCCTTCCGCGTTCGCTGTGGTGTAGAATTTTCTAACCTTTATCCCGTTGAGGCCGGTGTTCCTCAAGGCAGCGTCTTGGGACCCGTCCTCTACATCCTTTACACTGCTGATATTCCTACACATCCTGATACCTTTCTGGCAACTTTTGCAGACGACACCGCCATCCTATCATCCAGTTCCAATCCTGAAACAGCATCCTTAAACCTGCAAAGACACCTTTCTCTTATCGAAGACTGGTGTAGTGCTTGGCGCATAAAGGTGAACGAAGCCAAATGCAAACACGTAACCTTCACTCTTCGACGAAACTCCTGTCCGCCAGTTTACTTCAATTCCATTCCGATTCCTCCTTCAGATACAGTCCGGTATCTTGGCTTACTGTTAGACAAAAGATTGACTTGGAACCCACATACAAGACTTAAAAGACAAGAACTCAACCGACGATTCAGACAGTTATACCGACTACTCAACAGAAAATCTGAACTTACAGTTGACAACAAATTATTAATCTACAGGACAATACTGAAGCCCATCTGGACCTACGGACTTGAACTGTGGGGGACAGCTAAACGTACTAACATCAAACGCATTCAATCCTTTCAATCCAAAGTCCTCCGTACAATAGTAAATGCTCCTTATTATGTTTCCAACTATACCTTGCACCACGACCTTAATGTTCCTTTTATTTCAGACCTGATTCCATCCAAATTTTCCAAATTCCACCAGAATCTCATTCATCATCCTAATCCTCTAGCTCAATCCCTATCCAGCTCCACTCATCCTTACAACCCACCTAGAAGGTTGAAACGGCAGTGGCCTCGTGACCTCTTGTAACATGTATATTGGAGTTCTAGCATTGGCTAGATTCTCCACTCACGTGCTGTATGCTTGTGAATTGTATATAGGTATGAGTGACTATTGTATATATTTTTATTGATTTTATTTTGTATATATGTATATTTTATTATTATTATTATATAAATTTATTGTTTTGTATATATCGTGTGAATGTAGTATGAATGTTGTACGTTATCACTATTAAAAATGTCCTGAATTGGACAGATTGTAATATTGCTCGATAAATAAAAAAAAAAAAAAAAAAAAAAAAAAAAAAACTAAATACGAAGAAATAAGAAGTCCTTAGTGCTATGTCATTGAGAATTATATTTTCTACAAAATGAAAAAAGGATCGTTGAAATTGGTTCAGAACTAGCAGAGATGCAGCGTTTTTAAATTAGAAGTGTTAATGTACCCATTTCTTTTGGATTATTCATTACTTAACAACAAAAGACTCATTTACATGACAATCATAAGGCCTATCTGGACCTACGAAGTTGAGCTATGGGGCTCTACCAAACCATCAAATTCTTCCCGTATCCAATCCTTACAATCCAAAATCTTTCGTAAAATCCTCAACGCTCCTTACTTTGTCGCGAACAAAATCATTCATAAAGACCTCCAAATTCCGTATGTAGCTGATTTGGCCCTTACTAGATATCATTCCTTCCATGACAAACTCCATTCCCACTCTAATCCACTAGTTTCAATCCTTGCTTCCTCTACAATCCCTGATAATCCACCGAGGCGTCTAAAGAGAAGATGGCCTCGAGACCTTCTTGATTAGATTGATTACTAGAGTGCTGCCAATGGGCAGTTTCTCTTCACGTTTTTTATGTATATATCTTTTATCAGCATATTTACTTGGTGTATTGTAGTATACAGTTGTAAATTTCAATAAAATATAATTTAAAAAAAAAAAAAAAATTTTCGGGACTTGGTTATTTGGACTCAGGGGAACCTAAACCGTGTATTTCCATTGAAAACTGGAATTCGAAAATTTTCACAATCATAATAATTTCCCTTACTATATATTTCATATATAGGTAAGTAAAAGTAAAAAAACAACAGAATTATGAATTCGAACCACCTCTTTGACAAAATAACGGTATATATCTACTCAATTTAAGACCCTACATTGTCTCTGGTCGTTCAGATTTTTAGTTTGAAGGCAAATAATTCTTCACCCAACAACTAATCAGTTCTTCGTCAACGCTATAAGATACATTAAATAAAGATTGAATTAAATATCGCTCCTTTGGTATAATAAAAATCTGCAATTCAAGTTATCTTTTGTTTTGATTTGTTGAACATAATGTAAATTAGAAAACTTTGAGGAGGAAAGAAAGAGAAATGAATTATTCATTAAAAAAATTATTTAAACTCCAAAAGAACTTAAAAAGAAAGTATTGTGGATCAATAATGAGGAAAAAGGAACACAGAAAACGTCTTGAAGTGGAATGTAAGTGATATCATTGAAACGATAAAATTCCAAACATTTTATTAATTTTTCTTAACATATCTTTATTCAGTAATATAAAATTCTGGATTGGTGAAAAAGTTAGTAATATATATGTTCATTTAATATGATTTACAGAGACTAATTGAAAAAAAAACAAGACAATAATATAATCTAATATATATATATATATATATATATATATATACATAATTTTTGTTTTAAATAATTCGGGTTTTGGGTCATTAAACTAATACTCCTTCTTAATTTTCTTTATTTTGACGTTTCGATCCTCCGTCCATGAATACACATAGGATCCTTTTCAACACTTCAACAAAGAATTTCATTGAGCACCGGCACACCACTCAGGCTAACACAGGGCACTCATGAGTATTAGTTTAATGACCCAAAACCCGAATTATTTAAAACAAAATTATAATATAAAAAAAGGGTCGATGAATTAATTTCTTGTATATATATATAATAATAAATACTTTATTTATTCTTGGACAAGTCCCTTTTAAATAATTTCACAAATAGAGAACTAAAAAAGGACTTTAGTGTCTTAGTAAACACATGAAACAAATACAAAATAATAGAAAATAAAAAAGTGAACAATAGTTATAAATTAAAAGGTAGCTTCTAATAATTATGATTAATAACAAAACTAGACGAATATAAAACAGAAACATATGTTCATATATACAATATTTTAATTAACAGTGCTTTACTGTATTGATGAAAAATTATTAAAATAATAAAGTTAAATATGCAAGTGCACCACAATGTTAGGTATTGTATTTAAATAATCGTTCCTATATGTTTTTATTTAACTAATTTAAATTGAATTTGCAAATCTATTTAGGGTTCTTTGAAAATTGGATAGAGAGGAAGTAATCAAATAGACGGGATTTGAAGGTCTGAAGAGTATCAGGATGGATGGAAATCCATACGAAAGAGGAGCGGATTAGGAAGGAGCTGTCGAAAACTGCGGTTCGATGAGGCGCTATTACAAGTCTGAAGGCCATGAACGAGTGGTGCGGGTATGAATGGAGGATTTAAGTGAAAACATATCTGTGATGAAGGATGGGCGGCTGGATTGGAGAACTTGGAAGAAGATATATATAAATTGTCCATTGTATTTTTATAATGTATAGCATTTTAAAATTATAAATCACATTCTAAAATTACATTAAATGGATCATAAATTCTTATTTTATAAACTTTTCAAAGCGAGTCCATTCATTAATTACTATTTATATTAATATTTTTAATTAAAAAAATAATCGACAGTAAAAATATAAAACCGAAATAATTACTGTATAATAATTAAAAAATAACTAAGGTAATATTTTTAGTCGGTTTGAGATGAGCGGTAGTGGAGCTGATTGTGCGCAAATGTAGTACACACACACACACACACATATATATATATATATATATATATATATATATATATATATATATATATATTGTAATGTATTGAGGATACTGAGGGGAGTTCATAATTAAATAATTTTAATTAATGATAACGAACCTTTGTCGGCAAAACATCAAAAGGTGTTTACCTAGCCCCCTAGATTTCCCATCGGTATGGGCCCCCCAGCGGTACCGTAAACCTCTGGTAGTTTTCCCCCCAGCGGCGGCCAACAAGAATATTAAGAAGGGTGGTCAAAAGATAAAAATAAGATCACAAGGACTGTACCGCCAACCGGGGTACTTCCCATGTCAGCCCACCCGAGGTGACGAGGATGGGAGAGAAGATTCGTAAGGCAGTCAAGTGCTATCCTCAAGAAGAATCAGTCTTAGGTCCCCTTTCTCGGCATCATCCTCCAGCTGCTCTCAGAACCCCGACGGCCACCTCCTCTTCTTGTAGGTGGAACCCGACTCACTCCTCTTGAGGATCAAACTTGACTACACTCCTGGTTCGAATAAGATTGCCTTACGAATCTTCTCTCCCATCCTCGTCACCTCGGGTGGGCTGACATGGGAAGTACCCCGGTTGGCGGTACAGTCCTTGTGATCTTATTTTTATCTTTTGACCACCCTTCTTAATATTCTTGTTGGCCGCCGCTGGGGGAAAACTACTAGAGGTTTACGGTACCGCTGGGGGGCCCATACCAATGGGAAATCTAGGGGGCTAGGTAAACACCTTTTGATGTTTTGCCGACAAAGGTTCGTTATCATTAATTAAAATTATTTAATTATGAACTCCCCTCAGTATCCTCAATACATTACAATATATATATATATATATATATATATATATATACAGAGAGAGAGAGAGAGAGAGAGAGTGAGAGAGGGAGAGAGAGTGAGAGATTGAGTGTGTGAATGGGTTGGTGGGGTGGGGATAAAAAATATTTAGATATCTCCGACTTATAGAGAAATTATCCATCGGCAACATTTGATAAAATGTTCTAAACCAGGCATCGAACCCATCTTTTTTTCAGACGTTTCGGATAGTTATCAGTATTTGAGGAGGAAAGAAGGATTGCAACTAGCATGTTAGAGTTTTGATAGAATTTGTCATAGAAGGGATGGTACTAGGTTTGGGATGGTATGGTACATAGGACGAGTATGGTGCATTTTACAGAGGATTGGATACGAAAAGAATTCGATTGTTTATTAGAACCCCAAAGCTCATATATAAAATTATAAAAAAAAAGAAGTATCAACTATAAATTAATTTCTATTATCTTATTCCATGTACGTAGATCTGTATCGTATCCACTTTCTCCTACACCAGACGATATCAGGGAGTAGTAAACGAAAGTAAAATCGAAAGTCTTTCTATAGGAGATAGTATTGTGGATCCGTTGGGTACAAGCTGCACACACCTGTAATACCCTGCTAATTAGATCCTTACACACCTGAGATCTCATTAAGATACCTTCGGCTCTACTTCCGATAGGACCTACCTGTTGCTGCCGGACCCTCCCGTGAGGTGAGAACGATGAAGAGAGGTGGTGGCGGAAGGAAAAAATGAAGGTTCGGGGAGCTTTGGCAAGTTTTAACGCCGCCAAATAACGAGGCTGTTAAGCGCCTTTTAAAAATTCCTCGGGGGTAGTAAAATGCCAACCCCCCCTCTCGGACCTGCTTTATTAGCCTATATTGAAATATCTCCTTAAACATAAGCACTTCCAAAGCCATAATATAATTTTATTATCGCCGTTCCAAAATATAAATTGCCCTTTAGCACAGTTTGTGGGCCAATATACTTTAAAGGTATTACCATATTTAGATCCACGTCTTCATAAAATGGTAAAAAGCACTCTTACATAACCTCTGAGGTCTTTATGAATATTAAGCATTTAATATTTTATCGGTGCTTAAGATATGTGTTTCTTATGTATAGGATATGATAAGCCTTTATTTACACATATATACAATTTGTTTGATACGTAATATATAAGACTGAGAAATCGTTTTGGCTCTCCGATTGGAATGTTGTTCAGAAAACTATTTATAAATTTTAATTTTTTTGAAATTATTAATTTATTATTTATTACAAGATCAGTGATAGATAGGAAATCATATGTCACAATATATCAAGTAGAAAATCAAAATTTAATATTTTTATGCTCATCATTCCATTATTTATTCCTCGTACGATCCAACGCTGGCGTCCTCCCATCTTCGTCGCCAATGTTATGTCATTAATATATAAGAATCAAAGAACTACTATTGCCTCTCAAACTCTTCAATCCCATATCAGAGAGCTTGAGATATGGTTTCAGAATTGGAGAATCAAAATCAAATCCAACAAATCCCACCAAATTACCTTTACCCTTCGTCGTAAACCTATGACAACCTGCCCTTCAGTTTCCTTTAATAATATTCCGCATGTTCCAGTTGAACAGATCAGCTACTTAGGACTTTTACTTGACAAACGTCTAACATGGAATCCTCACACACGACTGAAACGACAAGAAACTGCCCGTCGCTTTCGCTTACTACAACACTTACTGGACAGACGCTCCAACATTTCCACTTATCTACAAAAGGCTCATCTATATCACCATCATAAGGCCTATCTGGACTTACGGAGTTGAGCTTTGGGGCTCTACGAAACCATCAAATTCTTCCCGTATTCAATCCTTACAATCCAAAATCCTTCGAAAAATCCTCAATGCTCCTTACTTTGTCCCAAATAAACTCATCCATAAAGACCTTAACATCCCATATGTTGCTGATTTGGCCCGAACCAGGTATCAATCCTTCCATAACAAACTCCACTCCCACTCTATTCCTCTAGTTTCAATTCTTGCTTCCTCTTCCATTACTGACAATCCTCCGAGGCGTCTGAAAAGGAGATGGCCTCGAGACCTTCTAGTTTACATTACCCATTTAGTAGTGCCAATGGGCATTTACTCTTCATGTATATCTGTTAGCTAATTTACTTTATGTATTTAAGTAATACAGTTTTTAATTTCAATAAATTATTAAAAAAAACATAACAACCCTTTTAATAGTTGATATAATCCAAAAAAGAAACATTGTTTGACCAAATATTATATTAAAACTTTTTAAATAAATTACTAAGAACTTTGAAGGAAATAAGAGGCTAAGAAAAAAAAAATAATAAGAACTTTTTAAATAAAATTACAAAAAAACTTTATGAAATACTTATTAATTAATTAATTTTTTTCCAGTGGCGCGACAGGCCGTTTCGGCCGTAGGCCTCGCGGTGTAAACTCCTGCGAGTTTACACTCACGTTTGACGGTGCATATTAATTAATTAATAATAAACAAAATAAAATATTTATGTTCAAATAAATAAAAAAAATTATTTTCTACTGATGTATAGGCTCCTCCTGAAGGATTAGCCTCGATCGACGACCAGAAGTACCTTCTGGCTTTGCAGTTCGCTCCTTGTTATTCGATTTCCTTACATCTTGATACCAAATATTTTTTTTTTTTTTATAAAATATCGGGAAAATTTTTTTATGTATAGAGCTTAAGGAAGATTTTCTATATGTTTTCAAGTAGGTTGAAGAGAGAAAAGTGCTTTATTGAACATAAGGCAGCCCAAATAGAGTGGCTTGGTCTGTATCCAATAAACAGCATTTTTTTACTGTTTAAGCACTGTTTACACCAGGTATCAGTCAAAACATTTTTTTTTTTTTTCATTTTAAATACATTTTAAATTTTCTTCGTAAGTACTTTAATTCTGTATATATCAAAACATTAACGTATCATTTTATTAGTACTGATAATGAGTGCGCCGTGCTGTTTGCTGGCTGAGGTGTGACACCGGTAGGTCTACTGGCGGTGATAACTTACCCAGTGTGATTGATCACTTATCGAACGAAATGAAAAATTATTAAATTACTAAAATGGCTAATAAAAATGTGGGTTGATGTTAAAAGGATGAAAATTTTGAGTTTTATGTATTTTTTTAATGCAACATTATAAAAAAAAAAAAAAAATTTTGCCAAAAAACTTTTTAAAAAGATGTTAGGGACGGATAACCCTTATCACTTAGGCGTATGAAAAATAGATAGTAGCCGATTCTCAGACAAATTAATATGGATATAAAATTTTATAAAAAAAAAAACCGGTGTAGTCGTTTCGGAGGAGTATTATAACTAACATTGTGACACGGTGATATAATTTAATCTAAATCATATGTATTTAAGGAAACTAAATATAATTATTTAAATTATATTCAAAGTCGTGTTTTGCGCGGACTTGATTTTTTATTTCTGCTCTAAAACTTTCTTAGGGGCACGTTCTCCTTGTGAAGGTTCCCTCCTGAAGTAGGGCAATGTCTAAAGTGAATTTGATAACAAAGGCCTGAATTTCTGAAAGAGCAGTAAATAATAAAGAGGTCGCTGTTTCACCAGGACCTCGCTGATGCAGAGCAGAGCTAAATAATTTCACCATGTCAGTTTTAGAGAATTAGCAAATAGAGATCGTATTTGTTTATTTTTATTTATTGATATTTACAAATATATAGGAAAAAAAGTAACAATTGGCTTGATAAACTTTTGTGAAGAAGCTACCCAGCAGTAGCACTTCAATGTATAATTTTTAAGTTTTAATTTTGAATGTCTTAAAAGTAATAAGTATACAGGTTTTAGTGATTTATTTAGTTTCGTTGACCTTCTGTGTCGACCCCATGTTGTTCTTTTGTTGAATTTCAAGCCGAGATATCTCATCTTGTCTGTCTGTGGAAATCGGAAATTGTCAAGATGTACTGGAGGGCAGGTTTCATGTCGTGAAAGTAATATGCTATCTTTCTTATCATGTTATTGTCATGTTATATATCATGTTTATGTTATTGTGTCACATGATATGTCCGTTTTCAAGGTAAAGAAATTTTATTAAAAATACGATATGAAAACAAGATAATTTTATTCGAAGTATTTACCTTCTTTTTCTACACATTTTTCCCAACGTGACACTAACATTTTTATCCACGAACTGAAAAACTCTGAGCTTTGAAGTGAAACAAAATCTGAAAACGCACTTTTCACTTGATCATCATTTTCAAAATGTTTTCCTTTGACGAAGTTTCTAAATTCCTGAAGAGGTGGTAATCTGTTGAGACAAGTCGGGAGAATATGGTGGGTGCGGAAGAACTTCGTAGCCCAGTTCTTTCAATTTTTGCACTATATGTTATGAAACATGGGGTCTTGCTGCCGCTCAGTGAGATCATGAGGTACCCATGTATCGAGCTTTTTTACTTTCCCAATACACTTTAAATGTCTGGAAACGGTAGATGCACTTGCATTAAGTTGTGCTGAGAGTCCTTTAACTGTTTGGCAGGTGTTTCCTTCTACTGTATGTTTTAGGACGTCGTTGTCTATTACGGACGAAGGTCTTCCCGGGGCAAGTTTTCCAAGTCGGTATCTCCGGCTGAAAACTTAGCAAACCAACGGCGAATGGTCCGTTCATTACCACTCCTTTCCCCAAAATCCTTGCAAATATTTCTAGCGGCCTCAGCTGCTGAATGGCCCAATTGCAACTCGTACAAACATATTACTCGAAAATCGCTTATGGATACATTATGCGTATGGATGGAGGTATACTAAAAAGTGGGTAATTGATTGGGAAGGTAATGTTTATAATACAAAGGTAGAGGATTAGTTACTGTATAATAAAGTAATATATTAACTTTTTTATTATAAAATAAATATCGGCATTAAAGCCCTATAAGACCATTTTAATCAGAATGAAACCTAGATAACATTAAAGCCCATTAAATTTTACATCGATATAGCGAGTTTAATCAATATCGTCGTAACTGTTTTCAAGAAAATCGAAAAAAGGTGCAAAACGCAAGGTATAAAGTGGCTCTTCTGGTTAAGCTCATTTTGATGAAAAAAGTTTTGTATCGTCTCTGGCGTATATTTGTCTTAAATATGAAATTTGAGTATCATATCATAGGACTTACCGTTTCCGCCCGGGTACGCACACACACAGACCTTTTTGCGGGACTTGGTTATTTGGACTCAGAGGACCCTAAAATGTCTATTTCCGTTGAAAACTGGAATTCGAAAATTTTCACGATTGCAATACTTTCCCTTACTATATATAGTAAGTGAAAGTAATACGAAACTACTGTTATAAAACAAAATAATCTAAAACTCAACACTTTCCCTTACTATATAAAATGAAACTTTCTTTCATTTTTATTTAATTAATAAATGTATTAAAACGTACTCCTCTTTTGTTTGCTTCATTATTTCCTTAATATCCTATATTTTACTACAAAAATAAATATAAAGCACTGCTAATTACTTTAGTCGGTAATTCAGAGCTCTTCCCGAACCGGAGCAAAGATTCGTACTGGTAGCTCTGATAATTACTAATTACACGACAGGAACCGAACAAGTAACTTGGAGAGAGAAACCGAACAAGCTGGCGTAATTAATTGCGGTTTGGAATCTTCCTCTGGCGAAGACTGAGAAATCGTTTGGGCTTACCGATGGGAATGTAGTTCAGAAAACTATTTATAAATTTTAATTTTTTGAAATTATTAATTCATTATTCATAACAAGATCAGTGATAGATAAGAAATCATATGTCGCAATATATCAAGTAGAAAATCAAAATTTAATATTTTTATGAATATTCGGAAATTTCAAGAAGCTATTACTCTTGTATTATAACATCATGATTGAAGAGGGAATACCTAGAAAGTTAGTAAACCTAGTAGAGATGTCTATGTCGGAAAAATTTCATAAAGTTAGAATCGGTCATAATTACTCCGAGAGTTTTGAGGTGTGATCGGGTTTGAAACAGTAAACTCCCTTTCACCTGTGTTATTTAATATATCTTTAGAATATGTCATAGAAAAGATGGCGTATACCGAGAAAGGTTTAAATATGGGTGATAAGATTCCGATTCTGTGGTATGCCGATGATTTGGTACTGCTAGGTGAAGACACGGAAACCATACAACTATATAGAAGTGTGTTATAAAAACCGGTAAAGAAATAAGACTCGACTTAAATACCGATAAGACGAAATATATGATTAGTAGCAGAAACGGTGGCGATCTTGATGATTTTGATATATCAGGGCATACTTTTGAACACGTAGAGAAAGAAATTCAAGTATTTACGTTAAAATCTATAGCACAAAGTGGCTTTTCTCTGGTTGGACGACGCTGTAATATCTGAGGCATATATGGTTCTAAAATATTAAATTTTATTTGCATAAACTTCACTATTTCTCGAGCTAGACTTACCACACACAGACTCTTTTTGAGTCCGGCAGTGACAGGTTAATTATATATTTTGTTATTCTCGCCGCGTTGCGACTTTGGAGTATGGAGTGATGTCGTGTAGCTCACTCAGCTTCCATTAAGTGGGTACCTAAAATTTTGTGGAAATATGTGATGCCAGAGAATGATTTTGGTAAAATTGTTACCTACAATAATCATTGAAGTGCTACGACTGATTAGGTTCTTTCCGATGCTATTTTATACCGATAATTATAATTTTGCTATTTTACTAGTTGTATTTATTGTATACACATGTAAAAATCAAGAAAAATATATCATAAAAAATTTACTAGTGTTTTGATGTAAACCTTTATTTTATAATAAATAAGATAATGTAATCCTTATTGTTTGTATATATTTTTTATGACAATAAAATGTTAAGAAAGACAACATATTACTTTCACGACATGAAACCTGCTCTCCAGTATATCTTGACAATTTCCGATTTCCACAGACAGACAAGATGAGATATCTCAGCTAGAAATTCATCCAAAAACAACATGATGTCAACAACACAGAGTGGACAAATAAAAATAAATAAATGACTAAAACCTTTATTCTCATTACTTTTAAGACATTCAAAATTAAAACGTAAGAAAATATTAAAGCACTTAAACCTACTTACGGACATACCAACACATTAATACACATGTCAACTACCCACAAGCCACACAAAACTCGTTTTAGGCTGAAAAGAAGTTGGATTAGAGATATCCTAAAATTAAAGCTTATTAGGAATCATGGTTTCCTGGATCTAAATGACCAAGTCCCGCAAAAAGATCTATGTGTGTGTGGTAACTCCAGAGCTTGAACGAAAAGTTCTATGGAACTGAAATTTCATATTTAAGACAACTATACGCCCGAAATGTTACAAAAACTTTTTCATCAAATTTAGCTTACCAGAAGAGCCACTTTATACCTTGCATTTTGCACTTTTTTACGATTTTCTCAAATACGGCTCTAACGATTTCGATTAAACTCATTACATGGATGAAAAATTTAATTAGTTTTAATATGCAATAATTTTCATTCTGATTTAAATAGTACAACTGAGGTTAAGTGCTGTTAGTTTAAATTTTCTTCTTCTGAAGTATCTTTACTTTTGTATATTCTAAAAAAATAACCATATCATCTTGTTACCAACTATATGAACTATACGAGAAAACTGAAAAAAAAAATATTTTTTTAATGTATTTTTTTTATTTTGAACGTAGGAACAGTTATATACATGTATAATATCGTTGGAAAGCTAAAGATTTTAGATGAAATATTATCTTATACAACAGCTTGTAAAACTGTTCATTTCAGATAATAATATAATTGATATTTTAAGAAAACACATGTTTCTATATAAACACAATTTTATTAATCCTTGAATAATTGCACTTATTTTTATCTTTAATAGTTTCACTTATTTTTAACTGTATTTGAAAATTATTTAATCGATTTTAAAAACGGAGGTAAGTGAAAGGCGTGTGTTGCACGCACCAGATCTTTTTCTAAAATCTTTAGCTTTCCAACGGCATATTATACATCTATATTACAGTTCTCTCATGTAATTGAATATCGAATTCGTTCAACTTATATATTTACCTTTTTTTACAAACAAGATTATATCATTATTTTTAAACAAAATTAAAGGTACTTTAGAGGAAGAAAATTTAAAATATCGGCATTAACGCTCTGTCAGACCATTTCAATAAGAATGAAACCTACATGATATTAAAGCCTATTAAATTCTACATAGATATAGCGAGTTTAATGAAAATCGTTAGAGTCGCGTTTTGGAATATCTTTTATTGTAGAGTTAGACGCTGAAGGTAGTTAAGGCAGTTTTGATGAAGAACTTTGTAAGTAGCTACACACATAAGTTAACAACAGAACTGCCCAAGAGTGAATTGCCAAAATAAAGAGATTTGCAAAAAGGGCATCAATCCGTGTCAATGAATGCTATACAGATCAGGATAAAGGCGGTCATTGATGCGAGTCATGGGAATGGAACAATGGAGCGATGGATCGAACAACATTCCAAATCCCTCACTCCACTCCATCACTACATTATTCATCTTCATCCTTCATTAACGGATTCGTCCTTGTCTACAATCTACATATACTTCAAGGTACAGATTAAAATGATTTTTATAGAATAAAAAATAAAAATTAGATTTTGGGGTTAACCACAGTTCACTAAAAGACTCCCTTAAATATATATATTTCTCTAACGGAGCATTTTACGTTGAAACGGAAAATTTAATATAAGTATAAGAAAACGGTGAGTGCCGTGGTCTAGTGGATGGAGCACTAGTCTACTGTCCTGTGCGTCCTGGGTTCGAATCCCGCCTGTGACAGAATATCATTTATTCTTCTAATTGTGTCGGGGAAGGGGGGTGACCCTAGTGTATGGAGACCATCCTGGGACAGACCTAGCCTCTAAAAAGTGGGTATCCAAAAAATTAAAGGGAAACTGGTGGCAGAGCGTGATCAAGGCCTTATCACCTCATTGCACTGTCTTTGGACCTACGACTTACGATTCATATATTACGATAAGACGAAATATATGATTAATAGTAGAAGCGGTGGCGATCTTGGTGATATTGATATATCAGGGCATAATTTTGAACACGTAGAGAAATTCGAAATTCAAGTATTTAAGTTCAATTTTAACAAGGAAAAATAAAATTCATTAGGAAATAAAGTCCCGGTTAAAGGTGGGAAATGCGTGTTATTATTCAGTTGCTAAGTTACTTACTTCGCGGCTTCTATCTAAAAACTTAAAGTTTAGAATTTATAAAACTATTATTCTTCTGACGGTTCTTTACGGATGTGAAACGTGGCCACTTACTTTGAAGGATGAACAACAGCTTAAGGTTTTCGAAAATAAGGTACTGCGTAAAATATTTGGTCCGAAGAGAGATGAGGCCGCTGGGGAGTACAGAAGGTTGCACAACGCGGAATTGCGGAACTTGCATCCTGTGAATATAATTGAGTTGATAGCATCGCGGAGACTCAAATGAGCGAGTAAAGTTGTTGGGCTCGGTGAGGAGCGGATTCCGAGAAAGTTGATCCGACTAGTAGGCGTCCGAAAGGTAGGCCAAAGCGTCGATGGGAGGATTGCGTTATGGCTGATCTCGGGGGCTTGGGCTTGAACGGTGAACATTGGACGAGCCTGTATAGGCGGAATTTGGTGGTATCGGCATCGAACCTTCGGGTTCAGTAAGCCTATTATTATTATTAAGTTTATTTAAAATTACTTCCTAACGACCTATTGAGGACTCCCTGGGGTGTGCGGACCCCAAGTTGGCAGCCACTGCATTAGATGATAAAACTTCGGCTGCTTAGCGTGATGTGGCTCTAATCACTTAATTGTATAGTCGTTTGCAAACGGACAGTAAGAATTTTTATGCTTCCTGAACCCCAGACATGGTCCGTAGAGTTTGCTGGGAAGTACAGGTTGCCGTGAGAAATATATTTCTGCCTCCTCAGACCCCAAACACGAACATAAAGAAGTCTGTTTGGTTTGGAGCGGACCAGCCTGCATCCATTACCGCGGTCCATTATCCAGATATTTACAGAGTGAAAGCGATATCCGCGAGCCAATGGCTGCCCGCTGTTGACCTTCCTCGCCTCCCATTGGTCAATCCCAGGCTTAGTCGACTTCCCTTACAGTGTCAACCTCCGACCGCAATAATGTTAAGTATGCCTCAGTGAACGGGGATAATATCAGGGAATACTTCTAAGCCATTATAAGGGGAAAAATGCTGTAAATTATTACAAAATTGTTTATTGTTTCCAAATAAATATATTAGGGTATACATTTTTATATAGCTGTTTATAGGCAATTAACTAATTATCAAAGCAATAAATAATTCAATAATAATTCAAATATCAATAATATCACCACTGCCAATTTCAAAACTCTTCAAATTCCTAACCTAGTATTAATTTTGTATATTCATTACTTCTCTTTCTTTCTTTAGTTTTTATTATAATTGTTCGTTATGTTATCAAATTGTTTTTATTATTTAATTCTTAGAAATAATTATAAATTTATAATCGTTAGGGGTGTCCAGTACAGTACGAGGCTATACTCCCACTTTTTCCATTTTTACGAGTTGTAATAATTATCCATTTATGTTAAAAAAAATAAATATCACGTCACCTCAGCTCTCACTGAGGCTGAAACTACAGATCTACAAGGCTATAATACGTCCGACTATGCTCTATGGTGCGCCCTTGATGCGGCATCTGTTTAAGTCCACTCTCAAACAATTACAGACGTTCCAGAACTCCATCCTTCGGCGGATTGTCAGAGGTACCAACTTACAGAGGGCCAGAAACCATATCCTTCATCAGGAATTAGTATTGCCAACAGTGCCTGAATATATCAGCCGGAGGCACATTAAATTTTTTGATGGGCTGAAGGCCTGTGCTAATCCATTATTTTCTGATATCACCCACCACCCAAGCCTGGGAGGTGGCAAGGATCACTACCTCTCGTTGACGTTGTCGCCGAGGGAAGGAGTTCGGACTATGTCTGAACTCAATTTATTGCCAAAACCCTGAAGAATGGTCCCTCCCATTTTGCAATGGATAAATAAAGGCTTAGAAGAAGCCCTTGAAAGATTACTAGTGCATCCAGCGCATATAGCAATCCTCTTTAGAATACCTCCGGGTAACAGAAGGACAAATCTGACAGCTATACATATTATATTTGTATTTGTATTTTGTTCGAAAATAAAACCAGAGGGTAAGAAAAAAAAAAATAAAAAATAAAAATAAAATAAATAAATAAATAATAAAAAAAAAACATGTATCGCTCAAGCAGCCGATCTGGAAATACAGAAATTAAAAAAAAAAATGATTCCTAATTCATTCTGTAGGAATATATAGATCAACATTTTTTTTTCCTTATTCTAATTATTCCCGTTTTTACTTTCCAGTTTTCAACGGAAATGCTTGTTTTAGGGACACCAGAGTCCAAATAACCAAGTCCCGCAAAAAGGTATGTGAGTGTGGTAGCTCCCTGGCAAAAACTAAAAGTGCTATGAAACTGAAATTTCATATTTAAGATAACTATACGCCCGAGATGTTACAATTATTAATAAGTAAAATCAATTATTTACAATTATGAATCTTTTTCATTAAAATCAGCTAACCATACGAGCCACTTTATACCATGCGTTTTGCATCTTTTTTTGTTTAAAAAACACGAATACATTTTTTCTTCACAAATAACTAAGTTATGGGCATATTGATGGGTAAAATTAAATTTAAATTTTTTTTCTAATTATTTGCGGTTTTTTGGTAGTTTCGGACAAGTGGATATTTACTTTCACTTACTATATATAGTAAGGGGAAGTATTGCGATCGTGAAAATATTCGAATTCCAGTTTTCAACGGAAATACACGTTTTAGGGTCCCCTGAGTCTAAATAACCAAGTCCCGCAAAAAGGTCTGTGTGTGTGTGTGTGTGTGTGTGGTAACTCCCGAGCGGAAACGAAAAGTCCTATGAAACTGAAATTTCATATTTAAAACACATATACGCCCGAGATGTTACAAAACTTATTTCATCAAAATGAGCTTACCAGAAGAGGCACTTTATACCATGCATTTTGAACCTTTTTTCGATTTTCTCGAAAACGGTTTTTATATCGATGTAAAATTTAATGGGCTTTAATATCATGTAGGTTTTATTTTGATTTAAATGGTCTGACAGGGATTAAATGCCGATATTTTAAATTTTCTTTCCCTAAAGTACCTTTAATTTTGTAGATTCAATAAAAATAACTATATTATCTTGTTAACGCTGATGAAAAACAGGTAAATATATAAATTGAATAAATTCGATACCCAACTAAAGGAGAAAACAGAAAATATATTTTTTTAATGCAATGGATGATATACCGTTGGAAAGCTAAAGATTTTAGAAAAAATAATATCCAAACACAAACTTACAAAAATTAATAGAGAGTGAAGAAATGAAAATAAAACTAACTGATTATTTTAGATAATAATATAATAGATTTTTTAATGAAACTTATGTTTCTTTATAAATTCGATTTAATTAATTCCTTAATAGGTTCACGTATTTGTATCTCTAACTGTTTTTGAAAATTCTTTCATTGATTTTAAAAATAGAGATAAGTGAAAGTCGTGTGTCGCCCGCACCAGATTTTTTAAAAATTCGTTATACGGGTTCTACGTATCTTGAAACACAAGCCCTCAGATTTTGAGGGGGGGGGATTTTTTTATACGGTTACAATGGTTCATTATTATTGAAAACAATAACCGAATAGTGAAGCTTTATTATTTACCTCTGTCTGGGAAAAATAATAGTTCTATCTATAATGTGCTTTCTCTACTCAGTGAGAAATGGAGATTGCCAAAAGAGTGGATTGAAAATGCAAAGAAAGCTGATTAATTAACGTACAAAAAACTTGTTTAGTCATCTATGTACATTAGTACATTGGAAAGTTTATTTATTGAAAATAATATAGCTCCTTATCGGTAGGTCCTATATAAAATATAAAATAAATCGTTTATCGTTTGTAAAAGAACATATTCCCTACTAAATTTCCGATCTGGAAACTGTTGCCAAATTTTCGATTCGAACACCAAAAACAAAGGTAAGAGTCATTTTTGTTGAGTCCAACCTGTTCCATTTTTTAGGGAGAAAAATACGTCAGGAAAAATTGGATAATACAATACATCCCCTTCTTCTCCCAAATCATGAGAGAAAGTATGTACAATTTTACTGATTATTACACGAAGCATAATGAACAAGATATATCTTCATTTTATCAAAATTAGTGCCAAATCCAAACTCTACTTATATTTTTTGAAAACTTATAATTTTTTCGAGTAAAATGAAGACACACTAAGTAGTAAAGGCGACGCTGCCAGGCATGGTGGTATCCTTAGCCACATTCAATAAAAATATATATAAAATATCTGGTGCGGGCAACACACGACTTTCACTTACCTCCATTTTCAGAATCGATTGAAGAATTTTCAAATAATGTGAGAGATAAAAATAAGTGAAATCCTCAAAGAATTAGTTAAATGGAATTTCTAGAGAAATACGTGTTTTATTAAAAAATCTATGACATTATTATCTAAAATAATCATTTAGTTTTATCGGCTTTTAACCACTCTCTATTGGCTTTTAAAAGCTTGTGTATGAGATAATATTTTTCTAAAATCTTTAGCTTTCCAACGGTTTATTACTGTTATTAAGTTAAAAAATAAAATATTGCATTAAATTTTTTTTTTCTTCTTTAGTTGTTTTTCAAATTCACTCAACATGCATATTTAGCTGTTATTTATCAATGCTAACGAGATAATATGGTTATTTTTATAGAATCTACAAAATTAAAGGTGCTTTAGAAGAAGAAAATTTAAAATATCGGCATTAAAGTACTGTCAGACCATTTTAATCAGAATAAAAACTACATGAAGTCCATTGAATTTTACATCGATATAGCGAGTTTAATCAAAATCGTCGGAACCGTTTTCGAGAAAATCGAAAAAAGGTGCAAAATGCATTGTATAAAGTGGCTCTTCTGGTAAGCTCATTTTGATGAAAAAGGTTTTGTAACGTCTCGAGCGTATAGTTGTCTTAAATATGAAATTTTAGTTTCATAGGACTTACCGTTTCCGCCCGGGAGTTACCACACACACAGACCTTTTTGCGGGACTTGGTTATTTGGACTCAGGGGACCCTAAAACGTGCATTTCCGTCAAAAACTGGAATTCGAAAATTTTCACGATCGCAATACTTTCCCTTACTATATATAGTATGTGAAAATAAAATTTTATTCATTTTGTTGGTAACATATGATATAGATTAAATAAAATGACTTTGTACAAATTTGTGTATAAGATAATATATTTTATAAAATATTTCTCTTTCCAATAGTTAAAATATAATACGTTTATATTGCTATTCTTAATATTTAAATAACAAAAATTATTTAAAACAATTAAGTAATTAAATTAATTAAAAAATGTACTGTTTTAATATGAGTATTTTAAACCGTTATTTGTCAATGCTGATAAGATGACAAGAGGTTAATCTTTTAGGATGTACAAAATTAAACGTACTTCAGAGGAAGAAAATACAAAATAGGCCATTTAAGCCGGCTCAGACTATTTCAATCATAATAAAACTTAAATAATATTAAAGCCAATGAAATTTTACATCGATATAGTGAAATTAAGCAAAATAGTTAGACCCATTTCGGAGTAACTCTTCAAAACGTGCAAAATGCATAGTATAACGTACCACTTCCAGAAAGTCGATTTCGATGAAAAAGTAGCTAGAACATTTTAGGCGTATAGTTGTCTTGATTATGAAATTATAAATTTCTGTTTAGTACTACTTTGCGTTTTTATGCAAGACCTACCGCACACACATACACACACACTTTTGGCAAGACTTGGTTATTTGGACCCAAGGGACTCTAATATGTGTATTTTCGTTGAAAACTGGAATTCGAAAATTTTCAAGATCACAATACCATTCTTTGATATGTATTTTATATGTTGATAAAAAAACATACTTAAATGAATTTTCGAAAAGGTTGTTAGATGTTGTACTATATACCTAAGATATTTTTTCTCACATTGAGTAATATTGACAACTAGTTGCTCAATATTCTGATTTTAACATATTAATAATTTAACATGTTTAATGAGATTGTCAGTGCACTTAATGATACGTCATTAATGCCTAACATTACTACTTTTGAGATATAATGCTTATATGATACGATTTGAACAGCAGTACAAAGCGGCCACCCCCGCAATTTCAAAATATTCCAAACATTGAAGATTTGAATTTAGATTAATGATGTTAATGTTTTAGTAGGGAAAAAAGTGTACCTGAGTACTTTCTCGGATGTTGGTTATTAAGGGGGTAATTAACGATGGCACCTGGAATTTTCTACATTATGCCTTATTACTTCTATTATGTTGTTGATATTTGAATATATACTTATGGTATTATTGCAATATATATTTATTATTTATATATATTTAATGTTTGATGAAGAGAGAGGATGAGGCGAAGAGGACGTGAGGAAGGGAGGGGAAGGACTCCTCCAATCAATAGCCAGCCACCCTCTGACGTCAGCACCACCCGCCGGATTTGAATACAGCCTGTTGGAGTGTGCTGAGGGTGGTAGCTCAGCGGGTAGGGTGTGAGCAAGCTGATCGGGTTGTCGAGAGTGAGGTGGCTGGAACATCAAAGCGAGGAGCTTGGTCAAAATCACGGGATTTCAGTAGAACGTCAAAACTATCACTCAAGTCTTGAACCCTGACGAGTAACGGAAACACATTCTCTAAATAATTAAGAAGAAATCACAATCATTTCAGGTTGAGATATGTCATCAGTATTAGATACTAGAGACTTTTTAGGATTAGATTTTGCAACCTATATCTATTAGTGTCATCTAGTTGCAGTGCTTCCCAACAAACATTTTTCGCGAAAACCTTCATACAATATTTTCGACACTTGGAATCAGAGCCAGGAGATACGTTGAAGAAATCAGCTCTATACCAACAACACCTAGAGATTTTAATTACCTACCGTGGACCTTAAAACTACCAATGCTGGACTGGTCTCTCAACAAATACAAGAAAAATAGTTCGTCAGAGGTAATATACTTGTCAGAATACTATAAAATTAAAAACAAGTATAACAATAGTAAATACATGTACACTGATGGCTCCAAATCAAATTGCAATGTTGGATGTTCCATTGTAATAGACTCCAATATATTTAAGTACAAGCTTCCACCATAATCTAGGGGATCACTTGTAGCTGGGTGGCTAGCGTAACAGCCTCCTATGCCAAAGGTCACGGGTTCAAATCCGCAGGTGGTCCTAGGATTTTTTAATGGGAGTAAAAAATTCTTAGTTACGCCGCCCTTCGGAGGGGACGTTAAAAGGTGGTCCCGAGCCTGTGCGATGTCAGGTACTCGTTAAAGATCCCTATCCTAATAAAACCTGGATAGGTAAAATTTAGGACTCCCACTGTAGCATCGTCCGATTAGCCATAGTAGCATAAAGTGACGTTAAATAAATAAACAAACAAACCTTCATCTAGAACTTTCACGGCTGAATCTTATTTTCTTAGCGCAGCATTGTATCAAATTATGCAACGTGAAGAGGAAAACTTTGTTATTTTCACCGATTCCCTAACAGCTATGAAGGCACTTGGTGATATGTACTCAACTGACCCAGGGATAAAAAAATCTCAACAATACTCATCAATGATTAACAACTTAAAGAAAAAATTAGTAATTGTTAGGATCCCATCCCTTGTGGGGATCAGAGAAAACGAAATCGCTGATCAAGCAGCAAAAGAAGCAGCAATCTCATCGACTCTAGAAGAGATTAATGTTCACACCCCATCCGACATAAGCAGCTTTCTTAAGACCCAAGCTGCAAAGATCTGGGACCATATTTGGGATTCAGAAGAATCTAATAAGTTAAAAAGCATCAAAAAAGTAACCAAAGCATGGCATAGCTCAGGTCGAACCGACAGGAGGGAAGAAGTAGTAATTACTAGAATGCGAATCGGGCATACACGACTAACACATGAATTCTTAATAAAAAGAACTTCTTCTTCTTCCAGTGGCGCGACAGGCCGTGTAGGCCCTGGGCCTCGCGGTGTAAGCTCATGCGAGTTTACACACACGTTTCACGATGCAATTTTTTTTAGTGTAGGGTCATCACTCCCTACGACTAATTTTGTGAGTGGCCACCATTTGGCTGACGGGTCTCACATACCCGGGGGAGAGGTTGCGAGTGAATCCACATTTTTTTAAATCCTTATAAAAGCCCCGCCGGGACTTCGATTCGAACTCAGAACCTGTAGCATGAGAGACTAGCGCGCTAGCCACTCAGCCATGGGCTCCCCAATAAAAAGAACTACATCACCGAAATGTGATTTATGTGATGTGCAGTTGACGACTGTCCATATCCTGGAGGAATACCGAAATGTCCGTTATACCGAAACCATTTCCAAGAAGCAAAAATAGAAAGAAGTATCGAAGAGTTACTTGGAGATAACACCATTAAATTAGGGAAAAAGATCGATATTTTCAAGAAATTGTAGAAGAAAAAGAAATATATTAAAGGACACTGAAGACCCCAGCTGTTGAGTGTCCATTAAAAACTCTACCTACCTACCAATAATTTCGATACAAAGACCCTCTAAATTATAAATATTAGATATATATTTAAAATTTTAGTGGGATACACCGTATCACGTACATTGCATGCGAAATACCTCTGCTGAAATTCTGTATTTTAGAAATTGTCCAGGTGGAGAAATAGAAATGAAGAGAAAAGAACCAGGCTCTAGTAATTTACTTAGATCCGTGAAACATTGAATAACTAAAATTTAATGTTGAACTAGGGAATACCAGAAGGATGTAGGGAATTTTTTAAAGGGAGAGAAAAATCCATTGTTATGGTGTCCTTCAGAGGGAACGTAAAATGGTGGTTAAGAGCTTGTGTTAAGCAGATAATCGTTGAAGGTCCCCATCTTAATAAACCTGGATGAGCAAAATTTAGGAATTCAATTGATATCTTACTTAAATCCTAATAAATCCTATCAAATAACCTTCACTCTACGTCGTAAACCTATGACTTCCTGCCCCACCGTATCCTTTAACAATATCTTACTTACTCCTGTTGAACAGATCCGGTACTTAGGACTAAACCTAGACAAACGCCTCACATGGAACCCTCATACAAGACTTAAACGACAGGAAACTGCTCGTAGATACCGATTACTACAACACTTACTCGACAAACGCTCAAAACTTCCTATTTACTACAAACGACTCATTTATATAACCATTATTAGGCCTATGTGGACCTACGGCATTGAGTTATGGGGGTCCACTAAACCAATCAAACTTCCTCTCGCATCCAATCCCTGCAATCCGAAATCCTTCGAAAAATCCTTAATGCTCCATACTTTGTTAAAAATAAAATTATCCATAAAGACCTAAATATCCCATTAGTTGAAGACTTAGCCCGATCCAGATATACATCCTTCCATTCCAAACTTCCCTGCCCACTCAAACCCGCTTATCCGTGACCTTTCCTCAACATCTATTCCTGACAATCCACCGAGGCGACTGAAAAGAAGATGGCCAAGAGACCTCTTACCGTAAATTGGACATTGGAGTTCTACCAATGGGTAGTTTCTTCACAGGACAATCATGTGTCTTAATCTCATATCTATCCCATTTACTGGATGTATTGTATAAATACAGTTGTAAATTTCTTTAAATAAAATAATAAAAAAAAAAAAAATATCTTACTTAATTAATATTTTTACTTTAAATGAACAAAAATAACCTAATTGCCAACTTTATTCAATTACTTGTAAAGAAATCAAATATTGTTTATGGTCTTCTGCGATAATTCATACATCTTTTGTTCTTTAAGCTGATTATATTCGAGAAGTTAAAAAAATGTTTAATTTTAGGGTTGTAGTTGTAAAAAGTAGCAATTTAAAGAAAAGCATGTCAAATTTTAATCTAAAGAAAAATTCTGAATATATGAAGAAATAATACATTAGGAAAAAGGATCTTTCTCACAAAAATCGATTACTCCATTTTAAGAGCGGGGAGATTAAGTATGTTTTAACCAGAAGGAACAGAAAGTTTCATAAAATTAGGAATCCCACTTATTAGGACACTGCCAGTAATTCCGAAGCCACCTTCTTAATTACTATTAAACCTCAATGCGGTTCGGCAAGAAGTTTTAAAATAAGAAATTTTTGAATTTTTGAACACAAGAATATGAATAAGAATGTTTTTTTATGTAGTGGATACAATTATTTGACCGTTGAGAATTACTGGAAGGAATTAGTCGGGTGGCGATCATTAAATGAAACAACTGAATAGTTTCAACTATTTATTGTTTCCCAACGTTTCGACCCCATTGTGTTCATCATCAGCGTGTTGAGCGAGTGGATTACTAGGCCACTTGTACTTACCAAATTGTATAAATTGTCACCAAATTGTACCTAGTATCCACTCGCCTACAACACGCCCTGATGATGACTTACAATGGGGGTCGAAACGTTGGCAAACAATAAAATAGTTGAAACTATTCAGTTGTTTCATTTAATGACCGCCACCCGAACTAATTCCTTCCAATGTTTTTTATGTAGTTATTTTTTTTTCATCTCTGTTTTAAATTTTTTTTAACTTAATTTGAACACGTAGGTGCTTTGAACGGCTGCTTTTCTAAGCAGCGACACCTTTAAAAACTAGCTCACTTGATATCTCTAATCAATATATAAACTATATTTACTGCAACCATTGGATTTCCTTTCCAAAGGTATCGTGTTCACCGATCCAAGTAGGTGGCATGCAGGGTAAGATTAAGTTAGACATGTTTTAATATTTGATATTATTATTTAAATTACCTTGAACATATAGAATCTATTTACACAATGCCTGAAAATATTGAGGGACATTACCGTTAACCTTGCAATACAATATTACAACCAAGAAATACCTTACAAAAACTTAGTCGGCTGGCGAAGATGGAATCAGTTCGTCTAACCCCGACAGACCTCTTCTTCTTGGAACTTCAACTCTTGTGGCTGGAATAAGACTTCCTTTTCGTATCTTCTCTCTCATCCTCGTCACCTCGGGGGGAGCTGATATGGGAAGTCCAGCCTAGTAGCTGGAGTCTGGAAAGTGCTAGGTGTACCGCGGGGGCAGACACAGACAGCCCAAGCTCACGGACAACCCAAGGGGGTTTGGGAAATGCCTTTTGACTTTTGCCGACAAAGATTAATAATATTTATTTTAATTAATATAATAATTATCCAATCCTTACGCTCCTCAGTATCCTCAATACACCACAAAGGTAAGTGAAAGTCGTGTGTTGCGCGCACCAGATTTTTTAAACGTTTATGGTGAGCATCAGAAGAACTGTTCGATTTATGGTATATGTTTTTTTTTTTGTTTTTTTTAACTTTAAATCTTTATTCACACCTGTAAATAATACAATGAACAATCAGTGAATGTGCGGTCAATTATGGTATATGTTGTAATTGATAAATTGAAGGAAGATACAAAATTCTTTAACAATCGTTCTGTGCATTTCTAAGACTAAAATTTGAAATGCGCGTTTATACTGCATTCCTTCTAGCGACTGAATTGGTAAGTAGATTTCTATAACTCCTGGTCTTTCCAGTGACCCGCTTTTTGCTTCAGACGCTATAACGCGTCCAAAGTAACGAGTAACAGTTCTCTAAGAATAGTATTAATATACAAAATAAATTATATATGTCTGGTATTTTAAGATTTAAGTACAAAAATTGACCAGATTTAGAAACAACGACTAATTGTGTAATCAATAGCTTTAAATATTTCATACGTTATCAATATTGATAGTTTAGAAAATGTAGAATTAATGAATGTTTGAAATTGGTAATTGTTAAGATTAAAAATGTATATAGGCAATGAATTCAATAATAGGATAGTACGAATAACAAAAGATATTTAGATGGAGGCGAATCTGTGAGGATGTTTATATAACGTTGGGATCTCATGTTTACTGAATGAAAGAAAGAACATGTGGTTAGCATATCTCTGTATAAAGAGGTATTTTAGCTGTGAAAATTCCCTGACATTAAAATATTGCAAACACCATGACATTCTTAAGCTAAAGTTCAACATCGAATTTAAAAATGATTGTTAAATATTATATAAATAAACTATCTGTAACCCACGGCTATGCTCGCGAATATTTCATTAATTGTTGAATTATATACAATTATGGTTAGATTAATTATTAAGATGGTCAGATTAATTAAGTTTGGTCCTTTAGGTGTGCATTTTCAATTTTTTGCATGGATTTTGCTTTAAATTGTGAACTATATGACATATTATAAAAGCATCACATAAAGAATGTAAATAATGTATGTTGTGATAGCAACCCAATACATTTGGGCAGCACTGTTTTGTTGGTTGGTTGGTTGTTTGTTATATTTTATTGGCACAAAACATCTCGGTCATCAGTGCCAGACACTCATTTTAGAAAATCAATTTTAGGTTAAACAATGAACAATGATTTTAGGTTAAAAAAAAAAAAATAGCAACAAATAGTTGAAAACAATTCTTGGGTTCGAATCCCGTCTGTGACGGAATATTATTTATTATGTTATTTCGGCCGGGGGGTGATCCTGGGGTATGGAGACCCACCTGGGGCTATAAAGTGGGTACCCAAATATGTTGAAAAAACTTGGCGGCTGAGCGTGATCTCGGCCGAATCACCTCATTGCACGGCCGTTGGCCTTGAAATAGAGCAAATCTTTATATGTACTGAACCCAAGACTCTTCATGGGTTGTAGTGGCACAGGTTTTTATTTATTAGAAATTTATTTTATTTTCAGCCCCTTCTTCTGTGGCACGACAAGCCGTGTAGGCCCTTGGCCGCGTGGTGCGATCTCCTGGGAAAATACATATACAATATACTAACGTTTTATAATGAAATTTTATAGGGTCGAGTCATCACTCCCCATGAATATTTTTGTGAGTGGCCACCTGTAGGTGGTCTCACATACCTGATAGAGAGGCTGTGAGTGAATCTCCATTTAGTCCCTCTTGGACTGGGATTCGAACTCACAACCCTAGGCGTGCGAGAATATTTTAACCCCTTAGAGGACAAATTATTCCATACAGAGCTTTATTGCACATCTAGACGGTAAGAAAAAGCTCCGGAAAAAATTTCAGCTTCACAGCCAGAGCCCTTTTAGAGGTACTGCGATGACCAATAAATAAAATAAAATGGCACATTCTTTTCTGAATACAACAAAAAAAATCATATTACATATTAAGATATTCACAGAAACTCTACAAACAATCTGTTTTCTTAACTTTTAAAACGAATAATCATTTCATATCAAGTTTCAGCTTTGTTTTTACAAACCTCAGGTTGCTGTACTGCTATGATTACACTTGTTTAAAAACATGATTTAAACCAAGGGAATGCCATGGGTAATTATTTAAGATGATTATACTAACTTATTTACTTTCCTGAGGGATTATAATCGGAAACCTTTCCAAAGGGGATGTGTTACCAATTTATTGAGACAGAATAAAGTATAGAATGAATGGTTTATTTAGAGACATATTAAACATGACTATATCATGGGACTATATAAATTACTTGTCTAAAAAAGATTATTAAATGCTGTCGTTGGCTTCCGGATATGTGTCATCTTCTCTCTGACTCCTTCTGTAGGTGGCTCTCTCTGCACCAGGAGTGGCGGGGTGTATATTTTTTGCACCGCCCTTTTAAGAACCTTCCTGGCTAGAGCCTGACAACACTTCTACTCGTCTTTTATACTTTTCAATATTTAAGGTTTGATACATAGCAGTACACAAATGTAGCATTTTTGTTTGTACAAATGTGATGCGCAGTAGCAAAGGCCATTTAAAAAAAAATAAATAAAACCAGGTATTCTAAAATTAATTATCGGAAAGTTAGCTATGGTAGATATGGTACTAATCCAGATATATTTTCCTCAGCTATGTGACAAACAAACACTGAGAGTATGCTACAATAGCTGTAAATGTTGGAGGAGTTGTGTTAGCGTGATAGTGACAGTGCGACAGTGTGACAGTGCGAGAGTAGCAATAGGAGATGAGCCTCGACTCCTAACTGACGTTTAATTAAACTCCTCGCCTCGCAAACATCCATCCCCAATCACTCACACATTCCGGGACTCCAACCTCGGCTTGTCGTATCTCCTCCGCTCTATATTGTCCTTCGCTTCGATGCCATTTGATACATCCATCTTCTTCCATTTATATAAATCTACCATATATTAATAACCGAAACCGTGTAGGTACCGACATGAAGCCATAGCATGGTGGAATTTTGTTTTGTTTTTTATATTTATTTATTGGATTTTACAACTGTATAACAGGTAATACAACAAGTAAATTTTAATTAAATATAAAAAGACATGAAACACATGTAGAGAAGCTTCCCAATGGAAGCACTCTAAAAATATTCTAAACTAGAAGGTCTCGGGGCCTCTTCGGGGCCTCGGAGGATTGTCAGGAATTAAAGAGGAAGAAAGGATTATGGTGGTAATGGAGTTTGTCATGGAAGGATTGATACCTCGTACGGCCAAATCAGCAACATATGGGACATTTAGGTCTTTATGGATGAGTTTGTTGGTGACAAAGTAAGGAGCGTTGAGGATTTTACGAAGGATTTTGGATTGTAAGGATTGGATCCGGGAAGAATTAGAAGGTTTAGTGAGCCCCAAAGCTCAACTCTGTAAGTCCATATAGGCCTAATGATAGTCATGTAGAGGAGTCTTCTGTAGTTAAGTGGAAGTTTAGAGCGTTTGTCAAGTAAGTGTTGAAGTAATCGAAAGCGGCGAGCAGTTTCATGTCGTTTCAGTCTAGTGTGCGGATTCCATGTGAGATGGTGGAATTTTAAATTTCTAAAATGAATTTTTTCTCTTCCAGCAAGTCAAATACCACTTCGGTTGAAAATGATGTATAAAAGCACTTTGACTAGTTCTTTTTACTTTCCGTATATGAAATATATAGTAAGGGAAAGTATTGCGATTCTGAACATTTTCGAATTCCAATTTTCAAAGGAAATACACGTTTTAGTGTACCCTGAGCCTAAATAACCAAGTCCGGCAAAAAGGTCTGTATGTGTCTGTGGTAACTTCCGAGCGAAAACAAAAAGTCCTATTAAACTGAAATTTAATACAGAAACTTTTTCATCAAAATCAGCTGACCGGAAGATTTACTTTATACTATGCATTTTGCACCTTTTTACGATTTTCTCAAAAACGGCTCTAAAGATTTTGATTAAATTGGCTATATCGATGAAAAATTTGATGGGCTTTAATATCATGTAGGTTTCATTTTGACTGAAATAGTGTGACAGGGCTTAAATGCCCATATTTTAAATTGTCTTCCTGTAAAGTACCTTTAATTTTGTAGATTTCTAAATATTTAGAACATTATCTTATTAGCATTGACAAATAACGGGTAAATATGCAAGTTGAGCGAAATTGATAAACAACTAAAGTGCAAACATATTTTTTAATACAATATGTTTGTTTTTGAACACAATAATAGTAATATAGATGTATAATATACCGTTGGATAGCTAAATATTTTAGAAAAAATATTATGTAATATGCGGAATTTTAAAGACTAATAGGGAGTGATGGAAAGCCGATAAAACTAATTGATTTTTGTAGATAAAAATATAATAGATTATTTAATAAATATGTTTTTATGTAATTAATTTTTTTTCTTTTTTCATCTTTAAATGTTTTAAAAAAATCTTAACTTAATTTGAACACAGAGGTGCTTTGACCGGCTGCATTTCTAATGCAGCGATACCTCCAAAAACTAGCTTATATTTCCATCGCAATTTAAAATAAATAATTAACAATTTATTTCTATCTTTAAATTTATTTGGAAATTATTAAATTGATTTTAACAACGGAGGTAAGTGGAAGTCGTGTATTGCGCGCACCAGATTTTTTTTGTGTGTGTAATCACATTATTTAAACACATACAGTAATGTTTAATTTTGGATAAATTTTTTTTTACTGTGCGATGCTATTTCTATGATCACGCTGGTATATAAGGAAAAGGAATTACCCAATAGAAAACATATATTTAATGATGTTTAAGTCTATCTTAAATATTTGAAATGGAAGAAAAAATATTTAATAAATATTTTTAATTTTGGAAATATAAAAATACTAGATACTTCAAAAAATAATAGAAATAGAAAAATACTAGAAGCAATACACATAACCAAAAATAACAATAAAACAGTTAATTTTAAAACATACACCAAAAATCTAGGTACTCATTACGCGGACATAATAAATAATATAAAATTTTAAGAAAAATAGAACAATAAATAAAATAAATAATAGCATCGAAATAGAAATAAAAAGACTCAGAAATTAGATCAATGTAACAATATTAAATTACAAAGGAAAAACAGTGAGCCAATAGTCATCCTTACATGCTGACGTTGCTGTGTGCCATAGAATATTAGTATGTACAGATAAAAAAAGGTAATTTGAATTTAAATATATACTATGAAACAAAATATTTAATAAATTGTAACTAAAAGCAAAATTTTTTAGTCTTGAAAATGGCAAAAAAGCCCCGAAACGTTGACTAACACATGTGACAATTTGTCAAACAATGAAAATAAGAGAGATTTGAAAGAAAAAATGTGCTGTTTTAATATGAAGTCCTTATTCATTATATTTGAGCGTTTATAAAAAATTTAAATAGAGCACATTATAAGGTCCTGAAAGGCTCAAATAAAATAAATATGCTAACATTTGGGACAAATTCATATAGATATTGTATCACAAGTAAATAAAGTCGACCTTAACATCAACAAATGGTTTCATATAAAGTATATTTTTTCATGTAAAGAACTGAATAAATTAACAAAATAAACTGTACTGCATGCACCTATAGCGTTGTTTTAAAATGTACAAAAACCTTTTGCACTGGCCAAATGTTAATTAATTTATTTTCCCTGTTTCATTACAGAATTATTTATTCAAATACTAATTATATTTGCATGACGAAAAATAATTATATACAACGAAGGACGGGATTAATATTTAGTGCCATTTCGATATTTGAATCATTAATGGAATGAACGAATTGAATATTTAAGCGGAGCATTTTACTGCTAACTCTCCCAATATCGATGTTTTTGGATATCACTCAAATTCAGTTCACTTCACTGTTTCCTATGAATAATAATAATACTTGACTTGCGAAAGTATGATGCCAATACCACCAAATACTGCCAACACAGATTCCGATGATCACCGTTCAAGCTCCCGAGATCAGACTAACACAATCCTCCCATCGACGCTTCGGCCAACCCTCACACGCTCATTGGAGTCGCTGCGATGCTATTACCTTAATTATGCAGACGTATTACAAGCTATGCAGTTTAACCTTCTAAATTCCCCATTGACTTTATTCCTCTTTCATTGAAACATTTCATGTACAACCTTATTATGGAAAATCTTGCTGCGTTTTTCATCCATCAAACTAAGCGAACACGTTTAACATCCGTTATAATAATAATATTTTTCTAAATTCACAGAAGACAGAAGCCTCGAGCTAAGTATTTTCACAATTGAATATAACATTCATTTTCCGCCTTTATTTGCAATTTTTTTTCTCATGGCTTTCGTTTTTTCCAGTTATCAAAGATCCAAAATTTAGTACTTATTTTTAATTGTGTGTCAACGTTTCGGCCTGCATTGTAAGCCTTCATCAGGGACACTGACTCACAGAAGATGTCTGAAGAAGTCTTCTTCAAATGTATGCCAAAACGTCAGCACAGGATTAAAAATAAGTACTAAATTTATTTACATGTTTAAAAGAATATCCTTATAATATCACCAGCACTATCGCCATTTCTATTACCGATCTAGGTATATCTGTGGCGGTTGTGAATAAGGACGATGAGCGAAAAAAATCTGGTGCGGGAAACACACGACTTTCACTAACCTCCGTTGTTTAAATCAATTCAAGAATTTTCAAATACAGTTAGAGATGAAAATAAGTAAAACTAATAAATAAATAATTAAACTTAATTTAAATATAAACATGTATTTTATTAATTAATCTATTATACTTTTATCTACAACAATCAGTTTTGTCGGTTTTTCATCACTCTCCATTATCTTTTACATAACTGTGTAAAATAAAATATTTTTTCTAAAATAATTAGCTTTCCAACAGTATTATAAATCTGTATTACTAGTTTTGTGCTAAAAACACTACTATTGCAACAAAAGCAAATGTTTGCCCTTTTCTCTTTTACTTGAATATCGAATTTGCTCAACTTTTATATTTACCGGGTTTTTTATCAATGCTAACAAGTTGATATATATATATATATATATATATATATATATATATATATATTTTTTAAATCTCGAATAAAAGATACTCTAGAGGTAGAAAATTTAGAATATCGGCATTTAAACTCGGTCAGACTATTTCAATCAGAATGATTGATTAAACATCAAATTTATTTTTATTTTATTGGAAATTTTACATCGATACATATATAATTTTGATTATATTATAATCAAAATCGTTCGAGCCGTTTAAAGAAAATCGTTAAAAGGTGTAAAATGCATGGTATAAAGTGGCTCTTCTATATACTCTATTTTGATGAAAAAGATGCTATTCTATCTTAATCGTTTAGCTGTCTTAAATGCGAAATTTCAGTTCGTCCGACCTACCGCACACACACATGCACATTTGTGTGCATACAAACTATTTACCGGCTTTTGGACTTAGGGGACACAAAAACGTGTATTTCCGTTTGAAACCGGAATCGGAAAATTTTCACGATCGAAATATTTCATATATATTTAAGTGGAAGTAAAAAAGAAAATATATGATGTAGGGATTACTTTTAGCTGGGTGGCTAGCATAACAGCCTCCTTACCAAAAGTCAGGGGTTCAAACCCGCAGGTGGTCCTAGGATTTTTTATTGGGAGTAAAGTTATGCCGTCCTTCGGAGGGGACGTTAAAAGGTGGTCCCGAGTCTGTGTGATAATAGGTACTCGTTAAATATTCCTATCCTAATAAAACCTGGATAGGCAAAATTTAGGACTCCCACTGTAGCATCGTCCGATTAGTCATAGTAGCATAAAGTGACGTTAAATAAATAAACAAAAAAAAAAAATATGATGTAAGAAGTGGACAAAATCGAAAAGATTTTATACGAATTAATGGGAGGTTTTCAAAGGCTATTAATGTGATTTATCGAGACATCTGGGGAATCCTGTTCTAGGACCAATTGGAAACCATGGCCCTAATCATGGTATGAAATGGCTACCAGGGAACTACACGCTACGCTAATATTGTCATTGTTACACCGTTACATTGTTCGACGGCAAGTTGAGTAATTAGGCCCAATTGGAGGTAGGAGTGGACATCCAGGTGGGCCAGATTTACCTTCCTCTCATCTCATTACCGTTATTGCAGCTTCTGAGTTAGGGGTTCAGGGATATTGCTACCATAAAACCAGGTCCGGGGCTAATTGAATAGTGTTAATGAAGAAGTGCGGAGAGGATTAGTGTGGCAGCAGGGTGGGGTTTATGCATCGACCTGATGAAGTGCTTTTAGAAAGGCAATCCAATGGCTGGGTTTTGAAACAGAATCGGTTTATAAGAGGTTTTTCAAATCCAAAAGGCAAAACTTCATGTATGAGACCGAAGAAATTTGAGATCGCCGATCGTTTACATCAATTAATCTGTTTAAATTTTTTTTTAGCGTTCGGATTTTTTCTCTTTCTGTATTATCGGGTTACACTACGCAATTTAATTGAGAATTCATATTTTAACCGTTCTTTAATACATGAAGGTAATTAGAATACTATTCTGTAAGCAAATCTCCAGACACAAAAATCATATTGTTTATTCTATTTATTTTTATTGCGTTGGTCTGAGTAATAATTAGATTTAAACTAATTATTTCTTATTATTTACGGTAGTCACAAAGCTTCCTTAGACCAAATTAGAAGCAGCATCGCTAAATCTCCAAAAGCACCTTTCCCTTGTCGAAGACTGGTGCAATGCTTGGCGCATTAAGGTAAACGAAAGCAAATGCACTCACGTCACATTCACCCTTCGACGCAAATCCTGTCCAACGGTTAATTTCAATTCCATACCGCTTCCTTCCTCAGACACAGTCCGGTATCTCGGCTTTTTACTAGACAAAAGACTGACGTGGAACCCACATACAAGACTAAAAAGAAAAGAACTCAACCGCAGATTCGGCCAGTTATACAGACTACTAAACAGAAAATCTCATCTTACAGTTGACAACAAATTACTAATATACAAGACATTACTGAAACCTATATGGACCTACGGACTTGAACTGTGGGGGACAGCTAAACATTCTAACATTAAACGCATCCAATCCTTCCAATCCAAAGTCCTCCGAACAATAGTTAATGCTCCTTATTACGTTACCAATTGTACCCTACACCATGACCTTAATATTCCGTTTGTTTTTAGACCTGGTACCATCCAAATTTTCCAAATTTCATCAGAACCTTAGTCATCATCCTAACCCTCTAGCACGATCCCTATCCAGCACCACCCATCCCTACAATCCTCCTCGAAGATTGAAACGGCAGTGGCCACGAGACCTATTGTAAACATTTAAACTGGAGTTCTGACAATGGTCAGATCCTCCACTCATGTACGGTATGTTTGTGGCTACAGCGCCCTAACTCAGCCTCCACTGGCTCAGACCAGTGATGCGGCTGAGATAGAGGTGCTGGGATCTCTTGGATTCCGCTTTTTCCTCCACAAGTGGAGGCAAAAGCGCTTGCTGGGGTCCCTTTAGCAATTGTATATATTGTATATAGTTATGATTGTGTGTAAGATGTTTATTTATTTGCCAACTTTTTATTTATCTCAATAATAGGTTTATGTTTCGATTTGTTTTGTTTTTTATTTATTATTATTATTTTATTGTATATATTTGAATTTATGTTATATTTTATGAAATTTGACCATTATTATTATTTTCTGTATATATAGTATGAATGTGGTCTATTATCAATATTATTATTGTTCATTTTGTAACAAATTGTAACATATCTCAATAAAAAAAAAAAAAAAAAAAAAAAAAAAAAAAAAAAAGACCAAATTAGCAAAATTTTTTTGAAATACAAATAATAAGATACCTGTATTCTATTTAGATTATTCATATTTTTATGTAAACCAAAGGACGTTACAAACTTTTGACCGGCAGTGAAAGTAAAAAATTACTCTAGCCCATTTCTGCTTCAGTTTTGCGTAAATTAAAAAAAAAAATCAATACCGCATTGTTATTGGTTGCTCGATTGTTTCAAACTTGTATTTGCGATTGTTTATTAATTTAACGTTAATTAATGCGGCTAAACTTTGCCTATTCAGGTTTAATCAGGATAGGGATCTTTAACGAGTACCTGACATCGCACAGACTCGGGACCACCATTTTACGTCCCTTTTTTAATGACGGCATAACCAAGGATTTTTTACTCTCTTAGAAAAATCCTAGGTCCATCATCGGGTTAAAACTCGCTAAATTGGGAATAGAAGGCTATTCTAGCACTACACTACAGGTGAATCTCAAAATGGTGACAATGTAGATGTTTCATATAATCGAATACCGACAATTTATGAAACCAAAACAGAAATTCAAACGTGTATCCAATATTTCTAAATATTACACACCGCTCTTAATAGCTGACGGTGGTTTGTTTAGTGGCTCTAATGGCACTCGAGTGGCCACAGAGAGGGACCAATAACGTATACCGGATTCAACATCCTCTGAATTGGCACTCTTGTTACACCGCAATAAACTTCACTCCGGAATCTGAGCCTCTTGGAAATACCGCCTCGACTACTTGAAAATATTACCTTTACAGTGCGTGGGTAATCAGTTCAAGTGGCACTGAAATGAAATGATAAAATGGTATTTCTCATCTGGAACCAACTCACCTCAGAACAGAAGCAATAAATTTATAAAGAAAGTTTATTCGTTTATATTGGGTTGTCACATGAAATGTTCGTTTTTAAAGTAAAGGATTTTTATCAAATATACGATATAAAAACAAGATAATTTTATTTGAAATATTAACTTTCTTTTTCTACACTTTTTCCCAACGTGACACCTACTTTTTTATCCCCGAACTGAAAATCTGAAAACGGCGAATGGTCTGTTCACTAACACTTTCTTCCCCAAACGCCTTGCAAATATTTCTAGCGGCCTCAGCTACTGAATGGCCGAGTTTAAACTCGTAAAAAAAATATTACACGAAAATCGCGTGTTTCCATGTTCATATTTGGAGGTATACTAAAAAGTGGGCAATTGATTGTTAAGCTAATGTTTATAATACAAAGGTAGAGGATTAGTAACTGTTTACTTTAAATATGTTAACATTCGGAAGAAAACAACAGAGATCTGCAAAATCCTTTATGTATTTCAGAAACTTTAAAAACGGACATTTCATGTGAAACAACCCAATAGTTCATCTGCCAATTTATTTCAGACCTATTTATTAATTACCTAGTTCTGCCATAAATATTGTTACGAAAGTTGAACGTGGTTTATATCCTTTAAAATAATCCTCTTATATAGGAAGGATTATATCTTTATAATAATATGATATCCACGGATAACCCTCACCTCTATCAGATTATTAGCTTTACATTTCAGGGTAATAATCCCAATTAGTTTATATTTCTCTTTCACTCAGTTAAGATGGTATGGTATGATGAAAAAAACCGAATAGCTGTGGTCGCCTTACACGAAGTTAAAAATGTAGGTTAGAGATTATGAACACTGTGAAATCTTTGTGTATCAGGCGTATGTTCGTGTACCAAACTGTAAATGGTTTTAATGAGACACTATCTGCAAGTGACAGACCTCAACGCACAACGAGTACGGCAAATTTAATGAGTGCTGTAGCTGCTCGAATCAGAAGAAATACTATTCGAAAACTACAAATCATGTCTCGGGAAATAGGAATATTTGCAAGATCACAGTCCCGTATAATGAAAGTGACCTTGGAATGGGTGCATTTCGAAGAATCACCGGACAAAGGCTTAACCACTTCCCTAAAACAAATTAGAGTTGATAGATGCGAAGTGCTCCTTGGCCCTTACATCTATGGTCTTCATCCTAATTCATTACTAATTCAAAACTAATTTCAATGTTTTAAATATTTTATATAGTTCAGATTGTGTGTATGATGTTAATGTATTTCTTTATTTCATTTATTTGTATTTATCTCAATTATAGGTTGTTGTGGTTTTATATATATATATATATATATATATATATATATATATATATATATATATTATATTTTATGTGATTTGGCTTTGTCATTATTTTCTGTATATATTGTGTGAATGTGGTCTCATATCACTATTACTACTGTTCACTTAGAAACAAATCGCAATATATATCAATAAATAAATATTATTTTTAAAAAAAAATTTCAATGTCGAAGAGCAATCAAGGTCAAGAACTCAAAATACAATACATTTTTTCTATCTTAAAAAATAACTGAGAAATTTAATTAAGTTCTTGAGCTTATTCATACTTTTTAATCGAAAAACTAATTATTTTGAAAACAAAAACGCTGCAACTAATTACACAATAATAATTTACTATTTTCAAATAACAATAATAGAGTATAACTGTTCATAACGCTGTAGATAGGCAATTAAGTAATATGGAAAAAAAAATGGAATATTACAACTGTTAATTTCATAATTCTGTATCTCTACTAGTTCTTGGTCTTTTTAAATAAATCTTTGGTATTTATTTATTCGGTTGTGTCACATGAAATGCCCGTTTTCAAGGTAAAGGATTTTTATTAAAAATACGATTCGAAAACAAGATAATTTTATTCGAAGTATTTACCTTCTTTTTCTAAACATTTTTCCCAACGTGACACCAACTTTTTTATCCCGGAACTGAAAAACTCTGAGCTTTGAAGTGAAACAAAATCTGAAAACGCACTTTTCACTTGATCATCATTTTCAAAAAGTTTTCCTTTGACGAAGTTGTCTAAATTCCTGAGCAGTTGGTAATCTGTTGGAGACAAGTCGGGAGAATATGGTGGGTGCGGAAGAACTTCGTAGCCCAGTTCTTTCAATTTTTGCACGGTATGTTTTAAAAGCATGGGGTCTTGCTGCCGCTCAGTGAGATCATGAGGTACCCATGTATCGAGCTTTTTTACTTTCCCAATACACTTTAAATGTCGGGAAACGGTAGATGCACTTGCATTTAGTGTGCTGAGAGTCCTTTAACTGTTTGCTAAGGGTTTCCTTCTACTGTATGTTTGAGGACATCGTTGTCTATTAAGAATGTCTTCCTCGGGGCAAGTTTTCCAAGTCGGTATCCCCAGCTGAAAACTTAGCAAACCAACGGCGAATGGTCCGTTCATTAACACTCCCTTCCCCAAACGCCTTGCAAATATTTCTAGAGGCCTCAGCTGCTGAATGGCCGAGTTTAAACTCGTACAAAATATTACTCGAAAATCGCGTTTTTCCATGTTCATATTTGGAGGTATACTAAAAAGTGGGTAATTTATTGGGGAGCTAATTTTTATAATACCAAGGTAGAGGATTAGTAACTGTTTCCTTTAAATATGTATACATTCAGAAGAAAACAACAGAGACCTGCAAAATCCTTTATGTATTTCAGAAACTATTAAAGCGGGCATTTCATGTGAAACAACACAATATTTATTAATTAGGAGAAACGGATTTTTTTTTCCCCGTTATTCCGGCTCTACGCATCTTGAAGCGTAATTTAGGGCTTACCCTTTTTTTTTTGGTGATTACAAAGTTTCATTATTGATTATAATAAACTTACAGTAAATTAGTTGTTGTATGAAATGCTAGATCTCGTAGTATACTTTGTAAACATCAAGAATTCACTTATGTATAGTATTTCTTTATTATTTTATTAACTCTGACGATCAATAGCCGTTGTATCGTAGCTCCATCGTCCAGTTCCTTTTCCTTTACGAGATGGAGATAGATGTGCAGGCGAAGAAGGGCTTGGAACATGGATGCCTCTCAATATCCTCCAACAGACTCCTAGAACGCCAACAAGCTAATACTCTTGGAAGAGACTCATCCAACCCTCCAAGACTCCCCTAGCACAGCAGACCTATCCAATCCTCAGCCTAGACGCCGCTACTATTACTATTGTTTACATTAGCATATATATGAATGCCATAGCTTCCAGATCCAGGAGTTGGATATTACTGCTTCCCTTGATAACACGAAACAAACTGCACCGACAAATTTCAAAGTCGACTCCGTTTAATAAATGAAATGCTCGCCTTGCCGGCTCTCCATTTAAACAATGAGAATTTTTTATTACCGTAGGGAGTAACTTTTTAATTATATCAACAGTGGAAATAACTAGCATTTAGGGTAACCGGCTTCAGTTAAAAGTATTTTTAAATATTTGATGGGAGTGGTTGGGGTATGGTTTGTTTATTTATTGAACGTCACTTTATGCTACTATTGCTAATCGGACGATGCTACAGTTGGAGTCATAAATTATTCCTACCTACGTTTAATTAGAATAGGGGTCTTTATAGAGTACCTGACATCGCACAGGCTCGGGACCACCTTTTTACGTCCCCTCCGAAGGACGGTGTAACTAAGGATGTTTTACTCCCATTGAAAAATCCTAAGGCCACCAGCCAGTTTGAATCCGTGACCTTGGTCATAAAAGGTAGTTATGCTAGCCACTACGCTACAGTTGACCCCTTTAGGGCATATTGGTTATTAGCAAAGAGTTGAAGTTGCGATGGACTACTTTCAGACAAAAACTTTAATATTTTCCACAATTTTCTTGAGTTGATTCCTATCTCAATAATGTAACTCTCTGATACCTACTTTTTTTTCGGGATAATATTTTATATACTTTAGTCCCATTACTTTATCGATTATATTTTCATCCATCAAACCGATAATCTATTCCTATCCTTTAAATTCCATAAGTATAATTTTAAGAATATTTCAAATTTACCTTCAGTTTCAAGAAACAGGCTCTCGTACATAAAAGTACGTAGGCATCAAAATCATTACTTACCTTCTTTTCACTGTATTTATAGAAGAAGAAGAAATGTTAATTTTAATTATGATTTAAAATTAGTTACTCATTTTATTAAGTTTTTTTTAATTAAAAAATTTAAAACAGTAATGAATTTGTTTCTGTTTTTTCCTATAATGTAATCTCATAATCAATGTTTTTAAAATTTTAATATGAAAAAAATGAATTATGGAAAGGTCTTCTGAACATTGTAGTGCATTTATTGAATGAAACTCAAGGCTCTTAGAAAATTTAAATAATCAACAGTCCTGATATAACAAAAATAAATAATTACATTTGTGTGTATGTATGTATATATATATGTATATATAAAAATTTCGCGTTTTATGTTTGCGATAAACTCTGAAATTAATGAACCGACTTTAATCAAACTTCGTAAGTATATGTTATTTGGGCCAATGAAAAATATTGGATAGTTTTTATCGGTTATTGTTACTACTCTACATGGTTGAAAAATATATTTTCTAAAACGTAAAACAAAATTTGTTCAACTACGGCAACACTGATTCCCAGTAACCTTCCCATATATTTACATATGTAATTATTAATTCAAATATAAGTGTGTGTTTATAGTTTCTATGCGTTCTTATTTATAAAATATACATTCACATTATAGTTTCCATTTATAATAAAATACATATTAGTTGGCGACGAGGATGGGATAAAATATAGATTCATACGTTTCCAGAAAAATTATAAGTACTCATTTAAATGAAAATCAAATTTCTAACCATCTGGAAGCAAAATCATCTTAATTAAATTAATTAGCAAAGATACTCTTTTAGTTCACAAGAAATATATTTAAGAATATTTAGCATCGTATCCATGTTTTGTGTGTAGTTTCCCGTAGACACATGTTCAATGATATAGCTTTTTTCAGTCAAATTCATAATTTTTTAAGCTATAATTAGTTTTTAAAAATTATTATAAAAATTCTACAATTACTCCATCGTATGCGTTTAATATATACCACTCATAAACGCATTTATGCAAATTTAAATAAACAAAATAAAATATTCTGGTTACAGATAGCATATATATATATATATATATATATATATATATATATATATAAGTTAAGGACTGATAAGGTAGTATATCAGCCTTAATTCCAAACCACATCTTGTAAACATTAGAAATGTATATATAGAGGATTAAAAGACCAATAAAGGCAGTTTTTTGAATAGCCATCAAGCGTGTTGTTTATGCCCCTTTATTCCTTTTTTTTAGTTTATCTTTCGGACAACATAAGTTATATATATATATATATATATATATATATATATATATATATGGAAGATTTAATCGGTTGGAAGGGCCCCCTTACACCTAGGTCAGCGAACAATGATGGCCCTAACGAAGCGGCTACTGCCGACTTGGCGAGTTTTTTATATAATTCCATTTCTCTTCTCACCTTTATAGCTTTTTCGATAGAGCAGGCAATTTTTATCTGTAAGTCTGATCGTGTACTATAATGGTTATTTAAGTATGAAACGCTGTAAAACATAAATTTGATAGAAAATTAATTTTTTTTTTTTTTTAAACTAGGAATTTACTTGAATACTTACTTAAAACTATTGTTTGTGGATTATTATATGCTCTGCCTGACAGTATGGATGAATTTGTCTTTATTTCAAAAATACCAAGTCAAGTACAAACTTTAAGTAACATTGTGGCTCTAATACTTCCACTTAAATAAAAACAGTACCAAACAAAAGGGCACTGTAATAAAAATAAAAAAATCTGGTGCGGGCAACACACGACTTTCACTTACCTCCATTTTTAAAATCAATAAATGAATTTTCAAATACAGTTAGAGATAAAAATACGTGAAATCATTAAGGAATTAATCAAATTGAATTTATATAGAAACATGTGTTTTATTAAAAAATCTATTATATTATTATCTTAAATAATCAGTTAGTTTTATCTTCTTTTCATCACTCTCCATAATCTTTTAAAAGCTTGTGTATGAGATGATATTTTTTCTAAAATCTTTAGCTTTCCAACGGTATATCTTTCATGTATATTACTGCTCTTATGTTCAGAAATGAAAAATTTCATTAAAAAAATATTTTTTCTGTTTTCTCCTTTAGTTGGGTATCGAATTTATTCAATTTATATATTTACCTGTTTTTCATCAGCTTTAACAAGATAATCTAGTTATTATTATTGAATCTACAAAATTAAAGGTACTTTAGAGGAAGAAAATTTAAAATATCGGCATTTAAGCCCTGTCAGACCATTTTTATCCAAATAAAACCTACATGATATTAAAGCTCATTAAATTTTACATCGATATAGCGAGTTAAATCAAAATCGTCGGAACCGTTTTCGAGAAAATCGAAAAAAGGTGCAAAATGCATGATATAAAGTGCCTCTTCTGGTAAGCTCATTTTGATGAAAAAAGTTTTGTCACGTCTCGGGCGTATTGTTGTCTTAAATATGAAATTTCAGTTTCATAGGACCTACCGTTTCCGCCGGGAGTTACCACACACACACACACACACACACACACACACACACACACACACACACACACACACACACAGACACAGACACAGACACACACACACACACACACACACACAGACCTTTTTGCGGGACTTGGTTATTTGGACTCAGGGGACCCTAAAACGTGTATTTCCGTCGAAAACAGGAATTCGAAAATTTTCACGATCGCAATACTTCCCCTTACTATATATAGTAAGTGAAAGTAAAAATCTGATCTTACAAGCAATATTGAGCTTAACACGTTCACGCCGGTGCATAACATCATTGGTACGCCTTTGATTGTGTTATTAGATGCTAATAATTAAAATAATGAAACATTGTAAACTATATAGTAATGTAAATGTCTCGAAAAAAGATTTGTGTGTGTGTGTGTGATTAGTTTAGCACGAAAACGAAATTTTATATTTAACACAGCTTTGCGCCCAAGACGTAACAACTTTTTCATAAAACATTGGCTAACCAGAAGAGCTACTTTATACCCTGCATTTTTTTAAATTTTAACGATTTTCTCAAAAACGGCTCTAACGATTTTACCTAAACTCGCTACAGAGCTTAAATATCATAAAGGTTTAATTCAGATTGAAATAGTCTTACAGGACTTCATTGTCGATATTTTAAATATTCTTCCTTTAAAGTACCTTTAATTTATAAGATTCGAAAAAAACAACAAGAATGTCATCTTGTACAACATTTATAAAACAAAAGCGAAAATATTTTTTTAAGGCAATATTTGTTTTCGAAGATAAAATATTCGAACTAACCTCATGATATAGGGTTGGGTAGTGGCTAGTCTGACACCCTCAATGACCAAGGTAGGTTGTTCATAACCGACTGATGGCCCTAGGGTTTTTTAAAGGTTTTACGAAATAAAAAATTAACTTCAACTCTTTGGTAATGAAACCATGCCCTAAATGGGTCAAGTGTAGCATTGTGGCTAGCATAACAGCCTTTTATGTAGCATTGTGGCTAGCATAACAGCCTTTTATGTAGCATTGTGGCTAGCATAACAGCCTTTTATGTAGCATTGTGGCTAGCATAACAGCCTTTTATGTAGCATTGTGGCTAGCATAACAGCCTTTTATGTAGCATTGTGGCTAGCATAACAGCCTTTTATGTAGCATTGTGGCTAGCATAACAGCCTTTTGTGCCCAATGTCACGGGTCCTACCCGGCTGGTGGCCCTAGGATTTTTCAATTAGAGTAAAAAATCCTTAGTTAATTAATTTCCTTCGGAGAGTACGAGAAATGTTGGTCCCGAGTCAGTACGATGTCAGGTACTCCTAATTTAAGATGGATAGACATTTTGGAGCCCTACCGTAGCATTGTCCCAGTATCTACAATAGCATTAAAGTGACGTTAAGTTAAATAAATAAACAAAAAAATATTGTGCAACCTTCTAAACTCCCCATTGGCCTCATCTCTCTTCGGACCAAATATTTTACGCAGTAACTTATTTTCGAAAACCTTAAGATCCATCCTTAACATCCTTCAAAGTAAGCGGCCACGTTTCACATCCGTAGAGAACCGTCGGAAGAATAATAGTTTTATAAATTCTAACCTTTAAGTTTTTAGATAGAAGCCGCGAGCTAAGTAACTTAGCAACTGAATAATAACACGCATTTCCAACCTTTAACCGGGACTTCATTTCTTCCTGGATTTATTTTTTTCTTGTTACCAAAAGTATGCCCTAATATATCAATAAAACCAAGATCGCCACCGTTTCTGCTACTAATCATGTATTTCGTCTTATCGGTATTTATTTCGAGTCCTATTTTTTTACCGGTTTTTATTAACACACTTGTATATAGTTGTTTTGGTTTCCGTGTCTTCACTAAGCAGTACCAAATTATCAACATACCCCTAAACCGGGATCTTGTCACCCATATTTAAACCTTTCTCGGTACACGTCACTTTTTCTATGACATATTCTAAAGCTATATTAAATAAAACAGGTGAAAGGGAGTCACCCTGTTTCAAACCCGATCGCACCTCAAACTGGGGAAGATTTTGAAAATTTATATTGAATCTTAATAAAATATACCTATTCCCGAAAAATGAAGTTATAGTGGCATTTTTTAATTATTTAAAACGAATTATTCTAAACAATGTAGAGGAAATTTCTAGAGTGAATATTTGAAATATATTTGCCTAGATAGGTTAGCGAAGGTGGCGCCACCTTATTTTGTTATAAGGAAACTTGCTGGAGGAGGAGGTCGAATGCAATTTCCCGAGTGGAATATAAACTATCTCAACACAAGAACTAGGACGTATAAGCAGACTTGCAGAAGACCCTAAGCAAAGAAGCAGCTTGTAGATACCTCACAGCAATCGAGAATATTATAACTCAGAGTTCTGTATTATACAGAGTAATATTACTCAGAGCTCTGCATTACGAATGTAGTTGTTGGGAATGAATAAGACTCCCGGATAGAAGGGAACTTATTCAATCTCTATTCGATATCACCCTCTTTATCTCCTCTCCCTCCTCACACTCGATTCAATTTCATTCACCCTCGTCTAAATTCATTCAGCTTTAGTTCTTGTCTCTCCTGACTACCTGTGGAAAGGGGCAATCTTAAAGTTTTAGGAACAGGCGTCATTAATAGACAGATAGATGAACAGAAAAACTTTTATTTTTCAAAATTACAAAAAAAAAAATCTGGTGCGAGCAACACACGACTTTCACTCACCTTAATTTTTAAAATCAATGGAAGAATTTTCAAAAACAGTTAGAGATAAAAATACGTGAAACTATTAAAGAATTAATTAAATTGAATTTACATAGAAACATGTGTTTTATTAAAAAATCTATTGTATTATTATCTAAAATAATTAGTTAGTTGTATGTTCGTTTCATCACTCTCTATTAACTTTTAAAATCTTGTGTATGAGATAATATCTTTTCTAAAATATTTAGCTTTCCAACGGTATATCATATTACTGCTCTTATGTTCAGAAACGAAAATTTGCGTTAAAAAAATATTTTTTTCTGTTTTCTCCTTTAGTTGGGTATCGAATTTATTCAATTTATATATTTACCTGTTTTTCATCAGCGTTGACAAGATAATATAGTTATTTTTATTAAATCTATAAAATTAAAGGTACTTTAGGGAAAAAAAAATAAGCTCATTTTGATGAAAAAAGGTTTGGCACGTCTCGGGCGTATAGTTGTATTAAATATGAAATTTCAGTTTCATAGGACTTACCGTTTCCGCCCGGGAGTTACCACACACACACACACACACAAACAGACCTTTTTGCGGGACTTAGGTATTTGGACTCAGGGGACACTAAAACGTGTATTTCCGTTGAAAACTGGAATTCGAAAATTTTCACGATCACAATACTTCCCCTTACTATATATAAACTAAAGGAGAAAATAGAAAAAAATATTTTTTTAACGCAAATTTTTGTTTCTGAACATAAGAGCAGTAATATGATATACCGTTGGAAAGCTAAATATTTTAGAAAAGATATTATCTCATACACAAGCTTTTAAAAGTTAATAGAGAGTGATGAAACGAACATACAACTAACTAATTATTTTAGATAATAATACAATAGATTTTTTAATAAAACACATGTTTCTATGTAAATTCAATTTAATTAATTCTTTAATAGTTTCACGTATTTTTATCTCAAAGTGAAAGTAATAGAATAGAAATTTTTAAATTACAGAACAATTTTTTTTTTTTTAAAGTAGTTTAAACTAAAATTAGACGTATTACATGGTCTAATACTTACATGGTGTTCTGTAGAAGAATAATTCTTTAATTGATTTAAACATACGAGGTAAGTGGAATTCGTTTTAGGAATTTTATTTAAGAACACGTTTTAGGGTCCCCTGAGTCCAAGTCCCGCAAAAAGGTCTGTCTGTGTGGTAACTCGCGGGCGAAAACTAAAAGTGCTATGAAACTAAAATTTCATATTTAATACAACTATAAGCCCGAGATGTTACAAAAACTTTTTCATCAAAATCAGCTGACCAGAAGAGGCACTTTATAATATGCATTTTGCACCTTTTTACGATTTACTCAAAAATGGCTCTAACGATTTTGATTAAACATTATATATCGATGTAAAATTTAATGGGCTTTAACATCATGTAGGTTTCATTCTGATTGAAATAGTATGACAGGGCTTAAATACCGATATCTAAAAATATCTTCTTCTAAAGTACCTTTAATTTTATAGATTAAAAAAAAAAAAAAGCAACATCATATTATTAGCATTGATAAATAACGGGTAAATTTGATAAACTTCTAAAGGAGAAGAGTGCAAACATATTTTTGTATGCAATTTTTGTATTTTTGATCACAAGAATAGTAATATAGATGTATGATATACCGTTGGATAGCTAAAGATTTTATAAAAAATATTATCTAATACACAAACTTGTAAAAGTTAATAGAGAGTGATAAAAAACCGATAAAACTAATTGATTATTTTAGATAATAATATAATAGAGTTTTTAATAAAACACACGTTTCTATAGAAATTCAATTTAATTAATTCTTTAATAGTTTCACGTATTTTTATTTCTAACTATATTTGAAAATTGTTTAATCTATTTTAAAAACGGAGGTAAGTGAAAGTCGTGTGTCACCCGCACCAGATTTTTTGATGATATTTCACTTAAAATCAATAAGCTTGAAGTCACAGTAAAATTTAAATTACGCCCTAGACGATATGTGAGATAGAGACTTGAGTATTGGAGCAGCTATGACAGCTGAAGTTTGATAAGCGGAGGTGGAGCACAACTTTTTCAATCAGCTCCGGCGAGGGTGGTTGGTGTGGATGTGCTCTATAATGCGACTCCTGCTGATTGTAGCAGTTGGAGGGGGTCTGTTTTTGTACCATCATATTGCTTCTCATAAAGTTGGGTCCTTATTGCTGCTGTTAGAGACCTCTACAAAATAATATAATAACAGTTGTAAGCTCACCATGGAGTATGTACGTAATTGTAATGTAACGCAGTATTGAATATGTAGTAATAGAATTGGAAAACATTGAAATACAACTCTAATTCGTTCTTTAATTTGATAGTAGAGAGAATTTTTACGCCATTCCCTTAATTTTAATTTTAAGGTATATAGGGCTTTTGATAGAGTTTGGCATCCAGGACTGCTTTACAAACTTCGCCAATTCCTCACCCCAGCGTATTTCCTATTAGTTCGCTCCTACCCAACTGATAGAACCTTCCAAGTTCAACATAATCTCTCCTACTCATCCGTATTCATCCAATCAGCCGGTGTACCTCAAGGTAGTATCCTGGGTCCGATCCTTTATACAGTATATACAGCTGACATTCCTATCCAACCTAGCACTATCCTTACTACCTACGATGATGACACATTTGTGTTATCTGTGAATAATGAAATGAAATGAAATGAAAAAACTTCTTTATTATCCTGGGACTAAAGTCCCTTAAGAATAAAATAAAATACATAATTGATGACCGGAACAGTGTGGTCATGATTTAGAATAACAAAATACTAAACTAAAAAATAATTAAGGTAGTAATATATATACATCTTTACAAGTCAGATTTTCGGAATAAGAAAAACAAAAAAAAAACAAAAAAAAAAAACAGAAATAGCTGGTTCATCAATGATAATTTGAGTAATACAAACACACAAAAAAAAAAATAATAATTGGTATTTATAGCATCTGCAGTTATAAGTTATTGTCTGTTTGACTGGGTAAGGAGAAGGTGGTTGAAAAGTAGCGATTTGAAGGAGGAAGCAGTACTTGCATGACGGATCTCAGGAGGAATAGAATTCCAAAGAGTGGTTGCTTTGGCTAGAAAGGACTTGTCAAAGGCAGCAGTACGGTGAGGAGGAGGGTAGAGGTCAGAAAGACGGGATCTAGTAGAACGGGACTGAATTGATGATTTAAATTGAAGGGATTGGAAGATATTGCTACGGTCAAGACAATGACGGGTGGACCACGCCTGGAGGGGCCTAGATGAGGCTAGAGACTTCTGGACCTGGACAGTCCTCGAAGTGCCTGGAAAGGCCCACCACCCTACCTGCGCCCGGGTCTAGAAGATTCGGAGGTGGTACAAATAGCTGTCCCCTGAGCCTAGGTGAGTCAGTCTTAATCCGGCTCAACAAGTATCAGTGATGTGTCAGTGAACAGTGACAGTGAACAGTTCGTGACAGTGTGACAGTATAGTGAAACTGTGTGTCAATATTGTGATAACCGGTCGGTGGGAAAGTAGAAGACTGTAGTTTATATATGTGTTTTATAGTTGTAAGTTCTAGAATAAGTCTAACAGATTGTATGAATTTACGTAAGTAGTTTATTTGTTAGGAATACCTCATTTTATATGTATACTGTTTAGTAGTTAAGCTAGTGATTCCATTAATATTGTTAATATAGTGGTTAGTAATCCCTTTGTATTTGTGTTTTCTGTATTTAATAAATATTTGTAATTTGTAAACTGGAGTAGTTCATTTCTCACACCCCGTAGCCCGTAACAATTTGGTGTCAGAAGTGGGATCATTGTAAATGGTTATAATTTTGGTTTTCTTGTTTTTGTAATTATTGGGCTACTGTGTGGAAAATGACTTCTCAGAGTGTTAGACTGAATGATTTAAAAGTTGCAGACTTAAGACGGGAGTTAGAAGAACGAGATCTGGATACTTCCGGAACGAAATTAGTACTGCAACAACGCTTGCGCCAATTTTTTGTTGATTCAGGGGAAAATCCAGACGAGATTACGTTTGAAAATGATTTCAGTAAGTTGTCTGCAACTTTTAAAACTGAATTAGGCACTGTTAAAAATGAGTTAGGTACTGTTAAAAATGAGTTAGGTACTGTTAAAAATGAGTTAGGTAATGTAGAAAAGAAGTTAGGTAATGAATTAAGTACTGTTAAAAATACATTGGAGGCTAAGTTAGGCAATTTAGAAACTAAGTTAATGGAAAGTGTAGATAATAAGTTAGCTGATGTAGAATCTAGATTAGGAGAAAAAGTCGATTCTGTAGAAAATGAACTTAGGGTAAGAATAGAAGCTCTAGAAGAACGTATGAACAACCCAACGACAATCGACACCGACCAACCCTCTGAGAGAAGCCCTCACAACACCATTCCCTCCGCCAATGCTGGGATGCCACCAACACACAACACCATCCCATTGTTCGACGGGAAGACGCCATGGGAGGACTACATGACTCTCTTCGAGACAGCGGCTTCGATCCACGGGTGGTCAAAGGAGACGCAAGCATCAGCGTTGTGCCTAGCCTTGCGTGGAGACGCCTTAGGAGTGCTACAGGGGATGCCCATGTCGGAGCGGTGCAACTACAGTGAGCTGATGAAAAGACTGGAGATGCGTTTCGGCCATCGCCACATGGACCAACTATACCGTTCCCAGTTAAAGAACAGGGTCCAGAAGACCAACGAGACGCTGCAGGAATTTGAAGCAGATATCGCCCGGCTAGTGAGGAATGCCTACCCAACGGTCACCGACGACGTCTACGAGAGCTTGGCTATCGACAAATTCCTGGATGGACTTCGAGACCCGGAAACCCAACAGGCAGTGAAACTCGCACGCCCTAAAACTTTGGGCGATGCATTGTCGCAGGCCATGGAATTCGAGGCTGTCAGGCAGTCAGTCCGTGGACATGCACGGGTTCGAGCGGCAGAAGCGGAGCCTAACACGGCCCCCACCATCGAGGACATAGTAGCAAAGGTCTTGGAAGCCCTCAGGACCCGCAAAAAGGAGATACGCTGTTGGAGCTGCGGTCAACTTGGACACCCCAGAAGCAAGTGTCCTACCAGGAAGCCGGAAAAGCCAGCAACAGTGTTGCGGACTACGGTCGTTACCGACGGTTGGCAGGACACACAACTGGCAAAGGAACAGGACGAGGACCCGGACTTGAAACAAATAAGGGAATGGAAGCTATCAGGCCAAAGGAGACCAAGCTGGCAGGATGTTGCTCCAATGTCGAAAAATATAAAAACCTATTGGGCTCAATGGGACTCCATTCTACTGGACAAAGGTCTGCTGAAACGAGCATTGGAGAACACAGAGGGAGATCAGCGGAGACTACAGCTCATCGTACCAAAGATTAAAGTGCCCGAAGTACTGAGGGAATTACATGATGGAGCATCTGGTGGCCACCTTGGAGTTCACCGGACATTAGAAAAGGTTCGTGAACGCTTTTACTGGGCAAACCTCAAGGACGATGTGTTAGATTGGTGCCGGCGGTGTGCAACTTGTGCCGCCTCTAATGGACCGATAAGGAAAAATAAGGCACCTATGAAGAAATACAACGTAGGAGCACCATTCGAGAGAATAGCGGTAGACATCGCTGGCCCTTTTCCTGTGACAGATAATGGCAACCGATACATTCTCGTGGCCATGGATTATTTTTCAAAGTGGGTGGAAGCTTACGCCCTTCCGAATCAGGAGGCCACCACGGTTGCAGATGTTCTCGTGAAGCAGCTCGTCAGTCGGTTTGGGGTGCCCATGGAACTTCATGCTGACCAAGGAAGAAACTTTGAGTCGGCAGTCTTCACCAGGATGTGCGAGGCTCTAGGAATACGGAAGACCAGGACGACGCCTCTTCACCCTCAGTCCGATGGCATGGTAGAGCGCATGAACAGGACAATGGGTCGATATTTGGCCAAGGTAGTTTCTGACCATCAGCGAGACTGGGACCAATATCTTCATCTGTTCCTGCTAGCCTTTCGTAGTTCAGTTAATGAAACGACAGGGCAGACCCCCGCCAATGTCGTGTTCGGCAGAGAACTACGCTTGCCTTGCGATCTGAAATTCGGTTTCAAGCCTGATGAGGAGGTCGCCGGAGAAGACTACGTCACGAACCTACGGAAGCGAATGAACACTATTCATGAGAAGGTTCGCACAAACATCCAGGGAGCAAGTGACAGAATGAAGGAGCGTTATGACATCAAGGCAGAGAAAGGTGGCTTCCAACCTGGAGACTTGGTCTGGCTACACGATCCTCGAAGAAGGCAAGGCTACTCACCGAAACTTCAAAACTCCTGGGACGGACCGTATGAGGTCATCAAGAGGATCAATGATGTCATCTATAGGATCAGGAAGCAGCCCAAAGGAAAACCCAAGGTAGTCCATTTCAACCGATTGGCTCCATACAAGGGAAACCATGGCCCTACAGAGGAACAGCAAGTGAGGAACCTCACCGACAAGGACCTAACTCCCCATCCTAAGGCGCCAGACTTCCGTAGGGTAACGCAGACAGTTTACAGAGACATATTCTCGTTACCGGTAGACTATGCTCTAGCACACTGTGTCGCCGAACATCTGAGGAATTCCCGGGGGATTGCGACGGTCTTCAGGAAGAAGTTCGCTGGAATTGAAGAGCTGGAACGCCAGGGACCCAGAGTTGGGAAGACTCTCCATCAAGAGCATGAAGGCCGGCACCTGTTTTACTTGGTTACCAAGAGTTCATCAGAGCAGAAGCCGACATACGACACACTGCGCCGGAGTCTTGACGACCTGCGGAGAAAGCTTCTGGAACTGCGTGTCACCAAGCTCGCCATCCCGAAGTTGGGTTGTGGATACGATGGCCTGGAGTGGAGGATTGTCAGGAACATGGTAGAAGAGACGTTCGCCAACTCTGGAGTCATCATAATGGTATGCACGTTCAACCCCTGGAAAGACAAAACACCTACATCGGAGGAAGATCAGCATCGCTCAGCTTCTGCAATCTGTGCTCTGGGGCAGAGCACGTCTAAGGAGGGGGTAGTGCTACGGTCAAGACAATGACGGGTGGACCACGCCTGGAGGGGCCTAGATGAGGCTAGAGACTTCTGGACCTGGACAGTCCTCGAAGTGCCTGGAAAGGCCCACCACCCTACCTGCGCCCGGGTCTAGAAGATTCGGAGGTGGTACAAATAGCTGTCCCCTGAGCCTAGGTGAGTCAGTCTTAATCCGGCTCAACAAGTATCAGTGATGTGTCAGTGAACAGTGACAGTGAACAGTTCGTGACAGTGTGACAGTATAGTGAAACTGTGTGTCAATATTGTGATAACCGGTCGGTGGGAAAGTAGAAGACTGTAGTTTATATATGTGTTTTATAGTTGTAAGTTCTAGAATAAGTCTAACAGATTGTATGAATTTACGTAAGTAGTTTATTTGTTAGGAATACCTCATTTTATATGTATACTGTTTAGTAGTTAAGCTAGTGATTCCATTAATATTGTTAATATAGTGGTTAGTAATCCCTTTGTATTTGTGTTTTCTGTATTTAATAAATATTTGTAATTTGTAAACTGGAGTAGTTCATTTCTCACACCCGTAGCCCGTAACAATATAGCTGGGACGATGAGTTCTGATAACCTGGTAGAGGAAGGAGGCTAGGAAATACTGGCATCTATAACGAGGATAAAGCCACCTTAACTCGGTGTAATACTGGGTTATATGCGTGTCTCTGGTGATTCCGAATACAAACCGTATTGCACAGTTCATAATACGCTTAAGTTTTGCTTCGAGCTCACCTGAAAGTCCGATGTACACCTCGCATCCGTAGTCAAAGTGGGGAAAGACAAGGGAAGAAACAAGGAGTTTACGAATATTGAATGGTAGGAGGTGATGGAGGCGACGGAATTGCTTTAGGGTTGTTATGGTTCGGCGGGATATTTGGGAGATGTGCGGTTTCCAAGAGAGAGTTTGATCAAGAGTAATACCTAAGTTCTTGACAGATGAATGAAAAGAGATAGGAGTATTGTTTAGGAAAAGGTTGGGGAAGCTGGGAAAGGATTTAAGGAGAGCAGGTGATGCTATCAGGATGGCTTTTGTTTTTTCAGCGCTTAGCAGGAGTTTGTTGCTGTTTGACCAAGCACTTATATTATTTATGTCCTCCTGAAGTTTAGAGATAGCATCAGGAAATTCATTTGGGGTAAAGGAAATATAAATCTGAATATCGTCGGCATAGAGGTGGTATTGGGAGTGCTTGATGGAGAGCGGAAGATCATTTATGAATATGGAGAAAAGGGTAGGAGATAACGAGGAACCTTGGGGTACACCTTTTGTTAGTGGCAGTGATTCGGAGCGGGGTTTATTGGGAACAAATAATGATCCTGTTGTTGCATCCCGAATCCTACAGAACCATCTATCAACCATCGAAAAATGGTGTCAGAACTGGAGAATTAAAATAAATCCTATCAAATAACCTTCACTCTACGTCGTAAACCTATGACTTCCTGCCCCACTGTATCCTTTAACAATATCTTACTTACTCCTGTTGAACAGATCCGGTACTTAGGACTAAACCTAGACAAACGCCTCACATGGAACCCTCATACTAGACTGAAACGACAGGAAACTGCGCGTAGATACCGATTACTACAACACTTACTCGACAAACGCTCAAAACTTCCTATTTACTACAAACGACTCATTTATATAACCATTATTAGGCCTATGTGGACCTACGGCATTGAGTTATGGGGGTCCACTAAACCATCAAACTCCTCTCGCATCCAATCCCTGCAATCCAAAATCCTTCGAAAAATCCTTAATGCTCCATACTTTGTTACAAATAAAATTATCCATAAAGACCTAAATATCCCACTAGTTGAAGACTTAGCCCGATCCAGATATATATCCTTCCATTCCAAACTTCCTGCCCACTCAAACCCGCTTATCCGTGACCTTTCCTCAACATCTATTCCTGACAATCCACCGAGGCGACTTAAAAGAAGATGGCCAAGAGACCTCTTACCGTAAATTGGACATTGGAGTTCTACCAATGGGCAGTTTCTTCACAGGACAATCATGTGTCTTAATCTCATATCTGTCCCATTTACTTGATGTATTGTATAAATACAGTTGTAAATTACTTTAAATAAATAATAAAAAAAAAAAAAAAAAAAAAAAAAAAGGTATATAGTTGCCCTTCTGAAGCTTTGCCATGGAACACGATCCTCTAAGATAGGACTCGGATGGAGGCAGCAAATCCAGGGTGATGACGGCGTTTATTTAGATTCGTCTTAACTAATATCGTTTAACGTAATATTATAAGCTAAGGGCTCAAAGATGTCATATTGTAATTATTCGGCTGTTGTATCGTCGGTAACTCCCTTTCACCTGTTTTATCTAATAATGATGGAGTTTTGTTGACCGTAGAGAAATTAGATGAGGAAGATGGTTGGGGGTGCGGTCATAAATTAAAAACACACAATTAAAAATAAGCGTTATTTTAATTATGTGCCGACGTTTCGGCCTACAATGTGGGCTTTCATCAGGGCTAAAAGAATTTCTTCTTTTAGCCCTGATGAAGGCCCACATTGTAGGCCGAAACGTCGGCACATAATTAAAATAACGCTTATTTTTAATTGTGTGTTTTTAATTTATGACCGCACCCCCAACCATCTTCCTCGTTTTATCTAATAGATTTAGAATATGTCATAGAAAAGGTGATGGGTACCGAGAAAGGCTTAAATATGGGTGACAAGATTCCGGTTTTGGGGTATGCCGATGATTTGGTACTGCTAGGTGAAGACACGGAAACCATACAACTAAATACATGTGTGTTAATAAAAACCGGTAAAGAAATAGGACTCGAATTAAATACCGATAAGACGAAATATATGATTAGTAGCAGAAACGGTGGCGATCTTGGTGATATCGATACATCAGGGTATACTTTTGAAAAAGAATTTTGAGAAATTGAAGTATTTAGGTTCAATGATAACGAGAAAAAATGAAATCCAGAAGGAAATAAAGTCCCGGTTAAAGGTGGGAAATGCGTGTTATTATTATAGTGTTGTTATGTTGTTTGCTAAGTTACTTAGTTCGCGGCTTCTATCTAAAAACTTAAAGGTTAGAATTTATAAAACTATTATTCTTCCGACGGTTCTTTACGGATGTGAAACGTGGCCGCTTACTTTAAAGGATGAACAACGGCTTAAGGTTTTCGAAAATAAGGTACTGCGTAAAATATTTGGTCCGAACAGAGATGAGGCCACTAGGAGTTTAGAAGGTTGCACAACGCGGAAATACGGAGCTTGTACCCTGTGAATATAATCGAGCTGATAGCATTGCGGAGGCTCAAAGGCGCGAGTAAAGTTGTTGGGCTCGGTGAGAAAGCGACTTTTGAAAAAGTTAGAAAAAGCTGAACCGACTGGAAGGCGTCGAAAAGCAGGCGGAAGCGTCGATGGGAGGATTGCGTTAAGGCTGATCTCGGGGACTTGGGCTTGAACGGTGAACATTGGACGAGTTTGGTGGTATCGGCATCGAACCTTTGGGTTCGGTAGGCCTGTTTTTATTATCATTGTTTGGCAGGTCAGAACTTAAGGGAGATGAGTGAGTATCCAGCGGCAACTTCTTCTGAGGGATAAGTCAAAAGAGTTCTGAACAAGATCCTCTAACCAGCTCCTTTTTAGCTTTCTTCTGTTCGTCGTAGTCATGTTTTGAATCGTCATGGAAACTCTTTTTTGAAGCATGTATAGTAGTCTTGAACAATAAGTATGTGTAAATATGCATGTAAAGTTTTTTAGTGATGTGCCAGAGTAAGCATGTAATTAGTCTGAATGCTTTTGATTGAAAATTCTGTATTTTTTTTTTTAATATGAGTCTTTTTTTTTTGGTTCCGAAAATTTGAAATATAAGGATAAGAAGTCATTGATTGCCTAATTTTTTATGGTGATGTTTTATGAAGAATAGAGTACAAAATATTAGTATTCAGTTTAGACATAACCGTTTCTGTCGGAAGAGAGTCCTGAGTAATTACTAAGTATCGTCGAATCCGATTCTGGTAGTTATGATAATATGGCAAACATTAGGCTAACCCTTTCTGTGTGCCATATTGGCAGGTCTTGAGGATGTTAACAACAAAAAAATTACAATAATTGTAGAGAAGATAAAGCTGCCCAGCGAGATGGGAATATATATGGCCACTGGTGAGCAATAACAGTTTATGGCGGTCACCGGGAGACCGGCAGTATAGCCTTCGGTCCATAGCTCTGCCTGATTTAGTGGCAGCATTCTTCTGTCCTCTGTACAGTGTACTCTGTGTGTGTGTGTGTGTGTGTGTGTGTGTAGGGGTGTGTCCCGCGGCGGGCTCAAATCATGTTCGGTTCTCTGTGTCCAGTGGTGGATCCACGGGGGGATGTAAGAGGAAAAGGGGGGCTATCCAATAATTATTTTTACTTTTACTTACTGGAACCCTCATACGAGACTGAAACGACAAGAAACTGCACGACGTTTTCGACTACTTCAACACTTACTAGACTGGAAAATTAAAATCAATGCCAACAAATCCAACCAAATTACCTTTACCCTTCGTCGTAAACCTATGACCTACTGCCTCCTTCAATAATACTACTCTTGTCCCGGTTAAACAGACTCATCTACATGACTATCATAAGGCCGATATGGACTTACGGGGTAGAGCTTTGGGGCTCTACTAAACCATCAGATTCTTCCCGTATCCAATCCCTACAATCCAAAATCCTTCGTAAAATCCTTAATGCTCCTTGTTTTGTCACGAATAAAACTCATCCATAAAGACCTTAATGTTCCGTATGTTGCTGATTTGGCCCGATCTAGATAACATTCCCTTCATGACAAACTCCATTCCCACACTAACCCTCTTGTTTCAATCCTTTCTCGTAGTGTTTTGTATCGCATTGTGACCGAGAACTTGAATTACCAGAAATTGTGTTCACGTTGGGTTCTAAAAATGTTGACGGATTTGCACAAAACCCAACGTTTAGGCAGTGCATTGCATCGACTTTCCTTGAAGGGTACCACAATGAAGGTGAAGATTTTTTAGACCAAATTGTTACTGGTGACGAAATATGGCTGGCTTACGTCACACCAGAATCAAAACAACAATCCATGGAATGGCGACATTCATCATCACCCAAAAGAGTGAAGTTTAAGCAAACAATTTCTGCCGGAAAATCATGTTCACAGTTTTTTGGGACAGAAAGGAGTATTGCTAGTGGAGTTTCTCCCTCGTAATGAGACAATCAATGCAGCGTCTTATTGTGTGACATTAAAAACTCTGCGTCGTGCAATCCAGAACAAAAGACGTGGCAAGTTGAGTAAGGGTACCGTTTTGCTGCATGACAATGCCCGTCCACATGTGGCTAATCGGACCAAAGATCTCATCAAATCATTTAAATGGGAAACTCTAGATCATCCTCCATACAGCCCTGATCTGGCGCCCAGCACGAATTCGAAACATTTGTGATCCAGTGGTTAACAAGTCAGGCGGCAGAATTTTTCGAGGAGGGTATTCAAAAACGTGCCGCGTTATGACAAGTGCCTCAAAATTCATGGAAATTATGTAGAAAAGTAGATGAAGGTACAGGCTTTCATGTAAAAGTAAAATTATTGCGATATCTTTGCACGTCTTTTTTTAATTCCAAAACGGTACTTACTTAAAAAACATGCCTCGTATTTCACTCAAATTTAGTTGTTGTATTCCATTATACAGTTGTAAATTACAATAAATAAATTAAAATAAAACTTTTATTTAACGATGTATAAAATATGTAGTCAGGTAAAGTATTGCCATCGTGAAAATTTGTGAATTCCAGTTTTCAATGGAAATGCACGTTTTATTGTCATTTGAGTTCAAATAATCAATTCGCTTTAAAAAAATCTGGTGCGGGCAACACACGACTTTCACTTACCACAATTTTTAAAATCAATGAAAGGATTTTCAAATACAGTTAGAGATAAAAATACGTGAAATTATTAAGGAATTAATCAAATTAAATTTCTATAGAAACATGTGTTTTATTAAAAAATCTATTATATTATTATCTAAAATAATCAGTTAGTTTTATGTTCTTTTCATCACTCTCTATTAACTTTTAAAAGCTTGTGTATGAGATGATAATTTTTCTAAAATCTTTAGCTTTCCAACGGTATATCATACATGTATATTACTGCTCTTATGTTCAAAAACGAAAAATTGCATTAAAAAAATATTTTTTCTGTTTTCTCCTTTAGTTGGGTATCGAATTTATTCAATTTATATATTTACCAGTTTTTCATCAGCGTTAACAAGATAATCTAGTTATTATAATTGAATCTACAAAATTAAAGGTACTTTAGGGGAAGAGAATTTAAAATATCGGCATTTAAGCCCTGTCAGACCATTTTTATCTAAATAAAACCTACATGATATTAAAGCCCATTAAATTTTACATCGATATAGCGAGTTTAATCAAAATCGTCGGAACCGTTTTTGAGAAAATCGAAAAAAGGTGCAAAATGCATAGTATAAAGTGCCTCTTCTGGTAGGCTCATTTTGATGAAAAAAGTTTTGTCACGTCTCGGGCGTATAGTTGTCTTAAATATGAAATTTGAGTTTCATAGGACTTACCGTTTCCGCCCGGGAGTTACCACACACACACAGACACACACACACACACACACACACACACAGACCTTTTTTCGGGACTTGGTTATTTGGACTCAGGGGACCCTAAAACGTATATTTCCGTTGAAAACTGGAATTCGAAAATTTTCACGATCGCAATACTTCCCCTTACTATATATAGTAAGTGAAAGTAATAAATCAAATTAAATTTCTATAGAAACATGTGTTTTATTAAAAAATCTATTATATTATTATCTAAAATAATCAGTTAGTTTTATGTTCATTTCATCACTCTCTATTAACTTTTAAAAGCTTGTGTATGAGATGATAATTTTTCTAAAATCTTCAGCTTTCCAACGGTATATCATACATGTATATTACTGCTCTTATGTTCAAAAACGAAAAATTGCATTAAAAAAATATTTTTCTGTTTTCTCCTTTAGTTGGGTATCGAATTTATTCAATTTATATATTTACCAGTTTTTCATCAGCGTTAACAAGATAATCTAGTTATTATAATTGAATCTACAAAATTAAAGGTACTTTAGGGGAAGAGAATTTAAAATATCGGCATTTAAGCCCTGTCAGACCATTTTTATCTAAATAAAACCTACATGATATTAAAGCCCATTAAATTTTACATCGATATAGCGAGTTTAATCAAAATCGTCGGAACCGTTTTTGAGAAAATCGAAAAAAGGTGCAAAATGCATCGTATAAAGTGCCTCTTCTGGTAGGCTCATTTTGATGAAAAAAGTTTTGTCACGTCTCGGGCGTATAGTTGTCTTAAATATGAAATTTGAGTTTCATAGGACTTACCGTTTCCGCCCGGGAGTTACCACACACACACAGACACACACACACACACACACACACACACACACAGACCTTTTTTCGGGACTTGGTTATTTGGACTCAGGGGACCCTAAAACGTATATTTCCGTTGAAAACTGGAATTCGAAAATTTTCACGATTGCAATACTTCCCCTTACTATATATAGTAAGTGAAAGTAAAAACTGAGTGGTAAGTCCAGCTTGAAAACTGAAATTGTATATTTTAGAAGCATATATGTCTCAGATGTTATAGAAATTTTTTTTTATCAAAATCGACTAATCAGAGCTACTTTATACCAATCATTTAGCACCCTTTTACGATTTTTCTCGAAAACGGCTCTAACGATTTTGATTAAACTCGCTACATCAATGGAAAAATTTATTGATCTTTAATATCATGTAAGTTTCATTCTGATTGAAATAGTACGACAGGGCTTAAATGTCGATGTTTTAAATTTTCTTCCTCTAAACTACCTTTTATTTTAATATGTTACAAAATATTAACCACATCATCTTATTAGCAATGATAAGAAACGGTTAAATATACAAGTTTAATACATTTGATAAACAACTAAAGGAGAGAAGATAAAATATTTTTTTTAGTTTATTTTTTTCCCCGAAGAAAAGAATAATAATATAGATGTATAATATACCGTTGGAAAGCTAAATATTTCAGATAAAACTATCTTATAGACATAGTTGTGGGTGTAAAGTGACGAATAGGGCATCAGGTTAAGTGATTATTGTATATACTAATTTTATGTTGTTCCGTCTAAAACATATGTTTACAACGGAACTCAATATAATATGAGACTAGTCCACTTTGGATATACATTATTATTATTTAAACATCTCTTAACTCCATTTGATAGTTCTAAAGTTGATTTTAACAACTGAGGTATCTGAATTCCGTGCGTTGTCTGCACTGGACTTCGTAGATGTTTTTAAAGATTATTATAATGGTACATAGAACTTCACATACGTTGAAACGTTAAAAGTTGTCACATTGAAACATTATTATGATAATATCCCACTAGGCAGAGAACATCATAATCGAACAACGTATTCAGCATATTTAATCAATAGTCATTAATTAATAATTAAATTCCCCTTAGAAATATCATAAAATTGCAACAAATATCATGAATATATTACACAAAATACAAACTTTTTATTAAAGTATAAAGTATTTTAAAATTAAAGAGAAAAGTCCATTAGTAAAAAAATATTCAATAAGTGACTATTGAGAACTATTCCTCACGGTCCATCGACATCAAACCGTTTAAATGTCACATCTTGTTCGTTCAGTTTTTTTTATGTATGTTTTCCCCTCGCTAGCTCCCCCCTCTATACCTCGCCTTCCTATCCCTCCTCTCTTACCCCTGCTCAAGCTAACATGACTTTTGCCGAATCGCTTTGAGGTTGGATTGAGATTAACCCGCTTGGGAGAGAATGGAGAGCCTGAGTTTGAAATTACCAGCGGTGTCCTAATAAGTGAGATTCCTTCTTTGATGAAACTTTCAGTCGGCTCTGGCTCAAAACATACTTAGTCTCGTCTCTCTCTTTACATCCAATATTCTTTTTGAGGGGGGCGATCCTTTTTGGCGAGAGGAAAAGCTTTTGAGGGTCTTAAGTGGAAGCGGAAAACGAATTTTCATCGAAATCCGTTCAATTGAAAAATATATACAACTTATTCAGTTTTTTTTATACTAAATAACTAGTGAGCCGCTCCTGATTTGCATGCGAACAATTTGAATGTGGGGTTATTTTTAAATTATGGTTTTCATTAAAATATTTATTTTATTTTCGTGTCGACGTTTCGGCCTATAATTTAGGCCTTCACCTAAGAAAAAATGATAGCAACCAATTCAATTTAAATAAATAATTAAATATTTTTCTACTATAATAGGAAGACATTTATAAAATTAAAATATTTAAACACACTAATCTAAACTAATAAAACTAGAATGAAAATATTTCAAGACCATAATGAGAAACTAAGCAACTAATTTTTTAATATTTTTTATATTGAATGATGGAAAATAGCGAATTTGATGAAGGAATGATAGTTGGCGTGGTAGGCATGATGGGGAGAAGATGCCCAGCAGCACCTCTTCCTGGCGTGCTTCCTATTACAGATTTAGCTTAGAAGGTCCCTCATCCAACTTCTTTTCAGTCTTCTGCGAGTTTTGTCCGGTAAGTTAAAAATGGCCATGCTTCGTATTAGTTTGTCAGTATGTCCGTGTAAGTTATTGTAAAACCATTTGTAGAGGGTCCGAATCTGTTCGTTGACTGTTGGCCTGTGAAGGTCAGTATGTAAAGTAGTGTTGCTAACGTACCATGGTGAGTTTGTAATAGTTCTGAAAGTTTTGGATTGAAAATTTTGAATTTTACGTATGTGTGTCTTTTAAAAGAGCAACTAATTAAAGTATAAAGAACAATTTTTAAGTCATCTAATTTTAAACTAACAATTACACTGCGAGTCAAATGTTCAAGACAACCTATGGTTTAGATCAATAAATCATGGATAATCTCTATAAATATTTAAATAAAATATAGATATTTTATGATTATTTGTATTTATAAACAAATTTGCTAATTAGGTGTAAGAAAGGTTTGTTAATATAGTAAACAACAAGACAAAATTTGATTAAAGATAATTATTACTAAAACTTATAACGTGAAAGTAAAACGGATAAACAATGTGATTTTTGTGTCTGGAGCTTTATTTGCAGTTTAGAAATCCCTTAAGAGGAATTGAGGAGATAAATTTTATTCTTTGTTTGATTTATTGATTTCTTGACTGCCAAAGTTGTAAAAAGTAAAAAATTCAAACAATTCCCTCACAAATTTAGATTAATTGATGTAAATCATAGGTCGTCTTAAATGTTTGACCGATATTGTGTATGTAAGGGTATACGCAGAAAAAGATAAGGCTAGCAGAAGTTTATTTCTACCTCTGATTGTTATAATATGAGACGTTGATTTCCAAAAGGTACTAAAGGACATTTTTTACGAAATTGATTTTTTTACACATTTGTATTCTCATCGTTTAGTTCTATCTAAATATTCTATTTGATGTTATCTAATTAATTCTCAAGTCCTTAAAAAACACGATTTAGAAATGCTGTCATTTTCTAAAAGTACTAATTATGCATTTTTTTTCGTTCCAAATCATTCTAAAAAAATTCATTTCATAACTTTAATATGATGTTATTATTATAGTAAAAAAATAATTCTAAATTTTAAGGCAAAAAGACCCAAATTAGGTAGTTTAATAATACAGTAATGAGAGATTTTCGCGCTTCCTGTAAAATTTCCTAGAATGGATATAGTACCTTTTGGAAATCAACGTCTCATATTACGATTACTATATTTATTTAGAGGCAGAAATTTTAAGAACTTTTTTTTTTTTTTTTTTTTTTTTTTTTTTTTTCCAGGCGACAACCACCAGGGTCATGTTCGCCTTTACACCGTTAGACACAGGTTACATGATTATAGGAGTAGAGTGAGAGTATAGTTTAGATCTGAGAGTAAAGATGGTTTGACTTTAGGAAGCGAATGATGTTAGTTATATGAGGAGAGGAATCAGAGAGAAGAAGCGACAGATCGGTGGGGAGGTTGAAAAGAATACGTGAAGCGGTATATTGTCGGCATTCTGTGAGGATGTGGAGTATTGAGAGAGGAACCTGACATGATCGACAGAGAGGCGGATGTCCACGGGCCATGAGATAACCGTGGGTCAACCTAGAGTGTCCTATACGAAGTCGCGCGAGCACAACCTCTTCGCGTCGAGACGGCCGGCAGGAAGACCCCCAAGGGCCAACGCGGGGCCGAATAAGGCGAAGCTTATTGTTCTCGAGGGCCGCCCACTCCCGCTGCCAGCAACCCAATATGCTAGATCGAATTGAAGTGACAAGGTCAGGCAGGCTCACACCTTGAAGTTCAAGACCCTCGGAAACCGCGTGACGTGCCGCTAAATCAGCCCGATCGTTCCCCAAGATCCCACAATGTCCTGGAACCCAGAAGAAAACAATGTTGACCCGGGAGGGAAAGGATGCAAGTGTGGTATGAATTCTTTGGATGAGATAGTCAGAGGAATATATGTTACGGATAGAGGAGAGAGTGGAGAGGGAATCGGTGCATATGATTACTTGAGAGGAAGATTGCTGGCGAAGAAGGAGGGACTGGAGGATGGCAGTTACTTCGGCGGTATAGCTACTCGATATAGAAGGGAGGGCAAACATGTTAACTTGGGCCTCACTCACAACTGCAGCTCCAGCGCCTAGTTCTCCCCTAGAGCCGTCTGTGTAATAAACATTAACATTATGGTACCTTTGGATAAGCTCTAAAAATTCTTGCTGGTATACTTTTGGTGGAGTCGTGAGTTTTGGAAGTCGTGTGAGAGACAGTTGACAATGGATAGAAGGGACGGACCAGGGAGGTATAGGGGACGGCCCGATGGGGTATAGCTGCTCTAAACTCTGGCGGAAAGGCAGAATCGCGTCGTGGACCCGAGAGGGAAGAGTAGGCATCAGCGGCCGTTCTCGCAAAGAAAGAAGAAATTGAGGTTTTAGTGGGTGATGAGGGTTTGCGAGAACTTTAAGGAAGTATTTAACCTCCATTTGTTGTCGGCGATAATGGGATGGCAACTCCCCGGCTTCGCCGAAGAGACTGATAATGGGGCTAGAACGAAACGCGCCGATGGCTGTCCTCAGCCCCGTAGTAACGATCACTCTAAGCGCATTTAGACGAGTCGGATCGGCAGATCCGTATGCACATGCTCCGTATTCTACCCTATTCCGTAGAACCACTCTAAATAATCTTAGCATAGCCATACGGTCTCCCCCCCAAGCCGTGTTTGTGACCATCCGAAGTAAGTTGAGTGCTCGTATACAAGAGGCTTTGACCTCACGGATGTGCGGGCCCCAGGATAGGCGACTGTCAAACGTAACCCCCAGGTACTTGACCTTTTCTACTACATTTATCCTTTGCCCGTCTATTAAAAGAGATAAAGGTTGAGAGATGTTTGCTGCCCGTTTTGCGAAGATGATTGCTGTAGATTTGGCTGAGGAAATTTTAAAACCGTTGTTTGAACACCAGTTCTCCACAGTATGGAGCGCAGACTGCATCGATTTGGTGAGTTCAGTAATTTGTTTGCCTCGAACACAAAGCAATAGGTCATCCGCAAATAGCAGTGCCTGGACTGGTGGGTGAATATTACCTAGGACGCCATTGAAAGCTAAACAAAATAGAATAGGACTAAGGACACCTCCTTGGGGAACACCATTCTCTTGAACAAAACGAGATGACATTGTATTTCCGCAACGCACTCTGAACGACCGGTCTCGCAGGTAATGCCGAATAAAGGAAAGAATAGGACCATGAATACCACACTTCTGTAGAGAGGAGATGATGAGCCATCTCCAAACTCGATCGAAGGCTTTTTCAACATCGAGCAATACAGCTAACACTCGTTCGCGCTCTCCAAATGCTGTAAGTATTTCTGAGGAGAGGAATACAAGATTGTCTTGAGTGCTTCGTCCTTTACGGAATCCACTCTGCCAGGCTGGTAGCATATTTTCGGTTTCTAGGTACCACTGCAATCGATTGGCTATTAGCCTTTCGTAAATTTTACATGGAATGCTGGTCAAAGAGATGGGTCTGTAACTAGAAGCAATATCGGGGGGTTTATTTTTCTTGTGAATCGGGATCAGGATAGCATCTTTCCATGATAGTGGAAATTGCTCTCCTAGAAAGAGCTTATTGAAAATATGAAGGAGTGCAATTTTGTCCTTAGCTGAGAGGCTGGTTACCATACTAGCGTGAATGCCATCTGGCCCTGGGGATGCTTCTTTGCACGAGGCTAGTGCTACCTGGAATTCAGCTTCCGAAAAGGGGTGGTTGAGAGCCGTACTTGTGCTGCGTCTGGAGGGAATAGATATGTTGCACGGAGTTGTTTCACGGTCGTTCTTGAGCCGCTGGAAGTGTAGGGGGTAATTTTGTGAGGCCGATACATCGTAGAAGTGCTGTCCAAGTGCATCAGCTATCCTCTGAGGGTCTGACACGACCTCTTGGTTGATTTGAAGCAACTTAGGGGGTCCAGGTATTAACCGACCGTTTAGTTTCTTAACCGTGTTCCAAAACAGTTCTAGAGGGGTATTGGAACTGATGTTATCAAGAAATTTTATCCAGGCACGTTTTTTCTGCATTTTTATAACGTAACGCGCATGAATCCTTGCATTTCTGTAGGCTTCCAGGTTGAGTGGAGAGGGCTTGTGAGACAGTTTCCTTAAGGCCTGTTTTCTCTTGCGTACCGCCAAGCGGCACTCCTCAGTCCACCAAGGGACTGGCTGCATTGAGATCATGCTCGGTTCTCGATAAGGGATGGCAACTTCCGCGGCCCGAAGTAATGCAGCCTCGAATTGTTTATAAGCTCCACACCCGTCGAGGTTCACATCAAGTTGAGAGATTTTAGCTGACTCCTGGAACAGCGACCAATCAGCCTTCTTCACCAGCCAGCACCCTGGGCGCGCCACGTTGGCTACTCTACTAGCTGTGTGAATATATACGGGGAAATGATCGCTGCCGTGAGGGTCATTAAGTACTTCCCATGACAGAGTAGTCTGAAGGCTAGGAGTACATAGACTCAAGTCTATACATGATTGGGCTCCAGATCGGGGACACTGATAAGTGGGGTTACCGTTATTAAGCAAGTTAAGGCTAAGGGTGTCCATAATCTGTATTATTGTTTCAGATCGAATGTCATTTAGTTTACTGCCCCAGGCTTGATTATGAGCATTAAAGTCCCCTAGAAGAAGAAGTGGCGATGGAAGCTGTTGGCATAACTGTTCGAGCTGCTGTATCGTGACGTGAGTTCCTGGAGGGAGGTAAATGGAGCAGACTGTCAGTGCCAATGGGCATGCCAGAATTCTGATGGCAACTGCCTGGAGATTACTGTTGATTTGGACCGGGAGGAAAGGAATATCATTTTTTATTAAAATGCAAACACCACCGCAGGCTATCAGTCCAGTAGTAAAATCTTTCCTCATTACGCTGTACCCAGCTATCTTGAATATTTCTGAGGTTTTCAAGTGCGTCTCCTGTATACAGACAACGTCACTTTGGCTATTACGAAGGAGGATTTCGAGGTCAGGTTTCCTTACTTTAATCCCATTTACATTCCATTGCAGAAACCGTAGTTCACGTGAGGATATTGTCATTTATTAGAAGGATTTTTTGTCCTAGGAGCCTTTTTTTCGACCTTTGTCTGCCGCTTATTCTGAGGCGGCTTCGTCGAAGCATAGGATCCAGGATTTGATTCAAAGTTGGGTAAATCATTACCAGCCGATAGTCGGGATGCTGGACGTTTAGGATTTCTATGTCCACCTGCGGAAGAGGCGGATGATTTTTCACTCTGGTTGCGAGTTGAAATGTTTCGAGGAGGTGGTTCGGTCATAGTGTGAAGATCACAGGACGACGGAGTATGGACTACATCAGCGGATGAACTGGTATCTCGGGAGTATTGCGCTGAGGGAGTTATAGTGCCTGCGGAAAGCGGCGGCTGAATTGGAATTGTATCACCTGGTAATATGTGCCGCTCCAGTGCTAACAACCGGCAGGAGATAGTGTCTATAAGCCCTGCAAGTTGTGACAGCTGCTTGGTTAATGTGTGCTCAGGGACTGTCGATGGAAGTAGGGATTCAGCCTCATTAGGTGGTGTCGCCGAGCCCATCTTTGCAGTCAGAGGTGGAGCATCGGAGACTGGTGGAACAGCAGCACGAGCCACTTGGGATGCGACCTCAGGAGGAGTCCCGTAATTAGAGTTGGGATCTGCTCTCAGTGCCTGAGAGAATGAAACATCAGGCTTAGGGGGAGTGAATCTTTTATATATCTGCTCCGCCCTCTTGTAGGATACCTTGTCGGTCTCTCGAATTTGTTCGATGGCCTTCTCTTTGGCGTAAACAGGACAGTTTCTGCTAAAGGCAGGGTGTGGACCTAAGCAGTTTACACACTTCGGTCGACTTGAACATGTGTCAACGGAGTGCTCCTCAGCACATACGCCACAAGCTACAGTCATACAGGTTGCTTTGGTATGCCTAAATCGGTAACAAGACCGGCACTGAATCGGATTAGGTTCATATGGACGGACCCGTAGTGTTAGAAAATCCAATTGAATCCTTTCTGGAACAGTTGGTCGGAGAAACTTAAGGATTACTGTGGCTGTTGGGGTTCTGATGCCATTTATGGTTCGGTGAATTCGCCGAGCTTCCACTACACCCATTGGAGCAAGTTCCTCCATCAGTTCCTCCTCGGAGCAATGAAGCAGCTCGTTTGCGCGAATGACACCTCTAGTGTGGTTTAGAGTTTTATGGGGCAGAATTTCTACTGCTATACCATCGTAGATTTTAAATCGTTGTAGATTAGCAAGGTCTTTTTCATTGTTTACACTTAACATTGCTGATCCGTTTTTGAGGAATTTCAGTGAAGTTCCTGGACTCCAAGATTTGACAGCTTTTGCCACTTTAAATGGGCTGTATGAGGCAAACGTTTTCCGTTGGTCATTTTCGGCCAGAGTCATCACCATATAGCACGGAAACCACTTAGTGCGAAACGGGACTGTATTTTCTATTTGCCCGTGAGAGTTTGGCGGTTGAAGAGAAGTGGAAGGAGATTGGGATGAAGTTGAGGTTAATGGTAGAGGTACGAGTGTAGCATCGCTACTATGTGATTCCATTGTGAGGGAGGGTTGTTGATAGGGCGGGACATTCTCCACGAAATGAGCTTGGGAGGTCTCGATGTTAGATTGAGTAAAGGGAGTTGAGCTGAGCTGCTCTACTTGCGCGCTGTGCACCTGAAGCGCTGTATTTTTATCTGGGACGTTCATCATATTAGAAAAAAATAAATAAATGTGTAGATCTATGGTGTGTTAAAGGTGTATGAGTTCAAGAGTCCGTCCCAACGCGCGGCCCACAGACGAGCCCCCGGAGCGAATTCGGTTCCACCGACAGCTGCAGTGGCCTCGGGCGTTCCCCCTTAACGCACCCGCGGGACTCAATACCGGGTGCCACCCGGCTCCGTGGGTATGCCTCGGATTTTCGCCCGTTACTCTAGGCAGCTTCCCACTGTGGCTAACAGTGGGTTCAGGCCCAGTCAGCTACCGAGCAGCCGGCGGTGCCCACCGTTTTAACTCTGTACCCTCTGCAGCCCGTTTCCCCGAGACCCCAGGAACAGCCAGCGCACCACCCGCGGAGACGGACTCAAGTGTGTAGAGGTGGTTGAGTGAGAACCTAAGACTGTAAGTGTATCCAATGTCAGAGGAATGTGTGTGTTAGACTGGGGCCGCAGGGACGTCCAAACCCCTGAAAAGTGGCTAATCCACTTCCCCCTACGGGGTTTAAGAACTTTAAATGTGAGGCAGCACTCGAAATAAGCCGCGTTTCACTCGTGCTTTGTATAGTACGGGTCATATAATACGTCATGAATTGTAATTGTTATTCAAAAAGGGTTTTATAATAAATAATCGCTAATTTAGTACGAAATGTAGTATAATTCAAAATCAAACTAAACGGCGCTCAATACATTTTAGAAATAACATTGTTTCTTATACGCGTTTTAAAAGGATTTGGGTGTCCTTCACATGAAACCTCGTATATATATATTAAGTTAGGCCAACTTCTTCACATGATGAAATTTGTGAATCCTGGTGGCGAAATTTCTTTTTTGAATAGTTTATATTTTAATATTTAAAAATGTACGCAGGACTTTGAAAAAAAAAAAAAAAATGATAACCAAGTTGTCTTAAGTTGTTTATATGTATATATATTTTAAGAATCATTTAGCGTGGAGACACTTCTAGGTGTGCCGTGGCTCGCTGAATGGAACCGATTCTCGCCTAAGGGCACTGCTTCAAAGCCAGCTCAGATTGCCCTCCACTCACAATACTACAACCAAGGACCTCTTGTTATTGGGCGGGATTCGAACCCAACCAACCTATTGTAAGCTCCTGTATTAGCCAGGCCTTTAGTGAGAGTGCTTCGCATATATTAAGGCTCACTCTGTTGTGGGTTAGTCCACTCTATTATTTGAAAAGATATCCTTAATATGTCCCTATCGTTTATATCGTGAGAAATCCACACAATTTTTTCTTATCTGCCTACTTGAAATAAATTTGAATAGATTAATAACTTTAATGAACTTAGTGCTTTATTAAACTTCGCGATAGTATATTTATTTATTTAATAAAGTTTAAAATGCCTTATACAGCATGGGTTAAGATTGGTGTATATGCAAGGAAACATGGGTCAGATGCACATTCAAATATAATAAATTTACTATTGAGAAAAATAAATTAAGTTTCTCATCGTGACTTCCCAGTAAATACCAATGGGGTTCGCTACTTAGGACTTTAAAACCTTGAAAACAGTTATTTTATTTATTTAGAAATATTCTTCCTAAGATAAGGCATTGTAATAATAATCTGAAATTTGCAGAAATAAAAATGTCAAGAAATTGATTGTAATTTCTTAAACATGGATAATGCACAGAAAACACTTTGCAGCCCAAATTTATTCAAACCCTTTACATGATTATTAAGCAACATTTTCTTTCGACTTTATCTTTAAAAATTGGGTTGTTTTGCATGAAATGTCCGTTTTATAGTTTCTGAAATACATCAAGGATTTTGCAGGTCTGTTGTGTTCTTCCGAATGTTTACATATTTAAAGTTAAAAGTTACTAATCCTCTACCTTTGTATTCTAAACATTAGCTTCCAAATCAATTACCCACTTTTTATTATACCTCCAAATATGGACATGTAAACACGCGATTTTCGAGTAATATTTTTTTACGAGTTTAAAATCAGCCATTCAGCAGCTGAGGCCGCTAGAAATATTTGCTAGGCGTTTGGGAAAGGGAGTGTTAATGAACGGACCATTCGCCGTTGGTTTGCTAAGTTTTCAGCTGGGGATACCGACTTGGAAAACTTGCCCCGAGGAAGACCTCCGTCCGTAATAGACAACGATGTCCTCAAACATACAGTAGAAGGAAACCCCTACCAAACAGTTAAAGGACTCTCAGCACAACTAAATGCAAGTGCATCTACTGTTTCCAGACATTTAAAGTGTATTGGGAAAGTAATAAAGCTCGATACATGGGTACCTCATTATCTCACTGAGCAGCAGCAAAACCCCATGTTTCAAAACATATCATGCAAAAATTGAAAGAACTGGGCGACGAAGTTCTTCCGTACCCACCATATTCCCCCGACTTTTCTCCAACAGATTACCACCTGTTCAGGAATTTAGATAACTCCGTCAAAGGAAAACTTTTTGAAAATGGTGTTTAAGTGAAAAGTGCGTTTTCAGATTTTGTTTCACTTCAAAGCTCAGAGTTTTTCAGTTCGGGGATAAAAAAGTTGGTGTTACGTTGGAAAAAATGTGTAGAAAAATAAGGTAAATACTTCTAAGGTAAAATTATCTTGTTTTCATATCGTATTTTTTAATAAAAATCCTTTACCTTGAAAATGGAAATTTCATGTGACACAACCCAATACGAACAAAAATATTATTGTTATCACATAAATGTTTAAGTACTGAAAGACAGTAATTGTATTAGGTAATTGTTTATTCAAAGAAATGAGACATGGTGTGCATAAGGAAGGAGAGTTCCCAGCAGCACCTCTAGCCTAGGCTTTAATTTAGGTAGAGGAGGTCTCTCATCCAGCTTCTCTTCAGCCTTCTTCTGACTGGCATTTCAGTTATAAAAAATGAGAATAGAGAGTTTAGTTCGTATATGTTGATCAACTGTTGGTTGCTGTAAGTCTGTATGTACGTACCAAGGAGCTGTCGTTGAGTCTTGAAGGTTTTGTTCGAAATTATTGCAATTTTTGTATGTGAGTCTTTTTTTCTGAGCCATAAATGTGTGAAGCGTAAGTCCATATTGGCTTAAGTAGGTATGTGTATGTATTCAGTTTCTGTCTAATTTTTAGTTTTAGAGTATTTAGACGGAAGAGAATATAGTAATTTCATTCGCTGGTTGAAAGCCTTTCTTTTCATCTTTATGTGTTAAATCGTAATGTTTAAACATTAGAAATATACAGCAAGAATGTTATTGTAATTTTATAAATTTTTAAATATTTAAATAAAGTCATTTAATTTGAAAAATAAATATAATGTTTAATATGTTTAATTATTAAATTTTTTATCTATATAAACTTTTTCTAAAAGAAACTAGATTTCTTAACGATATATCTTAGTTAATAGAGACGCATGTTACAGAAGAAAATATGTAGGCTACGTCAGTATTTTGCTTACTTATGTAAAGCTTTTAGAGAAAATAAAAATAAAGCAACAATTAAATAAAATATATAAACATTATACAGAAATAATGGTATAAATCACCGAGTAGAATTAAAAAAAAAAAAAAAAAAAAAGATTATACAATACAATTAATAGTACGTGATAGTTCAGTACAATAGGTCAAGAGGAGACCTTGCAAGAACAATAAACGAAAATCGTGTTGCGGAAGTAACATAGCTTTGTGATGAAACAAGCATTATTTTATGCTCATTAATATTAGTTAATATCTTTCTTTTTAACTGACATATTAAGTATATCTTACTTATCCGTCTTTAGAAAATTAGATGTATGTATTATTATTAGTTTTATGTATTATTATTAGATTTATGTATTATTATTAGTATTAAAATAAAAATACAGAAATCAAGTCATGTAACGTTCACGCGTAGGCATTCTGATTGTTCTCCACTAACACTTGACAGTGTTATATCAGTTACCCAAAAAAACAGAAACAAAATACTTAGGACTCACAATGGAAATCACACGTAACTACCTTAAAAAAAAAAGACTGAATCATAGACTATCAATACTTAGACATCTTCTTCACCATAAAAACAAATTATCACTAAGCAAAAAAATCATTATATACAACATGTTACTTAAACCTATATGGACGTACGGTACTCAGGTGTGGGGCTCATGCAAAAAATCACACTTGCAGACAATTCAAATCTTTCAATCTAAATTCCTCCGCTTCATCACTCACTGTCCCTTTTACGTAACCAATAAACCATTAAACAAAGACCTCAACATACCAATCGTAACGGATATCATTAAAAAATATTACAAACATTTTCATGACTCACTCGCTGGACATCCAAACCTACTGGTACAAACATTACTGACTGATACACTACCACAAAACCCACCAAGGAGACTGAAACGCCTCTGGAGCAGAGACCTACTTCTTTAGCAGAGCTTCCACGACAAAGAGTGCCTTCACTGAGAGAAGAATCCTGAAGGAGGTTTTTCGCAATGGTCATCAATGTTACAATAGATGCCTAAAGGCATTTGTATATTACTTGTCAAATAAAAAAAAAAAAAAAGTTTACTAAGATATTTTCGATATATTACTAACACTTTTTTTTTTTTTTTTTTTTTTTTGCCGGCTAATCCAATGCACTGCAGCCAATTTAGGCTTATTGTGCGCCGTCCAATCTACTGTTAATACAGGGCTAGCGCCTTGGTGAATCTGACTAACCTGTGGGGGTTAATCAGTTCACGCAACTTGGGATCAGGGATATGGTCGACACCAAAATGGTAAAACCGTGTCCTAGCAATCTCTGGGCAACTGCATATCAAATGAAATGCAGTTTCATCCTCCTTCTTGCAGAATCTGCAAGTCGGTGAGGCCACCAAACCCATATTGTGGAGATGCTTATTAAGTTGACAGTGTCCAGTATATAGTCCTGTTACCCTCCTTAGGGTTGTCCTGTCCATAGAGAGTAGAATATGACTTCTCTCTTTGCAGGGTCCATCCAGAAACATCTTGGAGTGATGCTGCTTGTCGGTATCCCTCCAGTATTGCCTGGATCTATTATCAGCAGCAGCCTTAATCAGTCCTTTGGCTTTGCTGAGGCTAATTCCACACACAGGTACTAACACTTACTTATGTATGTAATATGTAATAAGTTAAAGTATTCCGATGGTAAAAATGTTTCTACTGAAATACATTTAGGGTCCCCTGAGTCCAAATAACCGAGTCCATCAAAAACGTCTCTGTGTGTGTGTCTATGAATGTGCTAAGCCTAGCTCGAAAACAGTACATTTTATAAAACTTAAATTTTATACTTGAAGAGATGTTACAGCAAACTTTTTCAACAAAATCGGCCAACCAGAAGATCCACTCTATACCATGCATTTAGCACCTTTTTAAGAATTTCTCAAAAACGGTTCCAATGAAAGATTTTAATTAAACTCGTTGCATCGATGTAAAATTTAATTGGGTTTAATATCATGCAGGTTTGCTTCTGACTGAGATTTCTTATATATTTTCCTGTTCTAAAGTACCTTTAATTTTGTAGATTCAAAAAAATTAAACATACCATCTTGTTAGCATTTATTAAAAACGATGTAGGTTTCATTCTGATTGAAATAGTCTGACAGGACTTAAATGCCGATAGTTTAAATTTCGTTCATCTAAAGTACCTTTAATTTTGAAGATTTGAATACATTAACCACATCATCTAATTAGCGTTGATAAGAAAACGGATAAATATATGAATTGAACGAATTTGATAAACGACTAAAGGAGTAAAGAGAAATCATAGTTTTTAAGTTGTTTTTTTTGGTTTTATTTGTTATTTATTTATTTTTATGGTAAGGTAGGTGTATAATATACCTTTGGAAAGCTAAATATTTAAAAAAAAAAATATTATTTCATACAAAAAATCGTAAAAGGTAGTAGAGAATCATGAGAAGCAGATAAAACAAAGTGATTCTTGTAGATGTTCTTATAATAAATTATTTAATAAAACTCATTATAATTCGTTAACCCTTTTCATCTCTAACTATATTCAAAAGTATTTAAATTGATTTCAACAACGGTGGTAAGGGAAAGTGGTGTGTTGCTCACACCAGTTTATTTTAATGATATCGTGTCAGTAAATATCTACTTATTACCTTTTGTAATCGACATGAGTTAGGAATGTAAAATTTAAAACTGAAACGGGTAAAACCAAAAATATATAAAAGATAAAATAAATAAATATAAAATTCTTCCTTACTGTGAAAAAAAAACCTAGATGTTATACGTTTCTCTAAATGTTAAGCGACGATAGATGAGGGACACAATAGGTTGGCCTGACGGACTCACAGGAACCAAGCCATCAATCAGTCTTTCATCACAGCCAAATCGACTCTCAACTACATTTCAACATCATTCTCAACTTTCATCTTCTTTCGATCAATTTATATTTTAGAATGGAAAGGAACACATTACTTAAATTCAATTAATGGTTATTCGAAATAAACAACGTTAAGAGGAAATTGTCGAAAACATTTCATAAAGTTAGAATCGGTCATAGTTACTCCGAGAGATTTGAGGTGCGATCGGGTTTGAAACAGGGTGACTCCCTTTCATCTGTTTTGTTTAATATAGCTTTAGAATATGTCATAGAAAAGGTATAGATGTGTACCGAGAAAGGCTTTAACATGGGTGACAAGAACATCACAACTTTCCGTTGGAAACAAATAATGATTTACAAGACAATTGTTGTTTATTTATTTAACGTCACTTTATGCTAATATAGCTAATCGGACGATGCTACAGTAGGAGTCCTAAATTTTGCCTATCCAGGTTTTATTAGGATAGGGATCTTTAACGAGTACCTGACATTGCACAGGCTCGGGACCACCTTTTAACGTCCCCTCCGAAGGACGGCGTAACTAAGGATTTTTTACTCCCATTAAAAAATCCTAGGACCACCTGCGGGTTTGAACCCGTGACCTTTAGCATGGGAGGCTGTTACGCTAGCCACCCAGCTACCGGTGATCCCTTTACAAGACAATTCTCAAACCTATGTGGACCCACGGAATTGAACTATGGGGTACTACTAAATTTTCGAACATCACACGTATCCAATCCTTTCAGTCCAAAGTCCTTAGAACAATAGTCAATGCTCCCTATTATGTTACAAACAAGACCTTACATCATGACCTCAAGATCCCTCATGTCCTTGATCTCATCCCATCCAAAAACCTTCCAGCAGAAACTTACTCTTCTTCCTAATCCCCTGGCACAATCCTTATCTAGTACCAACCATCCTTACAACCCTCCTCGTAGGTTGAGGCGGCAGTGGCCGAGAGATCTCTTATAGATATGCAACTGCACTGCTGGCAATGGCCAACTTCTCCACTCATGCCTGAGAGTGTGTGGCTCACTCAGCGCCCTCACTCAGTCTCCACTGACTAGATTGGTGACGCGGCTGACTGAGAGGCGCTGGGATCTCCTGACATTGTGCCTCGGCATCCATTTCTGGATGCAGAGGTTCGATTCGGAGTTCCCAGGGGCAGTATGTAAATATTGTATATAGGTGTGAATGTGGCCAAGATTATATTTATTTTCTTTTATTTTATTTTTTTCATTTGTTATTGAGGTATTTTATTATTTGTTTGTTTTACTTCGTACATATGGAATGAATGACTTCTTTTATCTCTAATACTTATTGCCCAAGATAGTGGCAGATTGTATTACTTCTCAATAAAGCAATATTATTTATAAAAAAAAAATTATATTATTATCTAAAATAATTAGTTAGTTTTACGTTCATTTCATCACTCTCTATTAACTTTCAAAAGCTTCTGTATGAGATAATATTTTTTCTAAAATCTTTAGCTTTCCAACAGTATATCATACATGTATATTACTACTCTTATGTTCAAAAACGAAAAATTGCATTAAAAAAATATTTTTTCAGTTTTCTCCTTTAGTTGTTTTTCAAATTCGCTCAACATGCATATTTAGCTCTTATTTATCAATAATAACAAGATAATGTGGTTATTTATATAGAATATACAAAATTAAAGGTACTTTAAAAGAAGATAGTTTAAAAGATCGGCATTTAAGCCTTTTCAGACTATTTTAATCAGAATAAAACCTATATTAAAGCCTATTGAATTTTACATCGATATATCGAGTCTAATCAAAATCGTCGGAACAATCGAAAAAAGGTGTAAAATGCATGGTATAAAGTGACTCTTCTGGTAAGCTCATTTTGATGAAAAAAGTTTTGTCACGTCTCGGGCGTATAGTTGTCTTAAATATGAAATTTCAGTTTCATAGGACTTACCGTTTCCGTCCGGGAGTTACACACACACACACACACACAGACCTTTTTGCGGGACTTGGTTATTTGGACTCAGGGGACCCTAAAACGTGTATTTCCGTTGAAAACTGGAATTCGAAAATTTTCACGATCGCAATACTTCCCCTTACTATATGTAGTAAGTGAAAGTAAAAAATTGTTGTTGAAAATGATGCTTCAAGATTCCCAGAGACAGCCCCATACACCACACTGCAGTAGTCAAAGTGAAGGAATAGTGAACTAACCAAAAGCCTACGAGTTTCCGATGAAAGAAGGTGGCGTTCGTAGTTTAGGAGCATCATATATACAGGGAAGAGAAGAGGTGAAAGTTCAATAAAACAATGTGTTCACGCCATATGTTATGGTCTGATGGAAAAAAAAGGAAAACTGTATAAATTCTTGATATTTATCAATAGATCATTTTTGTATTAATCTTTTTATCTGTTTTAAAAATAGTTATTATAAATATAATTAAAAGTTTTGAATAGAAGAGAAAGAAAAAGAAGACGATCGTTTTCTATTGTTTTTTGACTGCCTCGTGGCCAGTCGAGTGTTAAGCTAGCGTCTGAGCGGTGAAGATGTACCGTATATAGACCTAAGATTCCTCTCGACGTTTGAACGTTTGGAAACGAATTTCTTCATCTTCTCATCGTTCCCCTTGGAACTTGGAAGAGCCGCCTTGCGGTCATTTTCAACACCCAAGAGAACTTCGTCCAAGCCGCCCTGCGGTAATTTTCTTCAATACTCAAGACGACTTCGTTCAAGCCTTCCTGCGGTCGTTTTCTTCAACACTCAACTGGACATCTTTACGTGAATATAACCTATCTTTATCCATTAATGGAACATTTAATTTCTTAATTCCTATTCAAGAAAATGTTTAATTTGATAACTATTTTTTTTACATCTTTAAGCATTAATTAAGTTAAGTTTGTTTCTTCTATTTTTACAATATTTTAATTAGGTTTATTTTGTTTCCTACATTTTCTTACACCTGTTTAATTATATTAGGTTAATTTTTTCTTATATAAATTTATTAGGTTAATTTGTTTCTTATCTTGTTTATATGTATTTCAGTGTATTAAATGTATTGTGATTCGTCGTTTGCTTTCATTATTTTTATTTATTTTAAATCTTTACAGTCCACTAATTTATTTCAATAGAACCACCCTCAATTTTGAGTTGTCACTTGGAAGTACTATTCTTTCACGGATAGCCCAGCGTATATACAATGCTTTAAAAAAAATGGTTTTAAAGATTCAAAACTTTTAAGTGAAACAGTAAAACACCGTGTAGTTCAGCTGCCCTCGCATTCTGGAACTCATGGAATAATGATACTCCAAAGTGCTCCTGAGAAAGTAGCGGTCGTTGCAAGTGTTTTATGATGGGCATTAATTTCTTTTAGGGACCTTGATAAATGGAAAGTAAAAGGTAAAGAAGAACAGGCACCGCAGCTGTGTCCTAAATAATAAAAGTTACCGCTGGAAGAAGTAGCTCTATATCAGCGCTACCTGTTGAGTCAAACCCAAATCTATCTCTCCCTCATCCATATGTATTTCATCATCTGTCCACAATCTTAGCAACGGCTCCATAGTTCTTTTGAGTTTATCATGGTAAAGGATATTTTTCCCAACGTGACACCAACTTCTTTATCCCCGAACTGAAAAACTCAGAGCTTTGAAGTGAAACAAAATCTGAAAACGCACTTATAAATTTATCATCATTTTCAAAAAGCTTTCCTTTGACGAAGTTGTCTAAATTCCTGAACAGGTGGTAATCTGTTGGAGACAAGTCGGGAGTATATGGTGGGTGCGGAAGAACTTCGTAGCCCAGTTCTTTCAATTTTTGCACAGTATGTTTTGAAACATGGAGTCTTGCTGCCGCTCCGTGAGATCATGAGGTACCCATGTATCGAACTTTTTTAATTTCCCAATACACTTTAAATGTCTGGAAACGGTAGATGCACTTGCATTTAGTTGTGCTGAGACGGATAGTTGTCTATTACGGACGGAGGTCTTCCTCGGGGCAAGTTTTCCAAGTCGGTATCCCCAGCTGATTGGGAAGCTAATGTTTATAATACAAAGGTAGAGGATTAGTAACTGTTTACTTTAAATATGTAATCATTCGGAAGAAAGCAACAGAAACCTGCAAAATCCTTTATGTATTTCAGAATCTATAAAACCAGACATTTCATGTGAAACAACCCAATAATATATTTAAGTATTTCTGGCAGTCTAAAAAAAAACAATAAATTATGCATACACTGGACGTATACTTTACCTGATTATCTAACCTCTGTATCTACAAGATACATCTATTTATTTATTTCTCTATCACCTCCTTTAAAAACTTCTTACGACTTTGGCAGCTGAGAATTTATCTTCTCAATTCCCCTTAGAGGATTACTAAACTGTATATAACGCACCACACGGGAGCCTCTGGCTGAGTGGCTAGTATATATTTAAATGAGGATTCACTCACAGCCTCTCTCTCCCTCGAATATGTGAGACCCGTCAGCCGAATAGTGGCCAGTCACAAAAATAGTAGTAGGGAGCGATGGCCTACCTCTTACAATGCCATCTAGAATCATGAGTATTTCTCCCTGGAGATTACACCACACGACCAAGGGCCTACATGACATGTCGCGCCATAGAAGAAAAAAAAATATATAAAGCACCAGACACAGAAATCACATTATTCATTCTTATTTATTTTTATCAGGTTACAAGTCTCAGTAACAATTAAATTTAATCAAATAATTTACAACCCTTTCTTATACTTAATTAGGGAATTTATTGATAAATACAAATAATATTAAGATAGCTACATTTGATTTAGGTAATCATAGAGGTTATTCATGATTTAGTGATGTAAACCATAGGTTATGCATTAGGGGTGGGCATAATCGAATGACGATTATCGGATCATTCGATTATTTCAATCATCCGAATTAATCGATTATCGGATTAATCGGTTTGGAGAAACGAATGATCATTCGAACTGAATTGTTCAACGTTAATCGAGGGAGTACAAGAAGCTCGGATAATCGAACGATCTTTTTTTTTTTTTTTCTCATCACATAAATTGCATGCACATTTGCACCTCGGCTCAGCCAGCTCCTTAGCCATCATAGAGACGGGAATTTTGGCCTATTGCCTCTCAAAAAGCATATTAATCATTCGATTATGAAATCATTCGATTATTTAGATCATCGAAGTCCGGTCATCCGATTATGACGATCATTCGATTATGCCCACCCCTATTAAACATACATTGGCGGTCAAAACCTAGAGACGACCCTATACTTTGAGACAAACATTTTTTTCGAGTCTTAAGATTGCCTATTAGAAGAAATGTTGTGCATGTTTTGTTTAAAGGGTGAAGCAGCATTTCTTAAATTTACTATTGAATCTTATCCTCACACAAGACTGAAACGACAAGAAACTGCTCGAAGATACCGATTACTACAACACTTACTAGACAAACGTTCAAAACTTCCAGTATATTACAAAAGACTCATTTACATCACTATTATCAGACCTATTTGGACATAAGGAATAGAGCTTTGGGCTCTACGAAACCATCTAATTGCTCCCGCATCCAATCCTTACAATCCAAAATCCTTCGCAAAATCCTGAATGCTCCTTATTTTGTTACAAATCAACTCATTCATAATGACCTAAACATCCCATTTATTTGTTGTGGACATAGCCCGTGATAGATACTCCTCTTTTCATTCTAAACTCCTGCCCATACAGACCCATTTGCCCGTAATTTTCCTTATATATCCCTGATAACCCTCCAAGGCGACTGAAAAGAAGGTGGCCTTGGGACCTACTGAGTTAAAATAGTTAGTGAAGTGCTACCACTGGGTAGTTCTTTCTCAAGACATTTTTATAACTTTTTTTTTTCATTCCTCATATTTACTTATTGTGTTAAAAAAAAAAAATAAATAAATTAAAAAAATATTGAATCTTTACCTCTACCTCGTATTATCAACACTCATAACAAAATTAACATAAACCTATAACGGATAGTACAGGAGCGGCGTGGTTTAGTTGATAGAGCGATAGTCTACTGTTCTCCGGGTCCTGGGTTCGAATCCCGGCTGTAGCAGAAAAAGCCTGGCGGCTGAGCGTGATCTCGGCCTAATCACCTCATTACACACCACTGTTAGTCCTATAAACAGTACGAAACTCTTTATGTACTGAGCCCAAGACCCTTCATATTATGTAGATGTACATTTTTTTTTTTTTTTTTAATAACGAGTAGTTTCCGACGAAGCAGATCATAAGTTCACATAGATATTTCTCATAGTTGGAACAATAATATTAATAACATTTTTAGAGAAAAAAAAAAAAAAAGGAACAATGATATGCCGAAACATCAGATAAGTGAAAATACTTGGAGTGGAAGAGGTGAAGCAAAGCGAACAAAGCAATGCTTGAACTTCACGATCTGCCGCTGACCTCTCAACTGGTTTCTATCCTCGAGGAACAAAGGATTCAAAAGGACTTGTTGAGGTGGCTGAGGATGGAGGTAGGTAGTTGGGTAGGCGATATACCATCCTATAATACCCACCTCGGTATGATACCACAAAGCTCCTTGAGTACCTCTTTTAAGTGGTCAGTCTTTACCATACTATGCTATAAGGTAGAGGTCGGAGGTTCATCGTCTGTGGTCAACTAAGTATATTACGGCTTGTTAGCTCTTCAGGGAATTTACATAATATATATATATATATATATTATATATATATATATATATATATATATATATATTATATATATTACTATGTTTCGGTGGCATAAAGGTGAATAAAGTGATTAACTTAAAATACACATTTATTTATAGAATAACACATTGTCAAGAATACTGAGGCGTTTTAACATTTACCACATAATATAACTTGTAAAAAGGTACCTTTGGACATTACTGCAAAATTCTTCCTGCTTGTACCCCCAACTTCCTTCGTCCGTGGCTGCACTTCCGATCTCTATCTTGGGCGGGCTAAGACTCCCCGCAGGTAGAGGGCTATCCCGGATCTATGAGTGGAGGGGTTTGTTTTTTGTATAGCTCTTCTATAAAACGTTTTTACTAGTAGCCCGGAAACTGTTCTATTTGAAATGATTCTAAATTATCTCTATTCCTCCCAGTATTTTCGATACATAGATACATTATATATAATTTGGGGACGGGGTAGCTGAGTGGGCTAGCGGGCGTTGCTTTGAACATGCGTTGCCCTAGCAACAGATGACCAAACGTTGAGAAACCAAATAATTACGAGTTTGAGTCTCGGTGCTGGGCGGAATTTTATCTCGGCATTTATCCCTCGCCCAAATGATGAAAAAAAAAAAAAAAAACATTTTCGTTTCATTTCTACAATTTATGACCTAAGAATCAGGTATTTTATTTATTTCTTACTTTACTTACCTAAATATGAAATATATTGTAAGGAAAATTATTGCGATCGTGAAATTTATTTAATTCAAATTTTCAAATAAAATGCACGGTTTAGCGGAAATACGCTGTGGTCCCCTGAGCCCAAACAACAAAGTTGCTCAAAAAGGTCTGTGTGGTAAGTCTAGCATGTAAACGAAAAGTCGTGCGAAACTTACATATCATATTAGAGTATCGTCTTAGCTGTTAAAGCAATAAAGTTTGGTCCTCTAATTACATCACCTAAGTAGCCAAGGAAATGGCTTAAAAAAAAAAAGTCACGAACATTTACAACAACTAAAACATTTTGCGCACTACAACAAGGAACGTTAGAAAAGAGTCTTGCCATTAATTATTTTTGGTATCTCTCGGGACGAAGGAAAATGGCTTAAAATTTAGATTTTATATATTTATTATATACTGTAACTATTGAAATGCTTCGCAAGAGTTTGATTAATTTCTAAAATATCACTCTATGGCCAATATAGAGTTTATCGCTTTGGGATAAGAAGTTCATCAACGAAAAGTGCATTCAGGAAAAAAAAAATTGTTTATTTTTATAATGTATATTCATTGTTATACTTAATTGTCGACAGAAATGAGGAACAGAAATACCAATCAGATCAATAGCAATCAAAATTGGTTCAGTATATTTATAAGATATTCTTAAATGAAACATATATGACAATTTGTTCAAGAGAAAACAGCACTAAAATCTCAAAAAGTCTCTATTAACTTGAACGACAGCTTTTGTTTCATATGAACTTTCCAACGATATATCTACATCGATTTCAGATTCTCGTATTTAGCTATGGATATATTGGCAGACTATTTGAATTTATTAAAAGATATGTATACGCTGAGCTATCCGTGGAAGAACAGTACTTCTAAGCGATAACTCAAAATTGAGGGTGGTTCTATTAAAGAGAAATTAGTGAACTGTATAAATAAAAAAAAAATAAAATAAGGGAAGCGAACGACGAATCACAATACAATTATTAAACTAAAGTACATATAAACAGAATTATAAACAAAATTAACCTTATTAAATGATATAAGAAAAGATAAGAAACAAAATTAAATACTTAAAGATGTAAAAAATATAGGAATCAAAATTAAACAGTTTTTAAAACATTAAGAAATTAAATGTTCCAATAATGAATATAGATAGGTTATATACACGTAAAGATGTTCAGTTAAGTGTTGAAGAAAACGTTCAAAAACTTCTTTAGATGAGATTGAGGTCTATGGGACGGCATAGCTTCACCGTACAGACGACTTGGTACTCGACTCGCCACCAGTCCTTAAAACAATTGAAGTACGATCGTCTTCTGTCTTTCTCTTCTACTGTTTTTCACTTTCGTTTCAAAAACTATTTAATTAATTTTAAAATAATTGTTTTTTTTAAACATATTTATTAATATTTACAACTGTATTAAATAAATAATCTACTAAATGTGATGCTAATACATAAAACTGTCCATGAAATACGTGTAGAGACACTACCCAGTAGCAGCATTCTAAAAATATTCTAAACTATAAGGTCCCGTGGCCATCTTCTTTTCAGACGTCTCGGAGGATTATCGGGGATTGAAGAGGAAGCAAGGATTGAAACTAATGGATTGTAGTGGGAATGGAGTTTGTCATGGAAGGAAGGTACCTGGTTCGGGCCTAAGTCAGCAACATATGGAATATTAAGTCTTTATGAATGAAGTGTTGTAACAAAATAAGGAGCATTTAAGGATTTTGGATTGTAAGAATTGGATACGAGAGGAATTCGATGGTTTAGTAGAGTCCCCATAGCTTACTCCGTAAGTCCATATTAGTCTTATGATGGTAGATATAATGAGTCTTTTGTAATTAAGTGGAAGGTTGGAGCGTTTGTCCAGTAGTGTTGAAGTAGTCGAAAACGTCGGGCAGTTTCTTGTCGTTTAAGTCTTGTATGGGGATTCCAAGTTAGACGTATGTCAAGGTGGAGTCCTAGGTATCGAATCTGTTCAACAGGGGCTGTGTCATTAAGGGATACTGTAGGGCAGGATGTGATTGGTTTACGACGAAGGGTAGAGGTTATCTGGTGGGATTTGTTAGAATTAATTTTAATCCTCTAATTCTGACACCATACATAAGGTCTCGGATTTGGGATTATAGAGTTAATTATTTTTAAAAACAAATCTAACATTAAAATAAATACAAAAAAATGATCTTATGATAAATATCATAAAAATTATCAAGTTATCTATTTTCAATTTAACAGCCATGAAAAACCTTATCATATAAAAACTCCGCCCGTGAGGATTTGGCTACGTACCGGGAACCCACGGCCTGTCCCAAGCCAGGATAAAGGAGGAGGGATCGAGGAGTAACACCTCGTTAATAAACCCTGGTCCAGCTGGCCCGGCTGGTAGTACCTTGTGAGGGCTCCTGTCTAGGGTTACAGGATCGGGTGGTAGGCGCTCGGAGCCGTGGTGAAGGCAGGCCTACTAGGGGATCAGGACTACGAACTCAAACCTGCTAGTGCTGGGCAGCGGCAACGCTAGTATCTCAATGAGGCTGAAGGTGGCATATTGACTGGTTAGGCTCAATGAGAATCAAGGAGTAGAATACATACTGCGAGGGTGGACGCAGCTCTAAAGTCGTGGTGAAGACAATGCGTCTAGAGGGTGAGAACCTTGAACACAAATCTCCCTGTCCTTCAGGTAAAAAGGTTGGGCGAAGGGCTAACTACCCGTCCCGGAAAACGTATACTGTTTTGAGACCTCAAAAAGAAATAGCCGGACTGTCTTTAAGGAAACGACCACGGATTTGTCATATGGATCTTTCATTTGCCCAATGGAATATTTTATCTTTACATTGACTGGGTTCGCTTCGGCAACTCCTACAGCAGCTGGACCTTTATAAAATAGACCTGGTCGCTCTACAGGAGGTGAGGTGGAGGGGAAGAGGGATCCTGGAGAAGCGGTCCCACACCATCTACTACAGCTGCCACGATCAGCAGCATATTTCTGGTACTGGGTTTGTGGTCAGGGGAGCAGCCCGAGATCTTGTTATAGGCTTTACTCCAGTTAACCATCGAATCAGTGTTATTAGATTGAGGGGAAAATTCTACAATTACACTGTCCTGAGTTGCTATGCTCCCACTGAGGTAGCCCCAGAAGATGAGAAAGAAGAATTCTACGATCAGCTAGACAGGACTCTGGACAGCTGTCCGAGGAGTGATATTAAGGTCATCATGGGGGACTTCAACGCTAAAATCGGCAAGGAGGAAGTTTTTAGGCCGACCATAGGAAAATATAGCCTCCACTACGAAACAAACGATAATGGACGTATGCTCATTAACTTTTCCGCATCAAAGGACTTGGTTGTGGGAAGCACCCTATTCCCTGGAAAAAGGATTCACAAAGGTACATGGCGCTCTCCGGATGGTAAGACGGTGAATCAGATTGACCACATATTGGTGAGTAGGAGGCACAGATCCAGTTTGATGAGCTGCAGATCATACCGAGGGGCTAATATGGACACCGACCATTACCTGGTAGTGTCCAAAATGAGAGCCAGGATATCAAACGTTAGGAAATCCATGGGAAAGAAGAGAGAGAGAATAGCTACAGCCAGACTAAGAATGCCGGATGTTAGTGAAGATTACAGTCAGAAGCTTGATGAGGCAATCGTGGAAAATGGTGTACCAGATGGGCCTGTGGAAGAACAATGGAATGCGCTCTCGTCCTTAATTAAAAGAGTGGCCCGGGAAACCCTTGGGAATGAGGAACGAAGAGTGCGATCTCAATGGTTTGACGAAGAGTGTGCGATCGCAACAGAAAATAAAAACAAAGCGTACAAAAACATGGTTCAGAAGCGACACACCAGAGGAGCATCCAAGGAGTATTCAGATAGGCGGAGAGATGAAAAAAGGCTTCACCGTAAAAAGAAAAGGGAATGGGAGAGGAAGCAGCTTGAGGAAATAGAGGAGCACAGCAATCTACGAGAATCTAGGACCTTTTATCAAAAGGTTAATAAGAGTAGGGCCGGCTTTAAACCGCGTGTCAAGGCATGTAGAAATGAAGACGGGTCCATGGCCACGGGAAAGGATGAAGTTCTTGCTCGATGGTCCCGTCACTTCGACACTCTTTTAAACGCGGGAGACCGAGAGGAGTGGGAAATACCAGGTGCAAATGATACCGAAACTCCCGACCCACCTACCTTTGATGATATCGAAGAGGCTGTCAAAAGACTCAATAACAATAAGGCTCCAGGTGAGGATGAGATTCCTGCTGCGCTCCTGAAGCATGGTGGAGATGAGTTTATGAGAGCCCTCTACAACGTAATCCTCACAGTCTGGACCGAAGAGAAAATGCCTCAACAGTGGAAGAAAGCCATTATTCATCCACTCCACAAGAAATGTGATATCCTGGAATGCTCTAATTACCGTGGCATATCGCTTTTACAGTGCGCCTACAAGGTTCTCTCCAACGTCATTTATGGTAAGCTTCTACCATTTGCCGAGAGAAAAATAGGTAAATATCAGGCTGGTTTCAGGGGAGGTAAATCAACAGCGGATCAAATGTTTGGCCTGAGAATGATTCTCGAGAAGTCCCAGGAGTACAGAATGATTACCCATCATCTATTTGTGGACTTCCGGAGTGCTTATGATAGCATAAAAAGGCCGAAGTTGTACGCAGCGTTGGTAGAGCTTGGAGTTCCTCTGAAATTGGTTCGGCTGATCAGGATGACAATGGATGACACATGGTGCACCGTACGCATTCAAACGGACCTCTCTCCACAGTTCGAAACTGCAAAAGGTGTTAGGCAGGGTGATGGCCTCGCCTGTTTGTTGTTCAATTTGGCTTTGGAGAAGGTAGTGCGCGATTCAGGGATACAGACTTCGGACACCATCTTCAATCGGCTGGTCCAAATTCTCGGCTTTGCTGACCTGGACATTGTCGCAAGGTCATTTGAGTCCTTAGAAGATGCTTTCCTCAGGTTGGCGGAGGCAGCGAAGGATATGGGGATGCACATCAATCAGGAGAAGACAAAATACATGAGAGCTGGGCCGGGAACAGAGACTGCAGACCGACATCCTGTTATAATGGGCCCATTTGCGCTCCAGAGCGTTGACCAATTTGTGTACCTCGGATCAGTGGTAAATTGTGGAAATAGGATCTCCGGGGAAACAAGTCAGCGTCTCCTCAAAGCCAACAGGTGCTATTTTGGCCTCAGAAAGCACCTGAGAAGTGCCTACCTCACCCGTCGCACAAAGTGCCTTTTGTATAAGACCCTCATTAGGCCCGTCTTAATTTATGGATCTGAGACGTGGACCCTCACTGGTAAAGAGGAGAGGGATATCCTCATATTTGAAAGAAAAATCTTAAGAAGGATATTTGGGCCAGTTAAGATCGGGGAAAGCTGGAGGCGGAGGACAAACTTGGAGATCTACCGGATCTATGGCGAAGCTGATGTGATGAGGTTAATCAGCTAAGGAAGACTGCGATGGGCTGGCCACGTAGTACGGATGCCAGACGATGAAATTCCCAAAAAGCTGCTGGATGGGAGGCTCCACCGGACAAGGGGAAGAGGAAGACCTCGGCTTAGATGGGAGGACACCGTTGCCAGGGATGCTCTTCGCCTACTTGACGCCCGCAACTGGCGAGCGGCTGCTCAAGACCGAACCATCTGGCGAAGACTTATTGAGGAGGCCAAGGACCACATCGGTCTGTAGCGCCACGGATGATGATGATGATGAAAAACCTTATCAGGCCATAACATATGGCGTAAACAGATATATTGAATTTTTACTTTTACAACCGAAATCCTAAATTATTTTACAGGCAACCGGATAATTGTTTTTTAATGTCACTTTATAGCTCCGATAGAAATACAGATTTTATTCGTCTGTTATAATGTAAACTATCCAAATGTAAACTTTTTGCAGTATGTATCTTTCCCAGAGAGAGAGAGGAGGATATAGAATAAATATGGCGGTCTATTCTGATTCATTGCCCGCTCTTATTTTCTTATCTGGCTTTGATACATTGCAAATATCGGCTTCCCCAGAATAAATAAGGCTCAGATAAAATTGGGCGGAAGCAGGAAGGCAAAAAGCAGGGTGGAGGTAGAGTATACATTTCCCTCGTCGGTTCTCCTCTCTCCTTCTCGGGGCAAAAAACTGACCGCGCTCTGAAGAGGGATTTATTCTCCACCTTTCCAATCCTCAACTAACCTCTAAATTATCGTTTCTCACATATATACACACACAAATTATATATATATATATATATATAAAATTTTCAATAATAAATCTTTGTAATCAACTCCCAAAAAAGTATACCTCCCTCCCTGATTTGAAGGCTTACGTTTCAAGATACGTAGAACTCGAAAATAACAAAACAATTTACTCACGACAAAATCACCAATTTAGGTTGACAAAAGTTTGGAATTGCTGAGTGCTTGAATTTTTTATTATTAGTTGGTAAGACGCTTAATACTAATATTTCTCTCCATACCGTGTTTACGAATAAATAGTAAATGAGTGAATCATTCCAGTCTACACAAGTGCCTAATAACCGGCAGTGGGATTATCTTTATTCGATGGTCATTTATTGTGTTCAAGGTGTTTTTAGCGCTAAGTCAAATAAATTTGATTTTTGACCACTGTGCGCTCGCCAACCGTGTCAAACAAATTATTTTATATAAAAAAGTATTTATAATTTTTCTGTGTCGTGGACACGAAAAGTTAAAAATGTACAAGTTTTAGAATTTTGCCCACCTAAATCAGTCTTATTTTTCATATTCACAAATTTCAGAAAAGGCGTTTTTAAATAAGCAGTAGTGATAGTCAGTTTTCCAATGATTAATTTACGTCTTTTGTTATATTTTTTTTTTATATATATTTATTGAGGTATATTACAATTTGTTTTTAAATTAACAGTAGTTATAATAATAAGACAACATTCATACAATATATACAGAAAATAATAATAAAGTATTTTTTTTTGTTATACATTTATAGTAATTTACAACTGTATTAAAGAACACAATAAGTAAATATGAGGAATGAAAAAGAAAAAAATCATGAAAATATCTTGAGAAAGAACTATCCAGTGGTAGCACTTCACTATTTTAACTCAGTAGGTCACGAAGCCACCTTCTTTTCAGTCGCCTTAGAGGGTTATCAGGGATATCTAAGGTAGATAAATTACAGACAAGTGGATTTGTATGGGCAGGGAGTTTAGAATGTAAAGAGGAGTATATATCACGGGCTATGTCTGCAACAAATGGGATGTTAAGGTCATTATGAATGAGTTGATTTGTAAAAAAATAAGGAGCATTCAGGATTTTGCGAAGGATTTTGGATTGTAAGGATTGGATGCGGGAGGAATAAGATGGTTTCGTAGAGCCCCAAAGCTCGATCCCATATGTCCAAAGAGGTCTGATAATAGTGATGTAAATGAGTCTTTTGTAATATAATGGAAGTTTTGAACGTTTGTCTAGTAAGTGTTGTAGTAATCGGTATCTTCGAGCAGTTTCTTGTCGTTTCAGTCTTGTGTGAGGATAAGATTCAATAGTAAATTTAAGAAATGCTGCTTCACCCTTTAAACAAAACATGCACAACATTTCTTCTAATAGGCAATCTTAAGACTCGAAAAAAATGTTTGTCTCAAAGTATAAGGACGTCTCTGGGTTTTGACCGCCAATGTATGTTTAATAGGGGTGGGCATAATCGAATGATCGTCATAATCGGATGACCGGATTTCGATGATCTAAATAATCGAATGATTAATATGTTTTTTGAGAGGCAATAGGCCAAAATTCCCGTCTCTATGATGGCTAAGGAGCTGGCTGAGCCGAGGTGCAAATGTGCATGCAATTTATGTGATGAGAAAAAAAAAAAAAAAAAAAGATCGTTCGATTATCCGAGCTTCTTGTACTCCCTCGATTAACGTTGAACAATTCAGTTGAGAAATAAATTAACATCATACAAACAATCATAACTATATACAACATTTACAATCTGCTAAAGGAACTGCACATTGGGCTTTTATCTCCACTGGTAGACGGAAAAGCGGAATCCAAGAGATCCTTGTGCCTCTCTTTCAGCCGCGTCACTGTTGTGAGCCAGTGGAGGTCGAGTGAGGGCGCAATAGCCACAAACATACAGTACATGAGTGTCTGAACTCCAGTATAAATGTTTAAAAAACGTCTCGCGGCCACTGCCGTTTTAATCTTCGAGAAGAATTGTAGGGGTCAGTGGAGCTGCAGAGGAATTGAGAGGATTAGGATAATGAGAGAGGTTCGTTATACCTTAATATAGTTATTTCGAAGTATTTGGTTGGAAAATGAGTTCTTGCAAAATTTAATCATCTCTTTGTTTATCAAATAATGTTTAATTAGCCGATAACATTTACATATTCTTAAAAAGGATTAGTTAAGGTGCTGTTGTACATTAGTTTCATCCGTGATTCTTTATCTTTAAGTAGTATTTTGCTTGAACAGAATAAATGAGAAAAAAAAATCATTTTGTTCATTTAATGAATTTTTATTTCCGAAAATAAAAATGCGCAGCATAGACGGTTAACAAAATAGCAGTGTGTATGGCGACGATGGCCTCGGAGAAAGCACCGTCGTAAGTGGTTTGCTTGGTTCAGAAAGGAAAGTTTGACTTGGAAGTGATTCATTATTGTGTATATATTTTATTGTAATTTTATGCTGTGTAAATATTGTATGAATGTAGTATGTATGATATCTTTCTCCACTACTATTGATGTCCAAATTGGGACAGATTGTAATTTTACTCAATAAAAAAAAAAGTTTGTTGTGAGACTTTGTTGTTGTTGACTTGGAAGACGCAAAGTGCACGGGTCGTTCATCAACTGTTGATGATGACCAAATTCCAAAAAATACCTAAAATGTGGTAACGTGTAATAGATCAAAATGGGTCATATACATCTGATTGAAAATATTTACAAGATTCTGAAGTTTTTATTTAAATCATGTTACAAACTATTTTGCAACCCAATATTTGGTTGAAAATATACCGAAAAGCAATATAGAAAAAAAATAAAATCATGAATAAATAAGGTATTTTTGGCTATAGTAGAGGTTGATGACCAGACCAGAGAGATAGGAAGGAGGTAGGGACATACTCCACGGAACAATAAAAGTTAACCTCGTTTAGCCCGGACCCAACTTGTTCTAGAGTAACTTATTTTTGGAGGGTCCTACTTCTTGAGTGTCTTGTCGGCGGAACGTAAACTACAAAATAATACGTTTCTAACTTCATAGCTCTTCGGCTCCTTAGATTTTAGAAAATAGTACTGTTAGTAAAATAAATAATGTTCGTTGATTTTTTATATACATTTTATTGATATTAATTATTGTATATAAAAAACGCTGCAACTTATTACACAAGGGTTTATTATTTCCAAATAACTATATTAGGGTATAACTTTTAATATAGCCGTTAGCAGGCAATTAATTAATATGAAAAGCAATAAATAGTTCAAAGTAAAATGGATTATCACCGCTGCTAATTATAAAACGCACTCTCTCTGCTTGTTCGGAACCAATTTCAATGATTCTTTTTTTGTTTTGTAGAAAATTTTCTATGAAATGGCACTTTTTGGGTATTTATTTATTTACTATTAGGAAAAACTCTTTTCTCTATCTTCAATAATAACCGAGTTTTGGTGGATCTATTATAATTTGTTACTTGAATAAATAGATCACTTCTTTTTCTATTCTTCTTTTTATCGCACTTTTCTTTGCATATATTTCTTCATCTTCAAAAATAACTAAGTCCTAGGCGTATTAATAGGTAAAATTTCAATTTCTTTCCTATTCTTATAGTGATGAAACTACCCGTGAGGTTGTGAAACGCGGTGCGGACCCGAGAAAAAAAAAATGGTCACCTATGGAAAGGGATAGCATAAGAGCCTTCAAAGTCCAAGGTCACGGATAAGCACCTGAATGTAGCCCTAGAATTTTTTTAATGGCAGTAAAAACATTCTTAGTGATGCCTTTCTTCGGAGGAGACGTAAAAAGGTGGCATCGAGCCTGTGTGATGTCAGATACTAGTTAAAGATCCCTATCATAATTAAACCTTGATAGGTTTAATTTAGAAAGAAAATTTAGGACTCCCACTGTAGCATTAGCCACGGTATAATAATAATCAGGTTTACCGAACCCGAAGGTTGGATGCCGATACCAGCAAATACCGAGACTTCTCCAATGACCACCATCCAAGCACAATCCTCACATCGACCTACCTTTCGGACGCCTACTAGTCGGCTCGGCGGATAAAAATTTTTTGGGAATCCGTTCTTCACTAAGCCCAACAACTTTACACGCCTTATATTTGAGTCTACGTGATGCACAATAGCATAACGTGACGTTGAATAAATACAAACAAGAAAATCGTAAAATATATCTCAATTCACAAACAGATTGGATGGCGGGACAGGCCCTTGGTCGCACGACGTAGATTTCACACTGCGGATCTCGAAAGTTATAGGTTCATCACTAACTACGACTATTTTTTGTTAGAGGTCACCAGTTGGCTGACAAGCCTCACTATAGCCTGGGTGGCCGTGAGAGAGTCCCCACTAAATTATATTCTTAAATACCTACCCTAACCAACACAGCTATTAACACGACGAGACATGTAGGGATTGCAATCCGGTGTCATTTCCAATCCGGCCGAATCCGGTCCCAAATTTCATCAATCCGGACGGATCCGGCCGGATCCGGATGTTATGACTAAATCAGGTTGATTTTCACTTTTCGGTCCAAGATGAACTGTTAGTATGTTATTCGAGTATAATTTTACTCATAATAGGAAGTTTATAAAATAAAAGTTATGTTAGGATTAGATTTGGAGCAAAAAAAATTAAAGTTTAGTAGTTTAGGTAACTAGTAAAATTTTAATGGCTATTAAAACAGTCGGCTATTGATTACAATTTGATGAAAATAAAGACTATTTGTTTTCTACCACCCTTTTTCCGAAATCAAAATTGATTTTTGATAATATATACTAAAGTTATTAGTACTTACGTAAAATATTAAATTAGTAATTAGTAAAAAACAAATATTGTCAGTAGAATAATTTAAAGATTTATACTCATATTACAAACTCATTATTGTGATAATTATGCCATTCATCAGACATATTCATCAAAATATGATTGTGCCCATCATTAATGTAAGAGTTTTTTGTAATTGTTAGCATTCTCAAATAATTTAAAATTAGGGTTATCACAATTCCCATCTGAGTTAATTACGCAATGATAATTATATAGGATTTTATAAAGTAACTTAATAAATTAATTGAGCTATCTGAGAAAGTTAAGTATAGGAAGACGTGTGCAGTAACGCAGTTCAGTCTCCCTAGATTTCAATAGATTTGAAAGCAGTCTATCATATAATTCAGTACACTTGAACGAGTCAGCACTTGAGTGAGCAATTTCTCTAAAAAAAAAAAAAAGAGTTGTTTCAGAAGTTCCTCTACAGACAACTTTATAGGATGCTATAGCTCGCGTATATCCAAGATAATAATATCTGTTAACTTACATTTAGGTGAAGAACCGACAAAACAAAAGCTCATGTACTGTCTCATGAAAGGCGAACGAATGATGCTGGACTGAACTGATGACGTGATGTAATTTGGCGTCGAACGACACCACCATACATGTACACCAGATGTAACGCATTTAAAGTAATTTTTTTTATTAAACTGCACTATTTTTGGCCAAAAATTGCTATAATCGGATCCGGTTACTGGATCCGGTATATTATTGCCGGATCCGGTTAACGTAAAATGATGCCGGATCCGGTTTTCCGGATTGCAATCCCTAGAGACATGCCCTTAGCTTAGGTTAAGGATGTAATAGTAGCCACAACAAAATAGCTCGCCTAGCTCCTCACTCAGGTTCCTAGCTTCAGCTTCGGCTTCCTAAAGGGTGGAATTCGCTTGACAAGTTGTCTCTGAAAGACCGCAGGAATGGTAAGGCTTGGCGAAATTATAATACCTCTCTCCATGGTAAAGTATCTGCGATATTTTAAAGGAAATCCCTCACAGGGAAAGTTCAAGCGTTTATTCAGAAATTTCCATTTAATTAGGTCCTTCAAAAATTTCAATTAGGTCCTTCAAAAATTTCAATTAGGTCCTTCAAAAATTTCAATTAGGTCCTTCAAAAAATAAACTAGAATATCCTGCATTTTCCCTGTTCGGAATTTATACACTTAATTTTCAATAAAATCTCTCTTAATTAATTGATAATTGATGTTAATTGATACGAATTTATCAGAATACATTGATAAGGGTTTGAGCAGGTACGAAGAAGATTTTTGTTTTAATGTGATTTTAATTCCACATTCATTTACCTATAACTCCCAGCATCCTTCTTACATCTACAGTCTCCTTCAATTTAAATCCTCAATCCACTGTCTTGAAACTAGTTCCCGACATTCTGACCTTTACCTTACTACCCACAGAACCAAAACCTTTGATCGTTCCTTTATTGTTCGCTCTACCACACTCTGGAATTCTCTACCAATCCATATCCGCCATGCTGCCACTTTATCCTCATTCAAATCCCAACTTTTCCTATACCTTCTGTCATCCCAAATAGACGATCAGCAAACGTGATATGTCAATTCTATCTCGAAATCTACATTGAATGAATGAAGATTACCGTCTACCGCTCAAATTTTAATTTGCTTATGTTTAACTAGAATTTTATTTTCTCAGAAGATATATATATATATATATATATATATATATATATATATATATATATATATATATATATATTTTTATTAGTTTCTTTTTTTTTTTTTTATTTCTTATGTATAGTATTTTTCCTCATTGTAAATAATTGTAATTTTAATATAATCATTGTAAATAATAATTAATCATGTTTTTTTTTTGTATGTTGCCAGACATAGTATATATTCAAATTGTACATACTGTTATTCTTAGGGGACCTAGTCCCAGAATAAAATTTGTTTTCTATTCTATTCTATTCTATAATTAGAGGAAGTATTGCCCGTTTTAGGCCCCTTGGATCCAAATGACCGTTTCGCAAAAAGGTCTGTGCGTGTATGATAAGTCAGAAAGTATTTTTAAAAGAAAAAAATTATTTTCATATTATCCTATTATGATGAGTAAATTAATATAATCAGGTTATTTAGGAAAATTCTCTTCTTTTTAACTATCATTCATTTATTCTTCATTATACATAGTTAATGTTTCGGGGCAAATGCGCTTCATCTTCAAAACTTCCTAGTCATCCACTAATAATAATTTATAATTAAATTAATTTAAACATTCAAAAACAATAAATATAACAGTTAATAAATTCATAATCACCCTATAATAAATTAAAACAGTATTATATCTCTACTCACATAAAACATCTCCTAATATTGTCAAATTTTTAAATTCCTTATTTAATTTAATTTAACAACGGCTTAGGGTTTTCGAAAATAAAATACTGCGTAAAATATTTGGTCCTAAGAGAGAAGGACAACGCGGATTGCGGAACTTGTATACTTTGAATATAATTGATTTGATAGCATCGCGGAGACTCAAATGGGCGAGTAAAGTTGTTGGGCTCGATGACGAGCGGATTCCGAGAAAGTTGGTATTTGCTGATCCGACTGGTAGGCGTCCGAAAATGGAAAGGCCGAAGCGGAGATGGGGGACTGCGTTAGGCTGATCTCAAGGGCTTGGGTTGATCGGTGAACATTGGACGAGTCTGTGTTAGCGGAATTTGTGTAATCGGAAATCGAAACCTTCGGTTTCGGTACGCTTTATTATTATTTAATTTAAACAATGATAATTTTTTCTACTTTATTTATTAATTTTACAATATATATATATATTATATATATATATATATATATATATATATTTTTTTTTTTTTTTATTTATAAATATCTATATTCTATTACCCTCGCGCGGATCTCATTACCGCGTATGGGGAGCGTCCCACGGGTGGCGGATGTGGGAATGGTCGGTGGAATTTCCTCGGAAGCTCCTCCCGGCTAAGTCCGATGGACTCGCTGACCAACAATGAGAGCTGGAGGGTGTGACGTAGGTTCGAACGCCCTACTCACATATTTTAGTTCACAAAATATCACCAAAAGTCATGGATTCCTCTGAGGTAAAACGCTCATTATCCGGAGGTAAAGTAGTCCCCCGTTCGGGTCTTCCGGGTGGGGACTGCTTCAGGGGAATCATGGCGCACGATGAAAATTAGAGATCTAACAATAGGGACGTGGAACGTTAGAAGTTTAAATACGGCAGGTGGGTTAAAGTCGGTCGCGAATGAAGTTAAGGGTACCATTTAGATATCGTTGCATTACAAGAGGTTGCTGGCCAGGGGAGGGTTCGTTAACAGAAGGAAAGTATACTATTTGGTACGGGGGGAGCGTTAATTATTGTCTAGGTACCGGGTTTCTGATTGGAATAGATTTCTTTCCGCATTACGGACGTACAGTTCTTTAGTGAAAGAATATCGGTTGCTATATTTCAAGGGCGTTGGTTTAAAATCGCGTTTATAAACATTCATTCTCCCACCGAAGATAGTGATGATGAAGTAAAATGCGAATTTTATGATAAACTAGAGTCGGTTTACGATAAATTACCGCGAAATTACATTAAGATAATACTAGGCGACGCGAACGCAAAGGTTGGAAGGGAAGAAGTATATCGTCCTACAATCGGTAAAGAAAGTTTGCACGAATATAGTAATGATAATGGGACCCGACTAATAAACTTTGCCATTTCGAAAAACCTAGTAATCAAAAGTACTACATTTAAACATAAGGATATTCATAAGTATACGTGGACATCACCGGATGGACAAACACGGAATCAAATCGATCATGTTTTAATACAAAACAGATGGCAAATAGCATAATAACGTGAGATCGTATCGGGGTGCAGAATGCGGTTCTGATCATGAATTAATAATCGCGAAACTTCGACAAAAACTAAATACAAAAGAGAGAACACCGAACTATATTCGTCCCGAGAATTTTGATTTAGTTAAATTGAACAACCTCGAAATTAGAAAACAGTTCGCGATAGAAGTAAAAAATCGGTTCGAAGCTTTGGAATCTTCAGACGAGGAACACGAAGATGTAAACAAATTATGGGAAGGGATCAGGGATAATATTAAAGAGGTCGGTAATTTATGTCTTGGAAAAATCGAAAATAAAAAGAACAAACCTTGGTTCGACAGGGATTGTCAAAATATGTGCGAAAAAAAAAAAACCGCTAAACTGAATTCCTTAAATAATCCAAGCGATAATAATGTGGCTTATTTTCAGTTAGTGAAGAATGAAACTTCAAAACTCTTAAAAAATAAGAAAAGAGAGTATCTTAAAGGCAAAATAATAGAAATAGAAAAACACAGAAACGAAAATAACGTAAGAGAGACTTACAAAGGTATAAACCAATCGCGTAAAAGATTTGAACCTCTATTGAATGCGGTTAAAGATGCAAATAACAACATAATTGCGGATCCTTCTGAGATATTAAATAAATTTAAACAACACTTTGACGGCATCTTAAATACGGAAAATAATAATCAATCTCCTCTCTCTGAATATCAGAGCGCTGAAGAATGGATAGACGCACCGACTAAAGAGGAAGTCGAAATGGCGATAGGAAAATTAAAACGTTATAAGGCTGCAGGAAATGATAATATCACAAGTGAATTAATCAAGGCGTGTGGAGAAGCGGGCGTTTCCAAAATACATTTTTTAGTTAAAAAGATCTGGGAAACTGAAAAAATGCCAGAAGAATGGAAAGAATCAATACTTATTCCGATTCACAAAAAAGGACCGAGGTCGGATTGTAACAACTATCGTGGGATCTCTCTTCTCCCAGTATGCTATAAAATATTCTCGTCAATTCTAACTAGTCGAATCACGGGATACGCTGAGGAACTTATCGGAGATTACCAATGTGGTTTTAGGCGGAATCGCTCGACTATTGACCAAATATTTTCCTTACGTCAAATATTAGAGAAAAAATTGGAATACAACGGTGTAGTCCATCAACTTTATATCGATTTTAAAAAGGCTTATGATTCAATATACCGTCAGAAGCTATATAATATCATGATTGAACAGGGAATACCTAGAAAGTTAGTAAACCTAGTAGAGATGTGTTTGTCGGAAACATTCCATAAAGTTAGAATCGGTCATAATTACTCCGAGAGATTTGAGGTGCGATCGGGTTTGAAACAGGGTGACTCCCTTTCACCTGTGTTATTTAATTTGGCTTTAGAATATGTCATAGAAAAGGTGATGTGTACCGAGAAAGGCTTAAATATGGGTGACAAGATTCCGGTTTTGGGGTATGCCGATAATCTGGTATTGCTAGGTGAAGACACGGAAACCATACAACTAAATACAAGTGTGTTAATAAAAAGCGGTAAAGAAATAGGACTCGAATTAAATACCGATAAGACGAAGTATATGATTAGTAGCAGAAACGGTGTCGATCTTGGTGATAATGATGTATCAGGTCATACATTTGAACACGTAGAGAAATTCAAGTATTTAGGTTCAATTATTACTAGAAAAAATGAAATCCAGGAAGAAATAAAGTCCCGGTTAAAGGTGGGAAATGCGTGTTATTATTCAGTTGCTAAGTTACTTAGTTCGCGGCTTCTATCTAAAAACTTAAAGATTAGAATTTATAAAACTATTATTCTTCCAACGGTTCTTTACGGATGTGAAACGTGGCCGCTTACTTTGAAGGATGAACAACGGCTTAAGGTTTTCGAAAATAAGGTATTGCGTAAAATATTTGGTCCAAAGAGAGATGAGGCCACTGGGGAGTTTAGAAGGTTGCACAACGCGGAATTGCGGAACTTGCATCCTGTTAATATAATTGAGCTGATTGCATCGCGGAGACTCAAATGGGCGAGTAAAGTTGTTGGGCTCCGTGAGGAGCGGATTCCGAGAAAGTTGGTATTTGCTGATCCGACTGGTAGGCGTCCGAAAGGTAGGCCGAAGCGGAGATGGGAGGATTGCGTTAAGGCTGATCTCGGGGGCTTGGGCTTGAATGGTGAACGTTGGACGAGTCTGTGTAGGCGGAATTTGGTGGTATCGGCATCGAACCTTCGGGTTCGCTAAGCCTATTATTATTATTATATTCTATTACAACATTTAACACAAGGCCCAGGAGTAGACTGAAGTTTGAACCTTACTCTCACTCCCCAACCTTTATACCAATGCATATAAATAACATATTTAATATATATATATATATATTAAAAGAGCGCCAGGCTGGTTAGGCCTGTAGCTTTATCCACTTTTTGTGATAAATTTCTTCTAAAGTACCTTGTTTTTGTTGATTCTATAAAAATAGCTATATTATCTTGTTACCACTGATGAAAAAGAGGTAAATATATAAATAGAATGAATTCGATACCCAACTTAAAGAGAAAACCGAAAAAATATTTTTTTAATGCAATTTTTTTGTTTTTGAACATAAGAGCAGTAATATACATGTATGATATACCGTTGGAAAGCTAAAGATTTTAGAAAAAATGTTATCTCATACAGAAGCTTTTAAAATTTAATAGAGAGTGATAAAAATCCGATAAAACTAAGTGATTGTTTTAGATAATAATATAATTGATTTTTTATAAAACGCATGTTACTATAGAATTTTAATTTAATTAATTCTTTAATAGTTTCACTAATTTTTATCTCTAACTGTATTTGAAAATTCTTTAATTGATTTAAAACAACGGAGGTAAGTATAAGTCGTGTGTAGCCCGGTGCTTTTCTTGACGTAGAACAAGCGTTCGACCGAGTCTGGCACCCAGGACTCCTTTATAAACTCCGTCAATTCCTTCCCGCTACATACTTCCTGATAATCCGTTCCTACCTTACTGATAGAACGTTCAAAGTAAATCATAATCTTTCCTATTCATCCACATTTTCTCAGTCTGCAGGTGTACCTCAGGGTAGTATCCTAGGTCCCATCCTTTATACGGTATATACAGCTGATATTCCACTCCATCCTAGCACTGTCCTCACAACTTACGCCGATGACACTTGTGTGTTATCCGTCCATAATGATCCAACCGCTGCATCCCAAACCCTTCAGTCCCACATCACAGCCATTGAGAAATGGTGTCAGAACTGGAGGATTAAAATAAATCCTAATAAATCCCACCAAATTACCTTTACCCTTCGTCGCAAACCGATGACCTCCTGCCCCACAGTATCCTTTAACAATACCCCACTCATTCCTGTTGAACAAATCCGATACCTAGGACTCCATCTTGATAAACGTCTTACATGGAATCCTCACACGAGACTAAAACGACAAGAGACTGCCCGTAGATACCGATTACTACAACACTTACTCGACAAACGTTCAAAACTTCCAATTCATTACAAAAAGCTAATTTATATTACCGTCATCAGACCCATCTGGACATATGGAATCGAGCTTTGGGGCTCCACGAAGCCATCTAATTCCTCCCGTATCCAATCCTTACAATCCAAAATCCTTCGAAAAATCCTAAATGCTCCTTATTTCGTCACAAATAAAATAATCCATAACGACCTTAATATCCCATTTGTTACAGACCTTTCTCGTACTAGATATACCACTTTTAATTCCAAACTCCCAACCCATATAAACCCTCTTGTCCGCAACCTATCAACCTCACATATTCCTGACAACCCTCCTAGGCGATTGAAAAGAAGATGGCCTCGGGATCTACTTACTTAAATAAACATCGAAGTTCTACCACTGGGTAGTTTTTTCACAAGCCTTTCACGTCCTTTATTCTAATTCAACAGTTTTACTTATTGTATTTATGTTAATACAGTTGTAAAATTCAATAAAATATGAATAAAAAAAAAAAAAAAATTTAATTAATTCTTTAATAGTTTCACTAATTTTTATCTATAACTGTATTTGAAAATTCTTTAATTGATTTAAAACAACGGAGGTAAGTATAAGTCGTGTGTAGCCCGCACCAGATTTTTTACATTCTACTTATACCAAGGTTAGAACCGCCGAAATTATTTTAAGTTTCATTGAAAATTGAATTTTTCTATCTGTGGTTATATAAACATTACGCAAGGTTTTTTTAAAAGTGTATTCCTTTATAATTACCCTGTCCTATTTCGAAAGTGGTAAATCTCAGATCTACAAAATTACTTGGAAAGTGTAATTTCACTCTCGGGTCTTGAAAGTAAATATTATCTTAGAAGGCCGTCACAATTTCTAGGTCTGTCTTAATTGCAACTGAGGAGAGTGGAAAACCTTCATCTATTCAAATTGTTTTTCATTTATGTCCCATTATAAAAGAAGGCCGCTGTATTTTTGTAGTATTTTGCTCAAAAATGGTTTTAGTATTTCCCAATGACTAGTGGATATATTTAGTGGATATAAAGCATAACAGCTTTCCATGCCCAAAGTCACGGGTTCAAACCTGCAGTCAAGTCTTAGTTATGCCGTCCTTCGGAGGGGATGTAAAAAGGTGGTCCCGAGCCTGTACGATGCCAGGTACTCGTAAAGCTCCCTATCCTAATTAAACCTGGATACGCAAAATTTAGGACTCCCATAGTAGCACCGTCAGATTAGCCACAGCAGCATAAGTTTGCGTTAAATGAATAAACAAATGGTAGGCCCTAGAGACGGAAGTCATATAATATATATATATATATATATATATATATATATATATATATATATATATATATATATATATATATATATATATATATATTCCATTAAATTTTTTATTAGTATTGAGAATGAGAAAGATAATAGACTAATCAATAAATGAAAGAAATTCTAGATTAACTCTTAGTTTCCTTTTGTTTATATTGTATGAATGAGATCCTGTAGCACTATTATTATTGTCTATTATGACAAATTGTAATATATACGAAAAAAAACAACAAAAAAAACTGATATTTTTCCCATGACTAAAGTATATTGGTTTGTGTGTGATTTATTGAGGCCTAAAACTTAGAAGAGTATTGAAATTCCTTCGTCACTGTCACGTCTTTCACAAATTCAAAGTTTTGAGAATTATATGGCAATTTACATTTAAGATGTATTTAGTGGATTTAGTCAGATCCAAACTTATTTTTATTAGTATTAACATTAAACACAATATAATTATAAATATCATTATATTATAATAATGATTCTAGTAAACTCTTTAGAATACAACATTTATCTCAAACTAACTGTTAAAAATTTGTATAATTATAGAATCCAGAATCTATGTATGAGAATAATAACCAATTACCCTCGATACACCAAAATTTAAATAATAATTACAGACTTAAAACTTCCCTCAATACAAGATCCAGTTTTATTTCAAACCAAGAATACTTTAGAAACAACAACAGGTAATCAAATCCAAATAAAAATCTCTAAACCAGTAACAAAAGAAATAGGAAATTGCAAAAGACTCTTCTCGTAAACGAAACGTACATAAAAGGACCAAAACATTTATTCTTAAGTTTAGTAATGATATATTGTAATGTATTGAGGATACTGAGGGGTGGAAATTCTTTATTAGAGAACTATTATATTAATTAAATAAATGTTAATAAGCCTTTGTCGGCAAGAGATCAAAAGGAGTTTAGTTGAATCCATGGGGGCCCCCAGCGATACCTCGGGAAAGTTTCTAGACCATAGGACAAAGGACCCACGGCGTGGGGTACTTTCCAGGTGACGACGATGAGGAGGAGATTTGAAAGAGGGGGTCAAGTTTTATCCTCAAGAAGAGTGAGTCGGATTCCATCTACAAGAAGAGGAGGTGGCCGTCGGGGTTCTGAGAGCAGCTGGGGGGTGAAGCAGGGAATGGACGTCTTAAGATGATCCCACCTTCGCCAGCCGACAGTGTTTTAAAGATATCTCGTTATTTGTAACATTGTATGGCAAAGGTAGCAGTGAAAATGTCCCTCAGTATTCTCAATCAGAGTTCTAGGCA